>JARCGZ010000014.1:0-1428551 GCA_029784005.1 Lenwebbia sp. NSW1173648
CCCTAAACCCTAAACCCTAAACCCTAAACCCTAAACCCTAAACCCTAAACCCTAAACCCTAAACCCCTAAACCTAAACCCTAAACCCTAAACCCTAAACCCTAAACCCTAACCCTAAACCCTAACCTAACCCTAAACCCTAAACCTAAACCCTAAACCTAAACCCTAAACCCTAAACCCTAACCCTAAACCCTAAACCCTAAACCCTAAACCCTAAACCCTAAACCCTAAACCCTAAACCCTAAACCCTAAACCCTAAACCCTAAACCCTAAACCCTAAACCCTAAACCCTAAACCCTAAACCCTAAACCCTAAACCCTAAACCCTAAACCCTAAACCCTAAACCCTAAACCCTAAACCCTAAACCCTAAACCCTAAACCCTAAACCCTAAACCCTAAACCCTAAACCCTAAACCCTAAACCCTAAACCCTAAACCCTAAACCCTAAACCCTAAACCCTAAACCCTAAACCCTAAACCCTAAACCCTAAACCCTAAACCCTAAACCCTAAACCCTAAACCCTAAACCCTAAACCCTAAACCCTAAACCCTAAACCCTAAACCCTAAACCCTAAACCCTAAACCCTAAACCCTAAACCCTAAACCCTAAACCCTAAACCCTAAACCCTAAACCCTAAACCCTAAACCCTAAACCCTAAACCCTAAACCCTAAACCCTAAACCCTAAACCCTAAACCCTAAACCCTAAACCCTAAACCCTAAACCCTAAACCCTAAACCCTAAACCCTAAACCCTAAACCCTAAACCCTAAACCCTAAACCCTAAACCCTAAACCCTAAACCCTAAACCCTAAACCCTAAACCCTAAACCCTAAACCCTAAACCCTAAACCCTAAACCCTAAACCCTAAACCCTAAACCCTAAACCCTAAACCCTAAACCCTAAACCCTAAACCCTAAACCCTAAACCCTAAACCCTAAACCCTAAACCCTAAACCCTAAACCCTAAACCCTAAACCCTAAACCCTAAACCCTAAACCCTAAACCCTAAACCCTAAACCCTAAACCCTAAACCCTAAACCCTAAACCCTAAACCCTAAACCCTAAACCCTAAACCCTAAACCCTAAACCCTAAACCCTAAACCCTAAACCCTAAACCCTAAACCCTAAACCCTAAACCCTAAACCCTAAACCCTAAACCCTAAACCCTAAACCCTAAACCCTAAACCCTAAACCCTAAACCCTAAACCCTAAACCCTAAACCCTAAACCCTAAACCCTAAACCCTAAACCCTAAACCCTAAACCCTAAACCCTAAACCCTAAACCCTAAACCCTAAACCCTAAACCCTAAACCCTAAACCCTAAACCCTAAACCCTAAACCCTAAACCCTAAACCCTAAACCCTAAACCCTAAACCCTAAACCCTAAACCCTAAACCCTAAACCCTAAACCCTAAACCCTAAACCCTAAACCCTAAACCCTAAACCCTAAACCCTAAACCCTAAACCCTAAACCCTAAACCCTAAACCCTAAACCCTAAACCCTAAACCCTAAACCCTAAACCCTAAACCCTAAACCCTAAACCCTAAACCCTAAACCCTAAACCCTAAACCCTAAACCCTAAACCCTAAACCCTAAACCCTAAACCCTAAACCCTAAACCCTAAACCCTAAACCCTAAACCCTAAACCCTAAACCCTAAACCCTAAACCCTAAACCCTAAACCCTAAACCCTAAACCCTAAACCCTAAACCCTAAACCCTAAACCCTAAACCCTAAACCCTAAACCCTAAACCCTAAACCCTAAACCCTAAACCCTAAACCCTAAACCCTAAACCCTAAACCCTAAACCCTAAACCCTAAACCCTAAACCCTAAACCCTAAACCCTAAACCCTAAACCCTAAACCCTAAACCCTAAACCCTAAACCCTAAACCCTAAACCCTAAACCCTAAACCCTAAACCCTAAACCCTAAACCCTAAACCCTAAACCCTAAACCCTAAACCCTAAACCCTAAACCCTAAACCCTAAACCCTAAACCCTAAACCCTAAACCCTAAACCCTAAACCCTAAACCCTAAACCCTAAACCCTAAACCCTAAACCCTAAACCCTAAACCCTAAACCCTAAACCCTAAACCCTAAACCCTAAACCCTAAACCCTAAACCCTAAACCCTAAACCCTAAACCCTAAACCCTAAACCCTAAACCCTAAACCCTAAACCCTAAACCCTAAACCCTAAACCCTAAACCCTAAACCCTAAACCCTAAACCCTAAACCCTAAACCCTAAACCCTAAACCCTAAACCCTAAACCCTAAACCCTAAACCCTAAACCCTAAACCCTAAACCCTAAACCCTAAACCCTAAACCCTAAACCCTAAACCCTAAACCCTAAACCCTAAACCCTAAACCCTAAACCCTAAACCCTAAACCCTAAACCCTAAACCCTAAACCCTAAACCCTAAACCCTAAACCCTAAACCCTAAACCCTAAACCCTAAACCCTAAACCCTAAACCCTAAACCCTAAACCCTAAACCCTAAACCCTAAACCCTAAACCCTAAACCCTAAACCCTAAACCCTAAACCCTAAACCCTAAACCCTAAACCCTAAACCCTAAACCCTAAACCCTAAACCCTAAACCCTAAACCCTAAACCCTAAACCCTAAACCCTAAACCCTAAACCCTAAACCCTAAACCCTAAACCCTAAACCCTAAACCCTAAACCCTAAACCCTAAACCCTAAACCCTAAACCCTAAACCCTAAACCCTAAACCCTAAACCCTAAACCCTAAACCCTAAACCCTAAACCCTAAACCCTAAACCCTAAACCCTAAACCCTAAACCCTAAACCCTAAACCCTAAACCCTAAACCCTAAACCCTAAACCCTAAACCCTAAACCCTAAACCCTAAACCCTAAACCCTAAACCCTAAACCCTAAACCCTAAACCCTAAACCCTAAACCCTAAACCCTAAACCCTAAACCCTAAACCCTAAACCCTAAACCCTAAACCCTAAACCCTAAACCCTAAACCCTAAACCCTAAACCCTAAACCCTAAACCCTAAACCCTAAACCCTAAACCCTAAACCCTAAACCCTAAACCCTAAACCCTAAACCCTAAACCCTAAACCCTAAACCCTAAACCCTAAACCCTAAACCCTAAACCCTAAACCCTAAACCCTAAACCCTAAACCCTAAACCCTAAACCCTAAACCCTAAACCCTAAACCCTAAACCCTAAACCCTAAACCCTAAACCCTAAACCCTAAACCCTAAACCCTAAACCCTAAACCCTAAACCCTAAACCCTAAACCCTAAACCCTAAACCCTAAACCCTAAACCCTAAACCCTAAACCCTAAACCCTAAACCCTAAACCCTAAACCCTAAACCCTAAACCCTAAACCCTAAACCCTAAACCCTAAACCCTAAACCCTAAACCCTAAACCCTAAACCCTAAACCCTAAACCCTAAACCCTAAACCCTAAACCCTAAACCCTAAACCCTAAACCCTAAACCCTAAACCCTAAACCCTAAACCCTAAACCCTAAACCCTAAACCCTAAACCCTAAACCCTAAACCCTAAACCCTAAACCCTAAACCCTAAACCCTAAACCCTAAACCCTAAACCCTAAACCCTAAACCCTAAACCCTAAACCCTAAACCCTAAACCCTAAACCCTAAACCCTAAACCCTAAACCCTAAACCCTAAACCCTAAACCCTAAACCCTAAACCCTAAACCCTAAACCCTAAACCCTAAACCCTAAACCCTAAACCCTAAACCCTAAACCCTAAACCCTAAACCCTAAACCCTAAACCCTAAACCCTAAACCCTAAACCCTAAACCCTAAACCCTAAACCCTAAACCCTAAACCCTAAACCCTAAACCCTAAACCCTAAACCCTAAACCCTAAACCCTAAACCCTAAACCCTAAACCCTAAACCCTAAACCCTAAACCCTAAACCCTAAACCCTAAACCCTAAACCCTAAACCCTAAACCCTAAACCCTAAACCCTAAACCCTAAACCCTAAACCCTAAACCCTAAACCCTAAACCCTAAACCCTAAACCCTAAACCCTAAACCCTAAACCCTAAACCCTAAACCCTAAACCCTAAACCCTAAACCCTAAACCCTAAACCCTAAACCCTAAACCCTAAACCCTAAACCCTAAACCCTAAACCCTAAACCCTAAACCCTAAACCCTAAACCCTAAACCCTAAACCCTAAACCCTAAACCCTAAACCCTAAACCCTAAACCCTAAACCCTAAACCCTAAACCCTAAACCCTAAACCCTAAACCCTAAACCCTAAACCCTAAACCCTAAACCCTAAACCCTAAACCCTAAACCCTAAACCCTAAACCCTAAACCCTAAACCCTAAACCCTAAACCCTAAACCCTAAACCCTAAACCCTAAACCCTAAACCCTAAACCCTAAACCCTAAACCCTAAACCCTAAACCCTAAACCCTAAACCCTAAACCCTAAACCCTAAACCCTAAACCCTAAACCCTAAACCCTAAACCCTAAACCCTAAACCCTAAACCCTAAACCCTAAACCCTAAACCCTAAACCCTAAACCCTAAACCCTAAACCCTAAACCCTAAACCCTAAACCCTAAACCCTAAACCCTAAACCCTAAACCCTAAACCCTAAACCCTAAACCCTAAACCCTAAACCCTAAACCCTAAACCCTAAACCCTAAACCCTAAACCCTAAACCCTAAACCCTAAACCCTAAACCCTAAACCCTAAACCCTAAACCCTAAACCCTAAACCCTAAACCCTAAACCCTAAACCCTAAACCCTAAACCCTAAACCCTAAACCCTAAACCCTAAACCCTAAACCCTAAACCCTAAACCCTAAACCCTAAACCCTAAACCCTAAACCCTAAACCCTAAACCCTAAACCCTAAACCCTAAACCCTAAACCCTAAACCCTAAACCCTAAACCCTAAACCCTAAACCCTAAACCCTAAACCCTAAACCCTAAACCCTAAACCCTAAACCCTAAACCCTAAACCCTAAACCCTAAACCCTAAACCCTAAACCCTAAACCCTAAACCCTAAACCCTAAACCCTAAACCCTAAACCCTAAACCCTAAACCCTAAACCCTAAACCCTAAACCCTAAACCCTAAACCCTAAACCCTAAACCCTAAACCCTAAACCCTAAACCCTAAACCCTAAACCCTAAACCCTAAACCCTAAACCCTAAACCCTAAACCCTAAACCCTAAACCCTAAACCCTAAACCCTAAACCCTAAACCCTAAACCCTAAACCCTAAACCCTAAACCCTAAACCCTAAACCCTAAACCCTAAACCCTAAACCCTAAACCCTAAACCCTAAACCCTAAACCCTAAACCCTAAACCCTAAACCCTAAACCCTAAACCCTAAACCCTAAACCCTAAACCCTAAACCCTAAACCCTAAACCCTAAACCCTAAACCCTAAACCCTAAACCCTAAACCCTAAACCCTAAACCCTAAACCCTAAACCCTAAACCCTAAACCCTAAACCCTAAACCCTAAACCCTAAACCCTAAACCCTAAACCCTAAACCCTAAACCCTAAACCCTAAACCCTAAACCCTAAACCCTAAACCCTAAACCCTAAACCCTAAACCCTAAACCCTAAACCCTAAACCCTAAACCCTAAACCCTAAACCCTAAACCCTAAACCCTAAACCCTAAACCCTAAACCCTAAACCCTAAACCCTAAACCCTAAACCCTAAACCCTAAACCCTAAACCCTAAACCCTAAACCCTAAACCCTAAACCCTAAACCCTAAACCCTAAACCCTAAACCCTAAACCCTAAACCCTAAACCCTAAACCCTAAACCCTAAACCCTAAACCCTAAACCCTAAACCCTAAACCCTAAACCCTAAACCCTAAACCCTAAACCCTAAACCCTAAACCCTAAACCCTAAACCCTAAACCCTAAACCCTAAACCCTAAACCCTAAACCCTAAACCCTAAACCCTAAACCCTAAACCCTAAACCCTAAACCCTAAACCCTAAACCCTAAACCCTAAACCCTAAACCCTAAACCCTAAACCCTAAACCCTAAACCCTAAACCCTAAACCCTAAACCCTAAACCCTAAACCCTAAACCCTAAACCCTAAACCCTAAACCCTAAACCCTAAACCCTAAACCCTAAACCCTAAACCCTAAACCCTAAACCCTAAACCCTAAACCCTAAACCCTAAACCCTAAACCCTAAACCCTAAACCCTAAACCCTAAACCCTAAACCCTAAACCCTAAACCCTAAACCCTAAACCCTAAACCCTAAACCCTAAACCCTAAACCCTAAACCCTAAACCCTAAACCCTAAACCCTAAACCCTAAACCCTAAACCCTAAACCCTAAACCCTAAACCCTAAACCCTAAACCCTAAACCCTAAACCCTAAACCCTAAACCCTAAACCCTAAACCCTAAACCCTAAACCCTAAACCCTAAACCCTAAACCCTAAACCCTAAACCCTAAACCCTAAACCCTAAACCCTAAACCCTAAACCCTAAACCCTAAACCCTAAACCCTAAACCCTAAACCCTAAACCCTAAACCCTAAACCCTAAACCCTAAACCCTAAACCCTAAACCCTAAACCCTAAACCCTAAACCCTAAACCCTAAACCCTAAACCCTAAACCCTAAACCCTAAACCCTAAACCCTAAACCCTAAACCCTAAACCCTAAACCCTAAACCCTAAACCCTAAACCCTAAACCCTAAACCCTAAACCCTAAACCCTAAACCCTAAACCCTAAACCCTAAACCCTAAACCCTAAACCCTAAACCCTAAACCCTAAACCCTAAACCCTAAACCCTAAACCCTAAACCCTAAACCCTAAACCCTAAACCCTAAACCCTAAACCCTAAACCCTAAACCCTAAACCCTAAACCCTAAACCCTAAACCCTAAACCCTAAACCCTAAACCCTAAACCCTAAACCCTAAACCCTAAACCCTAAACCCTAAACCCTAAACCCTAAACCCTAAACCCTAAACCCTAAACCCTAAACCCTAAACCCTAAACCCTAAACCCTAAACCCTAAACCCTAAACCCTAAACCCTAAACCCTAAACCCTAAACCCTAAACCCTAAACCCTAAACCCTAAACCCTAAACCCTAAACCCTAAACCCTAAACCCTAAACCCTAAACCCTAAACCCTAAACCCTAAACCCTAAACCCTAAACCCTAAACCCTAAACCCTAAACCCTAAACCCTAAACCCTAAACCCTAAACCCTAAACCCTAAACCCTAAACCCTAAACCCTAAACCCTAAACCCTAAACCCTAAACCCTAAACCCTAAACCCTAAACCCTAAACCCTAAACCCTAAACCCTAAACCCTAAACCCTAAACCCTAAACCCTAAACCCTAAACCCTAAACCCTAAACCCTAAACCCTAAACCCTAAACCCTAAACCCTAAACCCTAAACCCTAAACCCTAAACCCTAAACCCTAAACCCTAAACCCTAAACCCTAAACCCTAAACCCTAAACCCTAAACCCTAAACCCTAAACCCTAAACCCTAAACCCTAAACCCTAAACCCTAAACCCTAAACCCTAAACCCTAAACCCTAAACCCTAAACCCTAAACCCTAAACCCTAAACCCTAAACCCTAAACCCTAAACCCTAAACCCTAAACCCTAAACCCTAAACCCTAAACCCTAAACCCTAAACCCTAAACCCTAAACCCTAAACCCTAAACCCTAAACCCTAAACCCTAAACCCTAAACCCTAAACCCTAAACCCTAAACCCTAAACCCTAAACCCTAAACCCTAAACCCTAAACCCTAAACCCTAAACCCTAAACCCTAAACCCTAAACCCTAAACCCTAAACCCTAAACCCTAAACCCTAAACCCTAAACCCTAAACCCTAAACCCTAAACCCTAAACCCTAAACCCTAAACCCTAAACCCTAAACCCTAAACCCTAAACCCTAAACCCTAAACCCTAAACCCTAAACCCTAAACCCTAAACCCTAAACCCTAAACCCTAAACCCTAAACCCTAAACCCTAAACCCTAAACCCTAAACCCTAAACCCTAAACCCTAAACCCTAAACCCTAAACCCTAAACCCTAAACCCTAAACCCTAAACCCTAAACCCTAAACCCTAAACCCTAAACCCTAAACCCTAAACCCTAAACCCTAAACCCTAAACCCTAAACCCTAAACCCTAAACCCTAAACCCTAAACCCTAAACCCTAAACCCTAAACCCTAAACCCTAAACCCTAAACCCTAAACCCTAAACCCTAAACCCTAAACCCTAAACCCTAAACCCTAAACCCTAAACCCTAAACCCTAAACCCTAAACCCTAAACCCTAAACCCTAAACCCTAAACCCTAAACCCTAAACCCTAAACCCTAAACCCTAAACCCTAAACCCTAAACCCTAAACCCTAAACCCTAAACCCTAAACCCTAAACCCTAAACCCTAAACCCTAAACCCTAAACCCTAAACCCTAAACCCTAAACCCTAAACCCTAAACCCTAAACCCTAAACCCTAAACCCTAAACCCTAAACCCTAAACCCTAAACCCTAAACCCTAAACCCTAAACCCTAAACCCTAAACCCTAAACCCTAAACCCTAAACCCTAAACCCTAAACCCTAAACCCTAAACCCTAAACCCTAAACCCTAAACCCTAAACCCTAAACCCTAAACCCTAAACCCTAAACCCTAAACCCTAAACCCTAAACCCTAAACCCTAAACCCTAAACCCTAAACCCTAAACCCTAAACCCTAAACCCTAAACCCTAAACCCTAAACCCTAAACCCTAAACCCTAAACCCTAAACCCTAAACCCTAAACCCTAAACCCTAAACCCTAAACCCTAAACCCTAAACCCTAAACCCTAAACCCTAAACCCTAAACCCTAAACCCTAAACCCTAAACCCTAAACCCTAAACCCTAAACCCTAAACCCTAAACCCTAAACCCTAAACCCTAAACCCTAAACCCTAAACCCTAAACCCTAAACCCTAAACCCTAAACCCTAAACCCTAAACCCTAAACCCTAAACCCTAAACCCTAAACCCTAAACCCTAAACCCTAAACCCTAAACCCTAAACCCTAAACCCTAAACCCTAAACCCTAAACCCTAAACCCTAAACCCTAAACCCTAAACCCTAAACCCTAAACCCTAAACCCTAAACCCTAAACCCTAAACCCTAAACCCTAAACCCTAAACCCTAAACCCTAAACCCTAAACCCTAAACCCTAAACCCTAAACCCTAAACCCTAAACCCTAAACCCTAAACCCTAAACCCTAAACCCTAAACCCTAAACCCTAAACCCTAAACCCTAAACCCTAAACCCTAAACCCTAAACCCTAAACCCTAAACCCTAAACCCTAAACCCTAAACCCTAAACCCTAAACCCTAAACCCTAAACCCTAAACCCTAAACCCTAAACCCTAAACCCTAAACCCTAAACCCTAAACCCTAAACCCTAAACCCTAAACCCTAAACCCTAAACCCTAAACCCTAAACCCTAAACCCTAAACCCTAAACCCTAAACCCTAAACCCTAAACCCTAAACCCTAAACCCTAAACCCTAAACCCTAAACCCTAAACCCTAAACCCTAAACCCTAAACCCTAAACCCTAAACCCTAAACCCTAAACCCTAAACCCTAAACCCTAAACCCTAAACCCTAAACCCTAAACCCTAAACCCTAAACCCTAAACCCTAAACCCTAAACCCTAAACCCTAAACCCTAAACCCTAAACCCTAAACCCTAAACCCTAAACCCTAAACCCTAAACCCTAAACCCTAAACCCTAAACCCTAAACCCTAAACCCTAAACCCTAAACCCTAAACCCTAAACCCTAAACCCTAAACCCTAAACCCTAAACCCTAAACCCTAAACCCTAAACCCTAAACCCTAAACCCTAAACCCTAAACCCTAAACCCTAAACCCTAAACCCTAAACCCTAAACCCTAAACCCTAAACCCTAAACCCTAAACCCTAAACCCTAAACCCTAAACCCTAAACCCTAAACCCTAAACCCTAAACCCTAAACCCTAAACCCTAAACCCTAAACCCTAAACCCTAAACCCTAAACCCTAAACCCTAAACCCTAAACCCTAAACCCTAAACCCTAAACCCTAAACCCTAAACCCTAAACCCTAAACCCTAAACCCTAAACCCTAAACCCTAAACCCTAAACCCTAAACCCTAAACCCTAAACCCTAAACCCTAAACCCTAAACCCTAAACCCTAAACCCTAAACCCTAAACCCTAAACCCTAAACCCTAAACCCTAAACCCTAAACCCTAAACCCTAAACCCTAAACCCTAAACCCTAAACCCTAAACCCTAAACCCTAAACCCTAAACCCTAAACCCTAAACCCTAAACCCTAAACCCTAAACCCTAAACCCTAAACCCTAAACCCTAAACCCTAAACCCTAAACCCTAAACCCTAAACCCTAAACCCTAAACCCTAAACCCTAAACCCTAAACCCTAAACCCTAAACCCTAAACCCTAAACCCTAAACCCTAAACCCTAAACCCTAAACCCTAAACCCTAAACCCTAAACCCTAAACCCTAAACCCTAAACCCTAAACCCTAAACCCTAAACCCTAAACCCTAAACCCTAAACCCTAAACCCTAAACCCTAAACCCTAAACCCTAAACCCTAAACCCTAAACCCTAAACCCTAAACCCTAAACCCTAAACCCTAAACCCTAAACCCTAAACCCTAAACCCTAAACCCTAAACCCTAAACCCTAAACCCTAAACCCTAAACCCTAAACCCTAAACCCTAAACCCTAAACCCTAAACCCTAAACCCTAAACCCTAAACCCTAAACCCTAAACCCTAAACCCTAAACCCTAAACCCTAAACCCTAAACCCTAAACCCTAAACCCTAAACCCTAAACCCTAAACCCTAAACCCTAAACCCTAAACCCTAAACCCTAAACCCTAAACCCTAAACCCTAAACCCTAAACCCTAAACCCTAAACCCTAAACCCTAAACCCTAAACCCTAAACCCTAAACCCTAAACCCTAAACCCTAAACCCTAAACCCTAAACCCTAAACCCTAAACCCTAAACCCTAAACCCTAAACCCTAAACCCTAAACCCTAAACCCTAAACCCTAAACCCTAAACCCTAAACCCTAAACCCTAAACCCTAAACCCTAAACCCTAAACCCTAAACCCTAAACCCTAAACCCTAAACCCTAAACCCTAAACCCTAAACCCTAAACCCTAAACCCTAAACCCTAAACCCTAAACCCTAAACCCTAAACCCTAAACCCTAAACCCTAAACCCTAAACCCTAAACCCTAAACCCTAAACCCTAAACCCTAAACCCTAAACCCTAAACCCTAAACCCTAAACCCTAAACCCTAAACCCTAAACCCTAAACCCTAAACCCTAAACCCTAAACCCTAAACCCTAAACCCTAAACCCTAAACCCTAAACCCTAAACCCTAAACCCTAAACCCTAAACCCTAAACCCTAAACCCTAAACCCTAAACCCTAAACCCTAAACCCTAAACCCTAAACCCTAAACCCTAAACCCTAAACCCTAAACCCTAAACCCTAAACCCTAAACCCTAAACCCTAAACCCTAAACCCTAAACCCTAAACCCTAAACCCTAAACCCTAAACCCTAAACCCTAAACCCTAAACCCTAAACCCTAAACCCTAAACCCTAAACCCTAAACCCTAAACCCTAAACCCTAAACCCTAAACCCTAAACCCTAAACCCTAAACCCTAAACCCTAAACCCTAAACCCTAAACCCTAAACCCTAAACCCTAAACCCTAAACCCTAAACCCTAAACCCTAAACCCTAAACCCTAAACCCTAAACCCTAAACCCTAAACCCTAAACCCTAAACCCTAAACCCTAAACCCTAAACCCTAAACCCTAAACCCTAAACCCTAAACCCTAAACCCTAAACCCTAAACCCTAAACCCTAAACCCTAAACCCTAAACCCTAAACCCTAAACCCTAAACCCTAAACCCTAAACCCTAAACCCTAAACCCTAAACCCTAAACCCTAAACCCTAAACCCTAAACCCTAAACCCTAAACCCTAAACCCTAAACCCTAAACCCTAAACCCTAAACCCTAAACCCTAAACCCTAAACCCTAAACCCTAAACCCTAAACCCTAAACCCTAAACCCTAAACCCTAAACCCTAAACCCTAAACCCTAAACCCTAAACCCTAAACCCTAAACCCTAAACCCTAAACCCTAAACCCTAAACCCTAAACCCTAAACCCTAAACCCTAAACCCTAAACCCTAAACCCTAAACCCTAAACCCTAAACCCTAAACCCTAAACCCTAAACCCTAAACCCTAAACCCTAAACCCTAAACCCTAAACCCTAAACCCTAAACCCTAAACCCTAAACCCTAAACCCTAAACCCTAAACCCTAAACCCTAAACCCTAAACCCTAAACCCTAAACCCTAAACCCTAAACCCTAAACCCTAAACCCTAAACCCTAAACCCTAAACCCTAAACCCTAAACCCTAAACCCTAAACCCTAAACCCTAAACCCTAAACCCTAAACCCTAAACCCTAAACCCTAAACCCTAAACCCTAAACCCTAAACCCTAAGAAAATGGAACGTACTTCATGAAAGGATTATCTATGCAATAGGCACAAGTTTTAGACAATTCATCAAGTAAAAATGACGTTCAGATGGTAAAATTGCCTAAGTAAATATGAGATTGCCTAAGTACCTATAAAATCAATACTGTGCTTGATTCTACTTAATATTTGAAGAACATTAATATAGGAAAATGGAATGAACTTCACCAGAGGACTATCTATGCAATAGGCGTGAGTTTCAGACAATTCATCAAGTAGAAATGAGGTTAAGAGGGTAAAATTGCCTATGTACATATGACATTGCCTAAGTACCTATAAGATCGATACAGTGCTTGATTCTACTTAATATTTCCTAAACATTAACATAGGAAAATGGAACGCACTTCACCAGAGGATTACCTATGCAAAAGGCACGAGTTTCAGACAATTCAGTAGTAGAAATGAGGTTAAGAGGGTAAAATTACCTCAATACGTATGACATTGCCTAAGTACCGATAAGGTCGATCCTGTGCATAATTCTGCTTAATATTTCAACAACATTAACATACGAAAATGGAACGTACTTCACGAGACAATTATCTATGCAATAGGCATGACTTTCAGATAACTCATCAAGTTGAAATGACATTTAGTGGTTACAATTGGGTAAGTAAATATGAGATTGCCTAAGTACCTCTAAGATCGATACAATGCTTGATTCTGCTTAATATTTCAAGAACATTAATATAGAAAAATGGGACATCCTTCACCAAAGGACTACCTATGCAATAGGAACGAGTTTCAGACAATCCATCAAGTAGAAATGAGGTTAAGAGGGTAAAATTGCCTATGTACATTGAAGATTGCTTAAGTACCTATACGATCGATACTGTGCTTCATTCCAATTTATATATCCAGAACATTAATACAGAAAAATGGATCGTCCTGCACCAGAGGATTATCTATCCAATAGGCACGAGTGTCGGACACTTCATCTAGTGGAAATGATGTTAAGAGGGGAAAATTGCCTATGTACATATGAGATTGCCTAACTACCTATACGATCGATACTGTGCTTGAATCTGCTTAATATTTCAAGAACATTAACATAGGAAAATGAAACGTACTTCACCAAAGGATTATCTATGCAATAGGCATGAGTTCAGACAATTCATCAAGTGGAAATGAGGTTAAGAGGGTAAAATTGCCTATGTACATATGAGATTGCCTAACTACCTATACGATCGATACTGTGGTTGAATCTGCTTAATATTTCAAGAACATTAGCATAGGAAAAAGGCACGGACTTCACCAGAGGATTATCTATGCAACAGGCACGAGTTTCTGACAAATCATCAAGTAGAAATGCCGTTTAGAGGGTAAAATTTCCTAAGTAAATATTAGATTGCCTAAGTACCTATAAAATCGATACTGCGCTTGATTCTGCTTAATATTTCAAAAACATTAATATAGGAAAATGGAATGTCCTTCACCAGAGGATTATCTACGCAATAGGCACGAGTTTCAGATAATTTATCAAGTAGAAATGAGGTTAAGAGGATAAAATTGCCTATGTACATATGAGATTGCCTAAGTACCTATACGATCGTTGTTGTGCTTGATTCTGCTTAATATTTCGAGAACATTAACTTAGGAAAATGGAATGTCCTTCACCAGAGGATTATCTATGCAATAGGCAGGAGTTTCAGACAATTCATCGTGTAGAAATGAGGTTAAGAGGGTAAAATTGCCTTTGTACATATAAGATTGCCTAAGTACCAATAAGATCGATACTGTGCTTGATTTTGCTTTATATTTCAGGAACATTAATACAGAAAAATGGAACGTCCTTCACCAGGGGATTATCTGTGCAATAGGCACGAGTTTCAGAGGGTAAAATTGCCTATTTACATTTGAGATTGCCTAAGTACCTATACGATCGATACTATACTTGATTGTACTTTATATTTCAAGAACATTAACATAGGAAAATGGAACGTACTCCACCAGAGGATTATCTATGCAATAGGAACGAGTTTCAGACAATTCATCAAGTAGAAATGACGTTTAGATGATAAAATTGCCAAAGTAAATATAAGATTTCCCAAGTACCTATAAGATCGATACTATGCTAGATTATGCTTAATATTTCAAAAACATTAACATAGGAAAATCGAACTTACTTCACCAGAGGATTATTTATGCAATAGGCACGAGTTTCAGACAATTCATTAAGTAGAAATAACGTTTAGACGGTAAAATTGCCTAAGTAAATATGAGATTGCCTAAGTACCTATAAGAACGATACTGTGCCTGATTCTGCTTAATATTTCCAGACCATTAATATAGGAAAATGGAATGTCCTTCACCAGAGGATAATCTATGTAATAGCCACGAGTTTCAGACAATTGATCAAGTAGAAACGAGGTTAAGAGGGTAAAATTGCCTATGTACATATGAGATTGCCTAAGTACCTAGAAGATCGCTACAGTGCGTTATTCTACTTAATAATTTAAGAACATTAATATAGGAAAATTGAACTGACTTCACCAGAAGATTATCTTTGCAATAGGCACGCGTTTTAGACAATTCATCAAGTAGAAATGACGTTAAGAGGGTAAAATTGCCTAAATAAATATGAGATTTCCCAAGTACCTATAAGATCGATACTGTGCTTGATTCTGCTTAATATTTCTAGACCATTCATATAGGAAAAAGGAACGTCCTTCACCAGAGGATTATCAATGCAATAGGCAAGAGTTTCAGACAATTCATCAAGTAGAAATAAGGTTAAGAGGGTAAAATTGCTTAAGTAAATATGAGATTGCCTAAGTACCTCGAAGATCGATACAGTGCGTCATTCTACTTAGTATTTTAAGAACATTAATATAGGAAAATTGAACGGACTTCACCAGAAGATGATCTCTGCAATAGGCACTCGTTTTAGACAATTCATCAAGTAGAAATGAGGTTAAGAAGGTAAAATTGCCTAAATACCTATGAGATTGTCTAAGTACGTATAAGGTCGATACTGTACTTGATTCTGCTTAATATTTCAAGAACATTAACATAGGAAAATGGAACGTACTTCACCAAAGGATTATCTATGCAATAGGCACGAGTTTTAGACAATTCATCAAGTAAAAATGACGTTTATAGGGTAAAATTGCCTAAGTAAAATTGAGATTGCCTAAGTGCCTATAAAATCAATACTGTGCTTGATTCTGCATAATATTTGAAGAACATTAATATAGGAAAATGGAATGAACTTCACCAAAGGATTATCTATGCAATAGGCAGGAGTTTCAGACAATTCATCATGTAGAAACGACGTTTAGAGGGTAAAATTGCCCAAGTAAATATGAGATTGCCTAAGTACCTATATGATCGATACTGTGCTTTATTCTGCTTAATATTTCAAGAGCATTAATACAGGAAAATGGAACGTCCTTCACAAGAGGATTATCTATGCAATAGGCACGAGTTTCAGACAATTCATCAAGTAGAAATGGGGTTAAGATGGTAAAATTAGCTATGTACATATGCGATTGCCTAAGTACCTATAAGATCGATACTGTGCTTGATTCTACTTTATATTTCCAAAACATTAACATAGGAAAATGAAACGTACTTCACTAGAGGATTATCTATGCAAACGGCACGAGTTTCAGACAATTCAGAAGTAGAAATGGGGTTAAGAGGGTAAAATTGCCTATGTACATATGAGATTGCCTAAGTACCTATAAGATCGATACTATGCTTGATTCCACTTAATATTTCAACAACATTAACATAGGAAAATGGAACGTACTTCACCAGACGATTATCTAAGCAATAGGTACGAGTTTCAGACAACTCATCAAGTTGAAATCACATTTTGAGGTTAAAATTGCCTAAGTACCTCTAAGATCGATACTGTGCTTGATTCTGCTTAATATTTCAAGAACATTAATATAGAAAAATGGGATATCCTTCACCATAGGACTATCTATGCAATAGGCACGAGTTTCAGACAATTCATCAAGTAGAAATGAGGTTAAGAGGGTAAAATTGCCTATGTACATTTGAGATTGCTTAAGTTCTTATAAGATCGATACTGTGCTTGATTCTAATTTATATTTCTAGACCATTAATACATAAAAATGGATCGTCCTTCACTAGAGGATTATCTATCCAATAGGCACGAGTGTCGGACAATTCATCTAGTGAAAATGATGTTAAGAGGGTAAAATTGCCTATGTACATATGAGATTGCCTAACTATCTATACGATCGATACTGTGGTTGAATCTGCTTAATATTTCAAGAACATTAACATAGGAAAATGGAACGTACTATACCAAAGGATTATCTATGTAATAGGCATGAGTTCGGACAATTCATCAAGTGGAAATAAGGTTAAGAGGGTAAAATTGCCTATATACCTATGAGATTCCCTAAGTACTTATAAGGTCAATACTGTGCTTGATTTCGCTTAATATTTCTAGAACATAAACATAGGAAAATGGAACGTACTTCACCAGAGGATGATCTATGCAATTGGCACAAGTTTTAGACAATTCATCAAGTAGAAATGACGTTTCTTGGGTAAAATTGCCTAAGTAAATATTGGATTGCCAAAGTACCTATAAGATCGATACAATGCGTGATTCTGCTTACTATTTCAAGAACATTAACATAGGAAAAAGGAACGTACTTCACCAGGGAATAATCTATGCAATAGGCACGAGTTTCAGACAAATCATCAAGTATAAATGACGTTTAGAGGGTAAAATTTCCTAAGTAAATATTGGATTGCCTAAGTACCTACAAGATTGATACTGTGCTTGATCCTGCTTAATATTTCAAGAACATTAATATAGGAAAATGGAATGTCGTTCACCAGAGGATTATCTTCGCAATAGGCCTGAGTTTCGGACAATTCATCGAGTAGAAATGACGTTAAGAGGGTAAAATTGCCTCTGTACATATAGGATTGCCTAAGTACCTATAAGATCAATGTTGTGCTTGATTCTGCTTTATATTTCATGAACATTTATACAGAAAAATGGAACGTCCTTCACCAGAGGATTATCTATGCAATAGGCACGAGTTTTAGACAATTCATCAAGTAGAAATGAGGTTAAGATGTTAAAATTACCTATGTACATATGAGATTGCCTAAGTACCTATATGATTGTTGCTGTCCTTGATTCTGCTTAATATTTCAAGAACATTAACATAGGAAAATGGAATGTCCTTCACCAGAGGATTATCTATGCAATAGGCACGAGTTTCAGACAATTCATCAAGTAGAAATGACGTTAAGAGGGTAAAATTACCTCTGTACATATAGGATTGCCTAAGTATCTATAAGATCAATACTGTGCTTGATTCCGCTTAATATTTCCAGACCATTAATATAGGAAAATGGAATGTCCTTCACTAGAGGATAATCTACGTAATAGCCACGACTTTCAGACAATTGATCAAGTAGAAATGTGGTTAAGAGGGTAAAATTGCCTATGTGCATATGAGATTGCCTAAGTACCTAGAAGATCGATACAATGCGTCATACTTAATAATTTAAGAACATTGATATACGAAAATTGAACGGACTTCACTAGAAGATTATCTCTGCAATACGCACTGGTTTTAGACAATTCATCAAGTAGAAATGAGGTTAATAGGGTAAAATTGCCTAACTAAATATGAGATTTCCCAAGTACCTATAAGATCGATACTATGCTTGATTCTGCTTAATATTTCTAGACCATTCATATAGCAAAAAGGAACGTCCTTCACTAGAGGATTATCTATGCAATAGGCAAGAGTTTCAGACAATTCATCAAATAAAAATAAGGTTAAGAGGGTAAAATTGCCTAAGTAAATATGAGATTGCCTAAGTACCTAGAAGATCAATACAGTGCGTTATTCTACTTAATATTTTAAGAACAATAATATAGGAAAATTGAACGGACTTCATCAGAGGATTATCTCTGCAATTGGCACTCGTTTTAGACAATTCATCAAGTAGAAATTACGTTTAGAGGGTAAAATTGCCTAAATACCTATGAGATTGCCTAAGTACCTACAAGGTCGATACTGTAATTGATTCTGCTTAATATTTCAAGAACATTAACATAGGAAAATGGAACGTACTTCACCAAAGGACTATCTATGCAATAGGCATGAGTGTCAGACAATTCATCAAGTAGAAATGAGGTTAAGATGGTAAAATTGCCTCTGTACATATAAGATTGCCTAAGTACCTATAACATCTGTACTGTGCTTGATTCTGCTTTATATTTCAGGAGCATTAATATAGAAAAATGGAATGTCCTTCACCAGAGGATTATCTATGCAATAGGGACGAGTTTCAGACAATTCATCAAGTAGAAATGAGGTTAAGAGGGTAAAATTGCCTATTTACATTTGAGATTGCCTAAGTACCTATACGATCGATACTATACTTGATTCTACTTTATATTTCAAGAACATTAACATAGGAAAATGGAACGTAATTTACCAAAGGATTATCTATGCAATAGGCACGAGTGTTAGACAATTCATCAAGTAGAAATGAGTATAAGAGGATAAAATTGCCTATGTACATATGAGATTACCTAAGTACCTATAAGATCGTTGCTGTGCTTGATTCTACTAATATTTCAAGAACATTAACATAGGAAAATGGAATCTCCTTCACCAGAGGATTATCTATGCAAGAGGCACGGGTTTCAGACAATTCATCAAGTAGAAATTAGGTTAAGAGGGTAAAATTGCCTATGTACATATGAGATGGCCTAACTACATGTACGATCGATACTGTCCTTGAATCTGCTTAATATTTCAAAAACATTAACATAGGAAAATGGAACGTACTTCACCAATGGATTATCAATGCAATAGGCAAGAGTTTAGACAATTCATCAAGTAGAAATGAGGTTGCAAGGGTAAAATGGAACGTACTTCACTAGAGGATTATCTATGCAATAGGCACAAGTTTCAAACAATTCATCAAGTAGAAATAACGTTACGTGGGTAAAATTGCCTAAGTAAATATGAGATTGCCAAAGTACCTATAAGATCGATACTGTGCTTAATTCTGCTTAATATTTCAAGAACATTAATATAGGAAAATGGAATGTCCTCCATCAGTGGATTATCTACCCAATAGGCACGAGTTTCAGACAATTCATCAAGTCAAAATGAGGTGAAGAGTGTAAAATTGCCAATGCACATATGAGATTGCCTAAGTACATATACGATCGTTATAGTGCTTGATTCAGCTTAATATTTCAAGAACATTAACATAGGAAAATGGAACGTACTTCACCAGAGGATTATCTATGCAATAGGCACGAGTTTTAGACAATTCATCAAGTAGAAATGAGGTTAAGAGGGTAAAATTGCCTATTTACATTTGAGATTGCCTAAGTACCTATACGATCGATACTATACTTGATTCTACTTTATATTTCAAGAACATTAACATAGGAAAATGGAACGTACTTCACCAGAGGATTATCTATGCAATAGGCACGAGTGTTAGAAAATTCATCAAGTAGAAATGAGTAGAAGAGGATAAAATTGCCTATGTACATATGAGATTGCCTAAGTACCTATAAGATAGTTGCTATGCTTGATTCTACTAATATTTCAAGAACATTAACATAGGAAAATGGAATTTCCTTCACCAGAGGATTATCTATGCAAGAGGCATGAGTTTCAGACAATTCATCAAGTAGAAATTAGGTCAAGAGGGTAAAATTGCCTATGTGCATATGAGATGGCCTAACTACATATACGATCGATACTGTGCTTGAATCTTTTTATAGTTTCAAGAACATTAACATAGAAAAATGGAACGTACTTCACCAAAGGATTATCAATGCAATAGGCAAGAGTTCAGACAATTCATCAAGTAGAAATAAGGTTACGAGGGTAAAATGGAACGTACTTCACCAGAGGATTATCTATGCAATAGGCACAAGTTTCGGACAATTCATCAAGTAGAAATAACGTTTCGTGGGTAAAATTACCTAAGTAAATATGAGATTGCCAAAGTACCTATAAGATCGATACTGTGCTTAAGATGGTAAAATGGAATATCCTTCACCAGAGGATTATCTACGCAATAGGCACGAGTTTCAGATAATTCACCAAGTAGAAATGAGGTTAAGATAGTAAAATTGCCTATGTACATATGAGATTGCCTAAGTACATAGACGATCGTTACTGTGCTTGATTCTGCTAAATATTTCGAGAACATTATCATTGAAAAATGGAACGTACCTTACTAAAGGATTATCTATGCAATAGGCACGAGTGTTAGACAATTTATCAAGTAGAAATGAGCATAAGAGGATAAAATTGCCTATGTACATATGAGATAGCCTCAGTACCTAAAAGATCGTTGTTGTGCTGGATTCTGCTTAATATTTCAAGAACATTAACATAGGAAAATAGACTGTCCTTCACCCGAGGATTATCTATGTCATAGGCACGAGTTTCGGACAATTCATCAAGTAAAAATGAGGTTAAGAGGGTAAAATTGTCTATGTACATTTGAGATTGCCTAAGTACCTATACGATCGATACTGTGCTTGATTTAGCTTAATATTTCAAGAACATTAACATAGCAAAATGGAACGTACTTCACCAAAGGATTACCTATGCAATAGGCGCGAGTTCAGACAATTCATCAAGTAGAAATGAAGTTAAGAGGGTAAAATTTCCTAAATACCTATGAGAATTCCTAAGTACCTATAAGGTCAATACTGTGCTTCATTACGCTTAATATTTCAAGAAAATTAACATAGGAAAATGGAACGTACTTTACCAAAGGATTATCTCTACAATAGGCACGAGTGTCACACAATTCATGAAGTAGAAATGATGTTAAGAGTGTAAAATTGCCTATGAACATATGAGATTGCCTAAGTACCAATACGATCGATACTGTGCTTGATTCTAATAAATATTTCAAGAACATTAACATAGGAAAATGGAACGTACTTCACCAAAGGATTACCTATGCAATTGGCGTGAGTTCAGACAATTCATCAAGTAGAAATGAAGTTAAGAGGATAAAATTGCCTAAATACCTATGAGATTTCCTAAGTACCTATAAGGTCAATACTGTACTTAATTACGCTTAATATTTCAAGAAAATTAACATTGGAAAATGGAACGTACTTCACCAGAGGATTATCTATGCAATAGGCAGAAGTTTCAGGTAATTCATCAAGTAGAATTGACGTCTAGATGGTAAAATTGCCTAAGTAAATATGAGATTGGCTAAGTACCTATAAGATCGATACCTTGCTTGATTCTACTTAATATTTCAAGAACATTAACATTGGAAAATGGAACGTTCTTCACCAGGGGATTATCTATGCAATAGGCACGAGTTTCTGACAATTCATCATGTCGAAATGACGTTTAGAGGGAAAAATTACCTAAGTAAATATGAGATTACCTAAGTGCCTATAGATTACCTAAGTGCCTATAAGATCGATACTGTGCTTGATTCTGCTTAATATTTCAAGAACATTAATATAGGAATGTGGAATGTCCTTCACCAGAGGATTATCTATGCAATAGGCACGAATTTCAGACAATTCATCAAGTAGAAATGAGGTTAAGAGGGTAAAATTGCCTATGTACATATGAGATTAAGTAAGTACCGATAAGAACGATACTGTGCTTGATTCTGCCTAATATTTCAGGAACATTAACATAGGAAAAAGGAACATACTTCACCAGGGGATTATCAATGCAATAGGCACAAGTTTCTGATAATTCATCAAGTAGAAATGACGTTTAGAGGGTAAAATTGCCTAAGTAAATATGAGACTGCCTAAGTGCCTATAAAAACGATACTTTGCTTGATTCTGCTTAATATTTCAAGAACATTGACATTGGAAAATGGAACGTTCTTCACCAGGGGATTATCTATGCAATAGGCACGAGTTTCTGACAATTCATCATGTCGAAATGACGTTTAGAGGGAAAAATTACCTAAGTAAATATGAGATTACCTAAGTGCCTATAAGATCGATACTGTGCTTGATTCTGCTTAATATTTCAAGAACATTAATATAGGAATGTGGAATGTCCTTCACCAAAGGATTATCTATGCAATAGGCACGAATTTCAGACAATTCATCAAGTAGAAATGAGGTTAAGATGGTAAAATTGCCTATGCACATATGAGATTACGTAAGTACTGATAAGATCGATACTGTGCTTGATTCTGCTTAATATTTCCGGAACATTAACATAGGAAAAAGGAACATACTTCACCAGAGGATTATCAATGCAATAGGCACAAGTTTATGATAATTCATCAAGTAGAAATGACGTTTAGAGGGTAAAATTGCCTAAGCAAATATGAGATTGCCTAAGTGCCTATAAAAACGATACTGTGCTTGATTCTGCTTTATATTTCAAGAACATTAATACAGAAAAATGGAACGTTCTTCACCAGAGGATTATCTATGCAATAGGCACGAGTTTCAGACAATTGATCAAGTAGAAATGAGGTAAAGAGGGCAAAATTGCCTATGTATAATGAAATGGCCTAAGAATCTATACGTTCGTTATTATGCTTGATTCTGCTTAATATTTCAAGAACATTATCATAGGAAAATGGAACGTACTTTACCAAAGGATTATCTATGCAATAGGCACGTGTGTTAGACAATTCATCAAGTAGAAATGAGCATAAGAGGATAAAATTGCCTATGTACATATGAGATTGCCTAAGTACCTATAAGGTCGATACTGTGCTAGATTCTGCTTAATATTTCACGAACAATAATATAGGAAAATGGAACGTACTTCACCAGAGGATTATCTATGCAATAATCATGAGTTTCAGACAATTCATCGAGTAGAAATGACGTTCAGATGGTAAAACTGCACAAGTAAATTAGAGATTGCCTAAGTACCTATAAAATCGATACAGTGGTTGATTCTGCTTAATATTTCAAGAACATTAATTTAGAAAAATGGAACGTCCTTCACTAGAGGATAATCTATGCAATAGGCACATGTTTGAGACAATTCATCAAGTAGAAATGACGTTAAGAGGGTAAAATTTTCCAAGCAAATATGAGATTGCCTAAGTACCTATAAGATCGATACCGTGCTTGATTCTGCTTAATATTTCAAGAACATTAATATAGGAAAATGGAATGTCCTTCACCAGAGGATTTTCTACGCAATAGGCACGAGTTTCAGACAATTCATCAAGTAGAAATGAGCATAAGAGGATAAAATTGCCTATGTACATATGAGATTGCCTAAGTACCTATAAGGTCAATACTGTGCTAGATTCTGCTTAATATTTCAAGAACATTAATATAGGAAAATGGAACGTACTTCACCAGAGGATTATCTATGCAATAAGCACGAGTTTCGGACAATTCATCGAGTAGAAATGACGTTCAGAAGGTAAAATTGCACAAGTAAATTAGAGATTGCCTAAGTACCTATAAAATCGATACAGTGGTTGATTCTGCTTAATATTTCAAGAACATTAATTTAGGAAAATGGAACGTCCTTCACTAGAGGATAATCTATGCAATAGGCACATGTTTGAGACAATTCATCAAGTAGAAATGACGTTAAGAGGGTAAAATTTTCTAAGCAAATATGAGATTGCCTAAGTACCTATAAGATCGATACCGTGCTTGATTCTGCTTAATATTTCAAGAACATTAATATAGAAACATGGAATGTCCTTCACCAGAGGATTTTCTACGCAATAGGCACGAGTTTCAGACAATTCATCAAGTACAAATGAGGTTAAGAGGGTAAAATTGCCTATGCACATATGACATTGCCTAAGTAGCTATACGATCGTTATTGAGCTTGATTCTGCTTAATAGTTCAAGAACTTTAATATAGGAAAATGGAACGTACTTTTCCAAAGGATGATCTATACAATAGAGACGAGTGTCAGACAATTCATCATGTAGAAATGAGGTTAGAGGGTAAAATTGTCTATGTACATATGAGATTGCCTAAGTACATATACGATCGATACTATGCTTGATTCTGCTTAATATTTCAAGAATATTAACATAGTAAAATGGAACGTACTTCACCAAAGGATTACCTATGCAATAGGCGCGAGTTCAGGCAATTCATCAAGTAGAAATGAAGTTACGAGGGTAAAATTGGCTAAATACCTATGAGATTTCCTAAGTACCTATAAGGTCAATACTATGCTTGAATCCGCTTAATATTTCAAGAACATTAACATAGGAAAATGGAATGTACTTCACCAGAGGATTATCTATGCAATAGGCACAAGTTTCAGACAATTCATCAAGTAGAAATGACGTTTAGAGGGTACAATTGCCTAAGTAAATATGAGATAACCTAAGTACCTATAAGATCGATACTATGCTTGATGATGCTTAATATTTCAAGAAAATTAATATAGGAAAATGAAACGTCCTTCACCAGAGGATTATCTGTACAATAGGCACGAGTTTTAGACAATTCATCAAGTTGAAATGACGTTTAAAGGGTAAAATTCCCTAAGTAAATATGAGATTGCCTAAGTACCTATAAGATCGATACTGTGCTTGATTCTGCTTAATATTTCAAGAACATTAATATAGGAAAATGGAACCCACTTTACCAAAGGATTATCTATGCAATAGGCACGAGTATGAGACAATCCATCAAGTAGAAATGAGGTTAAGAGGGTAAAATTGTATATGTACAAATGAGATTGCGTAGGTACCTATACGATCGATACTGTGCTTGATTCTGCTTAATATTTCAATAACATTAATATAGAAAAATGGAACGTCATTCACAAGAGGATAATCTATGCAATAGGCACAAGTTTCAGACAATTCATCAAGTAGAAATGAAGTTCAGAGGGTAAAATTTCCTAAATACCTATGAAATTTCCTAAGTACCTATAAGGTTAATACTGTGCTTGATTCAGCTTAATATTTCAATAATATTAACATAGGAAAATGGAACGTACTTCACCAGAGGATTATCTATGCAATAGGCACAAGTTTTAGACAATTCATTTGGTAGAAATGACGTTTAAAAGGTAAAATTGCCTAAGTAAATATGAGATTGCCTAAGTTCCTATAAGATCGATATTGTGCTTGATTCTCCTTAACATTTCAAGTACATTAATATAGGAAAACGAAAGGCCCTTCACCAGAGGATTATCTGTGGAATAGGCACAAGTTTTAGACAATTCATCAAGTTGAATTGACGTTTAAAGGGTAAAATTGCCTAAGTAAATATGAGATTGCCTAAGTACCTATAAGATCGATACTGTGATTAATTCTGCTTAATATTTTAAGAACATTAACATAGAAAAATGGAACGTACTTTACCAATGGATTATCCAAGCAATAGGCACGAGTGTCAGACAATCCTTCAAGTAGAAATGAGGTTAAGAGGGTAAAATTATCTATGTACATAAAAGATTGCCTAAGTACCTATACGATCGATACTGTGCTTCATTCTGCTCAATATTTCAAGAATATTAAGATAGGAAGATGGAACGTCCTTCACTAGAGGATAATCTATGCAATAGGCACAAGTTTCAGACAATTCATCAAGTAGAAATGATGTTCAGAGGGTAAAATTGCCTAAGTAAATACGAGATTGCCTAAGTACCTATAAGATCGATACTATGCTTGATTCTGCTTAATATTTCAAGAACATTAATACAGAAAAAGGAAAATTCCTTCACCAGAGGATTATCTATGCAATAGGCACGAGTTTCAAACAATTCATCAAGTGGAAATGAGGTTGAGAGTGCAAAATTGCCTATGTATAATGAAATGGCCTAAGAACCTATACGATCGTTACTGTGCTTGATTCTGCTTAATATTTCAAGAACATTAACATCGGAAAATGGAACGTACTTTACCAAAGGATTATCTATGCAATAGGCACGTGTGTTAGACAATTCATCAAGTAGAAATGAGCATAAGAGGATAAAATTGCCTATGTACATATGAGATTGCCTAAGCACCTATAAGGGCGATACTGTGCTTAATTCTTCTTAATATTTCAAGAACATTAATAATGTACATTTGAGATTGCCTAAGTACTAATACGATCGATACTTTGCTTGATTTAGCTTAATATTTCAAGAACATTAACCTAAGAAAATGGAACACACGGAACCTGAGTATTATCTATGCAATAGGCATGCGTTTTCGACCATTTATCAAGTAGAAATGAGGTTAAGATGGTAAAATTGCCTAAATACTTAAGAGATTGCCTAACTACCTATAAGTTCGATACTGTGCTAGATTCTGTTTAATATTTCAAGAATATTAACATTGGAAAATGGAACGTGCTTCACCAGAGGATTATCTATGCAATAGGCACGAGTTTCAGACAATTCATTGAATAGAAATGACGTTTAGAGGGTAAAATTACCTAGGTAAATATGAGATTGCCTAAGTACCTATAAAATCGATACAGTGCTTGATTCTGCTTAATATTTCAAGAACATTATTGCAGGAAAATGGAACATCCTTCACCAGAGGATAATCTATGCATTAGGCACAAGTTTCAGACAATTCATCAAGTAGAAATGAGGTTAATAGGGTAAAATTGCCTAAGTAAATATGAGATTGCCTAAGTACCTATACGATCGATGATGTGCTTGATTCTGCTTAATATTTCAAGGACATTAACATAGGAAAATGGAATGTACTTCACCAACGAATTATCTACGCAATAGGCATGAGTTCAGACAATTCATCAAGTAGAAATGAGGTTAAGAGGGTAAAATTGCCTAAATATAAGGTCAATATTGTGCTTGATTCCGCTTAATATTTCAAGAACATTGACATAGCAAAATGGACCGTACTTCACCAAAGGAATATCTATGCAATAGGCACAAGTTTCAGACAATTCATCAAGTAGACATGACGTTTAGAGGGTAAAATTGCCTAAGTAAATATGAGATTGCCTAAGTACCTATAAGATCGATATTCTGCTTGATTCCGCTTAATATTTCAAGAACATTAACATAGGAAAATGGAACATCCTTCATTAGAGGATTATCTATGCAATAGGCACGAGTTTCAGACAATTCATCAAGTAGAAATGAGGTTAAGAGGGTAAAATTGCCTAAGTAAATATGAGATTGCCTAAGTACCTATAAGACCAATACTATGCTTGATTCTGCTTAATATTTCAAAAACATTGACAAAGGAAAATGGAACGAACTTCCCCAGAGGATTATCTATGCAATCGACACTATTTGTACCCTCTAAACGTCATTTCTACTTGATGAATCAATGATGTGCCTTATTCTGCTTAATATTTCTAGAACATTGACATAGAAAAATGGAACGTACTTCACCAGTGGATTATCTATGCAATAGGAATGAGTTTCAGATAAATCTTCGAGTACAAATGACATTTAAAGGGTAAAATTGCCTAAGTAAATATGAGATTGCCTAAGTACCTATAAAATCGATGCTGTGCTTGATTCCGCTTAATATTTCATGAACAGTAATATAGGAAAATGGAAAGTCCTTCACCAGAGGATTATCTATGCAATAGCCTCGATTTTCAGACAATTCATCAAGTAGAAATCAGGTTAAGATGGTAAAATTGACAAAATACCTATGAGATTCCCTAAGTACTTGTAAGGTCGATACAATGCTTGATTCTGCTTAATATTTCAAGAACGTAAACATAGAAAAATGGAACGTACTTCACCAGAGGATTATCTATGCAATAGGCACGAGTTTCAGACAATTCATCAAGTAGAAATGACGTTCAGAGGGTAAAATTGCCTAAGTAATTATGAGATTGCCCAAGTACTGATAAGATCGTATTGTACTTGAATATGCTGAATATTTCAAGAACATTAACAAAGGAAAATGGAACGTACTTCAACAGAGTATTATCTATGCAATAGGCACAAATTTTACCCTCAAAACGTCCTTTCTACTGGTGATGTACGTTCCATTTTCCTATGTTTATGTTCTTGAAATATTAAGAGGAATCCAGCATAGTATCCACCTTCTAGGTACTTAGGGAATCTCATAGGTATTTTGTCAATTTTACCCTCTTAACCTCATTTCTACTTCATGAATTGTCTGAAACTCATGCCTATTGCATAGATAATCCTTTGGTAAAGTATGTTCCATTTTCCTATGTGAATGTTCTTCAAATATTAAGCAGAATCAAGCACAGTATCGATAGTATAGGTACTTAGGTAATCTCATATGTACATAGGCAATTTTACACTCTTAACCTCATTTCTACTTGATGAATTGTCTGAAACTCGAGCCTATTGCATAGATAATCCTCTGGTGAAGGACGTTCAATTTTCTTATATTACCGTTCATGAAATATTAAGCAAAATCAAGCACAGCATCGATTTTATAGGTACTTAGGCAATCTCAAATGTACATAGGCAATTTTACCCTCTAAACGCCATTTCAACAGGTGATGTACGTTCCATTTTCCTATGTTTATGTTCTTGAAATATTAAGAGGAATCAAGCATAGTATCGACCTTCTAGGTACTTAGGGAATCTCATAGGTATTTTGTCAATTTTACCCTCTTAACCTCATTTCTACTTGATGAATTATCTGAAACTCATGCCTATTTCATAGATAATCCTCTGGTGAAGGAAGTTCCATTTTTCTGCAGTAATGTTCTTGAATTATTAATCAGAATCAAGCATAGTATCGATCGTATAGGTACTTAGGCAATCTCATATGTACATAGGCAATTTTACACTCTTAACCTCATTTCTACTTGATGAATTGTCTGAAACTCGAGCCTATTGCATAGATAATCCTCTGGTGAAGGACGTTCAATTTTCCTATATTACCGTTCATGAAATAATAAGCAGAATCAAGCACAGCATCGATTTTATAGGTACTTAGGCAATCTCAAATGTACATAGGCAATTTTACCCTCTTAACCTCATTTCTACTTGATGAATTGTCTGAAACTCGTGCCTATTGCGTAGATAATCCTCTGGGGAAGGACGATCCATTTTCCTATATTAATGTTCTAGAAATATTAAGCAGAATCAAGTACAGTATCGACCTTATAGGTACTTAGGCAATCTCTTAGGTATTTATGCAATTCTACCCTCTAAACCTCATTTCTACTTGATGAATTGTCTGAAACGAGTGCCTATTGCATAGATAATCCTCTGGCGAAGTACGTTCCATTTTCCTATATTAATGGTCTGGAAATATTAAGCAGAATCAAGCACAGTATCGATCTTATAGGTAATTAGGCAATCTCATATTTACTTAGGCAATTTTACCCTCTAAACGTCATTTCTACTTATTGTATTGCCTGAACCTCGTGCCTATTGCATAGATAATCCTCTGGTGAAGTACGTTCCTTTTTTCTATGTTAATGTTCATGAAATATTAAGCATAATTAAGCACAGTACAAATCTTATAGGTACTTGGGGAAGCTCATATTTACTTAGGCAATTTTACCCTCTAAATGTCATTTCTACTTGATGAATTCTTTGAAACTCGTGCCCATTGCATAGATAATCCTCTGGTTAAGTACGTTCCATTTTCCTATATTTATATTCTGGAAATATTAAGCAGAATCAAGCACAGTATTGATCTTATAGGTACTTAGAGAATCTCATAAGTATTTAGTCAATTTTACCCACTTAACCTCATTTTTACTTGATGAATTGTCTGAAACTCGTGCCTATTGCATAGATAATCCTCTGGTGAAGGACGTTCCTTTTTCCTATATTAATGTTCCTAAAATATTAAGCAGAATCAAGCACAGTATCGACTTTATAGGTACTTAGGCAATCTCATATTTACTTAGGCAATTTTACCGTCAGAAACGCGTGCCTATTGCATAGATAATCCTCTGGTGAAGTACGTTCCACTATCCTATGTCAATGTTCATGACATATTAAGCAAAATCAAGCACAGTATCGACCTTATAGGTACTTAGGTAATCTCTAAGGTATTTTGGCAATTTTACCCTCTTAACCTCATTTCTACTTGATGAATTGTCTGAAACTCGTGCCTATTGCATAAATAATCATCTGGCGAAGTACGTTCCATTTTCCTATGTTAATGTTCATGAAATATTAAGTAGAATCATGCACAATATCGACCTTATAGGTACTTAGGCAATCTCATACGTATTTAGGTAATTTTACCCTCTTAACCTCATTTCTTCTTCTGAAATGTCTGAAACTCGTGCCTATTGTATATATAATCCTCTAGTGAAGTACGTTCCATTTTCCCAGTTTAATTTTTCTGAAATATTAAGTAGAATCATGCACAATAACGATCTTATAGGTACTTAGGCAATCTCATATGTACATAGACAATTTTATCCTCTCAGCCTCATTTCTACTAGACGAATTGTTTGAAACTCGTGCCTATTACATAGATAATCCTCTGGTGAAGTTTGTTCCATTTTCCTACATTAATGTACTTGAAATATTAAGCACAATCAAGCACAGTATCGATTTTATAGGTACTTAGGCAATCTCATATTTACTTAGGCAATTTTACCCTCTAAACCTCATTTCTTCTTGATGAATTATCTAAAACCAGTGCCTATTGCATAGATGATCCTCTGGTGAAGTATGTTCCATTTTCCTATGTTAATTTTCTTGAAATATTAAGCACAATCAAGCACATTATCGACCTTATAGGTACTTAGGCAATATCTTAGGTATTTAGGCAATTTTACCCTCTAAACCATATTTCTAATTGATGAATTATCTGAAACGAGTGCCTATTGCATAGATAATCCTCTAATGAAGTACGTTCCATTTTCCTATGTTAATGTTCTTGAAATATTAAGCAGAATCAAGCACAGTATCGACCTTATAGGTACTTAGGCAATCTCTTAGGTATTTAGGCAATTTTACCCTCTAAACCATATTTCTAATTGATGAATTGTTTGAAACGAGTGCCTATTGCATAGATAACCCTCTGGTGAAGTACGGTCCATTTTCCTATATTAATGTTCTTAAAATATTAAGCAGAATAACGCACAATATTGATCTCATAGGTACTTTGGTAATCTCATATGTACATAGGCAATTTTACCCTCTTAACCTCTTTTCAACATGATGAATTGTCTAAAACTCGTGCCTATTGCATAGATAATCCTCTGGTGATGGACAATCAATTTTCCTATATTACTGTTCATGAAATATTAAGCAGAATGAAGCACAATATTGATTTTACAGGTACTTAGGCAATCTCATATTTACTTTGGCCATTTTACCCTCTTAACCTCATTTTCACTTGATGAATTGTCTGAAACTCGTGCCTATTGCATAGATTATCGTCTGGTGAAGGACCTTCGATTTTCCTATATTAATGATGTAGAAATATTAAGCAGAGTCAAGCACAGTAACGTTCTTATCGGTACTTAGGCAATCTCATATTTACTTAGGCAATTTTACCCTCTTAACCTCATTTCTACTTGATGAATTGTCTGAAACTCGTGCCTATTGCATAGACTATCCTCTGGTGAAGGACGTTCCATTTTCCTATAATAATGGTTTGGAAATATTAAGCAGAATCAAGCACAGTAACGATCTTATAGGTACTTCGGTAATCTCATTTTTACTTAGGGAATTTTACCCTCTAATCGTTATTTCTTCTTGTTGAATTATCTCAAACTCGTGCCTATTGCATAGATAATCCTCTGGTGAAGTACCTTCCATTATCCTATGTTAATGTTCTTGAAATATTAAGCAAAATCAAGCACTGTATCGACCTTATAGGTACTTAGGTAATTTCTAAGTTATTTAGGCAATTTTACCCTCGTAACCTAATTTCTACATGATGAATTATCTAAAACGCGTGCGTATTGCATAAATAATCCTCTGGTGAAGTACATTCCATTTTCCTAGGTTAATGTTCTCGAAATATTAAGCAGAATCAAGCACAGTATCGATCGTATAGGTACTTAGGCAATCTCTTATTTATTTAGGCAATTTTACCCTCTTAACCTTGTTTCTACTTGATGAATTGTCTGAAACTCGTGCCTATTGCATAGATAATTCTATGGTGAAGGACGTTCCTTGTTTGTGTGTTAATGTTCTTGAAATATACAGTAAAATCAAGCACAGTATCAACCTTGTAAGTACTTTGGCAATCTCATATGTACAAAGGCAATTTTACCCTCTTAACCTCATTTCTACGTGATAAATTGTCTGAAACTCGTGACTATTGCGTAGGTAATCCTCTGGTGAAGGACATTCCATTTTCCTATATTAATGTTCTTGAAATATTAAGCATAATCAAGCACAGTATCGATCTTATAGGTACTTGGGCAATCTCATATTTACTTAGGCAATTTTACCCTCTAAACGTCATTTCTACTTGATGAATTGTTTGAAACTCATGCCAATTGCATAGATAATCCTCTGGTGAAGGACATTCCATTTTCTTTTGTTAATGTTCTTGAAATATAAAACGAAATCAAGCACAGTATTCACCTTATAGTAACTTAGGGAATCTCATAGGTATTTAGCAAATTTTACCCTATTAACCTCATTTCTCTTTGATGAATTGTCTGAGTTCGAGCCTATTGCATAGATAATCCTTTGGTGAAGTACATTCCATTTTCCTATGTTAATGTTCTTGAAATATTAAGCAGAATCAAGCATAGTATCGATCATATAGGTAGTTAGGCAATCTCATATGCATATAGGTAATTTTATCCTCTTAACCTCATTTCTACTTAATGAATTGTCTGACACTCAGGCCTATTGCATAGATAATCCTATGGTGAAGGACGTTCCATTTTTCTATATTAATGTTCTTGAAATATTAAGCAGACATTAAGCACAGTATCGATCTTAGATGTGCTTAGGCAATCTCAAATTTACGTAGGCTATTTTACCCTCTAAATGTCATTTCAACTTGATGAATTGTCTGACACTCGTGCCTATTGCATAGATAATCGTCTGGTGAAGTACTTTCCATTTTCCTAAGTTAATGTTCATGAAATATTAAGCAGAATCATGCACAGTATCGATGCTATAGGTACTTAGGCAATCTCATACGTATTTAGGTAATTTTACCCTCTTAACCACGTTTCTTCTTCTGAAATGTCTAAAACTCGTGCCTATTGTATAGATAATCCTCTGGTGAAGTACGTTCCATTTCTTAATTTTAATTTCTTGAAATATTTAGTAACATCAAGCACAATAACGATCTGATAGGTATTTAGACAATCTCATATGCACCAAGGCAATTTTACCCTCTTAACCTCATTTCTACTTGACGAATTGTCTGAAACTCATGCCTATTGCATAGATAATCCTCTGGTGAAGTTTTCTCTATTTTCCTATATTAATGTTCTTGAAATATTAAGCACAATCAAGCACAATATCGATTTTATACGTACTTAGGCAATCTCATATTTACTTAGGCAATTTTACCCTCTCAACGTCATTTCTACTTGATGAATTGTCTAAAACCAGTGCCGATTACATAGATGATCCTCTGGTGAAGTACGTTCCATTTTTCTATGTAAATCTTCTTGAAATATTAAGCAGAATCAAGCACAGTATCGACCTTATAGGTACTTAGGCAATCTCTTAGGTATTTAGGCAATTTTACCCTCTAAACCACATTTCTACGTAATGAATTGTCTGAAACGAGTGCCTATTGCATAGGTAATCCTCTGCTGAAGTTTGTTCCATTTTCCTATATTAATGTTCTTGAAATATTAAGCAGAATCAAGCACAGTATCGACCTTATAGGTACTTAGGCAATCTCTTAGGTATTTAGGCAATTTTACCCTCTAAACCACATTTCTACTTGATGGATTGTCTGAAACGAGTGCATCTTGCATAGATAATCCTCTCGTGAAGTACGTTCCATATTTCTATATTAATGTTCTTGAAATATTAAGCAGAATAACGCACAGTATCGATCTCATAGGTACTTTGGCAATCTCATATGTACATAGGTAAGTTTACCCTCTTAACCTCTTTTCAACATGATGAATTGTCTGAAACTCGTGCCTATTGCATAGATAATCCTCTGGTGAAGGACAATCCTTTCTCCTATATTACTGTTCATGAAATATTAAGCAGAATGAAGCACAGTATCGATTTTACAGGTACTTAGGCAATCTCATATTTACTTTGGCCATTTTACCCTCTTAACCTCGTTTCTACTTGATGAATTGTCTGAAACTCGTGCCTATTGCAGAGACTATCCTCTGGTGAAGGACGTTCCATTTACCTATATTAATGGTTTGGAAATATTAAGCAGAATGAAGCACAGTAACGATCTTATAGGTACCTAGGTAATCTCATATTTACTTAGAAAATTTTACCCTCTAATCGTCATTTCTTCTTGATGAATTGTATCAAACTCGTGCCTATTGCATAGATAATCCTCTGGTGAAGTACCTTCCATTTTCCTAGGTTAATGTTATTGAAATATTAAGCAAAATCAAGCACAGTATCGACCTTATAGGTACTTAGGTAATCTCTAAGGTATTTAGGCAATTTTACCCTCTTAACATAATTTCTACATGATGAATTATCTAAAACGCGTGCGTATTGCATAAATAATCCTCTGGTGAAGTACATTCCATTTTCCTAGGTCAATGTTCTTGAAATATGAAGCAGAATCAAGCACAGTATCGATCGCATAGGTACTTAGGCAATCTCTTATTTATTTTGGCAATTTTACCCTCTTAACCTTGTTTCTACTTGATGACTTGTCTGAAACTCGTGCCTATTGCATAGATAATTCTATGGTGAAGGACGTTCTATTTTTGTGTGTTAATGTTCTTGAAATATAAAGCAAAATCAAGCACAGTATCGATCTTGTAAGTACTTAGGCAATCTCATATGCACAAAGGCAATTTTACCCTCTCAACCTCCTTTCTACTTGACCATTTGTCTGAAACTCGTGCCTATTGCGTAGGTAATCCTCTGGTCATGGAAATTCCATTTTCCTATATTAATGTTCTTGAAATATTAAGCAGAATCAAGCACAGTATCGATCTTATAGGTACTTAGGCAATCTCATATTTACTTAGGCAATTTTACCCTCTAAACGTCATTCCTACTTGATGAATTGTTTGAAACTCATGCCAATTGCATAGATAATCCTCTGGTGAAGGACATTCCATTTTCCATTGTTAATGTTCTTGAAATATAAAGCGAAATCAAGCACAGTATTCACCTTATAGGTACTTAGGAAATTTCATAGGTATTTAGCAAATTTTACCCTATTAACCTCATTTCTACTTGATGAATTGTCTGAGTTCAAGCCTATTGCATAGATAATCCTTTGGTGAAGTACGTTCCATTTTCCTATGTTAATGATCTTGAAATATTAAGCAGAATCAAGCACAGTATCGATCGTATAGGTAGTGAGGCAATCTCATATGCATATAGGCAATTTTATCCTCTTAACCTCATTTCAACTTGATGAATTGTCTGACACTCGGGCCTATTGCATAGATAATCCTCTAGTGAAGGACGTTCCATTTTCCTATATTAATGTTCTTGAAATATTAAGCAGAATCAAATACACTATCGATCTTAGAGGTGCTTAGGCAATCTCAAATTTACTTACGCTATTTTACCCTCTAAATGTCATTTCGACTTGATGAATTGTCTGAAACTCGTGCCTATTGCATAGATGATCGTCTGGTGAAGTACTTTCCATTTTCCTATGTTAATGTTCATGAAATATTAAGCAGAATCATGCACAGTATCGACCTTATAGGTACTTAGGCAATCTGATATGTATTTATGTAATTTTACTCTCTTAACCTAATTTCTTCTTCTGAAATGTCTAAAACTCGTGCCTATTGTATAGATTACCCTCTAGTGAAGTACGTTCCATTTTCCTAATTTAATTTTTTTGAAATATTAAGTAGAATCAAGAACAATAACGATCTTATGGGTACTTAGACAATCTTATATGTACATAGACAATTTTACCCTCTTAACCTCATTTCTACTTGACGAATTGTCTGAAACTCGTGCCTATTGCATAGATAATCCTCTGGTGAAGTATTTTCCATTTTCCTATATTAATGTTCTTGAAATATTAAGCACAATCAAGCACAGTATCGATTTTATAGGTACTTAGGCAATCTCATATTTATTTAGGTAATTTTACCCTCTAAACGTCATTTCTACTTGATGAAATGTCTAAAACCAGTGCCTATTGCATAGATGATCCTATGGTGAAGTACGTTCCATTTTGGGATGTTAATGTTCTTGAAATATTAAGCAGAATCATGCACAGTATCGACCTTATAGGTACTTAGGCAATCTCTTGGGTATTTAGGCAATTTTACCCTCTAAACCACATTTCTACATGATGAATTGTCTAAAACGAGTGCCTATGACATAGATAATCCTCTGGTGACGTACGTTCCATTTTCCTATATTAATGTTCTTGAAATATTAAGCAGAATCAAGCACAGTATCGATCTTGGAGGTGCTTAGGCAATCTCAAATTTACTTAGGCTATTTTACCCTCTAAATGTCATTTCAACTTGATGAATTGTCTAAAACTCGTGCCTATTGCATAGATAATCGTCTGGTGAAGTGCTTTCCACTTTCCAATGTTAATGTTCATGAAATATTAAGCAGAATCATGCACAGTATCGACCTTATAGGTGCTTAGGCAATCTCATACGTATTTATGTAATTTTACCCTTTTAACCTCATTTCTTCTTCTGAAATGTCTAAAACTCGTGCCTATTGTATAGATTATCCTCTGGTGAATTATGTTACATTTTCCGAATTTAATTTTTTTGAAATATTAAGTAGAATCAAGAACAATGACGATCTTGTGGGTACGTAGACAATCTTACATGTACATTGGCAATTTTACCCTCTTAACCTAATTTCTACTTGACGAATTGTCTAAAACTCGTGCCTATTGCATAGATAATCCTCTGGTGAAGTTTTTTCCATTTTCCTATATTAATGTTTTTGAAATATCAAGCACAATCAAGCACAGTATCGATTTTTTAGGTACTTAGGCAATCTCGTATTTACTGAGGCAATTTTACCCTCTAAACGTCATTTCTACTTGATGAGTTGTCTAAAACCAGTGCCTATTGCATAGATGATCCTCTGGTGTAGTACGTTCAATTTTCCGATGTTAATGTTCTTGAAATATTAAGTAGAATCAAGGACAGTATCGACCTTATAGGTACTTAGGCAATCTCTTGGGTATTTAGGCAATTTTACCCTCTAAACCACATTTCTACTTGATCAATTATCTAAAACGAGTGCCTCTTGCATAGATAATCCTCTAGTGAAGTACGTTACATTCTCCAATATTAATTTCTTGAAATATTAGGCAGAATAACGCATAGTATCGATCTCATAGGTACTTAGACAATCTCATATGTACATAGGTAATTTTACCCTCTTCACCTCTTTTTAACGTGATAAATTATCTGAAACTCGTGCCTATTGTATAGATAATCCTCTGGTGAAGGACAATTCATTTTCCTATACTATAGTTCTTGAAATATTAAGCAGAATCAAGCACACTATCGATTTTACTAGTCCTTAGGCAATCTCATATTTACTTTGGCAAATTTACCCTCTTAACCTCATTTCTACTTGATGAATTGTCTGAAACTCGTGCCTATTACATAGATTATCCTCTAGTTAAGGACATTCCATTTTCCCATATTAATGGTCTGGAAATATTTAGCAGAATCAATCACAGTAACGATCTTATAGGTACTGAAGAAATCTCATATTTACTTAGGCAATTTTACCCTCTAATCGTCATTTCTTCTTGATGAATTGTCTCAAACTCGTGCCTATTGCATAGATAATCCTCTGGTGAAGTACGTTCCATTTTCCTAAGTTTATGTTCTTGAAATTTTAAGTAGAATCAAGCACAGTATCGACCTTATAGGTACTTAGGGAATCTCATAGGTATTTAGTAAATTTTACCCTCTTAACCTCGTTTCTACATGATGAATTGTCTGAAACTCGTGCCTATTGCATTGATAATCCTTTGGTAAAGTACGTTCCATTTTCCTATGTTAATGTTCTTGAAATATTAACCATAATCCAGCACAGTATCAATCGTATAGGTACTTAGGCAATCTTATATGTACATAGGCAATTTTACCCTCTTAACCTCATTTCTACTTGATGAATTGTCTGAAACTCTTGCCTATTGCCTAGATAATCCTCTGGTGAAGGACGTTCCATTTTCCTGTATTAATGTTCTTGAAATATTAACCAGAATGAAGCACAGTACCGATCTTATAGGTATTTAGGCAATCTCATATTTACTTAGGCAATTTTACCCTCTAAATGTCATTTTTACTTAATGAATTGTCTGAAACTCGTGCCTATTGCATAGATAATCCTATGGTGAAGGACAATCCATTTTCCTATATTACTGTTTATGAAATATTAAGCAGAATCAAGCACAGTATCGATTTTACAGGTACTTAGGCACTCTGATATTTACTTAGGCAATTTTACCCTCTCAACCTCATTTCTACTTGATGAATTGTCTAAAACTCGTGCCTATTGCATAGATTATCCTCTGGTGAAGGACGATCGATTTTCCTATATTAATGGTGTAGAAATATTAAGGAGAATCAAGCACAGTAACGATCTTATATGTACTTAGGCAATCCCATATTTACTTAGGCAATTTTACCCTCTTAACCTCATTTCTACTTGATGAATTGTTTGAAACTCGTGCCTATTGCATAGATTATCCTCTAGCGAAGGACATTCCATTTTCCTATATTAATGGTCTGGAAATATTAAGCAGAATCAAGCACCGTAACGATCTTATCGGTACTTAGGCAATGTCTTATTTACTTAGGCAATTTTACCCTCTTAACCTCATTTCTACTTGATGAATTGTCGGAAACTCGTGCCTATTGCATAGATTATCCTCTGGTGAAGGACGTTCGATTTTACTATATTAATGGTGTAGAAATATTAAGCAGAATCAAGCACAGTAACGATCTTATAGGTACTTAGTTCATCTCATATTTACTTAGGCAATTTTACCCTCTTAACCTCATTTCTACTTGATGAATTGTATGAAACTCGTGCCTATTGCATAGATTATCCTCTTGTGAAGGACGTTCCATTTTCCTATATTAACGGTTTGGAAATATTGAGCAGAATCAAGCACAGTAACGATCTTATAGGTACTTAGGCAATCTCAAATATACTTAGGCAATTTTACTCTCTTAACCTCATTTCTACTTGATGGATTGTTTAAAACTCGTGCTTATTGCATAGATCATCTTCTGGTGAAGGACAATCCATTTCCTACATTAATGGTTTGGAAATATTAAGCAAAATCAGGCACAGTATCGATCTTATAGGTACTTAGGCAATCTCATATTTACTTAGGCTATTTTACCCTCTTAACCTCATTTCTACTTAATGAATTGTTTAATACTCGTGCCTATTGCATAGCTCATCCTCTGGTGAACGACATTCCATTTTCCTACATTAATGGTTTGGAAATATTAAGCAAAATCAAGCACAGTATCGATCTTATAGGTACTTAGGCAATCTCACATTTACTTAGGCAATTTTACCCTCTAAACTTCATTTTTACTTAATGAATTGTCTGAAACTCGTGCCTATTGCATAGATAATCCTATGGTGAAGGACAATCCATTTTCCTATATTACTGTTTATGAAATATTAAGCTGAATCAAGCACAGTATCGATATTATAGGTACTTAGGCACTCTCATATTTACTTAGGCAATTTTACCCTCTGAACCTCATTTCTACTTGATCAATTGTCTGAAACTCGTACCTATTGCATAGATTATCCTCTGCTAAAGGACGTTTGATTTTCCTATATTAGTGGTGTAGAAATTTTAAGCAGAATCAAGCACAGTGACGATCTTATAGGTACTTAGGCAATCCCATATTTACTTAGGCAATTTTACCCTCTTAACCTCATTTCTACTTGATGAATTGTCAAAAACTCGTGCCTATTGCATAGATTATCCTCTGGGGAAGGACGTTCCATTTTCCTATATTAATGATCTGGAAATATTAAGCAGAATCAAGCACCGTAACGATCTTATAGGTACTTAGGCAATGTCTTATTTACTTAGGCAATTTTACCCTTTTAACCTCATTTCTACTTGATGAATTGTCTGAAACTCGTGCCTATTGCATAGATTATCCTCTGGTGACGGTGGTTCGATTTTACTATATCAATGGTGTAGAAATATTAAGCAGAATCAAGCACAGTAACGATCTTATAGGTACTTAGTTAATCTCATATTTACTTAGGTCATTATACCCTCTTAACCTCATTTCTACTTGATGAATTGTCTGAAACTCGTGCCTATTGCATAGATTATCCTCTGGTGAAGGACGTTCCATTTTCCAATATTAATGGTCTGGAAATATTAAGCAGAATCAAGCACCGTAACGATCTTATAGGTACTAAGGCAATGTCTTATTTACTTAGGCAATTTTACCCTCTTAACCTCATTTCTACTTGATGAATTGTCTGAAACTCGTGCCTATTGCATAGATTATCCTCTGGTGAAGGACGTTCGATTTTACTATATTAATGGTGTAGAAATATTAAGGAGAATCAAGCACAGTAACGATCTTATATGTACTTAGTTAATCTCATATTTACTTAGGCAATTTTACCCTCTTAACCTCATTTCTACTTGATGAATTGTATGAAAATCGTGCCTATTGCATAGATTATACTCTTGTGAAGGACGTTCCATTTTCCAATATTAATGGTATAGAAATATTAAGCAGAATCAAGCACAGTTACGATCTCATAGGTACTTAGGCAATCTCAAATATACTACGGCCATTTTACTCTCTTAACCTCATTTCTACTTAATGAACTGTTTAAAACTCGTGCCTATTGCATAGATCATCCTCTGGTGAAGGACGTTCCATTTTCCAATATTAGTGGTTTGGAAATATTAAACAAAATCAAGCACAGTATCGATCTTATAGGTACTTAGGCAATCTCTTATTTACCTAGGCAATTTTACCCTCTTAACCTCATTTCTACTTAATGAATTGTTTAAAACTCTTGCCTATTGCATAGATCATCCTCTGGTGAAGGACGTTCCATTTTCCTACATTAATGGTTTGGAAATATCAAGCAAAATCAAGCACAATATCGATCTTATAGGTACTTAGGCAATCTCATATTTACTTAGGCAATTTTACCCTCTAAACGTCATTTTTACTTAATGAATTGTCTAAAACTCGTGCCTATTGCATAGATAATCCTATGGTGAAGGACAATCCATTTTCCTATATTATTGTTTATGAAATATTAAGCAGAATCAAGCATAGTATCGATTTTATAGGTACTTAGGCACTCTCATATTTACTTAGGCAATTTTACCCTCTTAACCTCATTTCTACTTGATGAATTGTCTGAAACTAATGCCTATTGCATAGATTATCCTCTGGTGAAGGACGTTCGATTTTCCTATATTAATGGTGTAGAAATTTTAAGGAGAATAGAGCACAGTAACGATCTTATGGGTACTTAGGCAATCCCATATTTACTTAGGCAATTTTACCCTCTTAACCTCATTTCTACTTGATGAATTATCAGAAACTCGTGCCTATTGCATAGATTATCCTCTGGTGAAGGACGTTCCATTTTCCTATATTAATGGTCTGGAAATATTAAGCAGAATCAAGCACCGTAACGATCTTATAGGTACTTAGGCAATGTCTTATTTACTTAGACAATTTTACCCTCTTAACCTCATTTCTACTTAATGAATTGTCTGAAACTCGTGCCTATTGCATAGATTATCCTCTGGCGAAGGACGTTCGATTTTACTATATTAATGGTGTAGAAATATTAAGCAGAATCAAGCACAGTAACGATCTTATAGGTACTTAGTTAATCTGATATTTACTTAGGCAATTATACCCTCTTAACCTCATTTCTACTTGATGAATTGTATGAAACTCGTGCCTATTGCATAGATCATCCTCTGGTGAAGGACGTTCCATTTTCCTATATTAGTTGTTTGGAAATATTAAGCAAAATCAAGCACAGTATCGATCTTATAGGTACTTAGGCAATCTCATATTTACTTCGGCAATTTTACCCTCTAAACGTCATTTTCACTTAATGAATTGTTTGAAACTCATGCGTATTGCATAGATAATCCTCTGGTGAAGTACGTTCCATTTTCCTATGTTGAACTTCTTGAAATATTAAGCATAATCAAGCACATTATCGATCTTATAGGTACTTAGGAAATCTCATATTTACTTAGGCAATTTTACCCTCTAATCATCATTTCTTCCTGATGAATTATCACAAACTCGTGCCTATTTCATAGATAATCCTCTGGTGTAGTACGTTCCATTTTCCTAAGTTTATGTTCTTGAAATATTAAGCAGAATCAAGCACAGTATCGACCTTATAGGTACTTAGGGAATCTCATAGGTATTTAGTCAATTTTATCCTCTTGACCTCGTTTCTACATGATGAATTATCTCAAACTCGTGCCTATTGCATTGATAACCCTTTGGTAAAGTATGTTCCATTTTCCTATGTTAATGTTCTTGAAATATTAACCACAATCCAACACAGTATCGATCGTATAGGTACTTAGGGACTCTCGTATGTATATAGGCTATTTTACCCTCTTAACCTCATTTCTACATGATGAATTGTCTGAAACTCGGGTCTATTGCATAGATAATCCTCTCGTGAAGGATGTCCCATTTTCTTGTATTAATATTCTTGAAATATTAACTAGAATCAAGCACAGTTTCGATATTATAGGTACTTAGGCAGTATCATATTTACTTAGGCAGTTTTACCCTCTACACGTCATTTCTACTTGATGAATTATCTAAAACCCGTGCCTATTGCATAGATGGTCCTCTGGTGAAGTACGTTCCATTTTCCTATGTTAATGTTCTTGAAGTATTAAGTAGAATCAAGCATAGTATCGACCTTATAGGTACTTAGGCCATCCCTTAGGTATTAAGGCAATTTTACCCACTTAACCTCATTTCTACTTGATGAATTGTCTGAAACTCATGCTTATTCCATAGGTAATCCTCTGGTGAAGTACGTTCCATTTTCCTATATCAATGTTCTTGAAATTTTAAGCAGAATAACGCACAGTATCGATCTTATAGTTACTTAGGCTATCCTACATGTACATAGGTAATTTTACCTCTTAACGTCATTTCTACTTGATGAATTGTCTGAAACTCGTCTATTGCAAAGATAATCCTCTGGGGAAGTAAGTTCCATTTTCCAATACTATTGTTCTTGAAATATTAAGCAGAATCAAGCACAGTATCGATCTTAGAGGTACTTAGGCAATCTCATATGTACATAGGCAATTTTACACTCTTAACCTCATTTCTACTTGATGAATTATCTGAAACTCGTGCCTCTTGCAAAGATAATCCTCAGGTGAAGGACGTTCCATTTTCCAGTATTAATGTTCTTGAAATATTAACCAGAATCATGCACAGTATCGACCTTATAGGTACTTAGGGAATCTCATATGTATTTAGTCAATTTTATCCTCTTAACCACATTTCTACTTGATGAATTGTCTGAAACTCGTGCCTATTGCATAGATAATCCTTTGGTGAAGGATGTTCCACTTTCCTATATAAATATTCTTGAAATATTAAGCAGAATCAATCAGAGTATCGACTTTCTAGGTACATAGGCAATCTCATATGTACATAGGCAATTTTATCCACTTAACCTCTTTCTACTTGATGAATTGTCTGAAACTCGTGCCTATTGCATAGATAATCTTCTAGTGAAGGACGTTTCATTTTCCTATATTAATGGTCTAGAAATATTTAGCAGAATCAAGCACAGTATCGATCTTATAGTTACTTAGGCAATCTCATATTTACTTAGGCAATTTTTCCACCAAAACGTCATTTCTACTTGATGAATTGTCCGAAACTCGTGCCTATTGTATAGATAATCCTCTGGGGAAGTAAGTTCGATTTTCCTATATTATTGTCCTTGAAATATTAAGCAGAATCAAGCTCAGTATCGATCTTAGAGGTACTTAGGCAATCTCATATTTACTTAGGCTATTTTAACATCTAAACGTCATTTCGACATGATGAATTGTCTGAAACTCGTGCCTATTGTATAGATAATCCTCTGGTGAAGTACGTTCCATTTTCCTTTGTTAATGTTTTGGAAATATTAAGCAGAATCAAGCACAGTATCGATCTTATAGGTACTTTCGCAATCTCATATTTACTTAGGCAATTTTACCTTCTAAACGTCAATTCTACATAATGAATTGTTTGAAACTCGTGCCTATTGCATAGATAATCCTCTGGTGAAGGACGTTCCATTTTCCTATGTTAATATTCTTGAAATATGAAGCATAATCAAGCACAGTATCGATCTTATAGGTACTTAGGGAATCTCATATTTACATAGGTAATTTTACCCATTAAACGTCATTTCTACTTGATGAATTATCTCAAACTTGTGCTTATTGCATAGATAATCCTCTGGTGAAGTACGTTCGATTTTCCTATGTTTATGTTCCTGAAATATTAAGATGAATCAAGCATAGTTTCGACCTTATAGGTACTTAGGGAATCTCATTGGTATTTAGTGAATTTTACCCTCTCAACCTCATTTCTACTTGATGAATTGTCTCGAACTCATGCCTATTGCAATGATAATCCTTTGGTAAAGTACGATCCATTTTCCTATTTTAATTTTAATGAAATATTAAACATAATCAAGCACAACATCGATCGTATTGGTACTTAGGCAATCTCATATGTAAATAGGCAATTTTACCCTCTTAACCTCATTTCTACTTGACGAATTGTCTCAAACTCGTGCCTATTGCATAGATAATCCTATCGTGAAGGACGTTCCATTTTCCAGTATTAATGTTCTTGAAATATTAAGCAGAATCAAGCACAGCATCTATCGTATAGGTACTTAGGCAATCTCATATTTACTTAGGCAATTTTTCCCTATAAACGTCATTTCTACACGATGAATTATTTGAAACTCGTGCCTATTATATAGATACTCCTCTGGTGAAGTACGTTCCATTTTCCTTTGTTAATGTTCTTGAAATATTATGCATAATCATGTACAGTATCGACCCTAAAGGCACTTGGGCAATCTCATATTTACTTAGATAATTTTACCCTCTAAACGTCATTTCTACTTGATGAATTGTCTGAAACTCGTGCTTATTGCAAAGATAATCCTCTGGTGAAGTAGGTTCCATTTTTCTATGTTTATGTTCTTGAAATATGAAGCAGAATCATGCACAGTATCGACCTTATAGGTGCTTAGGGAATCTCATATGTATTTAGTCAATTTTATCCTCTTAACCTCATTTCTACTTGATGAATTGTCTGAAACTCGTGCCTATTGCTTAGATAATCCTTTGGTGAAGGATGTTCCACTTTCCTATATAAATATTCTTGAAATATTAAGCAGAATCAAGCACAGTATCGATCTTATAGTTACTTAGGCAATCTCATATTTACTTAGCCAATTTTTCCACCTAAACGTCATTTCTACTTGATGAATTGTCCAAAACTCGTGCCTATTGTATAGATAATCCTCTGGGGAAGTAAGTTCCATTTTCCTATATTATTGTCCTTCAAATATTAAGCAGAATCAAGCACAGTATCGATCTTAGAGGTACTTAGGCAATCTCATATTTACTTAGGCTATTTTACCCTCAAAACGTCATTTCGACATGATGAATTGTCTGAAACTCGTGCCTATTGTATAGATAATCCTCTGGTGAAGTACGTTCCATTTTCCTTTGTTAATGTTTTGGAAATATTAAGCAGAATCAAGCACAGTATCGATCTTATAGGTACTTTCGTAATCTCATATTTACTTAGGCAATTTTACCTTCTAAACGTCAATTCTACATAATGAATTGTTTGAAACTCGTGCCTATTGCATAGATAATCCTCTGGTGAAGGACGTTCCATTTTCCTATGTTAATGTTCTTGAAATATGAAGCATAATCAAGCACAGTATCGATCTTATAGGTACTTAGGGAATCTCGTATTTACTTAGGTAATTTTACCCATTAAACGTCATTTCTACTTGATGAATTATCTCAAACTTGTGCTTATTGCATAGATAATCCTCTGGTGAAGTACGTTCGATTTTCCTATGTTTATGTTCTTGAAATATTAAGCTGAATCAAGCATAGTTTTGACCTTATAGGTACTTAGGGAATCTCATTGGTATTTAGTAAATTTTACCCTCTTAACGTCATTTCTACTTGATGGATTGTCTCAAACTCGGGCTTATTGCAATGATAATCCCTTGGTAAAGTACGTTTCATTTTCCTCTTTTAATGTTCTTGAAATATTAACAATAATCAAGCACAGCATCGATCATATTAGTACTTAGGCAATCTCATATGTAAATAGGCTATTTTACCCTCTTAACCTCATTTCTACTTGATGAATTGTCTAAAACTCGTGCATATTGCATAAATATTCCTTTGGTAAAGGACGCTCCATTTTTCAGTATTAATGTTCATGAATGTTAAGCAGAATCAAGCACAGTATCGATCTTATAGGTACTTAGGTAATCTCATATTTGCTTAGGCAATTTTACGATCTAAACGTCATTTCTACATGATGAATTGTCTGAAACTCGTGCCTATTGTGTAGATACTCCTCTGGTGAAGTACGTTCCATTTTCCTTTGTCAATGTTCTTGAAATATTATGCATAATCATGTACAGTATCGACCTTACAGGCACTTGGGCAATCTCATATTTACTTAGACAATTTTACCCTCTAAACGTCATTTCTACTTAATGAATTGTTTGAAACTCTTGCTTATTACATAGATAATCCTCTGGTGAAGTAGGTTCCATTTTTCTATGTTTATGTTCTTGAAATATTAAGCAGAATCATGCACAGTATCGACCTTATAGGTACTTAGGGAATATCATATGTATTTAGTCAATTTTATCCCCTTAACCTCATTACTACTTGCTGAATTGTCTGAAACTCGTGCCTATTGCATAGATAATCCTCTGGTGAAGGACGTTCCATTTTCCTATATTAATGGTCTAGAAATTTTTAGCAGAATCAAGCACAGTATCGATCTTATAGTAACTTAGGCAATCTCATATTTACTTAGGTAATTTTTCCTCCTAAACGTCATTGCTACTTGATGAATTGTCCGAAACTCGTGCCTATTGCATAAATAATCCTCTTGGGAAGTAAGTTCCATTTTCCTATATTATTGTTCTTGAAATATTAAACAGAATCAAGCACAGTATCGATCTTAGAGGTACATAGGCAATCTCATATTTACTTAGGTTATTTTACCATCTAAACGTCATTTCCACATGATGAATTGTCGGAAACTTGTGCCTATTATATAGATAATCCTCTGGTCAAGTACGTTCCATTTTCCTTTGTTAATGTTTTGGAAATATTAAGAAGAATCAAGCACAGTATCGATCTTATAGGTACTTACGCAATCTCATATTTGCTTAGGCAATTTTACCCTCTAAACGTCAATTCTACTTAATGAATTTCTTCAAACTCATGCCTATTGCCTAGATAATCCTCTGGTGAAGTACGTTCCATTTTCCTTTGTTAATGTTCTTGAAATATTAAGCATAATCACGTACAGTATCGACCTTATAGGCACTTAGGGAATTTCATATTTACTTAGGCAATTTTACCCTCTAAACGTCATTTCTACTTGATGAATTGTTTGAAACTCGTGCCCATTTCATAGATAATCCTCTGGTGAAATAATTTCCTTTTTTCTATGTTTATGTTCTTAAAATATTAATCAGAATTATACACAGTATCGACCTTATAGGAACTTAGGGAATCTCATATGTATTTAGTCAATTTTATCCTCTTAACCTCCTTTCTAGTTGATGAATTGTCTAAAACTCCTGCCTATTACATAGATAATCCTTTGGTGAAGGATGTTCCATTTTTCGGTATATATGTTCTTGAAATATTAAGCAGAATAAATTACAGTATCGATTTTATAGTTACTTAGGCAATCTGATATGTACATAGGCAATTTTACCCGCTTAACCTCATTTCAACTTGATGAATTGTCTGAAATTCGTGCCTATTGCTTAGATTATCCTCTGGTGAAGGACGTTCCATTTTCCTATATTAATGGTCTGGAAATATTAAGCAAAATCAAGCATCGTAACGATCTTATAGGTACTTAGGCAATCTCATAATTACTTAGGCAATTTTACCCTCTTAACCTCATTTTTAGTGGATGAATTGTATGAAACTCGTGCCTATTGCATAGATTATCCTTTGGTGAAGGACGTTCCATTTTCCTATATTAATGGTCTGGAAATATTTAGCTGAATCAAGCACAGTATCGATCTTATAGGTACTTAGGCAATCTCATATTTACTTAGGCAATTTTTCCACCTAAATGTCATTTCTACTTGATGAATTGTCCGAAAATCGCGCCTATTGCATAAATAATCCTCATGGGAAGTAAGTTCCATTTTCCTATATTATTGTTCTTGACATATTAAGTAGAATCAAGCACTGTATCGATCGTATAGGTACTTAGTCATTCTCATATGTACATAGGTAATTTTACACTCTTAACCTCATCTCTACTTGATGAATTGTCTGAAACTCGTGCCTATTACAAAGATATTCCTCAGGTGAAGGACGTTCCATTTTCCTATATTAATGTTCTTGAAATATTAACCAGAATCATGCACAGTATCGACGTTATAGGTCCTTAGGGAATCTCATATGTATTTAGTCAATTTTATCCTCTTAACCTCATTTCTACTTGATGAATTGTTTGAAACTCGTGCCTATTGCATAGATAATCCTTTGGTGAAGGATGTTCCACTTTCCCGTATAAATGATCTTGAAATATTAAGAAGAATCAATCACAGTATCGATTTTCTAGGTACATAGGCAATCTCATATGTACATAGGCAATTTTATCCACTTAACCTCATTTCTACTTGATGAATTGTCTGAAACTCGAGCCTATTGCATAGATAATCCTCTGGTGAAGGACGTTCCATTTTCCTATATTAATGGTCTGGAAATATTAAGCAGAATCAAGCATAGTATCGATGTTATAGTTACTTAGGCAATCTCACATTTACTTACGCAATTTTTCCATCTAAACGTCATTTCTACTTGATGAATTGTCCGAAACTCGTGCCTATTGCATAAATAATCCTCTTGGGAAGTAAGTTCCATTTTCCTATATTATTGTTCTTGAAATATTAAACAGAATCAAGCACAGTATCGATCTTAGAGGTACTTAGGCAATCTCATATTTACTTAGGCTATTTTACCCTCTAAACGTCTTTTCAACATCATGAATTCTCTGAAACTCGTGCCTATTGTATAGATAATCGTCTGGTGAAGTACGTTTCATTCTCCTTTATCAATGTTCTTGAAAAAGTAAGCATAATCATGTACAGTATCGACCAGATGGGCACTTGGGCAATCTCATATTTACTTAGGCAATTGTACCCTCTAAACGTCATTTCTACTTGATGAATTGTCTGAAACTCCTGCCTATTGCATAGATAATCCGCGGGTGAAATAATTTCCTTTTTTCCATTTTTATGTTCTTAAAATATTAAGCAGAATCATGCACAGTATCGACCTTATAGGAACTTAGGGAATCTCATATGTATTTAGTCAATTTTATCCTCTTAACCTCATTTCTACTTGATGACTTGTCTGAAACTCGTGCCTATTGCATAGATAATCCTTTGGTGAAGGATGTTCCATTTTCCTATATAAATGTTCTTGAAATATTAAGCAGAATGAATCATAGTATCGATTTTATAGGTACTTAGGCAATCTCATATGTACATAGGCAATTTTACCATCTTAACCTCATTTCTACTTGATGAATTGTATGAAACTCGTGCCTATTGCATAGATTATCCTCTGGAGAAGGACGTTCCATTTTCCTATATTAATGGTCTGGAAATATTTTGCAGAATCAAGCACAGTACCGATCTTATAGGTACTTAGGCAATCTCATATTTACTTAGGCAATTTTACCCTCCAAACGTCATTTCTACATGATGAATTATCTAAAACATGTGCCTATTGCATAGATAATCCTCTGGTGAAGTACGTTCCATTTTCCTTTGTTAAGGTTCTTAAAATATTAAGCATAATCATGTGCAGTATCGACCTTATAGGCACTTGGTCAATCTCATATTTACTTAGGAAATTTTACCTTCTAAACGTCATTTCTACTTGATGAATTATCTGAAACTAGTGCCTATTGCATAGATAATCCTCTGGTGAAGTAGGTTCCATTTTTCTTTGTTTATGTTTTTGAAATATTAAGCAGAATCATGCACATTATCGAACTTATAGCTACTTAGGGAATCTCATATGTATTTAGTCAATTTTATCCTCTTAACCTCATTTCTAGTTGATGAATTGTCTAAAACTCCTGCCTATTACATAGATAATCCTATGGTGAAGGATGTTCCATTTTTCGGTATATATGTTCTTGAAATATTAAGCAGAAAAAATTACAGTATCGATTTTATAGTTACTTAGGCAATCTGATATGTACATAGGCAATTTTACCCGCTTAACCTCATTTCAACTTGATGAATTGTCCGAAATTCGTACCTATTGCTTAGATTATCCTCTGGTGAAGGACGTTCCATTTTCCTATATTAATGGTCTGGAAATATTAAGCAAAATCAAGCATCGTAACGATCTTATAGGTACTTAGGCAATCTCATAATTACTTAGGCAATTTTACCCTCTTAACCTCATTTTTAGTGGATGAATTGTATGAAACTCGTGCCTATTGCATAGATTATCCTTTGGTGAAGGATGTTCCACTTTCCCGTATAAATGTTCCTGACATATTAAGTAGAAACAAGCACAGTATCGATCGTATAGGTACTTAGTCATTCTCATATGTACATAGGTAATTTTACACTCTTAACCTCATCTCTACTTGATGAATTGTCTGAAACTCGTGCCTATTACAAAGATATTCCTCAGGTGAAGGACGTTCCATTTTCCTGTATTAATGTTCTTGAAATATTAACCAGAATCATGCACAGTATCGACCTTGTAGGTCCTTAGGGAATCTCATATGTATTTAGTCAATTTTATCCTCTTAACCTCATTTCTACTTGATGAATTGTTTGAAACTCGTGCCTATTGCATAGATAATCCTTTGGTGAAGGATGTTCCACTTTCCCGTATAAATGTTCTTGAAATATTAAGCAGAATCAATCACAGTATCGATTTTCTAGGTACATAGGCAATCTCATATGTACATATGCAATTTTATCCACTTAACCTCATTTGTACTTGATGAATTGTCTGAAACTCGAGCATATTGCATAGATAATCCTCTGGTGAAGGACGTTCCATTTTCCTATATTAATGGTCTGGAAATATTTAGCAGAATCAAGCATAGTATCAATCTTATAGGTACTTAGGCAATCTCATATTTACTTAGGCTATTTTACCCTCTAAACGTCATTTCAACATCATGAATTGTCTGAAACTCGTGCCTATTGTATAGATAATCATCTGGTGAAGTACGTTTCATTCTCCTTTATCAATGTTCTTGAAAAAGTAAGCATAATCATGTACAGTATCGACCTGATGGGCACTTGGGCAATCTCATATTTACTTAGGCAATTGTACCCTCTAAACGTCATTTCTCCTTGATGAATTGTCTGAAACTCCTGCCTATTGCATAGATAATCCGCGGGTGAAGTAAGTTCCATTTTTCTACGTTTATATTCTTGAAATATTAAGCATAATCATGTACAGTATTGACCTGATGGGCACTTGGGCAATCTAATATTTACTTAGGCAATTTTACCCTCTAAACGTCATTTCTACTTGATGAATTGTATGAAACTCGTGCAAATTGCATAGATTATCCTCTTGTGAACGACGTTCCATTTTACTATATTAATGGTTTGGAAATATTAGGCAGAATCAAGCACAGTAACGATCTTATAGGTAATTAGGCATTCTCAAATTTACTTAGGCAATTTTACTCTCTTAACCACATTTCTACTTAATGAATTGTTTAAAACTTGTGCCTATTGCATAGATCATTCTCTAGTGAAGGACGTTCCATTTTCCTATATTAATGGTTTGGAAATATTAAGCAAAATCAAGCACAGTATCGATCTTATAGGTACATAGGCAATCTCATATTTACTTCGGCAATTTAGGCAATCTCATATTTACTTCGGCAATTTTACCCTCTAAACATCATTTTTACTTAATGAATTGTCTGAAACTCGTGAGTATTGCATAGATAATCCTCTGGTGAAGTACGTTCCATTTTCTTATGTTTATGTTCTTGAAATATTAAGCATAATCAAGCATAGTATCGATCTTATAGGTGCTTAGGAAATATCATATTTACTTAGGCAATTTTACCCTCTAATCGTCATTTCTTCCTGATGAATTATCACAAACTCGTGCCTATTGCATAGATAATCCTGTAGTGAAGTACGTTCCATTTTCCTATGTTAATGTTCTTGAAATATTAAGCAGAATCATGCACAGTGTTGACCTTATAGGTACTTAGGCAATCCCGTACGTATTTAGGCAATTTTACCCTCTAAACGTCATTTCTACGTGATGAATTGTCTGAAACTCATCTATTGTATAGATAATCCTCTGGGGAAGTAAGTTCCATTTTCCTATATTATTGTTCTTGACATATTAAGTAGAATCAAGCACAGTATCGATCGTATAGGTACTTAGGCATTCTTATATGTACATAGGCAATTTTACACTCTTAACCTCATCTCTACTTGATGAATTGTCTGAAACTCGTGCCTATTACAAAGATAATCCTCAGGTGAAGGACGTTCCATTTTCCTGTATTAATGTTCTTGAAATATTAACCAGAATCATGCACAATATCGACCTTATAGGTACTTAGGGAATCTCATATTTTTTTATCCTCTTAACCTCATTTCTACTTGATGAATTGGCTGAAACTCGTGCCTATTGCATAGATAATCCTTTGGTGAAGGATGTTCCACTTTCCTGTATAAATGTTCTCGAAATATTAAGCAGAATCAATCACAGTATAGATTTTCTAGGTACATAGGCAATCTCATATGTACGTAGGCAATTTTATCCACTTAACCTCATTTCTACTTGATGAATTGTCTGAAACTCGAGCCTATTGCATAGATAACCTTCTGGTGAATGACGTTCCATTTTCCTATATTAATGGTCTGGAAATATTGACCAGAATCAAGCATAGTATCGATCTTGTAGTTACTTAGGCAATCTCATATTTACTTAGGTAATTTTTCCAGCTAAACGTCATTTCTACTTGATGAATTGTCCGAAACTCGTGCCTATTGCATAAATAATCCTCTTGGGAAGTAATTTCCATTTTCCCATAATATTGTTCTTGAAATATTAAACAGAATCAAGCACAGTATCGATCTTAGAGGTACTTAGTCAATCTCATATTTACTTAGGCTATTTTACCCTCTAAACGTCATTTCAACATCATGAATTGTCTGAAACTGGTGCCTATTGTATAGATAATCGTCTGGTGAAGTACTCTTCATTCTCCTTTATGAATGTTCTTGAAAAAGTAAGCATAATCATGTACAGTATCGACCTGATGGCACTTGGGCAATCTCATATTTACTTAGGCAAGTTTACCCTCTAAACGTCATTTCTACTTCATGAATTGTCTCAAACTCTTGCCTATTGCATAGATAATCCACGGGTGATGTAGGTTCCATTTTTCTACGTTTATATTCTTGAAATATTAAGCATAATCATGTACAATATCGACCTGATGGGCACTTGGGCAATCTCATATTTACTTAGGCAATTTTACCCTCTAAACGTCATTTCTACTTAATGAATTGTATGAAACTCGTGCCTATTGCATAGATTATCCGCTTGTGAAGGACGTTCCGTTTTCCTATATTAATGGTTTGGAAATATTAAGCAGAATCAAGCACAGTAACGATCTCATAGGTACTTAGGTATTCTCAAATTTACTTAGGCAATTTTACTTTCTTAACCTCATTTCTACTTAATGAATTGTTTAAAACTCGTGCCTATTGCATTGATCATCCCCTGGTGAAGGACGTTCCATTTTCCTATATTACTGGTTTGGAAATATTAAGCACAATCAAGCATAGTATCGATCTTATAGGTACTTAGGCAATCTCATATTTACTTCGGCAATTTTACCCTCTAAACGTCATTTTCACTTAATGAATTGTCTGAAACTCATGCGTATTGCATAGATAATCCTCTGGTGAAGTACGTTCCATTTTCCTATGTTAATCTTCTTGAAATATTAAGCATAATCAAGCACAGTATCGATCTTATAGGTACTTAGGAAATCTCATATTTACTTAGGCAATTTTACCCTCTAATCATCATTTCTTCCTGATTAATTATCACAAACTCGTGCCTATTTCATAGATAATCCTCTGATGTAGTACGTTCCATTTTCCTAAGTTTATGTTCTTGTAATATTAAGCAGAATCAAGCACAGTATCGACCTTATAGGTACTTAGGGAATCTCATAGGTATTTAGTCAATTTTATCCTCTTGACCTCGTTTCTACATGATGAATTATCTCAAACTCGTGCCTATTGCATTGATAACCCTTTGGTAAAGTATGTTCCATTTTCCTATGTCAATGTTCTTGAAATATTAACCATAATCCAACACAGTATCGATCGTATAAGTACTTAGGGACTCTCGTATGTATATAGGCTATTTTACCCTCTTAACCCCATTTCTACATGATGAATTGTCTGAAACTCGGGTCTATTGCATAGATAATCCTCTCGTGAAGGACGTCCCATTTTCCTGTAATAATGTTCTTGAAATATTAACCAGAATCAAGCACAGTATCGATATTATAGGTACTTAGGCAATCTAATATTTACTTATGCAATTTTACCCTCTAAACGTCATTTCTACTTGATGAATTATCTAAAACCCATGCCTATTGCATAGATGGTCCTCTGGTGAAGTACGTTCCATTTTCCCATGTTAATGTTCTTGAAAAATTAAGCAGAATCAAGCACAGTATCGATATTATAGGTACTTAGGCAATCCCTTAGGTATTAAGGCAATTTTACCCACTTAACCTCATTTCTACTTGATGAATTATCTGAAACTCGTGCCTATTCCATAGGTAATCCTCTAGTGAAGTACGTTCCATTTTCCTTTATCAATGTTCTTGAAATTTTAAGCAGAATAACGCACAATATCGATCTTATAGTTACTTAGGCAATCCTACATGTACATAGGTAATTTTACTCTCTTAACGTCATTTCTACTTGATGAATTGTCTGAAACTCGTTTATTGCATAGAAAATCCTCTGGGGAAGTAAGTTCCATTTTCCAATACTATTGTTCTTGAAATATTAAGCAGAATCAAGCACAGTATCGATCTTAGAGGTACTTAGGCAATCTCATATTTACTTAGGCAATTTTTCTACCTAAACGTCATTTCTACTTCATGAATTGTCCGAAACTCGCGCCTATTGCATAAATAATCATCTTGGGAAGTAAGTTCCATTTTCCTATATTACTGTTCTTGAATTATTAAACAGAATCAAGCACAGTATCGATCATAGAGGTACTTAGGCAATCTCATATTTACTTAGGCTATTTTACCCTCTAAACGTCATTTCTACATGATGAAATGTCTGAAACTCGTCTATTGTATAGATAATCCTCTGGGGAAGTAAGTTCCATTTTCCTATATTATTGTTCTTGACATATTAAGTAGAATCAAGCACAGTATCGATCGTATAGGTACTTAGTCATTCTCATATGTACATAGGCAATTTTACACACTTAACCTCATCTCTACTTGATGAATTGTCTGAAACTCGTGCTTATTACAAAGATAATCCTCAGGTGAAGGACATTCCATTTTCCTGTATTAATGTTCTTGAAATATTAACCAGAATCATGCACAGTATCGACCGTATAGGTACTTAGGGAATCTCATATGTATTTAGTCAATTTTATCCTCTTAACCTCACTTCTACTTGATGAATTGTCTGAAACTCGTGCCTATTGCATAGATAATCCTTTGGTGAAGGATGTTCCACTTTTCTGTATAAATATTCTTGAAATATTAAGCAGAATCAATCACAATATCGATTTTCTAGGTACATAGGCAATCTCATATGTACATAGGCAATTTTATGCACTTATCCTCATTTCCACTTGTTGAATTGTCTGAAACTCGAGCCTATTGCATAGATAATCCTCTGGTGAAGGACGTTCCATTTTCCTATATTAATGGTCTGGAAATATTAAGCAGAATCAAGCATAGTATCGATGTTATAGTTACTTAGGCAATCTCACATTTACTTAAGCAATTTTTCCATCTAAACGTCATTTCTACTTGATGAATTGTCCGAAACTCGTGCCTATTGCATAAATAATCCTCTTGGGAAGTAAGTTCCATTTTCTTATATTATTGTTCTTGAAATATTAAACAGAATCAAGCACAGTATCGATCTTCGAGGTACTTAGGCAATCTCATATTTACTTAGGCTATTTTACCCTCTAAACGTCTTTTCAACATCATGAATTCTCTGAAACTCGTGCCTATTGTATAGATAATCGTCTGGTGAAGTACGTTTCATTCTCCTTTATGAATGTTCTTGAAAAAGTAAGCATAATCATGTACAGTATCGACCAGATGGGCACTTGGGCAATCTCATATTTACTTAGGCAATTTTACCCTCTAAACGTCATTCCTACTTGATGAATTGTCTCAAACTCATGCCTATTGCATAGATAATCCACGGGTGATGTAGGTTCCATTTTTCTACGTTTATATTCTTGAAATATTAACCATAATCATGTACAGTATCGACCTGATGGGCACTTGGGCAATCTCATATTTCCTTAGACAATTTTACCCTCTAAACGTCATTTCTACTTGATGAATTGTATGAAACTCGTGCAAATTGCATAGATTATCCTCTTGTGAAGGACGTTCCATTTTCCAATATTAATGGTTTGGAAATATTAAGCAGAATCAAGCACAGTAACGATCTCATAGGTACTTAGGTATTCTCAAATTTACTTAGGCTATTTTACTCTCTTAACCTCATTTCTACTTAATGAATTATTTAAAACTCGTGCCTATTGCATAGATCATCCTCTGGTGAAGGACATTCCTTTTTCCTATATTAATGGTTTGCAAATATTAAGCAAAATCAAGCACAGTATCGATCTTATAGGTACTTAGGCAATCTCATATTTACTTCGGCAAATTTACCCTCTTAACGTTATTTTTACTTAATGAATTGTCTGAAACTCGTGTGTATTGCATAGATAATCCTCTAGTGAAGTACGTTCCATTTTCCTATGTTAATGTTCTTGAAATATTAAGCATAATCAAGCACAGTATCGATCTTATAGGTACTCAGGAAATCTCATATTTACTTAGGCAATTTTACCCTCTAATCGTCATTCCTTCCTGATGAATTATCACAAACTCGTGCCTATTGCATAGATAATCCTCTGGTGAAGTACGTTCCATTTTCCTAAGTTTATGTTCTTGAAATATTAAACAGAATCAAGCATAGTATCGACCTTATAGGTACTTAGGGAATCTCATATTTACCTAGGCAATTTTACCCTCCAAACGTCATTTCTACGTGATGAATTGTCTAAAACATGTGCCTATTGCATAGATAATCCTCTGGTGAAGTACGTTCCATTTTCCTTTGTTAAGGTTCCATTAATCTAGGACGTTCCATTGTCCTAGATTAATGGTTGGAAATACTACGCAGAATCAAGCACAGTATCGATCTTATAGGTACTTAGGCAATCTTATATTTACTTGGGCAATTTTATCCTCCAAACGTCATTTCTTCTTGATGAATTGTCTCAAACTCGTGCCTATTGCATAGATAATCCTCTAGTGAAGTACGTTCCATTTTCCTAGGTTTATGTTCTTGAAATATTAAGTAGAATCAAGCACAGTATCGACCTTATAGGTACTTAGGGAATCTCATAGGTATTTAGTCAATTTTACCCACTTAACCTCGTTTCTACCACATGAATTGTCTCAAACTCGTGCCTTTTGCATTGATAATCCTTTGGTAAAGTACGTTCCATTTTCCTATGTTAATGGTCTTGAAATATTAACAATAATCCAGCACAGTATCGATCGTATACGTACATAGGCAATTTTACCCTCTTAACCTCATTTCTACTTGATAAATTTTCTAAAACCCGTGCGTATTGCTTAGATGATACTCTGGTCAAGTACGTTCCATTTTTCTATGTTAATGTTCGTGAAATATTAAGCAGAATCAAGGACAGTATGGACCTTCTAGGTACTTAGGCAATCCCTTAGGTATTAAGGCAATTTTACCAGCTTTACCTCATTTCTACTTGAAAAATTGTCTGAAACGAGTGCATGTTCCATAGGTAATCCTCTAGTGAAGTACGTTCCATTTTACTATATCAATGTTCTTGAAATTTGAAGCAGAATAACGCTGAATATCGATCTTATAGGTACTTAGGCAATCCTATATGTACGTAGGTAATTTTACCCTCTTAACCTCATTTCTAGTTGATGAATTGTCTAAAACTCGTGCCTATTGCATAGATTATCCTCTGGTGAAGGAGGTTCCATTTTCCTATAATAATGGTCTGGAAATACTAAGCAAAATCAAGCATAGTATCGATCTTATAGGTACATAGGCAATCTCCTATTTCCTTAGGAAATTTTACCCTCTAAACGTCATTTCTACCTAATGAATTGTCTCAAACTCGTCCCTATTGCATAGATAATCCTCTAGTGAAGTACGTTCGAGTTTCCTATATTAATGTTCTTGAAATATTAAGCATAATCAAGCACAGTATCGATCTTATAGGTACTTAGGCAATCTCATATTTACTTATACAATTTTAGCCTCTAAACGTCATTTCTACTTGATGAATTGTCTCAAACTCGGGCCTATTACAAAGATAATCCTCTGGTGAATTACGTTCCATTTTCCTAAGTTTATGTTCTTGAAATATTAAGCAGAATCAAGCACAGTATCGACCTTATAGGAACTTAGGGAATCTCATAGGCATTTAGTCAATTTTACCATCTTAACCTCGTTTCTACATGTTGAATTATCTCAAACTCATGCCTATTGCATTAATAATCCTTTGGTAAAGTACGTTCCATTTTCCTATGTTAATGTTCTTGAAATATTAACCATAATCAAGCATAGTATCGATCGTATAGGTACTTAGGCAATCTCATATGTACATAGGCAATTTTACCCTCTTAACATCATTTCTACTTGATGAATTGTCTAAAACTCGTGCCTATTGCATAGATAATCCTCAGGTGAAGGACGTTCCATTTTCCTGTATTAATGTTATTGAAATATTAATCAGAATCAAGCACAGTATCGATCTTATAGGCACTTAGGCAATCTCATAGTTACTTAGGACAATTTTACCCTCTAAACGTCATTTCTACTTGATGAATTGACTAAAACTCGTGCCTTTTGTATAGACAATCCTCTGGTGAAGGACGTTCCATTTTCCTATATTAATGGTCTGGAAATATTAAGCAGAATCAAGCACAATATTGATCTTATAGGTACTTAGGCAATCTCATATTTACTTAGAGAATTTTCCCATCTAAAAGTCATTTCTACTTGATGAATTGTCTGAAACTCGTCTTTTGCATAGATAATGCTCTGGGGACGTAAGTTCCATTTTCCTATAGTATTCTTCTAGAAATATTAAGCAGAATCAAGCACAATATCGATCTTAGAGGTACTTAGGCAATCTCATATTTACTTAGGCTATTTTACCCTTTAAATGTCATTTCAACTTGATGAATTGTCTGAAACTCGTGCCAATTGCATAGATAATCCTCTAGTGAAGTATGTTCCATTTTCCTGTGTTAATGTTCTTGAAATATTAAGTAGAATCATGCACAGTATTGACCTTCTAGGTACATAGGCAATCTCATATTTACTTAGGACAATTTTACCCTCTAAACGTCATTTCTTCTTGATGAATTGACTGAAACTCGTGCCTTTTATATAGACAATCCTCTGGTGAAGGACGTTCCATTTTCCTATATTAATGGTCTGAAAATATTAAGTAGAATCAAGCACATTATCGATCTTATAGGTACTTAGGCAATCTCATATTTACTTAGGCAATTTTCCCGTCTAAACGTTATTTCTACTTAATGAATTGTCTGAAACTCATCTTTTACATAGATAATCCTCTGGGGAAGTAAGTTCCATTTTCCTATATTATTGTTCTAGAAATATTAAGCAGAATCAAGCACAGTATCGAGCTTAGAGGTACTTAGGCAATCTGATATTTACTTAGGTTATTTTACCCTCTAAATGTCATTTCAACTTGATGAATTGTCGGAAACTCGTGCCTATTGCATAGATAATCCTCCAGTGAAGTACGTTCCATTTTCCTATGTTAATGTTCTTGAAATATTAAGTAGAATCATGCATAGTATTGACCTTATAGGTACTTAGGTAATCCCATACGTATTTAGGCAATTTTACCATTTAATTTTCTGAAACTCGTCTAGTGCATAGATAATCCTCTGGGGAAGTAAGTTCCATTTTCCTTTGTTAATGTTCTTGAAATATTAAGCACAAGAAGCACAATATCGACCTTATAGGTACTTAGGGAATCTCATATGTATTTAGTCAATTTTACCCTATTAACCTCATTTCCACTTGATGAATTGTCTGAAACTCCTGCCTGTTGCATAGATAATCCTTTGGTAAAGTACGTTCCATTTTCCTATGTTAATGTTCTTGAAATAATAACCATAATCAAGCACAGTATCGACCGTATAGGTACTTAGGCAATCTCATATTTACATAGGCAATTTTACCCTCTTAACCTCATTTCTACTTGATGAATTGTCTGGAACTCGTGCCTATTGCATAGATAATCCTCTGGTGAAGGATGTTCCATTTTCCAGTATAAATACTTTTGAAATATTAAGCAGAATCAAGCACAATATCGATCTTTTAGGTACTTAGGCAATCTCATCTGTACATAGACAATTTTACCCTCTTAACCTCATTTCTACTTGATGAACTGTCTGAAACTCGTGCCTATTGCATAGATAATCCTCGGGTGATGGACGTTCCATTTTCCTATATTAATGGTCTGCAAATATTAAGCAGAATCAAGCATAGTATCAATCTTATAAGTACTTAGGCAATCTCATATTTACTTAGGCAATTTTCCCATCTAAACGTCATTTCTACTTGATGAATTGTCTGAACCTCGTCTATTGCATAGATAATCCTTCTGGGAAGTAAGTTCCGTTTTCCTATATTATTGTTTTTGAAATATTAAGCAGAATCAAGCATAGTATTTATCTTAGAGGAACTTAGGCAATCTCATATTTACTTAGGCTATTTTACCCTCTAAATGTCATTTCAACTTTATGAATTGTCTGAAACTTGTGCCTATTGCATAGATAATCCTCTAGTGAAGTACGTTCCATTTTCCTATGTTAATGTTCTTGAAATATTAAGCAGAATCATGCACAGTGTTGACCTTATAGGTACTTAGGCCATCCCATACGTATTTAGGCAATTTTTCCCTTTAAACGTCATTTCTACTTGATGAATTTTCTGAAACTCGTCTATTGCATAGATAATCCTCTGGGGAAGTAAGTTTAATTTTCCTATATTATTGTTCTTGACATATTAAGTAGATTCAAGCACAGTATCGACCTTATAGGTACTTAGGCAATCTCTTAGGTAATTAGGCAATTTTTCCGTCTTAACCTCATTTCTACTTGGTGAATTGTTTGAAACGAGTGCCTTTTGCAAAGATAATCCTCTGGTGATGCGTGCTCCATTTTCCGAAATTAATGGGCTGAAAATATTAAGCAGAATCAAGCACAGTATTGATTTTATAGGTACTTACGCAATCTCATATTTACTTAGGTAATTTTACCCTCTAAATGTCATTTCTACTTAATGTATTGCTTGAAACTCGTGCCTATTGCATAGAAAATCCTCTGGTGAAGTACGTTCCTTTTTTTATGTTAATTTTCATGAAATTTTAAGCATAATCAAGCACAGTATAGATCTTATAGGTACTTGTGCAATCTCATATTTACATAGGCAATTTTACCCTCTAAACCTCATTTCTACTTGATGAATTGTTTGAAACTCCTGCCTATTGCATAGATTATCCTCTGGTGAAGGACGTTCTATTTTCCTATATTAATTATTTGGAAATATTAAGCAGAATCCAGCACAGTAACGATCTCATAGGTGCTTAGGCAATCTAATATTTACTTTCGCAATTTTACCCTCTTAACCTCATTTCCACTTGATGAATTGACTGAAACTCGAGCCTATTGCGTAGATTATCCTCTAGTGAAGGACGTTCTATTTTCCTATATTAACGATCTGAAAATATTAACCAGAATCAACCAAAGTAACGATCTCATAGGTACTTAGGCAATCTAATATTTACTTAGGCAATTTTACCCTGTTAACCTCATTTCTACTTGATGAATTGACTGAAACTCGTGCCTATTGCGTAGATTATCCTCTGGTGAAGGACCTTCCATTTTTCCATATTAATGGTCTGGAAATATTAAGCAGAATCAAGCACAGTGACGATCTTATAGGTACTTAGGCAATAGCATATTTACTTAGGCAATTTTACCCTCTAAACCTCATTTCCACTTGATGAATTTATTGAAACTCGTGCCTATTGTATAGATTATCCTCTGGTGAAGGACGTTCTATTTCCCTATATTAATGTTCTGGAAATTTTAAGCAGAATCAAGCACAATAATGATCTCATAGGTACTTAGGCTATCTAATACTTGCTGAGGCAATTTTACCCTCTTAACCTCATTTCTACTTGATAAATTGACCGAAACTCATGCCTATTGCGTAGATTATCCTCTGGTGAAGGACATTCCATTTTCCTATATTAAGGATTTGGAAATATTAAGCAGAATCAACCAGAGTGACGATCTCATAGGTACTTGGGCAATCCAATATTTACTTATGCAATTTTACCCTGTTAACCTCATTTTTACATGATGAACTGACTGAAACTCGTACCTATTGCGTAGATTATCGTCTAGTGAACGACGTTCCTTTTCCTATATTAATGGTTTGGAAATATTAAGCAGAATCAAGCAGAGTAACGATCTTATAGGTACTTTGGGAATCTCATATGTACATATGCAATTTTACCCTCTTAACCTCTTTTCAACGTGATGAATTGCCTGAAACTCGTGCCTATTGCATAGATAATCATCTAGTGAAGGACAATCCATTTTCCCATATTAGTGTTCATGAAATATTAAACAGAATCAAGTACAATATCGATTTTATTGGTACTTTGGCAATCTCATTTTTACTTAGGCAATTTTGCCCTCTCAACCACATTTCAACTTGATGAATTATCTGAAACTCGTGCCCATTGCATAGATTATCCTCTGGTGAAGGACGTTCTATTTTCCTATATTAATGATCTGGAAATATTAAGCAGAATCAAGCACAGTAACGATCTCATAGGTACTTAGGCAATCTAATATTTACTTAGGCAATTTCACCCTCTTAACCTCATTTCTACTTGATGAATTCACTGAAACTCGTGCCTATTACGTAGTTTATCCTTTGGTGAAGGACGTTCCATTTTCCCATATTAATGGTCTGGAAATATTAAGCAGAATCAAGCACAGTAACGATCTTATAGGTACTTAGGCAATCGCATATTTACTTAGACAATTTCACCATTTTAACCTCATTTCTACTTGATGAATTGTTTGAAACGAGTGCCTATTGCATAGATTATCCTCTTGTGAAGGACGTTCCTTTTTCCTATATTAATGTTTTGGAAATATTAAGCAAAATCAAGCACAGTATCGATCTTATAGGCACTTAGCGAATTTCATATTTAATTAGGCAATTTTACCATCTAAGCGTCATTTTTACTTGATGAATTGTCTCAAACTCGTGCCGATTGCATAGATTATCCTCTTGTGAAGGATCTTCCATTTTCTTATATTAATGTTCTGGAAATATTAAGCAGAATCAAGCATAGTATCGATCTTCTTGGTACTTACGGAATCTCATATTTACTTAGGCAATTTTACCCTCCAAACGTGAATTCTACTTAATGAATTGTCTGAAACTCATGCCTATTGCATAGATAATCCTCTGGTGAAGTACGTTCCATTTTCCTATGTTAATGTTCTTCAAATATTAACATAATCAAGAACAGTATCGATCTTATAGGTACTTAGGGAATCTCATATTTATTTAGGCAATTTTATCCTCTAAACGTCATTTCTACTTGATGAATTGTCTCAAACTCGTGCCGATTGCATATATTATCCTCTTGTGAAGGATGTTCCATCTTCCATATTAATGTTCTGGAAATATTAAGTAGAATCAAGCACAGGATCGATCTTATAGGTACTTACGCAATCTCATATCTACTTAGGCAATTTTACCCTCTAAACGTGAATTCTACTTAATGAATTGTCTGAAACTCGTGCCTATTGCATAGATAATCCTCTGGTGAAGTACGTTCCATTTTCCAATGTTAATGTTCTTGAAATATTAAGCATAATCAAGCACAGCATCGATCTTATAGGTACTTAGGGAATCTCATATTTACTTAGGTAATTTTACCTTCTACACGTCATTTCTACTTGATGAATTATCTCAAACTCGTGCCTATTACATAGATAATCCTCTGGTGAAGTACGTTTCTATGTTTATGTTCTTGAAATATTAAGCTAAATAAAGCACAGTTTCGACCTTATAGGTACTTAGGAAATCTCATAGGCGTTTAATCAATTTTACCCTATTAACCTCATTTCTACTTGATGAATTGTCTCAAACTCGTGCTTATTACAAAGACAATCCTTTGGTAAAGTACGTTCCATTTTCCTCTTTTAATGTTCTTGAAATATTAACCATAATCAAGCACAATATCAATCGTATTGGTACTTCGGCAATCTCATTTGTCAAAAGGCAATTTTACCCTATTAACCTCATTTCGACTTCATGAATTGTCTAAAACTCGTGCCTATTGCATAGATTATCCTCTGGTGAAGGATGTTCCATTTTCCAGTATTAATGTTCTTGAAATATTAAGCAGATTCAAGCACAGTATCGATCTTATAGGTACTTAGGTAATCTCATATTTACTTAGGCAATTTTACCCTCTAAAGGTCATTTCTACTTGAAGAATTGTCTCAAACTCGTGCCGATTGCGTAGATTATCCTCTTGTGAAGGATGTTCCATTTTCCTATATTAATGTTCTGGGAATATTAAGCAGAATCAAGCATAGTATCGATCTTATAGGTAGTTACGCTATCTCATATTTAGTTAGGCAATTTTACCCTCTAAACGTGAATTCTACTTAATGAATTGTCTGAAACTCATGCCTATTGCATAGATAATCCTCTGGTGAAGTACATTCCATTTTCCTATGCTAATGTTCTTGAAATATTAAGCATAATCAATCACAGTATCGATCTTATAGGTACGTAGGGAATCTCATATTTATTTAGGCAATTTACCCTCTAAACGTCATTTCTACTTGATGAATTGTCTCAAACTCGTGCCGATTGCAAAGATTATCCTCTTGTGAAGGATGTTCCATATTCCCATATTAATGTTCTGAAAATATTAAGTAGAATCAAGCAGAGTGTCGATCTCATAGGTACTTACGCAATCTCATATTTACTTAGGCAATTTTACCCTCTAAATGTGAAATCTACTTAATGAATTGTCTGAAACTGGTGCCTATTGAATAGATAATCCTCTGCTGAAGTACGTTCCATTTTCGTATGTTAATGTTCTTGAAATATTAAGCATAATCAAGCATAGCATCGATCTTATAGGTACTTAGGGAATCTCATATTTACCTAGGTAATTTTACCTTCTAAACGTCATTTCTACTTGATGAATTATCTCAAACTCGTGCCTATTGCATAGATAATCCTCTGGTGAAGTACGTTCCTATGAATATGTTCTTGAAATATTAAGCTAAATCAAGCACAGTTTCGACCTTATAGGTACTCAGGGAATCTCATAGGTGTTTAATCAATTTTACCATCTTAACCTCATTTCTACTTGATGAATTGTCTCAAACTCGTGCCTATTGCAAAGACAATCCTCTGGTAAAGTACGTTCCATTTTCCTATTTTAATGTTCTAGAAATATTAACCATAATCAAGCACAGTATCGATCGTATTGGTACTTAGGCAATCTCATTTGTCAAAAGGAAATTTTACCCTCTTAACCTCATTTCGACTTGATGAATTGTCAGAAACTCGTGCCTATTGCATAGATAATCCTCTGGTGAAGTACGTTCCATTTTCCTATGTTAATGTTCTTGAAATATTAAGCATAATCAAGCACAGCATCGATCTTATAGGTACTTAGGGAATCTCATATTTACTTAGGTAATTTTACCTTCTAAACGTCATTTCTACTTGATGAATTATCTCAAACTCGTGCCTATTGCATAGATAATCCTCTGGTGAAGTACGTTCCTATGTTTATGTTCTTGAAATATTAAGCTAAATCAAGCACAGTTTCGATCTTATATGTACTTAGGGAATCTCATAGGCGTTTAATCAATTTTACCCTCTTAACCTCATTTCTACTTAATGAATTGTCTCAAACTCGTGCCTATTGCAAAGACAATCCTTTGGTAAAGTATGTTCCATTTTCCTATTTTAATGTTCTTGAAATATTAACCATAATCAAGCACAGTCTCAATCGTATTGGTACTTGGGCAATCTCATTTGCCAAAAGGCAATTTTACCCTCTTAACCTCATTTCGACTTGATGAATTGTCAAAAACTCGTGCCTATTGCATAGATAATCCTCTGGTGAAGGATGTTCCATTTTCCAGTATTAATGTCCTTGAAATAGTAAGTAGAATCAAGCACAGTATCGATCTTATAGGTACTTAGGTAATCTCATATTTACTTAGGCAATTTTACCCTCTAAACATCATTTCTACATGATGAATTGTCTGAAACTCGTGCCTATTGTATAGATAATCCTCTGGTGAAGGACGCTTCATTTTTCTGTATTAATGTTCTTGAAATATTAAGCAGAATCAATCACAGTATCGATTTTATAGGTACATAGGCAATCTCATATGTACATAGGCAATTTTATCCACTGAACCTCATTTTTACTTGATGAATTGTCTGAAACTCGTGCCTATTGCATAGATAATCGTCTGGTGAAGGACGTTCCATTTTCCTATGTTAATGGCTTGGAAATATTAAGCCGAATCAAGCACAGTATCGATCTTATAGGTACTTAGGCAATCTCATATTTACTTAGGCAATTTTTCAAATAAACGTCATTTCTATGGGATGAATTATCCGAAACTCGTGCCTATTGCATAGATATTCCTCTGGGGAAGTAAGTTCCACTTTCCTATATTATTTTTCATGAAATATTAAGCAGAATCCAGCACAGTATCGATTTTAGAGGTACTTAGGCAATCAAATATTTACTTAGGCTATTTTACCCTCTGAACGTCATTTCTACTTGATGAATTGTCTGAAACTCGTGCCTATTGCATAGATAATCCTCTGGTGAAGTACGTTCCATTTTCCTATGTCAATGTTCTTGAAATATTAAGCATAATCATGCATAGTGTCGACCTTATAGGTACTTAGGCAATCCCATACGTATTTAGGCAATTTTACCATCTAAAATTCATTTCTACTTGATGAATTGTCTGAAACTCATGCCTATTGCATAGATAATCCTCTGGTGATGGACAATCCATTTGCGTATATTACTGTTCATGAAATATTAAGCAAAATCAATCGCACTATCGAATTTATAGGTACTTAGGAAATTTTACCCTCTAAACCTCATTTCTACTTGATGAATTGTCTGAAACTCGTGCCTCTTGCATTGATTATCCTCTGGTGAAGGATGTTCTATTTTCCTATATTAATGATCTGGAAATATTAACCAGAATCAAGCACAGTAACGATCTCATAGGTACTTAGGTAATCTAATATTTACTTAGGCAATTTTACCCTCTTATCCTCATTTCTACTTGATGAATTGACTGAAACTCGTGCCTATTGCGTAGATTATCCTCTGGTGAAGGACGTTCCATTTTCCCATATTAATGGTCTGGAAATATTAAGCATAATCAGGCACAGTAACGATCTTATAGGTACTTAGTTAATCTCATATGTACATAGGCAATTTTACCCTCTCAACCTCATTTCTACTTGATGAATTGTCTGAAACTCGTGCCTTTTACATAGATAATCCTCTGGTGAAGGAAGTTCCATTTTCCTATATTAAGCAGAATAACGCATAGTATCGATCTTATAGGTACTTAGGCAATTTTACCATCTTAACCTCATTTCTATTCGATGAATTGTCCGAAACTCGTGCCTATTGCATAGATTATCCACTGGTGACGGACGTTCCATTTTCCTATATTAATGGTCTGGAAATATTAAGTAGAATCAAGCACAGTATTGATCTTATAGGTACCGAGGCAATCTCATATTTACTTAGCCAATTTTACCCTCTAAACATCATTTCTACTTAATGTATTGCGTGAAACTCGTGCCAATTGCAGAGACAATCCTCTGGTGAAGTACGTTCCTTTTTTCTATGTTAATGTTCAGGAAATATTAAGCGTAATCAAACACAGTATAGATCTTATAGGTACTTGTGCAATCTCATATTTAGTTAGGCAATTTTACCCACTTCGAGTCATCTCTACTTGATGAATTGTCGAAAACTCATGCCCACAGCATACATAATCCTTTGGTGAAGTACCTTCCATTTTTCTATGTTTATTTTTTGGAAATATTAAGCAGAATTAAGCATAGTATCGACCTTATAGGTACTTAGGGAATGTCATATTTGCTTAGGCAATTTAACCCTCTCAACGTGATTTCTTCTTGATGAATTGTCTGAAACTCGTGCCTATTGCATAGATAATCCTCTAGTGAAGTACGTTCCATTTTCCTATGTTAATGTTCTTGAAATATTCAGCAGAATCATGCACAGTGTCGACCTTATAGGTACTTAGGTAATCCCATACGTATTTAGGCACTTTTACCATCTAAAAGTCATTCCTACTTGATGAATTGTCTAAAACTCGAGCCTATTTCATAGATATTCCTCTGGTGAAGAATGTTCCATTTTCCTATGTCAATGTTTTTGAAAGATTAAGTAAAATTAAGCAAAGTACCGATATTATAGGTACTTAGGAAATCTCATATGTACATAGGCAATTTTACCCTCTTAACCTCATTTCTACATCATGAATTGTCTGAAACTCGAGCCAATTACATAGATAATCCTCTGGTGATTGGCGTTCCATTTTCCTATATTATTGTTCATGAAATATTAAGTAGAATCAAGCATAGTATCGATTTTATAGGTACTTAGGCAATCTCATTTTTACTTAGTTAATTTTACCCCCTAAAATAATTTTACTTGTAGAATTGTCTGAAACTCGTGGCTATTGCATAGATAATCCTCTGGTGAAGTACGTTCCATTTTCCTATGTTTATGTTCTTGAAATATTATGCTGAATCAAGCACAGTATCGACCTTATGGGTACTTAGGGAATCTCATAGGTATTTAGTCAATTTTACCCTCTTAACCTCATTTCTACTTGATGAATTATCTTAAACTCGTGCCTATTTCATATATTATTCTTCGATTCAGTACGTTCCATTTGCCAATGTTAATGTTCTTCAAATATTAAGCAGAATCAAGCACAGTATCGATCTTATAGGTACTTAGGCAATCTCATAGGTACGTAGTCAATTTTACCCTCTAAACCTCATTTCTACTTGATGAATTGTCTGAAACTCATGCCTATTGCTTAGATAATCCTCTGGTGAAGGACGTTCCATTTTGCTATGTTTATGTTCTTAAAATATTAAGCAGAATAACGCACAGTATCGATCTTATAGGTACTTAGGCAATCTCATATGTACATAGGCAATTTTACCCTCTTACCCTCATTTCTATTTGATGAATTGTCCGAAACTCGTGCCTATTGCATAGATAATCCTCTGGTGAAGTACGTTCCGTTTTCCTATATTAATGTTCTTGAAATATTACGCAAAATAACGTACAGTATCGATCTCATCGGTACTTAGGCAATCTCATATGTACATAGGTAATTTTACCCTCTTAACCTCTTTTCAATGTGATGAATTGTCTGAAACTCGTGCCTATTGTATAGATAATCCTCTGGTGAAGGACAATTCATTTTCCTATATTACTGTTCATGAAATATTAAGCAGAATCAAGCACACTATCGATTTTACAGGTCCTTAGGCAATCTCATATTTACTTTGGCAATTTTACCATCTTAACCTCATTTCTTCTTGATGAATTGTCTGAAACTCGTGCCTATTGCATAGATGATCCTCTGGTGAAGTACATTCCATTATCCAATGTTAATGTTCTTGAAATATTAAGCAGAATCATGCACAGGGTCGACCTTATCGGTACTTAGGCAATCCCATACGTATTTAGGCAATTTTACCATCTAAAAGTCATTTGTACTTGATGAATTGTCTAATACTCGAGCATATTGCATAGATATTCCTCTGGTGAAGTATGTTCCATTTTTCTATGTTAATGTTTTCGAAAGATTAAGTAAAATTAAGCAAAGTACCGATATTATAGGTACTTAGGAAATCTCATATGTACAAAGGCAATTTTACCGTCTTAACCTCATTTCTACATCATGAATTGTCTGAAACTCGAGCCAATTACATAGATAATCCTCTGGTGATGGGCGTTCCATTTTCCTATATTACTGTTCATGAAATATTAAGTTGAATCAAGCACAGTATCGATTTTATAGGTACTTAGGCAATCTCATTTTTACATAGTTAATTTTACCCCTTAAACGTAATTTCTACTTGTAGAATTGTCTGAAACTCGTGGCTATTGCATAGATAATCCTCTGGTGAAGTACGTTCCATTTTCCTATGTTTATGTTCTTGAAATATTATGCTGAATAAAGCATAGTATCGACCTTATGGGTACTTAGGAAATCTCATAGGTATTTAGTCAATTTTACACTCTTAACCTCATTTCTACTTGATGAATTATCTTAAACTCGTGCCTATTTCATAGATTATCCTTTGGTAAAGTACGTTCCATTTGCCAATGTTAATGTTCTTCAAATATTAATCAGAATCAATCACAGTATCGATCTTATAGGTACTTAGGCAATCTCATAGGTACGTAGTCAATTTTACCCTCTTAACCTCATTTCTACTTGATGAATTGTCTGAAACTCGTGCCTATTGCATAGATAATCCTCTGGTGAAGGACGTTCCATTTTCTACTTGATGAATTGTCTTAAAATATTAAGCAGAACAACGCACAGTATCGATCTTATAGGTACTTAGGCAATCTCATATGTACATTGGCAATTTTACCCTCTTAAACTCATTTCTATTTGATGAATTGTCCGAAACTCGTGCCTATTGCATAGATAATCATTTGGTGAAGTACGTTCCATTTTCTTATATTAATGTTCTTGAAATATTAAGCAGAATAACGCACAGTATCGATCTTATAGGTACTTAGGCAATCTCATATGTACATAGGTAATTTTACCCTCTTAACCTCTTTTCAACGTGATGAATTGTCTGAAACTCGTGCCTATTGTATAGATAATCCTCTGGTGAAGGACAATTCATTTTCCTATATTACTGTTCATGAAATATTAAGCAGAATCAGGCACACTATCGATTTTACTGGTCCTTAGGCAATCTCATATTTACTTTGGCAATTTTACCCTCTTAACCTCATTTCTACTTGATGAATTGTCTGAAACTCGTGCCTATTGCATAGATTATCCTCTGGTGAAGGACGTTCGATTTTCCTATATTAATGGTATAGAAATATTAAGCAGAATCATGCACAGTATCGATCTTATAGGTACTTAGGCAATCTCATTTCGATAAAATGAATTGTCTGAAACTCGTGCCTATTGCATAGATTATCCTCTGGTGAAGGACATTCCATTTTCCTATATTAATGGTCTGGAATATTAAGCAGAATGAAGCACAGTATCGATTTTACAGGTACTTAGGCAATCTCATTTTTACTTTGGCCATTTTACCAACTTAACTTCATTTCTACTCGATGAATTGTTTGAAACTCGTGGCTATTGCATAGATTATCCTCTGGTGAAGGACCTTCAATTTTTTTATATTAATGGTGTAAAAATATTAAGCAGAATCAAGCACAGAAAAGATCTTATCGGTACATAGGCAATCACATATTTACTTAGGCAATTTTACCATCTTAACCTCATTTCTACTTGATGAATTGTCTGAAACTCGTGCTTATTGCATAGACTATCCTCTGCTGAAGGACGTTCCATTTTCCTATATTAATGGTTTGGAAATATTAAGCAGAATGAAGCACAGTAACGATCTTATAGGTACTTAGGCAATCTCATATTTACTTCGGCAATTTTACCCTCTAATCATCATTTCTTCTTGATGACTTGTCTCAAACTCGTGCCTATTGCATAGATAATACTCTGGTGAAGTACATTCCATTATCCTATGTTAATGTTCTTGAAATATTAAGCAAAATCAAGCACAGTATCGACCTTATAGGTACTTAGGTAATCTCTAAGGTATTTAGGCAATTTTACCCTCTTAATCTAATTTCTACATGATGAATTATCCAAAACGCGTGCATATTGCATAAGTAATCCTCTGGTGATGTACAATCCATTTTCCTAGGTTAATGTTCTTGAAATATTAAGCATAATGAAGCACAGTATCGATCGTATAGGTACTTAGGCAATCTCTTAGTTATTTAGGCAATTTTACCCTCTTAACCTTGTTTCTACTTGATGAATTGTCTGAAACTCGTGCCTATTGTATAGATAATTCTATGGTGAAGGACGTTCCATTTTTGTGTGTTAATGTTCCTGAAATATAAAGCAGAATCAAGCATAGTATCGATCTTGTAAGTACTTAGACAATCTCATATGTACAAAGGCAATTTTACCCTCTTAACCTCATTTCTACTTGATAAATTATCTGAAACTCGTGCCTATTGCGTAGGTAATCCTATGGTGAAGGAAATTCCATTTTCCTATATTAATGTTCTTGAAATATTAAGCAGAATCAAGCACAGTATCGATCTTATAGGTACGTAGATAATCTCATATTTACTTAGGCAATTTTACCCTGTAAACGTCGTTTCTACTTGATGAATTGTCTGAAACTCGTGCCTATAGTTTAGATAATCCTCTGGTGAAGGACGTTCCATTTTCCTATGTTTATGTTCTTAAAATATTAAGCAGAATAACGCACAGTATCGATCTTATAGGTACTTAGGCAATCTCATATGTACATAGGCAATTTTACCCTCTTACCCTCATTTCGTTTTGATGAATTGTCCGAAACTCGTGCCTATTGCATAGATAATCCTCTGGTGAAGTACGTTCCATTTTCCTATATTAATGTTCTTGAAATATTACGCAAAATAACGCACAGTATCGATCTCATAGGTACTTAGGCAATCTCATATGTACATAGGTAATTTTACCCTCTTAACCTCTTTTCAACATGATGAATTGTCTAAAACTCGTGCCTAATGTATAGATAATCCTCTGGACAAGGACAATTTATTTTCCTATATTACTATTCATGAAATATTAAGCAGAATCAAGCACACTATCGATTTTACAGGTCCTTAGGTAATCTCAGATTTACTTTGGTAATTTTACCCTCTTAACCTCATTCCTTCGTGATGAATTGTTTAAAACTCGTGCCTATTGCATAGATTATCCTTTGGTAAAGGACGTTCGATTTTCCTATATTAATGGTGTAGAAATATTAAGCAGAATCAAGCACAGTATCGATCTTATAGGTACTTAGGCAATCTCATTTTACTTAGGCAATTTTACCCTCTTAACCTCATTTCGGCAAGATGAATTGTCTGAAACTCGTGGCTATTGGGTAGATAATCCTCTAGTGAAGTACGTTCCATTTTCCTAACTTTATGTTCTTCAAATATTGAGCAGAATCAAGCACAATATCAACCTTATAGGTACTTAGGGAATCTCATAGGTATTTAGTCAATTTTACCATCTTAACCTCGTTTCTACATGATGAATTGTCTTAAACTCGTGCCTATTGCATAGATAATCCTTTGGTAAAGTTTGTTCCATTATCCTATGTTAATGTTCTTGAAATATTAACCATAATCCAGCACAGTATCGATTGTATAGGTAGTTAGGCAATCTCATATGTACATAGGCAATTTTACCCTCTTAACCTCATTTAAACTTGATGAATTGTCTGAAACTCGTGCCTATTGGGTAGATTATCCTCTAGTGAAGTACGTTCCATTTTCCTAACTTTATGCTCTTGAAATATTAAGCAAAATCAAGCACAATATCGACCTTATAGGTACTTAGGGAATCTCATAGGTATTTAGTCAATTTTACCCTCTTAACCTCGTTTCTACATGATGAATTGTCTTAAACTCGTGCCTATTGCATAGATAATCCTTTGGTAAAGCATGTTCCATTATCCTATGTTAATGTTCTTGAAATATTAACCAGAATCAAGCACAGTATCGATCTTATAGGCACTTAGGCAATCTCATATTTACTTAGCTAATTTTACCCTCTAAACGTCATTTCTACTTGACAAATTGTCTGAAACCCGTGCATATTTCATAGATGATCCGCCGGTGAAGTACGTTCCATTTTCCTATGTTAATGTACTTGAAATATTAAACAGAATCAAGCACAATATCGACCTTATAGGTACTTAGGCAATCCCTTAGGTATTATTGCAATTTTACCCACTTAACCTCATTTCTACTTGATGAATTGTCTGAAACGAGTGCCTATTCCATAGGTATTCCTCTGGTGAAGCACGTTCCATTTTACTAAATATATGTTCTTGAAATTTTAAGCGGAATAACGCACAGTATCGATCTTATAGGTACTTAGGCAATCCTATATGTACATAGGTAATTTTACCCTCTTAACCTCATTTCTACTTGATGAATTGTCTGAAACTCGTGCCTAATGCAAAGATTACCCTCTTAACCTCATTTCTACTTGATGAATCAAGAATAGTAACGATCTTATAGGTACTTAGGCAATCTCATATTTACTTAGGCAATTTTACCCTCTTGACCTCATTTCTACGTAATCTATTGTCTCAAACTCGTGCCTATTGTATAGATATTCCTCTGGTGAAGTACATTCCATTTTCCTATGTTTATGTTCTTGAAATATTATGCTTAATCAAGTACAGTATCGACCTTATGGGTACTTAGGGAATCTCATAGGTATTTAGTCAATTTTAACCTCTTGACCTCATTTCTATTTGATGAAGTATCTGAAACTCGTGCCCATTTCATAGATTACCCTTTGGTAAATTACGTTCCATTTGCCAATGTTAATGTTCTTCAAATATTAAGCAGAATCAAGCACAGTATCGATCTTATAGGTACTTAGGCAATCTCATAGGTACGTAGTCAATTTTACCCTCTTAACCTCATTTTTACTTGATGAATTGTCTGAAATTCGGGCCTATTGCATAGATAATCCTCTGGTGAGAGACCTTCCATTTTCCTGTGTTTATGTGCTTAAAATATTAAGCAGAATAACTCATAGTATCGATCTTATAGGTACTTAGGAAATCTCATATGTACATAGGCAATTTTACCCTCTTAACCTCATTTCTATTTGATGAATTGTCCGAAACTCGTGCCTATTGCAAAGATTATCCACTCGTGACAGACGTTTCATTTCCCTATATTAATGGTCTGAAAATATTAAGCAGAATCAAGCATAGTATCGATCTTATAGGCACTTAGGCAATCTCATATTTACTTAGGCAATTTTACCCACTTAACCTCATTTCTACTTAATGTATTGTCTCCAACTCGTGCCCAATGTATAGATAATCCTCTGGTGAAGTACGTTTCATTTTTCCTTTGTTAATGTTTTTGACATATTCAGCATAATCAAGCATAGTATCGATCTTATATGTACATGGGCAATTTCATATTTACTTAGGCAATTTTACCCTCTAAATGTCATTTCTACTTGATGAATTGTCTGAAACTTGTGCCTAATGCATAGATAATCCTCTGGTGAAGTACATTCCATTTTTCTATAGTTATTTTCATGAAATATTAAGCAGAATGAAGCACAGTATCGACCTTATAGGAGCTTAGGAAATCTCATAGGTATTTATTCAATTTTACCCTTTTTACCTCATTTCTACTCGATGAATTGTCCGAAACTCGTGCCTTTTGCATAGATAATCCTTTGGTAAAGTACATTCCATTTTCCAATGTTAATGTTCTTGAAATATTTAGCAGAATCAAGCACAGTATCGATCTATAGGTACTTAGGCAATCTCATATGTACATAGGCAATTTTACCCTCTGAACCTCATTTCTACTTGATGAATTGTCTGAAACTCGTGCCTATTGCATAGATAATCCTCTGGTGTAGGATGTTCCATTTTCCTGTATTAATGTTCTTGAAATATTAATCAGAATAACGCCCAGTATCGATCTTATAGGTACATAGGCAATCTGATATGTACATAGGTAATTTTACCCTCTTAACCTCATTTCTATCTGATGAATTGTCTAAAACTCGAGCCTCTTACATAGATTATCCACTGGTGACGGACGTTCCATTTTTCTATATTAATGGTCTGGAAATATTAAGCAGAATCAAGCACAGTATCGATCTTATAGGCACTTAGGCAATCTCATATTTACTTAGGCAATTTTACCCTCTTAACCTCATTTCTACTTAATGTAATGTCTCAAAGTCGTGCCTATTGTATAGATAATCCTCTGGTGAAGTACATTCCACTTTCCTTTGTTATAGTTCTTGACATATTTAGCATAATCAACGATAGTATCGATCTTATATGTACATGGGCAATCTCATATTTACTTAGGCAATTTTACCCTCTAATCGTCATTTCTACTTGATGAATTATCCGAAACTCGTGCATAATGCATAGGTAATCCTCTAGTGAAGTACGTTCCATTTTTCTATGTTTATGTGCTTGAAATATTAAGTAGAATCAAGCATAGTATCGACCTTTTTGGTACTTAGGGAATCTCATAAGTATTTATTCAATTTCACCCACTTAACCTCATTTCTACTTGATGAATTGTCTGAAACTCGTGCCTTTTGCATAGATAATCCTTTGGTAAAGTACATTCCATTTTCCAATGTAAAAGTTCTTGAAATATATTAAGCAGAATCAAGTACAGTATCGATCGTATAGGTACTTAGGCAATCTCATATGTACGTAGGCAATTTTACCCTCTTAACCTCATTTCTACTTGATGAATTGTCTGAAACTCGTGCCTATTGCATAGATAATCCTCTGGTGAAGGACGTTCCATTTTCCTATAGTAAAGTTCTTGAAATATTAAGCAGAATCAAGCACAATATCGATCTTAAAGGTACTTCGGCAATCTCATATGTACATAGGTAATTCTACCCTCTTAACCTCATTTCTACTTGATGAATTGTCTGGAACTCGTGCCTATGGCATACATTCTCCTCTAGTGAAGGACGTTCCATTTTCCTATAATAATGGTCTTGAAATATTAGGTAGAATCAAACACAAGATTGATCTAATAGGTACTTAGGCAATCTCATATTTACTTCGGCAATGTTACCCTCTAAACGTCATTTCTACTTGATAAATTGTCTGAAACTCGTGCCTATTGCGTAGATAATTCTCTAGGGAAGTAAGTTCCATTTTCTTATATTAATGTTCTTGAAATATGAATTAGAATCATGCACAGTATCGACCTTATAGGTACTTAGGCGATCCCATACGTATTTAGGTAATTTTACCCTCTTAACCTCATTTCTACTTCTGAATTGTCTGATACTCGTGCCTATTGTATAGCTAATACTATGGTGAAATACGTTCCATTTTCCAATGTTAATGTTCTTGAAATATTAAGCAGCATCCAGCTCAGTATCGATGTATAGCTAGTTAGGCAATCTCATATGTACGTAGGTAATTTAACCCTCCTAAACTCATTTCAACTTGCTGAATTGTCTGAAACTAGTGCCTATTGCATAGATTATCCTCTGGTGAAGGACGTTCCATTTTCCTATATTAATGGTATGGAAATATTAAGCAGAATCAATCACAGTATCGATCTTATAGGTACTTATGCAATCTCATATTTATTTAGGTAATTTTACCCTCTAAACATAATTTCTACTTAATGAATTGTCTGAAACTCGTGCCTATTGTATAGATAATCCTCTGGTAAAGTACGATCCATTTTCCTATGTTAATGTTCTTGAAATATTAAGCATAATCAAGCATAGTATTGGTCTTATATTTACTTAGGCAATCTCATATTTACTTCGGCAATTTTACCATCTAAACATCATTTTTACTTGTTGAATTGTCCCAAACTCGTTTCTATTGCATAGATAATCCTCTGGGGAAGTACGTTCCATTTTCGGAAGTTTTTGTTGTTAAAATATTAAGGAGAATCAAGCATAGTATCGACTTTATAGGTACTGAGGGAATCTCATTGGTATTTAGTCAATTTTATCCTCTAAACCTCATTTCTACTTGAAGAATTGTCTCAAACTCGTGCCTATTGCATTGATAATCCTTAGGTAAAGTTTGTTCCTTTTCCCTATGTTAATGTTCTTGAAATATTAACCATAATCAAGCATAGTAACGATCGTATAGGTACTTAGGCAATCTCATATGTACATAGGCAATTTTGACCTCTTAACCTCATTTCTACTTGATGAATTATCTGAAACTCGTGCCTTTTGCATAGATAATCCTTTGGTAAAGTTCGTTCCATTTTCCAATGTTAATGTTCTTGAAATATTAAGCAGAATCAAACACAGTATCGATCGTATAGGTACTCAGGCAATCTCATATGTACGTAGGCCATTTCACCCACTTTACCTCATTTATACTGGGTGAATTGTCTGAAACTCGTGCCTATTGCATAAATTATCCTGTGGTGAAGGACGTTCGATTTTCCTATATTAATGGTTTGGAAATATTAATCAGAATCAAGCACAGTAACGATCTTATAGGTACTTAGGCAATTTGATATTTACTTAGGCAATTTTACCCTCTTAACGTCATTTCAACCTGATAATTGGTCTGAAACTCGTGCTTATTGCATAGATTATCCCCTGGTGAAGGACGTTCCATTTTCCTATGTTAATGTTCCAGAAATTTTATGCAGAATCAAGCACAATATCGATCTTATAGGTACTTATGCAATCTCATATTTACTTAGGCAATTTTACCCTCTAAACGTCATTTCTACTTAATGAATTGTCTGAAACTTGTGCCTATTGCATAGATAATCCTCTGGTGAAGTATATTCCATTTTCCTATATTAATGTTCTTGAAATATTAAGCACCATCAACCACAGTATCGATCTTATAGGTACTTAGGAAATCATACATTTAGTTAGGAAATTTTACCCTCAAAACGTCATTTCTACTTGATGAATTGTCTCAAACTCGTGCCTATTGCATAGATAATCCTCTGGGGAAGCACGTTCCATTTTCCTTAGTTTATGTTCTTGAAATATTAAGCAAAATCAAGCACATTATCGACTTTATAGGTACTTAGGGAATCTCAAAGGTATTTAGTCAATTTTACCCTCTTAACCTTATTTCTACTTGTTGAATTGTCTCAAACTCGTTCCTATTGGATTGATAATCATTTGGTAAAGTACGTTCCATTTTCCTATGTAATGTTCTTGAAATATTAACCATTAGCAAGGACAGTATCGATCTTATAGGGACTTTGGCAATCTCATTTGTACTTAGGCAATTTTACCCTCTAAACGTCATTTCTACTTAATGAATTGTCTGAAACTCGTGCCTATTGCATAGATAATCCACTAGTGAAGGACGTTCCATTTTCTTGTATTATTGTTCTTGAAATATTAAGCAGAGTCAAGCACAGTATCGATCTTATAGGTACTTAGGCAATCTCATATTTACTTAGACAATTTTACCCTCTAAACGTCATTTCTACTTGATGAATTGTTTGAAACTCGTGCCTATTGTTTAGATAATCCTCTGGTGAAGTACGTTCCATTTTCCTTTGTAAATGCTCTTGAAATATTAAGCATAATCAAGCATAGTATCGATCTTATAGTCACTTAGGCAATCTCATATTTACTTAGGCAATTTTACCCTCTAAACGTCATTTCTACTCGTTGAATTATCTCAAACTCGTGCCTATTACATAGATAATCCTCTAGTGAAGTACGTTCCTTTTTCTTAAGTTTTTGTTCTTAAAATATTAAGAAGAATCAAGCACACTATCGACTTTGTAGGTACTGAGGGAATCTCATTGGTATTTAGTCAATTTTACGTTCACAACCTCATTTCTACTTGATGAATTGTCTAAAACTCGTGCCTATTGCATTGATAATCCTTAAGTAAAGTACATTCCATTTTCCTATGTTAATTTTTTTGAAATATTAACCATAATCAAGCACAGTAACGATCGTATAGGAACTTAGCCTATCTCATATGTACATAGGCAATTTTGACCTCTTAACCGCTTTTCTACTTGATGAATTATTTGAAGCTCGTGCCTTTTGCATTGATAATATTTTGGTAAAGTACGTTCCATTTTCCAATGTTAATGTTCTTGAAATATTAAGTAGAATCAAGCACAGTATCCATCATATAGGTACTTAGGCAATCTCATATGTACGTAGGCAATTTCACCCTCTTGACCATATTTTTACTTGATGAATTGTCTGAAACTCGTGCCTATTGCATAGATTATCCTGTGGTGAAGGACGTTCGATTTTCCTATATTAATGGTCTGGATTATTAATCAGAATCAAGCATAGTAACGATCTTATAGAAACTCAGGCAATCTCATATTTACTTAGGCAATTTTGCCCTCTTAACCTCATTTCAACTTGATAATTAGTCTGAAACTCGTGCTTATTGCATAGATTATCCACTGGGGAAGGACGTTCCATTTTCCTATATTAATGTTCTAGAAATTTTATGTAGAATCAAGCACAATATCGATCTTATAGGTACTTACGCAATCTCATATTTACTTAGGCAATTTTACCCTCTAAACGTCATTTCTACTTAATGAATTCTCTGAAACTCGTGCCTATTGCATCGATAATCCTCTGGTGAAGTACATTCCATTTTTCTATTTTAATGTTCTGGAAATATTAAGCACAATCAAGCACAGTATCGATCTTATAGGTACTTAGGAAATCATATATTTACTTAGGAAATTTTACCCTCAAAACGTCATTTCTACTTGATGAATTGTTTCAAACTCGTGCCTATTGCATACGTAATCCTCTGATGAAGCACGTTCCATTTTCCTTAGTTTATGTTCTTGAAATATTAAGCAAAATCGAGCACATTATCGACCTTATAGGTACTTAGGGAATCTCCAAGGTATTTAGTCAATTTTACCCTCTTAAACTCATTTCTACTTGTTGAATTGTCTCAAACTTGTTCCTATTGGATTGATAATCATTTGGTAAAGTACGTTCCATTTTCCTATATAATGTTTTTGAAATATTAACCATTATCAAGCACAGTATCGATCTTATAGGGATTTAGGCAATCTCATTTGTACTTAGGCAATTTTACCCTCTAAACGTCATTTCTACTTAATGAATTGTCCGAAACTCGTGCCTATTGCATAGATAATCCACTGGTGAAGGACGTTCCATTTTCTTGTATTAATGTTCTTGAAATATTAAGCAGAGTCAAGCACAGTATCGATCTTATAGGTACTTAGGCAATCTCATATTTACTTAGACAATTTTAACCTCTAAACGTCATTTCTACTTGATGAATTGTCTGAAACTCGTGCCTATTGTTTAGATAATCCTCTGGTGAAGTACATTTCATTTTCCTTTGTAAATGCTCTTGAAATATTAAGCATAATCAAGCATAGTATCGATCTTATAGTCACTTAGGCAATCTCATATTTAATTAGGCAATTTTACCCTCTAAACGTCATTTCTACTTGTTGAATTGTCTCAAACTCGTGCCTATTGCATAGATAATCCTCTGGTGAAGTACGTTCCATTTTCTTAAGTTTTTGTTCTTAAAATATTAAGAAGAATCAAGCACAGTATCGACTTTATAGGTACTGAGGGAATCTTATTGGTATTTAGTCAATTTTACGCTCTTAACCTCATTTCTACTTGATGAATTGTCTCAAACTCGTGCCTATTGCATTGATAATCCTTAGGTAAAGTAAGTTCCATTTTCCTATGTCAATGTTCTTGAAATATTAACCATAATCAAGCACAGTAACGATCGTATAGGAACTTAGGCTATCTCATATGTACATAGGCAATTTTAACCTCTTAACCTCATTTCTACTTGATAATTAGTCTGAAACTCGTGCCTATTGCATAGATTATCCTGTGGTGAAGGACGTTCGATTTTCCTATATTAATGGTCTGGAAATATTAATCAGAATCAAGCACAGTAACGATCTTATAGGTACTTAGGCAATCTCATATTTACTTAGGCAATTTTACCCTCTTATCCTCATTTCAACTTGATAATTAGTCTGAAACTCGTGCTTATTGCATAGATTATCCTCTGGTGAAGGATGTTCCATTTTCCTATATTAATGTTCTAGAAATTGCATGCAGAATCAAGCACAATATCGATCTTATAGGTACTTAGGAAATCACATATTTACTTAGGATATTTTACCCTCAAAACGTCATTTCTACTTGATCAATTATCTCAAACTCGTGCCAATTGCTTAGATAATCCTCTGGTGAAGTACGTTCCTTTGTCCTTAGTTTATGTTCTTGAAATATTAAGCAGAATCAAGCACATTATCGACCTTATAGGTACTTTGGGAATCTCAAAGGTATTTAGTCAATTTTATCCTCTTAACCTCATTTCGACTTGTTGAATTATCTCAAACTCGTGCCTATTGGATTGATAATCATTTGGTAAAGTACGTTCCATTTTCCTATGTAATGTTCCTAAAATATTAAGCAGAGTCAAGCCCAGTATCCATCTTATAGCTACTTAGGCAATCTCATATTTACTTAGGCAATTTACCCTCCAAACGTCATTTCTACTTGATGAATTGTCTGAAACTCGTGCCTATTGTATAGATAATCCTCTGGTGAAGTACGTTCCATTTTCCTTTGTAAATGCTCTTGAAATACTAACCATAATCAAGCACAGTATCGATCGTATAGGTACTTAGGCAAATTCATATGTACATAAGCAATTTTACCCTCTTAACCTCATTTTTGCTTGATGAATTGTCTTGAACTCGTGCCTATTGCATAGATAATCCTCTGGTGAAGGATGTTCCATGTTCCAGTATAAATGTTCTTGAAATATTAAGCAAAATCATGCACAACATCGATCTTATTTGTACTTAGGCAATCTCATTTGTACATAAGAAATTTTACCCTCTTAACCTCATTTCTACTTGATGAATTGTCTGAAACTCGTTCCGATTGCATAGATTATCCTCTGGTGATGGACGTTCCATTTTCCTATATTAATGGTCTAGAAATATTAAGCAGAATGAAGCACAATCTCGATCTTAAAGGTACTTAGGCAATCTCATATTTACTTAGGCAATTTTACCATCTAAACGTCATTTCTATTTGATTAATTGTCTGACACTCGTGCCAATTGCATAGAAAATCCTCTAGGGACGTAAGTTCATTTTCCTATATTATCGTTCTTGAAATAATAAGCAGAATCAAGCACAGTATCGATCTTAGAGGTACATAGGCAATCTCATATTTACTTAGGCTATTTTACCCTCTAAATGTCATTTCAACTTGATGAAATGTCTGAAACTCGTGCCTATTGCATAGATAATGCTCTGGTGAAGTACGTTCCATTTTCCTATGGTAATGTTCTTGAAATATTAAGCATAATCAAGCATAGTATCGATCTTATAGTTACTTAGGCAATCTCATATTTACTTAGGCTATTTTACCCACTAAACGTTATTTCTACATGATCAATTGTCTGAAACTCTTGCCTATTGCATAGATTATCCTCTGGTGAAGGACTTTCCATTTTCCTATATTAATGGTCTGGCTATATTAAGCAGAATCAAGCACAGGATCGATTTTATTGGTACTTAGGCAATCTCATAGTAACTTAGGCAATTTTACCCTCTAAACGTCATTTCTACTTAATGAATTGTCTGAAACTCGTGCCTATTGCATAGATAATCCTCTAGTGAAGTACGTCCCATTTTCTTATGTTAATGTTCTTGAAATATTAAGCATAATCAAGCATAGTATCGATCTTATTGTTATTAGGCAATCTAATATTTACTTAGGCAATTTTACCATTTAAACGTCATATCTACTTGTTGAATTGTCTCAAACTCGTGCCTATTGAATAGATAATCCTCTGGTGAAGTACGTTCAATTTTATTAAGTTTTTGTTCTTGAAATATTAAGCAGAATCAACAACAGTATCAACTTTATAGGTACTGAGGGAATCTCATTGGTATTTACTCAATTTTACCCTCTTAACCTCATTTCTACTTGATGAATTGTCTCAAACTCGTGCCTATTGCATTGATAATCCTTTGGTAAATTACGTTCCATTTTCCTATGTTAATGTTCTTGAAATATTAACGATAATCAAGCACAGTAACGATCGTATAGGTACTTAGGCAATCTCATATGTACATATGCAATTTTAACCTGTTAACCTCATTTCTACATGATGAATTGTCTGAAACTCGTGCCTATTGCATAGATAATCCCCTGGTGAAGGCCGTTCCATTTACCTGTATTAATGTTCTTGAAATATTAAGCAGAATCAAGCATAGTATCGATCTTATAGGTACTTAGGCAATCTCATAGTTACTTAGGCAATTTTACCCTCTAAACGACATTTCTACTTAATGAATTGTCTGAAACTCGTGCCTATTGCATAGATAATGCTCTGGTGAAGTACGTTCCATTTTCTTATGGTAATGTTCTTGAAATATTAAGCATAATCAAGCATAGTATCGATCTTATAGTCATTAGGCAATCTCATATTTACTTAGGCAATTTTACCATCTAAACGTCATATCTACTTGTTGAATTGTCTCAAACTCGTGCCTATTGAATAGATAATCCTCTGGTGAAGTACGTTCAATTTTCTTAAGTTTTTGTTCTTGAAATATTAAGCAGAATCAACAACAGTATCAACTTTATAGGTACTGAGGGAATCTCATTGGTATTTACTCAATTTTACCCTCTTAACCTCATTTCTACTTGATGAATTGTCTCAAACTCGTGCCTATTGCATTGATAATCCTTTGGTAAATTACGTTCCATTTTCCTATGTTAATGTTCTTGAAATATTAACGATAATCAAGCACAGTAACAATCGTATAGGTACTTAGGCAATCTCATATGTACATATGCAATTTTAACCTGTTAACCTCATTTCTACATGATGAATTGTCTGAAACTCATGCCTATTGCATAGATAATCCCCTGGTGAAGGCCGTTCCATTTACCTGTATTAATGTTCTTGAAAATTAAGCAGAATCAAGCATAGTATCGATCTTATAGGTACTTAGGCAATCTCATAGTTACTTAGGCAATTTTACCCTCTAAACGACATTTCTACTTAATGAATTGTCTGAAACTCGTGCCTATTGCATAGATAATGCTCTGGTGAAGTACGTTCCATTTTCTTATGGTAATGTTCTTGAAATATTAAGCATAATCAAACATAGTGTCGATCTTATAGTTATTTAGGCAATCTCATATTTACTTAGGAAATTTATCCTTTAAACGTCATTTCTACTTGTTGAATTGTCTCAAACTCGTGCCTATTGCATAGATATTCCTCTGGTGAAGTACGTTCCATTTTCTTAACTTTTTCTTTTTGAAATATTAAGCAGAATCAAGCATAGTATCGACTTTATTGGTACTGAGGGAATCTCATTGGTATTTAGTCCATTTTACCCTGTTAACCTCATTTCTACTTGATGAATTGTCTCAAACTCGTGCCTATTGCATTGATAATCCTTTGGTAAATTACGTTCCATTTTCCTATGTTAATGTTCTTGAAATATTAACGATAATCAAGCACAGTAACTATCGTATAGGTACTTAGGTAATCTCATATGTACATAGGCAATTTTAACCTGTTAACCTCATTTCTACATGATGAATTGTCTGAAACTCGTGCCTATTGCATAGATAATCCCCTGGTGAAGGCCGTTCCATTTACCTGTATTAATGTTCTTCAAATGTTAAGCAGAATCAAGCATAGTATCGATCTTGTAGGTACTTAGGCAATCTCATAGTTACTTAGGCAATTTTACCCTCTAAACGACATTTCTACTTAATGAATTGTCTGAAACTCGTGCCTATTGCATAGATAATGCTCTGGTCAAGTACGTTCCATTTTCTTATGGTAATGTTCTTGAAATATTAAGCATAATCAAACATAGTATCGATCTTATAGTTATTTAGGCAATCTCATATTTACTTAGGAAATTTATCCTGTAAACGTCATTTCTACTTGTTGAATTGTCTCAAACTCGTGCCTATTGCATAGATATTCCTCTGGTAAAGCACGTTCCATTTTCTTAAATTTTTCTTTTTGAAAGATTAAGCAGAATCAAGCATAGTATCGACTTTATTGGTACTGAGGGAATCTCATTGGTATTTAGTCCATTTTACCCTGTTAACCTCATTTCTACTTGATGAATTGTCTCAAACTCGTGCCTATTGCATTGATAATCCTTTGGTAAAGTACGTTCCATTTTCCTAGGTCAATGTTCTTGAAATATTGACCATAATCAAGCACAGTAACGATCGTATAGGTACTTAGGCAATCTCATATGTACATAGGCAATTTTAACCTCTTAACCTCATTTCTACTTGATGAATTGTCTGAAACTCGTGCCTATTGCATAGATAGTCCTTTGGTGAAGGACGCTCCATTTACCTATATTAATGTTCTTGAAATTTTAAGCAGAATCAAGCACAGTATCGATCTTATAGGTACTTAGGCACTCTCAAAGTTACTTAGGCAATTTTACCCACTAAACGTGATTTCTACTTAATGAATTGTCTGAAACTCGTGCCTAGTGCATAGATAATGCTCTGGTGAAGTACGTTCCATTTTCCTATGGTAATGTTCTTGAAATATTAAGCATAATCAAGCATAGTATCGATCTTATAGGTACTTAGGCAATCTCTTATTTACTTAGGCAATTTTACCCTCTAAACGTTATTTCTACTTGATAAATTGTCTGAAACTCGTGCCTGCCTAAGTACCTTTAAGATCGACACTGGGCTTGATTTTGCTTAATATTTCAAGAACATTAATATAGGACAATGGAACGGACTTCACCAGAGGATTATCTATGCAATAGGCATGAGTTTCACAGTATTAATCAAGTAGAAATGACATTTATAGGGTAAAATTGCCTAAGTAACTATGAGATTGCCTAAGTACGTATAAGATCTAAACTATGCCTGATTCTGCTTAATATTTCAAGAACATTAACATAGGACAATGGAACGGACTTCACCAAAGGATTATCTACGCAATAGGCATGAGTTTCACAGTATTCATCAAGTAAAAATGACGTTTATAGGGTAAAATTGCCTAAGTAACTATGAGATTCCCTAAATACCTATAAGGTCGAAACTATGCTTGATTCTGCTTAATATTTCAAGAACATTAACATCGGAAAATGGAACACACTTCACCAAAGGATTATCTATGCAGTATGCACGAGTTTCAGACAATTCATCAAGTAGAAATGACGTTGAGAGGGGAAAACTGCCAAAGTACATATGAGATTGCCTAAGTACATAAAGATCGATATTGTGGTTGATTCTTCTTAATATTTTAAGAGCATTGACATAGGAATAGGGAACGTACTTCACCAGAGGATTATCTAAGCAATAGGCAAGACTTTCACACAATTCATTAGGTGGAAATGACGTTTAGAGGGTAAAATTGCCTAAGTAAATATGAGATGCCTAAGTAACTATAAGATCGATACTGGGCTTGATTTTGCTTAATATTTTAAGAATATTAATATAGGGAAATGGAACGGACTTCACCAGAGGATTATCTATGCAATAGGCATGACTTTCACTGTATTAATCAAGTAGAAATGACGTTTAGAGGGTAAAATTGCCTAAGCAACTATGAGATTGCCTAAGTACCTATAAGATCTAAACTATGCCTGATTCTGCTTAATATTTCAAGGATATTAACATAGGAAAATGGAACGTACTACACCTTAGGATTATCTACGCAGTATGCATAAGTTTCAGACAATTCATCAAGTAGAAATGACGTTTAGATGGTAAAACTGCCAAAGTAATTATGTGATTGCCTAAGTACCTATAAGATCGATACTGTGCTTGCTTCTTCTTAATAGTTTAAGAGCATTGACATTGGAGTAGGGTACGCACTTCACCAGAGGATTATCTATGCAATAGGCAAGGGTTTCAGACAATTCATCATGTAGAAATGACGTTTAGAGGGTAAAATTGCCCAAGTAACTATGAGATTGCCCAAGTACCTATAAGATATAAACTATGCCTGATTCTGCTTAATATTTCAAGAACATTAATATAGGAAAATGGAACGGACTTCACCAGAGGATTATCTATGAAATAGGCCTGAGTTTCACAGTATTCATCAAGTGGAAATGACGTTTAGAGGGTATAATTGCCTAAGTAAATATGAGATTGCCTAAGTACCTATAAGATCGATACTGGGCTTGATTTTGCTTAATATCTCAAGAACATTAATATAGGAAAATGGAACGGAGTTCACCAGAGGATTTTCTATGCAATAGGCCTGACCTTCACAGTATTAGTCAAGTAGAAATGACATTTAACGGGTAAAATTGGCTAAGTGACTGTGAGATTGGCTAAGTACCTATAAGATCTAGACTATGCCCGATTCTACTTAATATTTCAAGAACATTAACATAGGAAAATGGAACGTACTACACCAAACGATTATCTATGCAGTGTGCACGAGTTTCAGACAATTCATCAAGTAGAAATGACGTTTAGAGGGTAATACTGCCAAAGTACATATGTGATTGCCTAAGTACCTCTAAGATCGATACTGTGCTTGGTTCTTCTTAATAGTTTAAGAGCATTGACATTGGAGTAGGGAACGCACTTCACCAGAGGATTATCTATGCAATAGGCAAGGGTTTCAAACAATTCATCACGTAGAAATGACGTTTAGAGGGTAAAATTACCTAAGTAAATATGAGATTGCCCAAGTACCGATAAGATCGATACTGTGCTTGATTCTTCTTAATATTTTAAGAGCATTAACATTGGAATAGGGAACGTACTTCACCAGAAGATTATCTATGCAATAGGCAAGAGTTACACACAATACATTAAGTAGAAATGACCCTTAGATTGTTAAATTGCCTTAGTAAATATGAGATTGCCTAAGTACCAATAAGATCGACACTGTCCTTGATTCTGCTTAATATTTCAAGAACATTAATATAGGAAAATGGAACGTACTTCACCAGAGGATTATATATGCACTAGGCATGAGTTTCACAGTATTCATCAAGTAGAAATGACATTTAGAGGGTAAAATTGCCTAAGTAACTATGAGATTGACTAAGTACCTATAAGATCAAAACTATGCTTGATTCTGCTTAATATTTCAAGAACATTAACATAGGAACATGGAACGAACTTCACCAAAGGATTATCTATGCAGTATGCACGAGTTTCAGACAATTCATTAAGTAGAAATCACGTTTAAAGGGAAAAACTGCCAAAGTGCATATGAGATTGCCTAAGTACCTATAAGATCGATACTGTACTTGATTCTGCTTAATATTTTAAGAGCATTAACATAGGAATGGGGAACGTACTTCATCAGCGGATTGTCTATGCAATAGGCAAGAGTTTCACACAATTCATTAAGTGGAAATGACGTTTAGAGGGTAAAATTGCCTAAATAAATTAGAGATTGCCTAACTACCTATAAGATCGATACTGGGCTTCATTTTGCTTAATATTTCAAGAACATTAATATAGGAAAATGGAACGGAGTTCACCAGAGGATTATCTATGCAATAGGCCTGACCTTCACATTATTAGTCAAGTAGAAATGACATTTAGCGGGTAAAATTGGCTAAGTGACTGTGTGATTGCCTAAGTACCTATAAGATCTAGACTATGCATGATTCTACTTAATATTTCAAGAACATTAACATAGGAAAATGGAACGTACTACACCAAACGATTATCTATGCAGTGTGCACGAGTTTCAGACAATTCATCAAGTAGAAATGACGTTTAGAGGATAAAACTGCCAAAGTACATATGTGATTGCCTAAGTACCTATAAGATCGATACTAGGCTTGCTTCTACTTAATAGTTTAAGAGCATTGACATTGTAGTAGGGAACGCACTTGACCAGAGGATTATCTATGCAATAGGCAAGGGTTTCAGACAATTCATCATGTAGAAATGACGTTTAGAGGGTAAAATTGCCTAAGTAAATATGAGATTGCCTAAGTACCTATAAGATCGATACTGGGCCTGATTTTGCTTAATATTTCAAGAACATTAATATAGGGAAACGGAACGGACTTCACCAGAGGATTATCTATGCAATAGGCATGACTTTCACTGTATTAATCAAGTAGAAATGACGTTTAGATGGCAAAATTGCCTAAGGAACTATGAGATTGGCTAAGTACCTATAAGATCTAAACTATGCCTGATTCTGCTTAATATTTCAAGAACATTAACATAGGAAAATGGAACGTACTACACCAAAGGATTATCTATGCAGTATGCACGAGTTTCAGACAATTCATCAAGTAGAAATGACGTTTAGATGGTAAAACTGCCAAAGTACATATGAGATTGCCTAAGTACCTATTAGGTCGATACTGTGCTTGCTTCTTCTTAATAGTTTAAGAGCATTGACATTGGAGTATGGAACGCACTTCACCAGAGGATTATCTATGCAATAGGCAAGGGTTTCAAACAATTCATCATGTAGAAATGACGTTTAGAGGGTAAACTTGCCTAAGTAAATATGAGATTGCCCAAGTACCTATAAGATCGATACTGTGCTTGATTCTTCTTAATATTTTAAGAGCATTAACATTGGAATAGGGAACGTACTTCACCAGAAGATTATCTATGCAATAGGCAAGAGTTTCACACAATTCATTACGTAGAAATGATCCTTAGAGGGTTAAATTGCCTATGTAAATATGAGATTGCCTAGGTACCTATAAAATCGATACTGTTCTTCATTTTTCTTAATTTTTGAAGAACATTAATATAGGCAAATGGAACGTACTTCACCGGAGGATTATCTATGCAATAAGCATGAGTTTCACAGTATTCATCAAGTAGAAATGACGTTTAGAGGGTAAAATTGCCTAAGTCACTATGAGATTGCCTAAGTACCTATAAGATCTAAACTATGCCTGATTCTGCTTAATATTTCAAGAACATTAACATAGGAAAATGGAACGAACTTCACCAAAGGATTGTCCATGCAGTATGCACGAGTTTCAGACAATTCATTAAGCAGAAATGACGTTTAAAGGGAAAAATGGCCAAAGTAACTATGAGATTGTCTAAGTACTTATAAGATCGATATTGTGCTTGATTCTTCTTAATATTTTAAGAGCATTAACATAGGAATAGGGAACGTACTTAACCAGAGGATTACCTATGCAATAGGCAAGAGTTTCACACAATTCATTAAGTGGAAATGACGTTTAGAGGGTAAAATTGCCTAAGTAAATATGTGATTGCCTAAGTAAATATGTGATTGCCTAAGTACCTATAAGATCGATACTGGGCTTGATTTTGCTTAATATTTCAAGAACATTAATATAGGAAAACGGAACGGACTTCACCAGAGGATTATCTATGCAATATGCTTGACTTTCACTATATTAATCAAGTAGAAATGACGTTTTGCGGGTAAAATTGCCTAAGCAACAATGAGATTGCCTAAGTACCTATAAGATCTAAACTATGCATGATTCTGCTTAATATTTCAAGAACATTAACATAGGGAAATGGAACGTACTACACCCTAGGATTATCTACGCAGTATGCATAAGTTTCAGACAATTCATCAAGTAGAAATGACGTTAGGATGGTAAAACTGCCAAAGTAATTATGTGATTGCCTAAGTACCTATAAGATCGATACTGTGCTTGCTTCTTCGTAAAAGTTTAAGAGCATTGACATTGGAGTAGGGAACGCACTTCACCAGAGGATTATCTATGCAATAGGCAAGGGTTTCAGACAATTCATCATGTACAAATGACGTTTAGAGGGTAAAATTGCCTAAGTAAATATGAGATTGCCTAAGTACCTATAAGATCGATACTGGGCGTGATTTTGCTTAATATTTCAAGAACATTAATATAGGGAAACGGAACGGACTTCACCAGAGGATTATCTATGCAATATGCTTGACTTTCACTGTATTAATCAAGTAGAAATGACGTTTAGCGGGTAAAATTGCCTAAGCAACTATGAGATTGCCTAAGTACCAATAAGATCTAAACTATGCCTAATTCTGCTTAATATTTCAAGAACATTAACATAGGAAAATGGAACATACTACACCCTAGGATTATCTACGCAGTATGCATAAGTTTCAAACAATTCATCAAGTAGAAATGACGTTTAGATGGTAAAACGGCCAAAGTAATTATGTGATTGCCTAAGTACCTATAAGATCGATACTGTGCTTGCTTTTTCTTAATAGTTTAAGAGCATTGACATTGGAGTAGGGAACGCACTTCACCAGAGGATTATCTATGCAATAGGCAAGGGTTTCAAACAATTCATCATGTAGAAATGACGTTTAGAGGGTAAAATTGCCTAAGTAAATATGAGATTGCCCAAGTACCTATAAGATCGATACCGTGCTTGATTCTTCTTAATATTTTAAGAGCATTAACATTGGAATAGGGAACTTACTTCACCAGAAGATTATCTATGCAATAGGCAAGAGTTTCACACAATTCATTAAGTAGAAATGACCCTTAGAGGGTAAAATTGCCTATGTAAATATGAGATTGCCTAATTACCTATAAAATCGATACTGTGCTTGATTCTGCTTAATATTTCAAGAACATTAATATACGAAAATGGAACGTACTTCACCAGAGGATTATCTATGCAATAGGCATGAGTTTCACAGTATTAATCAAGTAGAAATGACATTTACAGGGTAAAATTGCCTAAGTAACTATGAGATTGCCTAAGTACCTATAAGATCTAAACTATGCCTGATTCTGCTTAACATTTCAAGATCATTAACATAGGAAAATGGAACGGACTTCACCAAAGGATTATCCATGCAGTATGCATGAGTTTCAGACAATTCATCAAGTAGAAATGACGTGTAAAGGGAAAAACTGCCAAAGTAGCTATGAGATTGTCCAAGTACCTATAAAAACAATAATGTGCTTGATTCTTCTTAACATTTTAAGGGCATTAACATTGGAATAGGGAACGTACTTCACCAGAGAATTTTCTATGCAATAGGCAAGAGTTTCACAAAATTCATTAAGTAGAAATGACGTTTAGAGGGTAAACTAGCCTTAGTAAATATGAGATTGCCTAAGTACCTATAAGATCGAAACTATACTAGATTCTGCTTAATATTTCAAGGAAGTTAACATAGGAAAATCGAATGTACTTCACCAGAGGATTATACATGCAGTATGCACGAGTTTTAGACAATTCATCAAGTAGAAATGACGTTTAGAGGGAAAAACTGCCAAAGTACCTATGAGATTGCCTAAGTACCTATATGAACGATAATGTGCTTGATTCTTCTTATTATTTTAAGAGCATTAACATTGGAATAGGGAATGTACTTCACCAGAGGATTATCTACGCAACGGGCAAGAGATTCACGCAATTCATTAAGTAGAAATGACGTTTATAGGGTAAAAGCACCTAAGTAACTATGAGATTGCCTAAGTACCTATAAGATCGATACTATGCTTGATTCTTCTTAATATTTTAAGAGCATTAACAATGGAATAGGGAACGTACTTCACCAGAGGATTATCTATGCAATAGGCAAGAGTTTCACACAATTCATTTTGTAGAAATGACGTTTAGAGGGTAAAATTACCGAAGTAAATATGAGTTTGCCTAAGTACCTATAAGATCGATACTGGGCTTGATTCTTATTAATATTTTAAGAGCATAAACATTGGAATAGGGAACGTACTTCACTAGAGGATTATCTATGCAATAGGCACGAGTTTCAACAATTCATTACGTACAAATGACGTTTACAGCTAAAAATTGCCCAAGTAAATATGCGATTGCCTAAGTACCTATAAGATCGACACTGGGCTTGATTTTGCTTAATATTTCAAGAACATTAACCAAGGAAAATGGAATGGACTTCACCAGAGGATTATCTATGCAATAGGCATGAGTTTCATAGTATTAATCAAGTAGAAATGACATTTATAGGGTAAAATTGCCTAAGTAACTATGAGATTGCCTAAGTACCTATAAGATATAAACTATGCCTGATTCTGCTTAATATTTCAAGAACATTAACATAGGAAAATGGAACGGACTTCACCAGAGGATTATCTATGAAATAGGCCGGATTTCACAGTATTCATCAATTAGAAATGACGTTTAGAGGGTAAAATTGCCAAAGTACATATGAGATTGCCTAAGTACCTATAAGATCGATAATGTGCTTGATTCTTCTTAATATTTTAAGAGTATTAACATAGGAATAGGGATTGTACTTCACCAGAGGATTATCTATGCAATAGGCAAGAGTTTCACACAATTCATTAAGTGGAAATGACGTTTAGAGGGTAAAATTGCCTAAGTAAATATGAGATTGCCTAAGTACCTATAAGATCGATACTGGGCTTGATTTTGCTTAATATTTCAAGAACATTAATATAGGAAAACGGAACGAACTTCACCAGAGGATTATCTATGCAATATGCTTGACTTTCACTGCATTAATCAAGTAGAAATGATGTTTAGAGGGTAAAATTGCCTAAGCAACTATGAGATTGCCTAAGTACCAATAAGATCTAAACTATGCCGGATTCTGCTTAATATTTCAAGAACATTAACATAGGAAAATGGAACGTACTACACCCTAGGATTATCTACGCAGTATGCATAAGTTTCAGACAATTCATCAAGTAGAAATGACGTTTAGATGGTTAAACTGCCAAAGTAATTATGTGATTGCCTAAGTACCTATAAGAACGATACTGTGCTTGCTTCTTCTTAATAGTTTAAGAGCATTAACATTGGAGTAGGGAACGCAATTCACCAGAGGATTATCGATGCAATAGGCAAGGGTCTCAGACAATTCATCAAGTAGAAATTACGTTTACATGGTAAAACTGCCAAAGTAAATATGAGATTGCCCAAATACCTATAAGATCGATACTGTGCTTGATTCTTCTTAATATTTTATGAGCATTAACATTGGAATAGGGAACTTACTTCACCAGCAGATTATCTATGCAATAGGCAGGAGTTTCACACAATTCATTAAGTAGAAATGACCCTTAGAGGGTAAAATTGCCTATGTAAATATGAGATTGCCTAAGTACCTATAAAATCGATATTGTGCTTGATTCTGCTTAATATTTCAAGAACATTAATATAGGAAAATGGAATGTACTTCACTTGAGGATTATCTATGCAAGAGGCATGAGTTTCACAGTATTAATCAAGTAGAAATGACATTTATAGGGTAAAATTGCCTAAGTAACTATAAGATCTAAACTATGCCTGATTCTGCTTAATATTTCAAGAACATTAACATAGGAAAATGGAACGGACTTCACCAAAGGATTATCCATGCAGTATGCACGAGTTTCAGACAATTCATCAAGTAGAAATGACGTGTAAAGGGAAAAACTGCCAAAGTAGCTATGAAATTGCCTAAGTACCTATAAAAACAATAATGTGCTTGATTCTTCTTAACATTTTCAGGGCATTAACATTGAAATAGGGAACGTACTTCACCAGAGAATTTTCTTTGCAATAGGCAAGAGTTTCACACAATTCATTAAATAGAAATGACGTTTAGAGGGTAAACTAGCCTAAGTAAATAAGAGAATGCCTAAGTACCTATAAGATCGAAACTATACTAGATTCTGCTTAATATTTCAAGGAAATTAACATAGGAAAATCGAATGTACTTCACCAAAGGATTATACATGCAGTATGCACGAGTTTTAGACAATTCATCAAGTAGAAATGACGTTTAGAGGGAAAAACTACCAAAGTACCTATGAGATTGCCTAAGTACCATTAAGAACAATAATATGCTTGATTCTTCTTAATATTTTAAGAGCATTAACATTGGAATAGGGAACGTACTTCACCAGAGGATTATCTACGCAACGGGCAAGAGTTTCACGCAATTCATTAAGTAGAAATGGCGTTTAGAGGGTAAAATTGCCTAAGTAACTATGAGATTGCCTAAGTACCTATAAGATATAAACTATGCTTGATTCTATTTAATATTTCAAGAACATTAACATAGGAACATGGAACGAACTTCACCAAAGGATTATATATGCAGTATGCACGAGTTTCAGACAAATAATTAAGTAGAAATGACGTTTCAAGGGAAAAACTGCCAAAGTGCATATGAGATTGCCTAAGTACCTATAAGATCGATATTGTGCTTGATTCTGCTTAATATTTTAAGAGCATTAACTTAGGATTGGGGAACGTACTTCATCAGAGGATTATCTATGCAATAGGCAAGAGTTTCACACAATTCATTAAGTGTAAATGACGTTTAGAGGGTAAAATTGCCTAAGTAAATATGAGATTGCCTAAGTACCTATAAGATCGATACTGGGCTTGATTTTGCTTAATATTTTAAGAACATTATTATAGGAAAATGGAACGGACTTCATCAGAGGATTATCTATGCAATAGGCATGACTTTCATTGTATTAATCAAGTAGAAATGACGTTTTGAGGGTAAAATTGCCTAAGCAACTATGAGATTGGCTAAGAACCTATAAGATCTAAACTATGCCTGATTCTGCTTAAAAGTTCAAGAACATTAACATGGGAAAATGGAACGTACTACATCAAAGGATTACCTATGCAGTATGCACGAGTTTCAGACAATTCATCAAGTAGAAATGACATTTAGAAGGTAAAACTGCCAAAGTACATATGAGATTGCCTAAGTACCTATAAGATCGATACTGTGCTTGCTTCTTCTTAATAGTTTAAGAGCATTGACATTGGACTATGGAACGCACTTCACCAGAGGATTATCTATATAATAGGCAAGGGTTTCAGATAATTCATCATGTAGAAATGACGTTTAGAGGGTAAAATTGCCTAAGTAAATATGAGATTACCCAAGTGCCTATAGCATCAATACTGTGCTTGATTCTTCTTAATATTTTAAGAGCATTGACATTGGAATAGGGAACGTACTTCACCAGAAGATTATCTATGCAATAGGCAAGAGTTTCACACAATTCATTAAGTAGAAATGACCCTTAGAGGGTTAAATTGCCTATGTAAATATGAGATTGCCTAAGTACCTACAAAATCGATACTGTCCTTGATTCTGCTTAATATTTCAAGAACATTAATATAGGAAAATGGATCGTATTTCACCAGAAGATTATCTATGCAATAAGCATGAGTTTCACAGTATTCATCAAGTAAAAATGACGTTTGGAGGGTAAAATTGCCTAAGTAACTATGCGATGGCCTAAGTACCTATAAGATCGAAACTATGCTTTATTCTGCTTAATATTTTAAGAACATCAACATAGGAAAATGGAACGAACTTCGCCAAAGGATTATCCATGCAGTATGCACGAGTTTAAGACAATTCATCAAGTAAAAATGACGTTTAAAGGGAAAAACTGCCAAAGTACCTATGAGATTGTCTAAGTAACTATAAGAACGATAATGTGCTTGATTCTTCTTAATATTTTAAGAGTATTAACATTGGAATAGGACACGTACTTGACGAGAGGATTATCTACGCAAAGGGCAAGAGTTTCACGCAATTCATTAAGTAGAAATGACGTTTAGAGCGTAAAATTGCCTAAGTAAATATGAGATTGCCTAAGTACCTATAAGATCGATACTGGGCTTGATTCTTCGTAATATTTTAAGAGCATTAACATTGGAATAGGGAACGTACTTCACCAGAGGATTATCTATGCAATAGGCAAGAGTTTCACACAATTCATTAAGAAGAAATGACTTTTAGAGGGTAAAATTGCCTTAGTAAATATGAGATTGCTTAAATACCTATAAGATCGACACTGGGCTTGATTTTACTTAATATTTCAAGAACATTAATATAGGAAAATGGAACGGACTTCGCCAGAGGTTTATCTATGCAATAGGCATGAGTTTCACAGTATTAATCAAGTAGAAATGACATTTAGAGGGTAAAATTGCCTAAGTAACTATGAGATTGCCCAAGTACCTATAAGATCAAAACTGAGCTTCATTCTGCTTAATATTTCAAGAACATTGACATAGGAAAATGGAACGAACTTCACCAAAGGATTATCCATGAAATAGGCATGAGTTTCATAGTATTCATCAACTAGAAATGACGTTTAGAGGGTAAAATTGCCAAAGTACATATGAGATTGCCTAAGTACCTATAAGATCGATATTGTGCTTGATTCTTCTTAATATTTTAAGAGCATTAACATAGGAATAGGGAAGGTACTTCACCAGAGGATTATCTATGCAATAGGCAGGAGTTTCACACAATTCATTAAGTGGAAATGACGTTTAGAGGGTAAAATTGCCTAACTAAATATGAGATTGCCTATGTACCTATAAGATCGATACTAGGCTTGATTTTACTTAATATTTCAAGAACAATAATTTAGGAAAATGGAACGGAGTTCACCAGAGGATTATCTATGCAATAGGCCTGACCTTCATAGTATTAGTCAAGTAGAAATGATATTTAGAATGTAAAATTGGCTAAGTGACTGTGAGATTGCCTAAGTACTTATAAGATCTAGACTATGCCTGATTCTACTTAATATTTCAAGAACATTAAAATAGGAAAATGGAACGTACTACACCAAAGGATTATCTATGCAGTGTGCACGAGTTTCAGAAAATTCATCAAGTAGAAATGAAGTTTAGAGGGTAAAACTGCCAAAGTACATGTGTGATTGCCTAAGTACCTGTAAGATCGATACTGTGCTTGCTTCTTCTTAGTAGTTTTAGAGCATTGACATTGGAGTAGGGAACTCACCTCACCAGAGGATTATCTATGCAATAGGCAAGGGTTTCAGACAATTCATCATGTAGAAATGACGTTTAGAGGGTAAAATTGCCTAAGTAAATATGAGATTGCCCAAGTACCTATAAGATTGATACTGTGCTTGATTCTTCTAAATATTTTAAGAGCATTAACATTGGAATAGGGAACGTACTTCACTAGAGGATTATCTATGCAATAGGCAAGAGTTTCACAAAATTCATTAAGTAGAAATGACCCTTCGACGGTAAAATTGCCTATGTAAATATGAGATTGCCTAAATACCTATAAAATCGATACTGTACTTGATTCTGATTAATATTTAAGAACATTAATATAGGAAAATGGAACGGACTTAACTAGAGGATTATCTATGCAATAGGCATGAGTTTCACAGTATTCATCAAGAAGAAATTACATTTAGAGGGTAAAATTGCCTAAGTAACTATGAGATTCCCTAAGTACATATAAGATTGAAACTATGCTTGATTCTACTTAATATTTCAAGAACATTAACAAAGCAAAATGGAACACACTTCACCAAAGGATTATCCATGCAGTATGCACGAGTTTAAGACAATTCATCAAGTAAAAATGACGTTTAAAGGGAAAAACTGCCAAAGTACCTATGAGATTGTCCAAGTACCTATAAGAACAATAATGTGCTTGATTCTTCTTAACATTTTAAGGGCATTAACATTGGAATAGGGAACGTACTTCACCAGAGAATTATCTAAGAAATAGGCAAGAGTTTCACACAATTCATTAAGTAGAAATGACGTTTAGAGGGTAAACTAGCCTAAGTAAATATGAGATTGCCTAAGTACCTATAAGATCGAAACTATACTAGATTCTGCTTAATATTTCAAGGGTATTAACATAGGAAAATCAAATGTACTGCACCAAAGGATTATACATGCAGTATGCACGAGTTTCAGATAATTCATCAAGTAGAAATGACGTTTAGAGGGAAAAACTGCCAAAGTACCTATGAGATTGCCTAAGTGCCTATAAGAACGATAATTTACTTGATTCTTCTTAATATTTTAAGAGTATTAACATTGGAATAGAGAACGTACTTCACCAGAGGTTTATCTACGCAATGGGCAAGAGTTTCACGCAATTCATTAAGTAGAAATGACGTTTAGAGCGTAAAATTGCCTAAGTAAATATGAGATTGCCTAAGTACCTATAAGATCGATACTGGGATTGATTCTTCGTAACATTTTAAGAGCATTAACATTGGAATAGGGAACGTACTTCACCAGAGGATTATCTATGCAATAGGCAAGAGTTTCACACAATTCATTAAGTAGAAATGACGTTTAGAGGGTAAAATTGCCTTAGTAAATATGAGATTGCCTAAGTACCTATAAGATCGACATTGGGCTTCATTTTGCTTAATATTTCAAGAAAATTAATATAGGAAAATGGAACGGACTTCACTAGAGGATTATCTATGCAATAGGCATGAGTTTCACAGTATTAATCAAGTAGAAATGATATTTATAGAAATTGCCTAAGTAACTATGAGATTGCCTAAGTACCTATAAGATCTAAACTATGCCTGATTCTGCTTAATATTTCAAGAACATTAACATAGGAAAATGGAACGGACTTCACCAGAGGATTATCTATGCAATAGGCATGAGTTCCATAGTATTCATCAAGTGAAAATGACGTTTAGAGGGTAAAATTGCCTAAGTAACTATGAGATTACCTAAGTACCTATAAGATCGAAACTATGCTTCATTCTGCTTAATATTTCATGAACATTAACATAGGAAAATGGAACGAATTTCACCAAAGGATTATCCATGCAGTATGCACGAGTTTCAGACAATTCATCAAGTAGAAATGACGTTTAGAGGGAAAAACTACCAAAGTACCTATGAGATTGACTAAGTACCTATAAGAACGATAATGTGCTTGATTCTTCTTAATTTTTTAAGAGCATTAACATTGGAATAGGGAACGTACTTCACCAGAGGATTATCTACGCAATGGGCAAGAGTTTCACGCAATTCATTAAGTAGAAATGACGTTTAGAGGGTAAAATTGCCAAAGTAAATATTAGATTGCCTAAGTGTCTATAAGATCGATACTGTGCTTGATTCTTCTTAATATTTTAAGAGCATTAACATTGGAATAGGGAACGTACTTCACCAGAGGATTATTTACACAATGGGCAAGAGTTTCACGCAATTCATTAAGTAGAAATGACGCTTCGAGGGTAAAATTGCCAACGTACATATAAGATTGCCTAAGTACCTATAAGATCGATATTGTGCTTGATTCTTCTTAATATTTTAATAGCATTGACATAGGAATAGGAAAGGTACTTCACCAGAGGATTATCTATGCAATAGGCAAGAGTTTCACACAATTCATTAAGTGGTAATGACGGTTAGAGGGTAAAATTGCCTAAGTAAATATGAGATTGCCTAAGTACCTATAAGATCGATACTATGCTTGATTCTTCTTAATATTTCAAGAACAACAATATAGGCAAATGGAACGGAGTTCACCAGAGGATTATCTATGCAATAGGCCTGACCTTCACAGTATTAGTCAAGTAGAAATGACATTTAGTGGGTAAAATTGGCAAAGTGACTGTGAGATTGCCTAAGTACCTATAAGTTCTAGACTATGGCTGATTCTACTTAATATTTCAAGAAAATTAACATAGGAAAATGGAACGTACTACACCAAAGGATTATCTATGCAGTGTGCACGAGTTTCCGAAAATTCATCAAGTAGAAATGAAGTTTAGAGGGTAAAACTGCCAAAGTACATATGTGATTGCCTAAGTACCTATAAGATCGATACTGTGCTTGCTTCTTCTTAATAGTTTAAGAGCATTGACATTGGAGTAGGGAACGCACTTCCCCAGAGGATTATCTATGCAATAGGCAAGGGTTTCAGACAATTCATCATGTAGAAATGACGTTTAGAGGTTAAAAATGCCTAAGTAAATATGAGATTGCCCAAGTACCTATAAGATTGATACTGTGCTTGATTCTTCTAAATATTTTAAGAGCATTAACATTGGAATAGGGAACGTACTTCACCAGAGGATTACCTATGCAATAGGCAAGAGTTTCACACAATTCATTAAGTAGAAATGACCCTTAGGCGGTAAAATTGCCTATGTAAATATGAGATTGCCTAAGTACCTATAAAATCGATACTATGCTTGATTCTTCTTAATATTCAAAGAGCATTAACATTGGAATAGGGAACGTACTTCACCAGAAGATTATCTATGCAATAGGCAAGAGTTTCGTACAATTCATTAAGTAGAAATGACCCTTAGAGGGTTAAATTGCCTATGTAAATATGAGATTGCCTAAGAACCTACAAAGTCGATACTATCCTTGATTCTGCTTAATATTTCAAGAACATTAATATAGGAAAATGGAACGTACTTCACCAGAGGACTATCTATGCAATAAGCATGAGTTTCACAGTATTCATCAAGTAGAAATTACGTTTAGAGGGTAAAATTGCCTAAGTAACTATGAGATTGCCTAAGTACCTATAAGATCGAAACTATACTAGATTCTGCTTAATATTTGAAGGACATTAACATAGGAAAATCGAATGTAATTCACCAAAGGATTATACATGCAGTATGCACGAGTTTCAGACAATTCATCAAGTAGAAATGATGTTTAGAGGGAAAAACTGCCAAAGTACCTATGAGATTGCCCAAGTACCTATAAGAACGATAATTTGCTTGATTCTTCTTAATATTTTATGAGCATTAACATTGGAATAGGGATCGTACTTCACCAGAGGATTATCTACGCAATGGGCAAGAGTTGCACGCAATTCATTAAGTAGAAATGACGTTTAGAGGGTAAAATTGCCCAAGTACCTATAAGATCGCCTAAGTACCTATAAGATCGATACTAGGCTTGATTCTTAGTAATATTTTTAAGAGCATTAACAATTGAATAGGGAACGTACTTTACCAGAGGATTAGCAATGCAATAGGCAAGAGTTTCACACAATTCATTAAGTAGAAATGACGTTTACAGGGTAAAATTGCCTTAGTAAATATGAGATTGCCTAAGTACCTATAAGATCGACACTGGGCTTGATTTTGCTTAAAATTTGAAGAACATTAATATAGGAAAATGGAACGGACTTCGCCAGAGTATTATCTATGCAATAGGCATGAGTTTCACAGTATTAATCAAGTAGAAATGACATTTATAGGGTAAAATTGCCTAAATAACTATGAGATTGCCTAAGTACCTATAAGATCTAAACTATGCCTGATTGTGCTTAATATTTCAAGAACATTAACATAGGTAAATGGATCGGACTTCACTAGAGGATTATCTATGCAACAGGCATGAGTTTCAAAGTATTCATCAAGTAAAAATGACGTTTAGAGGGTGAAATTGCCTATGTAACTATGAGATTGCCTAAGTACCTATAAGATCGAAACTATGCTTGATTCTGCTTAATATTTCAAGAACATTAACATAAGAAAATGGAACGGACTTCACCAGAGGATTATCTATGAAATAGGCCTGATTTCACAGTATTCATCAATTAGAAATGACGTTTAGAGGGTAAAATTGCCAAAGTACATATGAGATTGCCTAAGTACCTATACGATCGATATTGTGCTTGATTCTTCTTAATATTTTAAGAGCGTTGACATAGGTATAGGGAAGGTACTTCACCAGAGGATTATCTATGAAATAGGCCTGAGTTTCACAGTATTCATCAAGTGGAAATGACGTTTAGAGGGTATAATTGCCTAAGTAAATATGAGATTGCCTAAGTACCTATAAGATCGATACTGGGCTTGATTTTGCTTAATATTTCAAGAACAATAATATAGGAAAATGGAACGGAGTTCACCAGAGGGTTATCTATGCAATAGGCCTGACCTACACAGTATTAGTCAAGTAGAAATGACATTTAGAGGGTAAAATTGGCTAAGTGACTGTGAGATTGCCTAAGTACCTATAAGATCGAAACTATACTAGATTCTGCTTAATATTTGAAGGACATTAACATAGGAAAATTGAATGTACTTCACCAAAGGATTATCCATGCAGTATGCTCGAGTTTCAAACAATTCATCAAGTAGAAATAACGTTTGGAGAGAAAAACTGCCAAAGTACCTATGAGATTGCCTAAGTACCTATTAGAACGATAATGTGCTTGATTCTTCTTAATATTTTAAGAGCATTAACATTGGAATAGGGAACGTACTTCACCATAGGATTATCTACGCAATGGGCAAGAGTTTCACGCAATTCATTAAGTAGAAATGACGTTTAGAGGGTAAAATTGCCTAAGTAAATATGAGATTGCCTAAGTACCTCTAAGATCAATACTGTGCTTGATTCTTCTTAATAGTTTAAGAGCATTGACATTGGAGTGGGTAACGCACTTCACCACCGGATTATCTATGCAATAGGCAAGGGTTTCAGACAATTCATCATGTAGAAATGACATTTAGAGGGTAAAATTGCCTAAATAAATATGAGATTCCCAAGTACCTATAAGATCGATACTGGGCTTGATTCTTCATAATATTTTAAGAGCATTAACATTGGAATAGGGAGCGTACTTCACCGGTGGATTATCTATGCAATAGGCAAGAGTTTCAACAATTCATTAAGTAGAAATGACGTTTAGAGGGTAAAATTGCCTAAGTAAATATGAGATTGCCTAAGTACCTATAAGATCGACACTGGGCTTGATTTTGCTTAATATTTCAAGAATATTAATATTGAAAAATGGAACGGACTTCACCAGAGAATTATCTATGCAATAGACCTGAGTTTCACAGTATTAATCAAGTAGAAATGACATTTATAGGGTGAAATTGCCTAAGTAACTATGAGATATAAACTATGCCTGATTCTGCTTAATATGTCAAGAACATGAACATAAGAAAATGGAACGGACTTCACCAGAGGATTATCTATGAAATAGGAATGAGTTTCACAGTAATCATCAAGTAGAAATGACGTTTAGAGGGTAAAATTGCCAAAGTACATATGAGATTACCTACGTACCTATAAGATCGATATTGTGCTTGATTCTGCTTAATATTTTAAGAGCATTAATATAGGTATAGGGAAGGTACTTCACTAGAGGATTATCTATGCAATAGGCAAGAGTTTCACACAATTCATTAAGTGAAAATGACGTTTAAAGGGTAAAATTGCTTAAGTAAATATGAGATTGCCTAAGTACCTATAAGATCGATACTGGGCTTGATTTTGCTTAATATTTCAAGAACAATAATATAGGAAAATGGAACGGAGTTCACCAGAGGGTTATCTATGGAATAGGCCTGACCTTCACAGTATTAGTCAAGTGGAAATGACATTTAGAGGGTAAAATTGGCTAAGTGACTGTGAGATTGCCTAAGTACCTATAAGATCTAGACTATGCCTGATTCTACTTAATATTTCAAGAACATTAACATAGGAAAATGAAACGTACTACACCAAAGGGGTATCTATGCAGTGTGCACGAGTTTCGGACAATTTCATCAAGTAGAAATGACGTTTAGAGGGTAAAACGGCCAAAGTACATATGTGATTGCCTAAGTACCGATAAGATCGATACTGCGCTTACTTCTTCTTAATAGTTTAAGAGCATTGACATTGGAGTGGGTAACGCACTTCACCACCGGATTATCTATGCAATAGGCAAGGGTTTCAGACAATTCATCATGTAGAAATGACGTTTAGAGGGTAAAATTGCCTAAGTAAATATGAGATTGCCCAAGTACCTATAAGATTGATACTGTGCTTGATTCTTCTAAATATTTTAAGAGCATTAACATTGGAATAGGGAACGTACTTCACCAGAGGATTATCTCTGCAATAGGCAAGAGTTTCACACAATTCAGTAAGTAGAAAAGACCCTCAGAGGGTAAAATTGCCTATGTAAATATGAGATTGCCTAAGTACATATAAAATCGATAATGTGCTTCATTCCGCTTAATATTTCAAGAACATTAATATATAAAAATGGAACAGACTTCACCAGAGGATTATCTATGCAATAAGCATGAGTTTCACAGTATTAATCAGGTAGAAATGACGTTTAGAGGGAAAAATTGCCTAAGTAATTATGAGATTGCCTAAGCACCTTTAAGATCGAAACTATACCGATTCTGCTTAATATTTGAAGAACATTAACATAAGATAATGGAACGGACTTCACCAGAGGATTATCTATGCAATAGGCATGAGTTTCACAGTATTCATCAAGAAGAAACGACGTTTAGAGGGTAAAACTGCCAAAGTACATATGTGATTTCCTAGGTACCTATAAGATCGATACTGTGCTTGATTCTTCTTAATATTTTAAAAGCATTAACATAGGAATCGGGAACGTGCTTCACCAGGGGATTATCTATGCAATAGGCAAGAGTTTCACCCAATTCATTAAGTGAAAATGACGTTTAGAGGGTAAAATTGCCTAAGTAAATATGAGATTGCCTAAGTACCTATAAGATCGATACTGGGCTTGATTTTGCTTAATATTTCAAGAACATTAATATAAGAAAATGGAACGGACTTCACTAGAGGATTATCTATGCAATAGGCATGACTTTCACTGTATTAATCAAGTAGAAATGACGTTTAGAGGGTAAAATTGCCTAAGCAACTATGAGATAGGCTCAGTACCTATAAGATCTAAACTATGCCTGATTCTGCTTAATATTTCAAGAACATTAACATAGGAAAATGGAACGTACTACACCAAAGGATTATCTATGCAGTATGCATGAGTTTGAGACAATTCTTCAAGTAGAAATGACGTTTAGATGGTAAACCTCCCAAAGTACATATGTGATTGCCTAAGTACCTTTAAGATCGATACTATGCTTGCTTCGTTTTAATTGTTTAAGAGCATTGACATTGGAGTATGGAACGCACTTCACCAGAGGATTATCTATGCAATAGGCAAGGGTTTCAGACAATTCATCATGTAGAAATGACGTTTAGAGGGTAAAATTGCCTAAGTAAATATGAGATTACCCAAGTACCTATAAGATCGATACTGTGCTTGATTCTTCTTTATATTTTTAGAGCATTAACATTGCAATAAGGAACGTACTTCACCAGAAGATTATCTATGCAATAGGCAAGAGTTTCACACAATTCATTAAGTAGAAATGACCCTTAGATGGTTAAATGGCCTTTGTAAATATGAGATTGCGTAAGTACCTATAAAATCGATACTGTCCTTGCTTCTGCTTAATATTTCAAGAACATTAATATAGGACAATGGAACGTACTTCACCAGAGGATTATCTATGCAATAAGCATGAGTTTCACAATATTCATCAAGCAGAAATGACGTTTAGAGGGTAAAATTGCCTAAGTAACTATGAGATTGCCTAAGTACCTTTAAGATCGAAACTATGCTTGATTATGCTTAATATTTCAAGAACATTAACATAGGAAAATGGAACGAACTTCACCAAAAGATTATCCATGCAGTATGCACGAGTTTCAGACAATTCATCAAGTAGAAATGACGTTTAAAGGGAAAAACTGCCAAAGTAACTATGAGATTGTCTAAGTACCTATAAGATCGATATTGTGCTTGATTCTTCTTAACATTTTAAGGGCATTAACAGTGGAATAGGGAACGTACTTCACTAGAGAATCATATATGCAATACGCAAGAGTTTCACACAATTCATTAAGTAGAAATGACGTTTAGAGGGTAAACTAGCCTAAGTAAATATGAGAATGCCTAAGTACCTATAAGATCGAAACTATACTAGATTCTGCTTAATATTTTAAGGAAATTAACATAGGAAAATCGAATGTACTTTACCAAAGGATTATACATGCAGTATGCACGAGTTTCAGACAATTCATCAAGTAGAAATGACGTTTTGAGGGAAAAACTGCCAAAGTACCTATGAGATTGCCTAAGTACCTATACGAACAATAATGAGCTTCATTCCTCTTAATATTTTAAGAGCATTAACATTGGAATAGGGAACGTACTTCACCAGAGGAGAATCTACGCAATGGGCAAGAGTTTCACACAATTCATTAAGTAGAAATGACGTTTAGAGGGTAAAATTGCCTAAGTAAATATGAGATTGCCTAAGTACCTATAAGATCGATACTGTGCTTGATTCTTCTTAATATTTTATGAGCATTAACATTGGAATAGGGAACGTACTTCACCAGAGGATTATCTATGCAATAGGCCAGAGTTTCACACAATTGATTAAGTAGAAATGACGTTTAGAGAGTAAAATTGCCTAAGAAAATATGAGATTGCCTAAGTACCTATAAGATCGACACTAGGCTTGATTTTGCTTAATATTTCAAGAACATTAATATAGGAAAATGGAACGGACTTCACCATAGAATTATCTATGCAATGGGCATGAGTTTCACAGTATTAGTCAAATAGAAATGACATTTATAGGGTAAAATTGCCTAAGTAACTATGACATTGCCTGAGTACCTATAAGATATAAACTATGCCTGATTCTGATTAATATTTCAAGAACATTGACATAGGAAAATGGAACGGACTTCACCAAACGATTATCTATGAAATAGGCATGAGTTTCACAGTATTCACCAAGTAGAAGTGACGTTTAGTGGGTAAAATTGCCAAAGTACATATGAGATTACCTAAGTACCTATAAGATCGATATTGTGCTTGATTCTTCTTAATATTTTAAGAGCATTAACATAGGAATATGGAACGTACTTCACCAAAGGATTACCTGTGCAATAGGCAAGAGTTTCACACAATTCATTTTGTGGAAATGACGTTTAGAGGGTAAAATTGTCTACGTAAATATGAGATTGCCTAAGTACCTATAAGATCGATACTGGGCTTGATTTTACTTAATATTTCAAGAATATTAATATAGGAAAGTGGAACAGATTTCACCAGAGGATTATCTATGCAATAGGCCTGACCTTCACAGTATTAGTCAAGTAGAAATGACATTTAGAGGGTAAAATTGGCTAAGTGACTATGAGATTGCCTAAGTACCTATACGATCTAGACTGCACCAAAGGATTATCTATGCAATGTGCATGAGTTTCAGACAATTCATCAAGTAGAAGTGACGTTTAGAGGGTAAAACTGCCAAAGTTCATATGTGATTGCCTAAGTACCTATAAGATCGATACTGTGCTTGCCTCTTCTTAATAGTTTAAGAGCATCGACATTGGAGTAGGGAACGCACTTAACTAGACGATTATCTATGCAATAGGCAAGGGTTTCAGACAATTCATCATGTAGAAATGACATTTAGAGGGTAAAATTGCCTAAGTAAATATGAGATTGCCCAAGTACCTATAAGAACGATACTGTGCTTGATTCTTCTTAATATTTTAAGAGCATTAACATTGGAATAGGGAACGTACTTCACCAAAGGATTATCTATGCAATAGACAAGAGTTTCACACAATTCATTAAGTAGAAATAACCCTTAGAGGGTGAAATTGCCTATGTAAATATGAGATTGCCTAAGTACCTATCAAATCGATACTGTGCTTGATTCTGCTTGATATTTCATGAACATTAATATAGGAAAATGGAACGGACTTCACGAGAGGATTATCTATGCACTAAGCATGAGTTTCACAGTATTAATCAAGTAGAAATGACGTTTAGAGGGTAAAATTGCCTAAGTAGCTATGAGATTGCCTAAGTACATATAAGATCGAAACTATGCTTGATTCTACCTAATATATCAAGAACATTAACATAGGAAAATGGAACGTACTTCACCAAAGGATTATCTTTGCAGTATGCACGAATTTCAGACAATTCATCAAGAAGAAATGACGTTTAGAGGGTAAAACTGCCAAAGTACCTCTGTGATTGCCTAAGTACCTATAAGATCGATGCTGTGCATGCTTCTTCTTAATATTTTAAGAGCATTAACATTGGAATTGGGAACGCACTTCACCAGGGGATTGTTAATGCAATAGGCAAGGCTTTCAGACAATTCATCATGTAGAAATGACGTTTAGAGGGTAAAATAGCCTAGGTAAATATGAGATTACCTAAGTACCTATAAGAACGATACTGTGCTTGATTCTGCTTAGTATTTCAAGCACATTAACATAGGAAAATGGAACGTACTTCACCAGAGGATTTTCTATGCAATAGGCACGGGTTTTAGATAATTATCAAGTAGAAATGGGGTTATGAGGGTAAAATTGCCTAAGTAAATATGAGATTGCCTAAGTACCTATAAAATGGTTACTGTGCTTGATTCTGCTTCATGTTTCAAAAATGTTAACATGGGAAAATGGAACGTATGTCACCAGAGGATTATCTATGCAATAGGCACGAGTTTCACAAAATTCATCAAGTAGAAATGCCGTTTAGAGGGTAAAATTGCCTAAGTAACTATGAGATTGCCTAAGTACCTATAAGATCGAAAAATTACTTGATTCTGCTTAATATTTCAAGAACATTAACATAGGGAAATGGAACGAACTTCACCAAAGGATTATCCATGCATTATGCACGAGTTTCAGACAATTCATCAAGTAGAAATGTCGTTTAGAGGGTAAAACTGCCAAAGTACCTCTGAGATTACCTAAGAACTTATAAGATCGATACTGTACTTGATTCTACTTAATATTTCATCAACATTAATTTAGGAAAATGGAACGTACTTCACCAGAGGATTATCTATGCAATAGGCCAGAGTTTCACACAATTGATTAAGTAGAAATGACGTTTAGAGAGTAAAATTGCCTAAGTAAATATGAGATTGCCTAAGTACCTATAAGATCGACACTAGGCTTGATTTTGCTTAATATTTCAAGAACATTAATATAGGAAAATGGAACGGACTTCACCATAGAATTATCTATGCAATGGGCATGAGTTTCACAGTATTAATCAAATAGAAATGACATTTATAGGGTAAAATTGCCTAAGTAACTATGAGATTGCCTAAGTACCTATAAGATATAAACTATGCCTGATTCTACTTAATATTTCAAGAACATTGACATAGGAAAATGGAACGGACTTCACCAAACGATTATCTATGAAATAGGCATGAGTTTCACAGTATTCACCAAGTAGAAGTGACGTTTAGAGGGTAAAATTGCCAAAGTATATATGAGATTACCTAAGTACCTATAAGATCGATATTGTGCTTGATTCTTCTTAATATTTTAAGAGCATTAACATAGGAATAGGGAACGTACTTCACCAAAGGATTATCTGTGCAATAGGCAAGAGTTTCACACAATTCATTATGTGGAAATGACGTTTAGAGGGTAAAATTGCCTACGTAAATATGAGATTGCCTAAGTACCTATAAGATCGATACTGGGCTTGATTTTACTTAATATTTCAAGAATATTAATATAGGAAAGTGGAACAAATTTCACCAGAGGATTATCTATGCAATAGGCCTGACCTTCACAGTATTAGTCAAGTAGAAATGACATTTAGAGGGTAAAATTGGCTAAGTGACTATGAGATTGCCTAAGTACCTATAAGATCTAGACGGCACCAAAGGATTATCTATGCAGTGTGCACGAGTTTCAGACAATTCATCAAGTAGAAGTGACGTTTAGAGGGTAAAACTGCCAAAGTTCATATGTGATTGCCTAAGTACCTATAAGATCGATACTGTGCTTGCCTCTTCTTAATAGTTTAAGAGCATTGACATTGGAGTAGGGAACGCACTTAACCAGACGATTATCTATGCAATAGGCAAGGGTTTCAGACAATTCATAATGTAGAAATGACATTTAGAGGGTAAAATTGCCTAAGTAAATATGAGATTGCCCAAGTACCTATAAGAACGATACTGTGCTTGATTCTTCTTAATATTTTAAGAGCATTAACATTGGAATAGGGAACGTACTTCACCAGAGGATTATCTATGCAATAGACAAGAGTTTCACACAATTCATTAAGTAGAAATAACCCTTAGAGGGTGAAATTGCCTATGTAAATATGAGATTGCCTAAGTACCTATAAAATCGATACTGTGCTTAATTCTGCTTGATATTTCATGAACATTAATAAATGAAAATGGAACGGACTTCACGAGAGGATTATCTATGCACTAAGCATGAGTTTCACAGTATTAATCAAGTAGAAATGACGTTTAGAGGGTAAAATTGCCTAAGTAGCTATGAGATTGCCTAAGTACATATAAGATCGAAACTATGCTTGATTCTACTTAATATATCAAGAACATTTACATAGGAAAATGGAACGTACTTCACCAAAGGATTATCTTTGCAGTATGCACGAATTTCAGACAATTCATCAAGAAGAAATGATGTTTAGAGGGTAAAACTGCCAAAGTACCTCTGTGATTGCCTAAGTACCTATAAGATCGATGCTGTGCATGCTTCTTCTCAATATTTTAAGAGCATTAACATTGGAATTGGGAACGCACTTCACCAGGGGATTGTCAATGCAATAGGCAAGGATTTCAGACAATTCATCTTGTAGAAATGACGTTTAGAGGGTAAAATAGCCTAGGTAAATATGAGATTACCTAAGTACCTATAAGAACGATACTGTGCTTGATTCTGCTTAGTATTTCAAGCACATTAACATAGGAAAATGGAACGTACTTCACTAGAGGATTTTCTATGCAATAGGCACGGGTTTTAGATAATTATCAAGTAGAAATGCGGTTATGAGGGTAAAATTACCTAAGTAAATATGAGATTGCCTAAGTACCTATAAAATGGTTACTGTGCTTGATTCTGCTTCATGTTTCAAAAATGTTAACATGGGAAAATGGAACGTATGTCACCAGAGGATTATCTATGCAATAGGCACGAGTTTCACAAAATTCATCAAGTAGAAATGACGTTTAGAGGGTAAAATTGCCTAAGTAACTATGAGATTGCCTAAGTACCTATAAGATCGAAAAATTACTTGATTCTGCTTAATATTTCAAGAACATTAACATAGGGAAATGGAACGAACTTCACCAAAGGATTATCCAGGCATTATGCACGAGTTTCAGACAATTCATCAAGTAGAAATGACGTTTAGAGGGTAAAACTGCCAAAGTACCTCTGAGATTACCTAAGAACTTATAAGATCGATACTGTACTTGATTCTACTTAATATTTCATCAACATTAATTTAGGAAAATGGAACGTACTTCACCAGAGGATTATCTATGCAATAGGCATGAGTTTCACAGTATTCATGAAGTAGAAATGTTGTTTAGAGGGTAAAATTGCCTAAGTAACTATGAGAGTGCCTAAGTACCTATATGATCGAAACTATGCTTGATTCTACTTAATATTTCAAGAACATTAACATAGAAAAATAGAACGTACTTCACCAAACGATTATCTATGCAGTATGCACGAGTTTCAGACAATTCATCAAGTAGATATGACGTTTAACTGCCAAAGTACCTATATGATTGCCTAAGTTCCTATAAGATCGATACTGTGCTTGCTTCTTCTTAATAGTTTAAGAGCATTGACATTGGAGTAGGGAACCCACTTCACCAGAGGATTATCTATGCAATAGGCAAGGGTTTCAAACAATGCATCATGTGGAAATGACGTTTAGAGGGCAAAATTACCAAAGTAAATATGAGATTGCCTAAGGACCTAAAAGATCGATACTGTGGTTGATTCTTCTTAATATTTTAAGAGCATGAACATTGGAATAGGGAACGTACTTCACCAGAGGATTATCTATGCAGTAGGCAAGAGTTTCACACAATTCATTAAGTAGAAATTACCTTTAGAGTGTAAAATTGCCTAAGTAAATACGAGATTGCCTAAGTACCTATAAATTCGATACTGTAATTGATTCTACTTAATATTTCAAGAACATTAATATAGGAAAATGAAACTTACTTCACCAGAGGATTATCTATGCAATAGGCATGAGTTTCACAGTATTCATCAAGTAGAAATGACATTTAGAGGGTAAAATTGCCTAAGTTACTATGAGATTGCCTAAGTACCTATAAGATCGAAACTATGCTTGATTCTGCTTAATATTTCAAGAACATTTACTTAGGAAAATGGAACGTACTTCACCAAAGGATAATCTATACAGAATGCATGAATTTTAGACAATTCATCAAGAAGAAATGACGTTTAGAGGGTAAAACTGCCAAAGTACCTATGTGATTGCCTAAGTAATTATAGGATCGATACTATGCATGCTTGTTCTTAATATTTTAAGAGCATTAACATTGGAATAGGGGACGCACTTCACTTGAGGATTAATTATGCAATAGGCAAGGGTTTCAGACAATTCATCATATAGAAATAACGTTTAGAGGGTAAAATAGCCTAAGTAAATATGAGATTGCCTAAGTACCTATAAGATCGATACTGTGCTTGATTCTGCTTAATATTTCAAGAACATTCACATAGGAAAATGGAACGTACTTCACCAGAGGATTTTCTATGCAATAGGAACGGGTTTCAGATAATTTATCTAGCAGAAATGGGGTTAGGAGGGTAAAATTGCCTAAAAACTTATGACATTGCCTAAGTGCCTATAAAATAGATATAGTGCTTCATTCTGCTTAATATTTCAAAAACATTAACATGGGAAAATGGAACGTATTTCACCAGAGGATTATCTATGCAATAGGCACTAGTTTCACAAAATTCATCAAGTAGAAATGACGTTTAGAGAGTAAAATTGCCTAACTAACTATGAGATTGCCTAAGTACCTATAAGATCGAAACCATGCTTGATTCTGCATAATATTTTAAAAACATTGACATTGGAATAGGGAACGTACTTCACCAGAGGATTATCTATGCAATAGGCAAGATTTTCACACAATTCATTAAGTAGAAATGACGTTTATAGGGTAAAATTGCCTAAGTAAATATGAGATTGCCTAAGTACCTATAAAATCGATACTATGCTCGATTCTGCTTAATATTTCAAGAATATTAATATAGGAAAATGGAACGTACTTCACCAGTGGATTCTATATGCAATAGGCAGGAGTTTCACTGTATTCATCAAGTCGAAAGTACGTTTAGAGGGTAAAATTGACTAAGTAACTATGAGATTACCTAAGTACCTATATAATCGAAACTATTCTTGATTCTGCTTAATATTTCAAGAACATTAACATAGGAAAATGGAACGTACTTCACCAACGGATTATCTATGTAGTATACACGCATTTCAGACAATTCATCAAGAAGGAATGACGTTTAGTGGGTAAAACTGCCAAAGTTCCTATGTGATTGCCTAAGTAACTATAAGATCGATACTGTGCATGCTTCTTCTTAATATTTTACGAGTATTAACATTGGCATAGGGAATGCACTTCACCAGGGGAATTTCTATGCAATAGGCAAGGGTTTCAGACAATTCATCATGTAGAAATGACGTTTAGAGGGAAAAATAGCCTAAGTAAATTTGAGGGTGCCTAAGTACCTATAAGATCGATATTGTGCTTGATTCGGCTTAATATTTCAAGAACATTAACATAGGAAAAGGAAACGTACTTCACCAGGGGATTATCTATGCAATAGGCACGAGGTTCACACAATTCCTCAAGTAGAAATGACGTTTAGAGAGTAAACTTGCCTAAGTAACTATGAGATTGCCTAAGTACCAATAAGATCGAAACTTTACTTCATTCTGCTTAATATTTCAAGAACATTAACATAGGAAAATGGAACGTACTTCACCAAAGGATTATCCATGCAGTATGCACGAGTTTCAGAGAATTTATCATGTAGAAATGACGTTTAGAGGGTAAAACTTCCAAAGTACCGATGAGATTGCCTAAGTACCTTTAAGATCGATACTATGCTTGATTCTTCTTAATATTTGACGAGCATTAACATTGAAATAGGGAACGTACTTCACCAGAGGATTATCTAAGCAATAGGCAAGAGTTTCACACAATTCATTAAGTAGAAATGACGTTTAGAGTTTAAAATTGCCAAAGTAAATATGAGATTGCCTAAGTACCTTTAAGATCGATACTGTGCTTGATTCCGCTTAATATTTCAAGAACATTAATATAGGAAAATGGAATGTACTTCACCAGACGATTATATATGCAATATGCATGAGTTTCACAGTTTTCATCAAGTAGAAATGACGTTTAGAGGGTAAAATTGCCTAAGTGACAATGAAATTGCCTAAGTACCTATAAGATCGATACTGTACTTGATTCTGCTTAATATTTCAAGAACATTAATATAGGAAAATGGAACGTACTTCAGTAGAGGATCATCGATGCAATAGGCATCAGTTTCACACAATTCATCAAGTAGAAATGACGTTTAGAGGGTAAAATTGCCAAAGTAACTATGAGATTGCCTAAGTGCCTAGAAGATCGAAACTATGCTTGATTCTGCTTAATATTTCAAGAAAATTAACATAGGAAAATGGAACGTACTTTACCAAACGATTATCTAGGCAGTAGGCACGAGTTTCAGACAATTCATCAAGTGGAAATGAATTTTAGAGGGTAAAACTGCCAAAGTACCTATGTGATTGCCTATGTCCCTATAAGATAAATACTGTGCTTTATGTTGCTTAATATTTCAAGAACTTCAACCTAGGAAAATGGAACCTACTTCACTAGAGGATTATCTATTAAATAGGCATGAGTTTCAGATAATTCAACAAGTAGAAATGACTTTTAGATGATAAAACTGCCAAAATACCTATGTCATTGCCTAAGTACCTATAAGATCGACACTATGCTTGATTTTTCTTAATATTTTAAGAACATTAACATTATAATAGGTAACGCACTTTACTAGAGGATTATCAATGCAATAGGCAAGAGTTTCACACAATTCATCAAGTAGAAATGACGCTTAGAGAGTAAAATTGCCAAAGTAAATATGAGATTGCCTAAGTTCCTATAAGATCAATACTGTGCTTGATTCTGCTTAATATTGTAAAAACATTAATATAGGAAAATGGAACGTACTTCACCAGAGGATTATCTATGCAATAGGCACGAGTTTCACACAATTAATTAAGTAGAAATGACGTTTAGAGGGTAAATTTGCCTAAGTAACTATGAGATTGCCTAAGTACGTATAACAACGATACTATGCTTGATTATGCTTAATATTTCAAGAACATTAATATAGGAAAATGGAACGTACTTCACCAGATGATTATCCATGCAATAGGCATGAGTTTCACACAATTCATCAAGTAGAAATGACGTTTAGAGGGTAAAATTGCCAAAGTAACTATGAGATTGCGTAAGTACCTATAAGATCTAAACTATCTTTTGATTCTCCTTCATATTTCAAGAACATTGACATAGGAAAATGGAACGTACTTCACTAAAGGATTATCTATGCAGTATGCACGAGTTTCAGACAATTCATCAAGTAGAAATGACTTTTAGAGTGTAAAACTGCCAAAGTACCTATGTGATAGCCTAAGTACCTATAAGATCAATATTGTACTTAATTGTTCTTAATATTTTAAGAGCATTGACATTAGAATAGGTAGCGTACGTCACCAGAGGATTATCTATGTAATAGAAATGAGTTTCACACAATTCATCAAGTAGAAATGACGTTTAGAGGGTCAAATTGCCTAAGTAAATATGAGATTGCCTAAGTACCAATAAGATCAATACTGTGCTTGATTCTGCTTAATATTTCAAGAATTTTAATATAGGAAAATGGAACGTACTTCACCAAAGGATTATCTATGCAATAGGCACGAGTTTCACACAATTCATCAAGTTGAAATGACGTTTGGAGGGTAAAATTGCCTAAGTAACTATGAGATTGCCTAAGTACCTATAAGATTGATACTATACTTGATTCTGCATAATATTTCAAGAATATTAACATAGGAAAATGGAATGTACTTCACTAGAGGATTATCTATGCAATACGCAAGAGATTCAGACAATTCATCAAGTAGAAATGACGTTTAGAGGGTAAAACTTCCTAAGTACCTATTATATTGCCTAAGTACCTATAAGATCGATATTGTGCTTGATTCTGCTTAATATTTCAAGAACATTAACATAGGAAAATGGACCGTACTTCACTAGAGGATTATCTATGCAATATGCACGAGTTTCACGCAATTCATCATGTAGAAATCAGGTTAAGAGGGTAAAATTGCCTAAGTAAATAGGAGATTGTCTAAGTTCCTATAAAATAGACACCCTACTTGATTCTGCTTAAAATTTCAATAACATTTAATTAGGAAAATGGAACGTACTTCACCTGAGGATTATCTATGCAATCGGAACGAGTTTCACACAATTCATAAAGTAGAAAGGACGTTTAGAGGGTGAAATTGCCTAAGTAACTATGAGATTGCCTAAGTACCTATATGATCCACACTATGCTTAATTCTACTTAATATTTCTACAACATTAGCATAGAAAAATGGAACGTACATTACTAGAGGATTATCTACGCAATATACACGAGTTTCAGCCAATTCATCAAGTAGAAATGACGTTGAGAGGGTAAAACGGCCTAAGTACCTGTTAGATCGATAATGTGGTAGATTCTTCTTAAAATTTTAAGAGCATTAACATTGGAATAGGGAACCCACTTCACCAGAGGATTATCTATGCAATAGGCAAGAGTTTCACACAATTCATCAAGTCGAAATGACGTTTAGAGGGTAAAATTGCCTAAGTAACTATGAGATTGCCTAAGTACCTATAAGATCAATATTATGCTTGACTCTACTTAATATTTCAAGAATATTAATATAGTAAAATGGAACGTACTTCATCAGAGGATTATCTATGCAATAGGCACGAGTTTCACACGATTCATCAGGTAAAAATGACGTTTAGAGGGTAAAATTGCCTAAATACCTATAAGATCAAAACTATACTTGATTCTGCTTAATATTTTAAGAACATTAACCTAGGGAAATGGAACGTACTTCACCAAAGTATTATACATGCAGTATGCACGAGCTTCAGACAATTCATCAAGTAGCAATGACGTTTAGAGGGTAAAACTGCCAAAGTACCTATGAGATTGCCTAAGTACCTATAAGATCGATACTGTGCTTGATTCTTCTTAATATTTTAAGAGCATTAACATTGGAATGGGGAACGTACTTCACCTGAGGATTATCTATGCAACAGTCAAGAGTTTCACACAATTCATCAAGTAGAAATGACGTTTAGAGGGTAAAATTGCCTAAGCAAATATGAGATTGCCTAAGTACCCATCACATCGATAATGTTCATGATTCTGCTTAATATTTCAAGAACATTAATTTAGGAAAATGGAACGTACTTCACCAGAGGATTATCTATGCAATAGGCATGAGTTTCACAGTATTCATCAAATAGAAATGACGTTTAGAGGGTAAAATTGCCTAAGTAACTATGAGATTGCTTAAGTACCTATAAGATCGAAACCATAGTAGATTCTGGTCAATATTTGAATAAAATTAACATTGGAATAGTGAACGCACTTCACAAGAGGATTATCTATGCAATAGGCAAGCGTTTCAGACAATTCATCATGTACAAATGACGTTTAGAGGGTAAAATTGCCTAAGTAAATATGAGATTGCCTAAGTACCTGTAAGATCGATACTGTGCTTGATTCGACTTAATATTTCAAGAACATTAACATAGGAAAATGGAACGAACTTCACCAAGGGAATATCCATGCAAAAAGCACGAGGTTCACACAATTCATCAAGTAGAAATGACGTTTAGAGGGTAAAATTACCTAAGTTACTATGAGATTGCCTAAGTACCTATAAAATAGATACTGTGCTTGATTCTGCTTAATATTTCAATAACATTAACATAGGAAAATTGAACGTACTTCACCAAAGGATTATCTACGCAATAGGAACGAGTTTCAGACAATTCATCAAGTAGCACGAACGTTTAGAGGGTAAAAATGCCTAAGTAACTTTGAGATTGCCTAAGTACCTATAAGATCGATACTATGCTTGATTCTTCTTAATATTTTAAGAGCATTAACATTGGAATAGGAAACGCACTTCACCAGGGGATTATCTAAGCAATAGGCAAAAGTTTCACACAATTCATCATGTAGAAATGACGTTTAGAGGTAAAATTGCCTCAATAAATTTGAGATTGCCTAAGTACCTATAAGATCGATACTGTGCTTGATTCTGCTTAATATTTCAAGAATATTAACATAGGGAAATGGAACGTACTTCACTAGGGGATTTTCTATGCAATAGGCACGAGTTTCACACAATTCATCTAGTAGAAATGAGATTGAGAGGGTAAAATTGCCTAAGTAAATATGAGATTGCCTAAGTACCTATAAAATAGATACTGTGCTTGATTCTGCTTATTATTTCAATAACATTAGCATAGGAAAATTGAACGTACTTCACCAGAGGATTATCTTCGCAATAGGAACGAGTTTCACATAATTCATCATGTAGAAAGGACGTTTAGAGGGTAAAATTGCCTAAGTAACTTTGAGATTGCCTAAGTACCTATAAGATTGATACTATGCTTAATTTTGCTTAACATTCCATTTTCCTAAATTAAAGTTCTTGAAATATTAAGCAGAATCAAGCATAGTATCATTGTTATTTGCACTTGGGCAATCTCATATTTACTTAGGCAATTATACCCTCTAAACGTCATTTCTACTTGATGAATTGTGTGAAACTCTTGCCGATTGCATAGATAATCCTCTGGTGAAGTGGGTTCCCTATTCCAATGTTAATGCTCTTAAAATATTAAGAAGAATCAAGCATATTATCGATCTTACCGGTACTTAGGCAATCTCATAGGTACTTAGGCAGTTTTACCCTCTAAACGTCATTTCTACTTGATAAATTGTCTGAAACTCGTGTATATTGCATAGATAATCCTCTGGTGAAGTACGTTCCATTTTTCTATGTTAATGTTGTAGAAATATTAAGCAAAATTAAGCATAATATCGATCTTATAGGTACTTAGGCAATCTCAAAGTTACTTAGGCAATTTTACCCTCTAAACGTCCTTTCTACTTGATGAATTATGTGAAACTCGTTCGGATTGCATAGATAATCTTCTGGCGAAGTACGTTCCATTTTCCTATGTTCATGTTATTCAAAATTTTAAGCAGAATCAAGCACAGTATCTATTTTATAGTTACTTGAAGAATTGTGTGAAACTCGTGCCTATTGCATAGAAAATCCTCTAGTGAAGTACGTTCCATTTTCCTCTGTTAATGTTCTTGAAATATTAAGCAGAATCAAGCACAGTATCGATCTTATAGGTATTTAGGCAATCTCAAATTTACTTAGGCAATTTTACCCTCTAAACGTCATTTCTACATGATAAATTGTGTGAAAGTGTTGCCTATTGCATAGATAATCCCCTGGTGAAGTGCGTTTCCTATTCCAATGTTCATGCTCTTAAAATATTAAGAAGAATCACGCACAGTATCGATCATATAGGTACTTAGGCAATCTCATAGGTACTTAGGAAGTTTTACCCTCTAAACGTCATTTCTACTTGATAAATTATCTGAAACTCGTGCATATTGCATAGATAATCCTCTGGTGAAGTAAATTCCATTTTCCTATGTTAATTTTCTTCAAATATTAAGTAGAATCAAGTATAGTATCAATCTTATAGGTACTTAGGCAATCTCATAGTTACTTAGGCAATTGTACTCTCTAAATGTCATTTCTACGTGATGAATTGTGTGAAACTCGTGCCTATTGCATAGATAATCCTCTGATGAAGAACGTTCCATTTTCCTATATTAATATTCTTAAAATATTAAGCAGAATCAAGCACAATATTGATCTTATAGGTACTTAGGCAATCTCATAGTTACTTAGGCAATTTTACTCTCTAAATGTCATTTCTACTTGATGAATTGTGTGAAACTCGTGCCTATTGCATAGATAATCCTCTGATGAAGAACGTTCCATTTTCCTATATTAATATTCTTAAAATATTAAGCAGAATCAAGCACAATATTGATCTTATAGGTACTTAGGCAATCTCATATTTACTTAGGCAATTTTACCCTCTAAACATCATTTCTACTTGATGAATTGTGTGAAACTCGTGTATATTGCATAGATAATCCTCTGCTGAAGTGCGCTACCTATTCGAATGCTAATGCTCTTAAAATATTATGAACAATCAAGCATAGTATCGATCTTATAGGTACTTAGGCAATCACATAGGTACTTTCGCAGTTTTACCCTCTAAAAGTCATTTCTACTTGATGAATTGTCTGAAACTCGTGCCTACTGCATAGATAATCTATTGGTGAAGTACGTTCCGTTTTCATATGTTAATGTTCTTGAAATATTAAGCATAATCAAGCATAGTTTCGATCTTATAGTCACTTAGGCAATCTCATAGTAACTTTGGCAATTTTACCCTCTAAACGTCATTTCCACTTGATGAATTGTGTGAAACTCATGCTTATTGCATAGATGATCCTCTGGTGAAGTACGTTCCATTTTCCTATATTAATGTTCTTGAAATATTAAGCAGAATGAACCACAGTATCAATCTTATAGGTACTTTGGCAATCTCATAGTTACTTAAGCAATTTTACCCTCTAAACGTCATTTCTATTTGATGAATACTGTGAAACTCATGCCTATTGCATAGATAATCCTTTGGTGAAGTACGTTCTATTTTCCTATATTAATGTTCTTGAAATATTAAGCAGAATCAAGTATCGTATCGATCTTGTAGGTACTTAGGCAATCTCATATTTACTTAGGCAATTTTACCCTCTAAACGTCATTTCTACTTAATGAATTGTGTGAACCTCTTGCCTATTGCATAGATAATCCTCTGGTGAAGTACGTTCCCTATTCCAATGTCAATGCTCTTAAAATATTAAGAAGAATCAACCACAGTATCGATCTTCTAGGTACTTAGGCAATCTCATAGGTACTTTGGCAGTTTTACCCTCTAAAGTCATTTTTTACTTGATGAATTGTCTGAAACTCGTGCATCCTACATGGATAATCCTCTGCTGAAGTACGTTCCATTTTCCTATCTTAATGTTCTTGAAATATTAACAGAATCAAGTATAGTTTCGATCTTATAGGTACTTAGGCAATCTCATAGTTGCTTAGGCAATTTTACCCTCTAAACGTCATTTCGACTTAATGAATTGCGAGAAACTCTTGCCTATTGCATAGATAATCCTCTAGTGAAGTATGTTCCCTCTTCCAATGTTAATACTCTTAAAATATTAAGAAGAATCAAGCACAGTATCGATCTTATAGGTACTTAGACAATCTCATAGGTACTTTGCCAGTTTTAGCCTCTAAACGTCATTTCTACTTGATGAATTGTCTGAAACTCGTGCATACTGCATGTATAATCCGTTGGTGAAGTACGTTCCATTTTCCTATGTTAATGTTCTTGAAATATTAAGTAGAATTAAGTATAGTTTCGATCTTATAGGTATTTTGGCAATCTCATAGTTACGTAGGCAATTTTACCCTCTAAATGTCATTTCTACTTGATGAGTTGCGTGAACCTCGTGCCTATTACATAGATAATCCTCTGGTGAAGTACGTTCCCTTTTCCTAAATTAATGTTATTGAAATATTAAGCATAATCAAGCATAGTATCGTTGTTATAGGTACTTAGGCAATCTCATATTTACTTAGGCAATTATACCCTCTAAACGTCATTTCTACTTGATGAATTGTGTGAAACTCATGCCTATTGCATAGATAATCCTCTGGTGAAGTACGTTCCCTTTTCCTAAATTAATGTTATTGAAATATTAAGCATAATCAAGCATAGTATCGTTGTTATAGGTACTTAGGCAATCTCATATTTACTTAGGCAATTATACCCTCTAAACGTCATTTCTACTTGATGAATTGTGTGAAACTCATGCCTATTGCATAGATAATCCTCTGGTGAAGTGCGCTACCTATTATAATGTTAATGCTCTTAAAATATTAAGAACAATCAAGCACAGTATCGATCTTATAGGTACTTAGGCAATATCAATTGTACTTTCGCAGTTTTACCCTCTAAACATCTTTTCTACTTGATGAATTGTCTGAAACTCGTGCATACTGCATGGATAATCCTTTGGTGAAGTACGTTCCATTTTCCTATGTTAATGTTCTTGGAATATTAAGCAGAATCAAGTATAGTTTCGATCTTATAGGTACTTAGGCAATCTCATAGATACTTAGGCAATTTTTCCCTCTAAACGTCATTTCTACTTGATGAATTGTGTGAACCTCGGGCCTATTGCATAGATAATCCTCTGGTGAAGTACGTTCCATTTTCCTATATTAATGTTCTTCAAATATTAAGCAAAATCAAGCATAGTATCGTTGTTATAAGTACTTAGGTAATCTCATATTTACTTAGGCAATTTACCCTCTAAACGTCATTTCGACTTGATGAATTGTGTGAAACTCTTGCCTATTGCATAGATAATCCTTTGGTGAAGTGGGTTCCCTATTCCAATATTAATGCTCTTAAAATATTAAGACGAATCATGCACATTATCGATCTTACAGGTACTTAGGCAATCTCATCGGTACTTAGGCAGTTTTACCCTGTAAACGTCATTTCCACTTGATGAATTTTCTGAAACTCGGGTATATTGAGTAGATAATCCTCTGGTGAAGTGCGTTTCCTATTCCAATGTTAATGCTCTTAAAATATTAAGAAGAATCAAGCACAGTATCGATCTTATAGGTACTCAGGAAATCTCATATTTACTTAGGCAATTTTACCCTCTAATCGTCATTCCTTCCTGATGAATTATCACAAACTCGTGCCTATTGCATAGATAATCCTCTGGTGAAGTACGTTCCATTTTCCTAAGTTTATGTTCTTGAAATATTAAACAGAATCAAGCATAGTATCGACCTTATAGGTACTTAGGGAATCTCATATTTACTTAGGCAATTTTACCCTCCAAACGTCATTTCTACATGATGAATTGTCTAAAACATGTGCCTATTGCATAGATAATCCTCTGGTGAAGTACGTTCCATTTTCCTTTGTTAAGGTTCTTAAAATATTAAGCATAATCATGTGCAGTATCGACCTTATAGGCACTTGGTCAATCTCATATTTACTTAGGAAATTTTACCCTCTAAACGTCATTTCTACTTGATGAATTATCTGAAACTAGTGCCTATTGCATAGATAATCCTCTGGTGAAGTAGGTTCCATTTTTCTTTGTTTATGTTTTTGAAATATTAAGCAGAATCATGCACATTATCGAACTTATAGCTACTTAGGGAATCTCATATGTATTTAGTCAATTTTATCCTCTTAACCTCATTTCTAGATGATGAATTGTCTAAAACTCCTGCCTATTACATAGATAATCTTATGGAGAAGGATGTTCCATTTTTCGGTATATATGTTCTTGAAATATTAAGCAGAATAAATTACAGTATCGATTTTATAGTTACTTAGGCAATCTGATATGTACATAGGCAATTTTACCCGCTTAACCTCATTTCAACTTGATGAATTGTCCGAAATTCGTGCCTATTGCTTAGATTATCCTCTGGTGAAGGACTTTCCATTTTCCTATATTAATGGTCTGGAAATATTAAGCAAAATCAAGCATCATAACGACCTTATAGGTACTTAGGCAATCTCATAATTACTTAGGCAATTTTACCCTCTTAACCTCATTTTTAGTGGATGAATTGTATGAAACTCGTGCCTATTGCATAGATTATCCTTTCGTGAAGGACGTTCCATTTTCCTATATTAATGGTCTGGAAATATTTAGCTGAATCAAGCACAGTATCGATCTTATAGGTACTTAGGCAATCTCATATTTACTTAGGCAATTTTTCCACCTAAACGTCCTTTCTACTTGATGAATTGTCCGAAAATCGCGCCTATTGCATAAATAATCCTCTTGGGAAGTAAGTTCCATTTTCCTATATTATTGTTCTTGACATATTAAGTAGAATCAAGCACAGTATCGATCGTATAGGTACTTAGTCATTCTCATATGTACATAGGTAATTTTACACTCTTAACCTCATCTCTACTTGATGAATTGTTTGAAACTCGTGCCTATTACAAAGATATTCCTCAGGTGAAGGACGTTCCATTTTCCAGTATTAATGTTCTTGAAATATTAACCAGAATCATGCACAGTATCGACCTTATAGGTCTTTAGGCAATCTCATATGTATTTAGTCAATTTTATCCTCTTAACCTCATTTCTACTTGATGAATTGTTTGAAATTCGTGCCTATTGCATAGATAATCCTTTCGTGAAGGATGTTCTACTTTCCCGTATAAATGTTCTTGAAATATTAAGCAGAATCAATCACAGTATCGATTTTCTAGGTACATAGGCAATCTCATATGTACATAGGCAATTTTATCCACTTAACCTCATTTGTACTTGATGAATTGTCTGAAACTCGAGCCTATTGCATAGATAATCCTCTGGTGAAGGACGTTCCACTTTGCTATATTAATGGTCTGGAAATATTTAGCAGAATCAAGCATAGTATCAATCTTATAGGTACTTAGGCAATCTCATAGTTACTTAGGCTATTTTACCCTCTAAACGTCATTTCAACATCATGAATTGTCTGAAACTCGTGCCTATTGTATAGATAATCGTCTGGTGAAGTACGTTTCATTCTCCTTTATCAATGTTCTTGAAAAAGTAAGCATAATCATGTACAGTATCGACCTGATGGGCACTTGGGCAATCTCATATTTACTTAGGCAATTGTACCCTCTAAACGTCATTTCTACTTGATGAATTGTCTGAAACTCCTGCCTATTGCATAGATAATCCGCGGGTGAAGGAAGTTCCATTTTTCTACGTTTATATTCTTGAAATATTAAGCATAATCATGTACAGTATTGACCTGATGGGCACTTGGGCAATCTAATATTTACTTAGGTAATTTGACTCTCTAATCGTCATTTCTACTTGATGAATTGTATGAAACTCGTGCATATTGCATAGATTATCCTCTTGTGAACGACGTTCCATTTTTCTATATTAATGGTTTGGAAATATTACGCAGAATGAAGCACAGTAACGATCTTATAGGTAATTAGGCATTCTCAAATTTACTTAGGCAATTTTACTCTCTTAACCACATTTCTACTTAATGAATTGTTTAAAACTCATGCCTATTGCATAGATAATCCTCTTGGGAAGTAAGTTCCATTTTCCTATATTATTGTTCTTGAAATATTAAACAGAATCAAGCACAGTATCGATCGTCGAGGTACTTAGGCAATCTCATATTTACTTAGGCTATTTTACCCTCTAAACGTCATTTCTACGTGATGAAATGTCTGAAACTCGTCTATTGCATAAATAATCCTCTTGCGAAGTAAGTTCCATTTTCCTATATTATTGTTCTTGACATATTAAGTAGAATCAAGCACAGTATCGAACGTATAGGTACTTAGTCATTCTCATATGTACATAGGCAATTTTACACTCTTAACCTCATCTCTACTTGACGAATTGTCTGAAACTCGTGCCTATTACAAAGATAATCCTCAGGTGAAGGACGTTCCATTTTCCTGTATTAATGTTCTTGAAATATTAACCAGAATCATGCACAGTATCGACCGTATAGGTACTTAGGGAATCTCATATGTATTTAGTCAATTTTATCCTCTTAACCTCATTTCTTCTTGATGAATTGTCTGAAACTCGTGCCTATTGCATAGATAATCCTTTGGTGAAGGATGTTCCACTTTCCTGTATAAATATTCTTGAAATATTAAGCAGAATCAATCACAATATCGATTTTCTAGGTACATAGGCAATCTCATATGTACATAGGCAATTTTATGCACTTATCCTCATTTCTACTTGTTGAATTGTCTGAAACTCGAGCCTATTGCATAGATACTCCTCTGGTGAAGGACGTTCCATTTTCCTATATTAATGGTCTGGAAATATTAAGCAGAATCAAGCATAGTATCGATGTTATAGTTACTTAGGCAATCTCACATTTACTTAGGCAATTTTTCCATCTAAACGTCATTTCTACTTGATGAATTGTCCGAAACTCTTGCCTATTGCATAAATAATCCTCTTGGGAAGTAAGTTCCATTTTCCTATATTATTGTTCTTGAAATATTAAACAGAATCAAGCACAGTATCGATCTTAGAGGTACTTAGGCAATCTCATATTTACTTAGGCTATTTTACCCTCTAAACGTCTTTTCAACATCATGAATTGTCTGAAACTCGTGCCTATTGTATAGATAATCGTCTGGTGAAGTACGTTTCATTCTCCTTTATGAATGTTCTTGAAAAAGTAAGCATAATCATGTACAGTATCGACCTGATGGGCACTTGGGCAATCTCATATTTACTTAGGCAATTTTACCCTCTAAACGTCATTCCTACTTGATGAATTGTCTCAAACTCATGCCTATTGCATAGATAATCCGCGGGTGATGTAGGTTCCATTTTTCTACGTTTATATTCTTGAAATATTAAGCATAATCATGTACAGTATCGACTTGATGGGCACTTGGGCAATCTCATATTTACTTAGGCAATTTTACCCTCTAAACGTCATTTCTACTTGATGAATTGTATGAAACTCGTGCCTATTGCATAGATTATCCTCTTGGGAAGGACATTCCATTTTCCAATATTAATGGTTTGGAAATATTAAGCAGAATCAAGCACAGTAACGATCTCATAGGTACTTAGGTATTCTCAAATTTACTTAGGCTATTTTACTCTCTTAACCTCATTTCTACTTAATGAATTGTTTAAAACTCGTGCCTATTGCATAGATCATCCTCTGGTGAAGGACATTCCTTTTTCCTATATTAATGGTTTGCAAATATTAAGCAAAATCAAGCACAGTATCGATCTTATAGGTACTTAGGCAATCTCATATTTACTTCGGCAATTTTACCCTCTTAACGTTATTTTTACTTAATGAATTGTCTGAAACTCGTGCGTATTGCATAGATAATCCTCTGGTGAAGTACGTTCCATTTTCCTATGTTAATGTTCTTGAAATATTAAGCATAATCAAGCACAGTATCGATCTTATAGGTACTCAGGAAATCTCATATTTACGTAGGCAATTTTACACTCTAATCGTCATTTCTTCCTGATGAATTATCACAAACTCGTGCCTATTGCATAGATAATCCTCTGGTGAAGTACGTTCCATTTTCCTAAGTTTATGTTCTTGAAATATTAAACAGAATCAAGCATAGTATCGACCTTATAGGTACTTAGGGAATCTCATAGGTATTTAGTCAATTTTACCCTCTTCACCTCGTTTCTACAGGATGAATTATCTCAAACTCGTGCCTATTGCATTAATAATCCTTTGGTAAAGTATGTTCCATTTTCCCATGTTAATGTTCTTGAAATATTAACCATAATCCAACACAGTATCGATCGTATAGGTACTTAGGCACTCTCATATGTATATAGGCTATTTTACCCTCTTAACCTCATTTCTACTTGATGAATTGTCTGAAACTGGGATCTATTGCATAGATAATCCTCTCGTGATGGATATCCCATTTTCCTGTATTAATGTTCTTGAAATATTAACCAGAATCAAGCACAGTATCAATATTATAGGCACTTAGGCAATCTCATATTTACTTAGGCAATTTTACCCTATAAACGTCATTTCTACTTGATGTATTATCTAAAACCCGTGCCTATTGCATAGATGGTCCTCTGGTGAAGTACGTTCCATTTTCCCATATTAATGTTCTTGAAATATTAAGCAGAATCAAGCACAGTATAGACCTTATAGGTACTTAGGCAATCCCTTAGGTATTAAGGCAATTTTACCCACTTAACCTCATTTCTACTTGATGAATTGTCTGAAACGAGTGTCTATTCCATAGGTAATCCTCTGGTGAAGTACCGTCCATTTTCCTATATCAATGTTCTTGAAATTTTATGCAGAATACGCACAGTATCGATCTTATAGTTACTTTGGCAATCCTACATGTACATAGGTAATTTTACCCTCTTAACGTCATTTCTACTTAATGAATTATCTGAAACGAGTGCCTATTGCGTAGATAATCCTCTGGGGAAGTAAGTTCCATTTTCCAATACTATTGTTCTTGAAATATTAAGTAGAATCAAGCACAGTATTGATCTTAGAGGTACTTAGGCAATCTCATATTTACTTAGGCTATTTTACCCTCTAAATGTCATTTCAACTTGATGAATTGTCTGAAACTCGAGCCTATTGCGTAGATTATCCTCTAGTGAAGTACGTTCCATTTTCCTATGTTAATGTTCTTGAAATATTATGCAGAATCATGCACAGTGTTGACCTTATAGGTACTTAGGCAATCCCATACGTATTTAGGCAATTTTACCCTCTAAACCTCATTTCTACGTGATGAATTGTCTGAAACTCGTCTATTGTATAGATAATCCTCTGGGAAAGTAAGTTCCATTTTCCTATATTATTGTTCTTGACATATTAAGTAGAATCAAGCACAGTATCGATCGTATAGGTACTTAGGCATTCTCATATGTACATAGGCAATTTTACACTCTTAACCTCATCTCTACTTGATGAATTGTCTGAAACTCGTGCCTATTACAAAGATAATCCTCAGGTGAAGGACGTTCCATTTTCCTGTATTAATGTTCTTGAAATATTAAACAGAATCATGCACTGTATCGACCTAATAGGTACTTAGGGAATCTTATACGTATTTAGTCAATTTTATCCTCTTAACCTCATTTCTACTTGATGAATTGTCTGAAACTCGTGCCTATTGCATAGATAATCCTTTAGTGAAGGATGTTCCACTTTCCTGTATAAATTTTCTTGAAATATTAAGTAGAATCAATCACAGTATCGATTTTCTAGGTACATAGGCAATCTCATATGTACATAGGCAATTTTATCCACGTAACCTCATTTCTACTTGATGAATTGTCTGAAACTCTTGCCTATTGCAAAGATAATCCTCTGGTGAAGGACGTTCCATTTTCCTATATTAAGGGTCTAGATATATTTAGCAGAATCAAGCACAGTATCGATCTTATAGTTACTTAGGCAATCTCATAATTACTTAGGCAATTTTTCCACCTAAACGTCATTTCTACTTGATGAATTGTCCGAAACTCGTGCCTATTGTATAGATAATCCTCTGGGGAAGTAAGTTCCATTTTCCTATATTATTGTCCTTGAAATATTAAGCAAAATCAAGCACAGTATCGATCTTAGAGGTACTTAGGCAATCTCATATTTACTTAGGCTATTTTACCCTCTAAACGTCATTTCGACATGATGAATTGTCTGAAACTCGTGCTTATTGTATAGATAAGCCTCTGGTGAAGTACGTTCCATTTTCCTTTGTTAATGTTTTGGAAATATTCAGCAGAATCAAGCACAGTATCGATCTTATAGGTTTTTAAGCAATCTCATATTTACTTAGGCAATTTTACCTTCTAAACGTCAATTCTACTTAATGAATTGTTTGAAACTCGTGTCTATTGCGTAGATAATCCTCTGGTGAAGTACATTCCATTTTCCTATGTTGATGTTCTGGAAATATTAAGCATAATCAAGCACAGTATCGATCTTATAGGTACATAGGGAATCTCATATTTACTTAGGTAATTTTACCCTCTAAACGTCATTTCTACTTGATGAATTATCTCAAACTTGTGCTTATTGCATAGATTATCCTCTGGTGAAGTACGTTCGATTTTCCTATATTTATGTTCTTGAAATATTAAGCTAAATCAAGCATAGTTTCGACCTTATAGGTACTTAAGGAATCTCATTGGTATTTAGTCAATTTTACTGTCTTAACCTAATTTTTACATGATGAATTGTCTCAAACTAGTGGCTATTGCAATGATAATCATTTGGTAAAGTACGTTCCATTTTCCTATTTTAATATTCTTGAAATATTAAACATAATCAAGCACAGCATCGATCGTATTGGTACTTAGGCAATCTCATATGTAAATAGGCAATTTTACCCTCTTAACCTCATTTCTACTTGATGAATTGTCTCAAACTCGTGCCTATTACAATAATAATCCTTTGGAAAAGTACGTTCCATTTTCCTATTTTAATGTTCTTGAAATATTAAACATAATCAAGCACAGCATCGATCGTGTTGATACTTAGGCAATCTCATATGTAAATACGCAATTTTATCCTATTAACCTCATTTCTACTTGATGAATTGTCTCAAACTCGTGCCTATTGTATAGATACTCCTCTGGTGAAGTACGTTCCATTTTCCTTTGTTAATGTTCTTGAAATATTATGCATAATCATGTACAGTATCGACCTTATAGGCACTTGGGCAATCTCATATTTACTTAGACAATTTTACCCTCTAAACGTCATTTCTACTTGATGAATTGTCTGAAACTCGTGCTTATTGCATAGATAATCCTCTGGTGAAGTAAGTTCCATTTTTCTATGTTTATGTTCTTGAAATATTGAGCAGAATCATGCACAGTATCGACCTTATAGGTACTTAGGGAATCTCATATCTATTTAGTCAATTTTATCCACTTAACCTCATTTCTACTTGTTGAATTGTCTGAAACTCGTGCCTATTGCATAGATAATCCTTTGGTGAAGGATGTTCCACTTTCCTGTATAAATGTTCTTGAAATGTTAAGCAGAATCAATCATAGTATCGATTTTATAGGTACATAGGCAATCTCATATGTACATAGGCAATTTTATCCACTTAACCTTATTTCTACTTGATGAATTATCTGAAACTCTTGCCTATTACATAGATAATACTCTGGTGAAGGACGTTCCATTTTCCTATATTAATGGTCTAGAAATATTTAGCAGAATCAAGTACAGTATCGATCTTATAGTTACTTAGGCAGTCTCATATTTACTTAGCTAATTTTTCCACCTAAACATCATTTCTACTTGATGAATTGTCCAAAACTCGTGCCTATTGTATAGATAATCCTATGGGGAAGTAAGTTCCATTTTCCTATATTATTGTCCTTGAAATATTAAGCAGAATCAAGCACAGTATCGATCTTAGAGGTACTTAGGCAATCTCATATTTACTTACGCTATTTTACCCTTTAAACGTCATTTCGACATGATAAATTGTTTGAAACTCGTACCTATTGTATAGATAATCCTCTAGTGAAGTACGTTCCATTTTCCTTTGTCAATATTTTGGAAATATTAAGCAGAATCAAGCACAGTATCCATCTTATAGGTACTTACGCAATCTCATATTTACTTAGGCAATTTTACCCTCTAAACGTCAATTCAACTTAATGAATTGTTTGAAACTCGTGCTTATAGCATAGATAATCCTCTGGTGAAGTACGTGCCATTTTCCTATGTTAATGTTCTTGAAATATTAAGCATAATCAAGCACAGTATCGATCTTATAAGTACTTAGGGAATCTCATATTTACTTAGGTAATTTTACCCTCTAAACGTCATTTCAACTTGATGAATTATCTCAAACTTGTGCCTATTGCATAGATAATCCTTTGGTGAAATACGTTCGATTTTCTTATGTTTATGTTCTTGAAATATTAAGCTGAATCAAGCATAGTTTCGACCTTATAGGTACTTTGGGAATCACATTGGTATTTAGTCAATTTTACCCTCTTAACCTCATTTCTACTTGATGAATTGTCTCGAACTCGTGCCTATTGCAATGACAATCCTTTCCTAAAGTACGTTCCGTTTTCCTCTTTTAATGGTCATGAAATATTAACCATAATCAAGCAAAGCATCGATCATATTGGTACTTAGGCAATCTCATATGTAAATAGGCTATTTTACCCTCTTAAACACATTTCTACTTGATGAATTGTCTAAAACTCGTGCATAGTGCATAGATAATCCTTTGGTGAATGCCGTTCCATTTTTCAATATTAATGTTCTTGAAATATTAAGTAGAATCAAGCACAGTATCGATCATATAGGTGCTTAGGCAATCTCATATTTACTTTGGCAATTTTACCCTCCAAACGTCATTTCTACATGATGAATTGTCAGAAACTCGTGCCTATTGTATAGATACTCCTCTGGTGAAGTACGTTCCATTTTCCTTTGTCAATTTTCTTGAAATATTACGCATAATCTTGTACAGTATCGACCTTACAGGCACTTGGGCAATCTCACATTTACTTAGACAATTTTGCCCTCTAAAGGTCATTTCTACTTAATGAATTGTTTGAAACTGTTGCTTATTGAATAGATAATCCTCGGGTGATGTAGGTTCCATTTTCCTATGTTTATGTTCTTGAAATATTAAGCAGAATCATGCACAGTATCGACCTTATAGGTACTTAGGGAATCTCATATGTATTTAGTCAATTTTATCCTCTCAACCTCATTTCTACTTGATGAATTTTCTGAAACTCGTGCCTATTGCATAGATAATCCTTTGTTGAAGGATGTTCCACTTTCCTATATAAAGGTTCTTGAAATATTAAGCAGAATCAATCCCAGTATCGATTTTTTAGTCACATAGGCAATCTTAGATGTACATAGGCAATTTTATCCAATTAACCTCATTTCTACTTGATTAATTGTCTGAAACTCGTGCCTATTGCATAGATAATCATCTGGTGAAGGACGTTCCATTTTTCGATATTAATGGTCTAGAAATGTTTAGCAGAATCAAGCACAGTATCGATCTTATAGTTACTTAAGCAATCTCATATTTACTTAGGTAATTTTTCCACCTAAACGTCATTTGTACTTGATGAATTATCCGAAACTCGTGCTTATTGTATAGATAATCCTCTAGGGAAGTTAGTTTCATTTTCCAATATTATTGTCCTTGAAATATGAAGCAGAATCAAGCACAGTATCGATCTTAGAGGTACTTAGGCAATCTCATATTTACTTAGGCTATTCTACCATCTAAACTTCATTTCGACATGATGAATTGTCTGAATCTCGTGCCTATTGTATAGATAATCCTCTAGTGAAGTACGTTCCATTTTTCTTTGTTAATATTTTGGAAATATTAAGCAGAATCAAGCACAGTATCGATCTTATAGGTACTTACGCAATCTCATATTTGCTTAGGCAATTTTACCCTCTAAACGTCAATTCAACTTAATGAATTATTTCAAACTCGTGCCTATTGCATAGATAATCCTCTGGTGAAGTACGTTCCATTTTCCTTTGTTAATGTTCTTGAAATATTAAGCATAATAATGTACAATATCGACCTTATAGGCACTTAGGTACTCTTATATTTACTTAGGCAATTTTACCCTCTAAACGTCATTTCTACTTGATAAATTTTCTAAAACTCATGCCTATTTTATAGGTAATAGTCTGGTGAAATAATTTCCTTTTTTCTATGTTTATGTTCTTGAAATATTAAGCAGAATCAAGCACAATATCGATCTTATAGGCACTTAGGCAATCCCTTAGGTATTAAGGCAATTTTACCCACTTACCCTCATTTCTACTTGATGAATTGTCTGAAACGAGTGCCTATTCCATAGGTAATCCTCTGGTGAAGTACGTTCCATTTTACTATATCAATGTTCTTGAAATTTTAAGCAGAATAACGCACAGTATCGCTCTTATAGTTACTTAGGCAATCCTATATGTACATACTTAATTTTACCCTCGTAACCTCATTTCTACTTGCTCAATAGTCTGAAACTCGTGCCTAATGCATAGGTTATCCTCTGGTGAAGGACGTTCGATTTTACTATATAAATGGTCTAGAAATGTTAAGCAGAATCAAGAACAGTAACCATCTTATAAGTACTTAGGCAATCTCATATTTACTTAGGCAATTTTACCCTCTGCACCTCATTTCTACTTAATGTATTGTCTCAAACTCGTGCCTATTGTATAGATTATCCTTTGGTGATGTACGTTCCATTTTCCTATGTCAATGTTCTTGAAATATTAACCATAATCCAACACAGTATCGATCGTATAGGTACTTAGGCAATCTCATATGTACATAGGCAATTTTACTCTCTTAACCTCATTTCTACTGGATGAATTGTCTGAAACGAGTGCCTATTGCATAGATAATCCTCTGGTGAAGTACGTTCCATTTTCCTATATTAATGTTCTTGAAATATTGAGCAGAATAACGCACAGTATCGATCTCATAGGTACTTAGGCAATCTCATATGTACATAAGTAATTTTACCTTCTTAACCTCTTTTCAACGTGATGAATTGTCTGAAACTCGTGCATATTGCGTAGATAATCCTCTGGTGAAGGACAATCCATTTTCCTATATTACTGTTCATGAAATATTAAGCAGAATCAAGCACAGTATCGCTTTTTCAGGTACTTAGGCAATCTCATATTTACGTAGGCAATTTTACCCTCTTAACCTCATTTCTACTTGTTGAATTGTCTCAAACTCATGCCTATTGCATTAATAATCCTTTGGTAAAGTACGTTCCGTTTTCCTATGCTAATTTTCTTGAAATATCAACCATAATCAAGCATAGTATCGATCGTATAGGTACTTAGGCAATCTCATATGTACATAGGCAATTTTACCCTCTTGACATTATTTCTACTTGATGAATTGTATGAAACTCGTGCCTATTGCATAGATTATCCTCTGGTGAAGGACGTTCCATTTCCCTATATTAGTGGTTCGGAAATATTAAGCAGAATCAAGCACAGTAACGTTCTTATAAGTACTTAGGCAATCTCATATTAACTTAGGCAATTTTACCCTCTTAACCTCATTTCTACTTAATTAATTGTCTGAAACTCGTGCCTATTGCATAGATTATCCTCTGGAGAAGGACGTTCCATTGTCCTAGATTAATGGTTTGGAAATACTACGCAGAATCAAGCACAGTATCGATCTTATAGGTACTTAGGCAATCTTATATTTACTTGGGCAATTTTATCCTCCAAACGTCATTTCTTCTTGATGAATTGTCTCAAACTCGTGCCTATTGCATAGATAATCCTCTAGTGAAGTACGTTCCATTTTCCTAGGTTTATGTTCTTGAAATATTAAGTAGAATCAAGCACAGTATCGACCTTATAGGTACTTAGGGAATCTCATAGGTATTTAGTCAATTTTACCCACTTAACCTCGTTTCTACTTCATGAATTGTCTCAAACTCGTGCCTTTTGCATTGATAATCCTTTGGTAAAGTACGTTCCATTTTCCTATGTTAATGGTCTTGAAATATTAACAATAATCCAGCACAGTATCGATCGTATACGTACATAGGCAATTTTACCCTCTTAACCTCATTTCTACTTGATAAATTTTCTAAAACCCGTGCGTATTGCTTAGATGATACTCTGGTCAAGTACGTTCCATTTTTCTATGTTAATGTTCGTGCAATATTAAGCAGAATCAAGGACAGTATGGACCTTCTAGGTACTTAGGCAATCCCTTAGGTATTAAGGCAATTTTACCAGCTTTACCTCATTTCTACTTGAAAAATTGTCTGAAACGAGTACATGTTCCATAGGTAATCCTCTAGTGAAGTACGTTCCATTTTACTATATCAATGTTGTTGAAATTTGAAGCAGAATAACGCTCAATATCGATCTTATAGGTACTTAGGCAATCCTATATGTACGTAGGTAATTTTACCCTCTTAACCTCATTTCTAGTTGATGAATTGTCTAAAACTCGTGCCTATTGCATAGATTATCCTCTGGTGAAGGAGGTTCCATTTTCCTATAATAATGGTCTGGAAATACTAAGCAAAATCAAGCATAGTATCGATCTTATAGGTACATAGGCAATCTCCTATTTCCTTAGGAAATTTTACCCTCTAAACGTCATTTCTACCTAATGAATTGTCTCAAACTCGTCCCTATTGCATAGATAATCCTCTGGTGAAGTACGTTCGAGTTTCCTATATTAATGTTCTTGAAATATTAAGCATAATCAAGCACAGTATCGATCTTATAGGTACTTAGGCAATCTCATATTTACTTATACAATTTTAGCCTCTAAACGTCATTTCTACTTGATGAATTGTCTCAAACTCGGGCCTATTACAAAGATAATCCTCTGGTGAATTACGTTCCATTTTCCTAAGTTTATGTTCTTGAAATATTAAGCAGAATCAAGCACAGTATCGACCTTATAGGAACTTAGGGAATCTCATAGGCATTTAGTCAATTTTACCATCTTAACCTCGTTTCTACATGTTGAATTATCTCAAACTCATGCCTATTGCATTAATAATCCTTTGGTAAAGTACGTTCCATTTTCCTATGTTAATGTTCTTGAAATATTAACCATAATCAAGCATAGTATCGATCGTATAGGTACTTAGGCAATCTCATATGTACATAGGCAATTTTACCCTCTTAACATCATTTCTACTTGATGAATTGTCTAAAACTCGTGCCTATTGCATAGATAATCCTCAGGTGAAGGACGTTCCATTTTCCTGTATTAATGTTATTGAAATATTAATCAGAATCAAGCACAGTATCGATCTTATAGGTACTTAGGCAATCTCATATTTACTTAGGACAATTTTACCCTCTAAACGTCATTTCTACTTGATGAATTGACTAAAACTCGTTCCTTTTGTATAGACAATCCTCTGGTGAAGGACGTTCCATTTTCCTATATTAATGGTCTGGAAATATTAAGCAGAATCAAGCACAATATTGATCTTATAGGTACTTAGGCAATCTCATATTTACTTAGAGAATTTTCCCATCTAAAAGTCATTTCTACTTGATGAATTGTCTGAAACTCGTCTTTTGCATAGATAATGCTCTGGGGACGTAAGTTCCATTTTCCTATAGTATTCTTCTAGAAATATTAAGCAGAATCAAGCACAATATCGATCTTAGAGGTACTTAGGCAATCTCATATTTACTTAGGCTATTTTACCCTTTAAATGTCATTTCAACTTGATGAATTGTCTGAAACTCGTGCCAATTGCATAGATAATCCTCTAGTGAAGTATGTTCCATTTTCCTGTGTTAATGTTCTTGAAATATTAAGTAGAATCATGCACAGTATTGACCTTCTAGGTACATAGGCAATCTCATATTTACTTAGGACAATTTTACCCTCTAAACGTCATTTCTTCTTGATGAATTGACTGAAACTCGTGCCTTTTATATAGACAATCCTCTGGTGAAGGACGTTCCATTTTCCTATATTAATGGTCTGAAAATATTAAGTAGAATCAAGCACATTATCGATCTTATAGGTACTTAGGCAATCTCATATTTACTTAGGCAATTTTCCCGTCTAAACGTTATTTATACTTAATGAATTGTCTGAAACTCATATTTTACATAGATAATCCTCTGGGGAAGTAAGTTCCATTTTCCTATATTATTGTTCTAGAAATATTAAGCCGAATCAAGCACAGTATCGAGCTTAGAGGTATTTAGGCAATCTGATATTTACTTAGGCTATTTTACCCTCTAAATGTCATTTCAACTTGATGAATTGTCGGAAACTCGTGCCTATTGCATAGATAATCCTCCAGTGAAGTACGTTCCATTTTCCTATGTTAATTTTTTTGAAATATTAAGTAGAATCATGCACAGTATTGACCTTATAGGTACTTAGGTAATCCCATACGTATTTAGGCAATTTTACCATTTAATTGTCTGAAACTCGTCTAGTGCATAGATAATCCTCTGGGGAAGTAAGTTCCATTTTCCTTTGTTAATGTTCTTGAAATATTAAGCACAATATCAACCTTATAGGTACTTAGGGAATCTCATATGTATTTAGTCAATTTTACCCTATTAACCTCATTTCCACTTGATGAATTGTCTGAAACTCCTGCCTGTTGCATAGATAATCCTTTGGTAAAGTACGTTCCATTTTCCTATGTTAATGTTCTTGAAATAATAACCATAATCAAGCACAGTATCGACCGTATAGGTACTTAGGCAATCTCATATTTACATAGGCAATTTTACCCTCTTAACCTCATTTCTACTTGATGAATTGTCTGGAACTCGTGCCTATTGCATAGATAATCCTCTGGTGAAGGATGTTCCATTTTCCAGTATAAATACTTTTGAAATATTAAGCAGAATCAAGCACAATATCGATCTTTTAGGTACTTAGGCAATCTCATCTGTACATAGACAATTTTACCCTCTTAACCTCATTTCTACTTGATGAACTGTCTGAAACTCGTGCCTATTGCATAGATAATCCTCGGGTGACGGACGTTCCATTTTCCTATATTAATGGTCTGCAAATATTAAGCAGAATCAAGCATAGTATCAAACTTATAAGTACTTAGGCAATCTCATATTTACTTAGGCAATTTTCCCATCTAAACGTCATTTCTACTTGATGAATTGTCTGAACCTCGTCTATTGCATAGATAATCCTTCTGGGAAGTAAGTTCCATTTTCCTATATTATTGTTTTTGAAATATTAAGCAGAATCAAGCATAGTATTTATCTTAGAGGAACTTAGGCAATCTCATATTTACTTAGGCTATTTTACCCTCTAAATGTCATTTCAACTTTATGAATTGTCTGAAACTTGTGCCTATTGCATAGATAATCCTCTAGTTAAGTACGTTCCATTTTCCTATGTTAATGTTCTTGAAATATTAAGCAGAATCATGCACAGTGTTGACCTTATAGGTACTTAGGCCATCCCATACGTATTTAGGCAATTTTTCCCTTTAAACGTCATTTCTACTTGATGAATTTTCTGAAACTCGTCTATTGCATAGATAATCCTCTGGGGAAGTAAGTTTAATTTTCCTATATTATTGTTCTTGACATATTAAGTAGATTCAAGCATAGTATCGACCTTATAGGTACTTAGGCAATCTCTTAGGTAATTAGGCAATTTTTCCGTCTTAACCTCATTTCTACTTGGTGAATTGTTTGAAACGAGTGCCTTTTGCAAAGATAATCCTCTGGTGATGCGTGCTCCATTTTCCGAAATTAATGGGCTGGAAATATTAAGCAGAATCAAGCACAGTATTGATCTTATAGGTACTTACGCAATCTCATATTTACTTAGGCAATTTTACCCTCTAAATGTCATTTCTACTTAATGTATTGCTTGAAACTCGTGCCTATTGCATAGAAAATCCTCTGGTGAAGTACGTTCCTTTTTTTATGTTAATTTTCATGAAATTTTAAGCATAATCAAGCACAGTATAGATCTTATAGGTACTTGTGCAATCTCATATTTACATAGGCAATTTTACCCTCTAAACCTCATTTCTACTTGATGAATTGTTTGAAACTCCTGCCTATTGCATAGATTATCCTCTGGTGAAGGACGTTCTATTTTCCTATATTAATTATTTGGAAATATTAAGCAGAATCCAGCACAGTAACGATCTCATAGGTGCTTAGGCAATCTAATATTTACTTACGCAATTTTACCCTCTTAACCTCATTTCCACTTGATGAATTGACTGAAACTCGAGCCTATTGCGTAGATTATCCTCTAGTGAAGGACGTTCTATTTTCCTATATTAACGATCTGAAAATATTAACCAGAATCAACCAAAGTAACGATCTCATAGGTACTTAGGCAATCTAATATTTACTTAGGCAATTTTACCCTGTTAACCTCATTTCTACTTGATGAATTGACTGAAACTCGTGCCTATTGCGTAGATTATCCTCTGGTGAAGGACCTTCCATTTTTCCATATTAATGGTCTGGAAATATTAAGCAGAATCAAGCACAGTGACGATCTTATAGGTACTTAGGCAATAGCATATTTACTTAGGCAATTTTACCCTCTAAACCTCATTTCCACTTGATGAATTTACTGAAACTCGTGCCTATTGTATAGATTATCCTCTGGTGAAGGACGTTCTATTTCCCTATATTAATGTTCTGGAAATTTTAAGCAGAATCAAGCACAATAATGATCTCATAGGTACTTAGGCTATCTAATACTTGCTGAGGCAATTTTACCCTCTTAACCTCATTTCTACTTGATAAATTGACCGAAACTCATGCCTATTGCGTAGATTATCCTCTGGTGAAGGACATTCCATTTTCCTATATTAAGGATTTGGAAATATTAAGCAGAATCAACCAGAGTGACGATCTCATAGGTACTTGGGCAATCCAATATTTACTTATGCAATTTTACCCTGTTAACCTCATTTTTACATGATGAACTGACTGAAACTCGTGACTATTGCGTAGATTATCGTCTAGTGAACGACGTTCCTTTTCCTATATTAATGGTTTGGAAATATTAAGCAGAATCAAGCAGAGTAACGATCTTATAGGTACTTTGGGAATCTCATATGTACATATGCAATTTTACCCTCTTAACCTCTTTTCAACGTGATGAATTGCCTGAAACTCGTGCCTATTGCATAGATAATCCTCTAGTGAAGGACAATCCATTTTCCCATATTAGTGTTCATGAAATATTAAACAGAATCAAGTACAGTATCGATTTTATTGGTACTTTGGCAATCTCATTTTTACTTAGGCAATTTTGCCCTCTCAACCACATTTCAACTTGATGAATTATCTGAAACTCGTGCCCATTGCATAGATTATCCTCTGGTGAAGGACGTTCTATTTTCCTATATTAATGATCTGGAAATATTAAGCAGAATCAAGCACAGTAACGATCTCATAGGTACTTAGGCAATCTAATATTTACTTAGGCAATTTCACCCTCTTAACCTCATTTCTACTTGATGAATTGACTGAAACTCGTGCCTATTACGTAGTTTATCCTTTGGTGAAGGACGTTCCATTTTCCCATATTAATGGTCTGGAAATATTAAGCAGAATCAAGCACAGTAACGATCTTATAGGTACTTAGGCAATCGCATATTTACTTAGACAATTTCACCATTTTAACCTCATTTCTACTTGATGAATTGTTTGAAACGAGTGCCTATTGCATAGATTATCCTCTTGTGAAGGACGTTCCTTTTTCCTATATTAATGTTTTGGAAATATTAAGCAAAATCAAGCACAGTATCGATCTTATAGGCAATTAGCGAATTTCATATTTAATTAGGCAATTTTACCAACTAAGCGTCATTTTTACTTGATGAATTGTCTCAAACTCGTGCCGATTGCATAGATTATCCTCTTGTGAAGGATCTTCCATTTTCTTATATTAATGTTCTGGAAATATTAATCAGAATCAAGCATAGTATTGATCTTCTTGGTACTTACGCAATCTCATATTTACTTAGGCAATTTTACCCTCCAAACGTGAATTCTACTTAATGAATTGTCTGAAACTCATGCCTATTGCATAGATAATCCTCTGGTGAAGTACGTTCCATTTTCCTATGTTAATGTTCTTCAAATATTAACATAATCAAGAACAGTATCGATCTTATAGGTACTTAGGGAATCTCATATTTATTTAGGCAATTTTATCCTCTAAACGTCATTTCTACTTGATGAATTGTCTCAAACTCGTGCCGATTGCATAGATTATCCTCTTGTGAAGGATGTTCCATCTTCCATATTAATGTTCTGGAAATATTAAGTAGAATCAAGCACATGATCGATCTTATAGGTACTTACGCAATCTCATATTTACTTAGGCAATTTTACCCTCTAAACGTGAATTCTACTTAATGAATTGTCTGAAACTCGTTCCTATTGCATAGATAATCCTCTGGTGAAGTACGTTCCATTTTCCTATGTTAATGTTCTTGAAATATTAAGCATAATCAAGCACAGCATCGATCTTATAGGTACTTAGGGAATCTCATATTTACTTAGGTAATTTTACCTTCTAAACGTCATTTCTACTTGATGAATTATCTCAAACTCGTGCCTATTACATAGATAATCCTCTGGTGAAGTTCGTTTCAATGTTTATGTTCTTGAAATATTAAGCTAAATAAAGCACAGTTTCGACCTTATAGGTACTTAGGAAATCTCATAGGCGTTTAATCAATTTTACCCTATTAACCTCATTTCTACTTGATGAATTGTCTCAAACTCGTGCTTATTACAAAGACAATCCTTTGGTAAAGTACGTTCCATTTTCCTCTTTTAATGTTCTTGAAATATTAACCATAATCAAGCACAATATCAATCGTATTGGTACTTCGGCAATCTCATTTGTCAAAAGGCAATTTTACCCTATTAACCTCATTTCGACTTCATGAATTGTCTAAAACTCGTGCCTATTGCATAGATTATCCTCTGGTGAAGGATGTTCCATTTTCCAGTATTAATGTTCTTGAAATATTAAGCAGAATCAAGCACAGTATCGATCTTATAGGTACTTAGGCAATCTCATATTTACTTAGGCAATTTTACCCTCTAAAGGTCATTTCAACTTGAAGAATTGTCTCAAACTCGTGCCGATTGCGTAGATTATCCTCTTGTGAAGGATGTTCCATTTTCCTATATTAATGTTCTGGAAATATTAAGCAGAATCAAGCATAGTATCGATCTTATAGGTCGTTACGCAATCTCATATTTACTTAGGCAATTGTACCCTCTAAACGTGAATTCTACTTAATGAATTGTTTGAAACTCATGCCTATTGCATAGATAATCCTCTGGTGAAGTACATTCCATTTTCCTATGCTAATGTTCTTGAAATATTAAGCATAATCAAGCACAGTATCGATCTTATAGGTACGTAGGGAATCTCATATTTATTTAGGCAATTTACCCTCTAAACGTCATTTCTACTTGATGAATTGTCTCAAACTCGTGCCGATTGCAAAGATTATCCTCTTGTGAAGGATGTTCCATCTTCCCATATTAATGTTCTGAAAATATTAAGTAGAATCAAGCAGAGTGTCGATCTCATAGGTACTTACGCAATCTCATATTTACTTAGGCAATTTTACCCTCTAAATGTGAATTCTACTTAATGAATTGTCTGAAACTGGTGCCTATTGAATAGATAATCCTCTGCTGAAGTACGTTCCATTTTCGTATGTTAATGTTCTTGAAATATTAAGCATAATCAAGCATAGCATCGATCTTATAGGTACTTAGGGAATCTCATATTTACCTAGGTAATTTTACCTTCTAAACGTCATTTCTACTTGATGAATTATCTCAAACTCGTGCCTATTGCATAGATAATCCTCTGGTGAAGTACGTTCCTATGTCTATGTTCTTGAAATATTAAGCTAAATCAAGCACAGTTTCGACCTTATAGGTACTCAGGGAATCTCATAGGTGTTTAATCAATTTTACCCTCTTAACCTCATTTCTACTTGATGAATTGTCTCAAACTCGTGCCTATTGCAAAGACAATCCTTTGGTAAAGTACGTTCCATTTTCCTATTTTAATGTTCTAGAAATATTAACCATAATCAAGCACAGTATCGATCGTATTGGTACTTAGGCAATCTCATTTGTCAAAAGGAAATTTTACCCTCTTAACCTCATTTCGACTTGATGAATTGTCAGAAACTCGTGCCTATTGCATAGATAATCCTCTGGTGAAGTACGTTCCATTTTCCTATGTTAATGTTCTTGAAATATTAAGCATAATCAAGCACAGCATCGATCTTATAGGTACTTAGGGAATCTCACATTTACTTAGGTAATTTTACCTTCTAAACGTCATTTCTACTTGATGAATTATCTCAAACTCGTGCCTATTGCATAGATAATCCTCTGGTGAAGTGCGTTCCTATGTTTATGTTCTTGAAATATTAAGCTAAATCAAGCACAGTTTCGATCTTATATGTACTTAGGGAATCTCATAGGTGTTTAATCAATTTTACCCTCTTAACCTCATTTCTACTTAATGAATTGTCTCAAACTCGTGCCTATTGCAAAGACAATCCTTTGGTAAAGTATGTTCCATTTTCCTATTTTAATGTTCTTGAAATATTAACGATAATCAAGCACAGTCTCAATCGTATTGGTACTTGGGCAATCTCATTTGCCAAAAGGCAATTTTACCCTCTTAACCTCATTTCGACTTGATGAATTGTCAGAAACTCGTGCCTATTGCATAGATAATCCTCTGGTGAAGGATGTTCCATTTTCCAGTATTAATGTCCTTGAAATAGTAAGTAGAATCAAGCACAGTATCGATCTTATAGGTACTTAGGTAATCTCATATTTACTTAGGCAATTTTACCCTCTAAACGTCATTTCTACATGATGAATTGTCTGAAACTCGTGCCTATTGTATAGATAATCCTCTGGTGAAGGACGCTTCATTTTTCTGTATTAATGTTCTTGAAATATTAAGCAGAATCAATCACAGTATCGATTTTATAGGTACATAGGCAATCTCATATGTACATAGGCAATTTTATCCACTGAACCTCATTTTTACTTGATGAATTGTCTGAAACTCGTGCCTATTGCATAGATAATCGTCTGGTGAAGGAAGTTCCATTTTCCTATGTTAATGGCTTGGAAATATTAAGCCGAATCAAGCACAGTATCGATCTTATAGGTACTTAGGCAATCTGATATTTACTTATGCAATTTTTCAAATAAACGTCATTTCTATGGGATGAATTATCCGAAACTCGTGCCTATTGCATAGATATTCCTCTGGGGAAGTAAGTTCCACTTTCCTATATTATTGTTCTTGAAATATTAAGCAGAATCCAGCACAGTATCGATTTTAGAGGTACTTAGGCAATCAAATATTTACTTAGGCTATTTTACCCTCTGAACGTCATTTCTACTTGATGAATTGTCTGAAACTCGTGCCTATTGCATAGATAATCCTCTGGTGAAGTACGTTCCATTTTCCTATGTCAATGTTCTTGAAATATTAAGCATAATCATGCATAGTGTCGACCTTATAGGTACTTAGGCAATCCCATACGTATTTAGGCAATTTTACCATCTAAAATTCATTTCTACTTGATGAATTGTCTGAAACTCATGCCTATTGCATAGATAATCCTCTGGTGATGGACAATCCATTTGCGTATATTACTGTTCATGAAATATTAAGCAAAAGCAATCGCACTATCGAATTTATAGGTACTTAGGAAATTTTACCCTCTAAACCTCATTTCTACTTGATGAATTGTCTGAAACTCGTGCCTCTTGCATTGATTATCCTCTGGTGAAGGATGTTCTATTTTCCTATATTAATGATCTGGAAATATTAACCAGAATCAAGCACAGTAACGATCTCATAGGTACTTAGGTAATCTAATATTTACTTAGGCAATTTTACCCTCTTATCCTCATTTCTACTTGATGAATTGACTGAAACTCGTGCCTATTGCGTAGATTATCCTCTGGTGAAGGACGTTCCATTTTCCCATATTAATGGTCTGGAAATATTAAGCATAATCAGGCACAGTAACGATCTTATAGGTACTTAGTTAATCTCATATGTACATAGGCAATTTTACCCTCTCAACCTCATTTCTACTTGATGAATTGTCTGAAACTCGTGCCTTTTACATAGATAATCCTCTGGTGAAGGAAGTTCCATTTTCCTATATTAAGCAGAATAACGCATAGTATCGATCTTATAGGTACTTAGGCAATTTTACCATCTTAACCTCATTTCTATTCGATGAATTGTCCGAAACTCGTGCCTATTGCATAGATTATCCACTGGTGACGGACGTTCCATTTTCCTATATTAATGGTCTGGAAATATTAAGCAGAATCAAGCACAGTATTGATCTTATAGGTACCGAGGCAATCTCATATTTACTTAGCCAATTTTACCCTCTAAACATCATTTCTACTTAATGTATTGCGTGAAACTCGTGCCTATTGCAGAGACAATCCTCTGGTGAAGTACGTTCCTTTTTTCTATGTTAATGTTCAGGAAATATTAAGCGTAATCAAACACAGTATAGATCTTATAGGTACTTGTGCAATCTCATATTTAGTTAGGCAATTTTACCCACTTCGAGTCATCTCTACTTGATGAATTGTCGAAAACTCATGCCCACAGCATACATAATCCTTTGGTGAAGTACCTTCCATTTTTCTATGTTTATTTTCTGGAAATATTAAGTAGAATTAAGCACAGTATCGACCTTATAGGTACTTAGGGAATGTCATATTTGCTTAGGCAATTTAACCCTCTCAACGTGATTTCTTCTTGATGAATTGTCTGAAACTCGTGCCTATTGCATAGATAATCCTCTAGTGAAGTACGTTCCATTTTTCTATGTTAATGTTCTTGAAATATTAAGCAGAATCATGCACAGTGTCGACCTTATAGGTACTTAGGTAATCCCATACGTATTTAGGCACTTTTACCATCTAAAAGTCATTCCTACTTGATGAATTGTCTAAAACTCGAGCCTATTTCATAGATATTCCTCTGGTGAAGAATGTTCCATTTTCCTATGTTAATGTTTTTGAAAGATTAAGTAAAATTAAGCAAAGTACCGATATTATAGGTACTTAGGAAATCTCATATGTACATAGGCAATTTTACCCTCTTAACCTCATTTCTACATCATGAATTGTCTGAAACTCGAGCCAATTACATAGATAATCCTCTGGTGATTGGCGTTCCATTTTCCTATATTATTGTTCATGAAATATTAAGTAGAATCAAGCATAGTATCGATTTTATAGGTACTTAGGCAATCTCATTTTTACTTAGTTAATTTTACCCCCTAAAATAATTTTACTTGTAGAATTGTCTGAAACTCGTGGCTATTGCATAGATAATCCTCTGGTGAAGTACGTTCCATTTTCCTATGTTTATGTTCTTGAAATATTATGCTGAATCAAGCACAGTATCGACCTTATGGGTACTTAGGGAATCTCATAGGTATTTAGTCAATTTTACCCTCTTAACCTCATTTCTACTTGATGAATTATCTTAAACTCGTGCCTATTTCATAGATTATTCTTCGATTCAGTACGTTCCATTTGCCAATGTTAATGTTCTTCAAATATTAAGGAGAATAAAGCACAGTATCGATCTTATAGGTACTTAGGCAATCTCATAGGTACGTAGTCAATTTTACCCTCTAAACCTCATTTCTACTTGATGAATTGTCTGAAACTCATGCCTATTGCTTAGATAATCCTCTGGTGAAGGACGTTCCATTTTGCTATGTTTATGTTCTTAAAATATTAAGCAGAATAACGCACAGTATCGATCTTATAGGTACTTAGGCAATCTCATATGTACATAGGCAATTTTACCCTCTTACCCTCATTTCTATTTGATGAATTGTCCGAAACTCGTGCCTATTGCATAGATATTCCTCTAGTGAAGTACGTTCCGTTTTCCTATATTAATGTTCTTGAAATATTATGCAAAATAATGTACAGTATCGATCTCATCGGTACTTAGGCAATCTCATATGTACATAGGTAAGTTTACCCTCTTAACCTCTTTTCAATGTGATGAATTGTCTGAAAGTCGTGCCTATTGTATAGATAATCCTCTGGTGAAGGACAATTCATTTTCCTATATTACTGTTCATGAAATATTAAGCAGAATCAAGCACACTATCGATTTTACAGGTCCTTAGGCAATCTCATATTTACTTTGGCAATTTTACCATCTTAACCTCATTTCTTCTTGATGAATTGTCTGAAACTCGTGCCTATTGCATAGATGATCCTCTGGTGAAGTACATTCCATTATCCAATGTTAATTTTCTTGAAATATTAAGCAGAATCATGCACAGTGTCGACCTTATCGGTACTTAGGCAATCCCATACGTATTTAGGCAATTTTACCATCTAAAAGTCATTTGTACTTGATGAATTGTCTAATACTCGAGCATATTGCATAGATATTCCTCTGGTGAAGTATGTTCCATTTTTCTATGTTAATATTTTCGAAAGATTAAGTAAAATTAAGCAAAGTACCGATATTATAGGTACTTAGGAAATCTCATATGTACAAAGGCAATTTTACCCTCTTAACCTCATTTCTACATCATGAATTGTCTGAAACTCGAGCCAATTACATAGATAATCCTCTGGTGATGGGCGTTCCATTTTCCTATATTACCGTTCATGAAATATTAAGTTGAATCAAGCACAGTATCGATTTTATAGGTACTTAGGCAATCTCATTTTTACATAGTTAATTTTACCCCTTAAACGTAATTTCTACTTGTAGAATTGTCTGAAACTCGTGGCTATTGCATAGATAATCCTCTGGTGAAGTACGTTCCATTTTCCTATGTTTATGTTCTTGAAATATTATGTTGAATAAAGCATAGTATCGACCTTATGGGTACTTAGGAAATCTCATAGGTATTTAGTCAATTTTACACTCTTAACCTCATTTCTACTTGATGAATTATCTTAAACTCGTGCCTATTTCATAGATTATCCTTTGGTAAAGTACGTTCCATTTGCCAATGTTAATGTTCTTCAAATATTAAGCAGAATCAATCACAGTATCGATCTTATAGGTACTTAGGCAATCTCATAGGTACGTAGTCAATTTTACCCTCTTAACCTCATTTCTACTTGATGAATTGTCTGAAACTCGTGCCTATTGCATAGATAATCCTCTGGTGAAGGACGTTCCATTTTCTACTTGATGAATTGTCTTAAAATATTAAGCGGAACAACGCACAGTATCGATCTTATAGGTACTTAGGCAATCTCATATGTACATAGGCAATTTTACCCTCTTAGCCTCATTTCTATTTGATGAATTGTCCGAAACTCGTGCCTATTGCATAGATAATCATTTGGTGAAGTACGTTCCATTTTCTTATATTAATGTTCTTGAAATATTAAGCAGAATAACGCACAGTATCGATCTTATAGGTACTTAGGCAATCTCATATGTACATAGGTAATTTTACCCTCTTAACCTCTTTTCAACGTGATGAATTGTCTGAAACTCGTGCCAATTGTATAGATAATCCTCTGGTGAAGGACAATTCATTTTCCTATATTACTGTTCATGAAATATTAAGCAGAATCAGGCACACTATCGATTTTACTGGTCCTTAGGCAATCTCATATTTACTTTGGCAATTTTACCCTCTTAACCTCATTTCTACTTGATGAATTGTCTGAAACTCATGCCTATTGCATAGATTATCCTCTGGTGAAGGACGTTCGATTTTCCTATATTAATGGTATAGAAATATTAAGCAGAATCATGCACAGTATCGATCTTATAGGTACTTAGGCAATCTCATTTCGATAAAATGAATTGTCTGAAACTCGTGCCTATTGCATAGATTATCCTCTGGTGAAGGACATTCCATTTTCCTATATTAATGGTCTGGAATATTAAGCAGAATGAAGCACAGTATCGATTTTATAGGTACTTAGGCAATCTCATTTTTACTTTGGCCATTTTACCAACTTAACCTCATTTCTACTCGATGAATTGTTTGAAACTCGTGCCTATTGCATAGATTATCCTCTGGTGAAGGACCTTCAATTTTTTTATATTAATGGTGTAGAAATATTAAGCAGAATCAAGCACAGAAAAGATCTTATCGGTACATAGGCAATCACATATTTACTTAGGCAATTTTACCATCTTAACCTCATTTCTACTTGATGAATTGTCTGAAACTCGTGCTTATTGCATAGACTATCCTCTGCTGAAGGACGTTCCATTTTCCTATATTAATGGCTTGGAAATATTAAGCAGAATGAAGCACAGTAACGATCTTATAGGTACTTAGGCAATCTCATATTTACTTCGGCAATTTTACCCTCTAATCATCATTTCTTCTTGATGACTTGTCTCAAACTCGTGCCTATTGCATAGATAATACTCTGGTGAAGTACGTTCCATTATCCTATGTTAATGTTCTTGAAATATTAAGCAAAATCAAGCACAGTATCGACCTTATAGGTACTTAGGTAATCTCTAAGGTATTTAGGAAATTTTACCCTCTTAATCTAATTTCTACATGATGAATTATCCAAAACGCGTGCGTATTGCATAAGTAATCCTCTAGTGAAGTACAATCCATTTTCCTAGGTTAATGTTCTTGAAATATTAAGCATAATGAAGCACAGTATCGATCGTATAGGTACTTAGGCAATCTCTTAGTTATTTAGGCAATTTTACCCTCTTAACCTTGTTTCTACTTGATGAATTGTCTGAAACTCGTGCCTATTGTATAGATAATTCTATGGTGAAGGACGTTCCATTTTTGTGTGTTAATGTTCCTGAAATATAAAGCAGAATCAAGCACAGTATCGATCTTGTAAGTACTTAGACAATCTCATATGTACAAAGGCAATTTTACCCTCTTAACCTCATTTCTACTTGATAAATTATCTGAAACTCGTGCCTATTGCGTAGGTAATCCTATGGTGAAGGAAATTCCATTTTCCTATATTAATGTTCTTGAAATATTAAGCAGAATCAAGCACAGTATCGATCTTATAGGTACGTAGATAATCTCATATTTACTTAGGCAATTTTACCTTGTAAACGTCGTTTCTACTTGATGAATTGTCTGAAACTCGTGCCTATAGTTTAGATAATCCTCTGGTGAAGGACGTTCCATTTTCCTATGTTTATGTTCTTAAAATATTAAGCAGAATAACGCACAGTATCGATCTTATAGGTACTTAGGCAATCTCATATGTACATAGGCAATTTTACCCTCTTACCCTCATTTCTTTTTGATGAATTGTCCGAAACTCGTGCCTATTGCATAGATAATCCTCTAGTGAAGTACGTTCCATTTTCCTATATTAATGTTCTTGAAATATTACGCAAAATAACGCACAGTATCGATCTCATAGGTACTTAGGCAATCTCATATGTACATAGGTAATTTTACCCTCTTAACCTCTTTTCAACATGATGAATTGTCTGAAACTCGTGCCTAATGTATAGATAATCCTCTGGACAAGGACAATTTATTTTCCTATATTACTATTCATGAAATATTAAGCAGAATCAAGCACACTATCGATTTTACAGGTCCTTAGGTAATCTCAGATTTACTTTGGCAATTTTACCCTCTTAACCTCATTCCTTCTTGATGAATTGTTTAAAACTCGTGCCTATTGCATAGATTATCCTTTGGTAAAGGACGTTCGATTTTCCTATATTAATGGTGTAGAAATATTAAGCAGAATCAAGCACAGTATCGATCTTATAGGTACTTAGGCAATCTCATTTTACTTAGGCAATTTTACCCTCTTAACCTCATTTCGGCAAGATGAATTGTCTGAAACTCGTGGCTATTTGGTAGATAATCCTCTAGTGAAGTACGTTCCATTTTCCTAACTTTATGTTCTTCAAATATTGAGCAGAATCAAGCACAATATCAACCTTATAGGTACTTAGGGAATCTCATAGGTATTTAGTCAATTTTACCATCTTAACCTCGTTTCTACATGATGAATTGTCTTAAACTCGTGCCTATTGCATAGATAATCCTTTGGTAAAGTATGTTCCATTATCCTATGTTAATGTTCTTGAAATATTAACCATAATCCAGCACAGTATCGATTGTATAGGTAGTTAGGCAATCTCATATGTACATAGGCAATTTTACCCTCTTAACCTCATTTAAACTTGATGAATTGTCTGAAACTCGTGCCTATTGGGTAGATTATCCTCTAGTGAAGTACGTTCCATTTTCCTAACTTTATGCTCTTGAAATATTAAGCAAAATCAAGCACAATATCGACCTTATAGGTACTTAGGGAATCTCATAGGTATTTAGTCAATTTTACCCTCTTAACCTCGTTTCTACATGATGAATTGTCTTAAACTCGTGCCTATTGCATAGATAATCCTTTGGTAAAGCATGTTCCATTATCCTATGTTAATGTTCTTGAAATATTAACCAGAATCAAGCACAGTATCGATCTTATAGGCACTTAGGCAATCTCATATTTACTTAGGTAATTTTACCCTCTAAACGTCATTTCTACTTGACAAATTGTCTGAAACCCGTGCATATTTCATAGATGATCCGCCGGTGAAGTACGTTCCATTTTCCTATGTTAATGTACTTGAAATATTAAACAGAATCAAGCACAATATCGACCTTATAGGTACTTAGGCAATCCCTTAGGTATTATTGCAATTTTACCCACTTAACCTCATTTCTACTTGATGAATTGTCTGAAACGAGTGCCTATTCCATAGGTATTCCTCTGGTGAAGCACGTTCCATTTTACTAAATATATGTTCTTGAAATTTTAAGCGGAATAACGCACAGTATCGATCTTATAGGTACTTAGGCAATCCTATATGTACATAGGTAATTTTACCCTCTTAACCTCATTTCTACTTGATGAATTGTCTGAAACGAGTGCCTAATGCAAAGATTACCCTCTTAACCTCATTTCTACTTGATGAATCAAGAATAGTAACGATCTTATAGGTACTTAGGCAATCTCATATTTACTTAGGCAATTTTACCCTCTTAACCTCATTTCTACGTAATCTTTTGTCTCAAACTCGTGCCTATTGTATAGATATTCCTCTGGTGAAGTACATTCCATTTTCCTATGTTTATGTTCTTGAAATATTATGCTTAATCAAGTACAGTATCGACCTTATGGGTACTTAGGGAATCTCATAGGTATTTAGTCAATTTTAACCTCTTGACCTCATTTCTATTTGATGAAGTATCTGAAACTCGTGCCCATTTCATAGATTACCCTTTGGTAAATTACGTTCCATTTGCCAATGTTAATGTTCTTCAAATATTAAGCAGAATCAAGCACAGTATCGATCTTATAGGTACTTAGGCAATCTCATAGGTACGTAGTCAATTTTACCCTCTTAACCTCATTTCTACTTGATGAATTGTCTGAAACTCGGGCCTATTGCATAGATAATCCTCTGGTGAAAGACCTTCCATTTTCCTGTGTTTATGTGCTTAAAATATTAAGCAGAATAACTCATAGTATCGATCTTATAGGTACTTAGGAAATCTCATATGTACATAGGCAATTTTACCCTCTTAACCTCATTTCTATTTGATGAATTGTCCAAAACTCGTGCCTATTGCAAAGATTATCCACTCGTGACAGACGTTTCATTTCCCTATATTAATGGTCTGAAAATATTAAGCAGAATCAAGCATAGTATCGATCTTATAGGCACTTAGGCAATCTCATATTTACTTAGGCAATTTTACCCACTTAACCTCATTTCTACTTAATGTATTGTCTCCAACTCGTGCCCAATGTATAGATAATCCTCTGGTGAAGTACGTTTCATTTTTCCTTTGTTAATGTTCTTGACATATTCAGCATAATCAAGCATAGTATCGATCTTATATGTACATGGGCAATTTCATATTTACTTAGGCAATTTTACCCTCTAAATGTCATTTCTACTTGATGAATTGTCTGAAACTCGTGCCTAATGCATAGATAATCCTCTGGTGAAGTACATTCCATTTTTCTATAGTTATTTTCATGAAATATTAAGCAGAATGAAGCACAGGATCGACCTTATAGGAGCTTAGGAAATCTCATAGGTATTTATTCAATTTTACCCTTTTTACCTCATTTCTACTCGATGAATTGTCCGAAACTCGTGCATTTTGCATAGATAATCCTTTGGTAAAGTACATTCCATTTTCCAATGTTAATGTTCTTGAAATATTTAGCAGAATCAAGCACAGTATCGATCTATAGGTACTTAGGCAATCTCATATGTACATAGGCAATTTTACCCTCTGAACCTCATTTCTACTTGATGAATTGTCTGAAACTCGTGCCTATTGCATAGATAATCCTCTGGTGTAGGACGTTCCATTTTCCTGTATTAATGTTCTTGAAATATTAATCAGAATAACGCCCAGTATCGATCTTATAGGTACATAGGCAATCTGATATGTACATAGGTAATTTTACCCTCTTAACCTCATTTCTATCTGATGAATTGTCTAAAACTCGAGCCTCTTACATAGATTATCCACTGGTGACGGACGTTCCATTTTTCTATATTAATGGTCTGGAAATATTAAGCAGAATCAAGCACAGTATCGATCTTATAGGCACTTAGGCAATCTCATATTTACTTAGGCAATTTTACCCTCTTAACCTCATTTCTACTTAATGTAATGTCTCAAAGTCGTGCCTATTGTATAGATAATCCTCTGGTGAAGTACATTCCACTTTCCTTTGTTATAGTTCTTGACATATTTAGCATAATCAACGATAGTATCGATCTTATATGTACATGGGCAATCTCATATTTACTTAGGCAATTTTACCCTCTAATCGTCATTTCTACTTGATGAATTATCCGAAACTCGTGCATAATGCATAGGTAATCCTCTAGTGAAGTACGTTCCATTTTTCTATGTTTATGTGCTTGAAATATTAAGTAGAATCAAGCATAGTATCGACCTTTTTGGTACGTAGGGAATCTCATAGGTATTTATTCAATTTCACCCACTTAACCTTATTTCTACTTGATGAATTGTCTGAAACTCGTGCCTTTTGCATAGATAATCCTTTGGTAAAGTACGTTCCATTTTCCAATGTAAAAGTTCTTGAAATATTAAGCAGAATCAAGTACAGTATCGATCGTATAGGTACTTAGGCAATCTCATATGTACGTAGGCAATTTTACCCTCTTAACCTCATTTCTACTTGATGAATTGTCTGAAACTCGTGCCTATTGCATAGATAATTCTCTGGTGAAGGACGTTCCATTTTCCTATAGTAAAGTTCTTGAAATATTAAGCAGAATCAAGCACAATATCGATCTTAAAGGTACTTCGGCAATCTCATATGTACATAGGTAATTTTACCCTCTTAACCTCATTTCTACTTGATGAATTGTCTGGAACTCGTGCCTATGGCATACATTCTCCTCTAGTGAAGGACGTTCCATTTTCCTATAATAATGGTCTTGAAATATTAGGTAGAATCAAACACAAGATTGATCTAATAGGTACTTAGGCAATCTCATATTTACTTCGGCAATGTTACCCTCTAAACGTCATTTCTACTTGATAAATTGTCTGAAACTCGTGCCTATTGCGTAGATAATTCTCTAGGGAAGTAAGTTCCATTTTCTTATATTAATGTTCTTGAAATATGAATTAGAATCATGCACAGTATCGACCTTATAGGTACTTAGGCGATCCCATACGTATTTAGGTAATTTTACCCTCTTAACCTCATTTCTACTTCTGAATTGTCTGATACTCGTGCCTATTGTATAGCTAATACTATGGTGAAATACGTTCCATTTTCCAATGTTAATGTTCTTGAAATATTAAGCAGCATCCAGCTCAGTATCGATGTATAGCTAGTTAGGCAATCTCATATGTATGTAGGCAATTTAACCCTCCTAAACTCATTTCAACTTGCTGAATTGTCTGAAACTAGTGCCTATTGCATAGATTATCCTCTGGTGAAGGACGTTCCATTTTCCTATATTAATGGTATGGAAATATTAAGCAGAATCAATCACAGTATCGATCTTATAGGTACTTAGGCAATCTCATATTTATTTAGGTAATTTTACCCTCTAAACATAATTTCTACTTAATGAATTGTCTGAAATTCGTGCCTATTGCATAGATAATCCTCTGGTAAAGTACGATCCATTTTCCAATGTTAATGTTCTTGAAATATTAAGCATAATTAAGCATAGTATTGGTCTTATATTTACTTAGGCAATCTCATATTTACTTCGGCAATTTTACCATCTAAACATCATTTTTACTTGTTGAATTGTCCCAAACTCGTTTCTATTGCATAGATAATCCTCTGGTGAAGTACGTTCCATTTTCGGAAGTTTTTGTTGTTAAAATATTAAGGAGAATCAAGCATAGTATCGACTTTATAGGTACTGAGGGAATCTCATTGGTATTTAGTCAATTTTATCCTCTAAACCTCATTTCTACTTGAAGAATTGTCTCAAACTCGTGCCTATTGCATTGATAATCCTTAGGTAAAGTTTGTTCCTTTTCCCTATGTTAATGTTCATGAAATATTAACCATAATCAAGCATAGTAACGATCGTATAGGTACTTAGGCAATCTCATATGTACATAGGCAATTTTGACCTCTTAACCTCATTTCTACTTGATGAATTATCTGAAACTCGTGCCTTTTGCATAGATAATCCTTTGGTAAAGTTCGTTCCATTTTCCAATGTTAATGTTCTTAAAATATTAAGCAGAATCAAACACAGTATCGATCGTATAGGTACTCAGGCAATCTCATATGTACGTAGGCCATTTCACCCACTTTACCTCATTTATACTGGGTGAATTGTCTGAAACTCGTGCCTATTGCATAAATTATCCTGTGGTGAAGGACGTTCGATTTTCCTATATTAATGGTTTGGAAATATTAATCAGAATCAAGCACAGTAACGATCTTATAGGTACTTAGGCAATTTGATATTTACTTAGGCAATTTTACCCTCTTAACGTCATTTCAACCTGATAATTGGTCTGAAACTCGTGCTTATTGCATAGATTATCCCCTGGTGAAGGACGTTCCATTGTCCTATGTTAATGTTCCAGAAATTTTATGCAGAATCAAGCACAATATCGATCTTATAGGTACTTATGCAATCTCATATTTACTTAGGCAATTTTACCCTCTAAACGTCATTTCTACTTAATGAATTGTCTGAAACTTGTGCCTATTGCATAGATAATCCTCTGGTGAAGTATATTCCATTTTCCTATATTAATGTTCTTGAAATATTAAGCACCATCAAGCACAGTATCGATCTTATAGGTACTTAGGAAATCATACATTTAGTTAGGAAATTTTACCCTCAAAACGTCATTTCTACTTGATGAATTGTCTCAAACTCGTGCCTATTGCATAGATAATCCTCTGGGGAAGCACGTTCCATTTTCCTTAGTTTATGTTCTTGAAATATTAAGCAAAATCAAGCACATTATCGACTTTATAGGTACTTAGGGAATCTCAAAGGTATTTAGTCAATTTTACCCTCTTAACCTTATTTCTACTTGTTGAATTGTCTCAAACTCGTTCCTATTGGATTGATAATCATTTGGTAAAGTACGTTCCATTTTCCTATGTAATGTTCTTGAAATATTAACCATTAGCAAGGACAGTATCGATCTTATAGGGACTTTGGCAATCTCATTTGTACTTAGGCAATTTTACCCTCTAAACGTCATTTCTACTTAATGAATTGTCTGAAACTCGTGCCTATTGCATAGATAATCCACTAGTGAAGGAAGTTCCATTTTCTTGTATTAATGTTCTTGAAATATTAAGCAGAGTCAAGCACAGTATCGATCTTATAGATACTTAGGCAATCTCATATTTACTTAGACAATTTTACCCTCTAAACGTCATTTCTACTTGATGAATTGTTTGAAACTCGTGCCTATTGTTTAGATAATCCTCTGGTGAAGTACGTTCCATTTTCCTTTGTAAATGCTCTTGAAATATTAAGCATAATCAAGCATAGTATCGATCTTATAGTCACTTAGGCAATCTCATATTTACTTAGGCAATTTTACCCTCTAAACGTCATTTCTACTCGTTGAATTATCTCAAACTCGTGCCTATTACATAGATAATCCTCTAGTGAAGTACGTTCCTTTTTCTTAAGTTTTTGTTCTTAAAATATTAAGAAGAATCAAGCACAGTATCGACTTTGTAGGTACTGAGGGAATCTCATTGGTATTTAGTCAATTTTACGCTCACAACCTCATTTCTACTTGATGAATTGTCTAAAACTCGTGCCTATTGCATTGATAATCCTTAAGTAAAGTACATTCCATTTTCCTATGTTAATTTTTTTGAAATATTAACCATAACCAAGCACAGTAACGATCGTATAGGAACTTAGCCTATCTCATATGTACATAGGCAATTTTGACCTCTTAACCGCTTTTCTACTTGATGAATTATTTGAAGCTCGTGCCTTTTGCATTGATAATATTTTGGTAAAGTACGTTCCATTTTCCAATGTTAATGTTCTTGAAATATTAAGTAGAATCAAGCACAGTATCCATCATATAGGTACTTAGGCAATCTCATATGTACGTAGGCAATTTCACCCTCTTGACCATATTTTTACTTGATGAATTGTCTGAGACTCGTGCCTATTGCATAGATTATCCTGTGGTGAAGGACGTTCGATTTTCCTATATTAATGGTCTGGATTATTAATCAGACTCAAGCATAGTAACGATCTTATAGAAACTCAGGCAATCTCATATTTACTTAGGCAATTTTGCCCTCTTAACCTCATTTCAACTTGATAATTAGTCTGAAACTCGTGCTTATTGCATAGATTATCCTCTGGGGAAGGACGTTCCATTTTCCTATATTAATGTTCTAGAAATTTTATGTAGAATCAAGCACAATATCGATCTTATAGGTACTTACGCAATCTCATATTTACTTAGGCAATTTTACCCTCTAAACGTCATTTCTACTTAATGAATTCTCTGAAACTCGTGCCTATTGCATCGATAATCCTCTGGTGAAGTACATTCCATTTTTCTATTTTAATGTTCTGGAAATATTAAGCACAATCAAGCACAGTATCGATCTTATAGGTACTTAGGAAATCATATATTTACTTAGGAAATTTTACCCTCAAAACGTCATTTCTACTTGATGAATTGTTTCAAACTCGTGCCTATTGCATACGTAATCCTCTGATGAAGCACGTTCCATTTTCCTTAGTTTATGTTCTTGAAATATTAAGCAAAATCGAGCACATTATCGACCTTAAAGGTACTTAGGGAATCTCCAAGGTATTTAGTCAATTTTACCCTCTTAAACTCATTTCTACTTGTTGAATTGTCTCAAACTTGTTCCTATTGGATTGATAATCATTTGGTAAAGTACGTTCCATTTTCCTATGTAATGTTTTTGAAATATTAACCATTATCAAGCACAGTATCGATCTTATAGGGATTTAGGCAATCTCATTTGTACTTAGGCAATTTTACCCTCTAAACGTCATTTCTACTTAATGAATTGTCCGAAACTCGTGCCTATTGCATAGATAATCCACTGGTGAAGGACGTTCCATTTTCTTGTATTAATGTTCTTGAAATATTAAGCAGAGTCAAGCACAGTATCGATCTTATAGGTACTTAGGCAATCTCATATTTACTTAGACAATTTTAACCTCTAAACGTCATTTCTACTTGATGAATTGTCTGAAACTCGTGCCTATTGTTTAGATAATCCTCTGGTGAAGTACATTTCATTTTCCTTTGTAAATGCTCTTGAAATATTAAGCATAATCAAGCATAGTATCGATCTTATAGTCACTTAGGCAATCTCATATTTAAATAGGCAATTTTACCCTCTAAACGTCATTTCTACTTGTTGAATTGTCTCAAACTCGTGCCTATTGCATAGATAATCCTCTGGTGAAGTACGTTCCATTTTCTTAAGTTTTTGTTCTTAAAATATTAAGAAGAATCAAGCACAGTATCGACTTTATAGGTACTGAGGGAATCTTATTGGTATTTAGTCAATTTTACGCTCTTAACCTCATTTCTACTTGATGAATTGTCTCAAACTCGTGCCTATTGCATTGATAATCCTTAGGTAAAGTAAGTTCCATTTTCCTATGTCAATGTTCTTGAAATATTAACCATAATCAAGCACAGTAACGATCGTATAGGAACTTAGGCTATCTCATATGTACATAGGCAATTTTAACCTCTTAACCTCATTTCTACTTGATAATTAGTCTGAAACTCGTGCCTATTGCATAGATTATCCTGTGGTGAAGGACGTTCGATTTTCCTATATTAATGGTCTGGAAATATTAATCAGAATCAAGCACAGTAACGATCTTATAGGTACTTAGGCAATCTCATATTTACTTAGGCAATTTTACCCTCTTATCCTCATTTCAACTTGATAATTAGTCTGAAACTCGTGCTTATTGCATAGATTATCCTCTGGTGAAGGATGTTCCATTTTCCTATATTAATGTTCTAGAAATTGCATGCAGAATCAAGCACAATATCGATCTAATAGGTACTTAGGAAATCACATATTTACTTAGGATATTTTACCCTCAAAACGTCATTTCTACTTGATCAATTATCTCAAACTCGTGCCAATTGCTTAGATAATCCTCTGGTGAAGCACGTTCCTTTGTCCTTAGTTTATGTTCTTGAAATAATAAGCAGAATCAAGCACATTATCGACCTTATAGGTACTTAGGGAATCTCAAAGGTATTTAGTCAATTTTATCCTCTTAACCTCATTTCGACTTGTTGAATTATCTCAAACTCGTGCCTATTGCATTGATAATCATTTGGTAAAGTATGTTCCATTTTCCTATGTAATGTTCCTAAAATATTAAGCAGAGTCAAGCCCAGTATCCATCTTATAGCTACTTAGGCAATCTCATATTTACTTAGGCAATTTACCCTCCAAACGTCATTTCTACTTGATGAATTGTCTGAAACTCGTGCCTATTGTATAGATAATCCTCTGGTGAATTACGTTCCATTTTCCTTTGTAAATGCTCTTGAAATATTAAGCATAATCATGTATAGTATCGACCTTATAGGTACTTGGGCAATCTCATATTTACTTAGGCAATTTTACACTCTTAACCTCATTTCTACTTGATGAATTGTCTCAAACTCGAGCCTATTGCATAGATAATCCTTTGCTAAAGTACGTTCCATTTTTCTATGTTAATGTTCTTGAAATACTAACCATAATCAAGCACAGTATCGATCGTATAGGTACTTAGGCAAATTCATATGTACATAAGCAATTTTACCCTCTTAACCTCATTTTTGCTTGATGAATTGTCTGGAACTCGTGCCTATTGCATAGATAATCCTCTGGTGAAGGATGTTCCATGTTCCAGTATAAATGTTCTTGAAATATTAAGCAAAATCATGCACAACATCGATCTTATTTGTACTTAGGCAATCTCATTTGTACATAAGAAATTTTACCCTCTTAACCTCATTTCTACTTGATGAATTGTCTGAAACTCGTTCCGATTGCATAGATTATCCTCTGGTGATGGACGTTCCATTTTCCTATATTAATGGTCTAGAAATATTAAGCAGAATGAAGCACAATCTCGATCTTAAAGGTACTTAGGCAATCTCATATTTACTTAGGCAATTTTACCATCTAAACGTCATTTCTATTTGATTAATTGTCTGACACTCGTGCCAATTGCATAGAAAATCCTCTAGGGACGTAAGTTCATTTTCCTATATTATCGTTCTTGAAATAATAAGCAGAATCAAGCACAGTATCGATCTTAGAGGTACATAGGCAATCTCATATTTACTTAGGCTATTTTACCCTATAAATGTCATTTCAACTTGATGAAATGTCTGAAACTCGTGCCTATTGCATAGATAATGCTCTGGTGAAGTACGTTCCAATTTCCTATGGTAATGTTCTTGAAATATTAAGCATAATCAAGCATAGTATCGATCTTATAGTTACTTAGGCAATCTCATATTTACTTAGGCTATTTTACCCACTAAACGTTATTTCTACATGATCAATTGTCTGAAACTCTTGCCTATTGCATAGATTATCCTCTGGTGAAGGACTTTCCATTTTCCTATATTAATGGTCTGGCTATATTAAGCAGAATCAAGCACAGGATCGATTTTATTGGTACTTAGGCAATCTCATAGTAACTTAGGCAATTTTACCCTCTAAACGTCATTTCTACTTAATGAATTTTCTGAAACTCGTGCCTATTGCATAGATAATCCTCTAGTGAAGTACGTCCCATTTTCTTATGTTAATATTCTTGAAATATTAAGCATAATCAAGCATAGTATCGATCTTATTGTTATTAGGCAATCTAATATTTACTTAGGCAATTTTACCATCTAAACGTCATATCTACTTGTTGAATTGTCTCAAACTCGTGCCTATTGAATAGATAATCCTCTAGTGAAGTACGTTCAATTTTCTTAAGTTTTTGTTCTTGAAATATTAAGCAGAATCAAGCACAGTATCGATCTTAGAGGTACATAGGCAATCTCATATTTACTTAGGCTATTTTACCCTATAAATGTCATTTCAACTTGATGAAATGTCTGAAACTCGTGCCTATTGCATAGATAATGCTCTGGTGAAGTACGTTCCATTTTCCTATGGTAATGTTCTTGAAATATTAAGCATAATCAAGCATAGTATCGATCTTATAGTTACTTAGGCAATCTCATATTTACTTAGGCTATTTTACCCACTAAACGTTATTTCTACATGATCAATTGTCTGAAACTCTTGCCTATTGCATAGATTATCCTCTGGTGACGGACTTTCCATTTTCCTATATTAATGGTCTGGCTATATTAAGCAGAATCAAGCACAGGATCGATTTTATTGGTACTTAGGCAATTTTACCCTCTAAACGTCATTTCTACTTAATGAATTTTCTGAAACTCGTGCCTATTGCATAGATAATCCTCTAGTGAAGTACGTCCCATTTTCTTATGTTAATGTTCTTGAAATATTAAGCATAATCAAGCATAGTATCGATCTTATTGTTATTAGGCAATCTAATATTTACTTAGGCAATTTTACCATCTAAACGTCATATCTACTTGTTGAATTGTCTCAAACTCGTGCCTATTGAATAGATAATCCTCTGGTGAAGTACGTTCAATTTTCTTAAGTTTTTGTTCTTGAAATATTAAGCAGAATCAAGCACAGTATCGATCTTAGAGGTACATAGGCAATCTCATATTTACTTAGGCTATTTTACCCTATAAATGTCATTTCAACTTGATGAAATGTCTGAAACTCGTGCCTATTGCATAGATAATGCTCTGGTGAAGTACGTTCCATTTTCCTATGGTAATGTTCTTGAAATATTAAGCATAATCAAGCATAGTATCGATCTTATAGTTACTTAGGCAATCTCATATTTACTTAGGCTATTTTACCCACTAAACGTTATTTCTACATGATCAATTGTCTGAAACTCTTGCCTATTGCATAGATTATCCTCTGGTGACGGACTTTCCATTTTCCTATATTAATGGTCTGGCTATATTAAGCAGAATCAAGCACAGGATCGATTTTATTGGTACTTAGGCAATTTTACCCTCTAAACGTCATTTCTACTTAATGAATTTTCTGAAACTCGTGCCTATTGCATAGATAATCCTCTAGTGAAGTACGTCCCATTTTCTTATGTTAATGTTCTTGAAATATTAAGCATAATCAAGCATAGTATCGATCTTATTGTTATTAGGCAATCTAATATTTACTTAGGCAATTTTACCATCTAAACGTCATATCTACTTGTTGAATTGTCTCAAACTCGTGCCTATTGAATAGATAATCCTCTGGTGAAGTACGTTCAATTTTCTGAAGTTTTTGTTCTTGAAATATTAAGCAGAATCAACAACAGTATCAACTTTATAGGTACTGAGGGAATCTCATTGGTATTTACTCAATTTTACCCTCTTAACCTCATTTCTACTTAATGAATTGTCTCAAACTCGTACCTATTGCATTGGTAATCCTTTGGTAAATTAGGTTCCATTTTCCTATGTTAATGTTCTTGAAATATTAACGATAATCAAGCATAGTAACGATCGTATAGGTACTTAGGCAATCTCATATGTACATATGCAATTTTAACCTGTTAACCTCATTTCTACATGATGAATTGTCTGAAACTCGTGCCTATTGCATAGATAATCCCCTGGTGAAGGCCGTTCCATTTACCTATATTAATGTTCTTGAAATATTAAGCAGAATCAAGCATAGTATCGATCTTATAGGTACTTAGGCAATCTCATAGTTACTTAGGCAATTTTACCCTCTAAACGACATTTCTACTTAATGAATTGTCTGAAACTCGTGCCTATTGCATAGATAATGCTCTGGTGAAGTACGTTCCATTTTCTTATGGTAATGTTCTTGAAATATTAAGCATAATCAAGCATAGTATCGATCTTATAGTTATTAGGCAATCTCATATTTACTTAGGCAATTTTACCATCTAAACGTCATATCTACTTGTTGAATTGTCTCAAACTCGTGCCTATTGAATAGATAATCCTCTGGTGAAGTACGTTCAATTTTCTTAAGTTTTTGTTCTTGAAATATTAAGCAGAATCAACAACAGTATCAACTTTATAGGTACTGAGGGAATCTCATTGGTATTTACTCAATTTTACCCTCTTAACCTCATTTCTACTTGATGAATTGTCTCAAACTCGTGCCTATTGCATTGATAATCCTTTGGTAAATTACGTTCCATTTTCCTATGTTAATGTTCTTGAAATATTAACGATAATCAAGCACAGTAACGATCGTATAGGTACTTAGGCAATCTCATATGTACATATGCAATTTTAACCTGTTAACCTCATTTCTACATGATGAATTGTCTGAAACTCGTGCCTATTGCATAGATAATCCCCTGGTGAAGGCCGTTCCATTTACCTGTATTAATGTTCTTGAACTATTAAGCAGAATCAAGCATAGTATCGATCTTATAGGTACTTAGGCAATCTCATAGTTACTTAGGCAATTTTACCCTCTAAACGACATTTCTACTTAATGAATTGTCTGAAACTCGTGCCTATTGCATAGATAATGCTCTGGTGAAGTACGTTCCATTTTCTTATGGTAATGTTCTTGAAATATTAAGCATAATCAAGCATAGTATCGATCTTATAGTCATTAGGCAATCTCATATTTACTTAGGCAATTTTACCATCTAAACGTCATATCTACTTGTTGAATTGTCTCAAACTCGTGCCTATTGAATAGATAATCCTCTGGTGAAGTACGTTCAATTTTCTTAAGTTTTTGTTCTTGAAATATTAAGCAGAATCAACAACAGTATCAACTTTATAGGTACTGAGGGAATCTCATTGGTATTTACTCAATTTTACCCTCTTAACCTCATTTCTACTTGATGAATTGTCTCAAACTCGTGCCTATTGCATTGATAATCCTTTGGTAAATTACGTTCCATTTTCCTATGTTAATGTTCTTGAAATATTAACGATAATCAAGCACAGTAACGATCGTATAGGTACTTAGGCAATCTCATATGTACATATGCAATTTTAACCTGTTAACCTCATTTCTACATGATGAATTGTCTGAAACTCGTGCCTATTGCATAGATAATCCCCTGGTGAAGGCCGTTCCATTTACCTGTATTAATGTTCTTGAACTATTAAGCAGAATCAAGCATAGTATCGATCTTATAGGTACTTAGGCAATCTCATAGTTACTTAGGCAATTTTACCCTCTAAACGACATTTCTACTTAATGAATTGTCTGAAACTCGTGCCTATTGCATAGATAATGCTCTGGTGAAGTACGTTCCATTTTCTTATGGTAATGTTCTTGAAATATTAAGCATAATCAAGCATAGTATCGATCTTATAGTCATTAGGCAATCTCATATTTACTTAGGCAATTTTACCATCTAAACGTCATATCTACTTGTTGAATTGTCTCAAACTCGTGCCTATTGAATAGATAATCCTCTGGTGAAGTACGTTCAATTTTCTTAAGTTTTTGTTCTTGAAATATTAAGCAGAATCAACAACAGTATCAACTTTATAGGTACTGAGGGAATCTCATTGGTATTTACTCAATTTTACCCTCTTAACCTCATTTCTACTTGATGAATTGTCTCAAACTCGTGCCTATTGCATTGATAATCCTTTGGTAAATTACGTTCCATTTTCCTATGTTAATGTTCTTGAAATATTAACGATAATCAAGCACAGTAACGATCGTATAGGTACTTAGGCAATCTCATATGTACATATGCAATTTTAACCTGTTAACCTCATTTCTACATGATGAATTGTCTGAAACTCGTGCCTATTGCATAGATAATCCCCTGGTGAAGGCCGTTCCATTTACCTGTATTAATGTTCTTGAACTATTAAGCAGAATCAAGCATAGTATCGATCTTATAGGTACTTAGGCAATCTCATAGTTACATAGGCAATTTTACCCTCTAAACGACATTTCTACTTAATGAATTGTCTGAAACTCGTGCCTATTGCATAGATAATGCTCTGGTGAAGTACGTTCCATTTTCTTATGGTAATGTTCTTGAAATATTAAGCATAATCAAGCATAGTATCGATCTTATAGTCATTAGGCAATCTCATATTTACTTAGGCAATTTTACCATCTAAACGTCATATCTACTTGTTGAATTGTCTCAAACTCGTGCCTATTGAATAGATAATCCTCTGGTGAAGTACGTTCAATTTTCTTAAGTTTTTGTTCTTGAAATATTAAGCAGAATCAACAACAGTATCAACTTTATAGGTACTGAGGGAATCTCATTGGTATTTACTCAATTTTACCCTCTTAACCTCATTTCTACTTGATGAATTGTCTCAAACTCGTGCCTATTGCATTGATAATCCTTTGGTAAAGTACGTTCCATTTTCCTAGGTCAATGTTCTTGAAATATTGACCATAATCAAGCACAGTAACGATCGTATAGGTACTTAGGCAATCTCATATGTACATAGGCAATTTTAACCTCTTAACCTCATTTCTACTTGATGAATTGTCTGAAACTCGTGCCTATTGCATAGATAATCCTTTGGTGAAGGACGCTCCATTTACCTATATTAATGTTCTTGAAATTTTAAGCAGAATCAAGCACAGTATCGATCTTATAGGTACTTAGGCACTCTCAAAGTTACTTAGGCAATTTTACCCACTAAACGTGATTTCTACTTAATGAATTGTCTGAAACTCGTGCCTATTGCATAGATAATGCTCTGGTGAAGTACGTTCCATTTTCCTATGGTAATGTTCTTGAAATATTAAGCATAATCAAGCATAGTATCGATCTTATAGGTACTTAGGCAATCTCTTATTTACTTAGGCAATTTTACCCTCTAAACGTTATTTCTACTTGATAAATTGTCTGAAACTCGTGCCTGCCTAAGTACCTTTAAGATCGACACTGGGCTTGATTTTGCTTAATATTTCAAGAACATTAATATAGGACAATGGAACGGACTTCACCAGAGGATTATCTATGCAATAGGCATGAGTTTCACAGTATTAATCAAGTAGAAATGACATTTATAGGGTAAAATTGCCTAAGTAACTATGAGATTGCCTAAGTACGTATAAGATCTAAATTATGCCTGATTCTGCTTAATATTTCAAGAACATTAACATAGGACAATGGAACGGACTTCACCAGAGGATTATCTACGCAATAGGCATGAGTTTCATAGTATTCATCAAGTAAAAATGACGTTTAGAGGGTAAAATTGCCTAAGTAACTATGAGATTCCCTAAATACCTATAAGGTCGAAACTATGCTTGATTCTGCTTAATATTTCAAGAACATTAACATCGGAAAATGGAACACACTTCACCAAAGGATTATCTATGCAGTATGCACGAGTGTCAGACAATTCATCAAGTAGAAATGACGTTGAGAGGGGAAAACTGCCAAAGTACATATGAGATTGCCTAAGTACATAAAGATCGATATTGTGGTTGATTCTTCTTAATATTTTAAGAGCATTGACATAGGAATAGGGAACGTACTTCACCAGAGGATTATCTAAGCAATAGGCAAGACTTTCACACAATTCATTAGGTGGAAATGACGTTTAGAGGGTAAAATTGCCTAAGTAAATATGAGATGCCTAAGTAACTATAAGATCGATACTGGGCTTGATTTTGCTTAATATTTCAAGAATATTAATATAGGGAAATGGAACGGACTTCACCAGAGGATTATCTATGCAATAGGCATGACTTTCACTGTATTAATCAAGTAGAAATGACGTTTAGAGGGTAAAATTGCCTAAGCAACTATGAGATTGCCTAAGTACCTATAAGATCTAAACTATGCCTGATTCTGCTTAATATTTCAAGGATATTAACATAGGAAAATGGAACGTACTACACCCTAGGATTATCTACGCAGTATGCATAAGTTTCAGACAATTCATCAAGTAGAAATGACGTTTAGATGGTAAAACTGCCAAAGTAATTATGTGATTGCCTAAGTACCTATAAGATCGATACTGTGCTTGCTTCTTCTTAATAGTTTAAGAGCATTGACATTGGAGTAGGGAACGCACTTCACCAGAGGATTATCTATGCAATAGGCAAGGGTTTCAGACAATTCATCATGTAGAAATGACGTTTAGAGGGTAAAATTGCCCAAGTAACTATGAGATTGCCCAAGTACCTATAAGATATAAATTATGCCTGATTCTGCTTAATATTTCAAGAACATTAATATAGGAAAATGGAACGGACTTCACCAGAGGATTATCTATGAAATAGGCCTGAGTTTCACAGTATTCATCAAGTGGAAATGACGTTTAGAGGGTATAATTGCCTAAGTAAATATGAGATTGCCTAAGTACCTATAAGATCGATACTGGGCTTGATTTTGCTTAATATCTCAAGAACATTAATATAGGAAAATGGAACGGAGTTCACCAGAGGATTATCTATGCAATAGGCCTGACCTTCACAGTATTAGTCAAGTAGAAATGACATTTAGCGGGTAAAATTGGCTAAGTGACTGTGAGATTGGCTAAGTACCTATAAGATCTAGACTATGCCCGATTCTACTTAATATTTCAAGAACATTAACATAGGAAAATGGAACGTACTACACCAAACGATTATCTATGCAGTGTGCACGAGTTTCAGACAATTCATCAAGTAGAAATGACGTTTAGAGGGTAATACTGCCAAAGTACATATGTGATTGCCTAAGTACCTCTAAGATCGATACTGTGCTTGGTTCTTCTTAATAGTTTCAGAGCATTGACATTGGAGTAGGGAACGCACTTCACCAGAGGATTATCTATGCAATAGGCAAGGGTTTCAAACAATTCATCACGTAGAAATGACGTTTAGAGGGTAAAATTACCTAAGTAAATATGAGATTGCCCAAGTACCGATAAGATCGATACTGTGCTTGATTCTTCTTAATATTTTAAGAGCATTAACATTGGAATAGGGAACGTACTTCACCAGAAGATTATCTATGCAATAGGCAAGAGTTACACACAATACATTAAGTAGAAATGACCCTTAGATTGTTAAATTGCCTTAGTAAATATGAGATTGCCTAAGTACCAATAAGATCGACACTGTCCTTGATTCTGCTTAATATTTCAAGAACATTAATATGGGAAAATGGAACGTACTTCACCAGAGGATTATATATGCACTAGGCATGAGTTTCACAGTATTCATCAAGTAGAAATGACGTTTAGAGGGTAAAATTGCCTAAGTAACTATGAGATTGACTAAGTACCAATAAGATCAAAACTATGCTTGATTCTGCTTAATATTTCAAGAACATTAACATAGGAACATGGAACGAACTTCACCAAAGGATTATCTATGCAGTATGCACGAGTTTCAGACAATTCATTAAGTAGAAATCACGTTTAAAGGGAAAAACTGCCAAAGTGCATATGAGATTGCCTAAGTACCTATAAGATCGATACTGTACTTGATTCTGCTTAATATTTTAAGAGCATTAACATAGGAATGGGGAACGTACTTCATCAGCGGATTGTCTATGCAATAGGCAAGAGTTTCACACAATTCATTAAGTGGAAATGACGTTTAGAGGGTAAAATTGCCTAAGTAAATTAGAGATTGCCTAAGTACCTATAAGATCGATACTGGGCTTCATTTTGCTTAATATTTCAAGAACATTAATATAGGAAAATGGAACGGAGTTCACCAGAGGATTATCTATGCAATAGGCCTGACCTTCACATTATTAGTCAAGTAGAAATGACATTTAGCGGGTAAAATTGGCTAAGTGACTGTGTGATTGCCTAAGTACCTATAAGATCTAGACTATGCCTGATTCTACTTAATATTTCAAGAACATTAACATAGGAAAATGGAACGTACTACACCAAACGATTATCTATGCAGTGTGCACGAGTTTCAGACAATTCATCAAGTAGAAATGACGTTTAGAGGATAAAACTGCCAAAGTACATATGTGATTGCCTAAGTACCTATAAGATCGATACTAGGCTTGCTTTTAATTAATAATTTAAGAGCATTGACATTGTAGTAGGGAACGCACTTGACCAGAGGATTATCTATGCAATAGGCAAGGGTTTTAGACAATTCATCATGTAGAAATGACGTTTAGAGGGTAAAATTGCCTAAGTAAATATGAGATTGCCCAAGTACCTATAAGATCGATACTGTGCTTGATTCTTCTTAATATTTTAAGAGCATTAACATTGGAATAGGGAACGTACTTCACCAGAAGATTATCTATGCAATAGGCAAGAGTTTCACACAATTCATTACGTAGAAATGATCCTTAGAGGGTTAAATTGCCTATGTAAATATGAGATTGCCTAGGTACCTATAAAATCGATACTGTTCTTCATTTTGCTTAATTTTTGAAGAACATTAATATAGGCAAATGGAACGTACTTTACCGGAGGATTATCTATGCAATAAGCATGAGTTTCACAGTATTCATCAAGTAGAAATGACGTTTAGAGGATAAAATTGCCTAAGTCACTATGAGATTGCCTAAGTACCTATAAGATCTAAACTATGCCTGATTCTGCTTAATATTTCAAGAACATTAACATAGGAAAATGGAACGAACTTCACCAAAGAATTGTCCATGCAGTATGCACGAGTTTCAGACAATTCATTAAGCAGAAATGACGTTTAAAGGGAAAAATGGCCAAAGTAACTATGAGATTGTCTAAGTACTTATAAGATCGATATTGTGCTTGATTCTTCTTAATATTTTAAGAGCATTAACATAGGAATAGGGAACGTACTTAACCAGAGGATTACCTATGCAATAGGCAAGAGTTTCACACAATTCATTAAGTGGAAATGACGTTTAGAGGGTAAAATTGCCTAAGTAAATATGTGATTGCCTAAGTACCTATAAGATCGATACTGGGCTTGATTTTGCTTAATATTTCAAGAACATTAATATAGGAAAACGGAACGGACTTCACCAGAGGATTATCTATGCAATATGCTTGACTTTCACTATATTAATCAAGTAGAAATGACGTTTTGCGGGTAAAATTGCCTAAGCAACAATGAGATTGCCTAAGTACCTATAAGATCTAAACTATGCATGATTCTGCTTAATATTTCAAGAACATTAACATAGGGAAATGGAACGTACTACACCCTAGGATTATCTACGCAGTATGCATAAGTTTCAGACAATTCATCAAGTAGAAATGACGTTAGGATGGTAAAACTGCCAAAGTAATTATGTGATTGCCTAAGTACCTATAAGATCGATACTGTGCTTGCTTCTTCGTAAAAGTTTAAGAGCATTGACATTGGAGTAGGGAACGCACTTCACCAGAGGATTATCTATGCAATAGGCAAGGGTTTCAGACAATTCATCATGTAGAAATGACGTTTAGAGGGTAAAATTGCCTATGTAAATATGAGATTGCCTAAGTACCTATAAGATCGATACTGGGCGTGATTTTGCTTAATATTTCAAGAACATTAATATAGGGAAACGGAACGGACTTCACTAGAGGATTATCTATGCAATATGCTTGACTTTCACTGTATTAATCAAGTAGAAATGACGTTTAGCGGGTAAAATTGCCTAAGCAACTATGAGATTGCCTATGTACCAATAAGATCTAAACTATGCCTAATTCTGCTTAATATTTCAAGAACATTAACATAGGAAAATGGAACATACTACACCCTAGGATTATCTACGCAGTATGCATAAGTTTCAAACAATTCATCAAGTAGAAATGACGTTTAGATGGTAAAACGGCCAAAGTAATTATGTGATTGCCTAAGTACCTATAAGATCGATACTGTGCTTGATTTTTCTTAATAGTTTAGGAGCATTGACATTGGAGTAGGGAACGCACTTCACCAGAGGATTATCTATGCAATAGGCAAGGGTTTCAAACAATTCATCATGTAGAAATGACGTTTAGAGGGTAAAATTGCCTAAGTAAATATGAGATTGCCCAAGTACCTATAAGATCGATACCGTGCTTGATTCTTCTTAATATTTTAAGAGCATTAACATTGGAATAGGGAACTTACTTCACCAGAAGATTATCTATGCAATAGGCAAGAGTTTCTCACAATTCATTAAGTAGAAATGACCCTTAGAGGGTAAAATTGCCTATGTAAATATGAGATTGCCTAAGTACCTATAAAATCGATACTGTGCTTGATTCTGCTTAATATTTCAAGAACATTAATATAGGAAAATGGAACGTACTTCACCAGAGGATTATCTATGCAATAGGCATGAGTTTCACAGTATTAATCAAGTAGAAATGACATTTATAGGGTAAAATTGCCTAAGTAACTATGAGATTGCCTAAGTAACTATAAGATCTAAACTATGCCTGATTCTGCTTAACATTTCAAGATCATTAACATAGGAAAATGGAACGGACTTCACCAAAGGATTATCCATGCAGTATGCACGAGTTTCAGACAATTCATCAAGTAGAAATGACGTGTAAAGGGAAAAACTGCCAAAGTAGCTATGAAATTGCCTAAGTACCTATAAAAACAATAATGTGCTTGATTCTTCTTAACATTTTAAGGGCGTTAACATTGGAATAGGGAACGTACTTCACCAGAGAATTTTCTATGCAATAGGCAAGAGTTTCACAAAATTCATTAAGTAGAAATGACGTTTAGAGGGTAAACTAGCCTTAGTAAATATGAGATTGCCTAAGTACCTATAAGATCGAAACTATACTAGATTCTGCTTAATATTTCAAGGAAGTTAACATAGGAAAATCGAATATACTTCACCAAAGGATTATACATGCAGTATGCACGAGTTTTAGACAATTCATCAAGTAGAAATGACGTTTAGAGGGAAAAACTGCCAAAGTACCTATGAGATTGCCTAAGTACCTATATGAACGATAATGTGCTTGATTCTTCTTAATATTTTAAGAGCATTAACATTGGAATAGGGAATGTACTTCACCAGAGGATTATCTACGCAACGGGCAAGAGATTCACGCAATTCATTAAGTAGAAATGACGTTTATAGGGTAAAATTACCTAAGTAACTATGAGATTGCCTAAGTACCTATAAGATCGATACTATGCTTGATTCTTCTTAATATTTTAAGAGCATTAACAATGGAATAGGGAACGTACTTCACCAGAGGATTATCTATGCAATAGGCAAGAGTTTCACACAATTCATTTTGTAGAAATGACGTTTAGAGGGTAAAATTACCGAAGTAAATATGAGTTTGCCTAAGTACCTATAAGATCGATACTGGGCTTGATTCTTATTAATATTTTAAGAGCATAAACATTGGAATAGGGAACGTACTTCACTAGAGGATTATCTATGCAATAGGCAAGAGTTTCAACAATTCATTAAGTACAAATGACGTTTACAGCTAAAAATTGCCCAAGTAAATATGCGATTGCCTAAGTACCTATAAGATCGACACTGGGCTTGATTTTGCTTAATATTTCAAGAACATTAACATAGGAAAATGGAATGGACTTCACCAGAGGATTATCTATGCAATAGGCATGAGTTTCATAGTATTAATCAAGTAGAAATGACATTTATAGGGTAAAATTGCCAAAGTAACTATGAGATTGCCTAAGTACCTATAAGATATAAACTATGCCTGATTCTGCTTAATATTTCAAGAACATTAACATAGGAAAATGGAACGGACTTCACCAGAGGATTATCTATGAAATAGGCCGGATTTCACAGTATTCATCAATTAGAAATGACGTTTAGAGGGTAAAATTGCCAAAGTACATATGAGATTGCCTAAGTACCTATAAGATCGATAATGTGCTTGATTCTTCTTAATATTTTAAGAGTATTAACATAGGAATAGGGATTGTACTTCACCAGAGGATTATCTATGCAATAGGCAAGAGTTTCACACAATTCATTAAGTGGAAATGACGTTTAGAGGGTAAAATTGCCTAAGTAAATATGAGATTGCCTAAGTACCTATAAGATCGATACTGGGCTTGATTTTGCTTAATATTTCAAGAACATTAATATAGGAAAACGGAACGAACTTCACCAGAGGATTATCTATGCAATATGCTTGACTTTCACTGTATTAATCAAGTAGAAATGATGTTTAGAGGGTAAAATTGCCTAAGCAACTATGAGATTGCCTAAGTACCAATAAGATCTAAGCTATGCCGGATTCTGCTTAATATTTCAAGAACATTAACATAGGAAAATGGAACGTACTACACCCTAGGATTATCTACGCAGTATGCATAAGTTTCAGACAATTCATCAAGTAGAAATGACGTTTAGATGGTTAAACTGCCAAAGTAATTATGTGATTGCCTAAGTACCTATAAGATCGATACTGTGCTTGCTTCTTCTTAATAGTTTAAGAGCATTAATATTGGAGTAGGGAACGCAATTCACCAGAGGATTATCGATGCAATAGGCATGGGTCTCAGACAATTCATCAAGTGGAAATTACGTTTACATGGTAAAACTGCCAAAGTAAATATGAGATTGCCCAAATACCTATAAGATCGATACTGTGCTTGATTCTTCTTAATATTTTATGAGCATTAACATTGGAATAGGGAACTTATTTCACCAGCAGATTATCTATGCAATAGGCAGGAGTTTCACACAATTCATTAAGTAGAAATGACCCTTAGAGGGTAAAATTGCCTATGTAAATATGAGATTGCCTAAGTACCTATAAAATCGATATTGTGCTTGATTCTGCTTAATATTTCAAGAACATTAATATAGGAAAATGGAATGTACTTCACTTGAGGATTATCTATGCAAGAGGCATGAGTTTCACAGTATTAATCAAGTAGAAATGACATTTATAGGGTAAAATTGCCTAAGTAACTATGAGATTGCCTAAGTCACTATAAGATCTAAACTATGCCTGATTCTGCTTAATATTTCAAGAACATTAACATAGGAAAATGGAACGGACTTCACCAAAGGATTATCCATGCAGTATGCACGAGTTTCAGACAATTCATCAAGTAGAAATGACGTGTAAAGGGAAAAACTGCCAAAGTAGCTATGAAATTGCCTAAGTACCTATAAAAACAATAATGTGCTTGATTCTTCTTAACATTTTAAGGGCGTTAACATTGGAATAGGGAACGTACTTCACCAGAGAATTTTCTATGCAATAGGCAAGAGTTTCACAAAATTCATTAAGTAGAAATGACGTTTAGAGGGTAAACTAGCCTTAGTAAATATGAGATTGCCTAAGTACCTATAAGATCGAAACTATACTAGATTCTGCTTAATATTTCAAGGAAGTTAACATAGGAAAATCGAATGTACTTCACCAAAGGATTATACATGCAGTATGCACGAGTATGCATATGAGATTGCCTAAGTACCTATAAGATCGATATTGTGCTTGATTCTGCTTAATATTTTAAGAGCATTAACTTAGGACTAGGGAACGTACTTCATCAGAGGATTATCTATGCAATAGGCAAGAGTTTCACACAATTCATTAAGTGTAAATGACGTTTAGAGGGTAAAATTGCCTAAGTAAATATGAGATTGCCTAAGTACCTATAAGATCGATACTAGGCTTGATTTTGCTTAATATTTTAAGAACATTAATATAGGAAAATGGAACGGACTTCATCAGAGGATTATCTATGCAATAGGCATGATTTTCATTGTATTAATCAAGTAGAAATGACGTTTAGAGGGTAAAATTGCCTAAGCAACTATGAGATTGGCTAAGAACCTATAAGATCTAAACTATGCCTGATTCTGCTTAAAAGTTCAAGAACATTAACATGGGAAAATGGAACGTACTACATCAAAGGATTACCTATGCAGTATGCACGAGTTTCAGACAATTCATCAAGTAGAAATGACATTTAGAAGGTAAAACTGCCAAAGTACATATGTGATTGCCTAAGTACCTATAAGATCGATACTGTGCTTGCTTCTTCTTAATAGTTTTAGAGCATTGACATTGGAGTATGGAACGCACTTCACCAGAGGATTATCTATATAATAGGCAAGGGTTTCAGATAATTCATCATGTAGAAATGACGTTTAGAGGGTAAAATTGCCTAAGTAAATATGAGATTGCCCAAGTGCCTATAGCATCAATACTGTGCTTGATTCTTCTTAATATTTTAAGAGCATTGACATTGGAATAGGGAACGTACTTCACCAGAAGATTATCTATGCAATAGGCAAGAGTTTCACACAATTCATTAAGTAGAAATGACCCTTAGAGGGTTAAATTGCCTATGTAAATATGAGATTGCCTAAGTACCTACAAAATCGATACTGTCCTTGATTCTGCTTAATATTTCAAGAACATTAATATAGGAAAATGGAACGTATTTCACCAGAAGATTATCTATGCAATAAGCATGAGTTTCACAGTATTCATCAAGTAAAAATAACGCTTGGAGGGTAAAATTGCCTAAGTAACTATGCGATGGCCTAAGTACCTATAAGATCGAAACTATGCTTTATTCTGCTTAATATTTTAAGAACATCAACATAGGAAAATGGAACGAACTTCGCCAAATGATTATCCATGCAGTATGCACGAGTTTAAGACAATTCATCAAGTAAAAATGACGTTTAAAGGGAAAAACTGCCAAAGTACCTATGAGATTGTCTAAGTAACTATAAGAACGATAATGTGCTTGATTCTTCTTAATATTTTAAGAGTATTAACATTGGAATAGGACACGTACTTGACGAGAGGATTATCTACGCAAAGGGCAAGAGTTTCACGCAATTCATTAAGTAGAAATGATGTTTAGAGCGTAAAATTGCCTAAGTAAATATGAGATTGCCTAAGTACCTATAAGATCGATACTGGGCTTGATTCTTCGTAATATTTTAAGAGCATTAACATTGGAATAGGGAACGTACTTCACCAGAGGATTATCTATGCAATAGGCAAGAGTTTCACACAATTCATTAAGAAGAAATGACATTTAGAGGGTAAAATTGCCTTAGTAAATATGAGATTGCTTAAATACCTATAAGATCGACACTGGGCATGATTTTACTTAATATTTCAAGAACATTAATATAGGAAAATGGAACGGACTTCGCCAGAGGTTTATCTATGCAATAGGCATGAGTTTCATAGTATTAATCAAGTAGAAATGACGTTTAGAGGGTAAAATTGACTAAGTAACTATGAGATTGCCCAAGTACCTATAAGATCAAAACTAAGCTTCATTCTGCTTAATATTTCAAGAACATTGACATAGGAAAATGGAACGAACTTCACCAAAGGATTATCCATGAAATAGGCATGAGTTTCATAGTATTCATCAACTAGAAATGACGTTTAGAGGGTAAAATTGCCAAAGTACATATGAGATTGCCTAAGTACCTATAAGATCGATATTGTGCTTGATTCTTCTTAATATTTTAAGAGCATTAACATAGGAATAGGGAAGGTACTTCACCAGAGGATTATCTATGCAATAGGCAGGAGTTTCACACAATTCATTAAGTGGAAATGACGTTTAGAGGGTAAAATTGCCTAAGTAACTATGAGATTGCCTATGTACCTATAAGATCGATACTAGGCTTGATTTTACTTAATATTTCAAGAACAATAATTTAGGAAAATGGAACGGAGTTCACCAGAGGATTATCTATGCAATAGGCCTGACCTTCATAGTATTAGTCAAGTAGAAATGATATTTAGAGTGTAAAATTGGCTAACTGACTGTGAGATTGCCTAAGTACTTATAAGATCTAGACTATGCCTGATTCTACTTAATATTTCAAGAACATTAAAATAGGAAAATGGAACGTACTACACCAAAGGATTATCTATGCAGTGTGCACGAGTTTCAGAAAATTCCTCAAGTAGAAATGAAGTTTAGAGGGTAAAACTGCCAAAGTACATATGTGATTGCCTAAGTACCTATAAGATCGATACCGTGCTTGCTTCTTCTTAGTAGTTTTAGAGCATTGACATTGGAGTAGGGAACTCACCTCACCAGAGGATTATCTATGCAATAAGCAAGGGTTTCAGACAATTCATCATGTAGAAATGACGTTTAGAGGGTAAAATTGCCTAAGTAAATATGAGATTGCCCAAGTACCTATAAGATTGATACTGTGCTTGATTCTTCTAAATATTTTAAGAGCATTAACATTGGAATAGGGAACGTACTTCACTAGAGGATTATCTATGCAATAGGCAAGAGTTTCACATAATTCATTAAGTAGAAATGACCCTTCGACGGTAAAATTACCTATGTAAATATGAGATTGCCTAAATACCTATAAAATCGATACTGTGCTTGATTCTGATTAATATTTAAGAACATCAATATAGGAAAATGGAACGGACTTAACTAGAGGATTATCTATGCAATAGGCATGAGTTTCACAGTATTCATCAAGAAGAAATTACATTTAGAGGGTAAAATTGCCTAAGTAACTATGAGATTCCCTAAGTACATATAAGATTGAAACTATGCTTGATTCTGCTTAATATTTCAAGAACATTAACAAAGCAAAATGGAACACACTTCACCAAAGGATTATCCATGCAGTATGCACGAGTTTAAGACAATTCATCAAGTAAAAATGACGTTTAAAGGGAAAAACTGCCAAAGTACCTATGAGATTGTCCAAGTACCTATAAGAACAATAATGTGCTTGATTCTTCTTAACATTTTAAGGGCATTAACATTGGAATAGGGAACGTACTTCACCAGAGAATTATCTAAGAAATAGGCAAGAGTTTCACACAATTCATTAAGTAGAAATGACGTTTAGAGGGTAAACTAGCCTAAGTAAATATGAGATTGCCTAAGTACCTATAAGATCGAAACTATACTAGATTCTGCTTAATATTTCAAGGGTATTAACATAGGAAAATCAAATGTACTGCACCAAAGGATTATACATGCAGTATGCACGAGTTTCAGATAATTCATCAAGTAGAAATGACGTTTAGAGGGAAAAACTGCCAAAGTACCTATGAGATTGCCTAAGTGCCTATAAGAACGATAATTTACTTGATTCTTCTTAATATTTTAAGAGTATTAACATTGGAATAGGGAACGTACTTCACCAGAGGTTTATCTACGCAATGGGCAAGAGTTTCACGCAATTCATTAAGTAGAAATGACGTTTAGAGCGTAAAATTGCCTAAGTAAAAATGAGATTGCCTAAGTACCTATAAGATCGATACTGGGATTGATTCTTCGTAACATTTTAAGAGCATTAACATTGGAATAGGGAACGTACTTAACCAGAGGATTATCTATGCAATAGGCAAGAGTTTCACACAATTCATTAAGTAGAAATGACGTTTAGAGGGTAAAATTGCCTTAGTAAATATGAGATTGCCTAAGTACCTATAAGATCGACACTGGGCTTCATTTTGCTTAATATTTCAAGAAAATTAATATAGGAAAATGGAACGGACTTCACTAAAGGATTATCTATGCAATAGGCATGAGTTTCACAGTATTAATCAAGTAGAAAAGATATTTATAGAAATTGCCTAAGTAACTATGAGATTGCCTAAGTACCTATAAGATCTAAACTATGCCTGATTCTGCTTAATATTTCAAGAACATTAACATAGGAAAATGGAACGGACTTCACCAGAGGATTATCTATGCAATAGGCATGAGTTCCATAGTATTCATCAAGTGAAAATGACGTTTAGAGGGTAAAATTGCCTAAGTAACTATGAGATTGCCTAAGTACCTATAAGATCGAAACTATGCTTCATTCTGCTTAATATTTCAAGAACATTAACATAGGAAAATGGAACGAATTTCACCAAAGGATTATCCATGCAGTATGCACGAGTTTCAGACAAATAATCAAGTAGAAATGACGTTTAGAGGGAAAAACTACCAAAGTACCTATGAGATTGACTAAGTACCTATAAGAACGATAATGTGCTTGATTCTTCTTAATTTTTTAAGAGCATTAACATTGGAATAGGGAACGTACTTCACCAGAGGATTATCTACGCAATGGGCAAGAGTTTCACGCAATTCATTAAGTAGAAATGACGTTTAGAGGGTAAAATTGCCGAAGTAAATATTAGATTGCCTAAGTACCTATAAGATCGATACTGTGCTTGATTTTTCTTAATATTTTAAGAGCATTAACATTGGAATAGGGAACGTACTTCACCAGAGGATTATTTACACAATGGGCAAGAGTTTCACGCAATTCATTAAGTAGAAATGACGCTTAGAGGGTAAAATTGCCAACGTACATATAAGATTGCCTAAGTACCTATAAGATCGATATTGTGCTTGATTCTTCTTAATATTTTAATAGCATTGACATAGGAATAGGAAAGGTACTTCACCAGAGGATTATCTATGCAATAGGCAAGAGTTTCACACAATTCATTAAGTGGTAATGACGGTTAGAGGGTAAAATTGCCTAAGTAAATATGAGATTGCCTAAGTACCTATAAGATCGATACTATGCTTGATTCTTCTTAATATTTCAAGAACAACAATATAGGCAAATGGAACGGAGTTCACCAGAGGATTATCTATGCAATAGGCCTGACCTTCACAGTATTAGTCAAGTAGAAATGACATTTAGTGGGTAAAATTGGCAAAGTGACTGTGAGATTGCCTAAGTACCTATAAGTTCTAGACTATGGCTGATTCTACTTAATATTTCAAGAAAATTAACATAGGAAAATGGAACGTACTACAACAAAGGATTATCTATGCAGTGTGCACGAGTTTTCGAAAATTCATCAAGTAGAAATGAAGTTTAGAGGGTAAAACTGCCAAAGTACATATGTGATTGCCTAAGTACCTATAAGATCGATACTGTGCTTGCTTCTTCTTAATAGTTTAAGAGCATTGACATTGGAGTAGGGAACGCACTTCCCCAGAGTATTATCTATGCAATAGGCAAGGGTTTCAGACAATTCATCATGTAGAAATGACGTTTAGAGGTTAAAAATGCCTAATAAATATGAGATTGCCCAAGTACCTATAAGATTGATACTGTGCTTGATTCTTCTAAATATTTTAAGAGCATTAACATTGGAATAGGGAACGTACTTCACCAGAGGATTACCTATGCAATAGGCAAGATTTTCACACAATTCATTAAGTAGAAATGACCCTTAGACGGTAAAATTGCCTATGTAAATATGAGATTGCCTAAGTACCTATAAAATCGATACTATGCTTGATTCTTCTTAATATTCAAAGAGCATTAACATTGGAATAGGGAACGTACTTCACCAGAAGATTATCTAAGCAATAGGCAAGAGTTTCGTACAATTCATTAAGTAGAAATGACCCTTAGAGGGTTAAATTGCCTATGTAAATATGAGATTGCCTAAGAACCTACAAAGTCGATACTATCCTTGATTCTGCTTAATATTTCAAGAACATTAATATAGGAAAATGGAACGTACTTCACCAGAGGACTATCTATGCAATAAGCATGACTTTCACAGTATTCATCAAGTAGAAATTACGTTTAGAGGGTAAAATTGCCTAAGTAACTATGAGATTGCCTAAGTACCTATAAGATCGAAACTATACTAGATTCTGCTTAATATTTGAAGGATATTAACATAGGAAAATCGAATGTACTTCCCCAAAGGATTATACATGCAGTATGCACGAGTTTCAGACAATTCATCAAGTAGAAATGATGTTTAGAGGGAAAAACTGCCAAAGTACCTATGAGATTGCCCAAGTACCTATAAGAACGATAATTTGCTTGATTCTTCTTAATATTTTAAGAGCATTAACATTGGAATAGGGATCGTACTTCACCAGAGGATTATCTACGCAATGGGCAAGAGTTGCACGCAATTCATTTAGTAGAAATGACGTTTAGAGGGTAAAATTGCCCAAGTACCTATAAGATCGCCTAAGTACCTATAAGATCGATACTGGGCTTGATTCTTAGTAATATTTTAAGAGCATTAACAATTGAATAGGGAACGTACTTTACCAGAGGATTAGCAATGCAATAGGCAAGAGTTTCACACAATTCATTAAGTAGAAATGACGTTTACAGGGTAAAATTGCCTTAGTAAATATGAGATTGCCTAAGTACCTATAAGATCAACACTGGGCTTGATTTTGCTTAATATTTCAAGAACATTAATATAGGAAAATGGAACGGACTTCGCCAGAGTATTATCTATGCAATAGGCATGAGTTTCACAGTATTAATCAAGTAGAAATGACATTTATAGGGTAAAATTGCCTAAATAACTATGAGATTGCCTAAGTACCTATAAGATCTAAACTATGCCTGATTGTGCTTAATATTTCAAGAACATTAACATAGGGGAATGGATCGGACTTCACTGGAGGATTATCTATGCAATAGGCATGAGTTTCAAAGTATTCATCAAGTAAAAATGACGTTTAGAGGGTGAAATTGCCTATGTAACTATGAGATTGCCTAAGTACCTATAAGATCGAAACTATGCTTGATTCTGCTTAATATTTCAAGAACATTAACATAAGAAAATGGAACGGATTTCACCAGAGGATTATCTATGAAATAGGCCTGATTTCACAGTATTCATCAATTAGAAATGACGTTTAGAGGGTAAAATTGCCAAAGTACATATGAGATTGCCTAAGTACCTATACGATCGATATTGTGCTTGATTCTTCTTAATATTTCACGCAATTCATTAAGTGGAAATGACGTTTAGAGGGTATAATTGCCTAAGTAAATATGAGATTGCCTAAGTACCTATAAGATCGATACTGGGCTTGATTTTGCTTAATATTTCAAGAACAATAATATAGGAAAATGGAACGGAGTTCACCAGAGGGTTATCTATGCAATAGGCCTGACCTACACAGTATTAGTCAAGTAGAAATGACATTTAGAGGGTAAAATTGGCTAAGTGACTGTGAGATTGCCTAAGTACCTATAAGATCGAAACTATACTAGATTCTGCTTAATATTTGAAGGACATTAACATAGGAAAATTGAATGTACTTCACCAAAGGATTATCCATGCAGTATGCTCGAGTTTCAGACAATTCATCAAGTAGAAATAACGTTTGGAGGGAAAAACTGCCAAAGTACCTATGAGATTGCCTAAGTACCTATAAGAACGATAATGTGCTTGATTCTTCTTAATATTTTAAGAGCATTAACATTGGAATAGGGAACGTACTTCACCATAGGATTATCTACACAATGGGCAAGAGTTTCACGCAATTCATTAAGTAGAAATGACGTTTAGAGGGTAAAATTGCCTAAGTAAATATGAGATTGCCTAAGTACCTATAAGATCAATACTGTGCTTGATTCTTCTTAATATTTTAAGAGCATTAACATTTGAATAGGGAACGTACTTCACCAGAGGATTATCTATGCAATAGGCAAGTGTTTCAGACAATTCATTAAGTAGAAATGACGTTTAGAGGGTAAAATTGCCTAAGTAAATATGAGATTGCCTAAGTACCTATAAGATCGATACTGGGCTTGATTCTTCTTAATATTTTAAGAGTATTAACATTGGAATAGGGAGCGTACTTCACCGGTGGATTATCTATGCAATAGGCAAGAGTTTCAACAATTCATTAAGTAGAAATGACGTTTAGAGGGTAAAATTGCCTAAGTAAATATGAGATTGCCTAAGTACCTATAAGATCGACACTGGGCTTGATTTTGCTTAATATTTCAAGAATATTAATATTGGAAAATGGAACGGACTTCACCAGAGGATTATCTATGCAATAGACCTGAGTTTCACAGTATTAATCAAGTAGAAATGACATTTATAGGGTGAAATTGCCTAAGTAACTATGAGATATAAACTATGCCTGATTCTGCTTAATATGTCAAGAACATTAACATAAGAAAATGGAACGGACTTCACCAGAGGATTATCTATGAAATAGGAATGAGTTTCACAGTAATCATCAAGTAGAAATGACGTTTAGAGGGTAAAATTGCCAAAGTACATATGAGATTACCTACGTACCTATAAGATCGATATTGTGCTTGATTCTTCTTAATATTTTAAGAGCATTAATATAGGTATAGGGAAGGTACTTCACCAGAGGATTATCTATGCAATAGGCACGAGTTTCACACAATTCATTAAGTGAAAATGACGTTTAAAGGGTAAAATTGCTTAAGTAAATATGAGATTGCCTAAGTACCTATAAGATCGATACTGGGCTTGATTTTGCTTAATATTTCAAGAACAATAATATAGGAAAATGGAACGGAGTTCACCAGAGGGTTATCTATGGAATAGGCCTGACCTTCACAGTATTAGTCAAGTGGAAATGACATTTAGAGGGTAAAATTGGCTAAGTGACTGTGAGATTGCCTAAGTACCTATAAGATCTAGACTATGCCTGATTCTACTTAATATTTCAAGAACATTAACATAGGAAAATGAAACGTACTACACCAAAGGAGTATCTATGCAGTGTGCACGAGTTTCGGACAATTTCATCAAGTAGAAATGACGTTTAGAGGGTAAAACGGCCAAAGTACATATGTGATTGCCTAAGTACCGATAAGATCGATACTGCGCTTGCTTCTTCTTAATAGTTTAAGAGCATTGACATTGGAGTGGGTAACGCACTTCACCACCGGATTATCTATGCAATAGGCATGGGTTTCAGACAATTCATCATGTAGAAATGACGTTTAGAGGGTAAAATTGCCTAAGTAAATATGAGATTGCCCAAGTACCTATAAGATTGATACTGTGTTGATTCTTCTAAATATTTTAAGAGCATTAACATTGGAATAGGGAACGTACTTCACTAGAGGATTATCTCTGCAATAGGCAAGAGTTTCACACAATTCAGTAAGTAGAAAAGACCCTCAGAGGGTAAAATTGCCTATGTAAATATGAGATTGCCAAAGTACATATAAAATCGATAATGTGCTTCATTCCGCTTAATATTTCAAGAACATTAATATATAAAAATGGAACAGACTTCACCAGAGGATTATCTATGCAATAAGCATGAGTTTCACAGTATTAATCAGGTAGAAATGACGTTTAGAGGGAAAAATTGCCTAAGTAATTATGAGATTGCCTAAGCACCTTTAAGATCGAAACTATACCGATTCTGCTTAATATTTGAAGAACATTAACATAAGATAATGGAACGGACTTCACCAGAGGATTATCTATGCAATAGGCATGAGTTTCACAGTATTCATCAAGAAGAAACGACATTTAGAGGGTAAAACTGCCAAAGTACATATGTGATTGCCTAGGTACCTATAAGATCGATACTGTGCTTGATTCTTCTTAATATTTTAAAAGCATTAACATAGGAATCGGGAACGTGCTTCACCAGGGGATTATCTATGCAATAGGCAAGAGTTTCACACAATTCATTAAGTGAAAATGACGTTTAGAGGGTAAAATTGCCTAAGTAAATATGAGATTGCCTAAGTACCTATAAGATCGATACTGGGCTTGATTTTGCTTAATATTTCAAGAACATTAATATAAGAAAATGGAACGGACTTCACTAGAGGATTATCTATGCAATATGCATGACTTTCACTGTATTAATCAAGTAGAAATGACGTTTAGAGGGTAAAATTGCCTAAGCAACTATGAGATAGGCTCAGTACCTATAAGATCTAAACTATGCCTGATTCTGCTTAATATTTCAAGAACATTAACATAGGAAAATGGAACGTACTACACGAAAGGATTATCTATGCAGTATGCATGAGTTTGAGACAATTCTTCAAGTAGAAATGACGTTTAGATGGTAAACCTCCCAAAGTACATATGTGATTGCCTAAGTACCTTTAAGATCGATACTATGCTTGCTTCTTTTTAATTGTTTAAGAGCATTGACATTGGAGTATGGAACGCACTTCACCAGAGGATTATCTATGCAATAGGCAAGGGTTTCAGACAATTCATCATGTAGAAATGACGTTTAGAGGGTAAAATTGCCTAAGTAAATATGAGATTACCCAAGTACCTATAAGATCGATACTGTGCTTGATTCTTCTTTATATTTTTAGAGCATTAACATTGGAATAAGGAACATACTTCACCAGAAGATTATCTATGCAATAGGCAAGAGTTTCACACAATTCATTAAGTAGAAATGACCCTTAGGTGGTTAAATGGCCTTTGTAAATATGAGATTGCGTAAGTACCTATAAAGTCGATACTGTCCTTGCTTCTGCTTAATATTTCAAGAACATTAATATAGGACAATGGAACGTACTTCACCAGAGGATTATCTATGCAATAAGCATGAGTTTCACAATATTCATCAAGCAGAAATGACGTTTAGAGGGTAAAATTGCCTAAGTAACTATGAAATTGCCTAAGTACCTTTAAGATCGAAACTATGCTTGATTATGCTTAATATTTCAAGAACATTAACATAGGAAAATGGAACGAACTTCACCAAAAGATTATCCATGCAGTATGCACGAGTTTCAGACAATTCATCAAGTAGAAATGACGTTTAAAGGGAAAAACTGCCAAAGTAACTATGAGATTGTCTAAGTACCTATAAGATCGATATTGTGCTTGATTCTTCTTAATATTTTAAGAGCATTAACATAGGAATAGGGAACGTACTTCACTAGAGGATTATCTATGCAATAGGCAAGAGTTTCACACAATTCATTAAGTGAAAATGACGTTTAGAGGGTAAAATTGCCTAAGCAAATATGTGATTGCCTAAGTACCTATAAAATCGATACTGGGCTTGATTTTGCTTAATAGTTCAAGAACATTAATATAGGAAAATGGAACGGACTTCAATAGAGGATTATCTATGCAATAGGCATGACTTTCACTGTATTAATCAAGTAGAAATGACGTTTAGAGGGTAAAATTGCCTAAGCAACTATGAGATTGGCTAAGTACCTATAAGATCTAAACTATGCCTGATTCTGCTTAATATTTCAAGAACATTAACATAGGAAAATGGAACGTACTACACCAAAAGATTATCTATGCAGTATGCTCGTGTTTCAGATAATTCATCAAGTAGAAATGACGTTTAAAGGGAAAAACTGCCAAAGTACCTATGAGATTGTCTAAGTACCTATAAGAACAATAATGTGCTTGATTCTTCTTAACATTTTAAGGGAATTAACAGTGGAATAGGGAACGTACTTCACTAGAGAATTATATATGCAATACGCAAGAGTTTCACACAATTCATTAAGTAGAAATGACGTTTAGAGGGTAAACTAGCCTAAGTAAATATGAGAATGCCTAAGTACCTATAAGATCGAAACTATACTAGATTCTGCTTAATATTTTAAGGAAATTAACATAGGAAAATCGAATGTACTTTACCAAAGGATTATACATGCAGTATGCACGAGTTTCAGACAATTCATCAAGTAGAAATGACGTTTTGAGGGAAAAACTGCCAAAGTACCTATGAGATTGCCTAAGTACCTATACGAACAATAATGAGCTTCATTCCTCTTAATATTTTAAGAGCATTAACATTGGAATAGGGAACGTACTTCACCAGAGGAGAATCTACGCAATGGGCAAGAGTTTCACACAATTCATTAAGTAGAAATGACGTTTAGAGGGTAAAATTGCCTAAGTAAATATGAGATTGCCTAAGTACCTATAAGATCGATACTGTGCTTGATTCTTCTTAATATTTTATGAGCATTAACATTGGAATAGGGAACGTACTTCACCAGAGGATTATCTATGCAATAGGCCAGAGTTTCACACAATTGATTAAGTAGAAATGACGTTTAGAGAGTAAAATTGCCTAAGTAAATATGAGATTGCCTAAGTACCTATAAGATCGACACTAGGCTTGATTTTGCTTAATATTTCAAGAACATTAATATAGGAAAATGGAACGGACTTCACCATAGAATTATCTATGCAATGGGCATGAGTTTCACAGTATTAATCAAATAGAAATGACATTTATAGGGTAAAATTGCCTAAGTAACTATGAGATTGCCTAAGTACCTATAAGATATAAACTATGCCTGATTCTGATTAATATTTCAAGAACATTGACATAGGAAAATGGAACGGACTTCACCAAACGATTATCTATGAAATAGGCATGAGTTTCACAGTATTCACCAAGTAGAAGTGACGTTTAGTGGGTAAAATTGCCAAAGTACATATGAGATTACCTAAGTAGCTATAAGATCGATATTGTGCTTGATTCTTCTTAATATTTTAAGAGCATTAACATAGGAATAGGGAACGTACTTCACCAAAGGATTATCTGTGCAATAGGCAAGAGTTTCACACCATTCATTATGTGGAAATGACGTTTAGAGGGTAAAATTGCCTACGTAAATATGAGATTGCCTAAGTACCTATAAGATCGATACTGGGCTTGATTTTACTTAATATTTCAAGAATATTAATATAGCAAAGTGGAACAGATTTCACCAGAGGATTATCTATGCAATAGGCCTGACCTTCACAGTATTAGTCAAGTAGAAATCACATTTAGAGGGTAAAATTGGCTAAGTGACTATGAGATTGCCTAAGTACCTATACGATCTAGACTGCACCAAAGGATTATCTATGCAATGTGCACGAGTTTCAGACAATTCATCAAGTAGAAGTGACGTTTAGAGGGTAAAACTGCCAAAGTTCATATGTGATTGCCTAAGTACCTATAAGATCGATACTGTGCTTGCCGCTTCTTAATAGTTTAAGAGCATTGACATTGGAGTAGGGAACGCACTTAACCAGACGATTATCTATGCAATAGGCAAGGGTTTCAGACAATTCATCATGTAGAAATGACATTTAGAGGGTAAAATTGCCTAAGTAAATATGAGATTGCCCAAGTACCTATAAGAACGATACTGTGCTTGATTCTTCTTAATATTTTAAGAGCATTAACATTGGAATAGGGAACGTACTTCACCAGAGGATTATCTATGCAATAGACAAGAGTTTCACACAATTCATTAAGTAGAAATAACCCTTAGAGGGTGAAATTGCCTATGTAAATATGAGATTGCCTAAGTACCTATAAGATCGATACTGTGCTTGATTCTGCTTGATATTTCATGAACATTAATATAGGAAAATGGAACGGACTTCACGAGAGGATTATCTATGCACTAAGCATGAGTTTCACAGTATTAATCAAGTAGAAATGGCGTTTAGAGGGTAAAATTGCCTAAGTAGCTATGAGATTGCCTAAGTACATATAAGATCGAAACTATGCTTGATTCTACTTAATATATCAAGAACATTAACATAGGAAAATGGAACGTACTTCACCAAAGGATTATCTTTGCAGTATGCACGAATTTCAGACAATTCATCAAGAAGAAATGACGTTTAGAGGGTAAAACTGCCAAAGTACCTCTGTGATTGCCTAAGTACCTATAAGATCGATGCTGTGCATGCTTCTTCTTAATATTTTAAGAGCATTAACATTGGAATTGGGAACGCACTTCACCAGGGGATTGTTAATGCAATAGGCAAGGCTTTCAGACAATTCATCATGTAGAAATAACGTTTAGAGGGTAAAATAGCCTAGGTAAATTTGACATTACCTAAGTACCTATAAGAACGATACTGTGCTTGATTCTGCTTAGTATTTCAAGCACATTAACATAGGAAAATGGAACGTACTTCACCAGAGGATTTTCTATGCAATAGGCACGGGTTTTAGATAATTATCAAGTAGAAATGGGGTTATGAGGGTAAAATTGCCTAAGTAAATATGAGATTGCCTAAGTACCTATAAAATGGTTACTGTGCTTGATTCTGCTTCATGTTTCAAAAATGTTAACATGGGAAAATGGAACGTATGTCACCAGAGGATTATCTATGCAATAGGCACGAGTTTCACAAAATTCATCAAGTAGAAATGACGTTTAGAGGGTAAAATTGCCTAAGTAACTATGAGATTGCCTAAGTACCTATAGGATCGAAAAATTACTTGATTCTGCTTAATATTTCAAGAACATTAACATAGGGAAATGGAACGAACTTCACCAAAGGATTATCCATGCATTATGCACGAGTTTCGGACAATTCATCAAGTAGAAATGTCGTTTAGAGGGTAAAACGGCCAAAGTACCTCTGAGATTACCTAAGAACTTATAAGATCGATACTGTACTTGATTCTACTTAATATTTCATCAACATTAATTTAGGAAAATGGAACGTACTTCACCAGAGGATTATCTATGCAATAGGCCAGAGTTTCACACAATTGATTAAGTAGAAATGACGTTTAGAGAGTAAAATTGCCTAAGTAAATATGAGATTGCCTAAGTACCTATAAGATCGACACTAGGCTTGATTTTGCTTAATATTTCAAGAACATTAATATAGGAAAATGGAACGGACTTCACCATAGAATTATCTATGCAATGGGCATGAGTTTCACAGTATTAATCAAATAGAAATGACATTTAGAGGGTAAAATTGCCTAAGTAACTATGAGATTGCCAAAGTACCTATAAGATATAAACTATGCCTGATTCTACTTAATATTTCAAGAACATTGACATAGGAAAATGGAACGGACTTCACCAAACGATTATCTATGAAATAGGCATGAGTTTCACAGTATTCACCAAGTAGAAGTGACGTTTAGAGGGTAAAATTGCCAAAGTACATATGAGATTACCTAAGTACCTATAAGATCGATATTGTGCTTGATTCTTCTTAATATTTTAAGAGCATTAACATAGGAATAGGGAACGTACTTCACCAAAGGATTATCTGTGCAATAGGCAAGAGTTTCACACAATTCATTATGTGGAAATGACGTTTAGAGGGTAAAATTGCCTACGTAAATATGAGATTGCCTAAGTACCTATAAGATCGATACTGGGCTTGATTTTACTTAATATTTCAAGAATATTAATATAGGAAAGTGGACCAAATTTCACCAGAGGATTATCTATGCAATAGGCCTGACCTTCACAGTATTAGTCAAGTAGAAATGACATTTAGAGGGTAAAATTGGCTAAGTGACTATGAGATTGCCTAAGTACCTATAAGATCTAGACTGCACCAAAGGATTATCTATGCAGTGTGCACGAGTTTCAGACAATTCATCAAGTAGAAGTGACGTTTAGAGGGTAAAACTGCCAAAGTTCATATGTGATTGCCTAAGTACCTATAAGATCGATACTGTGCTTGCCTCTTCTTAATAGTTTAAGAGCATTGACATTGGAGTAGGGAACGCACTTAACCAGACGATTATCTATGCAATAGGCAAGGGTTTCAGACAATTCATCATGTAGAAATGACATTTAGAGGGTAAAATTGCCTAAGTAAATATGAGATTGCTCAAGTACCTATAAGAACGATACTGTGCTTGATTCTTCTTAATATTTTAAGAGCATTAACATTGGAATAGGGAACGTACTTCACCAGAGGATTATCTATGCAATAGACAAGAGTTTCACACAATTCATTAAGTAGAAATAACCCTTAGAGGGTGAAATTGCCTATGTAAATATGAGATTGCCTAAGTACCTATAAAATCGATACTGTGCTTGATTCTGCTTGATATTTCATGAACATTAATATAGGAAAATGGAACGGACTTCACGAGAGGATTATCTATGCACTAAGCATGAGTTTCACAGTATTAATCAAGTAGAAATGGCGTTTAGAGGGTAAAATTGCCTAAGTAGCTATGAGATTGCCTAAGTACATATAAGATCGAAACTATGCTTGATTCTACTTAATATATCAAGAACATTAACATAGGAAAATGGAACGTACTTCACCAAAGGATTATCTTTGCAGTATGCACGAATTTCAGACAATTCATCAAGAAGAAATGACGTTTAGAGGGTAAAACTGCCAAAGTACCTCTGTGATTGCCTAAGTACCTATAAGATCGATGCTGTGCATGCTTCTTCTTAATATTTTAAGAGCATTAACATTGGAATTGGGAACGCACTTCACCAGGGGATTGTTAATGCAATAGGCAAGGCTTTCAGACAATTCATCATGTAGAAATAACGTTTAGAGGGTAAAATAGCCTAGGTAAATATGAGATTACCTAAGTACCTATAAGAACGATAATGTGCTTGATTCTGCTTAGTATTTCAAGCACATTAACATAGGAAAATGGAACGTACTTCACCAGAGGATTTTCTATGCAATAGGCACGGGTTTTAGATAATTATCAAGTAGAAATGGGGTTATGAGGGTAAAATTGCCTAAGTAAATATGAGATTGCCTAAGTACCTATAAAATGGTTACTGTGCTTGATTCTGCTTCATGTTTCAAAAATGTTAACATGGGAAAATGGAACGTATGTCACCAGAGGATTATCTATGCAATAGGCACGAGTTTCACAAAATTCATCAAGTAGAAATGACGCTTAGAGGGTAAAATTGCCTAAGTAACTATGAGATTGCCTAAGTACCTATAGGATCGAAAAATTACTTGATTCTGCTTAATATTTCAAGAACATTAACATAGGGAAATGGAACGAACTTCACCAAAGGATTATCCATGCATTATGCACGAGTTTCGGACAATTCATCAAGTAGAAATGTCGTTTAGAGGGTAAAACGGCCAAAGTACCTCTGAGATTACCTAAGAACTTATAAGATCGATACTGTACTTGATTCTACTTAATATTTCATCAACATTAATTTAGGAAAATGGAACGTACTTCACCAGAGGATTATCTATGCAATAGGCCAGAGTTTCACACAATTGATTAAGTAGAAATGACGTTTAGAGAGTAAAATTGCCTAAGTAAATATGAGATTGCCTAAGTACCTATAAGATCGACACTAGGTTTGATTTTGCTTAATATTTCAAGAACATTAATATAGGAAAATGGAACGGACTTCACCATAGAATTATCTATGCAATAGGCATGAGTTTCACAGTATTAATCAAATAGAAATGACATTTATAGGGTAAAATTGCCTAAGTAACTATGAGATTGCCTAAGTACCTATAAGATATAAACTATGCCTGATTCTACTTAATATTTCAAGAACATTGACATAGGAAAATGGAACGGACTTCACCAAACGATTATCTATGAAATAGGCATGAGTTTCACAGTATTCACCAAGTAGAAGTGACGTTTAGAGGGTAAAATTGCCAAAGTACATATGAGATTACCTAAGTACCTATAAGATCGATATTGTGCTTGATTCTTCTTAATATTTTAAGAGCATTAACATAGGAATACGGAACGTACTTCACCAAAGGATTATCTGTGCAATAGGCAAGAGTTTCACACAATTCATTATGTGGAAATGACGTTTAGAGGGTAAAATTGCCTACGTAAATATGAGATTGCCTAAGTACCTATAAGATCGATACTGGGCTTGATTTTACTTAATATTTCAAGAATATTAATATAGGAAAGTGGAACAAATTTCACCAGAGGATTATCTATGCAATAGGCCTGACCTTCACAGTATTAGTCAAGTAGAAATGACATTTAGAGGGTAAAATTGGCTAAGTGACTATGAGATTGCCTAAGTACCTATAAGATCTAGACTGCACCAAAGGATTATCTATGCAGTGTGCACGAGTTTCAGACAATTCATCAAGTAGAAGTGACGTTTAGAGGGTAAAACTGCCAAAGTTCATATGTGATTGCCTAAGTACCTATAAGATCGATACTGTGCTTGCCTCTTCTTAATAGTTTAAGAGCATTGACATTGGAGTAGGGAACGCACTTAACCAGACGATTATCTATGCAATAGGCAAGGGTTTCAGACAATTCATCATGTAGAAATGACATTTAGAGGGTAAAATTGCCTAAGTAAATATGAGATTGCCCAAGTACCTATAAGAACGATACTGTGCTTGATTCTTCTTAATATTTTAAGAGCATTAACATTGGAATAGGGAACGTACTTCACCAGAGGATTATCTATGCAATAGACAAGAGTTTCACACAATTCATTAAGTAGAAATAACCCTTAGAGGGTGAAATTGCCTATGTAAATATGAGATTGCCTAAGTACCTATAAAATCGATACTGTGCTTAATTTTGCTTGATATTTCATGAACATTAATAAATGAAAATGGAACGGACTTCACGAGAGGATTATCTATGCACTAAGCATGAGTTTCACAGTATTAATCAAGTAGAAATGACGTTTAGAGGGTAAAATTGCCTAAGTAGCTATGAGATTGCCTAAGTACATATAAGATCGAAACTATGCTTGATTCTACTTAATATATCAAGAACATTAACATAGGAAAATGGAACGTACTTCACCAAAGGATTATCTTTGCAGTATGCACGAATTTCAGACAATTCATCAAGAAGAAATGACGTTTAGAGGGTAAAACTGCCAAAGTACCTCTGTGATTGCCTAAGTACCTATAAGATCGATGCTGTGCATGCTTCTTCTTAATATTTTAAGAGCATTAACATTGGAATTGGGAACGCACTTCACCAGGGGATTGTCAATGCAATAGGCAAGGCTTTCAGACAATTCATCTTGTAGAAATGACGTTTAGAGGGTAAAATAGCCTAGGTAAATATGAGATTACCTAAGTACCTATAAGAACGATACTGTGCTTGATTCTGCTTAGTATTTCAAGCACATTAACATAGGAAAATGGAACGTACTTCACTAGAGGATTTTCTATGCAATAGGCACGGGTTTTAGATAATTATCAAGTAGAAATGGGGTTATGAGGGTAAAATTGCCTAAGTAAATATGAGATTGCCTAAGTACCTATAAAATGGATACTGTGCTTGATTCTGCTTCATGTTTCAAAAATGTTAACATGGGAAAATGGAACGTATGTCACCAGAGGATTATCTATGCAATAGGCACTAGTTTCACAAAATTCATCAAGTAGAAATGACGTTTAGAGGGTAAAATTGCCTAAGTACCTATAACATCGAAAAATTACTTGATTCTGCTTAATATTTCAAGAACATTAACATAGGGAAATGGAACGAACTTCACCAAAGGATTATCCATGCATTATGCACGAGTTTCAGACAATTCATCAAGTAGAAATGACGTTTAGAGGGTAAAACTGCCAAAGTACCTCTGAGATTACCTAAGAACTTATAAGATCGATACTGTACTTGATTCTACTTAATATTTCATCAACATTAATTTAGGAAAATGGAACGTACTTCACCAGAGGATTATCTATGCAATAGGCATGAGTTTCACAGTATTCATGAAGTAGAAATGTCGTTTAGAGGGTAAAATTGCCTAAGTAACTATGAGAGTGCCTAAGTACCTATATGATCGAAACTATGCTTGATTCTACTTAATATTTCAAGAACATTAACTTAGAAAAATAGAACGTACTTCACCAAACGATTATCTATGCAGTATGCACGAGTTTCAGACAATTCATCAAGTAGATATGACGTTTAACTGCCAAAGTACCTATATGATTGCCTAAGTTCCTATAAGATCGATACTGTGCTTGCTTCTTCTTAATAGTTTAAGAGCATTGACATTGGAGTAAGGAACCCACTTCACCAGAGGATTATCTATGCATTAGGCAAGGGTTTCAAACAATGCATCATGTGGAAATGACGTTTAGAGGGCAAAATTGCCAAAGTAAATATGAGATTGCCTAAGGACCTAAAAGATCGATACTGTGGTTGATTCTTCTTAATATTTTAAGAGCATGAACATTGGAATAGGGAACGTACTTCACCAGAGGATTATCTATGCAGTAGGCAAGAGTTTCACACAATTCATTAAGTAGAAATTACCTTTAGAGTGTAAAATTGCCTAAGTAAATACAAGATTGCCTAAGTACCTATAAATTCGATACTGTAATTGATTCTACTTAATATTTCAAGAACATTAATATAGGAAAATGAAACTTACTTCACCAGAGGATTATCTATGCAATAGGCATGAGTTTCACAGTATTCATCAAGTAGAAATGACATTTAGAGGGTAAAATTGCCTAAGTTACTATGAGATTGCCTAAGTACCTATAAGATCGAAACTATGCTTGATTCTGCTTAATATTTCAAGAACATTTACTTAGGAAAATGGAACGTACTTCACCAAAGGATAATCTATACAGAATGCCTGAATTTTAGACAATTCATCAAGAAGAAATGACGTTTAGAGGGTAAAACTGCCAAAGTACCTATGTGATTGCCTAAGTAATTATAGGATCGATACTATGCATGCTTGTTCTTAATATTTTAAGAGCATTAACATTGGAATAGGGAACGCACTTCACTTGAGGATTAATTATGCAATAGGCAAGGGTTTCAGACAATTCATCATATAGAAATAACGTTTAGAGGGTAAAATAGCCTAAGTAAATATGAGATTGCCTAAGTACCTATAAGATCGATACTGTGCTTGATTCTGCTTAATATTTCAAGAACATTCACATAGGAAAATGGAACGTACTTCACCAGAGGATTTTCTATGCAATAGGAACGGGTTTCAGATAATTTATCTAGCAGAAATGGGATTAGGAGGGCAAAATTGCCTAAAAACTTATGACATTGCCTAAGTGCCTATAAAATAGATATAGTGCTTCATTCTGCTTAATATTTCAAAAACATTAACATGGGAAAATGGAACGTATTTCACCAGAGGATTATCTATGCAATAGGTACTAGTTTCACAAAATTCATCAAGTAGAAATGACGTTTAGAGAGTAAAATTGCCTAACTAACTATGAGATTGCCTAAGTACCTATAAGATCGAAACCATGCTTGATTCTGCATAATATTTTAAGAACATTGACATTGGAATAGGGAACGTACTTCACCAGAGGATTATCTATGCAATAGGCAAGATTTTCACACAATTCATTAAGTAGAAATGACGTTTAGAGGGTAAAATTGCCTAAGTAAATATGAGATTGCCTAAGTACCTATAAAATCGATACTATGCTCGATTCTGCTTAATATTTCAAGAATATTAATATAGGAAAATGGAACGTACTTCACCAGTGGATTCTATATGCAATAGGCAGGAGTTTCACAGTATTCATCAAGTCGAAAGTACGTTTAGAGGGTAAAATTGACTAAGTAACTATGAGATTACCTGAGTACCTATATGATCGAAACTATTCTTGATTCTGCTTAATATTTCAAGAACATTAACATAGGAAAATGGAACGTACTTCACCAACGGATTATCTATGTAGTATACACGCATTTCAGACAATTCATCAAGAAGGAATGACGTTTAGTGGGTAAAACTGCCAAAGTTCCTATGTGATTGCCTAAGTAACTATAAGATCGATACTGTGCATGCTTCTTCTTAATATTTTACGAGTATTAACATTGGAATAGGGAATGCACTTCACCAGGGGAATTTCTATGCAATAGGCAAGGGTTTCAGACAATTCATCATGTAGAAATGACGTTTAGAGGGAAAAATAGCCTAAGTAAATTTGAGGGTGCCTAAGTACCTATAAGATCGATATTGTGCTTGATTCGGCTTAATATTTCAAGAACATTAACATAGGAAAAGGAAACGTACTTCACCAGGGGATTATCTATGCAATAGGCACGAGGTTCACACAATTCCTCAAGTAGAAATGACGTTTAGAGAGTAAACTTGCCTAAGTAACTATGAGATTGCCTAAGTACCAATAAGATCGAAAATTTACTTCATTCTGCTTAATATTTCAAGAACATTAACATAGGAAAATGGAACGTACTTTACCAAAGGATTATCCATGCAGTATGCACGAGTTTCAGAGAATTTATCATGTAGAAATGACGTTTAGAGGGTAAAACTTCCAAAGTACCGATGAGATTGCCTAAGTACCTTTAAGATCGATACTATGCTTGATTCTTCTTAATATTTGACGAGCATTAACATTGAAATAGGGAACGTACTTCACTAGAGGATTATCTAAGCAATAGGCAAGAGTTTCACACAATTCATTAAGTAGAAATGACGTTTAGAGTTTAAAATTGCCAAAGTAAATATGAGATTGCCTAAGTACCTTTAAGATCGATACTGTGCTTGATTCCGCTTAATATTTCAAGAACATTAATATAGGAAAATGGAATGTACTTCACCAGACGATTATCTATGCAATATGCATGAGTTTCACAGTTTTCATCAAGTAGAAATGACGTTTAGAGGGTAAAATTGCCTAAGTGACAATGAAATTGCCTAAGTACCTATAAGATCGATACTATGCTTGATTCTTCTTAATATTTGACGAGCATTAACATTGAAATAGGGAACGTACTTCACTAGAGGATTATCTAAGCAATAGGCCAGAGTTTCACACAATTGATTAAGTAGAAATGACGTTTAGAGAGTAAAATTGCCTAAGTAAATATGAGATTGCCTAAGTACCTATAAGATCGACACTAGGTTTGATTTTGCTTAATATTTCAAGAACATTAATATAGGAAAATGGAACGTACTTCAGTAGAGGATCATCGATGCAATAGGCATGAGTTTCACATAATTCATCAAGTAGAAATGACGTTTAGAGGGTAAAATTGCCAAAGTAACTATGAGATTGCCTAAGTGCCTAGAAGATCGAAACTATGCTTGATTCTGCTTAATATTTCAAGAAAATTAACATAGGAAAATGGAACGTACTTTACCAAACGATTATCTAGGCAGTAGGCACGAGTTTCAGACAATTCATCAAGTGGAAATGACTTTTAGAGGGTAAAACTGCCAAAGTACCTATGTGATTGCCTATGTCCCTATAAGATAAATACTGTGCTTTATGTTGCTTAATATTTCAAGAACTTCAACCTAGGAAAATGGAACCTACTTCACTAGAGGATTATCTATTAAATAGGCATGAGTTTCAGATAATTCAACAAGTAGAAATGACTTTTAGATGATAAAACTGCCAAAATACCTATGTCATTGCCTAAGTACCTATAAGATCGACACTATGCTTGATTTTTCTTAATATTTTAAGAACATTAACATTATAATAGGTAACGCACTTTACTAGAGGATTATCAATGCAATAGGCAAGAGTTTCACACAATTCATCAAGTAGAAATGACGCTTAGAGAGTAAAATTGCCAAAGTAAATATGAGATTGCCTAAGTTCCTATAAGATCAATACTGTGCTTGATTCTGCTTAATATTGTAAAAAAATTAATATAGGAAAATGGAACGTACTTCACCAGAGGATTATCTATGCAATAGGCATGAGTTTCACACAATTAATTAAGTAGAAATGACGTTTAGAGGGTAAATTTGCCTAAGTAACTATGAGATTGCCTAAGTACGTATAACAACGATACTATGCTTGATTCTGCTTAATATTTCAAGAACATTAATATAGGAAAATGGAACGTACTTCACCAGATGATTATCCATGCAATAGGCATGAGTTTCACACAATTCATCAAGTAGAAATGACGTTTAGAGGGTAAAATTGCCAAAGTAACTATGAGATTGCGTAAGTACCTATAAGATCTAAACTATCTTTTGATTCTCCTTCATATTTCAAGAACATTGACATAGGAAAATGGAACGTACTTGACTAAAGGATTATCTATGCAGTATGCACGAGTTTCAGACAATTCATCAAGTAGAAATGACTTTTAGAGTGTAAAACTGCCAAAGTACCTATGTGATAGCCTAAGTACCTATAAGATCAATATTGTACGTAATTGTTCTTAATATTTTAAGAGCATTGACATTAGAATAGGTAGCGTACGTCACCAGAGGATTATCTATGTAATAGAAATGAGTTTCACACAATTCATCAAGTAGAAATGACGTTTAGAGGGTAAAATTGCCTAAGTAAATATGAGATTGCCTAAGTACCAATAAGATCAATACTGTGCTTGATTCTGCTTAATATTTCAAGAATTTTAATATAGGAAAATGGAACGTACTTCACCAAAGGATTATCGATGCAATAGGCACGAGTTTCACACAATTCATCAAGTTGAAATGACGTTTGGAGGGTAAAATTGCCTAAGTAACTATGAGATTGCCTAAGTACCTATAAGATTGATACTATACTTGATTCTGCATAATATTTCAAGAATATTAACATAGGAAAATGGAATGTACTTCACTAGAGGATTATCTATGCAATACGCAAGAGATTCAGACAATTCATCAAGTAGAAATGACGTTTAGAGGGTAAAACTTCCTAAGTACCTATTATATTGCCTAAGTACCTATAAGATCGATATTGTGCTTGATTCTGCTTAATATTTCAAGAACATTAACATAGGAAAATGGACCGTACTTCACTAGAGGATTATCTATGCAATATGCACGAGTTTCACACAATTCATCATGTAGAAATCAGGTTAAGAGGGTAAAATTGCCTAAGTAAATAGGAGATTGTCTAAGTTCCTATAAAATAGACACCCTACTTGATTCTGCTTAAAATTTCAATAACATTTAATTAGGAAAATGGAACGTACTTCACCTGAGGATTGTCTATGCAATCGGAACGAGTTTCACACAATTCATAAAGTAGAAAGGACGTTTAGAGGGTGAAATTGCCTAAGTAACTATGAGATTGCCTAAGTACCTATATGATCCACACTATGCTTAATTCTACTTAATATTTCTACAACATTAGCGTAGAAAAATGGAACGTACATTACTAGAGGATTATCTACGCAATATACACGAGTTTCAGCCAATTCATCAAGTAGAAATGACGTTGAGAGGGTAAAACGGCCTAAATACCTGTTAGATCGATAATGTGGTAGATTCTTCTTAAAATTTTAAGAGCATTAACATTGGAATAGGGAACCCACTTCACCAGAGGATTATCTATGCAATAGGCAAGAGTTTCACACAATTCATCAAGTCGAAATGACGTTTAGAGGGTAAAATTGCCTAAGTAACTATGAGATTGCCTAAGTACCTATAAGATCAATATTATGCTTGACTCTACTTAATATTTCAAGAATATTAATATAGTAAAATGGAACGTACTTCATCAGAGGATTATCTATGCAATAGGCATGAGTTTCACACGATTCATCAGGTAAAAATGACGTTTAGAGGGTAAAATTGCCTAAATACCTATAAGATCAAAACTATACTTGATTCTGCTTAATATTTTAAGAACATTAACCTAGGGAAATGGAACGTACTTCACCAAAGTATTATACATGCAGTATGCACGAGCTTCAGACAATTCATCAAGTAGCAATGACGTTTAGAGGGTAAAACTGCCAAAGTACCTATGAGATTGCCTAAGTACCTATCAGATCGATACTGTGCTTGATTCTTCTTAATATTTTAAGAGCATTAACATTGGAATGGGGAACGTACTTCACCTGAGGATTATCTATGCAACAGTCAAGAGTTTCACACAATTCATCAAGTAGAAATGACGTTTAGAGGGTAAAATTGCCTAAGCAAATATGAGATTGCCTAAGTACCCATCACATCGATAATATTCTTGATTCTGCTTAATATTTCAAGAACATTAATTTAGGAAAATGGAACGTACTTCACCAGAGGATTATCTATGCAATAGGCATGAGTTTCACAGTATTCATCAAATAGAAATGACGTTTAGAGGGTAAAATTGCCTAAGTAACTATGAGATTGCTTAAGTACCTATAAGATCGAAACCATAGTAGATTCTGGTCAATATTTGAATAAAATTAACATTGGAATAGTGAACGCACTTCACAAGAGGATTATCTATGCAATAGGCAAGGGTTTCAGATAATTCATCATGTACAAATGACGTTTAGAGGGTAAAATTGCCTAAGTAAATATGAGATTGCCTAAGTACCTGTAAGATCGATACTGTGCTTGATTCGACTTAATATTTCAAGAACATTAACATAGGAAAATGGAACGAACTTCACCAAGGGAATATCCATGCAAAAAGCACGAGGTTCACACAATTCATCAAGTAGAAATGACGTTTAGAGGGTAAAATTGCCTAAGTTACTATGAGATTGCCTAAGTACCTATAAAATAGATACTGTGCTTGATTCTGCTTAATATTTCAATAACATTAACATAGGAAAATTGAACGTACTTCACCAAAGGATTATCTACGCAATAGGAACGAGTTTCAGACAATTCATCAAGTAGCACGGACGTTTAGAGGGTAAAATTAACTAAGTAACTTTGAGATTGCCTAAGTACCTATAAGATCGATACTCTGCTTGATTCTTCTTAATATTTTAAGAGCATTAACATTGGAATAGGAAACGCACTTCACCAGGGGATTATCTAAGCAATAGGCAAAAGTTTCACACAATTCATCATGTAGAAATGACGTTTAGAGGTAAAATTGCCTAAATAAATTTGAGATTGCCTAAGTACCTATAAGATCGATACTGTGCTTGATTCTGCTTAATATTTCAAGAATATTAACATAGGGAAATGGAACGTACTTCACTAGGGGATTTTCTATGCAATAGGCACGATTTTCACACAATTCATCTAGTAGAAATGAGATTGAGAGGGTAAAATTGCCTAAGTAAATATGAGATTGCCTAAGTACCTATAAAATAGATACTGTGCTTGATTCTGCTTATTATTTCAATAACATTAGCATAGGAAAATTGAACGTACTTCACCAGAGGATTATCTTCGCAATAGAAACGAGTTTCACATAATTCATCATGTAGAAAGGACGTTTAGAGGGTAAAATTGCCTAAGTAACTTTGAGATTGCCTAAGTACCTATAAGATTGATACTATGCTTAATTTTGCTTAACATTCCATTTTCCTAAATTAAAGTTCTTGAAATATTAAGCAGAATCAAGCACAGTATCGATCATATAGGCAATTATACCCTCTAAACGTCATTTCTACTTGATGAATTGTGTGAAACTTTTGCCTATTGCATAGATAATCCTCTGGTGAAGTGGGTTCCCTATTCCAATGTTAATGCTCTTAAAATATTAAGAAGAATCAAGCATATTATCGATCTTACTGGTACTTAGGCAATCTCATAGGTACTTAGGTAGTTTTACCCTCTAAACGTCATTTCTACTTGATAAATTGTCTGAAACTCGTGTATATTGCATAGATAATCCTCTGGTGAAGTACGTTCCATTTTTCTATGTTAATGTTGTAGAAATATTAAGCAAAATTAAGCATAATATCGATCTTATAGGTACTTAGGCAATCTCAAAGTTACTTAGGCAATTTTACCCTCTAAACGTCCTTTCTACTTGATGAATTATGTGAAACTCGTTCGGATTGCATAGATAATCTTCTGGCGAAGTACGTTCCATTTTCCTATGTTCATGTTATTCAAAATTTTAAGCAGAATCAAGCACAGTATCTATTTTATAGTTACTTGAAGAATTGTGTGAAACTCGTGCCTATTGCATAGAAAATCCTCTAGTGAAGTACGTTCCATTTTCCTCTGTTAATGTTCTTGAAATATTAAGCAGAATCAAGCACGGTATCGATCTTATAGGTATTTAGGCAATCTCAAATTTACTTAGGCAATTTTACCCTCTAAACGTCATTTCTACATGATAAATTGTGTGAAAGTGTTGCCTATTGCATAGATAATCCCCTGGTGAAGTGCGTTTCCTATTCCAATGTTCATGCTCTTAAAATATTAAGAAGAATCACGCACAGTATCGATCATATAGGTACTTAGGCAATCTCATAGGTACTTAGGAAGTTTTACCCTCTAAACGTCATTTCTACTTGATAAATTATCTGAAACTCGTGCATATTGCATAGATAATCCTCTGGTGAAGTAAATTCCATTTTCCTATGTTAATTTTCTTCAAATATTAAGTAGAATCAAGTATAGTATCAATCTTATAGGTACTTAGGCAATCTCATAGTTACTTAGGCAATTGTACTCTCTAAATGTCATTTCTACATGATGAATTGTGTGAAACTCGTGCCTATTGCATAGATAATCCTCTGATGAAGAACGTTCCATTTTCCTATATTAATATTCTTAAAATATTAAGCAGAATCAAGCACAATATTGATCTTATAGGTACTTAGGCAATCTCATAGTTACTTAGGCAATTTTACTCTCTAAATGTCATTTCTACTTGATGAATTGTGTGAAACTCGTGCCTATTGCATAGATAATCCTCTGATGAAGAACGTTCCATTTTCCTATATTAATATTCTTAAAATATTAAGCAGAATCAAGCACAATATTGATCTTATAGGTACTTAGGCAATCTCATATTTACTTAGGCAATTTTACCCTCTAAACATCATTTCTACTTGATGAATTGTGTGAAACTCGTGTATATTGCACAGATAATCCTCTGCTGAAGTGCGCTACCTATTCGAATGCTAATGCTCTTAAAATATTATGAACAATCAAGCATAGTATCGATCTTATAGGTACTTAGGCAATCACATAGGTACTTTCGCAGTTTTACCCTCTAAAAGTCATTTCTACTTGATGAATTGTCTGAAACTCGTGCCTACTGCATAGATAATCCATTGGTGAAGTACGTTCCATTTTCATATGTTAATGTTCTTGAAATATTAAGCATAATCAAGCATAGTTTCGATCTTATAGTCACTTAGGCAATCTCATAGTAACTTTGGCAATTTTACCCTCTAAACGTCATTTCCACTTGATGAATTGTGTGAAACTCATGCTTATTGCATAGATGATCCTCTGGTGAAGTACGTTCCATTTTCCTATATTAATGTTCTTGAAATATTAAGCAGAATGAACCACAGTATCAATCTTATAGGTACTTTGGCAATCTCATAGTTACTTAAGCAATTTTACCCTCTAAACGTCATTTCTATTTGATGAATACTGTGAAACTCATGCCTATTGCATAGATAATCCTCTGGTGAAGTACGTTCTATTTTCCTATATTAATGTTCTTGAAATATTAAGCAGAATCAAGTATCGTATCGATCTTGTAGGTACTTAGGCAATCTCATATTTACTTAGGCAATTTTACCCTCTAAACGTCATTTCTACTTAATGAATTGTGTGAACCGCTTGCCTATTGCATAGATAATCCTCTGGTGAAGTACGTTCCCTAATCCAATGTCAATGCTCTTAAAATATTAAGAAGAATCAACCACAGTATCGATCTTCTAGGTACTTAGGCAATCTCATAGGTACTTTGGCAGTTTTACCCTCTAAAGTCATTTTTTACTTGATGAATTGTCTGAAACTCGTGCATCCTACATGGATAATCCTCTGGTGAAGTACGTTCCATTTTCCTATCTTAATGTTCTTGAAATATTAACAGAATCAAGTATAGTTTCGATCTTATAGGTACTTAGGCAATCTCATAGTTGCTTAGGCAATTTTACCCTCTAAACGTCATTTCGACTTAATGAATTGCGAGAAACTCTTGCCTATTGCATAGATAATCCTCTGGTGAAGTATGTTCCCTCTTCCAATGTTAATACTCTTAAAATATTAAGAAGAATCAAGCACAGTATCGATCTTATAGGTACTTAGACAATCTCATAGGTACTTTGCCAGTTTTAGCCTCTAAACGTCATTTCTACTTGATGAATTGTCTGAAACTCGTGCATACTGCATGTATAATCCGTTGGTGAAGTACGTTCCATTTTCCTATGTTAATGTTCTTGAAATATTAAGTAGAATTAAGTATAGTTTCGATCTTATAGGTACTTTGGCAATCTCATAGTTACGTAGGCAATTTTACCCTCTAAATGTCATTTCTACTTGATGAGTTGCGTGAACCTCGTGCCTATTACATAGATAATCCTCTGGTGAAGTACGTTCCCTTTTCCTAAATTAATGTTATTGAAATATTAAGCATAATCAAGCATAGTATCGTTGTTATAGGTACTTAGGCAATCTCATATTTACTTAGGCAATTATACCCTCTAAACGTCATTTCTACTTGATGAATTGTGTGAAACTCATGCCTATTGCATAGATAATCCTCTGGTGAAGTGCGCTACCTATTATAATGTTAATGCTCTTAAAATATTAAGAACAATCAAGCACAGTATCGATCTTATAGGTACTTAGGCAATATCAATTGTACTTTCGCAGTTTTACCCTCTAAACATCTTTTCTACTTGATGAATTGTCTGAAACTCGTGCATACTGCATGGATAATCCTTTGGTGAAGTACGTTCCATTTTCCTATGTTAATGTTCTTGGAATATTAAGCAGAATCAAGTATAGTTTCGATCTTATAGGTACTTAGGCAATCTCATAGATACTTAGGCAATTTTTCCCTCTAAACGTCATTTCTACTTGATGAATTGTGTGAACCTCGGGCCTATTGCATAGATAATCCTCTGGTGAAGTACGTTCCATTTTCCTATATTAATGTTCTTCAAATATTAAGCAAAATCAAGCATAGTATCGTTGTTATAAGTACTTAGGTAATCTCATATTTACTTAGGCAATTTACCCTCTAAACGTCATTTCGACTTGATGAATTGTGTGAAACTCTTGCCTATTGCATAGATAATCCTTTGGTGACGTAGGTTCCCTATTCCAATATTAATGCTCTTAAAATATTAAGACGAATCATGCACATTATCGATCTTACAGGTACTTAGGCAATCTCATCGGTACTTAGGCAGTTTTACCCTGTAAACGTCATTTCTACTTGATGAATTTTCTGAAACTCGGGTATATTGCGTAGATAATCCTCTGGTGAAGTGCGTTTCCTATTCCAATGTTAATGCTCTTAAAATATTAAGAAGAATCAAGCAGAGTATCGATCTTATAGGTACTTAGGCAATCTCATAGGTACTTTGGAAGTTTTAGCCTCTAAACGTCATTTCTACTTGACGAATTATCTGAAACTAGTGCATATTGCATAGATAATCCTCTCGTGAAGTAGATTCCATTGTCCTATGTTAATATTTTTAAAATATTAAGCAGAATCAAGCACAATATTGATCTTATAGGTACTTAAGCAATCTCATATTTACTTAGGCAATTTTACCCTCTAAACGTCATTTCTACTTGATGAATTGTGTGAAACTCTTACCTATTGCATAGATAATCCTCTGGTGAAGTGCGCTACCTATTCTAATGTTAATGCTCTTAAAATATTAAGAACAATCAAGCACAGTATCGATCTTATAGGTACTTAGGCAATCTCATAGGTACTTTCGCAGTTTTACCCTCTAAACGTCATTTCTTCCTGATGAATTATCTAAAACTCGTGCATACTGCATGGATAATCCTTTGGTGAAGTACGTTCCATTTTCCTATGTTAATGTTCTTGAAATATTAAGCAGAATCAAGTATAGTTTCGATCTTATAGGTACTTAGGCAATCTCATAGTTACTTAGGTAATTTTACCCTCTACACGTCCTTTCTACTTGATGAATTGTGTGAACCTCGTGCCTATTGCATAGATAATCCCCTAGTGAAGTACGTTCCATTTTCCTATGGTAATGTTCTTGAAATATCGAGCCGAATGAAGCACAGTATCGATGTTATAGGTACTTAGGCAATCTCATATTTACTTAGGCAATTTTACCCTCTAAACGTCATTTCTACATGATGAATTGTCTGAAACCCTTGCCTATGGCATAGATAATCCTCTGGTGAAGTGCGTTCCCTATTCCAATGTTAATGCTCTTAAAATATTAAGAAGAAGTAAGCACAATATCGATCTTATATGAGAGAACAGATGCTTCAGACTTTGATGATCGGTGTAGACTTGGAACCTTTCTCCTACCAGGTAGTGTCTCCAAATCTTAAGGGCAAATACGATCGCTGCCAACTCTAGATCATGCATCGGATAATTGAACTCGTGCGGTCTCAACTGTCGAGAAGCGTATGCAACTACTCTCGTATGTTGCATAAGCACACAGCCTAATCCCTTGAATGATGCATCGCTGTAAATCTCATATCCTCCCGAACTAGACGGTATTATCAAAATGAGGGCCGTAGTTAGCTTCTGCTTAAGCTCTTGGAAACTACGCTCGCACTTGTCTGTCCACTCAAATTTCTCGTCCTTCTTCAATAGCACGTCAACGGCAAGGCTATCGCGGAGAACCCTTCCACGAAGCGTCTATAGTAGCCTGCTAAACCCAAGAAACTCCGAACTTCTGTCACTGACGTCGGTCTCGGCCAATCCATGACCGCTTCAATCTTGGTTGCGTCTACTAATATTCCTTCACAAAAAATTATGTGACCAAGGAAGGCTACGCGAGCTAGCCAGAACTCGCACTTGCTAAACTTAGCAAACAGCTAGTGTTTCCGAAGAGTTTCTAACACTATCCTCAAGTGTTGCTCATGTTCCTCGGGGCTGTTAGAGTACACCAAGATATCGTCAATAAACACTATGACGAATTTATCCAAATACTCACTGAATACCTTGTTCATCAAGTCCATGAAAGCAGTTGGAGCATTTGTTAGACCAAATAGCATCACTGTGAACTCATAGTGACCATAGCGCGTCCTAAAAGCCGTCTTCGGTACATCCTCCTCTTTTATCCTTAGCTGGTGGTATCACATCCTTAGGTCGATCTTGGAAAATACCGAAGCTCCTTGAAGTTGGTCAAACAGATCTTCAATCCTTGGCAAACGGATACTTGTTCTTGACTGTCACCTGGTTGAGCTGATGGTAGTCGATGCACAGACGAAGTGATCCATCCTTTTTGCTCACGTATAAAACAGGCGCTCCCCATGGAGATGCACTTGGACGGATATATCCTTTATCCAACAATTCCTGCATCTATACTTTCAGTCCCTTGAGCTCCGACAACGCCATCCGATACGGTGCCTTCGAGATTGGCTTCGTACCAAGGGCTAACTCAACTACGAACTCTATATCCCTCTCCGACGGTAAGCCAGGCAACTCCTTAGGAAAGACGTCAGGGAACTCACTTACTACCGTAATGCCCTCCAGTCTTAACTCCTCAGTCAACACATCAACAGCAGACACCAAATAACCTTGGCAACCATCGTCTAACAACCAAGTCGCTTCCAGCGACGAAACTAAGGGGATTGAAGTTCCCCCTCGGTTCCCAATAAACTTTAAACTAACTCCATTCAATGGGTTAAAGAGGATAGTCTTACTATGATAATCCAAAACAGCTCTTTGCTCAGTGAGCCAGTCCATACCAACAATAATATCGAAATCAAACATAGCTAGCACAACCAAATTTATCCTTCCCTCATGACCATCTACAACCAGCCTACAATCGGGACATCTTACTGCAGCCATAACATTATCCTTAAGCGGTGTAGATATCCTAAAAACTAAACTCAATGGTTCTGTACTTATGCCAGCTAGCTTAACGAACTGATCAGCAACAAAGGAGTGGGAAGCTCCAGAATCAAACAATGCATAAGCTACTTGGTTATGCAAGAAGACCGTACCTGAAACGGTCGGCGAATCCCTCGCCTCTTCCCGGGTGACAGCATACACCCTTCCTTGTACTAGCGATCGGTTCTAAAAGTTCTGCGGAATATTCCCTCGCATTTGACCACCCTACTGCAACTGTCCTCCCATCTGTTTCTAAGGACAATCTCTGACTTGGTGGCCATGCCTGCCACAACCGAAACAAGCACCTGACCTCCTTGGGCACGGAGCAGACCCATGCTTATGTCGGCAAATCGGGCACACGAAGTCGGGGCGAAACGTCGGCTTCCCAATAGCGTTCCTCCTATTAGGCGGGATGGGATTCCTATTACCCATCATTGGTCCTTTACCGAACCTTTGATTATCCCTAATAGCAGGACCGAACCGCGATTCAGATGCAGTTTCCCTTTCAGCAACATCCCTTTCCACCAGCTGAGCTCTCTCATACGGCTCATTGCAGTCTCTCAGGTTGAACGGCACTAACACGCTCTTGATCTCAGGCTTCAACCATCTATGAACCTCCTCGCCCTATCCTCAGGGTTATCCATCATCCTCGGTGCATACTTGGACAGTTCGATAAACTTTGCCTCATATTGGTCCACCGATGACTGATTCTGACAAAGATGTAGAAATTCATCCATCTTCTGCTCTCGTGCACAATCCGAAAAGTACTTTCCGTTGAAGGCTTCGGCAAAGGCACCCCACTCTGAGATTGCACCTTCGGGAAACACACTTCCTTGCGTGGCCTTCCACCACGAGCTAGCATTACCCTGCAGTTGGTAGACAGCCAGCGTTACTTTTTTCTCCTCGGAACATCCTAACAAGGCGAAGGCCTTCTCCAAATCTTCAATCCACGAGGTTGCACTCTCCGGGTCACCAGTTTCCAAAAACCTCGGTAGTTTGAGCTTCAGAAACTGCTCTACTAATCTGTGAGCCTGCGGTCTGCAGATCCCGTCGTCAACTAACGGACCCTCTTGTGGAATGGCAACTACAGCTTGGTTCCTCATCTGCTGCCCCATCAGGTTCCCCATGGTTTCCAAAGCTTGCAGGATCCCGTCCATTCGGGGATCTGCATGCACTACCCCTTCTCTAGGCATTTCCGGTTCATCCACCCTACCCACTTTAGGTCTCACTCGAGCGGCCCTTCCTCTGCGCGCTGCAGGAATGCGGTTCACAACCACCTCAAGAACAACTGGAGCTACCCTTTTATTCATAAGCTCGATTAGTTCATGGTAGGGAACAACAACCCTAGACAAAACACAGTATGGATAGAAAAGTAGGAGATACAAATACAGCAACCACATTTTATTCATAAGCTTGATTAGTTCACAAGAAAAACATCTATTACACGAGTCCATCTTTGGACCAATCCCTAAGACCCATAAAAAGATACCGGGTTGGGTCAAGGACGTACTACTACCGATACACTACTGCTGCACTACCAGCTATCGACAAGGCGGCCTCCAAAAAGCTCCCCCACAGCTCAACTCGCACCCCGGGTTAACGATACCGGGTCAACCTGAAAGGCGATCAGCCAAAGCATATGAGATATGAATCTCAATGAGTCAACGCCTAGGTCCGATTAGGACGTTGATTCACCCAAGCAGTCCAACAATTCTAGCGAACTAAGCCCAACATCCGAAAGACAACCACATGCAACGTACCTCGTCTTGAACCATACGACAGATAAATCATGGCAGGGAATAAACAATAAATTAATCACTCAACCAGAACACTCAGTCATAAATCATGCACAATGCAACAAGCATGTTCCGGTCATCAAGGCCAAGAGATACTCCACTCTCGCCACAGTACAGCCTCACTGCTAGTACTCTTCCGAATTAACTAGGCGTCGTCCTACTACGTTATAGCGACGGCATCCGATAGCTCCCTCAAATTCCCTAAGGCAAGCATACTAGGAATAATTCTAGGAGGGACTACGGACCAACACAAGTTGTGACCGGCATCTAATCAAAAGTGGTAATCCGAACTATCCATCGCCGGCACGAACTGACAGGCAACCAATAAGCCGTGGAATCCTGAACTGTACGTCGTCGGCACACAGACTTATTAGGTAGCGACCCATGCCAACAAGGGTATCGCTCGTGTCTCTAGTTACGTTAGGGTGACACAATCAAAGCCAACGCATGACCCCACATTCATCACAGGCACTCAAGCCGATTCTCATTCTCAATGCAATCACACTCACATCATGATCAAAATCCGACCTGCTGTCATTTTCATGTTCAAAACCACAATTGGTCACGCGAATATTCAATTTCAATTAAACATAGCATTTCGACACTAGTGTGATCATTCAGCAATTAAGCGCAATCAACACTCAGTCCGATCCACGATCAGACACCAATAATTATTGGGCACAGCAAAACAGGCAATTAACCATGGTAACTATTCCACCTAACCATGATTAATGCAACTAGCCACAGCAATTAATTAATCTACCACGGTAACTATCCACTAACCATAGTAACTATTTATCTAACCACAATTAACTATCTAACCACGGTAACTATCTAATTAACTACGGTAACTATCTAATTAATTATGGTAACTAACTAATTAAACTACTAAGTGCAATTAACTGCCTAATCAGGGATTAGGGGTTAACTCACTTCGACACGGGCGGCGATGGTCGACGGCGACCGGCGATGGGCGGCGGCGACAGTGAAATTTCCCGGCGACGATCTCACGGACTTGTCTCAACTATCCGGACGCAACCGGGGCGACGGTTTGCGACGACGATGCCCTGACTATGGCTAACGGAGGCTGGACAGCAGCTGTCCTCGCTGTCAAATGATGACGATGGACTTGGCTAGCGGGCGGAGGGCTCGGCGAGGCGGCGCGGCTGGACGGCGGCAGCGGCTGGACAGCGGGGCGGCTAGACGGCGGCAGAACAGTAGCTGGACAAAGGCGGTTTGGGTGGCACGGGGCTCGGCGAGGCGCGGCACACGGTGGCGCAGCTAGGGCGGACGGACGGACGGCGGCGCTGCGCGAGCAACGGGGGTGGTCAGCGGCGGCTCGGTGGTGGTCGGCGGCAAGATGAAGATGAGGTGAAGATGAAGTGAAGATGGTGAAGTGAGCGTGAAAGAGGAGGAGGAGTGGCTGCCGTGGGTGAGGAGAGAGAGAAGGAAGAGAGAGAGAGAGAGGAGAGAGAAAGGGTCTTGAAGGGCATTTGGGTAATTTGGCCAAAGTAAAAAAGGTGAATAGTGGATTTGACTAGGCATTTAAGAGGTGGGGCCCACGGGTCAATCGGTATTAATTATTTCTGGCGCATATGAATAATATCTTAGGGTATTTCGGTAATCTGACAAATCAGGGCTGGTTTAGGGTATTTGGTTCAGGGTTGGGCAGGGGCGAGAAGGAATTCGGCGAGAATTATCTACAGCGCGATTAAACTAATCGATCTACGATTATCTACACTTTAGTCGTCGATCAACGTCATTCAGATTGAATGATTCCGCGTCCGATAAATGTCACTCAATTCCAATACTCCTAATATTATTCATTTAATAGGCCTTGAAATTTCGGGACGTCACAATAACAAGAAGTCGTTCATCTACATTATCCACTCCGTTTGAAAAAGACTACAAATTCCATCTTCGACTCATCAAGTGAAAGACTCGCAACTTCAAGCACTCCAACATCTTCAAATATGTCAAATGCATCTCGTGTGTGTCGAGAGGGTGAGAGAGGCCGAGGGAGACAAAGAGCGCGAGGGTGGACACGGCAATTAGGGTTTGGGCTATTAGGGCTGAGCCGATTAGGATGGAGGATTTTAGAATATTAGATTTTGATTGATTTACATTTGGACCCCTAAAAAATTGATAACTTTTAAAATTGACCCCGTGCGAGTAGGAATGGCGTGTCTAAATTCTAGACTCGCGTGTCGGGAGCATTGACCACGTGTCGGATGTATCTTTCTCTCGGTAGAAATTCCATTGATACATAGGCTGACCATGAAGAATTTGAGGATTTGCTTGAGGCAATTGCCGAAAGTCCCACATTTCTCATCGCATCGCAATACTACACATTGCACATCACTTCCACTTCAGGAAGATTACTATTTGCCCGGCGGGATTTTAGGGTGGTTCCAACTTATTCCCCAATTTACCGGGAAAATTACTAAAAAAATTATAAAGTTATTGTATGAATTTCAATTTAATCATAAGCATTTTAATTTGGTCAATTTATTCTTAAACTGTTTGACAATTTGCCAATGTAGTTCTTCCGGGCCATTTTGATTGGAAGTCGCTAACGCGGGTACTGGCTGTCCTACATAGTATGGTCGGCGTTAATGTGGATAATTGTTTTAAAATTTCCCTACATTTTTTTTATTTTTTTCCTTTACTTTTTATTTTTTTTTCTTATTTCCCTCCGCAGCTTTGATGTTTTCAACATTGATTTTAATGTCCCTCAACGCTGACCCATCACAGGTGAGAACTTGACGGAAAAATCTTCCTTCTAAGGTGAGATTGCATTTACTATTTTGGCACATAGATTTTGTTACATAACTACATATTATTGCCAGATGTTTAAAAAAATTTGCAAAATCTTTTGAAATTCGTTGCAATCTTCCTCTTATGGTATTGGGCTGACTGTAACCCTTTCTTAGTTCTCAAGTTTATTCTCAACAAGACTCTCTCTTTGGTATATGAATTATTGACAATTGCTAATACCACGGTCACCTCGCCTAAGGTAGCAGTATTGTCGATCACCATCACCATCAGCACCCCATTCCTTGTCTATGTCATATCGTCCATTGATATTGCTTCCAAATTGATTTACAATTAACCTAAATCATTTTCTTTAATTAATTATACTAAAATAGAGAGGTGAGATGAATGATTCTTCTGTTGTTAATTGAAGGGTGAGAAGGGATCCCTATAAAATAACATAAGTAAGAGCATATTCTGAGAGAATATACATAAATTCTAATCCCTAGAAATATATGTTTCCTTTCCCTTTTCCCTTTCAGCTTTCCTCAATTATAATCATTTTTCTCATTTTACAATCTTTACAGGGGAAGGTTGTACAAATTACAAAAGATCAGGGTCATATGGAAAAAAATTTGAAACATCACTGGACGATTTACTACTATACGGAAAGTTTAGGGCGCGAAATGTAATACTCCTACTTGAAAATTCTCAAGTGAATACCATCTAGTTACGTGAGAGCACGTGACTAACATTCTGTTTGGGAATAAACCTAAAGCAATCCATGTCTGTTCTCGAGGTTAATTACGACAACCTTAAAAACCTCGGGCCAAATACTCACAAATTTTCATAACTTCTTGCAACTCCCTGTAATTTCTTGTCCCTTTGGCCTCTTGTATTGCCACTTGTCTTGCAATTTTTCATGCTTCTTTTGCTGAGTCAATCCCGAAATTGCGCAACATTTTGCTTGGCCGAGTACAATATATCCAACCTTGACAATTTCATCGTGCAATCATATCATTATATAGACTTAGGCTGTGACGTCCCGAAATTTCAAAGGCTATTAAATGAATAACATTTGATCTTTGGAAATTGAGTGACATTTATCGAACGCGAAATTGTTTGATCTGGGAGGCTTTGATCATCGGCCGAAGCGTAGATAATTGTAGTTCTTTCAGTTTCGTCGCGCCGAAGAATTTATCGCCGTCTTTCCTTCGCGCCCAAGCCTAACCTTGAACCAAATTTCCTAAACCAATCCTGATTTATCAGATTACCAAAATACCCTCAGATATTATTCATATACGTCAGAAACAATTAATACCGATTGACCCCTGGGCCCCACCTCATAAATACAAAGTCAAAATATCTTTTCTACTTTTTGACTTTTGGCTATTTACCAAATTTCCCTTTTGACCCAAAAATTACCAAAATGCCCTTCAAGATACTTTCTCTCTCCTCATTCTCTCTCTCTCTCTCTTCTCTTTCTCTCTCCTTCCCCCTCCCTTTGCCGTGCAATTCCCCCTCCCCCATTCTCACGTTCATCTCCATCTTCTTCACCATCTTCTCTAGTTTCAAGCTCCGCCGCCGTCCAGTGCTCGCGCCGCACCGCCGCCGCCCCCGCTCCGCCCGTGTCGCTGTCGTTCGTGCGACACCGGCCGAGGCCGCTAACCGCCGCTGCCCAGCCATCCCGTCGTCCTCGTTAGTCACCACCGAGCTGAGCCGCCGCCACCGTGAGCTCTGCCGTGCACCTCAAGCCGCCCGGAGCCCTACCGAACCCTCCGCCGTCCTTTTTTCGTCGTCGTCGCGCCGCGAGATCAGCCGCTGTCCAACCATGGTTCTCCGTCGTCCGAACGTTTACGTCGCAAACCGTCGCCGTGGTTGGGTCCGAATCGTTGAGACGAGTGGGTAGGATCGCCGCCGGAAAGTTTCGCCGCCGTCGCCCCCGACCGTCGTCGCCAGTTATCGAAGTGAGTTAACCCTTAATCCCTGATTAGGCCGTTAATTACACTTAGTAGTTCAATTAAGTAGTTACCGTAACTGATTAGTTAGTTACCGCAGTTAAATAGATAGTTACCGTGGTTAGATAGTTAACCGTGGTTAGATTAAATAGTTACTGTGGTTAGGTTAATTAGTTACCGTGGTAGATTAATTAATTACTGTGGCTAGTTGGATTAATCATGGTTAGGTGGAATAATTACCATGGTTAATTGCCTATTTTATTGTGCCTGGTAATTATTAGCGCTTGATTGTGGATCGAACTGAGTGTTGATTACGCTTAATTGCTGAATGATCACACTAGTGTCGAGATGCCATGTTTAACTGGAATTGAATATTCGCGTGACCAATTGTGGTTTTGAACATGAAAATGGCCGTTGGTCGAGTTTTAAGCATACTCGTGAGTGTGACTACATCGGGCTAATGTGAAGTAAGAACTGGTTGTTTGCCTGATGTGTTTGTGTGGTCACACGACGGTTATTCGTCTCCCTAACGTAACTGGGGGATATGGGGCGGTACTCCTGGTGGGTCCGTCGCCTGGTAAGTTCATGCCAGCGACGTACAGTTCGGAATCCCACGACTTATCGGTTGCACGACAGTTCATGTCGGCGACGTACAGTCCAGATAGACACGACTGGTCGGATGCCGGTCGCAGCTTGTGATGGGCCGAAGTCCTTACGGAACTACCTAATATGCTTGCCTTAGGGGTCTTGAAGGGCTATCGGATGCCGTCGCTGTAACGGGATAGGACGACGCCCGGTTCGGCCGGAAGAGTACTGCAGTGAGGTTGTACTGTGGCGAGAGTGGTGTATCTCTTGCGTGATAACCGAAAAAAACCGCATGTTGCATAGTGCTTGAATGCCTGAGAGTGTGACGTGTGTTGGCTGTATGCCTTGTCCTGTTGTTCTTTATTGCCATGAAATATTTGTCGTGTGGCTCAAGGCAAGGTGAGTTGTATGTGGTTGTTTATTGGCTGTTGAGCCATGCTGTTGTTTGGTAGCTAGAACGTGGCGTGGATCGCATGCTATTGATCTGCCATCGCATGTTTAGGCCGCCTGAGTGAATCAACGTCCTAATCGGACTTAGGCGTTGACTCATTGAGATTTATATCTCATTTGTTGTTGTTAACCGTAGTCAGCTGGGGCAGCTGTGGAGGTTCTTTTGGAGTTATTTTTTGTAGTAGTTAGCCTTAGACCGACCTGGTGTCTTTTTGTGGGTCTTAGGAAACGGCCCTGGAGATGGGCTTGTAGATCGATTGTATTTCCCCGGCTAACTGGTATATAAATAAAATGGTGTTGTTGTATCCCATGCTTTTCTATCCTTGTTTGATTTCTTGTCTGGGGTTTTATATCGCTTCCGCATGCGTATAATTGAAAGATAAAAACAGATGGATTGATGACATGCCTGGGATGTTATCCTTTGACCTGACGAATGGAAGGGACGTTCGCGTGCCTGGGGTTCGGGGCGTGACATGGACAACTACCATCTTACATCAAACAAACCTTAGAATAACGTGACATAAAATTGGATACTAGAATGAGGCCTAACGGCTCGAATGTGGCCAATTAGAACACTGCTAATCGTTAACATCATTTTGTTTATGCAAACGTTAACAACTCAAAATTTAGAATAAGATGCATACGTCTATCGTTTGGTTTTGGTTGGCCTTAGCCATATTCTTATGTGACAACTTTGGCCCATGCATGACTATTTAACGCAAATCACATCAGGCGTCATTTCGCATGCAATACTCGAGGGACTAATGCAAGAACAACGTAAGGATTTGTTAAACTTCCAGTTCAACGTCATTAAACAAAGCCCTGTTGGCTAGCAACACGCGAGACCTTGAATAAATAGACTCGTGTATTCTTTGCTTGATATGTGCAGAATATAACATTTTTCTGTCATACCTTAGCAAAAAAAAAAAACATTTTTCTGTCATCACAATCTTCAACTTGGTATCAAAGCCATTGTCGCTTCAAGAATGCCCATCGAGTCTTCTACGCAATGGCTGCCAGGACGCCAGCCGCGCTGGCCACATCGTTCCTGGTTCTCCACCAAGACCGAAGTCTTTAGTCATTGTTCAGCATACTTCCGCTGCTCATTTCAGAAAAACGACACAACCATCAAACTCGCCTCCCTCAAATGAGCGAAACCCTGAAATTTTGTCGCCAACAGACGCCGGACACAGCCACTCTTGCCGTCGCATCTCCGACCCAGGGAGCCCACCGCTGTTCAATGATGATTTGGACGCCTGCCTCCACATATTTCGAAAAGCAATGAGCCACCCACGAACCACCGGCCTTCGGCGAGTTGGACCTAGAAACCCTGTCAGGAACGGACATCGGACGCCACCACTTCTGGCAAACCACCGACCCCGAGCCTTTGGGAGCCATTTCATCCACTTCCGTTGCTCATATTTCCAAAAAATTATGAAATAAACATACTTAATTTTACGTGTCAATATTTATAAGTCGTGAAACTTTTGGATGTTTCAAGTTAAAAAAAAAAATTTACTAAGAACCGCTGTCACAAAATTTAGATTAAGCGAAAAGCGCAAATATCTATGCAAACACACTCTAAGATTACTAATGTAACTGCTTATATTGTCATATGCACGATTAAAAATGAAATTGAACTATTCCATGTAATCTGCCCTTATCTAGTACTTCAACTTGTTACAATGCCGTATGTATTGCGATTGAGGTTTACAATATGAAAAATAATATATTTTTATTAGCATTATAGTGTCTTTATATTTTCTGGGGTCTACCAAGATAGATTATTACATTTCACTTTTTTATTTAAGAAGAAATCCTACGGATCATCACTGATCTCGGAGAATATCCTAGTGTGCCAAAGATCTATTACACAACTACCATAAGGGAGGCAAAGGTAAATGTGTGACCATAAAGATTGATCTTATGAAAGCCTACGACATGGTTAAATGAGATGCAGTATTCAGGGTCCTTAAAGCCCTAAATACACCTCAGCACTTGGTTGATCTTATAACCGAATGCATCACTACTCCAAGGTTTTCAGTGAACTTTAATAGCGAACAGGTTGGCTATTTCAATAGCACAAATGGGTTGCAACAAGGTGATCCTCTTTCTCCATACCTATTTGTTTTGGTTATGGAAATTTTGAATAGAATAGTTAGTGTGAAAGTTGCTGCATCTTCTTTCAAATATCAATGGTGCTGCAAAACACAAAGGATTACTCACTTATGCTTCGCAGATGACTTGTTCTTATTTGAACACGGAGATGTAGACTTCATGCTTTGCCTTGTAGACGCACTTGATGAATTCGTAGATCTCACAGGACTGCGGTTTAATCCTAACAAATGCCAAATCATTTTCTCTGGGTTAAACGAGGATGAGAAGCTCCATATACTGGACCACACGCCTTTTTCCACAAGTACCCTCCCTATTAAATACCTGGGTGATCCCCTTGCTAATAGAAGACTCACTCACACAGACTGCAAGAGTCTTACTAAGAAGATCTTTAAGAAAATTGAAAGTTGGGGCATGAGGCATATGAGTTATGCAGAGGGTCTACAGTTACCTAAATAGGTCCTTTTCTCCATTTGGAACTATTGAATGCAAATGTTCTTACTTCCAAAGCAAACTATATACGAGGTTGAGAGGAGGATTCAACATTTCTTGTGGGTTGGTTCTACAGCAAATCATGGATCGCACTAGGTTGCTTGGAAAGTAGTTTGCTCACCTAAAAGGGAAGAAGGATTAGGATTGCTCGATCTGAACTTATGAAATAAAGTTTTGTTAGGCCGCACGCTGTGGAACCTCATCAATTATCCATCCTCTTCCCTTTGGAGCATTTGGGTTCACAATACAAAATGCATAGGCACCCCAATTATGCAGCTCGACATTAGGGGTAGTATGGCTTGGAGTTGACGATGTCTCATCAAATTGCGACCTTTTCTAACCTCGGTTATATCTAGCTCATGGTACTGTTGCCGAGATATATATGACGAACTTAGACATGGGGGACCAGCTGTAGAGTGGTACAACCTAATTTGGAGCAGTGACATTAACAAACACAATTTTATTGGTTGGCTAGTTTGTAGAGATAGACTACCAACAGCAGAGATCGTAGCACGATGGATGAATTTAGTTGATACTCAGTGTAACTTCTGTAGGGCCGGTATAGAAGACAGAGTACATTTATTTTTCCAGTGTGAGTGGATAGTCAACATCTAGCGCAGTATCCTTGCGCAACATAGGATTAGGCTTTTTTTAGGTGGATGGAATGAGGAACTTTCATGGATGATTAGGACAACAAAGGGCAAAGATTTGGCGGCGAGACTCCTCAAGGTATCTTTCCTCGCAACCATATATTGTATTTGGATGGAGCACAACTATAGACGACTTCAAAACAAGTCAACTGACATCCATATTATTTTGGCCAAGGTGCGTAAAAATATGAGAGGTAGAGCTTCACTTTACCAAAAAATTAGACCTTCCCATATAAATTTTGTTTTGGCTACTAAGTGGAGACTCCCTACCTCCACCGTTTTGAATTATTAGCTCTATTTATAATGCTGGGGATGCTCTTATGCTATTGTACTTTATCTGCTCTACAATATTTACATCTTCAACAAAAAAAAAAAAGAATTCTATGGATCACATAGTTTGATTTTATTTTTTTAATTCGAAGCACTTGAAATTTTCACAAAAAATGAAAGCTTTAATGCCTAAATTCACGTATAATTTCTTCATAAATATTTTTAAATTTGAATAGTAGTTTAAATTTTAGTGGGATAATAGATAATATATATCCTACGTTTAATGGAGCGGAAATCAAACAAAAGAATCTTCCGCAATTAGTGGTTAACGAAGAGTAAGTGTTAGGGGTAGCAAGCACGCTGCTTGACGTGGAGAAAACTAAGAGGGCTCTGTAATCGCTCGCATTCGAGAACCCTAATCTTCCGATTGGGTTTTTATATTTCCTCCGACGTCTTTCATCTTAGAACCCTAATCTTTGTCTGGTCTAAAATCGTCGAATTCCAATTCGATTTGTTCACCGTCAGGAGGTTCTATTGCGAGGTGGGCTAGACTTCATCAACTGCTTGATCTTGGCTACGATCAAATTTGGTCAGATTTATGTGCGGAAGAGGAGATTAAAACACTGTCGGCCTAGCTGCCCGATCTTCCTCGTCAGCAGCATACATGTGCCGCATTCGAGTACGTTTTCAAAGAATTTTCTTCTCCTTTCGACCGCAACTTAGCATACATGTCCTCTCCCTTTTCACTCTATACTTGTTTCCAAGGCATCCATCATTGCTTTATATCGCCCATACTAACATTATCAGTTGGACCTGTGTTGGCAATACCTCAAACGCCTCAAACATGACAGCTTCGTTTAAGACCATCCCTGATTCGGCTTTGCCGACTTGTCGCTAACCAATTAAGCGACCCATGCATTGCCCCAAATCTTTTCTGTTCATGCACGTCTTTTGTTGTGGCATCATATCATTCCATCTCAGCCGATGTAGTTGTATCACCAATTATGGCACCCATTAACTCACTTCTTTAATGGGACAACAGGTCGCTGATATATGGGAAACAATAGGAAGAGATCTTGTTAGCTGATACCGCCTCTCAAAATGTATGCATATTGCAAAGTCCACAGGTGTGTGTACATATATCAGTAGTCACAGATTAGTCTAATAAGTTGCAAGAGATGGAAATTTGAACGGGACAGAGACTATGATTTTACCGTTGTTGGAGGGTTTGCAACTGCTACATCAGGCCTCTTCAACCTTCATAACATAATTGAACTTCAATTTCAACAGGACCTTCCTGACATTGAAACTCTTGGAATCAATGAATTCTGAAAGAAGCAACATCATGACTTTTTGCCTAGAAAAAGAACAGGAGATTACGTGGTGTTTAATGATTAGTTTACTGTCTGATGCAGAAGGCCAAATGCTTATCAGGCCAAAGTTTCCAGATCATTGTCCTTACCTGAAATCCGGAAAATGATCTGGGCGAACATGAAAAGAAACAAAACCCTTAAAATCTGCATTGAGAGAGAGAGAGAGAGAGAGTCCATAACTTCCAACAAAAGCTATTAAAAGCCGCATGCCATATTAGGGAGACCCTGGAGCAAAAGGTAAATTAAATGGAGAAATTTCCTACTTGTAATTGTTGAATGTAACATAAAGAAAATACTGATAAGAAGAGAGCTATAAGGGCAGTTCCTGGCTTTAGGCATGACATAATGACAAAGGTCCACAGCCTAAGGATGGCTATCAAATCAGAATAGTGCTAAAGCCCTTCAATTTCCAAGTTTCCTTCCATAATTCTAGCTTCTAGTTCAGTCCTCTTCAAGTTCCATATACTATGAATGAGAATACTCCCTAAGCAACAAACTGTTAGGCTGATTGTGCAGCAGAATGTGTTAAAATCATCTCCAGATGCCCTATACACTGCACTTTTTGCAGCACTCTTGCGCTGGGGAGACAACTGCATTTTAAAGTGATGCATAAAAAAGCACAAACTCGCACTGGGGAGACAACTCAGCATATGCAAAAATTAACGACTCAATTCTGACCCCAGCTTCCAAGACTCGATTTCCACAAGCATAAGCAAAAATTCACCAACAGAGCACACAACTCAGCATTTCTTCCAGGACGACTAACCATCAAACATATTCTGAATCTGCATATTCATTAGGAGGATCATTTGTTGGGTTTACTTCTTTTTTTTTCCTTCCTTTTTGCATGGAGATGCGATTCTTCCGTGTCCTTCTCCAATTTGTATAGAACGTGTTCCGCATGTGATCTAAGATTCCAAAATGCAAGATGTTTTTCTTCCATGCTCTCACTTGATTTAACATCAGTTAAACCAAAGCATTACATTTAACTGTTTCTCGTTTTTCCCTTTGGCTGGCACTATTAAACCATATAGCTCCTCCAAATTCACCTTGGTCCCACAGCTCCATTTTTCCCTTTGGCTGGCACTATTATACCAAAGCATTACATTTAACTGTTTCTCGTTTTTCCCTTTAGCGCGCACTGTTCACCCAGTTCTCTCTCGCTTCTGCCCCCACTGACACTGTTCACTGGTTTCGACTTTTGGCGTTTCCCAGCGACTGGCCCGTTGGATCCGCCTGAGCTTTGGTGTCTAAGGTCGCCCCTTCTCCTTCTCCATCCTCACGGCTGGGATCTCGGATTGGAGTGCTCATTTTGCCTCTATGGCAAATCTGTGTTAGAGACGCAAAATCTGTTATGCTCGACCCGAGCACCCTTTATTTTCCTGGTGTTTTCCTCTAATGCGGTGAATATCTGTTGAAGGGAAATGTACATCATCATCATACAAGCTCTAAATTCTAATGGTCTTCAAAGTTTCCGAGTAAGAAAGATGGGAAAAAAACCAGGTTCCTCTTGTTATTGAATGAAAAAACAAAACAATCAGATAAATTAGCTCACCTCTTGAAATGCGGGCAGGAACTTCTTTGCCGGTTGGAACGAACCATCATTTCCCTGAGGATCCAATAGAAATTGATTATAATTCTAGCACATACCGATAGTGCGAAATCGTCTTTCATTGACTGAATACTATAATAAGATTGTTATTGATGAACAAACTATACGCGCATTCGCTAAGTCTCAAGTACCTTTCGATCGAGGGCTTGGGGACAGTGCTTTCCATCGGATGTTAGTTGCTTTGGTGGAGCCATTATGTCCATTCCATGGCTTCGGGCGTAGTAAACATTATCTAACTTTACAAACTCTTTTACCTGATAAAAGAGGAAGAATCACTATCATAAGCATGTTCACCTCTTCTTTTGGCATAGATGAACTGCATTTCTTTTAGCTCGACGAACAACATTTCATTCGCATACCTTGTCTCTACTCCTTTCACTAATAATAGCTGTTGGGAAATACTTTGAAACTTCGCGTACAGCCCCGCGCATCTGTAGTTGATGCAATACTAGTTAGATAACTAGTGAATGGCAAAATTATTTAAACATTGTGGGTAAGATATGTGATGTGATTACCTCATCAGACATGAATGCAAGGTCAGGATCATTTACAATGGGAGAGAGGGTGCCGTCGTAATCTAAAAACACGACGATCCTCTTGCCCTTTGCCATCATCATCCGCTCAAACGTGCGCAATGCCGACAGGTGTTCCTTCTGTTGTTTTCAGCAACATTGAACTTAGTTGTACAGTCATTGTCACACTCCGAACCCCGGGCGCGCGACCATCTCTTCCAAACGTCGGGTCAAAGGATGATGTCCCAGGCAAATCATCGACCCATTTTCTTTTTATCTTATAATTAAGCACATGCGGAAGCGAATACAACTCCAGACAACAAATAACAGGGATAGGCAATTAGGAGATACAGCAAACAACTTTTTATTTACATCTTGATTAGTCCGCAGGAAAAACAACATATTACACAAGTCCTTCTTGGACCGATCCCTTAGACCCACAAAAAGATATCGGGTCGGGTCAGGGCGCATTATAGCCGATACACTACTGCTATACTACCGACTATAAACAAAACGGCCTCCAAAACTCCTCTAGAGCTCCTCTACACCCCCGGGCTAACGACACCGGGTCAACCCTGATAACTAGGCGGCGAATCTGGGTCCTCCTCCTCAGAACTCGAATCTGGGTCCTCGACCTCCCCGTCCGGCATGTCAGTATCCACCGTGTCCCAAGCCTGGACGATTGGACCCGCACCCAGGGGTACATCAAACCCCCGAATCGGTCCTATGGAAACACCAGCCTGACGCACGAACTAGGCCTTGAAGAGGTGTGCCACATAATGTGGCAACCCCTCGTCGACCCAGACGGTCGTCACATGCTGTTCCCACATGTCCTCAGAATTAGCGACATGACAGTAATGCAATACCGTGGTTAGGTCGATAGAAACACCAAATCTAACGTGGCGCGCGGCCATCTCAAGAACCTGAAAGGCGATCAGCCAAGCGCATGAGATATGAATCTCAGCGGGTCAATGCCTATGTCCAATTAGGACGTTGATTCGCCCAAGCAATCTAATAATTCTAGCGAACTAACCTCAACATCAGCAAGGCAACCACATGCAACGTACCTTGCCTTGAGCCATACGACAGATATAACATGGTAGGGGATAAACAATGAATCAGCCAATCAACCAGAACATTCAGCCAAAATCATGTACAATGCAACAAGCGCGTTCCGGTCAGCACGGCCAAGAGATACTCCACTCTCGCCACAGTACAGCCTCACTGCTAGTACTCTTCCGGATTAACCGGGCGTCGTCCTACTACGTTATAGCGACAGCATCCGATAGCTCCCTCAAATTCCCTAAGGCGAGCACACCAGGAATCATTCCATAAAGGACTACGGACCAACACAAGTTGCGACTGGCATCTCATTAGCTGGTTATCCGGACTATCCGTCGCTGGCACGGACTGACGGGCAACCAATAAGCCATGGAATCCCGGAGGGCACGTCGTCGGCACACAGACTTATCAGGCAGCGACCCATGCCAACATGGGTATCACTTGTGCCCCTAGTTACGTTAGGGTGACACGGTGAAACTATCGCGTGACCTCGTGTTTAACACCGGCTCTCAAGCCAAACCTCATTTTGATGCAATCACACTCACATCATGCTCAAACCTGGCCCACGGCCATTTTCATGATCAAAATCACAATTTGTCACGCGAATAATCAATTCCCATTTAACATGGCATTTCGACACTAGTGTGATCATTCAGCATTTAAGCGCAATCAACACTCAGTCCGATCCACGATCAGACACCACAAATTAGGCACAACAACAGTCAATTAACCATGGTAACTATTTCACCTAACCACGGTTAATCCAACTAACCACAGCAGTCAATTAATCTACCACAGTAACTATTCACTAACTATAGTAACTATTTAATCTAACCACAGTTAACTATCTAACCACGGTAACTATCTATTAATTGCGGTAACTAACTAATTAATTACGGTAACTCACTAATTAACCTACTAAGTGCAATTAACTTCCTAATCATGGATTAGGGGTTAACTCACTAATTAACTGGCGGCGACCGGCGATGAGCGGCGGCTGTGAAATTTTCGTCGGCGGTCCCTACGGACTCGTCTCGTCGATCCGGACGCCACCACGATGTCGGTTTTCCAAGGCGACACTCGGACGACGACAAACGGTGGCTAGACAGCGGCCAAACGACGACAACGGAGCTCAACGAGCGGGCGGCGGACTCAGCAAGGCGGCGCGGCTGCACCGGCGGCACGGCAGGGGCTCCGGCGGCTCTGTTGGATGGCGGTAGCAGCTGGACGGCGGCAGAACAGGGGCTGGACAGGGGCGGCTTGGACGGCGGGAGGCTCGGCTAAGCGCGGCACGCGGTGGCGCGGCAAGGTACGAGCGGCGGCGGCACGGCGCGAGCGGTGGCGGCACGGCGCGAGCGGCGGCGGCACGGCGCGAGCGGCGGATGGCGGTCGGCGGTGGCTCACGGTGGTGACGAAGATGAGATGATAAAGATGAAGATGGAGTGAAGTTGGCGGGAGAAGCAAAGGGGAAGTGGGCTACCGTGGAAGAGGAGAGAGAGGGAAGAGAGAGAAAATTGCCTTTGAGGGCAAAAGGGTAATTTCATTGGTCCAAGGGTATTTTGGTAATTTCTCAGGGTAAAAAAGGTGGATTTGACTTAGCATTAATGAGGTGGGGCCCACGGTCATTCTGTATTAATTGTTTCTGGCGTATATGAATAATATCTAAGGATATTTATGTAATCTGACGATTTAGGACTGGTTCAGAATATTTGGTTTAGAGTTGGCGCGGGCGCGAAGGAATTCAGCGAGAATTATCTACGGCTTGACTAAACTAATTGAACTACGGTTAACTATGCTTCAATTGACGATTAACGTCCTCCGGATTGAACGATTCCTGCGTCCGACAAATGTCACTAAATTCCAACAGTCCAATATTATTCATTTAATAGGCCTTGAAATTTCGGGACGTCACAGTCATAGCGCAGAGACAGTAGTTGACGCTTCCGAGTTATTTTTGTTACCACTTCCTTTCAGTGCACCGTGGATTTTAGGGATGTACCTGCATATGGAGAAATTTGCCACTCACCTCTTAAGAAGCGGACTGCTGATGGACTCTCCAACAAATGCTGTAGAAACTCAGATGGTTCTCGTCTTTTCGCACAGGAACACGAGTAAACAATCAGTGTAGTATCTCTATCATTCAGGTTCCCAGGAACACGAGTAAACTTGGATTTACAGCCCAAAGCTGGCATCTTGAAAATGTGGACGATGATGGTGAAGAAAGGCAACTTACCGGAACAATGTAATTAGAAACGCCTTCCCCTCGTTACAAGAAATGATTTTGGTGCGCTCTTTAGGGACACCTTTACTTATTTTATTCATTTCTTTCAAGTCATTATCGATTTTTAGGTTTTGCAGTTCGTATAAGTTTACATCATTTTAACGCAAAATATATACAATCCTATATAATATACGACGTACAACTATAAATTGGCATATGATTATGTAGGATGGTTTTCTAAATTAAAATTTATAAATAATTCTTAGTTTTAAAAGGAGAAAGAACTCGCGGGTGACCATACATGTATCAGCAACAATTGCTGATCGTGTGCGTGTGCCCCTTTTATTATTAGTATTATTATTATTATTATTATTATTATTAAAAGAGTACACAACCAGCATGTGTGCATTTTGGGCACATTAATATGGGTTCACTTTGGACGTACATGTACATCATATGCACGAACGACAATGAACAAAAATAAAATCAACTTAAAACACATCTAATTTAACTTAATTTCATCCCGACTTAATTCGATTGCCGTAATTGCTAATATATTTGCAAGATTGTCACCACAGCTCGGGATAAAAAGCACGAATCGTATAATCCTCATCAATCTCAGAGTCTCCTATAATCTAACGTGGTTTCAAAACCTCGTGGACCAAAATAAGCTGATCTCCCCCCCTTCTCTCGCAGGGTATAAAGCATCTTTTTTATGTCAAAACCCGGAGGACTACAACAGGACTAGTTTACAAACGCACGAATGCTAGGCAACTTCTTTTCTTTCTTTTTTTTTTCTTTGCAAAAAAAACTGATGTATTAAGTGATGTGGTAGAGTAAACCAATCCTTCAAATAAGTTTGTCATATTTAACGTCCAATAAAGTGTGAATTACTTTATCAATGTACTGAGTAAAGTGCAAGTGCAACTTCAATTTAACAAATGAGAGATATTCGATGTTTAAGAATGTCTGTCATGTCATATAGATTACAAATGGAGTGGACAGATATTCGGATATCATGATCATCCAACAAAAGTTAATGCACTACAAATCGAGGAGGACTATGATTGAGTTTCGAAGCATCATTAATTCGTTTAGAGCCCAGATAGCCTAATGGTGGGGCTCTTGTGACGGTAGGAACGGTCGAATGTTAGCCACGCTTTTTCAAGGAGAAAACTGGAAGATTGGTTCCACCGATTACTAAGGCTGTGCATGGCTTAGTTCAGGGCTTTCCACAACGTCACATCACTAAGGCAACTCGGTCATACATTTGGGACAACTTGTGCTCTTCTCGAGCCACTTGACGATGCAATCTCCGTGAAAAATGTGGGAACAAAGCATGCGAGCCCCTCTCGAACCCATGCCAATATCCCTCGTGCAAACCGCACAATCCATCGACTTCCCTGCAATCACCACCTTCTCCAATCCGTTTGATTCATAGATTCAATCCATCATTCAACTTAAGTTGGTTGCAATCATGCGATCGAAACATGGCCATGAAACGAAAAAGCAACAAATAAAGAGAATGTAGATAAATCAAAAGAGAAAATTATGATGAACAAGTCAACAGCCCTCCTCAACTTCAGCCAGACTCATGCAAATAAGTCGGATTGGGTTCCGCAAAAATGGCGTCTTCCAACGCTCCTCCAACAGCCCCTACTCATACAAATCGCGAAAATCAAGCTGAATATTCATGCAAATAAGTCGGATTGGGTTCCGCAAAAATGGCGTCTTCCAACGCTCCTCCAACAGCCCCTACTCATACAAATCGCGAAAATCAAGCTGAATAAGTCCCGAGGTTCTCTCTCCCTATAACCGTTTGCTCCTTACTGCTCGCTTGACATTAAATCATAGTTTGGAAATGAAGCTAAGAACAGTTCTTCACTAATTTTTAGCATAGAGAGTCAGTGATGTTGAGAGCTTACGTTCTGATCTAAAAATACCATGCCAGAGCCTTATTTCAACAATTTTATGGTCATAAATACTAAACATTATGATTTGAATTTTTCCTAAAGTTAACCGGATTTAAACATACTAGAGCCTTCTAGAAATTGGATCATTATTCCTTGAAAAGTTTCCTGCAACATAGACATGTTTGGGTTGGCTAAATATCAATGAAAACATTTAGTCATGGAAAACTATAATTCTTTCTAGCGTAGCAATTAACGATGCAAATAAAATATGAAATCCTATCTTAAATTCAGAGATATGCAAAATCAATAATATGCTTAAAGATGCAAAGATGAACACAATTGGACAAGCAAACAACAAAATTTCTGAAAAAGCAAATATTCAAGATGCGATTTCCTAAATCTAGAACAACCAAATAATTCTACATTATCTTTGAAGCACCAATTCTTCAGGGATCGTTCAGTTCAGTTGACCGATTCAAACTCTTTCTCTCTCATTTCTCTCTCATTTCTCCCTGAAACCACCTCGTAACTCCATAAAAGCTAGCTAGTCTCCAAGCTTCCATAGCTGTGACATTCTGGATTCCGACCCAATTCGAGACTTATGAATGAATGAATATCCGATGATGTATTTCAGTTGTATCTCACTCTGAACTGATCATTCATGAGTTTACTAGCCAAAAGGGGAAAGACAAATTAAGGGAACTGATACGTGGATCTAAGTAACTCAAATGAGAAATGACGCTTTGACCATTAGAATTGTCGAGGGAATATCTTGGGCCAGAATGGACTAATCTGAGCACGATTGTCACACCTCGAGTCCCGGACGAGCGACCATCCCTTCCAAACGTCAGGTCAAAGGATGATGTCCCAGGCAGATCATCGACCCATTTCTTTTATCTTATAATTAAGCACATGCGGAAGCGAACAACACCCCGGACAACAAACAACAGGGATAGAAAGAATATGAACTACAACAAACAACAACAAAACCATTTTCATTACTTGCTTGATTAGTTCACAATACACATATAATTTACACGAGTCCTCCTTGGACCAATCCTCTTAGACCCACAAAAAGATACCGGGTCGGGTCAGGGCGCACTATAGCCGATACACTACTGCTACACTACCAGCTATACATAACACGGCCTCCAAAGCTCCTCCATAGCTCAACCCGCGCGGCCATCTCGAAGACCTGAAAGGCGATCAGCCAAGCGCATGAGATATAAATCTCAGCGGGTCAACGCCTAAGTCCGATTAGGACGTTGATCATGACCTAACCATTCTATCGATTTAGTCTCAACCTCAGAACAACAGCCACATGCAACGTACCTCGCCTGGAGCCATGCGACAGATACGATATAATAATGAATAAACAATGCATCAACCAATCAGCCAGAACACTCAGCAATGGTCATGCATTATGCAACAAACGCGTTTCGGTCAGCCGGCCAAGAGATACCCCACTCTCGCCAAAGCACAGCCTCGCTGCTAGTACTCTTCCGGATTAACCGGGCGTCGTCCCACAACGTTAATGGCGACGGCATCCGATGGCTCCCTCAAATTCCCTAAGGCAAGCACACCAGGAATAATTCCAGGAGGGACTACGGACCAACACAAGTTGCGACCGGCATCTCATCAGCCGTGAAATCCGGACGGTCCGTCGCCGGGCACGGACTGACAGGCAACCAATAAGCCATGGAATCCCGGACTGTACGTCGCCGGCACACAGACTTATCAGGCGGCGACCCATGCCAACAAGGGTATCGCCTGTGCCCCTAGTTACGTTAGGGTGACACGGTGAAACAACTGCATGACCTCGCGCTTAAAACCGGCTCCCAAGCCAAATCTCATTTTTGATACTCAAACCTGGCCCACGGCCAATTTATGCTCAAACTTGGCCAACGGCCATTTTCATGTTCAAACTCGGCCAACGGCCATTTTTACATTCAAAACTGGCCCACGGCCATTTTCACACTCAAATCTGGCCCACGGCCATTTTCACACTCAAATTCACAATCGATCACGCGAATAATCAATTTCCATTTAATATGGCATTTCGACCCTAGTGTGATCATTCAGCAATTTAATGCGCAATCAACACTCAGTCCAATCCACGATCAGACGCCACAAACTAGGCACAACAATATGCAATTAACCATGGTAACTATTCCACCTAACCACGGTTAATTCAACTAACCACAGCAGTTAACTAATCTACCACGGTTACTATTTAATTTAAATATAGTAACTAATTAATCTAACCACAGTTAACTAACTAACCCAGGTAACTATCTATTAACTGCGGTAACTAATTAATCTAATTACGGTAACTAATTAATTAATCTAATTAGTGCAATTAACGTCCTAATCAGGGATTAGGGGTTAACTCACTCCTAAACGGGCGGCGACGGTCGGCGGCGACCGGCGATGAGCTACGGCGGCGGCGGCGGCGGCGGCAGCGACGGCGACGGCGGCGGCGGCGGCGGCAGCGGCAAATTTTCCGGCGACGCTCCTACGGACTCTCCTCGTCGATCCGGACGCAACCACTGTGTCGGATTTCCAAAACGACAACCGGACGATGACGAACGGCGGCTGGACAGCGGCTAGAAAACGGCCAAACGACGGAAACGGAGCTCAACGAGCGGCCGGCAAGCTCGGCGGAGCTTCGGCCAAGGTCCGGCGGGTCCTAGGGGGCTCCGGTGAAGCTCGGCGGTCGACGGCGAGGCTCGGAGGTCCACGGGCAACAGCCAAACAGAGGCGGCAGCAGCCCGGCTGGGGTCGGCGAGCGGCGGGAAGGGCGCAGGACGGGCGGCCGGTGGCTCGGCGGGCGGCGGCGGTCCACGGCGACGATGAAGATGAAGATGAGATGAAGATTGGAGATGGAAATGGCGATGGAGTGGGCTGCCAACCTGAGAAAACCAAGAAGGAAGAGAGAGAAAATTGGTCTTAAGGGGTAATTTGGTAATTTCATGGGTCAAATGGCATTTTGGTAAATAACCAAAAGTAAAAAAGGTGATATGACTTGGCATTTATGATGCGGGGCCCGCGGTCATTCGGTATTAATTGTTTCTGGCGTATATGAATAATATCTGAGGGCATTTCGGTAATCTGACGATTTTAGGACTGGTTCAGAATATTTGGCTCAGGGTCAACGCAAGCGCGAAGGAATACGGCGAAGACTAATTACGGCGCGACTAATCTAATTGAACTATAATTATCTACGCTTCGATCGACGACTAACGATCTTCAGATCGAATGGTTCCGCGTCCGACAAATGTCACTCAAATCCAACCGTCCAATATTATTCATATAATAGGCCTTGAAATTCCGGGACGTCACAACGATTGTGGAATACCTTGCTAGTGTTATGCTATTGGATCGCGGGTGAATCCGTTAACCAAAACATGATTTGCGAAATCTTCCTAAATCGATTCGAAAGATTGAGACTGTAGGAACTAGCGATAAACCCTCGCAACTACATGATAATCAAAGTCGTCGTGACTCGAGTAATCCTAAACGTGACGAAAGTCACGGGGTCGATACGCGTAGTGCCTAAAAATGTCGCTCGCTAGTTGAGGTAAATTGAAATCGAAATCGACGGGATTCGGACGTGGATTGGGATTTTGAGTTTGGGAACCGGGATTCAAGAATTTACAATAACCAAGATGAATGGCGTCTTGTCGAAGCTAATTAGATCATATATTTAATCTCGGAAGTTCAAAAAATCAAGAATCGAGGTTCTGTCCAGTCCGGGCTCTTGGACCAAGCTCGATTTGCCTTTTTTTAATAATAAAATTTGAAAATTATAAAATAAAAAAATCATAAAAAAATAATCAATCATAAAAAAATAATAAAAATTCTAAAAAAAAAAATCAGAAAAATTCCATAAAAATCCCTAAAAATGATGATTTTGCTCTTTTGGGCAAATTGTTCCAAATTATTCTAAACTATAATCACTCCATTCTCTAAGCTCTTAGGGCTTTACTAGAGATGCCATGTTTGACTTGATGCGTTTTATCCACACGTCATTGACTCTTTGATTGCGCACATTATACGCTTTGATTGTGATTAATAGGATAGACTCACTCCTGCACGAGCACATTTAGAAAAACACTCAATTCCGATACCGAAAGGGCGTCGGTGGAGGCATCGGCTTAACCAAGTCCCTGGACCCTTGATTTCTGGTTGCGTAGGATCGAACGGCATCTCCCGACCGCTCGGTAAAGTTTCCGGTCTGCCTTCTTTAAAGACCGGTGGCGACTCCTTTTGCATATTCACATACACATGCCACCCGATCATATTAAGATCGAATTCGATAAACCTGTCGCGATTTGGTATGGCCCTGGGTGGGCCCGAGCTAAGCTCGCTCTGGAGGCTTAGTAATCCATTAGCTCGATTGATTTTTCGAGATCGGGTCGCGACATGATCTTATCGGATTTTGTCAAGATGTCTGTTCATAATAGTATTTGACGCCTTTGGAGGTTGAGATTTTGTCCTCAATATCAAAAGCTGTTTGATGTGTCCACTTCCCATTTTCTTTCTTCCACTGCCGTTCCAATGCCATTTGATTTGCTATTTTGTTGCAAGATGTCAGTTGCCATCGATTATTCCTTTCTAAATTGTCTTCTAATCACGGCAAGAAGTCAATATTCAGTAATAGTTCCTTTTTAATAACATCGATTATAGGGCTACAATTAGAGTGAATTAGAGTTAATGTGTTAGGCTGTGTGCACCCTATATTACATCTTTAAAATTATTTATTAATTGTGATACATGAAATAATCGACATGGTGAGAATGTTAGAATATTAACATATTAAATTGAATAAGGAATACTAAGGAAACATTGGGCGAAAAATAGGATAAGTAAATGATTCCAATTACATTTTTGTTGCCCATCCCACAATGACCACTCTCGCAAGGCCACTAGAAAAAGGTCGTGGCCATAAATCTTGCTCTTTCCTTCCTTTTCACTACAAAGCCCAGAGCGTGTCATCTCGACCTTGGGACAGCTTCTCATTTTCAGTTTCACGAATTGCCCTTTCGCGCATTTGTCTTGTTTTTAAGAATCCGAAGCTATCTTTATCAAATCAAGGCAAAAACTCAAAAGGCTTTTATTTCTCCTCTCTACATTTTCTTTTAAATGATTGAGACTTTTTTTATTATTGTACTTTTCAAAGTATCAATTATTTTCTCACACATGTATATAGATTTATCGAGGATTGATATATATTACGAGTAAAATTTGAATACGATAAAGTATTGTTGTTGTAGATTGGTCAAATAGGACTTACTTTATGTGGTTTGGATATATACGAAAATACTTTTAAAAAACCCATTAAAATGATAAAATTGTTATATCAAATCCAGGGCCGTTGGTACTATTTGTCCGTCGGCTCTTCTTGCGTTTTCGGCCTTTTGGACCGTCAGATCCCGCTGATTTTTTGTGTCCAAGGTCGTCCCACCCCCTTCTTCATCTGCACCGTTCTGATCTTCGAAAGGAGCTGTCCTGGTGGCTATGTAACAGATCTAGCAATAGTGGTCTCTAGGCTTGCTCTCCTGCTGGTGTCCTTTACGTTTTGAGCTTTTGGCCCGTCGGATTGAGCTGGATTTTTGTGAGGGTGGTCGCCCAACCCCTTCCATCATATTCACCGTTCGGATTTCTCTTATGAGCCCCTGAGCCTGCTCAATGACAGATCTGGTGTGAGCCGTCCATGGAAGTTTCTGCTGCTCCATTGAACGAGCTTCTCTTGCCGAAGCCTATTATGGGCAAGAAGAAGGACAAACAGGTTGAGGTGCTTCCCCAGCAACTCCCTGAATTCCGGTATGAGTTCGTGGTAGCTGGTTCTCATCTGGTCGTGGACCTCACCAGCAGCCGAGCTGCTACTCGACCCATGGTGGCTGGTCCGCCTTTGCCTGCAACCCGTGAGCAGAGCGGAGTCGAAGTAGGGGTAGAGCTTTGTCCAGACAACCCCGTAGTGCCGAGGAGAAAAACCCGCGCACTGGAAATGGAGCTGTGGTCTCCACTGCGGCTGATTCAAGGACCGGTGCTGCTGGTCCTTCTGCTGTTCAGACACAAGAACAGCGTGTTACTGGGCTGAATGGGCGGAGCCACAGCAGGGGTAGAGCTTCCTCCAAGGGGCCCGTCGCGAGCAGCAGCTTCCACAGCGTTCTTGGGCTGCCATAGCATGGTCAGCCGAGAAAGAGTACAATCTTTCATATGTCCCTCCTTCTAATGTTAATGGTAGAATGGTTGTGGAAATTTCTGATGCGATCCTTGAGGATTGTAACCCGAAATGGAGAAAATGCCTCGTTGGCTATTATGTAGGGAAGAAATTACCTTTCAAATTGACCGAGGATCTAATCAATAAAATGTGGGGGCCGCATATGGTGGATGTTATGGCCAATGAAGAGGGGTTCTACTTCTTTCATTGTCACGCCCCGAGTCCCCGGGCACGCGACCATCCCTGCCAAACGTCTGGTCAAAGGATGATGTCCTAGGCAGATGATCGACCCATTTCTTTTATCTTATAATTAAGCACATGCGGAAGCGAACAACACCCCGGACAACAAACAACAGGGATAGAAAGAATAGGAACTACAACAAACAACAATAAAACCCTTTTTATTACTTGCTTGATTAGTTTACAATACACACATAATTTACACAAGTCCTCCTCGGACCGATCCCCTTAGACCCACAAAAAGATACCGGGTCGGGTCAGGGCGCACTAGCCGATAACTACTACTACACTACCAGCTATGCACAAACAACCTCCAAAGCTCCTCCACAGCTCAACCTGCGCGGCCATCTCGAAGACCTGAAAGGCGATCAGCCAAAGCGCATGAGATATGAATCTCAGCGGGTCAACGCTTAAGTCCGATTAGGACGTTGATCACGACCTAACCATTCTATCGATCTAATCTCAACCTCAGAACAACAACCACATGCAACGTACCTCGCCTGGAGCCATGCGACAGGTACAATATAATAATGAATAAACAATGCATCAACCAATCAGCTAGAACACTCAGCAATGGTCATGCATTATGCAACAAACGCGTTCCGGTTAGCCGGCCAAGAGATACCCCACTCTCGCCAAAGTACAGCCTCGCTGCTAGTACTCTTCCGGATCAACCGGGCGTCGTCCTACTACGTTACAGCGACGGCATTCGATGGCTCCCTCAAGACCCCTAAGGCGAGCACACCAGGGATATTCCAGAAGGGACTACGGACCAACACTGTTGCGACCGGCATCTCATCAGCCGTGTTATCTGGACGGTCCGTCGCCGGGCACGGACTGACAGGTAACCAATAAGCCGTGGAATCCCGGACTGTACGTCGCCGGCACACAGACTTATCAGGCGACGACCCATGCCAACAAGGGTATCGCCTGTGCCCCCAGTTACGTTAGGGCGACACGGTGAAACAACTACATGACCTCGCGCTCAAAACCGGATCTCAAGCCAAATCTCATTTTTGATGCTCAAACCTGGCCCACGGCCAATTTATGCTCAAACTTGGCCAACGGCCATTTTCATGCTCAAACTCGGCCAACGGCCATTTTTACATTCAAAACTGGCCCACGGCCATTTTCACACTCAAATCTGGCCCACGGCCATTTTCACACTCAAATCTGGCCCACGGCCATTTTCACACTCAAATTCACAATCGATCACGCGAATAATCAATTTCCATTTAATATGGCATTTCGACCCTTGTGTGATCATTCACCAATTTAATGCGCAATCAATACTCAATTCGATCCACGATCGGACGCCACAAACTAGGCACAACAATATGCAATTAACCATGGTAACTATTCCACCTAACCAAGGTTAATTCAATTAACCACAGCAGTTAATTAATCTACCTCAGTAACTATTTAAATTAACTAAGGTAACTAATTAATCTAACCACAGTTAACTAACTAACCCAGGTAACTATCTATTAACTGCGGTAACTAATTAATCTAATTACGGTAACTAATTAATTAATCTAATTAGTGCAATTAACGGCCTAATCAGGGATTAGGGGTTAACTCACTCCTAAACGGGCGGCGACGGTCGGCGGCGACTGGCTGCAAGAGGCGGCGACGGCGGCGGCGGCGGCGGCGGCGGCGGCGAATTTTCCGGCGACGCTCCTACGAACTCTCCTCGTCGATCCGGACGCAACCACGGTGTCGGATTTCCAAAACGACAACCGGACGACGAAGAACGGCGGCTGGACAGCGGCTGAAAAACGGCGAAACGACGGAAACGGAGCTCAACGAGCGGCTGGCAAGCTCGGCGGAGCTTCGGCCAAGGTCCGGCGGGTCCTAGGGGGCTCCGGTGAAGCTTGGCGGTCGACGGCGAGGCTCGGCGGCGCTTGGACAGCAGCCAAACAGAGGCGGCAGCGGCTCGGCTGGGGCGGCACGGCGACGGCGAGGGCGCGGGACGGGCGGCTGGTGGCTCGGCGGGCGGCGGCGGAGCGGCGGCGGGCGGCGGCGGAGCGGCGGCGGTCCACGGCGACGACGAACACAAGATGAAGATGGAAATGGCGATGGAGTGGGCTGCCGTGCGTGAAAAACCAAGAGGAAGAAGAGAGAGAGAGGAGAGAGAAAATGGAAGAGAGAGAAAAATGGTCTTAAGGGCATTTTGGTAATTTCATGGGTCAAATGGCATTTTGGTAAATAACCAAAAGTCAAAAAGGTGATATGACTTGGCATTAATGATGCGGGGCCCGCGGTCATTCGGTATTAATTGTTTCTGGCGTATATGAATAATATCTGAGGGCATTTCGGTAATCTGACGATTTTAGGACTGGTTCAGAATATTTGGCTCAGGGTCGACGCAAGCGCGAAGGAATACGGCAAAGACTAATTACGGCGCGACTAATCTAATCGAATTATAATTATCTACGCTTCGATCGACGACTAACGATCCTCAGATCGAATGATTCCGCGTCTGACAAATGTCACTCAATTCCAATCGTCCAATATTATTCATATAATAAGCCTTGAAATTCCGGGACGTCACATTCATATTCCGGATGATTCTTATCGTAGGACAATTTTGGATTTGGGTCCTATTACTCTGCTCAAGGTGCCGATGGTGCTCCAACAATGGCATGCAAACTTGGAAGTTTAGCAAGGGCAACACGACGCGCTACCCATGTGGGTGAGGCTGAGATCGATCCCTTATGCACTATGGTCTGCTTTAGGCATTAGTGCGGTGGCTAGTGCGATTGGCAGACCTTTGTACGTGGATATGCAGACGGAAAAAATGAAAATGATTTCTGATGCCCGAGTCTACATTGAGATTAAGGCTGCTCAGCCTTTATGTGAGTCCATTGATGTCATCCTCAATGGTGCTACACGTTCGATCAAGGTGGACTATGAATGGAGGCCACAGTCTTGTGAGGTTTGTGGTACTTTCGGCCATAGATGTGCATCGGCCAAGAACATTTCTACTGATGCACAAAAGGCCCCGTCTTTCGTTGATGTAGCTGAGGAAGCTCCTACCCAGGTGGATGGTAACTGGGAGAAGGTCACGACGAGGCGAGGTGACTTGAAGCAGAGGGCTACTTCCTCAGCAGTCCCCCTTGGTGCGAATTCTAGTTCCCCTGATCCCGTGCCCAGTCCTGAATTGGGGGTTGTTCTGACCCGTCCCGACCCTGTGGGGACCTCCCGGGCCAACTCGATGGCTTCATCTGAATCAGAAGATGTTGGAGGGGATGCGGCTAGCAATATTGGCAGTGATGAGGATGAAGATTCTCCCGCCCCTGCCTCGTCGACTACTAGAGGGAGATCAACCATGCTGTAAGGTGCTGACCTTGACCTTGTCATTCGGGAGCCTATTCCTTCTTCGCCGGCACATGATTTTGTCCATACCGACACCACCTCTAAGAGTAGCCCTTCGACTGCTAAGAAGACCAACCCGAAGTCTAGGAAGAAGCGAGGCGGCAAGAAAAGGCGGAAACGTTTTTCCTATCCTTGTACATATATTTTTTGGGGTATGGAATATTAGGGGCCTTGTGAACCCCCTCAAACAAGTTGAAATTAGATCCCTCGTTAGATCTAATAATCTTTCTTGTCTTGGTATTCTTGAGACGAAGGTTAATGCGTCTCTTTTTGCTGATATTTCTGCTGGGTTGTTACCGGGTTGGAAGTGGATCTCTAACTACGATTTTTCTCCTCGTGGAAGAATTTGGGTTGGTTGGGATCCTCGATCTATTGAGCTGGTAGTTCTCTCATTGTCCGCTCGATTATCCACGGCCATTTGCAGCTACTGGCTATGAATAAGTCTTGTCATTTTTCGGTGGTGTATGTGGAGCACACCTTTGTCTCTCGACGGACACTTTGGTCCGATCTTGTTCAATCGGGTGCTTGTTTTGGAGATGTACTGTGGCTGGTTGCTGGGGACTTCAACGCCGTCCGCGACCATTCTAACAGAGTTGGCAGCTCCAATGCTTGGATCCTTGCGTTTGATGAATTTGGCTATTGTCTTGCCCTGGCCGGACTGGATGATCTTAGATATGTTGGCCATAGGTTTACTTGGTCAGCCTCCTCTGGGAAGCATAAAAAATAGAGAAAGATAGATCAAGTGCTTATTAATGTACAGTGGAGTAGAGTGTTCTCCTTCTCTGAGGCCACGTTTTTGGCTCCCGGGGTGTCTGATCACACTTCTATGATTATCAGGATTGTGCCTCCCCCATTAAGTAGGAAGCCTTTCAAGTTCTTCAACTATTGGATGTCGCATCCTTCGTTATCGACCATTGTCTCTCAGGTTTGGGAAACCCAGGTTGTTGGTATGCCGATGTATGTTATGTACCGCAAGCTCAGGCTTCTTAAAGGGCGGCTCAAACAACTTAACAGTGATTCATTCTCTGATATCTCCTCCCACATCGCCCAGGCTAGGTCAGCTCTTACTCTTACTCAGGACGCTCTTGCTCTAAACCCCCTGAATCAGGTGTTGGCAGACCTTGAGAAGGAGCAACTCCGGATGTTCTCAGATCTTCGACTCCAAGAGGAATCCTTCTTCAAACAAAAGGCCCGGATTAAATGGTTGAAGGAAGGGGATCTTAATACGAAGTACTTTCACCATTATGTCAACAAAAGGCACCATCACAATCGTATATTATCGGTTACCGATAATCACGGTGCTGTTCTTACTGAGCCTAGCCTGATCCAGCAGCATGTTGTTGCGCACTTTCAAGATTTGCTTGCTGGAAACTCTCAGATCATCCGGCCAGGTGTTCTTAAACTTCGGGATTTTATCGATCGAGTGCTTGATGCTGATCAGATCCGCTATCTTTCTCAGTAAGTGACAGATGTCGAGATTCGCAACACCATATTTTCCCTTGCTAAAGGAGAAGCTCCGGGTCCCGATGATTTTAATGTGGATTTCTTTGTGGATTTCTTTAAGGCCTCTTGGGATCTCGTTAGTCTGTCAGTCACATTAGCTATAAAGGATTTCTTTAATTCTAGCTTCCTTCTCAAGGAGATTAACACTACCATTCTCACGTTAGTGCCGAAGGTCCCCAATGCCTCAGCTATGAATGATTTTCGGCCCATTACCAGTTGCAATACGGTTTATAAGTGTATTACCAAGATTTTGGCTAACAGAATTGCATGTGTGCTGCCTTCTATCATTAGCTCTCCTCAGAATGCCTTTGTGAAGGGCCGGAGGATCAGCGATAATATCCTTCTTGCTCAGGAACTTTTTGCGGGGTTCCATCATGAGCCTTACCTACCGAAGTGTGCGATAAATGTTGATTTCCAGAAGGCTTATGATACTGTCGACTGGGATTTTCTTGAGTTGGCTTTGTAAGCTTTTGGTTTTCCTATTATGTTTACCAAGCTAGTCATGGCTTGTGTCACTTCCCCGAAGTTCTTGGTTGCCATTAATGGCGAGCTCCACGGATTCTTTGCTAGTAGTCGAGGTATTCGCAAGGGGACCCCATGTCTCCCTATCTTTTCACTATTATTATGGAAGTGTTCACCGGAATCCTCAGTGCCAAAACTAGACTCTCGGGATTCAAGTTCTTTTGGCGATGCAAGGCTACATGTCTGTCTCACCTTTTCTTTGCCCATGAGTACTCTTATTCGCTGAGGTAAACATCGATTCCATCACTTTGCTGAAGGAGTGGCTTGACCTCTTCTCTAAGTGGTCCGGTTTGAAGCCAAATGTGAACAAAAGCAAGATTTTCATCTCGGGTGGGTCTGCCGAATTACGTGATCAGATCCGGCTCTCCTTTGGGTTTTAGGAAGGTACGCTCCCTTTTCGCTATCTTGGGGTACCTGTCATTGCCTCTAGACTTAGTAAGGCCGATTGCAATTCTTGATGAATTCCATAACTGCTAGAGCTCGCTCTTGGTCCCAGCGGTTTCTATCTTTTGCTAGTCGTCTACAACTCATTAAGTCTGTCTTGCATGCCATACATGTGTTTTGGGCTAGTGTATTCACTCTTTCGATGTTTGTTTTATCCCGGATTGAGCAGTTTCTCTAAAAAGGACCGAACTTGGGTGTTGGTAGTGCCAGAGTCCCCTGGACTGAGCTTTGTCTTCCCAAAGAAGAGGGTGGATTGGGTATTTGCAGACTTATTGATTGCAATCGGGCGGCCATGCTCAAGCATATTTGAATTCTCTTCACAGACAAAGAGTCCTTGTGGTGTAAGTGGATACACTCGACCTTCTTGAAGAATAAGAACTTCTGGGTGGCTTCCAAGCCGACTCTTTGCTCTTGGGCATGGAAGAAAATTCTTGATCTCAAGCCGAAGTTCTACTCGCACTTTAAATGGTGGATTGGGAATGGCTACTCAATCTCATTCTGGTTTGATGTTTGGCATGATCGTGGACCTCTATATAAACTCTTCACGGATAGGGACATCTACCATTCTGGCATCTCGAGGAAGGCCTTAGTTTGGGACTTTTTCTCCTCGATTTGGCAACCGTTAGATGTACTGGCCACTATTACAACCTAGTCGGATGCTACCCCTACTTTTGTCGAGGAGAGGTGTGATTAGCTGGTTTGGCAAGGACACCCCTCAAGTGACTTCTCTACTTCTTCGACCTAGGACATCATCAGATTTAGGAGACAGATTGTTCCCTAGCACTCTTTCGTATGGGATCGGACCATTGCCCCGAGGCATGGTTTTCTCTTATGGCTTATCACTCTCAACCGCCTCCCTACTCAGGTTTTGCTATTGAATTATCACAGAATCGAGGAAGGTGTGTGTGCCTTTTGTCGCTATAGACCGGACTCCATAGACCATCTGTTTTTTGGATGCTCTACTACTAGCTCCCTGGCACTATTTTGGGCTTCCAGATGCAACCTCACATGGCGTAATGGTTCCTGGCAAGACAACCTTTGATGGGCCATACGGTATATTGGAGGTCAGAATTTTCATCAACGCATTGCTCGATTTTCTTTTGGGGCGCTCTGCCATATCATTTGGATGGAGCGGAATCACATCCTATTCAGAAATAGGATTCTTTATGTGCCAGCCCTTCTTAAGCATCTTGTAAAGTTGGTGAGAGATAAAGGCTTTACCTTTGATCGCGTGGAAGATAACCCCCGCAATAGGAGAGTGCAAGCTAGTTGAGGTATTTCACCTTCTATTTTTTAGGATTCTCTTGCTGCTTCCTAGTTTCTTGTTTGTATTAGGTTCATTTTGGCCGCTGCTTTGGCCTGTGGCTGTGCCTTTTTTTGGCCGCTGTTTTGGCCCCTTGGTTGTGGGTAGCGCTGTCACGCCCCGAACCCTAGGCGCGCGAACATCCCTTCCGAACGTCAGGTCAAAGGATAACATCCCAAGCATGTCATCGACCCATTTCTTTTTATCTTTCAATTAAGCACATGCGGAAGCTATACAAAACCCCGGATAGTCATACAGCAGGGATAGAAAGCAGGAGATACAACAACAACACCATTTTATTTATATACCAGTTAGCCAGGAAACACAACCGATCTACAAGCCCATCTTCAGGGCAGTTTCCTATGACCCACAAAAGATACCGGGTCGGGTCTAAGGCTAACTACTACCAAAAACTAACTCCAAAAGAACCTTCACAGCTGTGCCAGCTGACTAACCAGAGCGCCACACTACGGACCTGAAAAACGGTTAACAACAACAAATGAGATATAAATCTCAATGAGTCAACGCCTAAGTCCGATTAGGACGTTGATTCACTCAGGCGACCTAAACATGCGGCAGATCAATAGCGTGCGATACACGCCACGCTCTAGCTACCAAACAGGAGCACTACTCAACAGCCAATAAACAACAACATACAACTTACCTTGCATTGAGCCACACGACAGATATTTCATGGCAATAAAGAACAGTAGAACAAGGCATCCAGCCAACACACGTCACACTCGCAGGCATTTAAGCACTATGCAACATGCGGTTTTTCCGGTTATCATGCAAGAGATACACCACTCTCGCCACAGTACCGCCTCACTGCTAGTACTCTTCCGGCCGAACCGGGCGTCGTCCTACCCCGTTACAGCGACGGCATCCGATAGCCCCTCAAGACCCCTAAGGCAAGCATATCAGGTAGTTCCGTAAGGACTTCGGTCCATCACAAGCTGCGACCGGCATCCGACCAGTCGTGTCTATCCGGACTGTACGTCGCCGGCACGAACTGTCGTGCAACCGATAAGTCGTGGGATTCCGGACTGTACGTCGCCGGCACAAACTTACCAGGCGACGGACCCACCAGGAGTACCGCCCCATATCCCCCAGTTACATTAGGGAGACGATTAACCGTCGTGTGACCACACAAACACATCAGGCAAACAACCAGTTCTTACTTCACATTAGCCCGATGCAATCACACTCACGAGTATGCTCAAAACTCGGCCCATGGCCATTTTCATGATCGAAATAAATAATTGGTCACACGACTGCTCAATTTCAATTAACATGGCATCTCGACACTAGTGTGATCATTCAGCAATTAAGCGCAATCAACACTCAGTTCGATCCACAATCAAACACCAATAATTACCAAGCACAATAAAACAGGCAATTAACCATGGTAACTATTCCACCTAACCATGATTAATCCAACTAGCCACAGTAATTAATTAATCTACCACATTAACTAATTAATTTAACTATGGTAACTGCTTAAGCTAACCACAGTTAACTATCTAACCACGGTAACTATCTATTAACTGCGGTAACTAACTAATTAATTACATTAACTATTTAATTAAACTACTAAGTGTAATTAACGGCCTAATCAGGGATTAGGAGTTAACTCACTACTAAACTGGCGGCGACGGTCGGCGGCGACCGGCGATGAGCGGCGGCGGCGGCGGCGGCGGATTTTCCGGCGACGCTCCTACGGACTCTCCTCGTCGATCCGGACGCAACCGCGGTGTCGGATTTCCAAAACGACACCCGGAAGACGACGAACGGCGGCTGGACAGCAGCTGGAAAACGGCGAAACGACGACAAACAGAGCTCAACGAGCGGCGGCAAGCTCGGCGGAGCTTCGGCCAAGGTCCGGCGGCTCCTCGGTGGCTCCGGCGAAGCTCGGCGGATGACGGCGAGGCTCGGCGGCGCTTGGACAGCAGCTGCACAGCAGCGGCAAGGACGGCGGGAGGCTCGGCTAGGGCGGCACGGCGGGAGGGTGGCCGGCGGCTCGGCGGGCGGCGGCGGTCCACGGCGGCAACGAACGCAAGACGAAGATGAGATGAAGAAGATGGTGGAATGTGTGCAGCAAAAGAAAATGGGGCTGCCGTGTGTGAGAATTGGAGGGGAAGAAGAGAGAGAGAGGAGAGAGAAAAGGGAAGAGAGAGAAAATGGTCTTTGAGGGCATTTTGGACTTTTCAATGGTCAAATGGCATTTTGGTAATTCTCAATAGTCAAAAAGTAAGATTTGACTTGGTATTAATGAGGTGGGGCCCGCGGTCATTCGGTATTAATTGTTTCTGGCGTATATGAATAATATCTGAGGGTATTTCGGTAATCTGACGATTTTAGGACTGGTTCAGAATATTTGGTTTAGGGTTGGCTCGGGCGCGAAGGAATACGGCGAAGACTAATTACGGCGCGACTAATCTAATCGAACTATAATTATCTACGCTTCGATCGACGACTAAGGATCTTCAGAATGATCGATTCCGCGTCCGACAAATGTCACTCAATTCCAACAGTCCAATATTATCCATACAATATACCTTGAAATTCCGGGACGTCACAAGCGCACTGGTTCTTGGTTATATCTTGCTTAGCCATAACACCTTTGCACCCATTTTGACACACCCTTGTGTCATAATGGGTACGAGGTTTTTGTGTTCGGCTTCCTCTTTGTAATTTGCGCTGTGAAAAGTCTATATACTACTTACTTTACCTTTTAAAAAAAAAGCAAGTGAAAATAATATTAACAGTTGCTTAGAAGGATGAACACATTAATGAACGTTTATATGTGCTTTTAATTTAGACACATGATCCCACCTAAATTAATGCAATCAACATGCATAAAGTTAAAGTGTATTAGTAGTCCACAAAAATAATGTCACATTTATCAAAGGCTTGTATCATTTGATGATATTAAATGAATCGCTATGAATATGTGAAGTGTATGGCTAACCTAATATTGAAAGTTTTGTAAGGGGGTTAGAGCAGGCTACCATGAGACGAAGTACTTATTTCTAAAGTCTAATGCAAGGCTATTGGATCAAATGACAAAGACATTGTTCAGAAAAAGAAACAGTCAAACACGCTCGCAACAGAAAATCTGATTGCCCTTTGATTTATCATCAATGGCTTCTCGCGTGGAAAGTCAGCGAAGCAGATCCGAAATGGGGGGAACAGAATCATTGATAACAAAATCGATCTCTCTCTCTCTCTCTCTCTCTCTCTCTCTCTCTCTCTCTCTCTCCTATAATTGACTCCATTCCCATATATAAAAAGCTGGGACGAGGGGGAAGCTGACATACGCTCAAGTGAACCAGCTAAAGAAAACATGCCTCTCCACAAATATCCCTTAACGTGCATCATCATCGCCTTCACCATCTCCTTAGTGCTTGGCTATATGTCAGGCCATATGTTAATCATGCGTTATCATCCTTTGGCTTGGCTATTGTATGTCAGCATATATGTTACAATACTTTGTGGATTCTGCATATATTCTCTAATTATTCTCTAGGATTGTTTCCTAGTACGTGCTTTCCTAGATTAGGCTTCATTATACTTATTTATCCTGGCCTTGTGCCCTAATAAAAGATACAACTTTTCTCTCTCTATCATGGTATCAAAGCACTAGCTCTGGGCTTCTGTTTCTTTGCTGTGAGGTATGTCGTCACTATGCCTACCTTTTAAGTGCTGCCGGCAGTCAAGTTCACCACGGTTTGACGTTGCTGTTTGAAACTCGGGACTCTTCTCCATTGCGCTCATCGATTTGACGACAACATAGAATGGTAAAGCAGAACGTGGGAGGAATACGCGCAGTTGACGCCACAACAGAATCGCGACTTCTCTTTCCCTCTCTCTGGCTAGTTCTCTCTCCTATAGGCTATAACTGATTCCATTCCCATATAAAAAGCTCGATGAGGGGGAAGCTAACATACTCTCAACAAAAAGAACGGAATCCACACTCTCTTTTGAACCCATTCACACCCATGTCCTGCTTTACCATTCCGACAAGTCGCGTGGACGATGAACGGAGGGAACGACATGTTTTTTATTTATGATAATGAGTCTTTTTTTTTTTTTGGAAACAACTCTTGGCCATAAAGTTTCCTATTAATCTACAACGCCAATGTTCACAATTAAAAACAGGCTATTTCATATTAGGAAATAAAAATCCAAGTTAACTGATAATATTTGTATCATATATTATCCAAAAATCAGATTAAAGAAAACCAAAAGAAACAAATCAACCCGTTTACGGAAAACAAGAGAAATTTGCTTCTTTTAGCCGAACTCTAAGAAGGAACCTGTTCAACAATGCCACTTCTTTGGACATCACATTCTACGATGGCATGCTCTTCTCGCTCTCCAGCAATGGATTCGTAGAAGTGTGGGATTTTAATCGGGACTACCCCATGAAAATTAAGGAGATCGATTCCTACCTCCCACAGAAATCGACTAAGGCGGCACGTGCTCTCAAGAACGTTTGTTTCACGAACACATGCTTAGTCGAGGCGGCGGGTGAGATTTTGCTTCTCGCAAGGTTTGTAGGGTATTTCGTGAACAGACACGGTCTTCCAGTCGAAAAGATTACCTCCTGACTGAGGACACGCACCCGTTGGTTTGTCCCTACAGAACCCTGTATTTCCATGTTTATGTGCTAGACATGGATAGCGAGGAGTGGGTAGGGTTGGACTCGATTGGCCAGTGCGCTGTGTTTGTAGGCAGGAGCCACTCGAAGTCGGTGTCGGCCCAGGACTTCCCAGAGTTTGAGGCAAACTCAGTGTGCTTCACGAAAGATAATTGGGACATGGCGGAGCAAGACAACTCGTATGGTAGGCACGACATGGGAGTTTATAGCTTGCAGAGCAGAAAGGTAAAGGAGCATTGCGAACTGGGTTCAGACAAGATTGAGCCTCCCCTGTTTTGGGTATTCCCATCTGATTATCGTTCCAAGTGAGGATGATACAAACATTGTTCATGTGTCACAAGCTTTTGTATAGGGTTTCTCAGTGAGAATATCTTTGTTTATGCCAGTGTTTGGTGCTTGGGATGATGAGATACTTGTCTATGTTGGTAATTTGACAGTGAAGCGGTTGTAGATATCATAAGTCGTGGTCTCTTTTCAATGTTAGCAAACTTTTTCTGAATTCTATGATATGTACAATGTAATCTTACAACAACAAAAATAAATTTGAAAAAAATGCATGAATTGGGCAGTTTTATTTTCTGATTCATACAACTTAAAACATCAAACAGCGTCTTCATGAAGAATCTTGAGAAGCGGTGTATATGCTTCGCTACTATTGAGGAATTGAGAATACCAAACATATGTTCTCCACTACTATTGATGAATTGAGAATACCAAACATATGTTCTCCACTACTATTGATGAATTGAGAATACCAAACATATGTTTGGCATTATTGAATACGTCAGCTTATCTTGGTATTATGAACTTTAAAAAGGGAATACACCTACATACATACAGAATATGTTTTTGACAGATGTAATATACTCAATGAATGCACTAGCATCCCCAATCACATCACTTTTATTAGATTTATGAATAGATTCACTAGTTTTAATGCATCTGTATAATTCGCTTACATTGGGATGCATAAAATTAGCACATAGAATCTAGTTAACTTTATAACGGCTCCAAGCAAGTACTTTCCGTGTGAGCTTGACTGATTAATGTATCAACGTGAGTTTATAAGTTTATATATTCTCTATGAGGCCCTCGTCGCGATTTTTCTGAATTTGTAAGGGTCATGAACTATATAGTTAAGCTCAATAGATCTGCCATATTTGCACATCACATTAAAAAGGATATCTTTGGCCATATGGGACTCATCATGACTAGATTACACGGTATTAATTTCTTCAATATACTTAGATAGTTACTTAAATGTTCTCTTAATAATGGGTATGTAATCAATAATCAATCTAACTTTTTTCGTACGTGAAGTCGAGCAATCTTTATTTACATTATTTAAGTTGATGAGTCATTTGAATGTTTATGAAGGTTTAATATAATTGATTTACATTTTCAAGTTTACATTGAGTCGCCCGTATATGCAGTCGAAATCAATGCATCCTTGAATTCTTAGACAATTTGAGTTTCATAGTAGGTCCGATTACAGCGATAAGCACAATATTTCCGCCAATAAAATTCAAATTAAGGGACATTCTAGAAATTTAAATACACTTTGAAAACAAAGATTAAGACGTAAATGCTATCTTGGTCTGCTCCGAGTGCGGGAGCACTGCCCCAAAGTGTTGCACCATATCAAATGGAAATTTCTCAGGTTGTTTAGTAATGGGTCTTTTCTGAATGGACAGAGCCCTCTTCTTGCATCCGAATCTTCACGTTTTGTCAATTTCCTAATTGTGTAGACCAATGTGACATTAGCCGACTTTCTTCTTCCTCCCATTCTCTAGAAAAACACTAAAATTCCAAGGGAAAGAAAAACAAAGAAATAATAAAAATAATAAAAATAACCACATGTGACTGAAATATTAAAGAAAAAATCAACGTAGGAAGATTTGCCAGAAATGACACTCAAATGATCGATTTTATTTCGATGTGGCACTTAAGTGAGCGAAAAAAAAAATTATGAGACTCAACTGAGCCCCGTACAAAAGTTATGGCACTCCTGTAGTTCTTCATCCATATTTAATATTTGATTTGCCGTAACTAACTTATTTCATACATAGGGTTCGACCAATAATATTTTCCATTTTCAATAGTCCCAGTATATCTACGAAACATGTTCTCAATATATCTTATAAAAAACATATTGTCCCCTCCTATATCTCAGTTAGTTGTACTAATTATGGAATTAGTCATCACGATTCGTTATGAAACATATATCTCAAATATATTTGGCAGACTATTCATTCAAAGAAATAATCGCGTGAAGCGAAGACCAATACTATCTATAAATCAATTTTTTTTAGAAAAATAAACATAACAAAATTCATTAAACTAATGTGGTGAGATATCATTGTTGGTTTAGTAGTAAAAATAAATATAATAAAGTAGGTCTTCCCTCCAATTCGGCAATTCCTTTATTGCCGTCAGTATTAAACCCACTACTGCCACTACACAAGCACTTACCCACCGTATCACAAACCAATCTTAATTTATACCTAGGTGTCTCAAAGAGAAATCTCAACGCAGAGCTTCAATTGCCGTTGCTAATCGACATCTTCTGATTGCTCGTTCGTTCCCTAGATCTGTAATGGACGAGCCGTGAATTCAAAAGATAAGATTGCTAATGGCAACAAATAGAGCACCTCCATACAAAGATGGATGGATGACTCGTACATTGCATGCCTCCCCTCACGCAGGCATCGTGGTCAAGTCCATGGGTCGTGGTCGAGCCAAGCGGCCATAGAGGATGAATGGGTGGTCGAGTTCCTTGGGAATTGACGAATATGTGAGTCCCTTCGGTAAGATGAGACCATGCCTTGGGTATGAATGAGCCATGATGGTGAGATCAATACCGCTATCCTTTTTCGCGTAATTTACTCCACTCCTCTCGCAACAGCAAGCACCGGTTTGACTCGGTCCAAGTCAACCAAGCATAAACCCGTCCGTGCAGTTCGGGGGAGAAATATTGGCGGTGTATTACTTAATAAAGAATTAGAAAATTCTAATGCGTGCGCCAAAACTAACACACACCTGCTTCATCGTCAGTCACGTCACTGCTTTCCGGAATTGCTTCCCTCTTTTCGCTGATTTCTCTCCTCCAACTGTAATCTTAGAATCAGGCGACATGGCGTCTTCCGATGATGAGGCGGAGATCTTGCCGGAAAGGGTCTCCACATACTACTTGGAGGACCACGACAACGAGCCAGTCTCGTTCTCCGTCCTCCCGGTGAGGTGGAGCGACGGGGAGGGCGGCGAGGATGCGGCCGTGGATACCATCTTCTTGCTCGGCACTGCCGATAATGGCCTCAGGAAGATTTACAGGGAGGTCAAGTCTTGGAGGTTTGATCTCGGCAGCTCAAGGCCTCAAGTGTCAGTGCTCTCCAAGGACAACGTCTGTTTCAAGCTCGAGAAGCCGAGGAGGAGCTTTCAGGATACGATCAGGACCGTGTTGATCACGTTGCACTGCCTGCACTACGCCAGGAATCACCCGGACGCGTCCGGAGAAGCGCTGTGGGAGCACTTGGCTAGAACCTTGGGGTACACTCCTATCTAAGAATTTACAGTTTGCCATCTTCACGTGTTCTGATTTTGCCTTTTCTCAATCTGGTTTAAAGGTTCTATGAGGTCCGGCCTTCTGCGAAAGATTTGCAAGACCATGTGGCGTTAATTAAAGAGGCTATAGGGAGGGATGATGCATTGGCGAAATCCAAGGTTGTTCTTGTTCCTGTCATTTCTTTTAGATTCATGACACCCTTCTTGTGATGATATTCTGGCCACTGACATGTGGTCGCTATAGAGAAGTTGGAGATTGCTTGTCTATTTCAAATTGTCGTGACAAAAAGTTTAAATGATTTTTCTGCGTGCCTGGTGTGGTAAATGAGCTTGTGTCAAGGATGAGAAATGTTTGAGTTGCTGCTTATGCTTTCATATGACTCCTCTATTACGGAGCAATCGTCAATGCACAGACTGGTGTTGAATTGCTTGTGATATTTTCATTAGGTTATAAGTTCCTTCCAACTAAAGTTGAGCATTGATTCGAAGTTGATCAAGTTGGAGTCCATTGCATAGAGTTCAGCACTGATCTGAAGTTGATCGACATTCAATGTTGGACTAGTTTAGGGAAGCTCTCAATGGCTGGAAAGTTTTTGACTACTGTCTATAACTCCAGTGCTATAAGATACAAGTGGCCTTGCTTTTTCTTTTCTTTTTACTACAATTTTTCATTTATCAGGATTGTCTGCAAAGGGTTAAAGCTGCTTCAAAGAAGTTTTTTTTCTTTGCTTGGATATCCATGGATATTATGTTCGTAACAAATGATTAGAAGAGGCTTCGTAGATTCATCTTTGTAGGTCGGTGTTGCATGCGTACAGTAACCTGGGTTTGCCTGTTCAAGAAAGCGGGAATCATCTTTGTTTTTTGCCAAAGAATGTGAAAGAGATGGTTGCTTACTGAAATGGAATTTTAGATTCAAATTCATGACAAAATCTTGGATCTTCCTTCTTTGTCTGCCATGTGGTAATTATGTCTTGTTAGGAACGTGAGGATTTTTGAAGTTTATGAATTGAATCGTGAAAAGTTGGAGTCTTTTTCAAAATATGCTGTTGACTGGGCTGCTTTTAAGTTGACGTATACTCTCATTGTGCTCATGTGTGTACTTGTCCAACAACAAAGATGGGCCTGTTGCAATCAGTGGAATTAATTTTGTATGAGATGCCTTTGGCGGATTGATTTGTTGAAAAAGGTATTATACAAATACATATACATGTAGAATTTATTTGTGCATGTATGCATGCGCACGCATGCTATCACTTTCTATAGGGAATGTCAAACTTTTTTGTTGAATTTTTTGGGGTGAACATTGGTCACAGGGAGAGAGGGTGTTTCTATGGCAGGAACTAGAACGATACAATAGCACCAAAACAATCGAAAGACTGTCTCGGGAATAAACTGGACGTTAGAATACTAGTATTACTAAAAGAAAAAATATAATTTTAGTCCAAGTACTTCCGGAGTTCTTCATTTTCCTGTTAAGACCCATTTCAACCCTATATAGGAACCAAAACAGTAAGTTTGGATGCCATCGGAGGGATGAAAATAGTAGTGAAAATACTCATTATGGGACTAAAATGAATAGGACCAGACAAAGAATGCCCTGAAGTATTGGAACCATAAGTATAGCATTCCAATCACTTAATTTATAGAAATTAACAGACAGAAAAAGCACATATATCAGGTAAAGGTATCTTGTTGTGGATGTTTTTGGGGCCAAATTGCCATTGTTCATTTGGGGGTTCATTTATGGAAATTAACAGACCGATGAAGAAAAGTCTATCATGTTGTTGATTTTTCGGGGTAAGATTTCCATTGTTCAATTGGATGTTCATTAATTGCCTCAAACAAAATTCATGCAGGTTCTGAACAAATTAATGGAAGAGAAGCCCTGGGAGAGGATTAAATCTAGCAAGGTTAGGTCCTGTGATTTTTCTTTATCTTATTATATTTTCTTTGCACTTTCTGCTATTTTCTGAGGAAGGTTTTCTTTGGATATTTTAGAATGTTGCAGAGCCTAGTTTTATCGTGGATGATACTGAAGATGTTGGGATGGAAGATGTTGAAGATGGGACCGCTGAGGAGGATGATTGTTTTGATTCTGTTTGTTCGCTATGTGATAACGGTGGTGACCTTTTATGGTACGTGTCTTCCTCCAGTTTTCTTTTCCCGATATATGCTTTTTTGGTCTGTTAATTTCTAGAAATTTAATGATTAGAATACTATTGGTTCCAATTCTTTAGAGCATTCTTTCATTCTGGTCCCTGTTCTCATTTTAGTCCCTGAATGAGTGTTTTGCTACCATTTTCTTCCCCCTAATGGCATTTGAATGTACTGTTTTGGTGTCTACATAGGGGCAAAAATGGTCTTAAAGTACTGATTTAAGGACTACAATGGGAAAGTGAAGGTATAGGGACCAAAATAAAGAACGTCCAAAATACTTGGACTAAAATTATAGTTTGTCTTTTAGTGATCCCAATCTTCCAGTTTAATCCTGAGACAGTCTTTCGATTTTTTTGATGCTATTGTATTGTTTCAGTTGCTATGAGAGAAACACACTCTCTCCCTATGAGTGTGTTGCTTATAGTGGCAATGGCAACTGGGAATCAGCCATGAGTGTAGTCCGTTTCTATATTCAACTCGCTTTAACAACTGTGAGACAATTGGATTTGACTCGGTAAGCTGGTCGATCTGGTTCAACCAGGCTTGGCTTTGAGAAGTTAGTTAACGTTGTTGAGGGAGAGAGTTATACCCACTACCTCTAGGATAGGCACATAAGCTTTTGCCACTTTGTAAGGGTGATCCTTTGTGTTTGTGTGCTATATGTTTTAAATATTTTATACTTCTTAGCTAAAATTGAAATTCCAAAGCTTCGCAAGCTTGGAAATCAAACCTAGGACTCATATGTGAACCACCGCATGCGTTGACAAAATGGGGAGCATTTAATCAAGTGGTTGCATATAAATACTCTTTTAAAACGCTAGTTCACCAGCTAAGCGCTACCCTGATACGGTCTAACTCCTGTCTGGTTTTAAAAACATTAGCGTAGACCGGAAAAATCCAACTTGGTCTACCATATACCAGCTTTGATGAAAATTCTCTTCTCTAACTCTCATCTTCCCCATGGATTATATGTCCCAATGGGCTTTAGACAATAAATTTTTTGGAAGTGTGAGTGCGTGAATTTTACATGTTGAATGCCGGATGAATGTTCTTTTTGCTTTTAGGGTAGTTTCTGCTCTTTTTTAGAAGTTTTATGGATGTTCTTATTGCACCTTTTTCTTTAGTTTGGTATGCAATATATCTGACGGTTTGTTAGCAATACAGCTGTGACGGAAAATGTATGAGGTCATTTCATGCTACTGAAGAACATGGTGAAGAATCTCTTTGCGATTCTCTTGGATTTTCACAGCATGAAGTTGACGTAGGATGATACTTAATTTTTTTATTTCTGTTTTGTTTTTTGTTTTTAGAAGTTCTCTTTTTGCTCTGGGTTCTTATTATACTTTTGTCGTGACGTTGACAGGCAATGCAAACTTTTATGTGCGAAAATTGTATACACAACCTGCACCAGTGCTTTGCATGTGGGAAGTTGGGCTCCTCTGACAAGTCTTCTGGTGCTGATGTATGTGACAGTAGGAAAAGTGCAATTGTTTGGCTTCACATGTTACCACTTAATCTGATTTTCATGATGAAGGCATTAAATTCTGCTCGTGTTTTTTGTTGCTTTGAAAACTTACACTAAATCTTTTGAAGCTTGCACATGAATCTGAACTCTGTATGTTTTTTTCTAAGTTTGGTTCAGGTGGAAACATCTACTATTCATGCTTGTCCACACTATCTAGTTACTTAGTAAAAGTCAGCCATGCCTGTGCCCCATACCTCACGTTTTGGCATAATATGAGCTAATCCCTTGAAGCGAGTCCTGCAACTGTTATTTTGAGCTGGAAAAGTCTTTCAAAACATGTTCTAATCAAGCCCCTCTTTTTTATGGGAGAAAAAAGAACTTTCAATATTTTCAAAGAGAGAATGTGAGGTTGGGTCGTTTAGCTCAGGAATTGCTTGGTCTATCCCTTGAACATACTCTTGACTTGTGACTGAGATGAGCTCCCTCATGCCTCCTTCTCCCTCCTTGCAAATTTAACACAAAGAATATGACAATCATGAAGTTTTCAGGGCTTGACGTGGATTCATTGGGCCCGTTACTTGACTCAAGGCATTTAGGATTGTATTCAACTGCTGTTATATGTCGATTGAGACTGTTCTATAGCTTAGTTGCTTGGATATGTTTTCTAACACTAATTCCTTTTAGGTCTTCCAATGTGTTTCTGCTACATGCGGCCTCTTCTACCATCTCCACTGTGTAGCAAAATTAGTCCATCGCAGAGATAAAGTTCCTGCAGAAACACTTAAGCTGAGGATTGCTGCAGGAGAGAGTTTCACGTGTCCTGTACATAAATGTTGCATTTGCAATCAATTAGAAAACAAGAAGGAACGTGATATGCAATTTGCTATATGCCGACGATGCCCTGATTCTTACCATAGAAAATGCTTGCCCAAGTATGTTCTACTGAATTTTTACATTATTATTGCTTTAGTCTTGTAGTAATTGATCTACGATGCTTCATATGCTTGTGTCCAGGGAAATTATTTTCGAAGGTTCAGATGAAGATGCAATAACAAGGGCATGGGAGAAATTACTACCCAATCGCATATTAATTTATTGTTTGTGAGTACTAATTCAGTAGCTAAGCTTCTTCAGCCTTTAACTCTTAAGCATTTTGCCATCATCTGCTAAAGAACTGTCTTTAACTTTGCCAGAAAGCATGATATTGATGAAGAGATTGAGACTCCAGTTCGAAACCACATCAAGTTTCCTACTATTGGAGCAAATAGGGATGCCGTCGAAGTGAAGAGTAAAAGACCAGTATTGGAATCACTCTCTACTGGAGGGAAAGGTTTAAAGAAGAAACCTGTTGCTTCAGATGACTCCTCGAAAAGAGCTTTAGAAACACAGTCGCTTGGAAAGGAGAAATCTTCTTTCGCAAAGAAAGAAGGTGATAAAGGCAAAAAAGTGAAACTATCATTTGGACAAGATATAGCCAAGACAGTCAAAGTAACAAATGCGTCCAAGAAATTTCGCAAGAATACTGCCAAGCCCGGGTCTTTGAAGCCCAGCACATCTTTTACCATGAGGGAGCACACTTCTCAGGGTGAAAGGTTATATTCCTTCATGACAAAGCCATATGAGGAAATACAACCAGGAAAACAAGTTGTACCAGATAGTGAAGAGAAAAGAGCAGTGCAGCCCGCTTCCGAGAAGTCAGATGACTCACTTCCTGCACTAGATGCTGACACAGAGAGGAGGTGATTTGTTCTCATCTATTATCTTTGTTGGTATTTAATGATCAGCAAATGTGCAACTGTAGGATGTATTCCATTCTATTTAATTCTTCAATTATGTGTTCCCACAATAAGCAGGCTTTTGAATCTAATGAAAGAGGCTGAATCTTCAATAAGTATGGGAGATGTTATGAGAACAAAGAATGTGCCATCTACTCATGCACAATATCAGAAGTCAACTAAGGCAATTACTATTGGGAAAGTGGAGGGTTCAATTCAGGTACATACTTATGCACTAACTCAATACGTCAATAAGGATACTTTAATTGAACGATTGCATGTGCAGGCTGTTCGAGCAGCTTTGCAGAGGCTAAAGGAAGGAGACAACAATGAAGATGCAAAAGCTGTCTGTGACCCAGATGTTCTAGCCCAAATATTTAAGTGGAAGGTTCAGCACTTCACATTCTATTTTCTGTACTCGTATTTAAGACTATTTCCCATTCGAGATGTGCTCTCTCTCTCTCTCTCTCTCTCTCTCTCTCTCTCTCTCTCTCTCTCTCTCTCATGTCTGGTGTAATTTGCACCGCTGCTTGATTGAAACAACAATTTGCGACTGTACTCAAGTTTTTCTCTTAAGTGGAAAGAATAACTAGGCTTTTAAGTTATCAAATTGCTTCTATTTGTGGCCTAATGTGAGCTTAGACTGTAGATTAAGCTTCTTACCTTCGATGTGGTCCTTTATTTTTTAGCATTGCTTGCATCGGTTATTTGTTTTGACCATTCATCTTTTACTTTATTTATTTATTTATCTATTAATTTTTTGTAATCAGCTGTTTCTTTATCTTTTATAACCATTGGAGGTTTATGCATAATTTATCTCCCTTGTTTTTGCTGATACTCGAGAAAAGAAAAATACGTTAGTTCACTCACATAGCCAACTCTCGATATTTGTTGCCCTTGTTATACTTCTTATCGAATGCTTTACATCCTGTCGCAATTCTTTTGTTGATGAACAATCTCTCATATGCTGATTTGATTGGCTGCAGGACAAGCTTGGAGTATATCTTGCACCATTCACATATGGTATGCGCTACACTTCCTTTGGTCGACATTTTACGAAAGTGGATAAACTTCAAGAGGTGATGTTTTGTGAATCAGAAGCCTTTTTTTGGTTGGCAATTGTAGTTGGTTTTATGTGCTTCGTTTTACTTGCTTTTTTGGCAACTTGTTACACACCAGAATGAAATATGTAAGTAATGATCACTGCATTTATTATCGATCTTCTGTTATGGAGATTGAAAGATTTATGGACCGCCTTTCATTTGATAGGGAAAAATAGTACTTACAACGTAGAAGGAACCAAATGTGCACCAGCCCATGCGCAAAGTAACACTTCTATGAAATTCTATGGAAGTCAACACCTTGCAAATTGTTGCTCTATTCATGCTTGCAGAAAGCTATTTTGGAATCTCTAAATTTACTTAAATCTGTTGCCATTTCAAGGAAATTCTTCTTATTTTTGTGAAATACAGCTTCTTGAAACAAGAAAATGTAGGACATATGGATTTCATCAATTGCTACTCTCTCTAAAATATAGTTGTGCCCCTTATACCTCATTACAGGTCAGATTTTCTTAATTAAGAAAAGAAGATGGATGTTTTCATTTCCTTAGCTTCCTTACTCAGCTTTTTAGTGAGGCTAACATCTTTCACATATATATGAAGTAGCGAATTTAGAAGTTCACTTGGTCAGCCCACTAGGCTTCAGTCAGTTTCTTTATAGTAATGAGTTAATTGGTCCCTTTCATCTGATTGCTTTTGTTTACATTGGATCTTCATTTTGACGTATACATGCTACCATCTAATCTGATCTTTATACAGGGTCAATGAAATTGAAGAAAAAAAAAAGATATTCTATGAGAAAATATTGAATCTGTAGGCTTTTTTTTTTATGAGACAAATAGCGACAAGATATCTCTGTTACCCATTAATAAATAAAAATTGCTCACAAGCAGTTATTGACTTATTTGAACTGGTGACAGATTTGTACTTGGTGAGTAATGTGCATATATATTGTGGGTTTGTTCGTCAGATAGGCATTGGGTTTAAAGAGTGATATGTCTTGATAGAAGCATGCGTCTTATATTTCTGTATGATTATATGTGGTGAAGTGCAAATTTTAATGATACATCCTTGGATGCAGATTGTTAACAAGCTCCATTGGTATGTTCGGGATGGTGACATGGTAAGAAATGTAATGCTTAGTAGTTTGTTTCCACCTTCATGCTTGAGAATTTTACAATGATTTGTATGTGATCGGCAAAATGATTGGTGAGTTTTCTCCTGAGGGATTGAAATTCTGAATTGCTTCGCTTGAGCTTATATTTCTACAAATGAATCTGACAATTATCACATCAATCATCACACACCCTCGTGTGAATATTTAATCTTTCCCCAGTCTTTGCCATAAAAAAGAAATCTGCTTCTTACACTTTTCCCCCCGTCTATGGCTCTGTTCGTACGACGTTGATGTTACTCATCCAACTCATAAAATTTGTGTTAAACAGATTGTTGACTTCTGTTGTGGGGCTAATGATTTTAGCTGCTTAATGGCAAAGAAGCTTGAAGAGACCGGAAAGAAGTGCTCTTACAAAAATTATGATATTTTTCCACCAAAGGTAATTTGCGCGTGCTACCTTGTTTCATTAAGTTTTATGTGTGAAGGATGTTTTTGTGGTCTTTGCAGACGGTTTTGCAGCATGGTATATCCTTTATTTTCTCATGGAAATTTTTTAAGTATGGTTTTTTTGTTACTAAGCTCGTGTCTAGTGGTTGTTCACTTGTTTCAGTGGGAGAAGGTTGAGGGACGTAGAGCCTTTCTTTTTCCTGTTCCAAGGTAGTAAAGAAGAGACAATTCCTTAGATTGTGGAATGGAAATTTAGGGTTGCCATAGTTGTCAAGTATAGTATCCGAGGTTAGACTAGGTTGTTTATGAAATAATTGTACTGTCTCAAGCGTCCATTTGTACAAGTCATCATGCAATTTGTTCCAATAATAAGTAGTTTCATTCATGATGACATACAATATATGTTGGTAATACAATAGAGTCAAACAGTGTGATACTATAACTCATACAAGTTTCTTTTTTGTTTTTATTTGCTAATGGTTTAAAAATCTCAAGTCAGGTTTAGGATCCTAGGATATGCTAACAGTATTTGGAGGACCTACGGAACAAACAACACCTGCAAATCTGTGGCTGGTTATGTTTGAGGAGTGGTCAAAGGGGTTTTGGAGGAAGCTTCTAAGGAGCCTTGGTAGTCAAATAAAGAGGTACAAAAAGTTTAGGAAAAAACCATCTAAAAGTAGAGGCTAGAGTTAAGAGCATTGGCATAAGAGCTAGAACTTTCAAGTCACTGAAATTTCTGATCCACAAGATCTACAGAGTGGCTAGTGGAGAACATACTCATGTCACCGATTCACCTCATCAAGCTAACAGTGCAACTCTAAACATCTAAGGACATCGGACCTCGAGGAAAGAGGGAAAGTGCTTAGAAAGACATAGGAGATGTGTATGCTATAGAGATTATCCAAACTCAGTCTTATTCCACAACTGAAGGATGATACCCTCATATAGGTGATGCCAAGGGTATTACAGGCTTTTAACAACACAACCATAGAGTCAAGCAGTATGCATCTTTATAAAATGCCCTTACAAAGCACACCGACACATACTTTGGTAAGAAATTATCGTAGCGTGGTTTGAAGTGCAGTTGAAAGCTTAGCCAACCTGTTAACTAATATGGAGGAGGAATAGGCGCTGTCTATAACCATAAAGGAAGACATGAGTAAGTTGTTGTAAGCAGGCCACAGTTACCTGCTTTCTCAGCCTTATCCCCATTACTCCCACTTTGGTCTCACCACTTCGGTTATGCTGGAGCTTTGAAATCTGGAGTAATGACAATTTTGCAGGATGATGTTGCTTTTGAAGCTTGTATGAGAAATTTGAACATGCCAACATAATTTGAGCACCTTTATTAGTGACCCATGCACTTTGTGTGTGTGTGTGTGTGTGTGCGCCTTTCGCGCATGTGTTTACAGTTTGCATCCTTGGATATTTGAGGAGATAATTTGTGTCTGTTAATTTCAGGGAGAGGGTGAAGCCTCATTTACATTGAGGCACACACGATTGTCAATGAGTTGGATGATAACGAAGTTTAGTCTGTGCCTGTTAAATGCAATTTGCGTGTGGTTTAGCAAATATGTTTATTTTTCATGTTCCTCATTTGTTTTTGCACTTGCAATTTGTTAGAGATTCTTCTTGATGCCTGGGGTAGCCCAATTTTTTATGCTTTAGCATATTTGCTTTGAGCAATTCAGTTTTCAATGAATTCTATGAAGAAGAATAATTGCTCGACTTAGCATTTGCTGGTAATGCTGGTGCTGCTATGATCTCTGTGAAATGTACTTGGTAATTGAACTTGGACTTGCCTTCGTGTAAGCCTGGTTTCATATGGTTTCCCCTCCTTTTGATTGCAGAATAACTTCGAGTTTGAACCAAGGGACTGGATGACTGTCCAACAAAAAGAGCTACCTTCTGGGTCAAAATTGGTAAGAGGCAGAGTTTTGCTTTAACTTTCCGCATTTTTCGTTGGGCTTATTGGCCCTTTCGCTCCCCTCTCTCCCTCTCTCTCTCTGAACATATCCATGCATTATTGAATGATTTATCATTCTATTATGTTGCTTCCTGAGTAGATCATGGGGCTAAATCCTCCTTTTGGAGTTAGAGCAGCTTTGGCGAACAAGTTTATTGATAAAGCTCTTGAATTCAAACCAAAGCTCCTTATTCTGATTGTTCCATCAGAAACTGAAAGGTAACTACTTCAATTTTAGCCCTCTCCTTTTGCTTTGCAAACACTTAAATCTAGTGGTGCATTGCAGATTAGATGAGAAAAAGTTTCGGTATGATCTGGTGTGGGAAGACGATCGATTCTTGTCTGGAAAGGTGAAATGGGACATCTTGTTCATCCTTCTGATAACATGTTTGCATCTGATGGATTAACTGTAACCTTTCCTTTTTCAGTCATTTTATTTGCCAGGGTCTGTGGATGTGAAGGATAAACAAATTGAACAGTGGAACAATAAGCCACCGATGCTGTATCTATGGAGCCGTCGAGATTGGACTGCAAAACACAGGACCATAGCCCAAAAGCAGGGTCACTTGCAGTCAAACGATGACTGCAATGGATCACTGGATCTTCATTATCTGAAAGATGACCGGAGCCTTTGTGTCGGTACTTCGTCACTTACAAGTGATACCTCCATGTCAATGGGTAGGCCTGAAGAAACCAAAGACAGAGTCAATATAGCTGAAGGTCAAAAAGGGTGTTTTTCTCGAAATGACAGCTGGAGACAAAGCAGGGAGAGCCAGTCTACCGGTACTTCTACGGGGAAGGCCAATGTACCTTGTTATCCCCCACCCAATTTGAAGATTGGGGCGTCTTTGTCCAATGATCGGTCCTCTAGAGAAATAGCAGGTGGTAGAGAAATTGATGAGGAGCCGCCGGCAAAGGTAACCTCTCGTCGTCCCTCACCCAAGTGGTCCGTCAATGACCGATCCTCAAGATCACGTGAAGTTCTCTTTGAGAAGGAAGTCAGCGGCATGAATTATCAACACGCTGACCCAGGCATGTCTATGTCACTTGCTGAGAACTTTTATGGTGGGCGAGGATCCACTCTCTCTGCTGATGCCAGTAGGATGTATGGACTGAACGACAATAGATATTATTCAACTCAGAACTCGGAGGGACCGGCTCATATGAGGTACAATGATAACTACAGACCTAATGTCTCTGAACCTGAAGAGAGATATTGGAGGGACCTGGAGATGCGTTCGCAGGTCCATCTTTTTGGTCAGCAAGACCCAAATGTGTCTACAAGAAATTACGTGGCAGGTCATGATCCCGGGTATGGTTTTGGACTCATGGGTTCCATGGCTGTATCGTCCCAGCGAGGAGACGTGTCTGCGATGCAACGATATGCTCCCCGTTTGGATGAACTGAATCCAATGAGAACGAACAATGAGAGGCCCGAGGCAACCGTGATTCGTGGAAACGAGTATCTTGATCCTAACAGGGGACCGCAATCTGGATACCAAGGCAATTTTTTTGGCTTTGCTACTGGTCCTCGTTGGCCGTACTCCCGATAGAATGCTTTCGGCTGGCTTAATGAATAGTTGCTTGCAGAGGTGGCGATGCATGGAATTGGCTCGTCTTTTGCATTGATCTCTCTCTTCTGTCGGATTTCAGCTCCGATTTAGCCGTCGCGAGATGGATTTTGAATAGTTCAAAAGTTGGATCATGTGGAATCGGCTCATTGTTTCTGCATCGTTCGCTCATATCTCTGATTCCAGCTTTGTCAAGCGTCAGTTCAAGTGCTAGAATATGCGAAAACTGCTCTCCACTCATCTTCTGCACTGATCACTCTTATCTCAGATTTCAGCTCTGTAAATAGTTACTAAGCCTCTGTTAATCATGAAATGGATGTGCAACTATTCACGTGTTTGCAGATTATGTGGAATTGGCTATTTATTCTATCTTCTGTGTTGATCGTTCTTCTCTCATACTTGTTCTCTGTGTTGTCTCACTATGCTGTGTTTTGATCACGATGTTTTGAATGTATGTCGAGATTCATCGAATATATCCGTTCCTTTTATCTGGTAATTGTCTGATAGAACTTCTAAAATCAGCTGTAAGGAAGATACTTCATATACTTCTGATCCGTTTAACTCGCTAGTTGTTTCCACTCCAACATAATCATGGCTATCTCCGTGCCGACTGGGAGTGGTAAAACAGTGCTCTTTGAGCTTTGCATTCTGAGGCTGCCCTCAAGATTTATAACTGACGAAATTTAATTCATCCACACCAAAGGAACACTTAAGATGGTAAGTCCTTACATGAACGCGACGATGTTATTATTATGACGTCGGTTTTAAAGCTGTAGATTGATTCTGTAAATACTTTTTTTTCAGTCAAAAAGCGACTTGATATAGTCATTGCCAACTAAGCATGTACATTTTATGAATATGCAGTTGAGCATTCCAGACTGCTGGAAAAGTTCTTTTTAGAGAAGCATCCGTCATCTGTAGTATAACTGTGTTTTTTCTGAAACAACATCATATTTTTTGCATCAATGAGTAATTGCCTGTTGCTTTTATATTGCTCCTTCCAAGGCTTTAGTACAAGAGAAGCTCAGGGACAGGAGCCAAAAGTATGGATCATGGGGAATCAATTGCCTCGAGCTGACTGGTGACAATGATGCTTACAAAACAAGGAACATACAGGAAGCAGACAACATTCCAACAGCACCCGAACTAGGATCTCATATTTCACAACTAGTCCCATGAAGTTCACCTTTTGAATGATAAACATCGAGCCGCTCTGGAGGCAATTGTTAATAGAATCAAAATTCCTGCTAGCAACCCAAAATTCAAGTTGACTCCTCTTGCTCATGTGCACCTTCTAGCCGTCTCTGCGACAATTCCAAATATTGAAGACCTTGGTAATGTTTGTCCTGGACATAAAGCTGCCTGTAAATGCATGCGTTTTATGCAAAACCATAGTTTGAGGACTTTCAAGAGATTTTAAAATAGTGTCAAGTTCAACAAATCTTTTCGATCCCAATTCCGATCTGTTTGACCGGAAATCAGACGTGACATTTTTTTTTATTAATATCTTGAGCCGACATGGATTGCCAGAGGTCCAGTCAGCAATATAAGTTAAAAAAATAAAAATCATTAAAAATAACAAAAAATAAAAAGATTGGACAAACCCCACGAAAAAAATTGGACAAACTTTTTGAAGGCTTCCTCGTCTTTGCAAAGGTCATACCAAAGATTGGACAAACCCCACGAAAAAAATAAGACAGAAAAGCATATTTTTGCTTTTTCTCAATGTGCTAATACTTTTCTGACCAAAAAAAAAAGTGCTAATACTTTATATATTTAAAGAAATATTTGAAACAAAAAGGACGATATTCCTCAATTTTGGTGGGCCATCATTTTGGCATATGGAATACGGTCAATTACTGTTTCCAGTTCGTATTGCCTTTTCATGCTTTACAATAGATGTTCAACCATCCTTGTAGAAACTATTTCCAGAGAAATCTAAAATAAGAAATTGCAACTCATACATGTCTGTGACTCTAGACGCTTATGCTTGTATGATACTCTTTTTTCTTTCAATTTTTCCTGGGTATGATGATGTCATTTCTCAGAAATTGCAACTCATACATGTTTGGGACTCTAGACGCATATATGTACATGAACATCTGTAGCCTCAAAATCAGTGCTTATTACTCCAATTTTTGTTTCCCGACTACTTGGATTGAAATTTGCAGTAGGAGGATTCACGGAAAAGAAAAAATAGTGATAGCTGTATAGGAACAAAAAGTGGGCGTTTTTATGGATGCAAGGGTCTGCTAATGTGAAAATCATGACCATAGTACAGTCTAAGTTTCTCGTATGTTGTTCACTTAGTCACCCCGTTATGAAGTGACATTGTATCCCAAAAGTACATTGGGGTCCTTGTGATTCGGGCTGCACTTAAGGGAGAGATAACGTATGCTTTAAAATCAATACTAGAATCTAGAGGGGTCAAAACTGAACCCAAAAAAAAAAAAAACCTGAACCAAAAAACTAAACTAACTACTAACCGAACTGAATTGAACCAAAAATTTGAACATTTTGGTTCAGTTCGGTTAATTGCAAAATAATCATTCTTTTTTTTGGTTTACTTCATTTTGGTTTGGTTTGGTTAACCGAACCGAACTAAAAATCTCTTTTTATTTCTTTTATTTCTTTCTTTTCTATTTTTTTTTTCCTTTGTTGGTGGCTGAGGGTCGGCGGCCTCTGACAGATGGCCGGCGACCCCCACCGACCTGTCGGCGAGGGGAAGTGGCCCCCTCCTTAGAGACGAAGGCGAGGGCGTCGCGAGGGCCGCGAGCCCTTGCTTCGCCAGATCTTGCCATCGACTCTTCCGCAATCGAAAGAATCGAAGGTGAAGATCCATCTTGCTACGGCAAAACCACGATACCCTGCTGCGACGATTGAACCGAAGTACTCCTGCAACTGCAAGTCTGCAACTCCTCTGTTTCTCTCTCTCTCTCTCTAAAAGACGGGAACATTGAACAGTGAACCGCGAGCTTCTTCCAATTCCATCACTAAGAAAGGAACCACCGGTGACTCCAATTCTCTCGTGAACCCCCCAATCATCTTTGCGTCGAGCGGCCAGACCTGGCGAAGTGAGGACTCACAGCCCTCGCTCAGGCCCTCGCCGGCTACCGGGAGGGCTCGTGACGCCCTCGCCTTTGTCTATGAGGGGGCCGCGTCCCCTCAACCGCGGTCGGTGAGGGCTCGTGACCACTTGCCGACGGGCCAATGGGGGTCGCCAGCCCTCAGTCATGGGCTGGCGGGGTCGCCGACCCTCAGCAACAAAACTAAAAAGGAAAAGAAAAGAAATATCGAAAACCGAACTAAACTGAAACTTTTGGTTCGGTTCATATTCAATTCATAGCAAGATTTGATTAGATTCAAGCTTATCTCCTAATGATTCAGTTTGGTTCAATTTTATTGAAAAATCGAACTGAAATGAACCATTGACACCCCTAAGAATTCCCTGAGATAATTATGGTCCCTAAGTTTATTTCATTGTGGCAATTTGCCCCTTAATATTGATCTCTGCTTTGCAATATTAACGTTGGCATTTTAAAATCCGTCGTAATGTGGTCTCTTGCGTGGACTCCAGCCAAATTGTTGTCGGAACTTTGGTCATGTTCTCACATGACTAGGTGGTGCCTCTCGCAAAGGGCAGAAATTTCCAGCAAATTTGGATGAATTACAAATATCCCCCTAGAGTTTCATATTATTGCAAATTGCCTCCCGACTATAAGAAAATTTTCAATAATATCTATTTTTCTTTTCTTTCTTCTTCTGCCAGTCGCTGGCCACGACGACTACTGGCGACCGGCCACAGGCAAGGATCCAACTCGCCCATGGCCGGCGAGCGAGGCCGAGCCTCGCCGGACTCTAGCTCGGTCTGGCTCGAGGCCGATGAGCTTCGCCTCACCAAATCTGGCCAAGCGAGGCCGAGCTCGAGGTCGTGGAGGCCTACCTCGCCTGAGTCCAGCAAGGCTCGGCCTCCCTCGCCAGCCACGGGTGAGCTAGAGCCTTGCCTGTATCCAGTCGCCAGCAACCGGCGAAGGAAGAAACGAAAGAAAAAAAAAATAAACAAAAAAAATCTAAATCTAAAAATATAAAGATAGAAAGAATCACAAAAAAATTTATCAACTATTAAAATATTTGAGTTTTTCCTTACCAAACGGAAAAAAATACTTTCCAGTTCGTTTTCAAGTTTAAGCCAAATATCGAAAAATATTGTCATTTTCCTAGAAAGCGGGGTTTCTGAATTTTTTTTTCTTAAAATGTCATATTTTTCGCGAAACAGACGGAGCATTACTTATGTCTAACAATCTAGATATAGGATAACAACCACCTCGTGGTTGTTGCCTGAAGTGGGGGGACACCACGGGGTGGTGGCAACACGCTATTGAATTTGGCTCTAAGAGGGTGGACATCGCGGGCGGGTGTGAGGTGGAGACAATATCAACCATCTTGCGGTATCCATGATGTGGTCGTTGTTACTTGGGAGGCCGTAACCTATGAGTGGTGGTCACGATACAGTGATCGAGTAATTTCCTCCTTCTTCTTCTTTTTTTGGGGGGCTTGGGAATAGGTGATTGATCTCCAAGATAGAGGGGGGGACTGTATATATGTGAAATTTGACCCATATTGACTAGGATATGCTGAGTCAAATCTTACATCCCAAGCGGAAATATTACAAGTATCGCCTCGTCCCGAACCATCGCAAGGAAAACTATAACCGTTCAAGTAAATATTTGCATAAGTGCTAAACCACTAAAAACATTTGCTCTTCTCAAGCTTCTTTACATACTCTCTCTCTCCTCCTTTAAGTTTCTCAATTAGCTACCGTAAATTTCTCAATAATTCGAGGAAAAGATTTTTTTGGAATGTTCTATAGTGAGGTAAAATTGTCCAATAAAATATCGTCAATAGAAAACTTGATGTTAGAATGATGGATTTTCAGGATTGATAGATTTCACATCGAGAATCCATAATATAGTCTTCCAAGAATCTGCAATTTATCTGTTAGAGCCGATTCTTAGCTTTTGAAATTGAGAGTAGAACCAGTGGATCCTAAAACTGGCCTGAGGACCGGCATATTTTTTTCTCTTTTATTTTATTTTATTGATCTAAGACCTTTGGAGACAAAGAAACCTCAGGATCCATATGCAAATAGAGGTACAAGCCTGAGGTATGAACTTTCGAGACAGAGAGAGAGGGGGAGGGGGGGTTGGGCAATACAAAAATGGTTAAGGCACGGTTTTTTTTTTCACGGAATACAATTCCAGGAAAAAGTTTTTCCTAAAAGTTTTAGCGTTTGATTCACAGAAAATAAACTAGTCAAGAAAAACATTTACCACCAATAGAAAAACACCTTCAAAAGTGGGGAAAATGATTTTTTCTTTTTAAAAGGAGGACAATTAAAAAATGGTTAGGGCTCCATATTTTTTTTCACAGAAAACAATTCTATGAAAAAGTTTATGATGGATTTTCCAACGTTTGATACCTTTCTTGAGTTCTGTTCCAAGTCATTTTTTCAATTGGACCCACATTCACTCAAAAGCTTAAACATATGAGTTATGGGCCAACTTAGATATATTAACTGCTCTACACCACATCAATTCTTCGATGTGGGACTTCTCTAACACAACTCACACGTATATCCTAACAAATGATATCAGAGCACTCGGTGATGCTCATACAATACATAATGAAGAAGAGAGTTCAAAGTATAATGATTGTCTCGCCCCGAACCCCAGGCGCGCGAGCATCCCTTCCTATCGTCAAGTCCAATGATAACATCCCAGGCATGTCATCGACCCATTTTCATTTTTATCTAATAATTATGCACAAGCGAAAGCAACAACAACCTCGTACAATAATGCAGCAAGGATAGAAAAGCAAGAGATATAATCACAACAACAACATCAAACCTTTTTATTTATAAACATGATTATTCCATAAGAAAATATCTACTACACAAGTTCATCCTCGGACCGATCTCTAAGACCCACAAAAAGATACCCGATCGGGTCAAGGGCGTACTACTGCCGATACACACTACTACACTACCAGCTATCAACAAGGCGGCCTCCAAAAAGCTCCTCCACAGCTCAACTCGCACCCCGGGTTAACGACACCGAGTCAACCTTGATATTCAGGCGGCGAATCAGGGTCCTCCTCACCAGAACTCGGACTCGGGTCCTCGACCTCCCCATCCGGCATATCAAAATCCATCGTGTCCCATGTCTGAACGACTAGCCCCACACCCGAGGGTACCTCAAACCCCCGAATCGGTCCGATGAGAACACCACCCTGACGAACGAACCAGGCCTTAAAAAGGTGTGCTACATAGTGTGGCAACCTCTCATCGACCTAGACGGTCGTCACGTGTTGTTCCTAGACGCCGTCAGAATTAGTGACATGATGATAATGAAGAACCGTGGTTTGGTCGACAGGAACGCCGAACCTAACATGGGGCACTGCCATTACGAGAACCTGAAAGGCGATCAGCCAAAGCATATGAGATATGAATCTCAGCGGGGAAACGCCTAAGTCCAACTAGGACTTTAATTCACCCAAGCAGTCCAACAAATCTAGCAAACTAAGCCTAACATCCGAAACACAACCACATGAAACGTACCTCGTCTTGAGCCATACGACAGATAAATCATGGCAGGGAATAAATAACAAATCAATCACTCAACCAGAACACTCAGCCATAGACCATGCACAATGCAACAAGCGTGTTTCAGTCATCACTAGCCAAGAGATACTCCACTCTTGCCACAGTACAGCCTCACTGCTAATACTCTTTCGAATTAACCAGGTGTTGTCCTACTACGTTACAGCGACGGAAGTTACGGGGTTGGGAAGTTACTCCGTTGGTCTGACCTGAGTTGCTTTTTTTGGCTAAGTGTTGTAAACAGTCTGACCTGCCTAATTTGCACTCGATTTTTATGGTCTTCCCTTGATTATTTTTCGATGTTTTTGGGCTAGTTATGTTCCCTACATGTAGTATAGCATGTATGTATGTTTGGTTGCCTGTGGTTTGATCTTTGGAGGAAGTTATGGGGTCGGGAAATGGCTCTGTTGACCATGTTCAAGTCTGACTGATGCTTAAAAACAGTGTAAACCACTGACTTTCAAGGTGATTTTCTCTCATTTTGCATGATTTAAGAATCATTATTATTTCATTTTGTTCCTGGTATATGTCTCTTCGTATAGGTATATCGATTGCCCGTTGGTTGTAATCGAGGTGTGAGTTATGGTCCTCCGAAGTTGCCTCCTTGAACTGATTTTGGATTCTGGAAATTTTCGAAGAGTTAAGAATAGTGCAAAGTCGCTAATTTGTGGTCACTTTTCTTGATGATTTCATGGGATTTTGAGGTCGTTCTTGGGTTGATCTTACTCTCTGTGTGTAGTACTTTATGTTGATATTTGGTTTTGGGTTCGGTTGTTACGGCGGATTAAGTTGCGATCCCCGAAGTTTGCCTTAGTGAACTGCAAAGTGATTGGCTTGAAATTTTTAAGTGTCGATTGTGTACCGAGCACTTTCACGACACCATTACGGTGTGCTCGTTCGGTCAATTCCTGAGCTGTTGATCATTTTGGAAATCAGATCATATCTAGTTTCATGTGGTATGATTAGTTTCCCTTGATTGTTTTTAAGTACTGAGATAATAACTCTTAAATATACCTCAGTGAACTGCTAAGTATTGGCCTTCAAGTGGGCGTTTTCGTGACGTCGCTACGAAGCGCTCGACCAAGTTTTTCCCGAGCCGTCAACTGTTTTTGAAACCTCATTCTATCTAGTTTTTGTGTGGGGTGATCGGTTTTTGTTAATTGTGTTCAAGGGCCGAGATATTTGCCCTACAAAACGCTACGTTAGTTGAGCAAAATTTCAAAAAAAAATCCGAAAATTAAAAAATTACCTAAAACGGTGTCATTTAGGCCAACCTAGAACCCTTATGGTTCGGGCCAAGAGCCAAAGAGGCGCGGGTCGGGTTAACCCGGTCCTGAAAATATAAATTTTTTTTAGAGAAATACAAAAAAATCAGAAAATGTCATAAAAATTAGAAAATCATTAAAAATTCATAAAAATATTTAAAAATTCGAAAATTCCAAAAAAATCCCGAAAAGTAGGAAATGGCCACATTCAACTGGCCAAATCGATTTTTGGGTACTTTGAGTCCCGATCCTTCCAAAAAATGACCTTTTCGCCCTTTTGGCAGATTTTCCCCAATCTTTCCCAAATCACCCCTAGAACTTAATCACACATTTTTCTAAGTCTTTAGGGCTTCACTACGGATGCCATGACTTTCCTTGATGTGTTTTATGTACATGTTCTTGGATCCTTGGTTGCACACTTATTTTCTTGATTGTGATTGATAGGATTAGTCCCGACCTGCATGATAGCCTAGATTTAGACTTACCTCACTCAAAAGCTGTATTTGCATGAAATCATAGTTATGATGATCACTTGACGTTAGGTACCGAAAGGGCGTCGGTAGCAATACCGACGTAACCAAGTCCTCGAACCCAAAATCTCTAGTTCCGCAGAACCGAACGATCTCTCCCAATCGCTCGATAATGTTTCCGGTCTACCTGCCAAGAAAGACTGGTCGCATGCACACGTTGCACATGCCACCCCACCACACTAAGGTCGAAATCGATTGAAAATTCGAAAAAAAAAAAAAAAAAACTCCCGTCGTGATTTGGTATGGGCTTAGGAGGGCCCGCGCCAAAGTTCCCCTACGTCATCAACCGAGGGACCTTTAGTAATCCCTTCGCCTGATAATTTTTGGGGATCGGGTCGCGACAGTGCCGCCCCAAAGAAGAAGGTGGGTTGGGTATCCGTATGCTTCTTAATTGCAATCGTACCGCTATGCTCCAGCATATATGGATACTCTTTTCGGATAAGGAGTCTTTATGGTGTAAATAGATACACACCACCTTCCTGAAAAACAAAAACTTCTGGGTCGCTACGAAACCGTCATTTTGCTCTTGGGCCTAGAAGAAAATCCTGGATATCCGCCCGGATTTTCATTTACAATTTCGTTGGCGGATTGGTAACGGGTGTATTGCCTCCTTTTGGTTTGATTCTTGGCACCATAGAGGCCCTCTCTATAAGCTATTTACTAATAGAGACATCTATCGCTCTGGTATCCCAAGAAAGACTACGGTATTGGAGTTCCTCTCCTTTGTTCCCCAACCGTCTCAAGTTTTGACCACCATGGCCTATTGGTCTGACGCTCTCCCATCTATTACGCTCGACAGCTACGATTGGTGCCTTTGGATGGGTCACCCTTCGGGTGTCTTCTCTATTTCTACTGCTTGGGACCTACTTAGGCACAGAGGGCAGGTTGTCACTTGGCACCCCTTTATTTGGGACCGCTGCATTGCCCCCCGGCATGCCTTTCTTCTTTGGCTTATTACACTCAATAGGCTCCCAACTCAGGTAGTATTGCTCAACTACTGCAGAATTTTGGATGGTGTGCGCGCTTTTTGTCGGTGCAGGCCGGATTCGAATTACCACCTCTTCTTTGGTTGCAAAACCACCGTTTCCCTTGTTCTCTTCTGGGCCCCTAAATGTAATTTGGCTTGGCTTAATCGTTTTTGGCAGGACAACCTCCAATGGGCTCTACAGCATATCCTGGGCCAGCAGTTTCATCAGTGTATTGCACGATTTTCATTTGGCGCCTTATGTCACATGATTTGAACTGAAAGGAGCCATATTCTCTTTAGAAATCAGTCCCTTTTCATACATGCTCTTAAGAAGCACCTTGTAAAGGTTGTCAAGGACAAGGCCTTTACTTTTAAACATGTTGATGACACCCCTCGTAACCGGAGAATGCGAGCTAGTTGGGGCATTTCTCCGTCTGTTTTTATTTGACGCTCAGCTATTGTGCTATCTTCTCTGTTTCTTTCTTGCTCTATGGCCGTTCTTTGGCCTCTTCACCTCTCTGTGTAGTTTTTTGGGTGTCCGTTTCCCATGGCTACATTTTGTTTGATCACACTCGACACCCCTGCACCCATCATGACATTTTCTAGTGTCGCTTCATGTGCGTGGCTGTGTGGGCGGGGCTCTCTCGTTGTAATCCGCGCTTTGAATTGTCTATATACTTCTTACCTTTACAAAAAAAAAATATAACTAAAGTCAGTCCTAGAAAATTCGCTGAGTACAAGATTGACATTTTGACGTAAAGAGAGCGTAAAATGTAAATTGAGGAACCATATGTTCTTCCATACATACTTTATAATTCTCAACCACCATTAATGGAGATAGTGATAGATTATTGACGAGAATATTGTCAAAAAGTCCTAAACCTATTGTACTTTTGCAAATTCAGTCATAAACCTTTTAAGTTTGCCAATTGAGTTCTAAACCTTTTCACTTTTGCCAATTCGGTTCTATTGGCCAGAAATCGCCAACATGGCTGACGGCCGTCCTACGTGGCACGGGCGATGGTGATGTGAACAATTTTTAATATTCTTTTAATATATTTTTTGTTTTTTTATTAATTTTTCCTTTTTTTTGTTTTTCTTCCTTTTTTTTTTCTTTTGGCTTTCTTCTTCAGCAGCCAGCGAGGGCGTCGCGTCCCTTACCAAGTGGCCAGCGAGGGCCTGGCGACCCTCGGTGGCCACTGAAGAAGAAAAAATGCAAGAAAATTAACAAAAAAATTCGAAAAATATTTTAGAGTAATATTAAAAATTATCCACATCAGTCTCGGCGGTGCCATGTAGGACATTCAGCTTCCACGTCAGCGATTTCTGGTTAATAGGACTGAATTGGCGAAAGGTGAAAAGATTTAGGACTGAGTCGACAAACTTAAAATGTTTATGACTGAATTGGAAAAAATTCAAAAGGTTTAGGACTTTTTGACAATATTCCGAGAGGCAATGGTATGACACCTTCTTGAAAATGGACATGGCAAGTTCCTGTCAAGGACGTTGGTAGGTACTCTATTAATTTTAAGGCAATCTCCGAGGGATAGCACGTTTGTTTTAGTATTTTATGGAACAATATCAAAATGGTTCGAAGGTTTATTTGCTACTAGAAACACCCTTTAACCAAAAATGAAAAAAAGAAGGAAAGAAAGAAGACGCTTCCTCATCATCTTTTGTACTCCGAATTTTTTTTTTCCTAAACCCTAGAGGGGTAATCAATTAGAAAAGGGATTTTTGACATTTTATCCTTATTTAAAAAGACATGACTATCTTGATTTCTATTATCTTTTTTTCTCCAAAATAATTACATTTAGAATGGTAAATCCAAAAATACATCTCTCTCAAAATTATTTTCTAAATTAGGCTTTTCATTGCCACGTCATGACTGAAAGTTGCCTGGTGATCGTCCTTCTTATCCTAGTCACATTTACCTCTCTCCCACAATTATTAGAATAATTTTCAACAATATACACAACCTCTATTCTTTTAGAATTAATCTATCATAAAAAGTTTAAATTGCGAACGAAATTGTACTCGTACAACCACTAATGTTTTACTGATTGATCTGTCCCTCTACATATTCAATCTTTAGGAGAAATTTAAATCTAAAATTCCATTAAAACCTAACATAGAGGAAGAATGAAAGGAATATCATATTGAGGTAATCATATTTGTTTCGGTAAATATGCTCTTTAGGCACTTGAACCCGTTTGGATCACATCTAGACAAATAGAAGCAGGGCGACGAGCAATGACAAGAAATGTGCGCCGTGGTGGAAAACTATGAGTATGTATATTTCCAGACAAACCAGTTATGGTAAGACCTGCGGAAACATGTATGGGTTTGGGTAAAGGATCTCCCGAATATTGGGTAGCTGTCGTTAAACCAGGTAGAATACTTTATGAAATGGGCGGAGTTGCAGAAAATATAGCTAGAAAGGCTATTTCAATAGCAGCGTCCAAAATACTTATACGAACTCAATTTATTATTTCGGAATAGGAACGTAGAGCCAAAGAAAAGAAGTCTTGCGGATAAAAAAACAATTGTAGGTTTCTTTTTGACAAACAATATTTCTTTTTTCTTTTTACTTCGCCCTTTGCATTAACATTGAAAGAACAGATTAAAAAATAATACGATTCAACCTCAAAGCCATTTGAACGTAATAGATATCAGCAGGGCCCGAGAATTAATGTGTATTAGAATCATAGGAACTAGTAATCGCTATACATATTTATATAATAGTTCATTGCAAGCCTCCTAAAAATCGCATCTTTAAGGTAAACATTGATGGGGCTTTCTTACCCGGTTCGACGGAAGGATCAATTGCGTGGATACGTCGTGATTCCACTGACCGGCTGCTTAATGGAGGAGCGAAAACAGTGGCTGCGTCGTCGGCTCTCTTGGTCGAAGCCCTCGCCTTAGTCGAAGCTCTGAATTGCGCTCTCTTTCCTCAATATGAAGAAGACGAAGCCCTAAATCCCAATTTATCTCCTCTGCACGATGAAGTAGAGATAGAGACAGACCGCTTGTTTTTAGTGGAAGCACTTTCAAGCCCCCACAAACTCACGTGGGAAGCACACGTGCCCATCAAGAAGTGCAAGGAATATTTGCTTAATTTTCCTAATACCCCATATCTTATGTGTCGAGAGAAGCCAACATAGATGCGGATTGGGTAGCTAGAAAATATGCAATACCTCAGAATTAGGTTTCTCACCCCTTTTGCTCTTTGGAATTTACTGAAGCCCATCTTTCGGGCTCCTCCACTTTTAACTATTTTAAAGATAAGTTTATTATGACAAAAAAAAAAATTTAGAATAATAAGACGCGATATTCCCTAAGTCGCTCGCTCTCTCCCTCTCTCTCTCTCTCTCTCTACGTTGCTTTCATTGTATGAGGGACGCGAAGAGTCAATCCCCCGATTCATGGCTCATCCCCGCTTCAGAGCCGGAGCGGAGGTGGAGATCACGAGCCCGATCCAACACCTCCAGGAACGCTCTTCCCCGGTAGAGTCGTCACTCCGTTGCCCCGCAATCCCCACGCCTTATTTGTGGAGTACAAAACCCTAATCGCCCAGAGCGATGCCGGCCGCCCCTCCAGACCATACCGAGAGGAGGTCTCCGTCGGCCTACTGAGGCCGAACCCACCTGCCAAAACCAGCCGGAATTTCCATCTCGATGACGTCGTCGATGCGTTCTTCAAAAGGGGGGGGTGGTCGGAGGGCTTGATCACCAAGGAACTGAAGAACTCGCGGTTCATCGTTTACTTCCAGTGCGTGAAGCAGCAGTACCAGTTCGACGCAGGGGAGCTGAGGCTCCCCTGCGAGTGGGTCAACGGGAATTGGGTCCGGCCGTTCGAAGCTGAGGAGGAAGATGGTAACGGTGACGATGATGAGGTAGATTGTTGATTAGACTTTCTGGTTAGACTTCAATTACGTTTCTTGAATGTCTCGCTACTGGGAGTGAATTCTTTGTCTATTTGTGATTAGCATAGGAGATTGGACATGATAATCTCAGTGATTCGAATGAATTGGAATGCTTTTTCTCTTATTTCCTTAAGCCCCTTACTTTGTTAGCTTTGTTGTGGTTTCTTTTAGTCTCTGAAAGTTCTGATTGAATTCTTTGTTATTTTTTCTTAATGTAACCGGCAAGGGCCGCCGGGCCCTGGGGGGCCATTGGGCAAGGGCAACGATGCCCTCGCCAGCCGCAGTAAGAGAAAACGACAAACAAAATAAGATAAAATTTAAAAAGAGAAAAAGAAAAGAAAAATTAATAAAAAAAATTAAAACATCAATAAATATTGTCCACGTCATTGTCGGCAATGCCACGTAGGCATTCACGTCAATGATTTCTGGCCAAAATTGGCCGGATAGGCTTAATTGGCAAATCGTGAAATGGTTTAGAACTCAATTAACAAAAGAGAAATAGGTTAGGACTTTTTGAATAATTTTCCCCACAAAGGTATGCTACTGCTGTTTGATAGGATGAGCAACGTACTCAATTATCAGGAGTTGGTGCATTATAACTGTAAAACAAGATCCACTGAAACAGCACCCTATTGATCAGTTTAAAGGATTTTCTAGAACGATTTGCTAAAACTGCTTGACTTTTTTTATTTTTCATTGCTAGCATATTTGATGCTATTGATGTTGATGTCGATAGTCTCATGGCTATTTCTGGGAACTTTGTGTCATTTATTAGGATGTGAATGACTTTATATTAATGTCCAACAAATAACCCACCATTCTCTTATCAGAGAACTCACATTTTGACATTTTTCATAATTAATTTGGACTTATAATATCTGCCCGCACTGTTTTACAAAACTATTTTCCATTACTATACTCACACACACGTATATCTAGTACATATTATATGAATTGTTTCATAAAGGGTTTTAGGGACCAATTAATTAACAGAAAACAATGATAATGAGATCATGTGAATTAAGGGTTGACTATGGTTCTAATCCACCTTATTCATGCACGTGAATATGCTTAGTGGAAGGACTAATTAGCAGGTTATTGTAGTGAAATGGAGTTTGCTTGTATAATATTTTTCCTAAGAACAATTACAATATGTTAATATACATTATTGCAATTTGTAGAAGTTGTTAATTTTTTCATAACATTGACAAGTGACAGAGAAATTAGAGGAGAGAAGTTCTTAGAGAAAATTGGAGCTTACACGATAAAAATGCAATTAGTTTTCCTACAGCTTTGGAATAGATGCGGTATAAAAGTGTTTTTCAAATAAGAATGGAATTTGATTCGTTTCTTATTTGTACTTTTTTTTTTTGCTGTCATTAAAGAAAATGAAGTTATGATCTATTTTTTCTTTTCAGTCTATTGAATAGAAAGAGCAAAAGGAGTTCGATTAAACAATATTCTTTGAAAAAAAAAATTGGTGAGAGCTACTATAGACATCAACCCTTGTCAAAATAGAAAAACCCGTTACGTTTTTGTTCGAAGTAGATAGAAAAAGGAAACAGTTTCAAGAGAAGAGGAAAGTAAAAATACCCAAGCTTGTTTGATAAACCTGAAAACTGAAAAAATAAAGCGATGATTTTCTTAAGTGCTGAAAATTAAAAATAAAAACTTTTTTTATGATTATTTGTAGGTAATAGCTATTCGACCAAAACAAAAAAGGTAATAGCTATATTTTATTGATTCCGTACTAAAGATATAATAATGACAATTACCGATAGGTTTTAGTACTAGGTTTGGCAAGATTTAAGGTTTTTTTTTTTTTTTGTCGGAAGCAAGATTGAAGTTGAGATCAATTATTTTTTCTATAGAATGAATTAAGTGACCACTTCCTCATTTATCACAAAAGATAGATTTTTAACTTAATTGACTATATCAAGAATATGCCAATTTTTTACCAAAAAAAGAAAGTATATGCCAACTAAAGTTATGCAACGAGCTCAATCTCATTAAGGTTGACTTTTCTGTTTTCAGCATTCGCTTGGGCTATCAAACAGGTCCATTAGTATGATTGTGAAGGTATAATTATGCTTTCAATAGATGGAAAATTCAGACAATTTTTGACATTTGTGAATCAATCGGTCATTATTATTGATTTCTAAATTGTTTTTGAACATTTTTCACTAATAGGAAATAGTTATCATATTACATGTTTCGTTGCGATCTTTGAATTACGATTTCCATTGCAACAACGACGAGAACTAACAATTGTAACAATTTTAAGGACCAATTTCTTATTTATGTGATTGGGAGACGAGTAATCTTTTCTTTTTCACATAATATTAGGAAATGAATCAAATTTGGATGTCGTCTCTTGCATATTCGTCGGGCTAATTGCCAAAAAAGTCTTAAACATATCCCAATTGTGTCAGTTCAGTCATAAATCTTTTTTTTTTTGCAATTCAGTCCTAAACCTTTTGTATTTGTGTCAATTCGACCCTTTCGACCAATTTTGGTCGAAAATCATGACATAGCGTAGCCGACACTGATGTGACCATTTTTAATAATATTTTCAATTTTCTTAATTTTTGTTTCTTTTTTCTTCCTTTCTTCCTCCCGCCGGTCGCCGGACCTCGGCGAACAGCAAGAGGTGTGGGCCAACGAGGTCTGGCCTAACTGTCGCCTGGGCAAGGTCGGCCTAGGCAAGGCCTCACGAGGTCGACCTTGCCCTCTAGTCGATCACCGAGTTTGGTGACCGGCTAGAGGAAGGAGGGAAAAAAAAAGAGAAAGAAGGAAAAAAAGAAATAAAAATCTAAAGAAGACGAGGAGAAGAAAAAAGAGTCGTGGTTCAGTCCTCTGGAACCGAGAACCGGACCATTGGTCTAGTCCGGTCTGAGCGGTTCCCGGTCTGGTCGGTTCAATTTGCTCACCCCTAAAAAAGACCAAGGAACGTGGATAAACACAACAACCACCTTTTTCCAGGTGCGCACTTGAGTTCGATTATGATTAAGAGTTAAAATGTCCACTAACAGATGCGAGAGGACGAATTTGGGTTTAAACTATTCGTTTCGCCACTTTCGTGACTGTTTTACGACCATCAATCATGTCGCTAGGGCATAATAGATTTCTGCAAATATAAAAGATAGATCGAATCCACATTGAGTTGTATATTTTTCAGTTGCTCTTTGACTTTGGAGATTACGATTTTGCGATAAATATCAGATGCTGTTTCATCTGTCCACTTTCTATTTTCTTTCTTCCAGTTTTGTTCTTGTTTCATTTGATTTGATAATTTTGCTTGATTATCCATCCGCTCACCATGGGATTCCACAATTGGAGATTTTACACAACCCAATTTAATTAGGCAACGGCGGATACATTTTTTCTTATGTGTTTGTTTCACCAATTAAATAAAGAATTAGAAAATGTTTTCCAGAAAAATAATTTTCTATATCTTTTGAAAAAAATTAGTTTTCGGAAATTTTTTGATTTTCAACAACAATTTATACCTAAACATTTTCTTTGATAATAAAATTATAATTCGTTAATTTGTGTGTGTATGCGAATCATTATTAAAAACATATTCTTCAAATTGTTGATTATCAGTGAAACAAGTGCACAATACAAGATTGGTAGTGTGTTGCGATTTTTATTTTTTGGGACAGAGTGTTGCAATTACCAATTAGGAAATAGTGTTTCGATAAATTATTTTACAGTGGATACATTAGAGAACTAATTTAAATTGAACAAGGAGTGTCAAAGAAACCAGTGCGAGAACATGGGGTAACTTTTTTTTTTTGGGGGGTCACATAGAATCAGTTGTTGCCAATCCAACGATGACCTCTAGATTTTATGGCTGTTTAAATAGCCTGGATGGCTTGGAGCACAACCTTTTCGAGCAACTCACCAAAATGCCCTCATCACATAAGGCCACCAGAAAAAGCTCACGGCCCTAAATTTGTCTCTCCATCCTTTTCCCTGTTCAAAGTGTGTCATCTCCTCTCCTAGGATAGCTCTAGCTAAAAGTGTCAAATGGGTGGGTCGGGTCGGGTTTGATTTTGGTCGGGTCGAATATGGTCCGACCAAATATGGACCCGTCTAACCCGTTTTGACCCATATTTAATGACTCATACCTGACCTAACCTGCAACTGACTCATACCCGACCCAACCTGACCCGTTTTGACCTATATTACCAAAACACACTAATATTTTAGGAAAATATATACAACTCATTTAACATATTTTAAGCTCTTCACATGTATATGTTTCTTGGATAAAAACTTCACATCAAATTAAAAAAGTAAATTAAACAATAAAAAATGAGTAGATAAAAAAAAATGATATTACTAAAATACTTTAATGCAATAAAAATCTAGTGAAATTTTTTTCATATATTTATTAATTTTTTTGATGTTTTAATTTTTTTGTTAAGTTTCTTAATTTTTTTTAAAAAATATTTTTATTTTATTTTGTGCAGATGTTTCTTGCCCTTTTCATGGGCGTATACAAACTATTAAGACGTATGTTCGTAAAAAAAGAAGGGCAAACAAAAAAATTAAGTCTCTATCTGCATATCAAATCCTGGACTCTGCGGTTCGACAAATCGAAGCTCATGGTGCAATTCAACACCGACGTCAACCTCCTCTTCACAATCTTGATCAGATGAACCCTACCCCTCAGCTTCGCGTGGCTCGTCAGCTCCAACACCTCATCACCCATGTCACCGCTCAAGTTCCTCAGATCGCTTATCCCGCTCGATGCCACCGCGACCGCCACGTCCACGTGCCTCGTCTCCCTCGACCGGACCGTCCTGACGCCCAGCGCCATCTCCCTGACAACAGTCCCGTTGTAGGTCACCGTCAAGTTGCTGCTCTCAAACTCGAACAGCCCGAAGTAGATCAAATCTCATCAAGATATTCTTAGTAACTCTAGCAATAAAAAATGTACAAGAATAAAGCATGTTCACGTAAGCTGAAAAGTAATTTGCAAAGGATGATGCCAAAACTTATGTTCACCATCTTATCTAATTAATTATATTTTTCTAATTAAAAAATTAAAAAAAGAAGAAGAGAAGAATAATGTCATCGGCGGTCTTTATACTTTCGTTCGAACTTCAAAATTATGATTTTATCTTTTCAATCAAGATGTTCGTTGCACTTTTAGAACTTGTCACTATTAGTCTTTGGAATGCTGGTGACGGACAAACTCAAATCACATTGTTGTCTCTCCCATACAAGTAACAAAAGCATCACACACATATACTTTAGCATCAAAACTTGCGGACCTAGCACACCTTGTACCATTACATCCATGGCGGCCTCTGCTCACAGCCCTAGGCAATGGTGGCACCTTGCACATAAGTGTGCACCCACACAATCTCTCGCTCGGGCGCGCGCACAACATCACAAGACACACCATAGGCACTGAGTAGAGCTTTCATTCTAATAGCCCAATTACCATAATTTTCTTTGGTAAGACGAGGATATTGAAGGGGAAGTTGATTGTTTGCAAGGCCATTATCACAAACCGTAAGCTATGGTACCAATTTGGGGGGATAATCATTGAAAACTCACCCGACTCAAGGAGTGAAGGAGACGATTAGGCCTTTTATGTAACTCACCTTATTTCACCTTACCAACAATGATCACAAAACTTGCATTTATATAGGTTTGTTACATCACTCTTAGTCTTACTCTTAAATGACTCATAAATGTATCTAGCATTCCAAATAGATAAATTCCTGGAAATTTACAAAACATTAAACTAATTATAGAAACACGAATAGTCAAAACGTACAAACATGAACAGATTGTTGAAAATAACACTACAATAAAGACTGTCTCAATTCGTGCAGCAGTCTTGGAAATTGAACAGACATCGACATCAATTCTGAAATATCGACATTGAGGTAACCGATCGGCGGTTGACAACTTACGGATAACCTCTCCGCAACATCGGCAACTTTCAATTGAAATTGACTACATTTATGAATTTGGTTTAATTGCTAACAAGATTTCCTCCTTTTTTTTCTTTTTCTTTTTCGTTGATTGGATCCTGATTCTCCTTAAGTGTGTTTCTGTCGGGGTGGGGACGCGGATTGTTGCCCACATGGAGGAACATGAAAATTAACTTTATAGTCTTTTTATTTGCATTTGCTGGATATGCATGTTCGTAATTAGGTTTTAATGAAGATGCCTGTGCCTGGAGTTATTTAATGATCTTCCCCTAATTTGGGGAAACTTTTTTTTTTTTTTTGAAAACATGTGCGTAGATGGAGAAAGACCATCGCTTTGGCTGATTCCGTGACAGCCATAGTGTAAAACGCCACCGATAGGGAGCTTTACCCGTGATTGGTTTATGCTGATGGCAGCTCCGGAGCTCCAAGCGTGGATTACCCTCAAGTACCATCAATTGCGTTGTGCACTTGCCGCGGATTACCCTCTCGTAGAGATAATAAATGACAATCGCGGGGATTGCGATTGTATCCCCGCGATTGTCGCAAGGGTGCTTTTTTATATGTTGATGCAGGAGACAAAGGGGCGGACGTTGGAAGAGATTGGACAGTTGTTCGGGGAAATTCACCAAGTGGAGGTCCGTGGCAAGAGAGGTGGAGATGCAAAGGGCCAGTGACACAACCGAGGCCGCAGCGTTGAAGCAGACAAACATGGCCTATCCAGAATTACAAAATTAATCTGGAGCTTATAAGAAAAGGCTGCAGGACGGCCTTCCCATCGCCGAAATTTCCTTGCGTCGTGCACTTGCCATGCATGTGCCGTGTGCACGTGTATGCTAGGATGGTGAAGACATCAGGTACAATCATATTAATTTGTTTTTTATTTGTAAGTAGCTTTGTAAGAAGTATTTGGAGCAAGATATAATGTTAAGATTGATAATAATTTGCGGGTCGGAAGTATTTCAATGGTTCATTGCAAATCCAAGGACAACGATCTTGAAATCCATCATATAACGCGCACCTAGGGATTCTCTTTCATACCTCATTAATTCCAGGCAACGTTATTCTTTACGGCTTTTCATGACCTGGTCAATTAGAATGGTTCGATATATGTGTGCAAAGGATGGACCAGGATGTATGCACCCAAAGTATTTGGAAGATATCACCCAATGTTTGTTCAAGTGGCCCATTGTGCACATCATTGGAGCAAGCCAATTAGGATGATATGTGCCGATCTAGAGGCGAGAATGGGCGTAATTTGCAATGGGTGTTATTTTTAAGTGACATTGTAAAATTGAGCTTTTTTTTGGGACGTTTGAAATATTGTGTTATTTTTATCCTGAATGCAAAAGAGCGAGGATTCGCGGCCGGCTATGGTTGTTGGCACAGGACAAAAAAGCAAAGAAAAAAAGAAAAAGATAAATAAAATGATAAATAAAAAAATTAAAGAATAAAAATTTACACAAATTGTCCACGTTTGTCACACCCCGAACCTCGGGCGCGGGACCATCCCTTCCAAACGTCAGGTCAAAGGATGATGTCTCACGCGGATCATCGACCCATTTCTTTTATCTTATAATTAAGCACATGCGGAAGCGATAACAACTCCAGACAACAAACAACATGGATAGGCAAATAGGAGATACAACAAACAACCTTTTATTTACATCCTGATTAGTCCGCGGGAAAAACAACATATAACACAAGTCCTTTTTGAACCGATCCCTTAGACCGACAAAAGATATCGGGTCGGGTCAGTGCGCACTATAGCCGATACACTACTGCTACACTACCGACTATATACAACACGGCCTCCAAAAACTCCTCCACAGCTGCTCAAACCCCCTAGGCCAACAACACCGGGTCAACCCTGATAACCAGGCAGCGAATCTGGGTCCTCCTCCTCAGAACTCGGATCTGGGTCCTCGACCTCCCCGTCCGGCATGTCAGTATCCACCGTGTCCCAAGTCTGGACGATTGGACCCGCACCTAGGGGTATATCAAACTCCCGAATCGGCCCTTTGGGAACACCAGCCTGAAGCACGAACCAGGCCTTAAAGAGGTGTGCCACATAGTGTGGCAACCCCTCATCGACCCAGACTGTCGTCACATGCTGTTCCCATACGTCCTCCGAATTGGCGACATGACGGTAATGCAGTACTGTGGTCACGTCGATAGGAACACCAAATCTAACGTGGCGCACGGCCATCTCGAGGCCTTGAAAGGCGATCAACCAAGCGCATGAGATATGAATCTCAGCAGGTCAACGCCTAAGTTCGATTAGGACGTTGATTCACGCAGACAATCTAACAGTTCTAGCGAACTAAACTCAACATCAGAAGAACAACCACATGCAACGTACCTCACCTTGAGCCATACGGCAATTATATCATGGCAACGCATAAACAACAATCAATCACTCAACCAAAACACTCAATGATACTCATGCACTATGCAACACACGTGTTCCGGTTATCACGGCCAAGAGATACCCCACTCTCGTCATAGTACAGCCTCGCTGCTAGTACTCTTCCGGATTAATTGGGCGTCGTCCTACTACGTTACAGCGACGGCATCCGATAGCTCCCTCAAATTCCCTAAGGCGAGCACACTAGGAATCATTCCATAAAGGACTACAGACCAACACAAGTTGTGACCAGCATCTCATCAGCCGTGTTATCCGGATTATACGTCGCCGGCACGGACTGACAGGCAACCAATAAGCCGTGGAATCCCGGACGGTACGTCGCCGGCACACAGACTTATTAGGCAGCAACCCATGCCAACAATGGTATCGCTCGTGCCCCTAGTTACGTTAGGGTGACACAATTAAAACCATGCGTGACCTCGCATTTTTCGGCCAGCTCTCAAGCCAAATATCATTTTTGATGCAATCACACTCACATCATGCTCAAACCTGGCTCACGGCCATTTTCATGCTCAAAATCACAATTGGTCACTCGAATATTCAATTTCAATTTAACATGGCCTATCGACACTAGTGTGATCATTCAGCATTTAAGCGCAATCAACACTCAGTCCGATCCATGATCAGACACCACAAATTATCAACACAATACAACAGGCAATTAAACATGGTAACTATTTCACCTAACCATGGTTAATCCAACTAACCACAGCAGTTAATTAATCTACCACAGTAACTATTCGCTAACTATAGTAACTATTTAATCTAACCACAGTTAACTATCTAACCACGGTAACTATCTAATTAATTACGGTAACTAACTAATTAACATATTAAGTGAAATTAACTTCCTAATCAGGGATTAGGGGTTAACTCACTAATTAACTGGCGGCGACGGTCGGTGGCGACCGGCGATAGGAGACAGCGGTGAAATTTCTGGCGGCTGTCCCTACGGACTCGTCTCGTTGATCCAAACGCAACCACGGTGTCGGTTTTCCAAGACGACACCCGGACGACGACGAATGGCTGCTGGACAGCGGCCAAACGACGACAAACGGACACGGCGGATGGGCGGCAAGCTCGGCGGGGCTTCAGCCAAGGTCTGGCGGGGCTCGGCGGCTCCGGCGAGGCTTGGCGAACGACGGTGAGGCACGGCTGAGCTTGGACAGCAGCTGGGCAGGGGCGGCAACAGTGGCGGGAGGCTCGGTTGGCGCGGCACGGTAGCGGCGCGGCAAGGCGGGGAGCGGTGGACGGTGGCGACGCGAGCGGTGGTCCACAGCGACGACGAAGACGAAGATGGGATGATGAAGATGAAGTTGCCGTGAGGTGCAAAGGGGAAATGGGGTGGTTGCCGTGCGTGAGAAGAGAAGGAAGAGAGAGAGAGAGGAGAGAGAAAATTTGGTCTTAGGGGTAAAATGGTCATTTCCAAGGTCAAATGGCAATTTTGTAATTTCACAATAGTCAAAAGCAAGATTTGACTTGGCATTAATGAGGCGGGGCCCACGAACATTCGGTATTAATTGTTTCTGGCGTATATGAATAACATCTGAGGGTATTTCGGTAATCTGACGATTTAGGACTGGTTCAGAATATTTGGTTCAGGGTTGGCTCGGGCGCGAAGGAATTCGGCGAAACTAAATTACGGCGCGACTAATCTAATCGAACTACAATTAACTACGCTTCAATCGACGATCAACATCCTCCAGATTGAACGATTCATGTGTCCGATAAATGTCACTAAATTCCAACAGTCCAATATTATTCATTTAATATGCCTTGAAATTTCGGGACGTCACAACTCTTCCCCCTTGGGAAATTTCGTCCCCGAAATTAAAATATTACACCACCTCAAAAAGAAAAGGATACCTACTCTTCATTGAGTCTTCACTTTCCCACATCGCTCCCTCGATTCCATGGTGTTGCCAAACAACCTTCACCATTGAGATTGTTTTGTTTCATAGAACTTGCTCCTTCCGGTCTTCGATTCTCACCGGACGTTTTACGTATGATACACGCTCATCCACTTCAATCTCTTCAAAGCTCAAGACGCGAGCTGGATCCGGCTCGTACTTCCTTAACATAGATACATGGAATACGTCATGTACCTAAGCAAGTCTCGGTGGCAACGCGAGACGATAAGCCAGATTCTCAATCCGCTCCAAGATCTCGAACGGTCCAACATACCTTAGGCTCAACTTTCCCTTCTTGCCGAAATGAGATGTCCCTCTCATAGGCGGCACCTTCAAAAAACATGATCACCGACTTGAAACTCCAATGGTCTTCGTCGTTTGTCAGCATAACTCTTCTGACGGCTCTAAACTGTCCTCAGTCTTTCTTTGATGATTTTCACTGCATCCAATGACTGCTGCACTAACTCGGGACTGGTGATTTTCCTTTCACCAACTTCGTCCTAGCAGGCTGGTGTTCTACAAGGCCTGCTATACAACGCTTCGAAAGGCGCCATCTTAATACTCTGCTGATAGCTATTGTTGTAGGCGAATTCAACCAAATGAAGCTGTTCTTCCTAGTTGCCTTTGAAATCCAATACACATGCCCGCAACATGTCCTTAAGGGTCTGAATTGTCCTTTTAGACTGGCCATCCATCTGCGGATGATAAGCCGTACTAAATTGCAGCTTCGTTCCCAACGCAGTCTGCAAGCTTTTCCAAAAGGTAGACATGAACCTGGGATCACGGTCCGACGTGATTGTCACTGGCACACCATGCAGAAGTACGATCAGACGTACATACAAATCTGCCAACCTGTCGAAAGCGAAGTCCTTTCTCACAGGGATGAAATGTGCTGACTTCGTCAATCTGTCCACTATGACCCAAATTGAATCATTGCCCCTTTGGCTCCTCGGCAAACTTGTCACGAAATCCATCGTGATGTGCTCCCACTTCCAATCCGGAATCTCAAGCGGCTGTAACAACCTCCAGGCTTACAATGTTGAGCTTTGACCTGCTGGCAGGTTAGACATTTCGCCACATGCTTGGCTATGTTCGTCTTCATGCCACTCCACCAGAAATACTTTCTCAGATTCTGGTACATCTTCATACTACCCTGATGAACACTGTAGCTACTACGATGTGCCTCCGACAAGATTTCTTCCCTAAGACTCTCATCAGCCGGCACACACAAACGTCCTCTGAATTTCAATATTCCATTCTCAGCTACCTGAAAATCCTCTTTTCTCTTATCTGAGCCCTCTTGAAGGACTTTCTGAATGGTAGGATCTGTCGATTGCAATATCTTTAATCCTCGCCTGCACCTCCGGCTCGATCCTCAACATAGCCATCAAATTCGACAGACGGCCTACCTCCAACTTAAACTCGGAGTCTCGCACCTCCTCTAGAAGACGCCACTCCCGAACCATCAACTGGGCAATCACTGACTTCCAACTCAGTGCATCAGTAACTTTGTTAGCCTTTCCCGAATGGTACAAGATCTCGCAGTCGTAATCCTTAAGAAGTTCCATCCAACGGCGTTGCCTCATGTTCAGCTCCTTTTGAGAGAACAGATACTTCAAACTTTGGTGATCAGTGTAGACTTGGAACCTTTCTCCTACCAGGTAGTGTCTCCAGATCTTAAGGGCAAACACGATCGCTGCTAACTCCAGATCGTGCGTCGGGTAATTCAACTCGTGCGGTCTCAACTGACGAGAAGCGTATGCAACTACTCTCCCATGTTGCATAAGCACACAGCCTAGTCCCTTGAAGGATGCAGTGCTGTAAATCTCATAACCTCTAGGACCAGACGGTATTGTCAAAACAGGAGCCGTAGTTAGCTTCTGCTTAAGCTCTTGAAAACTACGCTCGCACTTGTCTGTCCACTCAATCTCTTGTCCTTCTTCAGCAGGCGTGTCAACGACAAAGCTATCGCGGAGAAACTTTCCACGAAGCATCTATAGTAGCCTGCTAAACCCAAGACACTCCGCACTTCTGTCACTAACGTCGGTCTCGGCCAATCCATGACCGCTTCGATCTTGGTTGGGTCTACTAATATCCCTTCTCCAGAAATTATGTGACTAAGGAAGGCTACGTGAGCTAGCCAAAACTAGCATTTGCTAAACTTAGCAAACAACTGGTGTTTTCGAAGAGTCTAACACTGTCCTTAAGTGTTGCTCATGTTCCTCAAGGCTCTTAGAGTACACCAAAATATCGACAATAAACACTATGACGAATTTGTCCAAATACTCACTGAATACCCTATTCATCAAGTCCATGAAAGCGGCTGGTGCATTTGTTAGACCAAACGGCATCACTGTGAATTCATAGTGACCATAGCGCGTCCTAAAAGCCGTCTTCGGTACATCCTCCCTTTTGATCCTTAGCTGGTGGTATCCCGTCCGTAGGTCGATCTTGGAGAATACCGAAGCTCCTTGAAGTTGGTCAAACAGGTTGTCAATCCTGGCAACGGATACTTGTTCTTGACTGTCACCTGGTTGAGCTGACGGTAGTCGATGCACAGACGAAGTGATCCATTCTTCTTCCTCACAAACAAAACGGGCGCTCCCCACGGAGATGCACTTGGACGGATATATCCTTTATCCAACAACTCCTGCATCTGTACCTTCAGTTCCTTGAGTTCTGACAACGCCATCCGATACGCTGCCTTTGAGATTGGCTCCGTACCAGGGGCTAACTCGACCACGAACTCTATTTCCCTTTTCGGAGGCAATCCAGGTAACTCCTTCGGAAAAACATCAGGGAACTCCCTTACTACAGCAATATCCTCCAGCCTTAACTCCTCAGCCAACACATCTACAACAGACGCCAAATAACCTTGGCAACCTCCATCCAACAACCGAGTCGCTTCCAGCGACGAAACTAAGGGGATCGAGGTTCCCCCTCGGTTTCCAACAAACTTAAAACTAACCCCATTCAATAGGTATAAACAGGATAGTTTTACTATGACAATCCAAAACAGCTCTTTGCTCAGTGAGCCAGTCCATACCAACAATCAAATCGAAATCAAACATAGCTAGCACAATCAGATTTATCCTTCCCTCATGACCATCTACAACCAGCCTACAATCAGGACATCCTACTACAGGCATAACATTATCCTTAAGCGGTGTAGATATCCTAACAGTTGATTTCAGCAGTTCTGTACTCATGTCAGCTAGCTTAACGAACTGAACAGCAACAAAGGAGTGGGAAGCTCCTGAATCAAACAATGCATAAGCTACTTGGTTATGCAATAAGACCGTACCTGAGACGGTCGGCGAGTCATTCGCCTCTTCTCGAGTGACAGCATACACCCTTCCCTACACTGGCGGTCGGTTCTGAAAGTTCTGCGGAATAATCCCTTGCATCTGACCTCCTTGCTGCATCTGCCCTCCCATCTGTCTCTGAGGACAATCTTTGATTTGGTGGCCATGCCTGCCATAACCAAAACAAGCACCTGACCTCCTTGGGCACGGGCTAGACCCATGCTTCTGCCGGCAAATCGGGCACACAATATCGGGGCGGAACGTCAACTTCGCAACAAAGTTCCTCCTGTTAATCGGGATGGGATTCCTATTGCCCATCATTGGTCCTTTACCGAACCTTCGGTTATCCCTCACCACAGGAGCGAACCGCGGTCCAGATGCGGTTGCCCTCTCAGCAACATCCTTTCTACCAGCTAAGCTTTCTCATACAGCTCATTGTAGTTCCTCAGGTTGAACGGCACTAACACGCTTTTGATCTCCGGCTTCAACCCGTCTCTAAACCTCCTTGCTCTATCCTTAGGGTTCTCCACCATCCTCGGTGCATACTTGGACAGCTCGGCAAACTTTGCTTCATATTGGTCCACCGATGACTGATTCTGGCGATGATGCAGAAACTCATCCATCTTCTGCTCTCACGCACAATCCGAGAAGTACTTTCCGTTGAAGGCTTCCGCGAAGGCACCCCACTCCGGGATCGCACCCTCGGGAAACACACTCCCTTGCGTGGCCTTCCACCACAAGCTAGCGTTATCCTGCAGTTGGTAGACAGCCAGCGTTACCTTCTCTTCCTCCGAACATTCTAATAAGGCAAAGGCCTTCTCCAAATCCTCCATCCATGAGGTTGCAGCTTCCGGGTCACCAGTTCCCGAAAACCTCGGCGGCTTAAGCTTCATAAACTGCTCCATAAATCTATGAGCCTGTGGTATGCGGATCCTGTCTTCAGCTAACGGACCCTCTTGTGGAATGGTAGCTGTAGCTTGGTTCCTCATTTGCTGCCCCATCAGGTTACCCATGGCTTCCAAGGCTTGCAGGATCCCGTCCACTCTAGGATCTGCATGAACTGCCCCTCCTTCGGGCATTTTTGGTTCGTCCACCCTACCCACTCTGGGTCTCGCTCGGACAACCCTTCCTCTACCTCTGCGCGCTGCAGGAACGCGGTTCTCAACCGCTTCAGGAATAACTGGAGCTACCCTTTCCATAGGTACTCCCGGAATACGATCCCTCTCCATTTCGGGATCCACCTGAGTTGCCCTACCTCGAAGCGCTCTCCGACTACGGCTGCTCATTCTGCAGGACCGTAAGGACTCCTGCTCGCCCAAAGCAACACGTAACGAGAACTCAGGTTTACTACTAAACAACAATCAAATAGCAAACACAAGTATAGGGTTTCAATCCTATTGACTATGGCAAATAGGAGATAAAACAAAAAACCTTTTATTTACATCCTGATTAGTCCGCAGGAAAAACAACATATAACACAAGTCCCTTTTGGACCGATCCCTTAGACCCACAAAAGATATCAGGTCAGGTCAGGGCGCACTATAGCCGATACACTACTGCTACACTACCGATTATATACAACACTGTGACACCCTGGAAATTCGCGTCTGTAGAATTCGGAATTCAATAAAATTCTCGAGGTTGAATTTTAGTTTATTGTGAAATATTGGATTTTTGAGGAATTAAGTGACGATAATTGGGAAATTCCGAACCGATGATCGAATCGATTTCAATTTCGATCGTTTAGTCGTCGCGCGCAAGAAATTGATCTTTTCGCGACTGAACCTTACCCTGACCCGAATTGACCCGAGACTAGACCAAATTACCCTTCGTCGAAAATCCGGATACCTAAAATACCCTTGAACCTATTTATGTGCATAAGTCAAAACCAATAAATTTTATTTGACCTAACCCCCTTCTAATTGGCCACCCATCTCTCTCACGTCACTCTCTCTCTGCTCCCTTATCTGCTCAAGTCTCTCTCTCTCTTCCTCACGCACGCACAGGACACCCCCCCCAGCAGACGACCCCTTCGGCCGAGCTCCCTCCAGCCACCATCCTCCTTCTTCCTTCGATTTTGTGCCCCACCACCACCCAGTCGTCCAGCCACCTCCTGCCGCCACCACCGACCCCTCCGGCGCCGTCGACAGCCGCCGGAAAGGCAACAGGAAGCCCGGCGACCCCCCTGCTCTGTTTCGGCCTCCCCTGCAGCCGAGGCTGTCGGGCCGTCCCTCGGCCGCCCGAGGCGCCACCGCCGCCTCCCGCGACTTCATCAACGTCCACCAGCCCCTTGCGCACCCCTCGGACCAAGCTGCACCGCCGGAAAGCTACCGGAGCCGCCACGAGCCACCCCGAAGCCGCCGGTGCCCTGTTTTTGGATCCGGTTCGGGTTTGGCGAAAGCCCAGCCAAATCCGACGATTTCGCCGCCCACCACCTCCACCGACGACCTCCTTGGACTCCCCTCTAGACCCCTGAAGCTTATCGGAAGCAATCGCGGCCTGTGGAGCTCGGATTGGACCTCGGAACGCCTCCCCTGTTCTGCCGCGCGGCTGCCCCTGTTTCGGCCGGTTCTGTTGACGCGCCGTTCAGCCGCCTCCGGCCGCCCTCCGCCGCCCTCAGCCGGTCCCGACGGACCCCCTCAGCCCCCTGGTGAACCCTTGACCCTTCCCCGGCCTTGCCTTGGCCCTTGAAGCCGCGAACCGAGTGCTTCGCCGGAATCCGCCGCCGCCGCCGCCGTCGTCGCGCCGCCGTTGAGACCGCCCGAGCTAACTCACTTAGTGAGTTGACCCTAAACCTCGATTAGGGCATTAATTACGTCTAGTGTTATTTAATTAGTCTGATAGGGTGTTTAGGTATAACGATCGGGGCCGGTATAGTTAGAAATTGGGTTTAGGTTAAATGGCCGCGATCGATTAAATTAGTCGATAAATTTAGATTCTCTGTGACTAATTTTAGTTGATAAAATTGATTGGTAGCCTGGTTGATTGATTGATAGATTTTGTTCGCGAGTGAGCGACGTTTTAAAGACGAGCGGGCAATTGATATTTATTAAATTAATTTGGCTAATATAAGACCATTGCACGAAATTGAACCTTTATGTGGCCTAATTAGAGTAATTTACTCGTGTTTATTTAATGGCTTTTATTCAGCCGATCGTCTCGTTGAAATGTCTGGTTGACTGATTGACTGCTCTGTTGTGAGTTGATTGTCATTTATGATTGCAGTGCATAGTGAGTAGCCTGCATTTGCATATGACCGAGTGCGATATTAAAGACATATTTTATCATGAAATTGGCCGTGGGCCGAGTCTTTGAGCATGTTGTGTGAGCATCCGGCCTAAATCAAAGAGAATAAAATGGTTTGATTGTCGGGTGTGAATCGTATGGTCATATAACGGAATGATGATGGGTTTTTCCTGGCAAGTTCGTCTTGTACCTAAGGTACACACCACACCATTTTTATGGAATTGTACGACTTGCCAGAAGCACGATAATTCATGCCCCGTATGGTGTGTACGGTTTTAAGAGATTATCGGATGCCGGTCGCAGCTTGTGAGGGACCGACGCCCCGTTCAGGGATGCCTACTTGTGGGTGCCGTGCTGGATGCACTGGAGACACCTCTCGTAGTAGCCGTTGCCGAAGGGAAAAGGAACGTAGCCCGGTCCTGCCGGAAGAGTGCGGGATCGCATTGTTTGTGAGAGTCGATCATGCTAATCGCGTGGATCCTCGTCACTTTGACGCTTAATGCGTGGGATCATCATTAATAAATGGACTTGTGTGGTGTCCTGTGCATATATGTAGATGTGATGCATTGTCTGTGGTTGTCAGACGTGGCTGTTGAGTCGAGTATTGCATCATGTGTGATTGATGGCTTATAAGCCTGCATTTGACTGGTTATTATATCGTGGTTATATGTGGTTGTTTTATATGCTTGTTGTTTGGGGCGAATCACTGTCCTAATCGAGATTAGGCTTGATTCACTGAGATTTATTCTCATCCCGTTGTGGGAACCATTTTCAGGTCTGAAGTGACGGAGCCCGTGGATGCTTAGATGAGGGTGTTGTGAGATTTTTGGGAGCAGATGAGATCTTAACCTTACCCGACCGCGTAATCTTTTGAGGTCCTAGTGAGCCGCCCCGAAGTATGGGGTTGTATGTGTTTACTGTAGCTCAGTAGGGTTAAAACTCCTCTGCTTTTGATTTGTGAATCGAATCGTATTTTGCTAAATTGTCTGCCGTGTTATCTTGCTTTACTATCCCGTTAATCTTGCTGTTTAGGAGAAGGCACGTTCCGCATGCGTTTTATGTTTAGGTCGATATCGAGCTTGGGACGTTATCATTCGTGACCTCGTGGCGATTTGGTAGGGATGTCGCGGGCCTGAAAGTCGGGGCGTGACATCCCCGCCCAAGGTGGTATCAGAGCGTGGTTAGCCTGATCCATCTGGTCATTGGCCTGGAGTAATAAGGAGCGATGGGATATGGGATAGTTAGTACAACTTTTATCGTTATGTATGTGATTGTTAGTTGCTTGATAACTTTTGGGGATCGCCTTCTGACCACGTTTTGCTTTGGGGTAAGCAGGACTCCGTATCATCTCTATTAATGAGCGGACGTGGCAGAAGAGCACCCCGTGCTCCTCGAAGGAGGCCTGTGAGGCCAATCGATGAGATCGATGGAGTTGGAAGAGCACCCCCTGCCGCTGAACCTGCCAGACAGGAGCCGACCATGGCAGAGGTTATGCAAGCTTTGGGTACAATTGGAAATTTGATGGGGCAGCAAGTAAGGAACCAAAATGCTGCTGCCGCTGCTGCTGCTGAGCCCCCACCTGTTAATCCTCCAGCTGGAGTAGTAGTCGATGAACGTGGAACTCAGAGGTTAGTAGAGCAATTCCTCAAGCTGAAGCCACCAAAGTTCACTGGGAACGGAGATCCTGAAGTTGCCACTAAGTGGATCGAGGGATTGGAGAAAGCGTTCGACCTGCTGAGGTGCTCGAATGAAGATAAGGTTGTCCTGGCTGTGTATCAACTCGAAGGAAATGCCAGCACCTGGTGGAGAGCTACCAGAGATAGGATATTTCCCGAAGGTACGGTTCCGGAGTGGAATGCCTTTTTGGGATCGTTCAATAACAAGTATTTCTCAGATACAGCCAGAGAGCAGAAGATGGCTGAGTTCTTCCGCCTCCGCCAGAATCAGATGACAGTCGACCAATATGAGGCGAAGTTTGCTGAATTGTCCAAGTATGCACCGAGATTGATTGAGGACCCTGTGGACAGGGCTAGAAGGTTTAGAGATGGGCTGAAGCCCGAGATCAAAAGTGTACTAGCACCATTCAATCTCAAAGATTATGACGATCTTTATGAGAGGGCACAGATCGTTGAGCAGGACTTGGCTGAGAGGACCGCCGCATCTGGATCGCGGTTCATGCCTTCGAACAGGTTTGATAGGAAACAAGGGAAGAGGCCAATGTTTGGCGGCAAACAGCACATTCCACCCAATCGTAGGGGAGCAATCAGTAAGCCCTTCTTCCGCCAGAGTGAGGTGTGCCGCATGTGCCACCAAAGGCATGTACCTGGTCCGTGCCCGTTTAAAAGTGGGGCCTGCTATGGATGTGGCCAGTATGGTCACCAAGTGAAGGATTGTCCGCAGAGACAGCAAGGCAGACCGCCACAGTCACAGTATGGAGGACCGATGAGAGGAACCGCGCCGCAGAATTTTCAGAATCGGCCGCCGGCGCAAGGAAGGGTGTTTGCTGTCACCCGAGAAGAGGCGAAGGATTCGCCGACCGTCACAGGTACGGTCCTTTTACATAACAGCATAGCTTACGCTTTGTTTGACCCTGGTGCTACGCATTCGTTTGTTACGGCTCAGTTTATTAAGTTGTCTGGATTGAGTTTGGTGCCATTAGATGTTGCTTTCAAGGTCTCTACACCTTTAAAAGATAGCGTAGTGGTTGCTGTAGGCTGTCCTGGTTGTAAACTGGTAGTAGGTGGTCATGAAAGTAAGATAGATCTGATTGTACTGGAGATGTACGATTTTGATCTGATTGTGGGTATGGATTGGCTAACAAAACAGAGAGCCACGGTGGATTGTTATCGTAAAGTTATTCAATTTAACCCGTCGGACGGGGTTAGTTTTGAGTTTGTGGGTAATCGAGGTGGAACCTCGACTAAATTGATTTCGTCGCTTGTGGCGACTCGTCTGTTGGAGAGTGGTTGCCAAGGCTATTTGGCGTCTGTTGTTGATACGTCTGTTGAGGAAACTAAGTTGGAGGATATTGCTATAGTATGTGAATTCCCAGACGTCTTTCCTCAAGAGTTGCCTGGATTGCCACCGGAAAGGGAAATAGAGTTTGTGATAGAATTAGCTCCTGGGACGGAGCCGATCTCGAAGGCGCCGTATAGGATGGCATTATCTGAACTTAAGGAACTCAAGGTGCAAATGCAGGAGTTATTGGATAAAGGGTTCATCCGCCCTAGTGCATCACCTTGGGGAGCGCCTGTCTTATTTGTCAAGAAAAAGGATGGATCGATGAGATTGTGTATAGATTACAGACAGCTAAATCAAGTGACGATCAAGAATAAGTATCCTCTGCCAAGGATAGATGATTTGTTTGACCAGTTACAGGGAGCATCGATATTCTCCAAGATTGATCTACGAACGGGATACCATCAGTTGAGAATTCGAAAGGAGGATATACCGAAGTCAGCATTCAGGACGCGTTATGGACATTATGAGTTCACTGTGATGCCGTTTGGTCTGACGAATGCTCCTGCTGCTTTTATGGATTTGATGAATAGGGTATTTAAGGAATTCTTGGATCAGTTCGTGATCGTGTTCATAGATGATATCCTGGTGTACTCTAGGAGTCCAGAGGATCATGAACACCATCTGAGGATAGTTTTGGAAACCCTCAGAAGGCAACAGTTGTATGCCAAGTTTAGTAAGTGCGAATTTTGGTTAACCCGTGTGGCATTTTTGGGCCACGTGGTTTCTGGTGACGGGATTGCAGTGGATCCGTCGAAGATAGAAGCGGTCATAGATTGGACAAGACCGACGACAGTGACTGAGATCAGAAGCTTCTTAGGTTTGGCAGGCTATTATCGGCGTTTCGTGGAAAGGTTTTCTGCTATAGCCTCGCCTTTGACCAAGCTGTTGAAGAAGGACGTGAAGTTTGAATGGACGGACAAATGTGAGCGTAGTTTTCAAGAGCTTAAGCAAAGGCTGACTACGGCCCCTGTTTTGACAATACCGTCTGGCCCGGGAGGATTTGAGATCTACAGTGACGCTTCACTCAGAGGCTTAGGCTGTGTCCTGATGCAACATGGAAGAGTGGTTGCGTATGCTTCTCGTCAACTAAGACCTCATGAGCTGAACTATCCGACACATGACCTGGAGTTGGCCGCGGTCGTGTTTGCTTTAAAGATTTGGAGGCATTATCTGATTGGGGAAAGTTTTCAGGTATATACCGATCACCAGAGTTTAAAGTACCTGTTTTCTCAGAAAGAGTTGAACATGAGGCAGCGTCGATGGATTGAGCTGCTCAAGGACTATGATTGTGAGATTTTGTACCATCCGGGCAAGGCAAACAAGGTCGCAGATGCGCTGAGTAGAAAATCAGTGATTGCTCAATTACTGGGCCAAGAATGGCACCTTTTGGAACAAGTGAGAGACTCAGAATTCAAGCTAGAGATAAGTTCTCTCTCAAGTCTAGTAGCTACATTGAGAATAGAACCGGAAGTGCAGGTGAGAATAAAAACCTTGCAATCAACTGATCCCGCCATTCAGAAGATCATTCAAGAAAGCTCAACCAAGCGAAGAGCTGACTTTCAGGTAGCAGAGGATGGGATACTGAAGTTTCGAGGACGTTTGTGTGTGCCTGCCAATGATAGTCTCAGAGAGGAGATTCTGTTGGAAGCACACCGTAGCAGTTACAGCATTCATCCGGGTAGTACGAAGATGTATCAGAATCTGAGACAGCACTACTGGTGGAATGGTATGAAAGCTGACATAGCCAAGTATGTGGCTAAGTGTTTGACTTGTCAACAGGTCAAGGCGCAACACTGTAAACCTGGAGGATTGTTGCAGCCTTTAGAGATCCCAGAATGGAAGTGGGAGCATATCACGATGGACTTTGTGATGGGGTTACCAAGGAGTCAAAGAGGCCATGATTCAATTTGGGTTGTGGTCGACAGGTTGACGAAGTCAGCGCACTTCATTCCGGTAAGAAAGGATTTTGCGTTGGACAGGTATGCAGAACTATATGTGAGACACATCGTGAGACTGCATGGAGTACCAGTGACAATCACTTCAGATCGTGATCCAAAATTCACTGCCACATTTTGGAAAAGCCTGCAGACTGCGCTGGGAACGAAGCTGCAATTCAGCACGGCTTATCATCCGCAGACGGATGGTCAGTCTGAAAGGACAATTCAGACGCTCGAAGATATGTTGAGAGCCTGTGTCTGGGATTTCAAGGGTAGTTGGGAGGAACAATTACATCTAGTCGAGTTTGCCTACAACAACAGTTACCAACAGAGCATCAAGATGGTACCTTTTGAAGCGTTGTATGGCAGACCATGCCGGACGCCAGTTTGTTGGGATGCAGTGGGCGAGAGAAAGATTACTGGTCCTGAGTTGGTGCAGCAGTCTATGGAAGCCGTCAAGATTATCAGAGATAGGCTCAGAACAGCTCAGAGTCGTCAGAAAAGCTACGCAGATAAGAGGCGTAGGCCTTTGGAATTTCAAGTGGGCGATCATGTGTTCTTAAAAGTGTCACCCATGAGAGGAACGTCCCGTTTTGGTAAAAAGGGAAAATTGAGTCCAAGATATGTTGGACCATTCGAGATCTTGGAACGGATTGGGAATCTGGCATATCGTCTTGCATTGCCGCCTAGGCTTGCTCAAGTTCATAATGTATTCCATGTCTCGATGTTGAGGAAATATGAACCCGACCCCGCTCACGTGCTAAGCTACGAAGAGATTGAGTTGGACGAGCGAGCGTCTTATGTGGAACGACCGGTTAAAATTGTGGATAGAAGAGAGCAAGTGCTCCGAAACAAGACGATTTCGCTAGTCAAAGTAACATGGCAACATCATGGGACTGAAGGAGCCACGTGGGAAAATGAAGAAGTTATGAGGAATAGTTATCCTGATCTTTTTGAAGGATTGCAGTTGTAAGTTAATTTCGGGGACGAAATTTCCTAAGGTGGGGAGAGTTGTGACACCTTGGAAATTCGCGTCTGTAGAATTCGGAATTCAATAAAATTCTCGAGGTTGAATTTTAGTTTATTGTGAAATATTGGATTTTTGAGGAATTAAGTGACGATAATTGGGAAATTCCGAACCGATGATCGAATCGATTTCAATTTCGATCGTTCAGTCGTCGCGCGCAAGAAATTGATCTTTTCGCGACTGAACCTTACCCTGACCCGAATTGACCCGAGACTAGACCAAATTACCCTCCGTCGAAAATCCGGATACCTAAAATACCCTTGAACCTATTTATGTGCATAAGTCAAAACCAATAAATTTTATTTGACCTAACCCCCTTCTAATTGGCCACCCATCTCTCTCACGTCACTCTCTCTCTGCTCCCTTATCTGCTCAAGTCTCTCTCTCTCTTCCTCACGCACGCACAGGACACCCCCCCAGCAGACGACCCCTTCGGCCGAGCTCCCTCCAGCCACCATCCTCCTTCTTCCTTCGATTTTGTGCCCCACCACCACCCAGTCGTCCAGCCACCTCCTGCCGCCACCACCGACCCCTCCGGCGCCGTCGACAGCCGCCGGAAAGGCAACAGGAAGCTCGGCGACCCCCCTGCTCTGTTTCGGCCTCCCCTGCAGCCGAGGCTGTCGGGCCGTCCCTCGGCCGCCCGAGGCGCCACCGCCGCCTCCTGCCACTTCATCAACGTGCACCAGCCCCTTGTGCACCCCTCGGACCCAGCTGCACCGCTGGAAAGCCACCGGAGCCGCCGCGAGCCACCCCGAAGCCGCCGGTGCCCTGTTTTTGGATCCGGTTCGGGTTTGGCGAAAGCCCAGCCAAATCCGGCGATTTCGCCGCCCACCACCGCCACCGACGACCTCCTTGGACTCCCCTCTAGACCCCTGAAGCTTATCGGAAGCAATCGCGGCCTGTGGAGCTCGGATTGGACCTCGGAACGCCTCTCCTGTTCTGCCGCGCGGCTGCCCCTGTTTCGGCCGGTTCTGTTGCCGCGCCGTTCAGCAGCCTCCGGCCGCCCTCCGCCGCCCTCAGCCGGTCCCGACGGACCCCCTCAGCCCCCTGGTGAACCCTTGACCCTTCCCCGGCCTTGCCTTGGCCCTTGAAGCCGCGAACCGAGTGCTTCGCCGGAATCCGCCGCCGCCGCCGCCGTCGTCGCGCCGCCGTTGAGACCGCCCGAGCTAACTCACTTAGTGAGTTGACCCTAAACCTCGATTAGGGCATTAATTACGTCTAGTGTTATTTAATTAGTCTGATAGGGTGTTTAGGTAGAACGATCGGGGCCGGTATAGTTAGAAATTGGGTTTAGGTTAAATGGCCGCGATCGATTAAATTAGTCGATAAATTTAGATTCTCTGTGACTAATTTTAGTTGATAAAATTGATTGGTAGCCTGGTTGATTGATTGATAGATTTTGTTCGCGAGTGAGCGACGTTTTAGAGACGAGCGGGCGATTGATATTTATTAAATTAATTTGGCTAATATAAGACCATTGCACGAAATTGAACCTTTATGTGGCCTAATTAGAGTAATTTACTCGTGTTTATTTAATGGCTTTTATTCAGCCGACCGTCTCGTTGAAATGTCTGGTTGACTGATTGACTGCTCTGTTGTGAGTTGATTGTCATTTATGATTGCAGTGCATAGTGAGTAGCCTGCATTTGCATATGACCGAGTGCGATATTAAAGACATATTTTATCATGAAATTGGCCGTGGGCCGAGTCTTTGAGCATGTTGTGTGAGCATCCGGCCTAAATCAAAGAGAATAAAATGGTTTGATTGTCGGGTGTGAATCGTATGGTCATATAACGGAATGATGATGGGTTTTTCCTGGCAAGTTCGTCTTGTACCTAAGGTACACACCACACCATTTTTATGGAATTGTACGACTTGCCAGAGGCACGATAATTCATGCCCCGTATGGTGTGTACGGTTTTAAGGGATTATCGGATGCCGGTCACAGCTTGTGAGGGACCGACGCCCCGTTCAGGGATGCCTACTTGTGGGTGCCGTGCTGGATGCACTGGAGACACCTCTCGTAGTAGCCGTTGCCGAAGGGAAAAGGAACGTAGCCCGGTCCTGCCGGAAGAGTGCGGGATCGCATTGTTTGTGAGAGTCGATCATGCTAATCGCGTGGATCCTCGTCACTTTGATGCTTAATGCGTGGGATCATCATTAATAAATGGACTTGTGTGGTGTCCTGTGCATATATGTAGATGTGATGCATTGTCTGTGGTTGTCAGATGTGGCTGTTGAGTCGAGTATTGCATCATGTGTGATTGATGGCTGATAAGCCTGCATTTGACTGGTTATTATATCGTGGTTATATGTGGTTGTTTTATATGCTTGTTGTTTGGGGCGAATCACTGTCCTAATCGAGATTAGGCTTGATTCACTGAGATTTATTCTCACCCCGTTGTGGGAACCATTTTCAGGTCTGAAGTGACGGAGCCCGTGGATGCTTAGATGAGGGTGTTGTGAGATTTTTGGGAGCAGATGAGATCTTAACTTTACCCGACCGCGTAATCTTTTGAGGTCCTAGTGACCCGCCCCGAAGTATGGGGTTGTATGTGTTTACTGTAGCTCAGTAGGGTTAAAACTCCTCTGCTTTTGATTTGTGAATCGAATCGTATTTTGCTAAATTGTCTGCCGTGTTATCTTGCTTTACTATCCCGTTAATCTTGCTGTTTAGGAGAAGGCACGTTCCGCATGCGTTTTATGTTTAGGTCGATATCGAGCCTGGGACGTTATCATTCGTGACCTCGTGGCGATTTGGTAGGGATGTCGCGGGCCTGAAAGTCGGGGCGTGACAAACACGGCCTCCAAAAACTCCTCCACAGCTGCTCAAAACCGCCGGGCCAACAACACCGGGTCAACCTTGATAACCAGGCGGCGAATCTGGGTCCTCCTCCTCAGAACTCGGATCTGGGTCCTCGACCTCCCCGTCCGACATGTCAGTATCCACCGTGTCCCAAGTCTGGACGATTGGACCCGCACCCAAGGGTACATCAAACCCCCGAATCGGTCCTATGGGAACACCAGTCTGACGCACGAACCAGGCCTTGAAGAGGTGTGCCACATAGTGTGGCAACCCCTCATTAACCTAGACGGTCGTCACATGATGTTCCCATACGTCCTCAGAATTGGTGACATGACGGTAATCCAATACTATGGTCAGGTCGATAGGAACACCAAATCTAACGTGGAGCGCGGCCATCTCGAGGACCTAAAAGGCGATCAGCCAAGCGCATGAGATATGAATCTCAGCGGGTCAACGCCTAAGTCCGATTAGGACGTTGATTCACGCAGACAATCTAACAGTTCTAGCGAACTAAACCCAACATCAGAAGAACAACCACATGCAACGTACCTCACCTTGAGCCATACGGCAATTATATCATGGCAACGCATAAACAATAACCAATCACTCAACCAGAACACTCAATGATACTCATGCACTATGCAACACACGTGTTCCGGTCATCACGGCCAAGAGATACCCCACTCTCGCCACAATACAGCTTCGCTGCTAGTACTCTTCCGGATTAACCAGGCATCGTCCTACTACGTTACAGCCACGGCATCCGATAGCTTCCTCAAATTTCCAAAGGTGAGCACACCAGGAATCATTCCATAAAGGACTACGGACCAACACAAGTTGCGATCGGCATCTCATCAGCCGTGTTATCCGGACTATACGTCGCCGGCACGGACTGACAGGCAACCAATAAGTCGTGCAATCCCGGACGGTACGTCGCTGGCACACAGACTTATTAGGCAGCGACCCATGCCAACAAGGGTATCGCTCGTGCCCCCAGTTACGTTAGGGTGACACAATTAAAACCATGTGTGACCTCGCATTTTCCCACCGGCTCTCAAGCCAAATATCATTTTTGATGCAATCACACTCACATCATGCTCAAACCTGGCTCACGGCCATTTTCATGCTCAATATCACAATTGGTCACGTGAATATTCAATTTCAATTTAACATGGCCTATCGACACTAGTGTGATCATTCAACATTTAAGCGCAATCAACACTTAGTCCGATCCATGATCAGACACCACAAATTATCAACACAATACAACAGGCAATTAACCATGATAACTATTCCACCTAACCACGGTTAATCCAACTAACAACAGCAGTTAATTAATCTACCACAGTAACTATTCGCTAACTATAGTAACTATTTAATCTAACCACAGTTAACTATCTAACCACGGTAACTATCTATTAACTGCGGTAACTATCTAATTAATTACGGTAACTAACTAATTAACCTATTAAGTGCAATTAACTTCCTAATCAGGGATTAGGGGTTAACTCACTAATTAACTGACGGCGACAGTCGACGGCGGCTTTTGGCGGCGGCGGCGGTGAAATTTCCGGTGGCGGTTCCTACGGACTCGTCTCGTCGATCCGGACGCAACCACTGTGTCGGTTTTCCAAGATGACGAACGACGGCTGGACAGCGGCCAAACGACGACAAACGGACACGACGAACGGGCGACAAGCTCGACGGGGTTTCGGCCAAGGTCCGGTGGGATCTCGACGGCTCCGGCGAAGCTTGGCGAACGACGGCGAGGCACGACTGAGCTTGGACAGTAGCTGGGCAGGGGCAGCGGCAGCGGCGGGAGGCTCGGCTGGCACGGCACTACGGCGGCGCTGCAAGGCGAGGCGCGGTGGACGGCGGTGGCGCAAGCGGCGGGCGGCGGCGGTCCACGGCGACGACGAAGACGAAGATGGGATGATGAAGTTGAAGTTTCCGTGAGGTGCAAAGGGGAAATGGGGTGGCTGCCGTGCGTGAGAAGAGAAGGAAGAGAGAGAGAGGAGAGAGAAAATTTAGTCTTAGGGGCAAAATGGTCATTTCCAAGGTCAAATGGCAATTTTGTAATTTCACAATAGTCAAAAAGCAAGATTTGACTTGGCATTAATGAGGAGGGGCCTACGGTCATTCGGTATTAATTGTTTCTGGTGTATATGAATAACATCTGAGGGTATTTCGGTAATCTGATGATTTAGGACTAGTTCAGAATATTTGGTTCAGGGTTGGCTCGGGCGCAAAGGAATTCGGCGAAACTAAATTACGGCGCGACTAATCTAATCGAACTACAATTAACTATGCTTCAATCGACGATTTACGTCATCCAGATTGAACGATTCCCGCGTCCGATAAATGTCACTAAATTCCAACAGCCCAATATTATTCATTTAATAGGCCTTGAAATTTCGGGACGTCACAACGTTAGCGCAGGCTGTGCCATGTAAAGAGACCGGTGTCCACGTCAGCAATTTCCGGCCAAAATTGGTCAGAAGAAATCAGTTGACAAATCATCAATATCGTCATTCATAAATTGGATTTTGAAAATGGATGAAGCTAAAAAATATTGGGTGTAGTTACGAGCAAAGAGAGTCAGAGACTCCCCACATGGGTTAGTATTTGTTCACATTATGAATTTAATTATCTCGATGGTTGTTAGTTTCGATTTAATTAACGAGGTTTTGATTTTGAGAAAAAGCACAACTGACCAACACAATGTCTTTCGTCTTTGGTCATACCATTATCGTATGCTTCAATTTCTTTACAGTTGTGATTATATTCTCAACCAAGAAAGATGAACAAAAAGAGATCTTAACCGAACCTCTTCATATACACAATTATGAATGGTATTCATAATCTCAATACAAAGTCCCAAAAATTTCTAACATGCAACGCATCTATATCTTACACATAGCATCAAACACGACATCCTCGGACATAATTTTTATTCTTCTTTAGGAGGGCCAGAAAGTTAAACCCGAAGGTCTTATATGTTAGATATATGCACTAAAGCAACCATGTAATAGTTACATGTTAGGGATTTTAGTTATTTTTCAATTCATTTTTAAATTAATGGCAAAGACGTGTTTATTCATTTGTCCAATTATTTACATATATGAATAAATTCCACAAGATCAGTTGTGATTGGACCTATTCTTGAGACTTTGAGAATATGTGTGACGAGTTCACAGTTAGACTGAATCTTTAAACTGTTCCCGATCGATGGATCATTGAATTGATAATAATGATCCTGTTGAGACCGGTGTGTTCTTAATTTCACCATTAAGTATTGGATACTTAAGGGAATGACGAGTCACAAGTCATTGGGTATTGCGATGCCTGAGTTAGAACACAAGTGCTTGTACCAGACAAGTTCACTGAACGTGACACGCATTGAATGATTAGCGACATGGAAGCTTTTAGCGTGGTCAATATCTAATTGTTCATGCTCTGGTCTTGTGTAAATAATCTTTAAACCTGAGGCACAGTGTTAACTTATGTGTTGGATGGCTATGGTTCACAAGTGCGTATATTGGCGGTTCGTTGATCTATCTCTGTACTTGATGGTCATAGTTCATGCACATACGAAGTCACATGTGTGCGCAAAATGGAATCTGTCTCCTTGTTACATGCAAGGTATGATGTCCTATGCGATCTAATTATGACAATGCATTGAAATCCTCGGCCAGGGTTGTAATCGAGAATGAAATGTTCATGTCTTGTATAAATGCATGTCGATTAGATTTGTGCATATGATCGAATTAGTGACTTCACAAATAGTCCATGGTCTTTGTTCGAACGAGACATAGTAAGACAGAGGGATTGAATTACATTGTAACCAGGGCTGACAGGTTCATTATGTTCTTAAAGCATTTACACTGTCTAGGTAGCCATGACATATTGCTAGATGTCACTCATGGCTTGTAGAACCTAGTGGTTGATCGGGACAATCAATTCTCTTGGAAGTACTAATGTGTTAGTGCATGTCTTACTGCCAGCTCAGTGATGAACCTAGGTATGTCATACACCTTAACCAATACACGATGACGTTGAACGAAAAGACGATATTGCAAATATGTTTGCTATCACGACTATCGAATTAGTCAGACTCGAATGAAATTAAATTAAATTAAATTAAATTCTTATTTTTGGTCATGGACATTCTTGCATATGATGCACATGCACTCTTAAAATGGACACATATTGATGTATCCGAAATGCACACGTGTGGTGGCATTATTATTATTATTTTTATTAAATTATATATAGATATAATTTATGTATATATAGTGTTGCACGCACATATTGATGTGCATGCAACGGATCATGTGCAGGACTCGGTCAGCAACTATTGCTGACCGTGTGCACACGCACGATCAGCGGTTACTGATCGCGCGTTGTGCACAACGTGCATGATCAGTAACCGTTACTGATCGTGCGTTGTTGTGCAACTCGCACAACTTGTTAATCTTCGAAAAGGTTGCAGATTCGTTTAGAGAAGAGAAAGTGCCTTTAAGCGTGAGAAAAACAATTTTCTCTCTTGGTTGCGTGTGCAGTTTTTGAGTGTGAATGTAAGACAAAAAATCTCTCATTTTGTTCTTACGGTAGACCAAAAATTGAGAGTTTTGAGAATTGATTCCGCAATATTGCTAGCACAATTCAAGTGGCAATTCTCGCGAGTTTATTCTTCCGTTCGACATATGATTGAGGTAATTCGTTTAACCCTCTTCGTTTCATATGAATTTGATTGAAACGCACGAACAACGCCTTTGGATATACATGTATGGGTTTTTATTTCCGCTGCATTTATATGTATTATTTGCCTATGAATGTCACGTGTTTCCCAACATGATATTGATGAACCAACCGCGGCTGTTCCGCCCAGATACTGACGGTCGAGAAGTCTCTCCACACAAAGTACATGGAAGCTAAGCGATGCGGCACAATTCAGTCAAATGTTCGTTCACAGCGTGAATCGCAACTCATGATCTCGTGGAATGACAGGCGACTCCTTCAGTTATCACTAGGGCGATCGCTTTGGTGATATCGTTATCTTCACCTTCATTAGGTCTCCCTGCAGCCTAAACATCACAAGTTTCGAAGAACTACAAGTATGAAGATGCAACAAAGACGATATCCCTCTTTATCTTTGATGCCGCCTCTTCGAATTTTGATTTCCGTTTCTCCAATGGATTTTGCAGCTAGTATAAGCTGCTCAAGAACTTCCTCCGACCACCTAATCGCTCTGTTGATCAAACCGCCTTCGAAAACTTGAGCGGTTTCCATGATCTCGTAAAATTTGGAGCCTTTGGCCCAAGCATATACAGCCTCCATAATATCGTGCCATCGGTGACCCCAAAATTCAGATGTTTTGTTTAAATGGGCTCACATCTGAACTTCTGCAATTTGGTTTTCCCTGCATCAGTGACTCCGCATTTCTCTTCTGCTATAGTAACTGTTGCACACACCCAATACTGAGAATGTCTTTACTCAACCTCGTTTACCACCATGTATTTAATGAAGAAGATACATTCATACCTTGCATTCAAGCTGTACTTTGGCAACCCTCCGAAGCTGTATCTTGCAACTGCAGAAAAAAATTAAGTCAAGTTCCTCCCTCGGCTTTGTAGCATCCTCCAGTTTCTCCTGCCATACAGAACTAGAGAGGAGCAACACCCTTTCTTCCACCTTCACATCCGTTAGAACTGCGCTACTGATCTCGCAGGCAACCTTTCCCTTCAACTCGGCAATGCCATCACTTGTTATATATCTACAGTAAGTACAGTCAAGCATTAAAATGCTGTAGTTGAGTTTCTGAAGGCGGAAAATGAGTCGGCATAAGATCTCAGTGATATCCAATATTGGAAAAGGGCACTGTTGTGCTAATACAACCAAACACAAATTCACAGTTAGATGAGTTAGCATGAAACAGAGAGCATCCACAATTGACATCACCAATCTTCTTCTTCCATTTTCACACAAATTCACAGTTAGCTGTCCTTGAAGATGTCTATGGCACTTTATGACACAATGAAAGCAACACAACCTCAAGGATGATGACTACAATAATATTATGAGGCATATCATATCCATTGAGTACTAAAAAACTGCTTTTAGTTTCCTACATATAAAAGGGGTAGGACTATCTATTTCCTACATATCAGGCAAAGATGACAGCAATCAGCAGATTTAAAGCTGACATTGATCTCATGTCATGCAACTGTTTTTCTGTACATGGTCTGCACACCCTAAATATAGAAGAAAACCGGTTACCAAAGATTTATACCTTCATGCCTTCTTCAGGATCTAACAGCGGCATCCTCTTCCTTCACAAATCTTGAAAGAACTTCCAACATCTTCTTCAAAGTGTTTTCCTGGACTTCCAATGGCAAAAGATCTTTTGGTATGATTCTACGAACACTGCTTGGACTTCATGTCCCTGACATCGCTTGAGAAAAAGCTAATTGAAATGTCTGCTAACAAGATATCAAGAGACGAAAGGCAATTACAAAAGCAAATCATGATGAGCACCAACAAGCCAAATGAAAGCTGAGAGAACAAAATACAGTAGCAGATAAGGGCATTGCCTGGGAAAGGGACGGAAACAACAGCCGGTTCTCCAGGTTCTTTCAGGGGGACAACAATTATCGACTTCTTTGCAACTCCATCTCGCCTCGCAACACATCTCGTTTAGAACGTCAACTTTATAGTTTGAATCTTCTGGTTTTGTGTTTCCACTATCTTGATAATGGCAAATACGTAGTGAGATATCTGCAGGAGAAAGCAACACTTTCACAAATAACCTGAGTCACTCATCCTCTGAAGCGCTTGTCGACCACTCGAAATTGATTATAAGCCCCCATACTTTTATCACTGGTAACGCACTCAATACTCACCAGTCGACCAGGTTGCAAGAAAGGTAAGCTATACTTTGGAGAGAGCGTAATGTCAGGGACATCTTCCTTCAAACTCTTATATTGTTGTAACAGATCATAATAGCTCTTCAAACTTTCTTCTTCTCGAATAACAATTGAATCCCTCTCTTCTTCAAGTCCTTTGCTTGTTTAGCTGCATGCCGCTTTGCATCATCGAGATCCAATCATCATTTCAAAAGCAGTCCATCAAAAATAAGTTGGCCCATGGGAAAAAAAACGTAAATCAATTAAATCCATAAACGAGCAAGAACACAAGCTTTTCAAAGGATAAGCTGAGATCAATAGCAGAATGTGCAGTATATGAACAAAGTTTAATCTGTTTGAAAAAATCCGTGATAGGTCAGTGCCTCGATAACACCAAATCAGAAGTAGCATTCGCACTTAATGGTAGTAACAACCAATGTGACATTCTAAAATTCGACCCATTTTCGGGATTTATTAAATGAATGGATATCTTGTTGATGCGCTACAGTTTAATCTCACTCAGAATTGATCACTCTTGAGAAGACTAACCGTTAGGGAAAGGCTAGCTAGGAATTAAGTACGTAGACCTAGAGACTCGATTATGGATTGACGCTTTGGCCATAAGGATTGGCGAGGGAATATTTTGTACCATTATAGACCGATCCAAGAAGGGTTATAGAGCGATTTGTAAATACAATACAATTGAATCGCGAGTGATTCCGCTTGACCAACGTATGGATTGCAAACGTCCCAAAACCAATTTCTAAAGATCGCGTCCTCCGGTACTAGTGATTGACCCTCGAAATTACATGACAACCAAGCCGCCATAATTCGAGTAGCTTAAACGCGATTAGATGATAAATCGATCACGGGTCGATACGCGTAACTCCTAAAGGCCGCCCGTTGGTTTGAGATTTACTAAAGTCGTAATCAATCGGTTTTGACCGCGAATTAGATTCCGGACTTGGGCACCGAATTTTCATGGATATCATTGCTAATATTTGGATGTCGCCTCATTGGGGTTCAGTGTTCATTGGCCAGCCATACCCGTCGCTTGAACCAAAATTTCCAACATGTCCTAAAGTTGCAGATTGCCAATTTTATCTCTCGACATTTATTTGCAAGAACCAAATTAATTGATGAGACTTATATTTTGGATTCTTCCTCATCAAGAACTCACCAACTCCCACTCACCTCTTCACCTCATCTTATCTTAAGACAATCTAAAAATCCCAACTACTCTCACTAACCCCACTCAAGGCAAGAATTGGATGAAGCTTCTTGACACTCTCTCTCCTCCCTTGACACTTCCCTTCTTGGACGACCACTCCTCTCTCCCTCTCCTCCTCCTTGCGCCGCTGCCCAGCCACCACGCCACCGTCGTCCGCCACCTTGCAACCCCACCGACCAGCCACCAAGCCTCCGCCATTCAGCCTTTGCCTCGCCGCCGTCCAGCACGCCGTGCCGCCGTCACCGCCGCCGCTGCCGTGGGGATTTGGGGGCTGATCTTGGGTGGATTTTTGGGTTTTCAAGCTCTAATTCAAGTAATCAAACCTTTACTCTTTGAGTAGGATGATAGGTTACTAATGGACTAGTTTAGAAGTATAAATTAGTGGATTTTTGGGCTGTCGAGGTACTGTTCATTGAAGACTCGGCACTGTTCATCGAAGAAAGTTACTGTTCATTGAAGAAAAATACTATTCATTAAAGGTCCGAAAACTATAAAATATTTTGGATGATCTTGAGAGCTTGGAATGATGAATTAGGTGGTTAGTTGAGTGATTAGTGTGGTATGTTAATCCTTGAGTGGATTGTGGATGAATTTCACTTGAATTGAGTGGCCTTAGGTGCAATTGGGGACTGATTTGGGGCTACCCTTTGGGGACTCGAAAACTGAGATCTTGTATGTTGATATTGGATACTTAGGAATGCAATTGAGGCATTAGAGAATATGGTCGATGCGGTGGTAGTTGGTTGTGCTCGAATGTTTTGCATGTGGCTCGGTTTAGGGCGTATTGTGCAAATGGGAATTGAGGGTTGATTTAGTTGTACCCTGGATTATGTGGATTGATTTATAATCTCATGATGTGCACGTGTGGTAGTATGAGCTGTATGTCTGAGTTGTGCCTTGATGCGTGTTACGCGAGGCTTACTTTGAAAATCAATGCATTGTGATGATTATATGTGGTTTGAACCCTGAGGCGTTAAACGCGGGGGTGTTGTGCAATCCTAAGGCGTTAAACGCGGGATATGATGTCTAACAATGCTTTGGACCCGAACCTGATGCGTTAAACGCTGGTTGTGACGCGTACCTGAGGCGTTAAACGCAGGTCGCGATCTTTTCAGACTTGAGCTATATATATGTTTATATACGTATATGTGATGCATTGTTGAGTACCAAGTGTTGGTGTTTGTGACCTGATGTCACGCCCCGACTTTCAGGCCCGCGACATCCCTACCAAATCGCCACGAGGTCACGAATGATAACGTCCTAGGCTCGTTATCGACCTAAACATAAAACGCATGCGGAACGTGCTTTCTCCTAAACAACAAGATTAGCGGAATAGTAAAGCAAGATAACACGACAGACAATTCAGCAAAATATAATTCGATTCACAAATCAAAAGCAGAGGAGTTTTAACCCTACTGAGCTATAGTAAATACATACAACCCCATACTTCGGGGCGGCTCACTAGGACCTCAAAGATTACGCGGTCGGGTAGGTTAAGATCTAATCTGCTCCCAAAAATCTCACAACACCCTCGTCTAAGCATCCATGAGCTCTGTCACTTCGGACCTGAAAATGGTTCCCACAACGGGGTGAGAATAAATCTCAATGAATCAAGCCTAATCTCGATTAGGACAGTGATTCGCCCCAAACAACAAGCATATAAAACATCCAAACAACCACATATAACTACGGTATAATAACCAGTCAAATGCAGGCTTATCAGCCATCAATCACATATGATGCAATACTCGACTCAACAGCCACGTCTGACAACCACAGACAATGCATCACATCCACAGATATGCACAGGACACCACACGAGTCCATTTATTAATGATGATCCCACGCATTAAGCGTCAAAGTGACGAGGATCCACGCGATTAGCATGATCGACTCTCACAAACAATGCGATCCCGCACTCTTCCGGCAGAACCAGGCTACGTTCCTTTTCCCTTCGGCAACGGCTACTACGAGAGGTGTCTCCAGTGCATCCAGCAAGGCACCCACAAGTAGGCATCCCTGAACGAGGCGTCGGTCCCTCACAAGCTGCGATCGGCATCCGATAATCCCTTAAAACCGTACACACTATACGGGGCATGAATTATCGTGCTTCTGGCAAGTCGTGCAATTCCATAAAATGGTGTGGTGTGTACCTTGGGTACAAGACGAACTTGCCAGGAAAAACCCATCATCATTCCGTTATATGACCATACGATTCACACCCGACAATCAAACCATTTTATTCTCTTTGATTTAGGCCGGATGCTCACACAACGTGCTCAAAGACTCAGCCCACGGCCAATTTCATGATAAAATATGTCTTTAATATCGCACTCGGTCATATGCAAATGCATGCTATTCACTAGACACTGCAATCATAATTGACAATCAATTCACAACAGAGCAGTCAATCAGTCAACCAGACATTTCAACGAGACGATCGGCTGAATAAAGGCCATTAATTAAACACGAGTAAATTACTCCAATTAGGCCGCATAAAGGTTCAATTTCGTGCAATGGTCTTATATTAGTCAAATTAATTTAATAAATATCAATCGCCCGCTCGTCTCTATTTTGTCGCTCACTCGCGAACAAAATCTATCAATCAATTAACCAGACTACCAATCAATTTTATCAACTAAAATTAATCACAAAGAATCTAAATTTATCGACTAATTTAATCGATCGCGGCCATTTAACCTAAACCCAGTTTCTAACTATACCGGCCCCGATCGTGCTACCTAAACACCCTATCAGACTAATTAAATAACACTAGACGTAATTAAAGCCCTAATCAAGGTTTAGGGTCAACTCACTAAGTGAGTTAGCTCAGGCGGTCTCAACGGCGGCGCGGCGACGGTGACACGAGCACACGACGACAAGACGAGTCTCGGGCGGTACTATTCACGGGCGGTACTATTCACGACTGAGGGGGAGGCTGGACGGCTGCTCCCGGGCGGACGGCGATGACGAGGGGCTGCGAACAGCAGCGGCACGACTGAGGCTAGCCGGCGGCTCACGGGTCCGGCAACAGCAGGGGCGTCGGGGCTCGCAGGGGTCGGCTAGGGGCGACACGACGCGAGACGACGGCGGAGGGCGCGCGGGGTCGCAGATCCGCGGGCCTCGGGGCTCTTGGGTGAGGGTGGAGGCGGCGAGACGCACAACGGGCGGCTGAGCTCGCGGCGGTGCGCTGATCGCGGCTGAACAGAGGAGGAGGAGGCGCGGACCAGGGGAGGTCGCGGGGCTCGTGGGCTGAGCTCGGCCACGAGACGGCTGGACGCAGCGACGGGTGGCGAGCTCGGGCGGCGACGCGGCTGCACGAGCAGCAGCTCGGTTGGAGCTCGCGGGCGGCTGCTGTAGCAGTGGGCTGCTCCGGCGCGGCTGCAGGAGGCTGGCGACGGGCTGGCTGAAGCAGCGACGGACGGAGGTGGGGCGGCGGTGAGCTTGGTTGGCCAGCGGAGAAGTAAGAAGGAGAAGAAAAGGAAGAAGATGGAGTGCAGGGGAGGGTAGTCCACGGCTGAACAGGGGGAGAGGGGAGGAGAGAAGGAAGGGAAAAAGTTGATGGGAGGTGGGGGAGGCGTGCGCAGATGGGGGGAAAGAGAGAGGAGAGAGGAGAGAGGAATTGATGTGAGAAATGAGTGATGGGTGAGTGGGGGGAAGTGGGCGTGGCATCCAAGGGGGAAAAGAGAGAGAGAGAGAGAGAGAGAGAGAGAGAGAGAGAGAGACGTGAGGGAGGGAGAAAAGGAGGAGAGAGAGAGAAGGTGATGAGAAGATGGAGGGGACGTGAGGTGAGTGGGGGGCAGATGGGGCACGGCAGGGGGGAAAAGCAGAGGAGAGAGAGTGAGTGGGTGGGCGAGGTCCACCAGGGTGTCACACCTGAGCCTGTTGGATTAATTATACTGGATGTGCTTCACTTGTTTTCCTGGTGCTGTGGAATTGTTAGTCTGGGTAGTTTAAACTGCATGCTAGATTGGTCTAGGGGTATGTGTTGTCCTAAGCGAGGCTTAAGGGTGAGCTTATTGAGATTTATTCTCATAGTTGTAAGTAAAATCTTTCAGATCCCCGACCTTGAGGATGAATGATCCACCGCAGCGTTTTGGGGTACCCATGGATATAGACTGTATAGTGACTGAGTACCGAATAGGAGGAGGCGGAGTATACACTAAACATGCTAGCACAGTTTGGGTGAATGAGGGTGATACACATTGGAAGGCTCATATCTATCTGGCTTGGTTCTTTTACGACGGGAATCAGACCATTGAACCGCTTAGAGGATTCGACATATCCTATGATGGAGTTAACGAATGGGACCCGACGATAGCTGCTCCTCCTGATGGTGTGGTTACTAGCCCGGATTCCGGACCTGGTGAGTCAGACGCAGAAATGGAGTTCATGGAGTCAGACCCCGAAGAGAAACCGATGGAGTCAGATCCCGAAAAGGAGCCGATGGAGTCGGACCCTGAGGAGGAACCTATGGATTCAGACCCTGACCTAGAGCCGTCGTCCGATAGTGATGGAGTCGAGGATTAGAGTAGCTACCCTTTCCCTTTTTGGTTTACCCTCGTAGTGGAGGAGTTAGGGTAGAGCGACCATCGACCCTTTTTGTTGTGCATGGTTGCCTTGTGTAGTCCGAACCTCAAGCTATGTTATAAAGTTATCTTTTGTTGTGATGTTCTCTCTATCCCTATCTCTCTTTTATTATGTTCATTGGGGTGTTTTTGAATTACTTCCGTTAGCGTACGTTCCTAAGTTATTAAGAATTTGATCTGGGTCGGCGACAAGTCCTGGGATGTTGCATTCTTATCGACCGTTGCGGGATGTTAGCGCGCTCGGAGGACACGAGGCGTGACAACCAATTACTTGGACTTCGGGTTTCATTGAACAAATGAATATGGATTTTGTATGGAAGGCGACCAATAAAGAGTAGCGTAAACCTACGAGCCTTTGATCTTTCATGTTAATGGTCGCGTGATGCTTTAGAATGTTAAGCCTAAGATAGGGCTTGATGTGAAGTGAGTAATGTGTGAGGAATAATGAGGTCGTTCATGCATTGCACGGAGTTGTAGCATTAAAGTGAAAATTTGAAAAACGTACATGCATGAACATATCATCATTTTGTTGGACTTGATAAACCGTCAGCTTGGTATGGGACGAGATTGACGGGATACCTATAAACTGTAGTGAAGCACGATATGAGACGTGTGGAACGGGACTCTCTTCGTAGATGTATGACTTGGGACAACTGTAACAACCAAGTGTGATGAGGGCGGGGAGTGATCGCCGGAGCAGAGAGGCTCGGACAAGGTGCGGCTCCTTGCAGGCTTCTAGGATGGCGATGGGGGTAGGAATGACCCAAACCATACATTGAAAGGGATGAGTCTAGGTATCTTTCTAAGTTTGACTTGTTTACGAAATCTAAAGATGATTTTCGAGTTTTCTGGTTTTCCCAGTGAAAGGGTTTCGAACTAAACTATTTACGACATCCGTAATGTTGTCCTGAGTTTGAATGGAATGAGTTTTGTTGTGGCATGACATAGCACTGAATTTTGGATGATGAATAGTGACGAGCAGATGAGATGCCATGGGTATGGGAATGCCTAGATGCCTTATGGATGTTGGTGAAAGTCGTTTGTGTTGTGCCTCCATTGTGACTGGAGAGGGCCCCTGTTGTGTGACCAGGGTAGCCTTGAGATGCGATGAGACCCACACGAGTTAGCCGGCCAGTGACCCGACAGTATCGTGGTGGGGTGTGAAATGTGTGTAAGACCGTAACCAACAGAATCCTGGGCATGGCATGTGGTTTTGGCATCAAGAATTGGTAGAATGAGATATGTACGTCCTGAGTGATAAGGGACGATCTGCCTAGTGTAACTGTGAGTAAACGGTATGCCGACATGGCTAGATAGATCTGTGAGTATTTGGGTCGATGAGGACCCCTTTTTAATGGTTAAGATTGCGAGATGTGGCAATTAAAGATGATAAGTGATTAGAGTACGCAGCAAAAGCGTAGTAAGGCCACATAGTTGAGTGAGATAATGACCATAAGGGTCTTGCATTTGATGAGGAGGAAGCAAGGGCCAAGTTTCGGGGACGAAACTTCTTAAGGATGGGAGAATTGTGACATCTCAAAATTCGGACGTTTATAAGATAAATAATATTGGATTTTCGAGATTTAAGGGGCAATGGCTGGACGCGATTTTATAAGATCTGAAAAGGGATTCGGAAAATCCTGAGACGTCGGGCAGAGAAAAGCGAGTCAGGATAATCGAGCCGTCAAATTGAAACGTCGATACCATTCGCGCCCAAGCCTTGCCCTGGCCGAACCTTAGAAGTGAAGTTACCATTTTGCCATTGAGTGCTAAACTACCAAAGTACCCTCAACCTTTATGCCAAATGACTAACCTACCCCTTGTTATGAAATGACCAAATTGCCCCTAGATATTTTCATATGAGACAAAATCATAAATGGCAATTAAGCTTGTGGGCCCCACTTTCTCTCTATTCTCTTCCTTCTTCCCCAAGTTGTCGTGACTCTCTCTCTCTCTCTCTCATTTCTCTCTTCCCCTTCAATTTTCGTGGAAGCCCTCCCCCATCCCGTGTGCCCTCTCTTTCTCGGATTTTTGCGCGCGCCCGAGAAGAAATCACTCGTTTGAGCTCGTCCGGAGGGCGAATCGAGCTCCATTTCTCCTACGCGACTATAAGATTGAGGGCTACTTGGATCTGATGGCTGATCATCGAAGAAACCGTTTTATTTTCATGAGTTAGGCTGGACAGAAGCTGGTCAGTGGAGACCTGGTTCATTCAACGTCGATTCAAGGTCCACCGTTCATCGTCCGTCGCCGCGCCGCCATGGGTTGTTGTTGCCGAGCCATCACTGTCGGCGCCATCATCGCCGGATGATTTGTTTGTGAGTTAACTCCTAATCTCTGATTATGTCGTTAATTGCACTTAGGGATAGATTAATTAAGTTAATCGTGGGTTAGTTTAGCCAAATCGTGGTGAGGTTAGGTTAATTAGATAACTATGGTTAGGTTAGGTTAATCGTGGTTAGGTTATAGTAACCATAGTTACTTTAGTTTAACCATGGTTACTTTAGATTAATCATGGTTAGATTAGATTAACCATAGTTACTTTAATTAACTGTAGTTATTATGGTTGACTGTGGTCGGGTTAATTAGCTGATATGGACCTAGTTAATTATTGTTGGGCTGATTATCTGATGTGGTGTTAATTAATTAAGGTCGGATTAATTAATTATGGTTAGGCTAATTAACCTTAGTCCAGATAATTAATTATTAATTAATTATTATTGGGTGCTGATTGAATAATTGCTGAGTGCCTTTGGTGTTTAATTATGTGGATCTGATGAGTGATCACCTATGTCGAAATATCATGTTTAATTGAAATCGGATGTTCGTGTGATCAATAAGTCCTTTGAACATGAAAACAGCTGCTAGTCGAGTTTTGAGCACGATTGTGAATGTGACTGCATTGGGTTAAATCTGAAGATATGAACTGACTTGGTTGCCTGGTGTGTTTGTGTGGTCACAAGATGGTTGAGCGTCACCCTAACGTAACTTGGGACGTTGACGGTACCCTTGATGGCTTGGGTTTGTCGCCTAATAAGTTTGTGCCGGCGGGAGTTCGGATCCACACGACTTATTGGTTGCCTGACAGTCCATACCGGCGAGAGTTCAGAATCACATGACTAATCGGATGCTAGTCGTAGCTTGTGACGGACCAAAGTTCCTTATCGAAAAGCCTGGTATGTCCGCCTTGGGGGTCCTGAGGGGCTATCGGTTGCCGTCGTTGGATGGAACGAGACTACGCCCGGTCCTGCAAGAAGAGCACTAGCGGTCGGAATGTGCTGTAGCGAGAGTGGAGTATCTCTTGCGTTAATAACTGGAACACGCGTATTGCATTGTACATGATCCATTGATTGGTGTTCTGGTTGTGTGCTTTGGCTTAATTTGATTGAATGACATGTGATTACTGGATGTGTAGGCCAAAGTAGGGTAAGTTTGCATGTGTTTGGTTATTGGCTATTGAGTGGTGCCTATCCGTTTGGTAGCTAGAGCGTGGCGTGCATCGCATGCTATTGATCTGCCATCGCTTTATGTGGAATGTGTTAGGCCGCCTGGGTAAATCAACGTCCTACTCGGACTTAGGCGTTGACTCACAGAGATTTTATATCTCATCAAGCTTTGAGGAATAATGTGAGGGCGATCAAGCTTTGAGGAATTATAAATTCTTAGTTGATAAACATATCAACAGGTTAGTATGTATCATAGATGATGAATAAAAGAATAAAATTTGATCCTTTAATATACAACAAACAATAAAATATGCTGCACCATCAATATTGTGACTTGGTCAAAGTATTGTAAACAAAGACTTTGCTAGCATAATAGTCTTTGGGTGACTGTGAGAATAACAGCATGTTGTGGGCCACAAATTCTTGAAGGGGTGGATTCCACAATAATTTTTAATTACTTGTTAGTCAATTTTTGTGGCTTATAACAATAGATAAAAAAAAATGTCACATAAGCATATTCCTGTAAACAACATACCTGCAAGTGATTTGAAAGCATGGTAAGCTGCGAGACTCTAGCTCCATAAGGAAATGAAAGGAGGAAATGTCATTAACTATATAGGTATTATTTAGGAAAGTTACTGCCATCTAAATCACTAACAACATGAGAAAGAAATGTTATTTTCATTTGCATCAGTAACATCACTTCAGTGGTTTCTAAACTTTTGTTATATTCTAGTATTGGTTACTAGCTAACTATTCTTTTGGACATGCTATGTGTCGCTTAGGGAGTATGAGATGGTTGCTTCAATGTGGTTGTAGTTTCTTGCATCAGAACGTAGGCAATGCGCTGATCAATTTTCGGTGGCATGGATAGCATGCGTCAATGGTGCCAATTAAGCTAGACAAATATGATTGTTTTGGTTGAAATCTTTAACTTTGGAACTTGGAGGCTAGAAATTGCAAGGATTTCTCTATAACATCCTACATTTTCTCATGGAACTAAATTCTCACAGTTACTTGTCAGAATTTCCCAGATCTAGATGAGTCTATTACTGAGCTTGTGGAGCACTTTTTCTTGGTTAATCATTCGGATCATTATCTGACTCATCAGGTTTAAACATCACACTATCGCAATCTATTTGCTCATCGTGCTGCTTGCTAGGATCTGCGATGACAGGCAAGGGTTAGGTCACCGTCCCTAGCATACCGCGCTGTGTAAACAAGGACAATCTTGGCTACCCGCCCATTGCCTATCTTGTGGTAGCGAAAAAGAAAAGAAATGATGCCACAAACCTTCTCAATGAATGCTTAAAAACTTCATGTAAATAATTTTTCTCATCTCATTTATTCTTTTTCTAGTTTTTCCAAACCACTACCTTTCTCATAGCTACTCTCTTTGTCGTAGAGTAATCTTTCAATGTTTTCTAAAGCATCGTTGGCTGCTCTATTTAACGCAATGTCCTTCTTGAGTTTGTATGTGCCTCTTCCCACCAGCTCATTGTGTACAAATACGAAGAAACTTGAACTTTCACTCCATTGATCCTTAAAGCTCAACATCAAACTCTTCTTTTGGCACAGTTCATATAGCTCGGTGACTGGATGCAGTTTTAAAGTTGTTGGACTAATTATCGGCTCACTAGAAAAGTCTACATCAAAGCATTTTGCACAATCCTATCAATGTTGTTCACTGAGTGCTTCGTAGAAAAGTCCGCATACAAAAAGCACTAACTTGCTTGCCAAGCATAGGACAACACATATGTTAGGAAACCTATCTGCTGTACATTCTCCTGGGAAAACAAGACCTACCCTATAAACATCCTGTACTTCATCAGCAACAAATCTCCCCCGGAAATCATATGAGATTTGTCTGGCAATGCAAGGTGTATGAGCCAGCCACACAAATAGCTCCGGCATACTTTCAGCAAACATCCTGTACTTCATCAGCAACAAATATCACTAGCCGAACGTTTCTTCTCTCTAGGCGGTTGCTGATGGACTCTGGAGAGAGAAGCAGGCATGCTAGCTGGCGCTGAAATAAGTCCATCAAAAACCAGACAAGGTTCAGGGGATAGTAGATGTAAAACAAGGCCTAGTTACCCCCAGGCCATGAAGAAACACTAAGCATCATCGAACACAAATACGAATGTGCCCAAATAGTATTGTCTATGTACTTTAAAGATGATTTCTACAGGCTCGATGCTCTTGAATCGCAATGCTCAAAAGAGCAGCCCACCATGGAAAAAGATGTCGATCTACAATATAACATCAGAACATGCTGAGAGGAAACAACTAGACAATTGATTCTGAATTAGATGATAACACATCCAAAGAAAATCTAAAGGACACTCGGACATTGACAAAACAGCGGGAAAAAAAAAGCATACGATGCCCAAAAAAAATTGAGAGATCCCAAAATACCTTTTCTCTGTACATGTTTCTGAGCCTACGAGCCTCCTCATCCTTGGGAATATGTCAATCATCAAGAGACATTGATGCCAAGTTTGGCTCAATGGTCGTAGTTGGCAACTCTGCATTAAATTTACGATGAAAATGAGAACTAAGGTATCCATTGAAATATAGAAAGATATAAATATTCTACAACTGTATTTTTTTTACCTGACTCAAACTTTTCGAGTTCTTCTAAGTCCGCCTCAATCGAACAAGCAAGTGGCGCGCTTCGTAACCAATCTTGAGCACATTCAGCCTTTTCTTTACCAATAATTTGTTTGAAATTGGTTAGCAACATGTTCATGGGCTTTACAAGTAACAAGTATTCAGACCAAAAAAATAAAATGATTAGAAAAAATAGGTATTTAAACTTTTTTCTCATGGATGAACTGAAGGTTGGGTGGGCCTAAGTGGGCGGCCCGACCAAACCCATTCTAGCCCGACTTCATGTGGTCCTACCCAGGCCCAATCTCAGCTGTCCAGGCCCGTTAGCAGAAAAACATGGTTATGCCACCCCACTGATGGGCCAAATATTAACATATCAAAATTATTTATTGTAACTCGAGATATTAGAAACAAATAACATGAGCCCAATGTTTTCGACAAAGCTTGAGAAAGATAGCATGAAATTAATATGAGAGATTGCAATCTATATTATTACCTTCCACATAGTGTCCATTGACGTATTGCTATCAACAAACACTGCACCGATGGTTGACGACATCAGCGAGAGACTTGGGCACGTCAACTAAACTACATGAATGCAATGGGAAATCTAGAATCTGTCGTTTGAATACTTGAATCTCGGACACATCCAATTGAGTTAACCGAATATGGTTTCTGATTCAAATTTATCAACCAAACAGATACGTGTAAAACAAAAGGTCAAGTTATTCGATTGATTAAACTGTGGCAAAATACACATCTCAAGAAACAAGAGAGGAGCTCAATCTACGAATTCCATGTAGAAGATATCCATCACGTAACGCTCGTTTTCAATTCAAAGAGATGGATAACGTAATTTTCGTGAATGGTTTTTCCATCAAAGGTCCAATTTGACATAGAAACAAAGAAGTCCAGTCGAGTCAAGAGAGTTCCAAAAAGAGAGAAAGGACCTCCGTCCAATATCAGACTATCTTTTACGATTGTCATTTTTTCTTCGAAATACGATGAATCCATATCTTAAATTATAATCACAAATCAAACTAAGTCCACTACTAACACCGAGGCAAAGGAATGCCCTATCCAATACACATCTCAAGCAACAAGGTGACATGCATGATAGGAAGAAATCAGTTGAGATTCGGTCAAGCTTGAAATTTTCAAAAAATTACAAAACTTACTTGTTCCTCAAAAAAGGCTTCCTATGATGCATTTACCGATGCAACCCGAGCTTGATCGCCACGCGTGCGAGCTTTTTGGTGTCCACGTTGGCTTCTAGGAGCCGGGTCAGCAATCTAGGTTCCATGCCTGGATACAAGAAGTATAGTTCCTTGGCGAACAACAAATTGAGCACTGAGTCCCCGATGTACTCCAATTTCTCGTAGCAAAAAGTCTTACCCGCAAACGTATGATGAATGAGAGCTTCTTCGAGCAATCTTTTGTCATTGAACTTGTACTGCAAGATCTCTTCGAAGTTTTCGAGGCTCGATTAGGTCTCGATGCGAGTCGATTCAGGTTCGAAACCACCTTCTTTTCCATGTATGTCGAGCTCTCCCAATCCAACGATAAGCGCTTCCTCTTCTCCTTCTTCCTCGTGATCAGGAAGTGATTCTTTTTCTTTTGAAGCTTCCATGGCAAACAAAATCAGTTCATTGAAAGACCCCCAAAATTCAAAACGAGGAAGAGGATTGCGCTAAGGTGTGCAGGTTATACGAAGAGACTGTTGGGGAACGAACTTTCCGAGATTTGTTGCGGACATATATAAAGAGTAGAGACCAAGAAAGTTGACTTCTTTTGGATAATTTTTATTTTGACGTCCCTATCTATTAGAAGTTCAAATTGATAAGGAAACTATGATCGGTTAATTTAACCACGTCCATATTTTTTAGTACTTGAAATTTTTGCTCTTTATTTCGTTATTGGTAAATCTCCTTCACTTTTATTTTTTCTCTGCTTATTATGTTAATAAATCTCATGTCTTAGGAATTAAAAGCGCATGCACTGTTCACCCAGTTCTCTCTCTTTCCCTGCTCCAACTGACATTGTTCCTCTTCTTCGAGTTTCTACGACTCCTTGCGATCGCGCCATTGGTTCATTCTGATTTTTGGTGTCGAAGGTCACCTCACCTCCTCTTCCCTTCTTACGCTTGGGATTTCGGGTTGGAGCCTTCCTCTTAACTCTATGGTAGATCTGGCTTGAGTAGCTCCATGGTAGCTCGGCCCACGATTCGGGAAGAGTTCCCCCAAAAGCCAAGTGCCATGGCGAAAGCCAAATCCTCTTAGTATCGTTTGCCCACTAAGAAAATCTTTGGAGTCCGTTTTAGATCCACCAATGTTGCCCCAAGCTCTGCTATAGATTTTGACCCAGCGAAGGGGAAGAATGCTTCAGGGGATGCTGGGACTTCTTCGGCCAAGCATCAGGTTCCGCAAGACCTACGCCCTGGTAGACGTAGTCAAAACCGTAGTAGGGCTTCGTCCAAGCCACCTCAGCCCCCTACTCTTGCCTGTAAGGATGCTTCCCCCCACAGCGCTCTTGGGCTGCCATGGCAAAATCAGTAGAGAAAGGGTATAACCTAACCTTTATTCCTCCCACTATTATTGATAGTAAAACGATTGTGTCTATTTCTGACGAAATACTTGAGGCGTCCAACCCTAAGTGGAAGGAATGCATTGTTGGCTACTTCGTCGAGAAAAGACTCCCCTTTAAACTCACTGAGTCTACTGCCAAGCACATTTGGGATAAAACTGGCACGATTAAGCCAGTGTATTGGGATAAGGAATTCATTCCTGGTTCTTTTAGCACAATTAGACTCTAAGGAATGCATTCGTGGTTCTTTTCGCACAATTAGACCAGTGTATTGGGATAAAACTGGCACGATTAAGCTCATATGCATCGGAACACCAATCATAAGGACAAAGATGCCAAAACTTCGCTCATTTCTCACTACAGAAGCTTGACTAAAAAAGGGTAAGCATCAAACTACGAAACTCTCAACTCAAAGTCTTCCTTCTTCAACAAAAACTAGACCTGCAGCCGAAGAATCGCTTACATCCCAAAATCAACTTTCCGCACCCGCAGTTCTGTTCCCATAACATTTTCGCAGACACTTTAAAGGACAAAAGACCAAAGAAAGACAAGGTATGAGAAAAGAAGGAAAACTCACGAGAATATGAGGTTTGAACTGCGGGCAATGCCATAGTTGACGTCGCAGTGCAAGGCAATGAGTCCATACCAACTGACAAGGGAAGCTTCAATGGCGTCTAAAATCATTGGTTGACAAGGGAAGCTTCAATGGCGTCTAAAATCAACGGTGGTGATCGAATGTAAATGGGGAAAAAAGGGACAAGGATCTGAGTGAGTGGAAGAGAGACGCGACCGGAAGCACGCGACAAAGGCGTATGACGGTTGCGTGCGTGTTGCGAGGGCAAGACGTGAAGCTGCGTGCGTTGTGAGTCACGATGAAAGAGACGACGACTTAACCTTTTTTACGGATCGAAAATGAATTCTAGGTAGGTCATATGTGTAACTCATTTTTTATTTAGCTTCAATTTTTTGACTCCTTTTTTACTGGGCTCTCTAAAAGCTAACAACACATATAGAACCTATTTATGCAAAATATGGGTAAAAAATGGGTCAGGGACCCATATTGACAGTTCTAGTGCCAACATTGCAAATATATTTGCAATTATGAATTAAGTCCGGTTGAAATTAAATTAAATTAATTTTTTTTCATTGGCATGCGTGCATATGATGCACATGTATGCCCAAAGTGGACACATATTAATGTGCTCAAAATGCACACATGCTGATTGTGTACTCTTTTAATAATAATAATAATAATAATAATAACAATAATAAAAGAGGGGTACACGCACACGATCATCAATTGTTGCTGATACATGTATGGTTTGTCCGCGAGTTCTTTATCCCTTTTGTGGGTACCGTGATCCGAATATCAAGAGTGCGGAGAATTGTCTCCATGAGATTGCTGGCACAATTAAGATGGTGGTTACTCGCAAGTTCTTTCTTCCATTCGACATGTGATTGGTAGTGTGTCCAATCTAGAGATCCGACATATGTGGAGCTTGAACTGAAGAACATTTGAACCAAGACATTTACGAGAGATAATCTGTTTAACCCCCTCTGTTCTAATGATTATTAATTAAAACGCATGAACGACGCCTCTAGCGATACATGTATGGTTTAATTTTACTTTTTGCTTCCGCTGCGTTTAAATGTTCCGTAAACACCAATAGATTATTCTTTTTCATGTTATCTGGACTCCCTCAAAATCGGATCACCACACTCTCCCTCGTCTTGGGCTGGAGCCAATTATGAAATCGAGGGTTTCATAAGCGTGATCATAAACTTTTTCTATACAGACAACATTATATAATATTATGGAAAACAAGTATTGTTATCTTAATCTTCACACTAAAACTAAAATTGTACTAATACTTTCAATATTAGAGAAAAAAGAACCAGCTCAAGAAAGCCAATGAAATAGGGATATTCTTTTGGAAGTTTGGAACATCCTCATTCACTTATTCAAGCAAAATGCTCTTTTGCAATCTCCATTAGGATTAAAAAAAAACAGTCAGTTAAAAAATATAATCTTGCAATTATATATCTAATAGCCTTTCCACAATATGGAAATAATCCCTACAATAGGGGTACTGGTCTTACTGAAGGCCCTTGTGGAGAGAAACTCCCCCTCCTCTTCCTCCTCCGATAAAAGATCACACAGATGCACACCACAACTATCAGAATTAAAACCGCAATCCCAACCCCCACTATATGTGCTGCCATCGTTCCCCGGGGCAACTCCCCATTTGGAGGAGAGATGGAATTGGTCTCCCGAGTGTTCTTCGGCAAGTATCCCCTAGTGGGAAATGCACTCGCCGACTGAACAGGCGAAGTAGTGATGGGGGCGTTCCCTTCCACCAGAAGAGAATCCGCCAGTGATGACAACATCGGAGGGCTCGCTGATGAATGTTGCGAGAACTCGTTGCCCTCCGATGGCGTCATCACTGGCTGATTCTCTTCTGGTGGAAGGGAACGGCCCCATCACTACTTCGCCTGTTCAGTCGGCGAGTGCATTTCCCACCAGTGGATACTTGCCGAAGAACACTCGAGAGACCAATTCCATCTCTCCTCCAAACGGAGAGTTGCCGCGGGGAACGATGGCAGCACATATAGTGGGGATTGGGATTGTGGTTTTAATTCTACTAGCTGTGGTGTGCATCTGCGTGATCTTTTATCGGAGGAGGAAGAGGAGGGGGAGTTTCTCTCCACAAGGGCCTTCGGTAAGACCAGTACCATCTCTCGTAGCACAGAGGGTTTAGAAAATTTCTCCATTCCTTTTTTTCATTAATTGAGGTCTTTTATATGTTTATGAAAAAATGAGGTCGTAATTATTGCTAATAGTAAAAATAAGGGTTTAGAGCCGTTTATTTTCGGCTTGAACATGACGAATATAAGGGGCACTTGAGATGGGTATAGTCAGCCACTCCTTATCGTCTCCGACCCAAGATCCTCAGGAGCGAAAAGAAACCAAACCAAACAACCGAGAACACCCACCTTTGTAGAAATAGAGGAGACTTGACTCAGGTTGATCAAGGAAACACCGAGAGCTAGAAGGCCAGAAAAGGGACGCCAGAACCCATTGTGACTGGTGGTGGTGATGATGGACGAGGGAGGGCGATCGACACTTCGGCTGGGAAAAAGGGTCCAATGGAGAAGAAGAGGGTCTCCGTCTAAGACAGATTGAGTCCCCTCTCGTTTCTCCCTTTCTTTCCTTTGTTGATGTTTCTTTCTCTTGTCTTGAAAACACCCAAAAAAATGAATGAAGAACCAGACTCAATTTTGTTTCTCTCCAAAACTAGATCTGCTCTCTTGTTCCCTGTACGTGATTTTATCCAGAGAAAATGGACTCAATCCAAAACCCCCCAGTGGCCTCCCCTCTCTCTCTCTCTCTCTCTCTCTCTCTCTCTCTCTCTCTCTCTCTCTCTCTCTCTCTCTCTCTCTCTCTCTCTCTCTCTCTCTCTCTCTAGGGTTTGGTCCCCCTTTGTCTACATTTTTATAGGCCCTAGGATTTCAATCGTGGCGCAAGATTGATCTAATAGGTTAGATTCCCTTCTTAGGTCCAAAAAATGGCCTAGAATTAGGTCAAGTTTGGATTATGCCCAAAATGTCAAATTGGTTTGATCAAAGTGAAATTGAAAGTCCTTAAACCAAAGGTCATAACTGACTCAAAGTAAGAAGATCACAAGAAGGAGGCTAATTTGTATTTTTTTTTTTTTGCTCAATTAGGTCATGAATTCCCATAATTTGGGGAAAAATATAATCCTAATAAATAAAAAAGTGGCCAAGATGAAATTAAAATTATTAAGTATTTTTTAGATTTTTCTAACCATATTTGGTATTTCTTTCAATTTTCAGCCATTTTTAAATGAAAAGAAATTTTGGAAAATGCTGAAAAATACCGAAATTATTTTTTGATGAAAATTGGTTCCTTAGGCATGGCCAAGGGTTCCAAAGTTTATTTTTTTATTTTATGAATTTTAATTAATTTTTAAATATTTTTGTAAAAGTTAAAACGACCAAAAATCAGGTGTTAATAATAATAACAGAAAATATAGTAAAAAATAAAAATGATTTGACATCTAAGATGGTGCCAAAACTACATCATGTTAGGCCAACCCGGACCCATTCGGTCTAGGTCGAGCGCCTTTGGCGTAGGTCGAGTCAGTTGATCCGTATAATTTTTCTTAAATAAAATAAATCAAAAATAAATCAAAAATAAATTAGAAAATCGATTAAAAAATAGAAAATGATTTTAAAAAAATGAAAATTTGAAAATTTTCTGAAAAAAATCAAATTTTTTTAGAAAATCTCCAAAAATAATAGGAAATAGCTAGTTTTAACTATTTTGACTTAATTTTCTTAGTTTTAGACTTAGATTCCCCAGAATTGGATGATTTTGCCCTTTTGAGCAAATCGTGCACATTTTTGAAATCGAAACCCTAATTGAATATTTTCTAAGCCTCTAGGGCTTTATTATGTTATTTGATGCGATTTATCCATGTCTATTGGATCTTTGATTGGGCACTTATATTTCTTGATTGTGGTTGAAAACCTTGAGGATGGTAGATCGGAAACCCTATTGAGCAGTCGGGAGAAGCCATTCGATTCTACGCAACCAGAGATGTGAAAAAAAAAAGTAGAGATTATAAATCTGAGGATTTGGTTAACTATAGGATGGATATTTCACGATGTTCTTTCAGTATCGAAGCTCTATTTTCTGTGAAGTGCAAAATTTATTCATGATCTAATTTCCCAAGTAAGCATCATTTTTGTTTCAAATTTTAGACGTTGCCAAAACACTTATTTAACATCGTTATTGATTACAAGGCCATTTTCTTGTTTGTAATGTTGGATTTATGTGTGAGAGACTATGGGTGCAAATAAAATGTCAACTCCAAATGCAACATAGAAATTCAATCTAAATATGTCCAAATGTGGCAACGACATCGCAAATTCCAATTCAATATGGTAAGAAAAAAACATGAAATTGAAATGGCATGGCAAGAGTGCACACATAATGAGAGAATGACATGAGAAATTCGAAATTCAAGGAGAAGTTAACAGACATGGCAAATACCAAATTCAAATGTAATAGGTATGGCAATGAAATGACGAGTTTTGAATTTAGGCATAACGAGTAAACGGCATGCGAGTGACATCAGAATTCAAAACATGAGAAAATGACATCATATGCCAACATCAGAATTCACCTGAATGGGTCACATCACATCCATCGTCGGAGTTGTAAGTATCTGAGCTTCCACAAGTTCATGGTGATTATGTGGAGGCAAGCTCATTATCAGATAGTTCTACATCACATAACAGGAAAAGAGACCATCCTAAATTGGCCCTAGCTGTTAGACAAGGTAAACACAACAACGATTGGCACCAACAACAACCACCAGTAGAAAGGTGTTCCAGGACATGACACCCTATCTTCCAAGCTAAAATTTCTCTGAAAATGCTTCCGTCTTCCGTATGATGTCGTATTAATATCAAATCATACATACATAGAAAGCAGTGAATTATCTACTAGCATTGCATAACTACAGGAACATGACATGTGCTTTCGAAACTCACCGAGGATCCTTTCCAAACAGAGATATTTACTGGAAAAGCAGACTCATAATCAAACCTGAAGCTTCACTTTCTTCTGAAACTGAACGTTCACCAAATGAGGTTGCGCACCATCGGATCTGAGTCCTCCCAATAAAACCACCATAAAAACAAACCTAACGATCAATTCTAGAAATTCTTCGTGAAACAGAGAACTGAGAGAGACAGAGACAGAGAGATAGACAGACAGACAGAGAGAGAGAGAGTACTGCCAGTAAGTGTCGAGGTTGTCGCCTCGAAGGGAGGAGAGGGAGGCATCGGCGGGTCAGAGGGAGCACGCAAGAGAGAAGAGCCTGAATTGTTCTCAAATGCACACGTGAATGAATTGGCTCTGGCATTGGTATTTTTAGATCAAAACGTAAGCTCTCAATATCACTGACTCTCTATGCTAAAAATTAGTGAACAACTGTTCTTAGCTTCATTTCCAAAAAGTTCTGTTTGGAATTTCGACGAATACTATGATTTATTTAATGTCAAGCGAGCAGCAAGGAGCAAACGGTTATAGGGAGAGAGAACCACTGACTTATTCAGCTTGATTTTCGCGATTTCACATAAACGGTTAAGGTAAGATAAGCTTGATTTGAATGAGTAGGGACTGTTGGAGGAGCGTCGTTTTTGCGGAACCGAATCCGACTTATTTGCATGAGTCTGGCTGGAGTTGAGGGGGGCTGTTGACTTGTTCTTCATATATTCCTCTTTTGATTTATCTACTTTCTCTTTATTTGTTGCTTTTTCGTTTCATGGCCATGTCTCGATCACAAAACAGATGAACAGATCACAATAAAACTCAAGTGGTCTCCAACCGATGATCACAACATGCTCATATCTCACATACATGTATTACTTGGCCAGAATCAACTACGATGCTTCACTGACATTCCTTTCCCGGACAGGCCGCTAATCCCGTGATAAAAGTTTGTGTACAAGCCCGGTACTTGCTCCATCCATACTCAATCAATTCACATATTGCCTTCATTACACTCTCAACCATGGCTACTGGCTCGCCTGCTGCAAATTGTAGTCCCGAAAAAGGAGTTTCATAGATGAACACATAAAACAGAGTAAAAACTAAAAGATTGAGTTATCCGTTTCATAGATTAAACTGCTGCTAGCGATACGATCGATAGAGACGACCAATGGAAACCGGAGCAAGGTGACCTGCATGATTGGAAACAGATCAATAGAGATTCGGTCAAGATTACAGGGATTTCTTTCCTAACTAGATTGATTATTTTCCTTGTTTTTAGCATATTTTGTAATCCCCGTTATTCATGTATCTTTCATTTAGTTAGACAAGGTTCATCTCATATAGGCCAAACCGATCAGAATGCCAAAATATTTTTCTAAGTATTGATGAATACTGAAATATTTCGTACATGTCGTCTTTATCATCTATAATTGATTTTCATGAAGGTTAGCTTATAATGGATGGTCCTTACTAAATAGGAATAAAGAAGGAAACTAAGTTTAAAAAATTTAATAAAATATGAAAGTTACTTGTTCCTCAAAAATAGGCTTCCTAGTTCCTATGGCGCACATACCGATGCAACATGGAAATTCGAAACGTGGAAGAGGAATGCGCTGACTCGTGCGGGTTATACGAAGAGATTGTTGGTGAACGAACTTTCCAAGAATTTTTGCAAACATATTTTTTTTGTGGCTTGAAATTTTTGCTCTTTAGTTAGTTGTCGGTAAATCTCCTTCACTTTTATTTTTCCGTTGCTTGTTATGTTATTAAATCTCATGGCTTAGCATCTACTCTTAACCGGGCCAAAAAAGTCTATTCTTGCATTTTTTTTTTTCTCGAGAATTATTTCCTAGAGCGTTCCTAAATCCTGTTGTTTACATTAAAGTAAAACCAAAAAAAGTTCCCGTTAAAATATAAAAGACTATTCAAGTTCACAATAGTGTTTGTGTATTTACAAGTCAACATTTGTGCGTTGTGGAAGTTTCTGAAAAAAATCAGATTATGACAATTGAAGTGGCTTCCGATAGCATGATTGATATTCAGCAATAATTAAAAGGCAATCCGGATAGCTTTTTGAACCGTAAGCAACTTTTTAAATTCTCTCAATAGATTACTTTATTTCTAGAAGGAATAAATGATGCCATCTCTCTTATGTTGACAAATGGTCTAATGGTAATGTTCATGCATGTGATGCCATTTTGAGATACTGTTATTGGCAGGTGGCAATGTTCATTCATTCTTAAATTTAAAGCAATTTCAACAAAAGGTAAAAGGGGGGAAGAAAAGAAACAAGAGAGGAGCTCAATCTACAAATTCCATGTAGAAGAGATTCATAACGTAACGAGCGTTTTCAATTCAAAGAGATGGATCACGTAATTTTCATGAATGGTTTTTCCATCAAAGTCCAATTTGACACACAAACAAAGAAGTCCAGTCGAGTCAAGAGAGTTCCAAAAAGAGAGAAAGGTCCTCCATCCAATGTTGGACTATCTTTTACGATTGTCATTTTTTCTTCGAAATATGAGGAATTCATATCTTAAATTATAATTCACAAATCATACTAAGTCCACTGCTAACGCCGAGGCAAAGGTTGCATTTAGTTAGGGTGTTGACTATCGACGGATTGTTCGCTCATGAAAGACCGTGACAGCTACATTATGCATTTTTTAACACCAAAAAAACTTGTAGTCTTCGTCGGAAGCTTCAGCAACAGGCCACGTGCTGCCGCTGAGATCAGGTTAAAACATCATTCCTTGCCACTTGATACACTGACTAGTTTGCGTATACTGACTAGTTATTGGGATAATCGAGATTGAAGAAGATCCTCTGATGCCGAGCTCAGTTGGGCATTAAATGAAGTGAGACATTTGGATGGTTGAATGTTATCTACAGATTGAACCCCTTGCATGGACCAAGAGCCTACCACCATGGTTGGATTAGTAAATTGTTCTTCTTTTTAATTAGTTTTGCCAGATCAATGTGGAGTACAGATTTGTCCATTCTTCCCCTCCGAGAAATTTAACGGTTTCAACGATTGAAAGCAAATGGATTCTGGCATCCGTTGAAGTCTCAAGGACTTTGTAAAATTTGAATTACTAAAAAATGGCTTGGACATATAATTGAAACAAATAAGGAAATTGCAAGGAACTTCTAATGAATGAGAACAAATTATTTAAATTCTTGGACGCATGCTTGCTTAATGACTGGATTTGAACAATGAACTTCTCCATGGAAGTCAATGATGTGCACAGAGAAAGTAAAAAGCTTAAGATACTCAACTGAAAAACTTTGATAATTACAGATAAATACTAAACCTGAGAAATCTAATCTACTTCAAATTTCAAATTCAAAATTCAAGCAAAATCTAATCCGAGTGATGTTCTACAAAAATCTGATGGGCTCCTTGATTGATGTTGTACAATTCTTGTTCCAACTGTATTGTCTATGTTGAATCTCTTGAGAGATATATGTCATCCTTCATTCTTCCTTTATCGTTAATGAGGCGTTATTTATGCATCCTAATCTTCCTCGCACGAATCTCTAACCGTCTTTTGACTTGTGGCCTACTTCATGGATGACTTATAACCACTGCTGATCCTTTAGCAACAGCTATCTCTTGGTTGATTGATCCTTCTTGCCTCATATTTTGACTTTCTTTCATGTTTCGAGTTAATCCATCCTTGACACATATGATGAACTCCAGTTCCCCATGTCAATTGTGGGTTAATTCATTTTGTTGAAATTATTCGATTTAATTTTGGTGATTTTGTAAAAGGTCATTGACAATGGTAAAAGTCATTGTGCATAGTTGTACGATAGAAAGATAGCTAGTCAATGAAGCGACAGACAAATGGCACGATGCAGGGTTTGGGGGTGCTGATAAGGTGCAAGAGGTTTTCTTGGGTTGCAGAATTTGAAAAAGAATAAAAATTAAAGAATTGGAAGATTTTGTGTTAATCTTGTCAAATTGTTGTCCATCTATAAAATTTAATTTTTCGTCTATTATAGAAATCTTTCCAATAATCGAATCACACGAATGCCTTTAAACTAGCATATAATTCAAGAAAATAATGTGAGAACGATCAAGCTTTGAGGAATTATAAATTCTTAGTTGATAAACACATCAACAGGTTAGTATGTATCATAGATGATGAAGAAAAGAATACAATTTGATCCTTTAATATACAACAAACAATAAAATATGCTGCACCATCAATATTGTGACTTGGTCATAGTATTGTAAACAAAGACTTTGCTAGCATAATAGTCTTTGGGTGACTGTGAGAATAACAGCATGTTGTGGGCCACAAATTCTTGAAGGAGTGGATCCCACAATAATTTTTAATTACTTGTTAGTCAATTTTTGTGGCTTACAACAGTAGATAAAAAAAAATGTCACATAAGCATATTCCTGTAAACAACATACCTGCAAGTGATTTGAAAGCATAGTAAGCTGCGAGACTCCAGCTCCATAAGGAAATGAAAGGAGGAAATGTCATTAACTATATAGGTGTTATTTAGGAAAGTTACTGCCATCTAAATCACTAAAAACTTGAGAAAGAACTGTTATTTTCATTTGCATCAGTAACATCACTTCAGTGGTTTCTAAACTTTTGTTATATTCTAGTATTGGTTACTAGCTAACTATTCTTTTGGACATGCTATGTGTTGCTTAAGGAGTATGAGATGGTTGCTTCAATGCGATTGTAGTTTCTTGCATCAGAACGTAGGCAACACGCTGATCAATTTTCGGTGGCGTGGACAGCATGCGTCGATGGTGCCAATTAAGCTAGACAGATATGATTATTTTGGTTGAAATCTTTTAGGCTAGAAATTGCAAGGGCTTCTCTGTAACATCCTACATTTTCCCGTGGAACTAAATTCTCACAGTTACTTGTCAAAATTTCCCAAATCCAAATGAGTCTATTACTAAGCTTGTGGAGCACTTTTTCTTGGTTAATCATCCGGATCATTATCTGACTCATCAGGTTAAACCATCACACTATCACAATCTATTTGCTCATCGTACTGCTTACTAGGATCTGCGATAACTGGCAACAGTTAGGTCACCGTCCCTAGCATACCGCTCTGTGTAAACAAGGACGATCTTGACTGCCTACCCGTTGCCTATCTTGTCGTAACGAAAAAGAAAAGAAATGATGCCATAAACCTTCTCAATTAATGCTTAAAAACTTCATGTAATAGTTTTTGTCATCACATTTATTCTTTTTTCTAGTTTTTCCAAACCACTAGAATTCTCATAGCTACTCTCTTTGTCGTACGGTAATCTTTCAATGTTTTCCAAAGCATCGTTGGCTGCTCTATTTGTGACGTCCCGAAATTTCAAGGCCTATTATGTGAATAATATTGGACTATTGGAATTGAGTGACGTTTGTCGGACGCGGAATCGTTCAATCTGAAGGTTGTTAGTCGTCGGTCGAAGCATAGTTAATTGTAGTGCGATTAGATTAGTCGCGCCGTAATTAGTCTTCGCCGTATTCCTTCGCGCCCGAGCCAATCTTGAACCAAATATTCTGAACCAGTCCTAAATCGTCAGATTACCGAAATGCCCTCAGATATTATTCATATACTCCAGAAACAATTAATACCGAATGACCGTGGGCCCCGCCTCATAAATGCCAAAGTCAAATCACCTTTTTGACCCCTTGGATATTACCAAAATGCCATTTGACCTTGGAAAAGACCATTTTGCCCTCAAGACCATTTTCTCTCTCTTCTCTCTCTCTCTCTCTTCCCTTTCTCTCTCTTCCTTCTTGCTTTTCACGCATGGCAACCCACTTTCACGCCTAATCCACCATCTTCATCATCTCATCTTCATCTTCCTCTTCAAGCCACCGCCGGCCACCTTCCCGCAGCCGTCCGCCGCTCTCGCCGTACCGCCGTCGCTCGTGCCTTGCCGCGCCGTCGCCGTGCCGCCCCAGCCGCAGCTGCCGCCGCCTCTGTGCAGCTGCTATCCAAGCATTGCCGAGCCTCGCCGTCGTCCGCCGAGCTTCGCCGGAACCACCGAGACCCCGCCGGACCTTGGTTGGAGCTCCGCCAAGCTTGCCGCCCGCTCGTTGAGCTCCGTTGTCGTCGTTTGGCCACTTTCCAGCCGCTATCCAGCCGCCGTTCATCGTCGTCCGGGTGTCTTTTTGGAAATCCAACACCGTGGTTGCGTCCGGATCTACGAGAAGAGTTCGTAGGGACCGTCGTCGGAATTTTTGTCTTCGCCGCCGCCACCGCCGAAAGCCGCCACCGCCGCCGTCGCCCTTCGCCGGTCGCCGCCAGTTAATTAGTGAGTTAACCCCTAATCCCTGATTAAGCCGTTAATTGCACTTATTAGGTTAATTAGTTAGTTACCATAATTAATTAGATAGTTACCGCAGTTAATAGATAGTTACTGTGGTTAGATAGTCAACTGTGGTTAGATTAAATAGTTATCATAGTTAATTTAAATAGTTACCGTGGTAGAATAATTAACTGATGTGGTTAGTTAAATTAACTGTGGTTAGGTGGAATAGTTACCATGGTTAATTGCCTATTTGTTGTGCCTAGTTTGTGACGTCTGATCGTGGATCGGACTGAGTGTTGATTGCGCATTAAATTGCTGAATGATCACACTAGGGTCGAAATGCCATGTTAAATAGAAATTGAATATTCGCGTGACCAATTATGATTTTGAGTGTGAAAATGGCCGTGGGCCAGGTTTGAGCATGAAAATGGCCGTGGGCCAAGTTTGAGCATGAAATTGGCCGTGGGCCAAGTTTGAGCATCAAAATGAGATTTGGCTTGAGAACCGGTTTTAAGCGCGAGGTCACGCAGTAGTTTCACCGTGTCACCCTAACGTAACTAGGGGCACGAGCGATACTCTTGTTGGCATGGGTCGCTGCCTGGTAAATCTGTGTGCCGGCGACGTACCGTACGGGATTCCACAGCTTATTGGTTGCCTGTCAGTTCGTGCCGGTGACGGACCGCCCAGATAACACGGCTGATGAGATGCCGGTCGCAACTTGTGTTGGTCCGTAGTCCCTCTTGAAATTATTCTTGGTGTGCTCGCCTTAGGGAATTTGAGGCAGCCATCGGATGCCGTTGCCGTTAACGTTGTGGGACGACGCCCGGTTAATCCGGAAGAGTACTAGCAGCGAGGCTATGCTTTGGCGAGAGTGGGGTATCTCTTGGCCGGCTGACCGAAACGCGTTTGTTGCATTGTAAATGATTTTGGCTAAGTGTTCTGGTTGATTGGCTGATTCACTGTTTATTTATTGGCATAATGTATCTGTCGCATGGCTCCAGGCGAAGTACGTTGCATGTGGTTGTTGTTCTGGATGTTGGGATTAGTTCTCTAGAATGGTTAGGTCGTGATCAACGTCCTAATCGGACTTAGGCGTTGACCCGCTGAGATTCATATCTCATGCGCTTGGCTGATCGCCTTTCAGGTCTTCGTGATGGCTGTGCGCCAGGTTGACCCGGTGTTGTTGGCCCGGGGGTTTTGTGCAGCTGTGGAGGAGCTGGTTTCTTGGAGGCCGTCTTGTATATAGCTGGTAGTGTATGCGTAGTGTATCGCCTGTAGTGCGCCCCGACCTGGCCCGGTATTTTTTTGTGGGTCTAAGGGGATCGGTCCAAGAAGGACTTTTGTAAATTATGTTTGTATTGTGGACTAATCAAGCACATAAATAAAAAGGGTTTGTTGTTGTTTGTTGTCTTTCCTATTTGTCTATCCCTGTTGTTTGTTGTCCGGGGTTGTTATTCGCTTCCGCGTGTGCTTAATTATAAGATAAAAAGAAATGGGTCGATGATTTGCCTGGGACATCATCTTTTGACCTGACGTTTGGAAGGGATGGTCGCGCGCCCGGGGTTCGGGGCGTGACACTATTCAACGCAATGTCCTTCTTGAGTTTGTATGTGCCTCTTCCCACCAGCTCGTAGTCTACAAATACGAAGAAACTTGAACTTTCACTCCGTAGATCCTTAAAGCTCAACATCAAACTCTTCTTTTGGCACAGTTCATATAGCTCGGTGACTGGATGCAGTTTTAAAGTTGTTGGACTAATTATTGGCTCCAGCATGCTTTTTGAGAAGGCAAAATGACATAAATAGTCCATGAACTTTGACCTAATGTACAATGTAGTCCCTGAACTTTTAATTTGACAAATATTATCCATGAACTTTAACTCAATGTACAATATTGTCCCCGAACTTTTAATTTGACCAATATGATTCCTGAACTTTTGGAATATGTTCAACTTAGTCCCTGAACTTGAATCAATGGGAGGAATAAATTGAACATATTCATATAGTTTATGGACTAAGTTGAACATGTTCCAAAAATTCGGGGACCATATTGGTCAAATTAAAAGTCCAGGAACCACATTGCACATTGAATTAAAGTTCATGGACTATATTGGTCAAATTAAAGTTCAGGGACTATATTACACATTGAGTCAAAGTTCAGAGACTATTTGTGTCATTATCCCTTTTGAAAACTACCATATGTGCAGACAATATGAAATTGGTTAGCAACATGTTCATGGGCTTTACAAGTAACAAGTATTCAGACCAAAAAAATAAAATGATTAGAAAAAATAGGTATTTAAACCTTTTTCTCATGGATGAACCAAAGGTTGGGTGGGCCTAAGTGGGCAGCCCGACCAACCCCTTCTAGCCCGACTTCATGTGGTCCTACCCAGGCCCAAGCTCAACTGTCCAGGCTCGTTAGCAGAAAAACATGGTTATACCCCATTGATGGCCCAAATATTAACATTTCAAAATTATTTATTGTAACTCGAGATATTAGAAACAAATAACACGAGCAAAATGTTAATATGAGAGATTGCAATCTGTATTATTACCTTCCACATAGTGTCCATTGACGAATTGCTATCAACGAAGACTGCACCGATGGTTGACGATTTCGGCGAGAGACTTGGGCGCGTTAAGTAGACCACATGAATGCAATGGGAAATATAGAATCTGTCATTTGAATTCTTGAATCTCAGACACATCCAATTGAGTTAACCAAAATGTGGTTTCTGATTCAAATATATCAACCAAACAGATACGTGTAAAACAAAAGGTCAAGTTATTCCATTGATTAAACTGTGGCAAAATACACATCTCAAGAAACAAGAGAGGAGCTCAATCTACGAATTCCATGTAGAAGAGATCCATCACGTAACGTGCGTTTTCAATTCAAAGAGATGGATCACATAATTTTCATGAATGGTTTTTCCATCAAAGGTCCAATTTGACATAAAAACAAAGAAGTCCAGTCGAGTCAAGAGAGTTCCAAAAAGAGAGAAAGGACCTTCATCCAATATCAGACTATCTTTTACGATTGTCATTTTTTCTTCGAAATACGATGAATCCATATCTTAAATTATAATCACAAATCAAACTAAGTCCACTACTAACACCGAGGCAAAGGAATGCCCTATCCAATACACATCTCAAGAAACAAGGTGACGTGCATGATATGAAGAAATCAGTTGAGATTCGGTCAAGCTTGAAAATTTCAAAAAATTATGAAACTTACTTGTTCCTCAAAAAAGGCTTCCTATGATGCATATACCGATGCAACCCGAGCTTGATCGCCACGCGTGCGAGCTTTTCGGTGTCCACTTTGGCTTCTCGGAGCCGGGTCAGCAACCCGGGTTCCATGCCTGGATACATGAAGTATAGTTCCTTGGCGAACAACAAATTGAGCACTGAGTCCTTCCATCAGCTTCTAGAATCAAGACTTAACTGATCTAGTCTATCCCTGTAAACAGAGTCCAACATGTTACTATCAAAACTTCTTGCCATTCTAAACCTAATGTTTGGAAGTAGCAACCCATGAAGGAGTTTCCTTTTCCTTTTTCTACTTCTCAGCATGACCTACGGTTACTAATAAGGACTAATTTATTCGTTTTTCCCATCACCAAGATAAATTTGCAGGGTTGAGATCAACTTATCATAACCATCTACCATGCAGATGTACGAACAGTCCCATGAACAAGGACATCAACAATTAAGACCCTCAAATTTCAAGCTGATTAGTAAGAAAAATGGACTCGCCAATTCTAATGCTATATCAAGCAAAGATCAAACCGAATGAGAACTATTCATCCTTAGCCCCACATTAGAAATCAAAAGTATGACAGTCACAAGAAAAGCATCCTCGGGATACTCGGCACATAACAAAAAGTACATATGCCTGCATACTTTCAACTGAAAACTCACCTGAAGATCAGGAATGGCACGGTCTGCTTGAAACTGATAAAATGAATTTCGAAGCAAATTCTCGGGTTCACCTTCCTCACAACGCATTTGATTTAAAAGGGTACTGTAGCTTAAATGAAATGCACTGAAACACAAATATAACTTGCATCAACAGAGATATCTCCCTCAGGTGCCAAAAAGACGAGTTTAAAAAAGCACTTGCGGAAACATATCCTATCAGTTAAATGTTGCATTATAAATTTAAAATACCACAGGCACAAGAGCCACACTTTTCTCAATGGGAATGAGAGAGAATATGTAATCAACAGAATGTGCAATCAATTTTGGTAATATCATCTACCAGTCATTGGCCTCACAACAGAAAACGCTGAAGCATGAGGGATTTCTGAAACTAGTTATACAAACTGTTACATCTAAGTTAGCAAACAAAAGCCAAAACTTACAGCAGAATTGAATATACCTGTTCAAACTGTCAGCACATCCTTTAAGCATCATCTTTGCAGTGGAAGGTTCAAACTTTTCATCCAACATAGGAATGCAGATCCCGCGTTTGTCAATACCTCGACGACCAGCTCGGCCACTCATTTGACTAGAATCCATCTAGACTTATCTCCATCAAACTTTCGAACATTTGTGAACATGACTGTCCTCGCAGTGCGTATCAAATCAATGAATGTCTCCGTAGCAAATAAACACTACAGTAAGTGAAAAAGAGGAAATTAGATATTGAGTGTCTCAGCCACACAAAGTACTTAAGCGCTCAATCATCATCTGCATCCTTCTCCACAATTCCCTAATCATAAATGAAAGAGGAAGAAAAGGAATCTTTAATACTGTTCGCTCGTTTTTGCAACAAGGAAAATCTTTCACCGAAATTCAGTCTTCGGTTTTTATTAAGAGGGTTCTGTGGCTCAACTCTCGAAAGGAAATTTTAATGAGAACACGGAGGAACACAAATGAAAGTGAGATGGGTAGGAATTCAATGGATCGAATGTGGATTTGAGATCAACAAGGGTTCAGGCTACGTTACAATACTCCTAGAAAAGCAGTGGAAAGCTTGATAATAAACTGAAGTTGCAGAAACTGTAAATGCTGGGAAGAAGAATACAGGAAAGTTAAAGTGCAGAAAACTTGAATTCTTTTGGATGTGTGTTGATCTGTCTCCTTTCTCTTCTCTTTCGATTATTTATCATTCTTTGGCTTTGCATAACCATTTGTCGGTTATTTTCTTGTTTTCAAACTCTGAATCTTGGCGCCTTCAATAACTTCCCACGTTTTATCCGCCAAAACTTGATCTTCAACTGTCAATATGACTTTAAATTTTGAATCTTTTCCAGCAACTGCCGTGAACTGTTCGCATCCACTATCCGGATTTCTTGCTCGTAACCTCTTGCTAACATGGCTAGCTCGGCCATCCTGCAGTTCCTTTTGTCTTCATATTCTTCTTACTGCTGATCCTCTATAATTTCGGTATGTCCAGAATCTTACCGAATTTTGAAAATCAGTGGTCATGTTTACTTACTTCCCGAATATCGGGTTTAGTCTTCTAGACATTTCGGTATGTTGCAGCTAACTTACCGAACTTCTCAGAGTAACTTACTATTCCCGATTTACCGATTTTCGGGACACAATGATACTGGAATTCATTCGGTAACTCTTTATTATTTGGTGTCAACAGATGCCCCCTTTAAAAGAATTTAAAGAATTTTAATTCTTTTAAATGCCAAAGATGACAAGACACTTACTTTTTGTTTCCAGCGCCATTTTGCCGTCTCGTTTCGGGCGCTTGCCTTTTCAGCTTCTTCTCGTATCAACTTAATATATAAATCAGATGTCCCCACACAATCTGATTTCTCGCCTTCAAACTTGCTTCTCCAACAAGTCATCTCTTTCGCTATTCTCTCGCTTTTCGCTTCTTCGTTCCCTCGTCCCCTTTTCCTGTACTCGATCAGACACCATGGCTCCCAAGGCTCAAGCTTCCTCCTTTCTTGCCTCAAATGTCCTAGAGCGCTACCATAGCTTTAGAGACTCTCAAGATTTCAACGATGATCGGCATTTTTTCTCAGTACAGAATGATTTCGAGGATTCTTACATCCTTGGCCCAGCTGTTTACAATCAGTTTTCGGTTCCTGCCATTCTCTTTGATTTCTTCCCACGTCATCAAACTGAGGTACTTCCAATCCACCATTCTTCCGTTCTAACTTACAACTGGCACTCCCGCCCTTCTCGTCTTAGGGCTTTTTCTGATTTTGAGCCAAATTTTTATCAATGGTACCTTCGACTTCGTCCTTCCAAGGGCTCTCTTTGGGATGGACTTTCGATTCATGATGCTTTGCGCCTTTGTTGTTTCGACTATCGTCTGAATCATGGGCTAATCAGTGCCCTATCCTGTTTTTGGTCAACTTCTACCAACTGCTTCTTCTTCCCTTTTTCCCCGATGTCGGTAACTTTACTCGACATCTATTGCTTGACCGGTCTTAGTCCTTTAGGTACAGACCCATCTACTCTGTCTTCGGATTCTTACTCAGGATTCAGTAAGTTGTCTGATTCCGAGCTAGCTTATGGGGCTTTTATCGGTAAGTTTTTTAGGAAAGAAGGTGAAGTTACCGACGAGGAACACACCGCTTTTCTCTTGTACTGGCTCTGTAAATTCCTCTTTTGCCACCCTATTGTGAGAGTTTCAAAGGACTTCATATCCATAGCTTCTGCCTTAGCTTCGGGAACTCTCCTTTCTTTAGGAAAAACTATTTTATCCTTACTGTACCGAGGCTTAGCCCATTCGGCTTCTTCCATTATTTCGGATGAAGTAGGCGGAGTCTATGGTGGTCCACTCTGGATTCTCCAAGCCTGGTCGGCCTTTTATTTTCCTTTTTGGTTTTCCAAAAACCATTTCTCGCAACCCCCCTCGATTTCTATCCCGAATCACCCTGTCTGCCGAGCCTTAAGCCGGGAGCTGATTCCTTTTCCAGAGGGGCAACTATCTTATTTTCGGTTCTTTGTTTCCCAAATTTTCTCCATCAAAGGGAAACAATTCTCTTTTTCTCCTTTTCTCATTCCCGAATTCAAATCATATCTTCCTTCCTTTCAGAAGAATAAGAGTGATTTTTGGCAAGCCGTTCTAACCTCTATTGACCTTCCTGTTAGGTTTTCAATAAAGGGTAGATTCGTTGCTGGCTTCGAAATCTACTCTCCCCAATATTGTGCTAGACAATTTGGGTTGACTCAAGGGATTCCTGTCCCGGCTCTCTACACTTTTTCCTTTTCTTCCATCATTAAAGTATTCTGTAAGCAAGGCGACAGTCAGAACTTCATTGAACTGAACAAGCTGATTCGGGACATTTACCGACTGTTCCGTGTTACCGAGTTCATTCCAGATGCTGATCGCTCTTCAGAAGACTTTGACTTCTGGTGGAAGAATTATCGGAAGTCTGTATTTTCAGAGCCGCTGGACATGATCCTTTTGAAAATAAAGGAGACGGCCACTCTTGCACTTCCTCAATCGAACGGAGATGAAGACATTCTTCCCTTGGAACCGGCAAAGCATGTTAAAGGTTAGTTTGCTTCCCTTCTTTCAATATACTTCTTCATTCGGTATTTAGTTGTGTCTAACATGTTTTCGCTCATAGCAGGGAGAAAGCGAAAAATCTTAGAACTGCCTGCTCCAGAAAAGGCGTCTAAGAAGCCAGCAACAGAAAGAACTACCACTCGAGCTTTATCATCATCACCAAGGAGCCCACCAGTCAGTCCCACGCTACGTACCATGATAAAGCCGCATACACCGAAAAGTAACTTTTAATATTTAAAGCTTTTGCTAATCATGAGTATACCTTCCAATATTGATCTGTGCTTTTCTTCTTTTAAATATAACTCAGGGAAGACTCTCAAGATATACAGATCAAAAGCGGCTTTGATTTCTTCCCCTTCTGCTCCTGCTCCTGACGATGATATAACAATTCTTGACCCTGTTCTGGTGCCTCCGGCTTCTTCGACGGAACTTCTTATTACCTCAAGGCAAACCCAAACTCCAAAACTTAAGGAAAAGGAACAAGTTGATGACCTATCTTCTCCTCAGATTGGGAAGTCTCCAACTTCTATCGGTAAGTATTGTCTTCATTTTACTGAATGGGGAATGCTTCTTATACTATTGTTTTAACACTCATAACTGTTTTTACAGGTGCTGATGAGCCTTCATCTGCATCAACATCTGCATAAAAAAGAATCCTGATTCCTAATGGGGAATTTCTTGAAGGCCCATCAACCAATGTACCTCTACCGCTTGTTCAACCTTCGTCAATTATTCTGCCTCTTCAAGGAATATCTTTGGCAAGTTCTTCTTCTTCACAAGTTCCTTCTGCCGCGGCTGAGATAAATCTTTTATCTACTGAAGAAAAAGCTGAAGTGGAAAATATACTGCTCACAAATCTTCCTGGCTCCACTGATGACTGTCCACCAGAATCTATAGATCCGGCATCATTTTCTGAAGTCTCTAAGGAAGTAGCCAAGGCTAAATGGACTGAACTTCTTAGCTTGTTAGAGTCTGGCTATGGGAAGTTGATTACCGACTCTGACAGAGAGAAACGAGCAAGAACTCTCTTCCAAGAAGTATGTTCTGGTAATCCTTCCTTTGCACTTTCCCAAGACTTCCAAGACAGAAGTGATATATTCGCCATTGGTTTTGTGGATGCTGTGGACACCATCAGAATCAACACCTATCAACTTCCACATCTTTTCTTCGGAGAACAGCGTGGTCAAGCCATTCAAGATGAGCTAACCCACAAATGTGCGGATACCCGCTTGTTCTACGACAGTTATAAAGCCGAAGAGAGCAAACTTCACCGCTTGGCAGAAAGAAGAGCAGAACTTGAGAAGGAATTGAAGACGGTAGAGGTCCAAATGATGGAGCAAGAGGCGAAGATGCATCATCTTTGCCCATCAGTTAGAAAGAAGATGGAGAAGTGTCGGGAACTGCGGAAAGAATATGACTCTACTTGTAGGTCGGTCAAAACTTGTGAAAAACAGAGGGCAGAGCTCATGGAACAAAATCTTAATTTAGAATTTGAGCTCCGTTCTTTTGTAAATGAAGCCAAGTCTCTACTGAGGAAGTATAAATGAAAAATCTTGTTCTTTCTGACTTATGTTCTTTTGCTTCATTTGATGAATTCCAACCTCTGCTCTTTTATAATCTTCAACAGAGATCCCGATAATCCTCAATAACTAACAAAGATCCTGATGATAAGGCTTCCCGACAATCCTCAGTGATTAACAAAGATTCCAATAACAAGGCTTCCCGACAACCTTCAATGATTAACAAAGATTCCAATAACAAGGCTTCCCGATAATCCTCAATAACTAACAAAGATCCCGATGATAAGGCTTCCCGACAATCCTCAGTGATTAACAAAGATTCCAATAACAAGGCTTCCCGACAGTCTTCAGTGATTAACAAAGATTCCAATAACAAGGCTTCCCGACAGTCTTCAGTGATTAACAAAGATTCCAATAACAAGGCTTCCCGACAATCCTCAATAACCTTTGCGTATTTTCTTTTACAAAAGAATATTTTTGGTGGCAATTTTGGTAACCGTCTTCTTCCACTTATGGGCCATGTTCTTCCAACTATCCGAGAAAAACTCTGGCATGCCACTACCCATGATCTGCTCTATGTCCTTTCTATTTATAACCGCTCAAATTGCACAATTCATCCTGAACATTTGCAATTTTGCTCATGATGTCTTCACATGGTTCTTCATCTCAGTTGCCTCTTTGGCCTCGATCATATAGACATTGTGACAGCCAACATGAAGGTAAATTTTTGCTAAATGCATCCTGATCCCAGCTTTGACAACTGTTCTTCATTTCTTTCAACCATGAACAACTTTTATCCAATTTCTTACAGATGATCGATCATTGTGGAAACGGCTTCATGAACTACTATCTCAGGGACATCATGCTTTATTACTAAATTATAAGCATAGGTTAGAAGTTATCGAGCTGACGGACATTTTCAGGTCCAAGGTATTTTTAACTGCTGAGTCTGATCTCTTGGACTTAGTATGGGAACTGTGCTCTTTATTCCCTGCCAGCTTCGATGAGTTTGAGCGCAATGTGAAGGAGGTTTGGAGCCTTGAACCTGTAATTGTGGAAGCTGAGACTCTTAAGCTCCAAATTGTGGAAGAATTCTCCCGATTGTGCGATTCCAAGGAAGCATATGCTCAAGTTCAAGACTCTTGCCTCCACGCCAAAGAAGATGCTGAGACGACACGTCGGCTTTTCAATTTCTTTTCCAGTCATAATCGTGCCGAACGCAGGATAATTAAAGATGAAATCTCCCGGGTCAAGTCCATGGTCGAAGTTTCTTCAGACAAGTATAGACGATTGTTACAGGAAACTTGGGAGAAACTCGAGGTTGTCCACTTCCATTCTCGTCGCACAGAACATCTCAAAGAGCAGCAATTCGAACTCCGCCATGATCTTGAATTACATTCCAAACTTGTAGCTCAGAATCTCAAACTGGTGAAAGATCTGAAAACCTTTGTTACCAAGATCAGAATGTACTTTCGCTTTTGATGAATGAATTAATCTCCTTGTGTTTCCCAAATTGATGGATAATATTTCTTCAAGAATTTCCCATTTATAGAACTAGATAGTTCTTTCCCATTGATATCCATCAATCTGTACGCATTTCCGCTGAACATTTCGGTAACTAAATATGGACCTTCCCAGTTTGATGACCACTTACCGAATTCTCCATCTTTGAGATTAAATGGCAAAATTGCTTTCCATACTAAATCTCCGACAGCAAATTGCTTGATCCTAACCTTCTTGTTAAATGCTCTAGCTACTCTTTTCTTTTGTGCAATCAATTGATCCAAAGCAGCTGCCCTGATTTCATCTAATTCATCCAAATTTATATGCATCCAATCTCTGTAATCTTCTGGCAACATTTCACTTTGTAATTGGACTCGTAATGATTGAACGGTTATCTCCATCGGTAGAACTGCCTCCTGTCCATAAGTTAGCATATATGGACTGACACCTGTACTTGATCTTCATGATGTTCGGTATGCCCACAATACTACCGATAGCAAGCTGTCCCATTCTCTTGGATTTTCTTCCAAATGCTTCTTAATCAATCCAATCACAACCTTATTAGTAGCTTCGGCTTGTCCATTTGCTTGAGGATAATATGGCGTAGAATGCAACATCTTAATTCCTCTTGATTGCACAAATTTCATAACTTCACTCCCGGTAAAAACTGTCCCTTGATCCGCAGTGATTGATTCCGGTAAGCCAAATCGGTGAATTATGTTCTCTTCAATAAATTTGATCACCGTCTTCTGACTAATGTTCTTGTATGGAATCGCTTCCACCCATTTCGTAAAGTAATCCGTAGCCAGCAAAATGAAACTATGCTTATGAGAAGAGGGTGGATAAATCTTACCTATTATATCCATTGCCCATCCTCGAAATGGCCATGGTTTTACAATGGAATGAAGCTCTACAGCAGGTGCATGTTGCAAAGGTCCATGTTTTTGACATGAAATGCATGCTTTGGCATATTCAATGCAATTCTGCATCATTGTTGGCCAGAAATATCCATACCTTTTTAGAAGCCATCTCATCTTAATTCCAGCTTGATGTGCTCCACATATGCCTTCATGAGCTTCTGCCATAACCAGTTTCGCATTGTCCTTATCAAGACATCTTAAAAGTAGCCCATCTGAAGATTTTCGATATAACTCGTCTCCCAATATTACGTACTTCTGGGCTTGTCTCCTCAGCTTTTGATCTCTTGAATCAGGATTTTTCACGTATTCCATAATGGGCTGCCTCCAATCCTTTTCTCGGATCACCTCACTGATCGCTATCGGTATTTCTCTGTGTTCAATAGAAGGTACCGATAATGTGATAATGGCTGCAACATTAGCCAATTCTTTCAATATTTTATAACCAGAAGCCATCTGTGCTAATTCGTTGGCTTTGTAATTGGTTTCTCTTTTGACATGGACTATGTCATATTCTCTAAATTGTTCCAACAGCTTCTTGGCTAAATAATAATAGCCAATCAAATTTTCATTTAAGCACTGATATTCTCCTTCCAGTTGCTTCACCACTAACTGTGAATCACCAAATATTTTGATGAATTGTGCTTCCAATTCAATCAATATTCCTAAGCCGATGATTAGTGCTTCATACTCAGCTTGATTATTTGAGCATTCAAAATCTAATTTACAAACACACCTTGTAATCTCTCCGGTGGGAGAAATTATCATCAAACCAGCTCCAGCCATACTCTTAGTACATGATCCATCAAAATACATAGTCCATGGTATAACTTGACTGAAGTTCTGTTTATTTTCTTCCATTTGCAAACATGGGTATTCGGTAAGAAAGTCAGCAACAGCTTGACCTTTGACTGCTTTTATTGGTACGTATGCCAAATCAAATTCAGACAAGATAAATGCCCACTTGGCTATACGCCCTTTTATAACAGGCCGTGACAACATATATTTTATCACATCGGTCTTACCGAGTACATGTACTGTAGCTGGCAACAAATAATGTCTTAACTTCATACAAGAAAAGTACAAAGATAAACATAATTTTTCTATCGCGGTATACCTTTTTTCAACATCTGTCAATGTCCTACTTAAATAATATACCACTTGTTCTTTTCCATTTTCATTCTCTTGTGCCAGCATACTCCCGATAGTCGAATCGGTAGTAGACAAGTACAATTTTAATGGCCTGCCTGCATTCGGCGGCATCAATACAGGAGGATTTGTCAAATAAACTTTGACAGCATCAAACGCTTTCTGCTGTTTATCTCCCCATATAAACTCCTCCTGATTTTTAAGACGCAAGAGCTGGGTCATTGGTTCTATCTTCCCAGATAAATTTGCAATGAATCTTCTGAGAAAATTAATTTTCCCGAGAACCATCTGCAACTGCTTCTTTGATGTAGGATGAGGAAGCTCTATAATAGCCCTTGCTTTATTCTTGTCAATCTCAATTCCCCTTTGGTTAACTAGGAATCCCAAGAAATTCCCTGCTCGTACACCAAAGGCACACTTAGCTGGATTCATCTTTAATTTGTATTTTCTCATCCTAACAAAAGCTTGCTTAAGATAGTCCAAATGCTCTCCCTGACTTGATTTGATCACAACATCATCAATATAAACTTCCAAGAATTTACCAATCATGTCATGAAATATGAAATTCATTGCTCGCTGGTAAGTAGCTCCTGCATTTTTCAGCCCAAAAGGCATCACTGTCCACTGAAAAGTCCCGATAGCACCAGGACATCTAAACGCTGTTTTCGGGACATCTTCTTTAGCAATGAATATCTGGTTGTAACCCGAATGACCATCCATTAGAGATAAAATCTCATTTCCCGATGCCGAATCTACTAACATGTCTGCCATCGGCATCTGATACTCGTCTTTTGGAGTGGCATTATTAAGATCCCGAAAATCAATACAGACTCTCAGTTTTCCATTTTTCTTTTTTACAGGAACTATATTCGAAATCCACTCTACATACCTGGCTGTCTCAATGAATTTTGCTTTCAGCAGCCTTTCAATTTCTTCCTTGACTTTGTCAACCACATCTGGAGCAAACCTTCTTGCTAACTGTTTGTGTGGACGAAATCCTTTCTTAATAGGAAGACAATGTTCTACAATATCTCTTGACAAACCAGGCATTTCATGGTAATCCCATGCGAAGCAATCTTTGTATTCTTTGATCAAGTGGATTAAATCTTCTTTCATGCCCCCTTGCAGAAAAGCACTCACGTATATTGGACGAAAACACCCAGGTTCTCCTATATCAACTTCTAATAATGGGTCTTGAGCTTCTGTTGATCTGTTGTCTTCCTTGATTGGTGACTCTTCCCATTCGTCAATACAATCTGAAACTTTAGCACTCTGCTGGGTCTTCTCTGCCAAATATGCAAAGTACCTTTCACAAACTTCTTGCAATAAGGGCTCGCTTTCCATAAAGAGTATGTAACTCCTCTAATGCCAAGCTAGACTTGGGAATCCACTCAGTTTTCATATTCCCAAAGCGGCAATAAGCATAGGATCGTGAATCTGCTTTTGGTACTCCAATGACATGTCCTCCATGTGAGTATTTTTGATGATCTTGATGAATACCAGTCAACCCTATTGTAGCAAGTCCTGAATCAGCCTCAATGTACTCTACTCCCTTACCATTCCAAAATGCCAGAACCTGATGAAGAGTCGAAGGTACACACTGATTAGAGTGTATCCAATCTCTTCCAAGCAACAAGTTGTACGAACCATCAGACTCTATCACGAAGAAAGTCGTTCTTGCTGTTTTGGATCCTATAGTTAGGTCCAGTACAACTGCCCCTTTGACTTCGGTAACTTCTCCTAAGAAATCAGACAGCTGAATATTCGATGGAATTATTTCATCATCATCTTTTCCCAACTTCTTGAAGTACCTGTAAGATATGAGATTCAAGGTAGCTCTTGCATCTACAAAGATCTTACTGACAGCTTGACCATTGATTCTGCCTGAAATAACCAAAGATCTTAAATGTCTAGCCTTGTCTGAGGGTACTTTATCAAACCTTATCATTTCTTTATCAGAGAATTCGAATTCTGCCATTGCTATTTCTTTCTCTGAGATATGCTCGAGTTCTTCTTCTACTACTGAACAAGCCCCATATTTAGCTGGAAGATTAGCATGGACCATGTTGATCCTCATTGGCGAACGATTCTCTTTCGGCATTTTGGAATGACCAGCTCGGCAACTCTTATCATCTTCTTCCGACATCTTAAGCTTCAAATCCTTTTGTTCTATTTTGACTTGATGCTTCGGATTAAGAGCTACCTGGAATTGCCCAAAATTAATTGTATGGGAGACTTGTTGAACCTCTTTCCCTTTTTTCACGTCTTGATGAGAACTACTTCCCGAATCATATACAGAATTTTTCTTTGGTTTGACAAACTCTTTATCATCAGGGTTTCTTCTCCAAACCCAATTTCCTCTCGAACTAAAAGATCTAGGTGGAGGAATCTGTGATGACGTTCCTTTGTCCTGACGATTCTCAAAATTCCTCTGTCTGCTTTTCATTCGCTGAAAACGTCTTTTTGCAGTTCGGTAAGATGCTTGCCCCGGCGGTCTAGCCAATGACCATTTTCCTTCAGGAGGATCGTGTGGGATCTTAATTGTTTTTGTCTTCGGAACTTCCTGGGGAATTGATGGTGGTGGATCATCAAATTCATCTCCCCAACCAGATGGTTCCACAGGTAATGACGGAGATAAGGACTCCTTCGTGTCTCCATAGTACACCACATAATCAAATTTCCCACTAGGCTCTCCAAGCAATCCTACTTTGGGATCCCCTTCTTTATATCGCTGCCATAAACTTTTTTTCTTCTCAGGCTTTCGTGGGGCTTCCTTTTCCTTGTGAGATTGTGTTTCAACTTCTTGAGTTGAAGGAACTTGTTTTGGTGGATCAGGACGAAATTCCCGCCTCTCAGACACTTGTGTTGACCGCCTTGAGTCAGCTTCTTGACTTCTTGATTGTGCCGAAACGCCGCTTTTAGTTACCACAATCTCAGACTTTATCTGTGGTCTGCCTTCCCGACGAACAAATGATCCTGATCTATATCTTTCCCTTGTTCCTCTCATATATTGAAATTCGGGAACTTCCCGATGTTGATGACTTAATTCTCGTTGGCAACGGGTGCACAATTGTCTATTATCATGCCTCGTAGACTCACGTACATTAAACATACTGATCATCTTCGGGAAAGGATCCGTGTCTACTTCCATTGGAGCCTTGCCTTTGTCTTCAGCAAATTTAATTTTGCCTTGACGAATCGCTTCCTGGATTGTCTTTCTAAAAACAATACAATTCACCGTATCATGAGTCTTGGAATGATGCCACTTGCAATACCTTTTGTCGGTAATCTCCTCCTTGGATGGTATTACCTGTCCCTCAGCCAACTTGATCATTCCATCTTTCAACAACAAGTCAAATATCTCATCCAACTTGTAGATATCAAACGAATAATTACTCGTCTCCTTGGCTTTAAACTTGGACACATCTCTCACCTTTGCTGGTTTCAAAGCTGGGCATACATATGGTTTTTCAAGTACCATAGTTGCTACCGCTATCTCATTCTCTTCTTCAGTGAAGTCACTGTATTCGGTACTTTCAACCGATGCTATTGTTTGCCGATTATCCTTCGTCGGCTTCTTATCTTTATCTTTCAACAGATGCTCATACTTAGAAACCCGAGCATTTAATTGGAAGAGATCATCAAAAGCCTGGCCCTCGAATCTCTCTTTGAGATTAAACTTCAGCCCATTAAAAGCCAAATCTGTAAATTCTTTTTCAGTGAGGGAAGTCAAACACCGATTCTTGGACTTCTTAAAACGAGCAATGAATTGATCTACTGTCTCAGTGCCATACTGGTACATCCTGGCCAAGTCGGCTACTGTTACCTCTGGTACCATTCGGTAAAACTGAGAATGGAACTGTCTCTCCATCTCAACCCATGTCTGGATAGAATTTGCTGGCAAATTCGTATACTAAGTAAATGCTGTCTTTGATAATGACAATGGGAATAGCCTTAGCCTTAAATATTCATTTGTTCCAGCCTCTCCACATTGTGCTAAAAAACGACCTACATGCTCCACAGTTGACTGATCTTCTTCGCCTGTAAATACAGCGAAATCTGGCATTTTAAATCCCCTTGGATATGGAATGTTATCCACCCAGTCGGGATGTGGCTTCCTATATACAGGTCTTGGTGTGTCTCTCTCTGCTCCCAATTGTTGCATTACCAATTCTGCAACTCTGTCTGGATTCCATGGCCTTAAATTCTGCTGGCCCAACCAAGGATCTTGCCCCCTAGGATCAACCTACTGAGGTCTATTCATTCCTTGTTGTTCCATATTGAAATTAACGGGTGGTGGTGGCCTGTAGAGCGGATTTTCTACCACTTGTGGATATGGTTGAGCCACAGGTGGTCTCATGGGATCGAAGTTAGGGACATTCACTGGTGGAGGCATGTTCAATACTGGTGGGATCATGGGATTGATCACAGTAGCATCAATGGGGCCAGCTTGAGGGAAATTGTAACCACTCACACCATTTACCAGATTTGCTGTTGTAGGATTTTCTGGCCTTGGTATAATTCTTATTGGAGGCTGTGAATTTGATCCTCCACTGCCATTATACCCAACATTGGGATGTCCCGATGCTGGTGGAAATGGTATCGTACCAGGAGGGTTTACATAAAAGGGAGGAACTTGAGAGGATGAACTAGGGCGCGATATTACCTCGTTTATGGCGTTAATCATCATAGGCTTTATCACATCTAAGACATGTCGCACCATATGATTCGTGAGCTCATTCTGCTGTTCCTCAAACATTCTTCGCATCGTGGATATCAGAGTGTTGTCAGGTGCCAACGCATGGATTTGTTCTTCGTTCAATTGCCGAGGAACATCAGCATTGTGATGGGGTACGTCCTCATTCGCTGCCGAATGCTCTGATCGTGCTCCCTCATCTGGATTGTTGATGTTGCCAACCGGTACTCCATCTGATTGACCTCTGGTTCTCACCATTTCTCTTAATCTTACCACAATGGTCCCATTGGGCGTGCCAAAAAGATGTTCGCTCGTTTTTGCAACAAGGAAAATCTTTCACCGAAATTCAGTCTTCGGTTTTTATTAAGAGGGTTCTGTGGCTCAACTCTCGAAAGGAAATTTTAATGAGAACACGGAGGAACACAAATGGAAGTGAGATGGGTAGGAATTCAATGGATCGAATGTGGATTTTAGATCAACAAGGATTCAGGCTACGTTACAATACTCCTAGAAAAGCAGTGGAAAGCTTGATAATAAACTGAAGTTGCAGAAACTGTAAATGCTGGGAAGAAGAATACAGGAAAGTTAAAGTGCAGAAAACTTGAATTCTTTTGGATGTGTGTTGATCTGTCTCCTTTCTCTTCTCTTTCGATTATTTATCATTCTTTGGCTTTGCATAACCGTTTGTCGGTTATTTTCTTGTTTTCAAACTCTGAATCTTGGCGCCTTCAATAACTTCCCACTTGCCCACGTTTTATCCGCCAAAACTTGATCTTCAACTGTCAATATGACTTTAAATTTTGAATCTTTTCCAGCAACTGCCGTGAACTGTTCGCATCCACTATCCGGATTTCTTGCTCGTAACCTCTTGCTAACATGGCTAGCTCGGCCATCCTGCAGTTCCTTTTGTCTTCATATTCCTCTTACTGCTGATCCTCTATAATTTCGGTATGTCCAGAATCTTACCGAATTTTGAAAATCAGTGGTCATGTTTTCTTACTTCCCGAATATCGGGTTTAGTCTTCTAGACATTTCGGTATGTTGCAGCTAACTTACCGAACTTCTCAGAGTAACTTACTATTCCCGATTTACCGATTTTCGGGACACAATGATACTGGAATTCATTCGGTAACTCTTTATTATTTGGTGTCAACAAATACTTAGCTTACAAGATCTAGTCAGCAAAATTTTACGAGAGACGACAGATGAAAAGGCCTAATCAGGTAACTGACTACAACGTAAATTGCAACATTGCCGCCAAATCTGTGAAGCAATGCAAACTTCATGAAACATACTAGAATCGATGGTGAACAAGAATATGACTGATCATGTCGGTAGTTCATCATCAACTCAGTGACGTAATTAAGACAGAGTTGAGTGAACATAAAGAGCTACAGCCACACATTAAGCAAGACTGCCAGAAGAAGGAGTAATCGATGATGTTCAATACAAACCTTAATAAGCCCTTCCTGAAATAAGATCTCATTACTTCTTTTAGAATCGGGAGCAAGCCGGAATGATGCACTAGACTACCTAGCTATCGTAGTAAAGAGAAATCATAAAATTGAAATTTTTTTTGAAAACTACTGATTAACGTTGGAAAAAGTCAAAAGTGTGGGCCCCACAAGATATAAACCCCAAGTTTCTGGTTCTGGACCCAGAGAATTCCAATCCCAAACTATATCGGGTGAGTTTGATATGTCAAGGAAAAATAACACTTCACTCATTGATTGCCATGTGTCCAAATTGGGCCCATTTTTCGACTTTTTCTCACCTCCGTTACTTTTTCTCTCTCTTCTCTCTCTCTCTCTCTCGCTCATGGCGTCATAGTTTTACAGTTCACCTCTTCTTTAGCCTCAACGAGCCCACCGCGATGCCGTGGGTTTTGAAGCTCGCGTGCACAAGGTGAAAATGCTTTCGACTGGAGTCGCCGTCGTAGAGCTTCCGAGCGAAGTTCCAGGCGACTGGACGGTGGTCAGCGTCAGGCTCGTAGAGCAGGGAGCTGCTAACGTGCGCTTTGGTCAAGGTCACCGAGCCTGGTGATGGCGTCATTGTGCTTCATGTTCTTGGTAACGAGAGTGAGGGAGAGGAAGGTCGGGGCTTAGGGTTTCTAGAGGTTGAGGTGTTTGTGTTTTTTGAGGTTTAACACACTACCACTATAAAAAATAATAATAATAATAATAAAGGAGGAAGGTGTTCCTCCACTTTTACTTTCCCATAACACCCCTAACATTTACATGTATTTTCCCTTACCCCAATCCAAACAACACCCCCACAGACACTCAGTTCCAAGCATCCCACTGACACAACCCCCCAATCTGGAAAAACAAAAGAACAATGTTTAATTTATTTGGTTCAACATCCTAAATTGGCAAACTGTATCCCAAATAATTTACTTGTCCTGTTAAAAATGTTCATGCCTTTTCCTTTTCAATAGCAATTAAACTTTTAAATTAAAATTAAATCGAAATTTTGGAGGAAATCTTATAAAACTTATAACAGTTAAATCTTATTACTTACTTTTTTAGACCTCATCCTTATTCACACTTATAACAGGTAAAATATACAGTTATCAAAATAATGACAATCACGGTTTTCCTTACAAAAAAATGTGGCGTGTGCGCATAAATTAGCAAACTATGCTCTATATAATGACCTGCTTAGATTATAACTTTTTCTCCTTTATTTGAGAATTTCATTTAATATTTCAAAACATCTTCATGGCAAATTTCACGTTACATAAAAAGATAGTGAAAGAGAATAATTTAGCAAAAAAAAACACACAACCAACACATGCCTTAAGGGAATTCACGTTTCAGAATCATCTTCTAGGTGAGCATTCTTAGTATACTTTGTTTTAATATTCTGACTTATTTGCATAAATCAACTGATAGGTTTTATGGGTTATGGGTGGGTTGCCTATGTTGGGCTAACCCAGCCCAAGCCCATAGCCTGCACAAGTAGGCAGAAACAAACGAGGTGATTTTCTTCTCTCCAAACACAAAAGCAAGAAGGCAAGAAGACAAACGCTCTCTCATGCTCTCTTAAGACTGCGTCGAAAGCATTTAATCTGTGAAAATCAAGGTATGTTTTGAAGTGTGATATACCTGCTACGATAAGTGATTCAAGAAGTTTTTGGGCATGTTTTTCATGTTTCTCGTGTGTTGTTTTTTTGGAATCCATTTTCAACATCAACTTAATTACCATAGAAGTTATTTCTTTCCTCTCATAAATTAGAACATGATTTTGTATGATTAACTAGATTGTCGGTTTGCTAATAAAATTTTCATATTTTGAGTCAATGATGCTTCGACAAAAAGATTATTTATTTTTTATATTGGATAATTTTGATTTATCTGCATATACTTTTGATTTATGAAGTGTAAAATCGTATAGAATCTAGCTCTTAAAAAAATTATTATCTATCTGTATTATTTCAAAATTGATTTGGATATATTTTCTTTCAAATTCTAAAATGATAATACCAACATAAATACAATAATCTATTTGTTATACTTATGATTGATGATGTTCTTACAGATAAATTCACAATTACATTTTTGTATTATTTTCGTGTTACTGATGCTTTCACAAGGATAAAAAAAGTTATAATGCATGATGCATATTTTTTGGTCGAAATAATGCATGATATTGATTTGTGGTTTTTATACATTTATATGAATAAAGTGGAGTGATTTATGTAATGGAGAGAGGAGGAGGCAACGTGGCTTCTTCTCGAGTTAATTTTTCACCCTCGCCTGTCTCCGCATCTTCTTCTCGAGATGAGATGAGGAAGAAGACGAACATACAAAAGAAAATAAAAAAAATTTTAATATTATGAAAAATCTAAATTAGTACACATGTGATAAATTTATTATAAATTAATTTTTTTGACAACAAAAAATCTCAAATTATTTCACCCGCGACAAATTTATCCCAAAAATTAATTTTTTGACCAACAACAAAAAATCTCAATCTGGTACACCTGCAACAATTTTACCATTTGTTAGTTTTCGTTAAATTTTATTGTCTAATTACTAAGTTTGATGACACGTGGCAGTTTACGAGTTAATCCACTTTAACGAACATTAATGGAGGACAAACTTGTCACGATTGTACTAATTTATGATTTTTGGTGGTAAAAAATTAGTAATTTGTCACGAGTGTACCGGTTTGAAATTTTTCGGGATAAAAAAATTAGTTTGGGTAAATTTGTTACAAGTGTACCAGTTTGAGATTTATCATGGTCAAAAAATTAGTTTGGAGTAAATTTGTCACAAATGTACCAATTTGAGATTTTTCGTGGTCAAAAAATTAAGCTATGATAAATTTAGTACGAGTGTACCAATGTGGAGTTTTTCGTAATATTAACCCAAAAAAAAAAAATGCTCTTGGACAAGAATTCCCCCAATCATGCTTGAAAAAGTGACATGTGAGAGGCACATGAAAGCACATGCCCTCATATGAGATCAAATTACCACTTGAAGACAGTGTTTGAGACAAGATCTCTAGGCTTTTTTTTGTTTTGTTTAGTAAACTCCTTCGTTTCATCTCGACCAAATAAAAAAAAAACCTCCTTCATTTCAAGCCCTTATTTAAACTATTTTCTTTAAGCAAAAGAAAACGTTTGGCACGAGCATGTTTGAATTATATACAGGTGTTCTGTGGAAAGCGATTTTTCATTTACTTTCTTGTCACAATTTAAAAAATGCTGTCTAATTTTCAGAATATTAAGACAGATTTCAAGGGATTTTAAGGGTGCGCATGGTAACACTTCTGGAAGAGAATTTCTGCTCCAGAAATGCTTTTGGAGCAGAAATCCGTTTGGTAAAAAAATTTACTTCTGAAAGAAATTTATACTTTTGAAGTGAATTTTCACTTCTGAAGTTGTTTTTCCTCCAATTTGAGAAGTTAAATTTTTTTTTTCTCAACTTAAGAAGTACTTCTCACCTCACCATTTATCATCACCCTCTTTTCGACCACGCCCACCTTCGCCTGCCACCGATCTCTGCTGACGCCCACCGCTGACCACCACCCGCCGCAACCCACTGCCACCCACGACCACTACCACTCACCACCCCTTACCGCCAACTGCCAACCACCGCCGGTTGCTGGCCATCGCCGCTCGCGACCACCGCCAACCGCCGACCTCTGCCGGCAGCCGCCCACTACCCACCGCCGCCCCCCGCTACCAACCGCCGACCACCGCCAACCGCCGACCACCGCCGCCCCCCGCCTCCACCAACGGTCTACCACCGCCTCGCCCGCCATCGCCGACCGCCGCCGCCGACCGTTGACCGCAGCCGACCACCACTGCGACCACCGTTGCTCGCCGAGTCGCCGTCTCCGACCGTCGAAGTAAAAAATAAATAATAATTTTTTATTTTTAAAAGTAAATAATAATTTTTAATAATACAAATTATTTTTTAAAGAAATTTAAAAATTTTAAAAATGAAGTATAAATTTTTCGGTCGCCGATAATAATTTTTCATAAAAGATTTTGTGTTAATAATGTTTCAAAAGTAGAAATTTTCAACCGTTACTAAACGAATTTCTCTAATAAGAAATCAACTTCTTGAGTAAAAATAGAAAAATCAACTTCCGCAAATGTTTCGCTCCGAGTAAAGAGATTCAAGTTCGCGCACACATCACGAAATTTGTAACAAAAAAAAAAAACGAGCAATAAAGAAAAACTTAAATCCGACCAAAAAAAGAAAAAAGAAAAACTTAAAAATGAATACCGAATCGTTTCTTCCGTTCAATCAGTGCGAACACCCGCTCACTTTCCATACGTAACTATTAACTAAGGACTAGCATTCATTTTACTCTGACGATATCACATAATAGTTCTTTTTCCAACTCCTAAAGCGTCTGACGCGATTGCCAAAACAATGAAGATCGCCAACTCATACGAGATTTCAGAAATAAATAAATAAATAAATAAACTCATAAGAGATTGCATTTGTTAGGATTCCGAAAATACTTTAAAGTTTCGTTTGTTTCGAGAAAAATAAATAATTTAAAAATAATTTTTCTTTCAAAAATGATCACTTGTACTATTTATAAAAATGAGTGAACGAAAAATATTTTCGTTATTCACAAAAAAATTTAGACATTATCGATAATGTAAATATTTTCATTAACTAATTATTTCAACGATATAAGTGGTCATTTTTTGGAAAAATATTTTTCAAATCGTTTATTTTTTCGCGAAATAAACGAAGCCTAAATTAATTCGAAATCCTTTTTTCGACTTTCGAAGTAACTTGCGTCAACTAAAGTGGTTCAAACGTAAGGCTCCGCTTGTTTCGTGAAAAATAAATGATTTGAAAAATAATTTTCTAAAAAAGATCAATTGCATCACAAACAGAAATAAATCAACAAACTATATTTTTAACGTTCACGAAAATATCCAGATCTAAATTGTTATTGATAATAAAAATATTTTTTATTTGTTAATTATTTTAAGAGATACAAGCAATCGTTCTTAGGAAAATATTTTTCAAATATTTTATTTTTCGCCAAACAAACGAGGCCTAAATGGGTTACAGATGCCTCGGACAGGGTGTTTTAAAATGCCTGAATGGTAGGGCATCCTGTTCGTGAAAACTGGCTTGTAAGATATTTTATTTTCATCATTCTTTGAAAAATCGCATTATTCATTTTTCGCGAAACAAAATATTTGGGCTTCTTTTTTTCAGCTTTCGAATAACTCTAGAGTAATCCATCTCATTGGTTTCGGTCTAGAATAAGAAAAAGAGACCGTTCGATGATCATAGGAGACTGTCACGTAACTTTAGCAATCCCACCAGCACAGGTACGGGAATTCCTAAACCGCCGCCTCCTGCTGACACTCCCCGCTCAGGACTCAACCACGTATCGGATCAGTTCCGTTTTTCCTTCAACAAACACCAAGGAACTCGCTCACTCTCTCCCTCCAAATCCTCCTCCACCTCTGGACCTGGTTCACCTGGGTATTGGAGCCTGCCCTTCAACTCTCTCTCTCTCTCTCTAGGGTTTCGTCTGGCTCTTCCACAGCACCAGGTTCGTCTTCGTCGCGCGACTGGCATCCCTCCGTTCGCGCGACAGCTTTTGGCCTCTTCTGTTTTCCTTTTTTTTTTTTGGGTTTCCTGTTTGGATTCTAGAGGAGTGTTTTCTTGTTTCCTCCCCCGACATTGCTGGTGGCTTCCATGGAGGAGGTGTTTGAGAAGTTGAAGCAATGGGAGTTGAAGAAAGAGGGCATTTCCGAGGCGTATGAGCAACTGCAAGCTCAGGCGTCGAAGCTCCTGTCTTTCACTGCCATGCGGAAGGATTTGGAGGAGCATTTCTACGGCATCGAGAGGTCGTTGGAATGCCGCTCCGAGCAGCTCGTCGAGAGGGAGAGGTCGCTCGAGGAGCGGCGCCGCGTAGTGGAGTCCAAGGAGGGCGAGTTGCGTTCGTTGCAACGGAGGATCGAGGAGTGTGAGGGGGAGATTGGTGGGAAGACGAGGGAGCTGACTTGGGTGAAGGAACAGGTCAAGAGGTTGTGTGATGAGCGTGAGTCAGAGGAGAAGCGGTTAGTTCTAACGCGTGGCGAGCTCAGTGATTGCGTTTCCTTGATCAGAGACAAGGAGGAGGAGCTGAGTTCTTTAAGGAAGTCGACGGAGGAATGTCTTGGGAACTATAGTTCGAAAAAAGAGCTGCTGCAACAGAAAGTAAGCTTGCAAGAGAAAAAAGTTGGACAGTTGCAGATCTCGCTAGACGAAAATGCTAGGGAACTAGATTTGGAAAAAGAGAAGTTGGAATCGACGAGGAGTTCTCACAAAAAATTGTCGAGGGAGGTTTATTTTAAAAGGCAGGACTTGAGTATGGTAGAGAATATGCTCAAGGTTAGTTACAAAACAGTGCGCACGAGAGAGAATCAGTTGAGCAATCTGGAACACTCTGTCGAAGAGCTTCATAGGGTGATTGCGCTCAAACAGGGAGAATTGCAGTCTCTCGAAGATGAGATAAATGACCGCTGCCTTGAACATCAAGTTAAGGAGGAGGAACTTGGTCGAGTCAAGAAATGCGTCAAAGAGTCTACTGAAGCGCTCGAATCGAAAGTGAGGCTCCTTCATTCAGCCGAAACATTGATCAAGGAGAACAAGGAAAAGCTTGAATCGAAGGAAAAGCAGTTTGATGCAATGGAAAAGTTGATCAGTGAGCGGTCGGTGGCACTTGATTCGAACGAGAAGTTGTTCAGGTTCATCGAAACGACTATGGGAAAGCTCTCGGAAGATCTTAAATCCAAGGAAGGTCATTTGGAGGGTATCAGGAAGTGCGTAGAGCAGCTCGAAGAGGAAATGAAGTCAAAAAAGGAAGAGCTTGCTTCAGTCGAAGGAAAAGAAAGAAAGGCTGGCAGATCTCTTGAATATATATGCAGGGAATTAAGTGCAACCAAACGGTCTATAAAGGACCACGATCTTGAACTTGAATCCAAAAGGAAACAGCTAGAGTCCATCGAAATTCAAAATAGGAAATCTGCAGAGATACTTCAACTGAAAGAACAGGAGTATGCTTCCATCCAAAGCTCAATTCTTGAATGCTCATTGACCCTCGAGTCCGAAAAGAAGCAACTGGATTTGATGCAGAAGTCTGCGGCAGAGTGCTCTCAAGAGCTTGCATTTAGAAAAGGGCAGTTGGATCGAATTGAAGAGAGGAGCAAGGAAGGCCGCAGAGATCTTGAACTCAAGGAAAAGCACCTTTATGCGCTTGACTTGTTAACGGAAGAATGCTCAAACATACTTGAAAAGAGAAAGAAAGATGGTGAGGTCCAACGTAACGAACTGGAATTGAGGAGAGAGCGAATTGATCTGATTGAAAAAGCACTCGAGACCCGCTCTAGGGAATTGGAGTTGAGAGAGAGTTTTAATGCTCTTTCTGGGGTAACGACACATGCATTAGTAATTGAATCTGCTTCGGCTTCAAAAGTAAATTCTCAACCTGGTAAGTTTTTGTGCAGCTATCAACTTGCATTGATGGATCTGGTTGTGATGGTCAGAAATAAAACACATATCAGTGTATATTTAGTGACTATTTAGATCAGCTGTCTTAACTCATGTTTACTTCGTTCTAAAATATGCCCAACCTATATATGTGGTTGATCTCAAACAACTCGCTCTTTTTGGTTTTTTTTTTTTAACTTGGCAATCTCTAGATCAGTAGGTCCATTTCGTTTGAACTATATTCCAAACTAGATCAGGTTGGGCCTTCAGAACATATCATGATTCCTTAATTTTTCACACTTCTGAATTTATGTGTACTTTTCTCTCTCTTTTTTTTTTTTTGGGTGCCTTCAGAACATATCAGTGTAGTGCTTAGGTTCATGCTGCTAAGGCACCAGATACAGATATTGCTCTTTTGAGGTTCCATCCAATAGTTGAAGCTCTATAGTTGGAGCTAAAAACTATTTCTCTAAAGATATCTAAGCAGCAGATGCAACCTTAAAACCTTTCTTTTATATTGCCTTTTGCAAAGTCTTTAGATTTTTGTCTTGTGTCTTTCCTACTCCTCATAGCTAGTTACTAGTTAGTATAAACTCTTGCTTGATTTTGATTTCACGTGAAACTACAGATACTACAATAATCTTGATTAAGGTGGTTTGGATTCTTATCAACTGATTTGTATATGACAGGCTCCTCGAGATTCATTCAACAGTGGCATATTAAGACTGAGGAGTCAGAGCATTGTATTGTGCACAATGCAGATGATTCTTCTGGTGTGATTCCTCCACCACCAACTGCCTCGGTTGGAGGAACTCTGCAGTTTCTCCAAACTGAGCATTTGACTGAAGATCATGCAACACTTGAAGAAATCTCGGATCGTGTTTCGCTGGATGACAATGCTCCTCTGTTACGCCAGACCCTTGGTCTTGCCAACAGGGTGACTGGTAAATTTTCTATGACTTCTTCTCTTTTTCCCCTCTTTTGGCTTTACGAAAGGAATATTTTTGCCACATGCCTTCCTATAGAATGACGGCAGCCCCAAAAACTTTGCAGATATTTATTCTTTCGCTGAGTTCCCATTGAGTTTCACTTTGATAACCCGTCTGTTTGTTTGTTATGAACAATATTCTTGTCTTGAGTATACTTGTTTGGAGCATACTAAACAGATGAATTGGTCAAAAAGGGTCAACTTGGTTGGTTTGGCGTTGGCATGTTTCAACCCATTCAAAATGACTTGGTTTGGTATGACCAGAGGCCAAAGCCAACAGTACATGCTAAATAGATAGCCAGGTTTATCGTGTAGTTTACAATTGATGAGATGCTGAAGTTAATTCGCTAAGCGAGAAGAAAAGGTTTAAAGTTGCAACTGCAAGACTCTTGCTGAGTTGCTGCAGAAAAAGTACACAATATATCTAGCTGTCTGCATTTTCCTTGTATCCTGCTGCCCCCTGAACTGAACCTTGTTTGCATTCTTACTGATTTATCTCAATGCCAGCTAGCACACTTGCTTCTTCCTCTGGAGTCCATCTGCAACCGCCTAGAGAGAAGAAACGTATCGCTAGTGGTCCTGCAATCGATCAGCAATCCGAACAGCACTTGCATAAGTGCAGATACCTGATGAAAAATCCAGTTCGCCCCATGAATATCTGATACAACTCTCATCCTTTTTGAGTCACGAGCGAATCACCCTGGAGCACTAAGGTATATTCTCAGCTAACATTAGGCCTGAGCTTTATCTACTGCTCGGCAAAGACAAATCTTGCGTTTATTTTCGGCAATGGCGGTGCTGATGAAGTGCGGAATGTATAGATAGGTTGTTAACATGTTGCATTGTCTCGGTCTTGGAAAGTAAGTTAATGCTTTGTATATAGAAAACTTATCCTAGGAAGCTCTCCACAAGGTTGATGTGATTGTGCAGGATGATCGGAACATGCAAGTCCGCGTAGCTATTTTACTTGCGTTTTTTAGCTTGAATTCGCGATCTATTTCATAGTGTATCTAGGCGAAGGTATGATTATATGCCGGATGCTTTCGAGTGGCGCTTTTAGTCATTTATTATACCTTCTTACCCTAAAATCAATTCACGGCATCTACCGTGTAGATCTATATGTACATCTCAAATTCTCTTTACGGCCGCCTTTTTGTTCCTTTTAGTAGACGAGCTCGTTATAAGGCGAGGACGTCCAAATTGTTTACCTTCAACTGGCAATTTGCTACTTCTAGTACACATGCTCGTGCTCTAGTCTGGCGCACCGACATCAAGTTATTGAAAACTTGTCCTAAATGAATTCGTTTTCCCATGACAACAAAAGGTTAAGGAGGAAACTCTTAAAGTCTTTTGTAATCAAGAGCAATTGTCAGGCCTTTTTATGCGATCCGTTAAACCGGTCTAGAGTTGAATGGAAAATAGATTTTCTACAAATAGAAGATTGTTTAATTGCGAAGGAGGTCGTAAAATATCTGTCATTTAGGGCCAATGGTATTATGCTAAGACAAAAATCAATTGTGATACGACAATGAAACTGTGACAGTGAACGTTATCACGTCATGTTATTGTGCTTGTGCTAATTCAGTCCTAACCTTTTCAGTTTGATCATCCTAAACTTTTGACAATTTGCCAAATGTAGTCTATCCGGCTAGTTTTGGCCACAAAACATTGATGCATATGTTGTCTGTCCTATGTGGCACAACAAGTGGTAACGTGGATAATTTTATAATTTTTCTATTTTTTTATATTTATATTTTATCTTATTTAATTTTTTTTTCATTCTTTCTCCATCGGTCACTGGGCCTTTGCGATGGCTAACGATCGGCCAAAGCCGGATTTGGCAGGCTCGACCTCATCGACATTTGGTTGGGGGAGGGGGAGGTGACCTCGCTGGCATCGCCAGTTGTCACTTGTGGTCGGTCACCGGCCACCGTCAAGACCTGGTAATTGGCGGAGGAAGAATGAAAAGAAAATAAAAGAAAAGAAAAGAAAAATATAATAAAATCTAAAAAATTAGAAAAATTATCAACGTCAGCGTCGGGTGCGCCACATAAGATGGACAACATATACATCAACAATTTCGGGCTAAAATTGATCAGACGGATTACATTAAAAATTATTTTAAAAAATTTAAAACTTAAATGACAAGATTGAAAGATTTAAAACACACTTTTTTACATTTTTGGCCCTTAATTGAGCCCACCCTCCTCTCTCTCCGTCTCTCTGCGCCCACCCTCGCTTCCCGCAGTCTCCTCCTCCTCTCAGACAGTATAAGTACAATCCCCCACGCTCCCGACACTTTCTCTCTCTCTCTCTCGCTCCCTCGTATGATGCCACGTGTCACCGTCGAAATTCCTCCAAACCCATAGGAGGAGCTGAGAAGTGAAGCTTCGTGAACGATGAGGAGGCTTCTGCCTTGAGCATTTCTCGTCACCGCTTACTTATTCTCATTCCTCCAGTGGTTTACCTGATTTCTGTTAAAATGGTAAATGCCATGATAATTTCGTAAAGCCTTTCTCAACTATTTCCTCCTGTGAATGAAGATTTTTATTAGCTATGGAATTTATTCAAGTTCTTTTACTTCTTTCAACAAGATCAAGGAGATAGCAACCTGTTGTTACAGGAGGGGAGGGGCTACTACAGTCACAATCATGAATTGGGAAGTATGGGCCTTCAAATAACCTGGATATTGGGAAAGTGGTTCTCCCTGTTACATGACACCTCTTCCTTATTCGAATTCTAATTGCCCGAAAACCTTCCAGATTCATCATTGGACAAGATGAAATTAGTAATAGCAGTATATCAGTCTAGGGTCTATTTTGGGCTGGGAACTTCTCTTATTCCTTCCGTATTTTTTCAATTGAGATATTAGCCTTAGTTTGAGAACAAAATATGAGCACCTTCAAGAGATTCCCTGTCTGAGCATTTGAACCAGAGATTTACGATACGCCAGCTAATTACTGATCGCGAGCTATGAATAGTTAATGTCGTGACCTCTGCATTGCCATGTTCCTCACCACGGTTATACCATCAGATTCTTATGGTGATTAGCAATTCTTTAACTAAATTTCTCTATGAAAAGTTTCCATTACATGGAGATGGAAACGCCAGAAATATGGGTTTACTCGTTCGAACTGCTGAACTCAGGACAATGTAATTTCCCTCGTGGCTCTCCACTTATAGCAATTCTCTTCTTGCTGTTGCTCTGTGCTCCACTTTCCCTTTTTATAGATTAGGAGAAGTTAAATCTCCATCTCCCTGATTTCGGATTCAGGTTGGCGAATGTATTTTGTGCATGGATGCACTTCTTCTTGTGTATTCGTACTGTCTATAACACTTATCTGAAATTGTCTGGGTCACTAGCTTGACTGAACCTTGTCATGTACATTTTGAAGTTTCATAGTGGCTGTTGAATAGGACTCCTTTTGTTGTACCATTGAAGCTCTCATCATGTTGTTATTTAAAGTGATGTTTCTCAGGCCCCAGATTCTTTGCTTGAGTGATGCTTTTTAGTACCACTATTACTACCACCTTACTTAGTAGTCGTTGGAAGCTAAATCTGTAATCTCTGCTCATTCTAGCTACATGAGCATCTATATTGCTAAACCGTAAATGTGAGGTTGAGAGATGCTAAGCAATCAGATGAAGAAGTGCATTAGTAGTGGTGGCCACGGGCCGGTTTGAGCCCGTAACCGGCCCATTGACCGGGCCAGCCGGTTCCAAACCGAAACCGGCCCGTGCCATAGGAGCCGGTTACGGGGTCCCTCATTTGCTTGAACCGGCTTTATAGTCGTTGCAATGCTAAAAAATTTGACCGCTGCCTCCCCCCTTATTTTTTTTAATTAATTTATTAAATTTATCATAACTATTATAAATATCCATTTTCATCTTTCATTTTTTTTTTCACAATTTCTTTCAAATTCTCTCAATTCTCTCAAATTCTCTCAATCTGCTCAATTCTATGACTCTGTCAATTTCTGAATCCGCTTTCCGCTCAATTCTCTAACAAAACGGCAAGTGAAAGCAGAGCTAGTGATGGAGAAAAGAGCCCTATGGGGAAATCCGATTATCCTCATGATCCTCGTGATTTTGCATATTGAGGAGACGATATTGATGATATCAACATTCTTCCCAACGTCGAGCACGTCCCAACACAAGAAAGTCTGCATCCTCATACTAGTAATGAAGAAATATCAACAACAAAGGAATTGGAACGGGAGGGTACATCTGACATATGAAAACACTTCACGAAGGAACATTTAGACGCAAACAAGTATTAGGTAAAATGTAAATATTGTAGGGCAACATACAAATTTACAGGTGGAGACGGCTATGGAACATTTAAAACGGCATCTGATGTCGAAACATCCAACGCAAGCGGGTATCGACACCAGCCAACAACAAATTTTCGGGTACGCCAATCCTAACACTCCTCCTTTATTTCGTTACAATGAAAAAGTTTATAAAGAAGAATTAGCTAGATTTGCTGCCGTTGAACGTTTATTGTTTATTTTATGGTGAAAATTATGATTTTAATCATTTTATTCAAACTGCATGTACTTCACAAGCAAAACTTGTTTCGAGAAATACGCTTAAACGCCAACTTTTTGATATTTATAAAAGAGGAAAAGAAGATTTGATTTTTTTTTTTATGAATTTCAATGGACGTGTGCATATAGATAGTGACATTTGGAGTGATCCTTGGCAAACTCATTCTTATATGGGTATTACATGTTATTGGATGGGCGATGATTGGACCATTCAAAAAGGAGTTATTGCATTTCAAGTTTTTTATGATAGGCATACGACAAAAAATATTTATAGAATAATTAGGCAAGTTTTAGAAAAATATTGTTTGGTTAATAAAAAATTTTCAATTGGTTTTGATAATGCCGCGGCAAATACCGCTTCTATTCCCGAGTTAGAAAAGATTTGTAAACCTGCTTTTGATGGATAATTTTTTCACATTAGATGTGTTTGTTATGTTTTAAATTTATGTGTACAAGATGGTTTATAAACTCTTGATGTTTTTCTCAGCCTAATAAAGACAGCAATTCAATTTTTATGGAGACATCCCTAAATTATGAAAGAATGGGGCAGATTTTGTAAAGCAAATAGAAGAAGATCAATTTTTTTTTCAAGAGATGTTCCAACTCGTTGAAATTCTACGTACGAGTTGCTTAATCAATCTTTTGTATATAAAGATTTATTATGTACATTTATTTCGAATAATGTTTCTCAAATTAATTTATTCCCACAAGAGTGGGATATTTGCAAAATTTTTTTAGATTTTTAAAAGTTTTTAATAATGTAACTTATACTTTATCCGGTATTTTATTATCCTACTATGCATTTATTTTTAATAGAGTGTGTTAATATTGCTGATGTTTTTGAAGAAAATGAAAAAGATGATCAATTAGGTCCGACTATTATAGCAATGCGAACGAAATGGCTACATTATTCTACCGAAATTCCTCTTATTTATTTGGTTGCTTGTGTTTTCGATTCACATACCAAATTAGATGGTTTATGTGATTATTTGAATACGTATTATGACTGTTTACATTTGATTGAAATAGTAGATGTTAGAGCTATACAAACAGTAGTTAAAAGCATAATAGTAAAATTGTATAATGAATTTTGTAATAGATATAATCTAGTTGATAGTGGATCTTCCCAACCTAGTGACGTATAAAGCGAGGACCAAGGTACAATTAGTACATGGTACAAAATGCCGATGAATAGGCAAAAAAGACAACAGGGAGCAACAGCAAATATTTTCAAAATAGACCTATTTATCCACTTTTTTGAGTTTGGTGAATACGAAGGCGGCACAGATTTCAAAATTCTAGAGTGGTGGAAGAGACATTCAATCCAATTCTGAATTCTCGCTCTTTTTAGCAAGCCATTATTCAACAGTTGCGGTTGAACAAGCATTTAGCGCTAGAGGCAACATTTTGGACGACCGACGTTCGAGATTAGCTACGGATTCGGTGGAGGCTCAAGCTTGTGTCAATGATTGGATAAAGGCTCAACATCGACAACAAGAGATGGATCGCAGCAATGAAGCCGAATTCTTTGATGATTGTGATACCACCACCACGGGTACCGGTTTCGAAACAGGTAGCGACGATTGACGATAAGGTAAGTATGGGGTTATCAAAGGTAAAAGAATTACATAGGCTTTGAATTCTTCTATTGCCAAGAAGATATGTAGGCGCTTAATGATAATTCATTAAGTTCAAGCCCCTTCTCCCTCCATTTTCCCCCCCAAATTTGATTACAATTTACAATTTGATTACAATTTATATTTGATAATTTATTATTTTATAATTTTATAATTTATTATTATTTTATTTCACAATTCATTATTTAAAAATTAAATTTGAAAATCGGAACCGGAACCGGCGGTTCCATTTTCTATTTTGAACCGGAACCGGGCCTTGAGCTGGCCCGGAACCGCCTGTTCAAAACTAGAACCGGAATCGCCCCTTAAGGTTCCGGCTCTGGTTCACCCATGCCCACGAGCCAGAACCGCCGGTTCATGAACCGGAATCAGCTGGTTTCGAACCTTGGCCATTACTATTAGTGGAGTCATCAGATGCAATGCGGTGTTGAGTCATTAAGTGATAGCTCTATCTTATGTTGGTGATGCAGGTCCCATCTATTGGCTGCCAGTGGTTCTCCTCTTCTATCGATTTCGTTTATAAAAGGGAAATTGCTCCTTCACAAACTTTTTGCATTTACGAGGAGGTCAGTTATTTTGTCACCATGGCACTTGCCACTCATCGCAATATATATCTTACTCTCCTATGCATGGATCTTCCCTTCCCTCACTATAATAGAAAAAGCTTATACTTCAGTGTAGCTACACTGCTACGCGCGCACACACAAAAATTCTTCTTTTTCACAAAACATACCTTTCCTGATTTTATTTTTAATCATGATTTTGATAACTGGAAAAATTGACTTATAAAGTCAAGGCAGTTCGTCAGTCCATGCCCATTTACACCCTTCAGCTATCACAACATTGATCAAGGAACTGAGGGGCACTGAATCGTCTGTAGTGAGGGTCTCATTTACGCAGTAATGAGATAAACTATTGACATCTTTTACTATTTTGTATACCTATAAATACTGCTGCTTGACAAATCATTGGATATTAACTTCCCTTACATTTTGTGTGCGTTTATTGTACCTTTTAACAGCTAAAAAGAAAAGAATAACAGAGTAAATAAACTATAAGAGCAACCGAACAAGGTCCAAAGGATTAGGAAGGAATAGAGAAAATTTCATCTTGCATATTGATATGTTTCCTACCATGTTTGTGAAATATATTTGCTTGAACTGACAGAGACTAGAAATTTGATGTACTGAGTACAAATTTCACATCTGCCCCACTCACGACCAGGATTGTTGCAATGCTGGGTGACTCATGACTACTATCAGTAGTATGAATTTGCTATACGATAGGTGGTTGGGAATATTATGTTGTTCGTTTCCTATACACTTACACCTTTTGTTTTGTTTGGTAAAAGCACTTGTCTTATTACCTTAATTTGTGCCTTCTGGGCAACAGATTATCATTTTTCCACGAAATTATTTGTCTGTTACTAACTGGCCCATATCTGCATGTCTTGAATGATACTGACCTTGTTTTTAGCAGAAGATCTCCCTTATTGTTTGCTTTTCCACCTAAAGCCAGAACTGATATTGCAATATTTTCTTAGGTAGAGAAAATGCACAGTAGTGGATTGATAAAAGGAGGCTCACTAGAAAATGCCTTGGTTTGTAGGTGAGACCCCCCCCCCCCCCCCCCCCCCCCCTTAGTGAGTTAGTGAATGGCAGAAACGAGGGTCGGCAACTACTGTAGTTTTAGAACCTGAATTTTCAAAGAAGAAATGCTTCATTTTTGTTGGAAACGGTGCAAGACATTATGCTGCGTAATGTGCCAAAGTTATCTTTTGAAACCTTTGGAAGCAACAAGCCAAAGCAGGCCGCGTACTTTTCTTTTTGGCTCCATTGATTGACATGTTGCATTCCGGTAATCATCTACAGTGCAGATAAAGGTCGGTTAAACCCGCCGTTGCGTTTTGATGAGGAACCATGTCGCCATAAGGCCTTGGATCTTATTGGTGATCTTTCTCTTTATGCACGGTGCGGTAGTCAAGGGCTTCCGGTGGGACATGTAGTTGCTTACAAGGTATCTGACCCATTTCACTCTCAAATTTACAATATGTAAACTTTCACGTGCAAATATTAAGGTGATTATGATGGTGCAAAATGACGGGTACCGATCGAGATACTCATAAGCACGTTCAAATATCGTAGCAAATTAGATATCTGAATTGTACCAACCGTAAAACATTATATTTCTAGAAAGTAGATGCGTTGTAAAATTTGACGCAACACAATAATATTACCTTATCATTGCTGTATGCGAGATATACGGATATGCTTAAACTTAGCGGGTAGCCCTGCAAGTTCACATCGTATGCGAGATATTCAGATGGATGGCATTGACTCTTTCTGAGTTAGCTATCACTGTCATTGGTTATGGAGATGTTCCCTGGATCCTTAACATCCTTTTGGCTGTTTGGTTTCTTAAGAAAAATGAAGATCATTTTCCCTTGCATGGAGTGATTACCGTAGCATCTGGAGTCAATTCTGCCAGAAATTGATATCTACTGGGCATGTTTATGCTCTCTGATATTCCTTATTGTCATGGCTACCTATAGCAAATGATAGTTAGTGGGTTTTGCTTAAGAGTGGAAAAGTAATTCCAGATTTCCAAACTCACACAGAGGGAAGACTCGCATTGTTAAGATAATAAGGCTAACCCCTGCTGTAGTCGGCTTAAGTGGACTCATGTTTATTCCTTCGATGGGATGCTTAATGCCTTCTGCTGCAGCTTATTGGTTAGGGGTAGTTGAAGGAGAGTATCAAATTGTCTTAAATTTTCAGTTGTACATTTGGATGTAATCATTTCTTGGTAGTGCCCTTGTAGCAATGGGCCATTGTGTGGCAATTTTGACTGGGGATAATTGTCCTCGTAGAGTCCCTTAATTTTGGGTGTTTTAGTTAGAGACCCCTTGGATTCATATTTGGCTATATCAGTCCCTGTAATTTTGACAAGTTATTGACACCCACTCTGACAAACTTCCAATGGGATTCCCCCTTGCCATTGTCCTACGTGGTAATGTCGTGGGCATTGTTGGTGCATTGACATTTTATGGAATCTACCAGATAGTCAAATATATGTAGGGAGTAACATCATCATATATAAAGTACACTGGCTCAGTTAACCTAGCACCCAAAGCAAGAGAGGTGTACGTGCAGTTTCCCTTTCGATCCCCATTTAATTGTGCCAATGGCAACTCAATCAAATTGGTTAGGTGATTTATTTCAAACTATTTGGTCAAATAGATGGTCTGCTGTTTTCACCATAAAATGCTAGCATCAATCTCACTTAGATGTTAGTACAGCATAGCAACTTATCACCATTAGCATGGTTGATGCATTCCCTTTGGTATTTTGTTACTCTGCTGAAAGAGTGAAAGGAAAACTTGAATTCTAACTGATTGTGCAATATATTACTAGGAAGATTTGTTTCCCTTCTGGATCCGGTTTGAAGTACATACCTAAGTCCGGTCCTGAATTTCTTTGCATCCTCTTGATCTTGGCTAGTGTTATAGTTTGAGCTTTCATAATGACAATATTCTCTGCTATGTCGTGCATAATTCCTTCATTCAAATCGGTCAGAGAAAGGTTTCCTTCTAAGGCTCACAGTACCTAATTACACGAAGCAAATTGGTCTACTAGAGTGGAATAAAATTTGATCTTTGTGTAATCAGGCAGTTCGAGCATTGGAAGGAAACCTTTCCTTAAGCGATTTTGAATGAAGGAATTAGGTCACGACATAGTAGAGCATATAGTCGTTATGAAGGCTCATATTATAGCAGCAGCCAGGATAAGGAGGATTCAAAGAAATTCAGGATGATGGCCCTGCAAAGCCAAGAACAAGCCACAAGCAAGTTTGATGGCCCCAATAGCTAGTATGGCCTTCAACCATCCAGGCCCAAGCTGTGGTGTTCAACAGACTACCCAAGAGATGGACTTGGGAGAAATGTCAGTTGATGGTCGTCACGGTAGTGGAGGCTCTTAATATTAATACAAGTTGAGAGGACAGATCCTACTTCCACAGTTCCATGAGCTCTGACCTGTGGCCGCATGTTAGCACTTGTTATTGGTAATAGAAATGGACCAAATCTAGAAAGGCAAAAAGCACGTCATGTTTCGTTTTGTCTATGTTGCTGATTTGAGTAAGTATAGTTCGAGGTATTCGAGTAATTGTCATTGCTGGTTTAACAATGTGCAAGATTGGAACTACAAAAAACTCAAAGCAGGAGGGGTCTTTCTTGTGATCTTATAGGGACAATGGGTTGCTGCAATTTTTTGGTTGGAAAGTTAGGGAGCCAGGGTCTTTCTTCATGATGCTTAGAATAGTTTCTCTCATAATCTTTTCCCGGTGTAGTCAATGTGTATGATTCTAATCGTCCCGTACTCTACAAAATAACTGATGCACTTGGAGTCGACGAACTCGGAATGGGCTGAAATTTGGTCGGTTGCATGAAAACGGGTCGCTGATCAATACTCACTGCTATGCCATGACCGATGTCGTATTTTTGTGTTTCGTAGTCATCTTGATGGGTTTTTAGGTAATTTTTATAATTTCAGTGGCGTTTTTGTAATTTTTCCTTTCCTAGGTAATTAGGGTTTACACCATATAAAAGGGTATTTTTAAGATTCCCAGAGCAGACTTTTGTTATTAATTTTGATAATCGAATTTCGAGAGAACAAATTGTTCCTCTTTTCAATTTCGAATTTCTGTTTAGCCAATTTCTATTGCGATTTGGCATTGTATGGTATCAGAGCTCAGGTTGCCTTGAACCAATGGCTGAATAGATTGGCGGTGGACGTGGACGGTGGGGTCGTGGTGGCTAGGGATGTGGAATCGTTCCTGAAGCAGATGAACAATCGCGTCAAAGAAACCTGCGGGACATAGAGATTGAAGAGCAGAGAAGGCGAATCCAGGATTTGGAACGACAATTTGCGCAGGCGGGGTTGGGCGTTCAATCCGAAGATGGTGTGGAATCTGAGGATCCATCCGATCATGAAGAGGAGGACGTCATTCCTTTCAGGGTTCTGAACTAGGGGCGGAATCGGGGAGTACGACCTGGAAATCAGCCCTCTTTCCGTCATATCAAGATGACGATCGAGATTCCGGAGTTTGAAGGTAAGATTCGTCCTGATGAGTTTATTGACTGGTTACATACAGTCGAGAGGGTCTTTGATTTTAAGGATCTGATTGAAAAACAGAAAGTTAAATTAGTGGCTATAAGGCTACGGAAACATGCCTCGATATGGTAGGAGCATGTGAAGAAGCAACGTGCTAGAGAGGGGAAACCGAAGGTGGATCGCTGAGATAAGATGAAGAAATTGCTGCGAAAAAAATTTCCGCCTACTCATTACAAGCAGGAGGCGTTTATTGAATATCGCAATGTTAAGCAGCGAGAATTGACATTCGAGTAGTATACTGAAGAGTTTGATCGCTTGCAGATGCGTTGTGATGTGGCTGAGGAAGATAAGCAAACAATTGCTCGATATTTGGCAGGGCTGCGGACTGAAATTTCTGATGTTGTCCAATTACAACAGTATTGGACCTATGAGGATGTGTGCAGATTATCCTTGAAGGTGGTAGCGTAGTGTAAAAGGAAGGGCAGTAGTTCCAAATTTCAGAGTCGGTGGTCAGGCAAAGAATTCCGAGGAAAATCAGGAAGTTCTTCAGCCAACTCGACACCAACAGTAGTTAAGGGTGCGACTTCTAAATCTGCATCCAAGGAGGGACAGAGTAGTGCTGGAACTAGCAGGGGAGGAGCTACAACCAAGTGGTGTTACGGGTGTCAGGGAATCGAGCATTTCGCTGCTGATTGTCCGAATCGACAGATTGTGACGCTAGTTGATAATCCAGCTTTTGATGAAGATCTAGTCTATGATGAATCTGACGGAAAACAGGAAGATGCGGATCTGGATCAGAAAGAGATTACTTATGCTGATTCTGGTGAGTCCCTAGTCGTTAGAAGAGTTTTAAATGTTGCTGTGGAGGAAGATGAATCGTGGCTTAGGCATAATATTTTTTATACTAAGTGTACTAGTGGAGGGAAAGTATGTAGCTTGATAATAGATGCAGGGAGCTGCGAGAATGTGGTGTCCACTACCATGGTAGAGAAGTTGGGGTTGAAAACAAAAGATCATCTTCAACTATACAAACTATCGTGGCTTAAGAAAGGGAACGAAGTGAAGGTGAGCAAGAGGTGTCTTGTGCAGTTTTCGATTGGAAAAAAGTATGTTGATGAGGTGTGGTGCGATGTGGTTCCAATGGATGCTTGTCATATTCTGTTAGGGAGGCCATGGCAGTTCGACAGAAAGACACAGTATGATGGTTTCAAAAATACCTACACCTTCAAGAAAGATGGCCGGACCATTACCCTAGGTCCTTCAGATTTGAGAAAAGAGTTGAAGGATAATCTGCTGTTTAGGTCACAGTTCCAGGAAGAGGCGGTGAGGGTGCCTATGCTTTTTGCCGTTGTGGTGATGGAGTAGAGTTCTGACAGTTCTGAAATTCCTATATAAGTTCTGCCCTTGCTTGAGGAGTTTGTTGATGTAGTACCGGAAGTGATGCCACTTGAGTTGCCGCCCATGAGAGACATTTAGCATTGTATTGATTTAATTCCAGGAGTGGCTATTCCCAATAAGGCAGCTTACAGAATGAGTCCTAAGGAACATGAGGAGCTGTTGGATAAGGGGGCGGTCCGAGAGAGCATGAGTCCCTGCGCAGTGCTGGCTTTGTTGTTTCCCAAGAAAGATAGGTCGTGGAGAATGTGCATAGATAACAGAGCTATCAACAGAATCACAATCAGGTATCGATTTCCTATTTCAAGATTTGATGATTTGATTGATCAGGCGGGAGTATTGAATAAGGTGGCAGATGCATTGAGTAGAAGACATTCCTTGCTGTCTATGATGCAGGTGGGAGTTTTGGGCTTTGATTTTTTTGAAGGATTTGTATGTTGATGATCCCTATTTTGGAGATATTTGGGGGAAGTGCAAAATAGAGCCCTTTAAGCAGTTTCTGACTGTGGAGGGTTTTCTTTTCAAAGGCAACAGATTGTGTATCCCTCAGTGTTCTTTGAGGGAATCCATTATTATTTAGAGTCATGCATGAGGTCTAGCTGGGCATTTTGGAGGTGGATAAGACGATGGCCTTGCTGTGTGAACACTTTTATTGGCCCCGAATGGAACGCGATGTGACTCGATTTGTAGAGAGGTGCAGGGTATGTCATGTGACAAAAACCAGAGGAACCAATGCTGGTTTATATATGCCTCTACCTGTCCTAGTTGCGCCATGGGAGGATGTCAGCCTTGATTTCTTGTTGGGATTGCCAAGAACACAGCGGAATAAAGATTCCATAATGGTGGTTGTCGACAGATTTTTGAAGATGGCGCGCTTTATTCCCTGTAACAAGACCTTTGATGCTTCACAGGTCGATCGTTTATTTTTGCAGGAGATTGTTAAGTTACATGGAGTTCCCAAATCCATAACCTCAGATTGTGATGTGAAGTTTGTGAGTCACTTTTGGCGCACTCTTTGGAGGCACATGGGAACCAGATTGCAATTTAGCTCTTCTCACCATCCCCAGACTAGGCAAACTGAAGTTGTTAACCGAAGCTTGGGGAACTTGCTGCGAAGTTTGATTGGAGATAGCCCGCGGCAATGGGACTTGGTGTTACCTCAAGCAGAATTTGCCTACAACAGGTCGCAGAATTTGCCTACAACAGGTCACAGAATCGAACTACAGGCAAGAGTCCTTTCGATATAGTTTATGAGCGTAATCCAATTACTCCTCTAGATCTCATGCCTTTGCCAGTTCACAAGCAGTTTAGTTTAGACACATATGAGCATGCGAAGCAAATCAAAGAGCTGCATTCACAGGTTCATAACCAGATCAACAAGTAGAACATGAAGTATAAGTAGCAAGTGGATATGCGCAGGAAAAGAGTCCTCTTCAAAAAGGGCAATCTAGTGTGGATTCACCTCAGGAAAAGAACGTTTTTCAGCTAGCAGGTTTGGCAAGTTGCAACCTAGAGCTGATGGGCCGTTTAGAGTTCTTGAGCGAATTAATGACAATGCTTACAAGATTGAGCTGCCGGGTGAGTACAATGTATCCGGAACTTTTAATGTAGCAGCTTTGTCACGTTACCATGCAGATGAGGAAGAACCTAAGGAGATTGTGTCATGCCCCGACCCTCAGGTACGCGACCATCCCTTCCATTCGTCAGGTCAAAGGATGATTTCCCAGGCACATCATCGACCCATTTACTTTTTATCTTTCAATTATACGCATGCGGAAGTGATATAAAACCCCAGACAAATAATCAAACACAGCGATAAACAAGCAGGAGATACAACAACAATACCACCATTTTATTTATCTTCATTTAGCCCAACAGGGAAACGTACAGATCTACAAACCCATCTCCAGGGCTGTTTCCTATGCCTCACAAAAAGATACCAGACAGGGCTAAGGGTCTACTACCACCACTACCAACTATTATACACAATAAATTTCCAAAAGCTCCTCCGCAGCTCAACTCGCACCCCGGGCTACCAGTACGCCATTACGAGAACCTGAAAGGCGATCAGCCACGGCGAATGAGATATACATCTCAATGAGTCAACGCCTAAGTCTGATTAGGACGTTGATTCACTCAAACAGCCTAACTTACAATACCAAACAGCAACGCGGCCCAACGGCCAATAAACAACCACATACAACTCACATTGCCTTCAGCCACACAACAAATATCTCCTGGTATTCAAACACAACAGGTCAAGGTATACAACCAGAACACACGTCAGTCACTCAGGCATTCAAGCACTCAGGCACTATGCAACATGCGTGTTCCAGTTATTACTGCAAGAGTTGCCCCACTCTCGCCACAATACAGCCACATTACTAGTACTCTTCCGGTTGTACCGGGCGTCGTCCCACAACGTTCACGGCGACGGCAACTAATAGCCCCTCAAGACCCCTAAGGCAAGCATATTAGGATTCCAATATGGACTTCGGCCCATCACTAACTGCGACCAGCTTCTGAAACAATCGTAGTATTCCGAACTCTCGCCGGTACGAACTGCTAGGCTTCCGATAAGTCGTGGGATTCCGAACTCCCGCCGGCACGAACTTCTCAGGCTTCCGATAGGTCGTGGAATTTCGAACTCCCGCCGGCATGAACTTATCAGGCCACAGATCCGAGTTACCCCGGGTACCGTCTACGTCCCTAGTTACTTTAGGGTGACGTTTATCCATCGTGTGACCACACAATAACACAGGCAACCAGGCCAATTCATATCTTCGCATTTAGCCAACGCAAACTCAATCATGCTCAAAACTCGGCTCAAGGCCATTTTCATGTTCAACTCGGCCCTTGGCCATTTTCGTACTCAAAACCACAATTGGTCACATGGACTTTTAAAAATTTATTTAAACATGGCATTTAAAACAAGTGGGATCATTCAGCAAAAATGCGCAATCCACACTCAAGCCATCAAACAGTAAATCAATCAGTGATCATACATTCACTATTCATCCACCGATAAATATCCGAATCCGGACTATTTATCTCCACATCAGTTATAAATCCAATCTAATTAATTACCACAAAGCAGATAATTCCCCATGGTAACTAATTAAACTACGGTAACTAACTAATCTATTTACCGTTACTTAATTAAACTAAACCTAAGTGCAATTAACAGCCTAATCAGGGATTAGGGGTTAACACACTTCGATAACTGGCGGCGACGGTCGGCGTCGACCTGCGGTGAGCGGCGGCGGCGGCGGTCTGGCGGAAAATTCCGGGGAACTGTCCTATGGACTCGCCTCGACGACGCGAACGCGGCTACGGCGACGGTTTGCGATGAAGATACTCGGACGACAGTGAACAGCCAAGGGCAGCAGTTGTGGCGACGAAGGCGGAGCTTGAAACGAAGCGGAACGCGCCGGTTCTCCAAGACCAGCCTCTGTTCTGACCAAGCCCACGAAAATCCAGTAACTTCCTGGACAAACAGTCCTCAGATCCTCGTATTTCTTGATCTTACGGTCACGTAGGAGAAAACGGAGCTCGATTCGCCCTCCGGACGAGTTCAAACGAGCGATTCCAAGTCCGACACGCGCTGAAAAACGGGAAAACGGGGCTCTCGGGTTTGGGCTTGTAGACGGCGATTCGGGTGGCGGTTGGCTCGGATCACGGTGGGGGATGGTGTTTTGGTGAGGTGGTGAACAACGAGCGGCGGCGACAACCCACGGTGGCGTACGACGATCGGCGGTCCGGCGAACGGCGGGGGCGGCTAGGTTCAAGCCAAGAAGAAGATGAAGATGGTGATGGTGAAGTGAAGATGAACGTGAGATGCAAGGGGATAGGCTGCCGTGAGTTCCAAGAGGGGGAGAGAGAAGAGAGAGAGAGAGAGAGAGAGAGAGGAGAGAGAAAAGGAAGAGAGAGAAAGTTGTCTTTAGGGGTATTTTGGTCATTTCCATGATCAAAGGTCAAAAAGTCAAAAAGCAAGAGGATATTTACTTGGCATTCAATGAGGTGGGGCCCACGGTCAATCGGTATTAATTGTTTCTGGCGTATATGAATAATATCTGAGGGTATTTCGGTAATCTGATAATTCAGGACTGGTTTAGGATATTTGGTTCAGGGTTAGGCTCGGGCGCGAAGAAAAAATGAAGATAATATCCTCGGCGCGACAAACTAAAAGAATTACAATTATCTATGCTTCGGCCGATGATCAAAGCCTCCCAGATCAAACAATTCCGTATCCGATAATTGTCACTCAATTCCAAGAGTCCCAATATTATTCATTTAATAGGCCTTGAAATATTGGGATGTCACAGATTGAACCTAAGGAGACTGATATCAATGAAGATGAAGCAGATTCGAGAGCGAATCTTTTCCTAGCAGGGGAGGATGATGCACTTGGAGTCGACGAGCTTGGAATGGGCTGAAATTTGGTTGGCTGCATGAAAACGGGCCGCTGATCAATACTCACTGCTATGCCGTGACCGACGTCGTATTTTCGCGTTTCGTAGTTGTCTTGATGGGTTTTTAGGTGATTTTTATAATTTCAGTGGCGTTTTTGTAATTTTTTTTCCTAAGTAATTAGGGTTTACACCATATAAAAGGGTGTTTTTAAGATTCCGAGAGCAGACTTTTGTTATCGATTTTGATAATCGAATTTCGAGATAACAAATTGTTCCTCTTTTCAATTCTGAATTTCATTTTAGCCAATTTCTATTGCGATTCGGCATTAAAAACCGCAATAGATTGTTTCACCTGTACCACGACACTCTAATATAACATTGCAATACAATTTCAACATTTCACATAGGGTAGTTTATTATGCAGACTAAGGTGGTAGAATTTTAGAGAAATAACTGAAACAGCAACAAACAGGTCTAAGAGCGACCTCTATGGTTTTCTCTGTGCCTTTAGGATTAGCTAAAACCGTCATCTCTTCTTGCGTAAGGATTCTTGCTCTAGCAACCCTGTTTCTTGGCATATTAATCGTGACACCCAACAGAAGTAGCAAAGCCGATAAAGTTTTAGTATGATTTTTATTTGCCATTACAATATGGTAAACGAAATTCCTTGAGTATTTATATAGTGCTCCATTTAACAATCATACCCTGATTAAATCATCAACAATCCTCACTTGATCAGGCAATACTTGGGAGACCACTAGAGGAAGTGTCAGATTTCAATTCCAATTAAGAATGGAAATCTTCCCGATTGAAATAGATAAATTCATTCCTATGAAAAGAATGAAATGAAAGGAGAAAAGCAGGTCCTGTAGCTATACACTATGTACCGAAATCTGCTAAGATGGTAGAACATACTGTTGACCAGCTCAGCTTACTATCATTGTATGCCTATATCTAGCTTACAATCAGATGGTAAAAGCACAATGAAAACCACAAATTTTTCCATCACATATCAAACGTCTAACTCACTGGACAGCTCCATAATTTGTGCTCCTTATCAGAAACTCAAACTAAACTGTCTCGCTCGAGACAAGTCAAACAAGTATGGTTCCCTGCCGAGGAAAAAATTACGTGCAACAATCAGATGCCCTCCATTGCAGAAGCATTTAGATATGTTTGCTATTGCTTGTGCAGTCCGTCTTGATCGCGGCCTTTTTATGATTGAGGCAAATGCTTGATCAGTAAAGACTCAAAGTCGATCATCTCAAGCAATTCAACCGGCTTTACTGTTAAGAAAAGTCTAAAAACTCAGTTACACAAACCATCCAATTCTCTGACCAAAAAAAAAAAACCATCCAAGTCAATGGTCACTATGGATTCATCCCTTGTTTAAGAAAACAAACTAAATGGATTTAAATTTCCTACATATAGGATTTATATGATTTTTATATACACATGATCTCCATTCACCTATTAAACTAACATGCATTGCTTGACCATGAGGTTAGTTGGGAATATCTCTATCTGGTTTAAAATTCCACTGGAATTCAAAACTTAAAATCTCTTTTAGACCCTTAAAATCAAATTAAGCTACTTCGCCAATTCTATCTGAAAAAGTAAACCTAATCCTACTCTAATTCCACGATGATTAACCCTCTATAAATAATCCACTCGCTAAGCCTCCAACAATTTGAACATTAACGGTCCCAATATCTCTCCTATCGGTTAGAGATCAAATTCACTAAGGATTCACCATTTTTCATCGGAAAGTTCTGATGGCCGTTCTCGGAAGAAAGCTGCGCGTTGGCTCGTTGAGAAGTTAGGAATCGGCAAGAAGATAGCAAGAAGAGGATACTTCGCAGTGTACATCGGTGAAGAGAGACAACGTTGCGAGATCCTGGTGAATTTGTTGCATTCTGTAATGTTGCAAGCACTGTTGAATCAGTGCCGAGATTAGTTGGACGAGCGCACAGGACCTTACTTGGATTGCTCACCCGAATTACTCAAAATTGGGTTCTTGAATTGGCCAAGGCCGAAGTAGGAGAGACCAACCATAATCTTGCGATTAAGAATGATGGGATCATACATGCCGATATGAGCCCGATTCGGTCGTTTAGTAATTTCATTGTAATGCCATAGGACTTAATCTTAGTTTCTCCTTTGGATTAGGTTCTAATGTACATGTGAAGACCATGTTTTTTAATTTGAATGGATGAATGAAGTTTCTCCGCAGGTATTATTATTGATGTGTTTATTTTGTGATGAATTACTCGCAAAAACTAGTACAAGCCAGCATTTTTCACGATCTTTTCTGCCATGGAGATGTTCATCCTAGGTCAAATACATCTAAAAGCACTTATCAAAGAGATTTCTAGTGCGGCTCATGTATTTTTTTTTTTTTTTCAGAGGATCGCCGGCCAGAATAATCTCTGAACAAAAGGATTTCATCTTGACACAAGTGGTCTCTGAACAAAAAGATCCTATCTTATTCAAATAGAATGTCTCCATCTTAATTTATTTGTGCAATCAGAATTGTTCAATCAGATTGTTCTGCTCACGAGATGAATTAGCTAATCTTCCTTGGTCAAACGAAATGAAAGTCGACATCCTCGACTCGATATTAAAAGTAGTTAATTCCAACCACTCATGGAAGCTCTGAGTAAAAAAAAAAAAGAGTTGACATGACAGTTTCAAGTACCTCTTTGATGTACAACTCATATGTTCATATCACAAGTCATCGCATTGCTTCATCAGTTCTCATAAGCTGTCAGCCTGTCACACCTTCATGGCAACTCCAGACTTAGGACTCTCAGTCTCACTCTTCAAACAATACAATACTCGCTGAAAGCAAAGCGAAATAGGGACACCGTATATCTATATGGCGGTTCGCCGAGTCTCCATCTCAAGCTCGATCTTGACTGCTCCTCGCCTCGGCGATGCTGACCCCTTGTCTCATCACTGTACAGACATAACTGTAAGCCTTCTACAAGTAAGGATAAGTAATATTATGCTAAGATATTCCACAAATATGGGTAGCCAACCAAGTATAAACATGTAGTTAGTCATTTGCAGGTTAAATTACGTAGTATCAAGTTGACAGAGCACAATAGTAACAGAGTATTATCAATGGTGAAAGACACGGCGAGAATTAATATTATATGCGACCTGTGTTATAGCCAGATCATATCACCATCTCGTCTTTAAAAAAAATTATGAGAATAGGTTCAGTCATATTCATACAAACGCACACCTTCTAACCGGATAATTTCCATATACAAACATTAAATTTGTGTTGAGCAGGCAATCGCAATCCAAATCACATGTATTCTCAAGCCTTTTGGGATTTGCTTTACTCTGAAACTACGAGTATGTATTCTCAACTTTATCTAGTTAAATGGAGATCTTTCTTTACTGACAAATTTTTTCTGAAAAAAAAAAAATCAGCTGTCCCCATCCTAAAGGAGATGTTCCATTTCAAACACACCTGCATATGCTTGGCAATAGTCACCTTATTCTTAATCCCTTCAAGACCTTCAAATCTGTTCTTCACAACAAAATTGAATAGCTGAAATGATGCTACCAATGGATGAAGACCTTCGAGGATGTAACTTCTCTGGCTCTCCATACATAATACAAGCAAGCACTCCGTCCAAGCTTAATAAAACCTTCTGCAAGGGAACCACAGTTAGCAAACAAGGAGCAGGTAGCAAACATGGTGGACATGCATCTGGTCTTCACCACTGGACTTCTCGATACAATCAGAAATACTAATTCTTCCTTCCACTTCTAGAATCTTAAGGATATTTCTCGCATTGACACCTGTTGTCACACGAGATTTTGCGAGCAAGATAGGCATAACAAAACACCAAAATAGGACTCTATTCAGCTATTCTCTAAGCCAGCCTAAAAAACTTAGAGGTGGATACTCATGATTGTGTTACCAGAATGAAGAATCAAACTGAATAATTTCAAAAAGGCGTTCATCAAATATGCACAGAATTGATTCCGAAAAGACAAATGATACAAGCAGGAAACATAAAATACGTAATTCAGAACGACAGCAAGTTCATTGGCCGGACTCGTCAAGCAGCACATTGTCCAATTTGCACCATGAAACCTTATAGAGCATGTAACCTCAAACTGATTGTCGATAACACAGAATACTAAATATAAGGCATGCATATCTATTGTTCACAGCTCAAAAAAAAAAAAAAAATGCTAAGTCGCCACCTTTAGCATGGAAGTGACCTCCCAATTACAAGCCACAAGGTGCTTCGGTTTGAAATTGGCAACTAAAAACAGAACGAAAGCAGACATTGAAGTCTCCAGTCAATGATTTTAGTTTTGATTTGGTGTGAAAGGTTGATACTAAAGCCGAAAGCAGTAATTAGCATCCCCAAGATTTTTCAATGGATCAGATCAATAATCGGTGTGGTATCGGCAATGAATATAAGGAAAGAACAGGGGATTATCTCATCTCGCACACGTCAATATACAGAGCCATCATCATGTTTCAAAACTTTGTTTGCATAACGAGACAAACATTAAAGCGGCATGAATAATGCTGCAAAAATTAGGCATGATATGATAAAGAAACTGGCAACCATGTTCAACATTTCAAGTCAATAGCTGCATGTCCACTAACCAGGCAGCATAGCTGAAGTACCAAGGACCAGGTGGAGTTCCTGTGCTATTTGAAACTGTGACACAGTATTGACAAGATCTTAAATTTCATTTGCATCAATGGCAGAAGGGTTATATGCCACTAAAAGCCCCAAAAAACCCGAGACCTCCAAAGAATGCTCCACTGATGGTAGAAATTTCAGCTTCCCTTTCCATTCAACAGCCAGTTTCATTTCAGCTTCCGTGTCCTGGGGCTCAAGCTCTGCCGAAGATCTTACAAATTCTCCAAGAGGAAGATACAACTCCTTCTAATCACCCCAATATCTAGTAACCCATCTCTATCCTGGGGGTAAAATCCTTCCATGGCATCTAGCACCAACTTTGCAGCGACCGCATATGTTTAAATAATTTCCAGCACCATATCTGTTTTTCTTTCTTTGCCACCAAGAGAAAAACTCTCTCTCTCCCTCCAAATCATTCCCTTCATCAGAATCTGCATTTCCTCAATGCCGGCTTAGCTCTCGCACCATTTGCCAGGTTCGTCCTCAATCTTCACCATGTGATTTCTACATTGCGCCCTTTCAAAACTCTGCTCTATAGGTGGGTTCTTTCTTTTTGGGTGGTTTCTGGTGTTGGTGCTTCGATGGAGAAACTCCGGCGAGCTGAAGCGGGCAGAGTCAAAGAAGGAGAACCTCTTCAAAGCGTACGAGCAAGAGCAGTCACAAGACTTAGATGGCATCCGGAGGTCGCTTGAGTGCCTCTCTGAGGCACTTAGCAAAGGTTGAGAGGTTGCCTGTGAAGTCGCATTGTGGGAGGACGAGCTGCATTCGGCGCGGTGGAGGGTCGAGGAGTGCAAGGAGGAAGAGTCAATTGGTTCTAACATGCGACGCGCTTAACCAGTGCGTCTCACTGATTAGTGATAAGGAGAATAAGCTGAGTCCTTTGATACAGTCGACTGAGGAATGTCGCAGGGATTATAAGTCGAAGGAGGAGGTGGAGATGCTATGACAAGAATTGGACTTGAAGGAGAAGAAAGTCGCGTCAGTGCAGAGTTTGCTTAAGGAAAATGCTTGGGAACTTGATTCGAAAGTGGAGAAGTTGGGTTTGGTGAAGCGTTCTCTTGATGAGTGCTCTAGGGAGGTTGAATTGACAACAGAGGAATTGAGTATGGTGCAGAGCCTGCTTGATGACAGATTTGAGGCACTCGATGAGAGTGAGAAGAGGTTGAGATTTCTAGAGCTCACGATCGAATAGTGGGATAAAAAGGTCGTGGCCGGAGAATGGAGTCGCTTGATGATGATAAGAAAAATGACTGTCAAGTTGAATTTAAAGCGAAAGAGGAGTAACTCTAGTGAATCCCTAAATTCATCGACAAGCGGTCGATGGAGCTTGAATTTAAAGAGAGTCAACTTGATTCATCAATATATCAATCAAGGAGCACAAAGAGGAGCTAAAATCCAAGGAAAAGGAGTTTGAGGAAATCAACAAGTTGATCAATGAGCGGTGGACGTCACTTATTTTGAAAGATGGGGAATTGAGGTCCATTGAAACATCTATTGGAAAGCTTTCCAAAGAGCTTAAATCCCAAGAACATAAACCAGAATATATGATGTAGCACGTGAAGCAGTGCAAAGAGGAAATCGAGAGTCAAAGAAGGAATATTTGGCTTCAATCCAGGCAAAACCGGAAGAAATTGCCAAATTTCTTTGACTCGGTTTTATCTTTACACTCTACAAGCTTTTCATCGTATTTCCAATTTACCTTCCTTGGATTTAAGCTTTCTTGACAGCTTTCCAATAGATATCTAAATAGATCCCAATTCCCTACTATTCAAAATAAGTGTTGTCAACCACTCATTGATCAACCTGTTTATTTCCTCAAACTCCTTTTCTTTGAATTTGAGCTGCTCTTTGTGCTCCTCGATTGATATATTGATGGAATCAAATCGACTCTTTTTAGATTCAAGCTCCTCCGACCGCTCGTCCACGGACTTAGGTATTCCCTAAAGTTTGTCCTCATTCACTTTAAGTTCAACTTAACAGTCATTTATTTTATCTTCGAGAGACTTCATTCTTCGGCCATGACCTCCTTATCCCACTATTCGATCTTGTGCTTCAGAACTCTCAACCTCTTCTCTCTCTCGTCGAGTACCTCGAATCTATCATCAAGCAGACTTTGCACCATACTCAATTTCTTTCTTGTCAATTCAACCGCCCTAAAGTACTTATTAACAGAACGCTTCACCGAACCCAACTTCTCCACTTTCAAATCAAGTTCCCGAGCATTTTCCTCGAGCAAACTCCGCACCAAGCGACTTCCTTTCTCCTTCGAGTCCAATTCCTTTCACAACATCTCCACCTTCTCCTACTTCGAATCATGATCCCTGCGACATTCCTTAGGCGACTACATCAGAGAACTCAGCTCCTTCTCCTTGTCCCTAATTAGCAAGATACACTCATTAAGTGTGTCGTCTGTCAAAACCAATTGAGTCTCCTGCTTCTTGTGTCCATCCCAGCCTTGACTTCGTGGGCAACCTCTCACCCTCATTGAGTCCCTCGTAGTGGCACTTGAGCGACCTCTGGAATCCTCCAAGTCCTTCCACCGGAGTGTGAGCAAGAGAATCGAGGCTGCCTGCAACTGCACTTGCTTGTACGCCTTGAAGAGGTTCTCCTTCTTCAACTCCGCCTGCTTCAACTTGCGGGAGATTTTTCTCCATCCAAGAACCAACATCGGAAACCACCCGAAATGAAAAAACCCACCTATAGACTAGTGCCGATTAATCTCTCTCTCTCTCTCTCTCTCTCTCTCTCCTGTGCTCTACCTCAGTGCGTCGAGATCTCTTTTCTCTTGCCAAAGCACAACGTTGGAGGCTCAGGTTCAGATTCGTGCTAGTGGTTGGGTTTGAAGTCCCAGAAAAAGAATGATACGGATGAACTCATCAATCAGAGTTATTGTTAATGGATGATGCTAACAGACATAATTCCTTTCTTAAATGCACCTAAGCACATGCATTCAGTAGAAGGAGGTTGGGGGGGCGAATGACTAGAACTCGTAGCTGCTGCCCACCCTTAGGCCCTACACTAAACATAATTAAAAGGATCGGTCGTTGACATTGCCAGATAAGATCTCTACAACGAGAACTTAGGCACTTCAAGAACATGATCACATTATACAGTCACAAAATAGATGAGCAGATCACAATAAAACTCAAGTGGACTCCAACCAAGGAAACCCAATAATTCAAGAAGTACATGCTCATATTGTACATACAGGTATTACCCGGCCAACATCAACTACGATACTTCACTGACATTCATCCAACCTGTTCATAGTAGTCATTCCTTTCCCGGACACGCCGCTAATCTCATGATAAAAGCTATGCCTATCCCTTGGTCCCAGTGGGAATAGCAAATAAAACAAAGACAAAAGTCTAAACGTATCATTTGTAGCACAAACTGATACTTCCTTAAAATGCAATTGACAACTGCTTCTCCCATTGATTTAAGGTAGAGCACATCAGAACAATTTTTGGAAGAACTAACAAAGGTAAATTAAAAATGCAATGTTGACTTGCTATACAGCCTAAACTAAGTTGGTAGCGTGAATAATGATAAATAGAATTGACACACTTAAATGTTGAAGAAACAGAAATGTAATTATTGCGAAGATGAAAAACAAGTAAAGATGGAGTTCCTCTAGTTTCAAATTCTCAAAATCTAAACATGTCCAAAAACTTGATATTATTCACCCAAAAAATTGTGACCAATTGCAGCATGTTACTACTTAACTCGAAGAAAAAATGATTTCAAAAATAGCAACAAATAATATGTTCCTATTCACTAGCAATTTATTTGGAAAAGAAAATCCATTTTTAATTGAAATATGTACGGGATAAAATAGAATGACTAACTTACATATTTTGACATTGGTATAGTACTTATGAGATAATTAATCTAGGATATTTGGGAGAAATAAAAGGATTGTGATTCCTGTAAAGTAGGAGGTTTTCTTTATTTTCTGTGCTAGTATACATTAGATTTCTTGGTATCACCGTGACTATGCTGTACTCGCGCCGCGGTGTGAGGTGTTGCACGCCAAAAATTGCCTATAATTGGAGTCCAATAAATGAAAGAGCAAATGGGTTTTGTTTGATTCCTAAACTAGAAAACATGGTCTAAACCATACAATAATCAGATAAAAGAAAGCTACATTTGAGCCAAAGCCCAATAGCTGTCGCTAAAGTTAAACGTCGCATCGCATAGGAGAGTGATGAGTTGTATCTTGAAGACTTAAATGACAATAAGATAATAGGCAGAATTATTTTTGATGACTTGCACTAGTGCTCACACGAGGATTTATGCAGTCAGTGGGTCATGAGCTTGAGTCATACGCTGCGTAGATAGAACCGATAACAGTGTATTAATGGGAATTTTTTTTAGAACAGGAAAGTCAAAGGGTGTCAAGAGCTAATCAACGTCATTTTAACAAAATAAGGGGAATTAAATTCGCAGAAATCGATAAGCACAACGTCAGCAATTCAAAATCCATCATTTAAATGATACAATTTACACGGACAAGAAACTAGGGACCATGTGAAAAGAACGTTATGTTCCCTACTCCTAGTTTCTCGTCCGTATAAATTGTACAATTTAAGGGATGGATTTTGAATTGCTGCTCTTGTGCTTATCGATTTCAGCGAATTTAATTTCTATTATTTTATTAAAATGATGTTGATTAGGTATTAACATCCTTTGACTTTCCTGTTCTAAAATTTCCCATAAGTACTCTATTACTGGGTGAGCCTAAATCCGCTCCTTAGGTGGTAAAACTAATCTCAACTAAGCTAACCAATTATTAAGGAAATGATGCAAAGTCTAATTTTATTTTATTTCCAATTATTCTAGCAAGAGCCTAGGCTAATTTGATTGCTAACTCTCTAAGTTTATAACTAGCTAGTCTAATTTATACTAAACTAAGCTTATGCTAAACTAAACTAGATGTCTCCATTAATAGCCACCATGGACCGCCACATGGACTCTAGGCCGCCTCCTCCAATTGCCAATCACGTCCAATTATTCATACAACCATTTAAATCAAGTATCAACAATCTCGCACAATTAACAAACAATCAAGAAATTCGGGATTTTGGAAATTTGGTTTTGTTCATGCAATTTGATTTCCCATCCACCTCATATAAGTAGGATTGATTAATTATCGCTAAGTGATCATTAACCCCCACTTGAACGTTTATCACGGGGTAGGCTAAGTCACAAAGCACCTAATTAACTTCCAATCCCCAATTCTAAATTAACCGCCGAACAATCATACATCACTTAATCAAATCGAAGGCAACTAATCATCATTTTGATTGTAAAGCAAGGATCAAACGGGTACACATTGAGGCCAATTAGCTTAGCTATTCCTAGGTGATCCTAAACTAAACGAAGGATCCACAATTTGATCTAGCTTGAAAACACAAATCATCAATCAATCAATCAAGTAAAAGCACAAATTACACTAAAAATCAAGGAATAGAATTTTCTATCCAATTTTCCAAATTGTTTTAGTCGGGTATTCTACTTTTACTTTATTTTTATTATTTCTAGAAATGAGGACTCGGGCCGAGCCCTTGGGCCTGATCCGAACATGGGCCAACTCTAGCCTTGCGTAACCCTAGATGCTTACAGGCCACTCAACTAAACTAAACCCATTTCTTGAAAAATTAAACTTGGCCCAAACATTAAAAGCTGAGTTAAGCCCATCTCAAATCAAACACAAATCTATTAGAAAAAGAATATGCCCAATCTTTATCAGACACACTTTAGCATGACTACAAGTAAGTCCATTTCCAAAAATATTCATTTTTCTTCTATTCTCTTTCGAAAAAATGAATGATTCGCAAAATAATTTTTTTAATGAAAATAAATGACTAAAAATATTTCTTTATTGTCTATGAAGATATTTAAACATAAATTATTGTTGATAATGAAAATATTTTTTTACCCATTTATTTTTGTAAGTGATACAATCAGTCATTTTCATGAAAATGTTTTCAAGATCATTCATTTTCTGCGAAGCAAACGGAGCCTAAGTCGAAGTCAATCTTAAGAAATGAAGCACTAACATCATAAACGAATTACTATCTAAATCAAAGCATCCCTAGACTTCAAATGAGCACCATCTTTGTGTTTCCTACTGACCTTCACAGAATCATTAACTATTATCAATGACAGACTTCATCCCTTCTCTATTCAGTGAACAATTCAATCACCTACAATCTGACTATTATGGAGACCAATCAATACATGGGTTAGAGGGGCAAACCAACGCGAAACACCTCAAGGAACCATCACTCCAGACAACGTGCATTTCCTCGCCATGGACCACCAGTGGACATCGCCGGGACACATACATGAACACAGAGAACAGAAACACAAGCAATGGTCAGATTCATTTGTAATAACCATGGAACGTGACAGGAATCGAATATGAACATTAACAACATGATCAATTTACATCAATACTTTCTCAGATCATACAAAATGATAAGCCATTTTGCAGCCATGTCTAAGCGGCATTTCAACACACAGTTTGTGGACATTGAGAATGCTGAGTCTAATAAAAAAACAAAGAAGTTTTCTCGGCCAAAACCAAAGTTGGAACAGCAATATTGTCATGAGTCATCATGCAACGACTCAGATTCTCAATGATTAACGTCTCACAGAAACCAGACAAAACAGAGGAGAATGGAATTACCTAATGAAAAAAATAATAGAGGTGATTAGATCGACGGAAAGAGTTTTGGCTATCACCGATGGCCAGGATTATAGCAACGAACGAGTCACAGGCTCGTATCTCGTCACTTCAAGGATTCCCAGTTTCGAAACAGAGCATAAGCAGAGCATCTACCGGGGTTTCTTAAGTACAGCACCAGCGATGGTGAGCATCAACGAGCAGTGACCATCGGCAACAAATAGTGACAATGACGGCGATAATGATGGAAGGCTGGTCTTCGTTGTCGGCGGATATGATGGCTGAGGGGAGGAGGAATGAAGGAGCAGTGGTGCACGACTGTCCATTTCTGCCAATGCGCTGCCGCCTCGCGGCGGAGCGTGAGGACATGGAATCGGAAGAGAGATCACAACCCCAGAGAGAAAGAAACAGAGAGAGTTATTTTTGTTGTGCCTCCTCTCTCTCCTCTCGGGCGACTAGTTACGGAGAGAAAACTCGAGAGCGAGATTTTTTTGGTTCCGTTCTCCACGCAAGACAGATTCTCTGTTACGATCGTGTTTGACTTAGCCAGGGTAGCCACGTTACCTCAGATCATTTCTGATAAAAATTTAGCTTGTGGGGCTGATCATTAGATTAGAAGGTAGGCATGTTTCTAGGGTTTTTCCATATTGGCCGCCGCCTCAATTAGACCTCCCGTGACAATTTGAATTACCATCATGGCAATTAAGATCACTGGTCTAATCAACATAAAAGATGTGCATTCCTCTCAATGAAATCAAAGACAGTGATAGGGGTTAGTGAAGGACAACAACCGGTCTTTATCGAAATTCGAAATTTTAGATTCTTGAAACTTGATTTTTTTTTTTTTATCGAAAAGGCGTTCATATAACTAAAACTTTAAGGGTCTTTACAAAAAGAGCCCAAAGCAGGGGCATCAACATAAAGTAATTCCCAGAGGGATTGAGGGGGTCTAGAGACCCAATAAACTGGAATACAGTTCATCCGATGCGATTTTGCCAACCAGTCCGCGGCCAAGTTTGTATCTCGGCTGCAATGGATCACCAAGAAATTAACATCTTGGGCCAGTAGAGTTTGGGCTTCAAGGATAAGCGCTTCAGCCTCCCAGCCTATGTTATCCTCCCCGTTGACTTGCTGCACCAAAGTACAATTATCAGACTCAATAGATATCTTCGTCCTTCTCTCTCCTCTAAACTCCAGATCCTTCGATTTCAGAAAATTTAACGCTTCCAGTAGAGCTGTCGCTTCGGCTTGGAATGGAGAACAAGATCGAATCTTTTTCACAAATCCGTCAATGAGAGTGCCGTCTGAGTCTCTGAGTACACCGGCAATGGCTCCACCCGCAGAGGCGCCACCAACAGAGGCATCGATGTTGAGCTTCAGTTTAGATCTCGTTGGGGGTGTCCATTTAAGAGGTGAGGTTGCCTTTTCATCATTAAAGTTTAGATCTTTGCCGACTGATTTGCTATAATTCCGCAAGATCGTATTTGCTTCGAGGGTTAGATTCTCTGCGCTAGCCTTTTTCCCCCTGAATACTGCGTTTTTTCTCCTTTTCCATATGCACCATAGGATAGATGTTGTTCTTTCAAATCCATGAGGTGTGCTGTAGTTTTCGAGTTGAGTCTGGAGCCACGCATCCATTCGTGTACAATTTGGGGGGTATGTCCGGAGATGCTCTGTTCTTGCCAGATCGGATTAGTCCAAGGACAAGAGAGGAAAATGTGCTCTGTAGTTTCAACCTGAGTGTCACACGAGGGGCAGAAGGGGTGGGGGGTTATCCTTCGTCTGAACAAGTTTTCCCGGGTGGGGAGGGCATTTTGGCATAGTTGCCAAATGAAAGTGCGAATCTTTGGGGGTATCTGGGCTTTCCATATTCTATTCCATAGTCTTCGGGAGGGCTGGAAGGAGGAGGAAGCTTGGTTAGTGATTTTCTTCTGGTCTTTCTCTCTGGTTGCATTGTAGTCACTTTTCACAGTGAAAGAACCATCTTGTTTCTCAATCCAGACCAGCTTATCTTTCCTGAGGAGGGGGCTAATAGGGATAGAGAGGATTTCCTCTGCAACCTCCTCTTCAAAGTTGTGCCTAATTATGTTTTCGTCCCACTGAGCATCCTGTTTTGAGATCAGATCAGACACTTTTGAAGGATCGTTTTTATTTGCTGGGCCGCCAATGATACCCCTCTTTAGCTAGAGATCTTCCCTTATGCTGACTTTTTCTCCATTTCCAATGGACCACCTCAATGATCCTGCGATAGCATCCCTTCCATATAAAATACTCTGCCATCCCCAGGAAGGCCTGTTGCCTTTCACTGCTTGCAGGAAATTCCTTTCTGGGTAATATAAGCCTTTCAATACTTTACTCCAAAGGGAATTTTGATTCTGAGTTAGCCACCAAGCTTGCTTTCCTAGCATAGCTTTGTTGAAAGTAACAAGATCTTTGAAGCCAAGACCCCCGTTATCCTTTCTCACTTTCAATGCTTCCCAGTTCCGCCAGTGTATACCTTTTCCGGATTCATTGTTCTTCCACCAAAAAGACGCTATCCTCTTCTCAATAGATGCACAAATAGAGATTGGCAATTTAAATATTGACATTGCGTATTGGGGAATAGCTTGCACAACTGTCTTGAGCAATACTTCCTTCCCTGCCTTAGAAATCAGCTTTTCTTTCCATCCTTCCTGCTTCATGGTGACTCTTGCATTGATCCACGAGAATATTTCTTTTTTTGATTTCCCCCAATCAGATGGAATCCCAAGATATTTCCTTGTTTGCTGTAAGACCGGGACCCTCAAAAAACTTGCTAGACTGTTTTGGAGTTGTTCAGGGCAGTTTGACCCCATGAAGAGGTCCGACTTATTTAAGTTAATCTCTTGGCCAGAGGCCATGCAGTATTGGTTCAGAATTAAACCCAGATTCTGACATTCAATCAACTGCCCATCTAGGAAAAAGATAGAGTCATCAGCAAAGAATAAATGGGATAGAGTAGGACATGACCTGTTTAGCTTTATGCCTTTGATTGTTCCATCGTTCAGCGCTTTTCTCATAAGCATCGAGATTGTATTCGCCACTAAGATAAAGAGGTAGGGAGATAAGGGATCTCCTTGTCTAATTCCTCTTGAAGGCTTGAAATATGGTAATGGTTCTCCATTGAATTTCACACTTAGAGTTGTTGAAGTAACGCAGCACATTACTCGCTCCACCCATACCACACAAAAACCCATCTTTAGGAGGCATGCTTCCAAAACGTCCCATTCCACCCTATCGTATGCCTTCTTCATATCCAGTTTTAGTATGGCCTGGAACCTCTTTCTTCGCTTTCTAACTCTCATTTGGTGCAAAACTTCCTAAACAATGAGAATATTGTCTTGAATTTGTCTCTTTCCCACAAAGGCACTTTGCTCCTCCGCAATAATGTCTGTTAACCAGCGTTTTAGTCTATTCGCCAGAATCTTGGAGATGATTTGTAAGCACAGTTGCAAAGGCTGATCGGCCTGAATTGGTCGAGGCTTTCCGGGTTTTTTACCTTGGGAATTAAGGTAATATGGGTTCTGTTTAGCTCGGGATTCATCACACCAGTTTCGAAAAACTCTTTGACTTCCGCCCAGATTCCCTGTTTTACACACTCTCGATTTTTTTGATAAAATTGCCCATTCAACCCGTCGGGGCCAGGGGCTTTCAAAGGACCCATTTCAAAAATAGCCTGGTGGACTTCTTCCAAGGATACCTCAGCTGCAAGTTCTGCGTTCATTTCATTTGTTACCAAAGAGGGGCATTGGTGAATAACTAGGAGAAAATTGCGAGGACCCGCTGTGCAGTATAAGCCTTCAAAGTATTCCGAAGTCATCTCCTTCAAATTTTTTGGGTCTTTAATCCAAGTTTCCTGGCCAACCTGCTTTAGCATAGAAATCCTATTCCGCTGCCTTCTTTGGATAGTGGTCGCATGAAAGAATTTAGTATTCTTGTCCCCCCACTTCAACTAGTTAATTCTGGATCTTATACCCTAGTACATTTCCTCTCTTCTCCAAACGTTTTCAATCTGATCTAATATGTTTTCCTTTTTGCATCTGTTTTGATCAGCACTTTTGTCATTTGTCACCTCTTCTAGCTCAGCTTTTAATCGCTGGATTTGCTTCAGATTATTTGGGAATTTTCCCCTACTCCATTTTGCTAGGGCCTCAGTAACCTTCTTAATTTTCAGGGCAAGATCATCACCTCCACTTGCTGATTCCTCCCATTTTTCTTTGATAATGAGCCCACATTCCTCACTTTCTAACCAGAAGGACTCAAATTTGAAATTCCTTTTTCTCTTTACCTTTTCTGTAGATAAGGAAAGGAGGATGGGGCTATGGTCAGATCCTATTGCGGGTAGAGCAAAGGCCTCAGCAAGTGGGAAGGCAACTCTCCATTCTAAGTCGCATACAGCTCTATCCAGCCTTTTCTTTACCAGGTTTCCACCTTCTCTATTATTTGACTAGGTAAACGCGCAGCCCTTCCTTTCGAGATCCATCATTCCACAACTATTTAGTAATTCGCTGAAGCTCTGCATTCTAAAGTTGTCTGTTTCTCGTCTCCCAACCTTCTCCCAATGGTATAGAGTTTCGTTGAAATCCCCAATCCACACCCAAGGTAAATTATTCCTCATCTTGAGCTGTCTAAGTCTTTCCCAGGATCGCAGCCTTTGCTGGTAAGTTGCTGGTGCATAAATTAGTGTCACCCTGAATTGCGTTGTCTGCGTTGGGTCTTTATACAGAATGTCTATGATTTCTTTAGTAGCTGATAGAATTGTACCCCCTATCTCTTCTCTCCAAATTAGCACCAAACCGCCACCCAAACCTACTGGATTCACCACGAACTGATTCTCAAAGTTAAGTCTCTTCCTCACCCTTTGTACAACTCTTTCTTGATTTTTTGTTTCGCAAAGAAAGACTAAGTCGGGCCTTTCTTGAGCCACTATGGCTCGCAGAGCTTGAACTGTCAAAGGTGTGCCCAACCCTTGACAGTTCCAAGCTAGAATGCTCATTTGTAACCCGGTGGCTTATTATGGCTAGCCACCAAAGCCCGTGTGTTTGCTTCTTCCGCTAAGATAACAGGTGTCTCAAGTAGATTTGCTTCATCCAATATCATGTACTTTACATTCATATCTTCACAGCTCGATGCCCTCCTCCCTTTTTTGACCTTTCTATTGTTTGTTTTTTCCTGTTTCAGGTTCTGTGGCTCTCGGCCATGGTGGAATGAAGGGAGTTCTATCATTAGGGGCCTGTCATCAGCACCTCCCCAGTTTTCAATGTTCTGGTCCCAGCTTACGGTAACTGGCTCCACCTCACTCATTTTTCTTTTGCCCCTCTCTTCTCTTCAGGCCTGACTGTAGCTTTCCCCTCCACCTTTCTTCTGAACATACGTTGGGAAATCCGAAATTTCAGGGGTTTCCAGGAGAGTCTCCTCCTCTAGACTTTCTTCAATTTTGGCTTCATAGAATGATTCCCAGAAAGGGCTCTGAAGTTTCATCTCGGTTCTCAGCCATGATCCATAGAATATATTTTCATTCTCAGCAAAAACCTCCTCATTGTAAGGTATCTCAGGGCAATTTTGTGCATAGTGGCCTATTTTTCCACATGAATAGCAATATGTGGGTAGTCTTTCATATCGAAAATCTAGCCAGAGCATCTTCCCTTTAAAGCTGTAGATTATACCCGGTTCTAGAGGGGAGGACAGAAACAAAATAATTTTCGCTTTACTCACAGATATGCCCATAGGACCTCTAGCTTCTATTTTGACATCCACCACTTTTCCAACCTTCCCTGTTATATTGCTAATTACCTCCTCCTTTCTACCTTCCACAGGTAACCCTACGATGTGGAGCCAAAATGCACATGAATCGAATGGTAAACACTGAGGAAGTATACTTGGTTCCCATGGTCTCAGAATCAGTAGGTGACATGAGAAAGACCAAGGTCCAGAATCCAGAATCCTGTCTCTTTCCTTTGAGCTCTCGAAAACAAAAGAGAATAGGCCAAGTTCCAGGTGAGTACATACCATGTTTTCTATTTTCCATGCCTTCTTCATTGTTGTTTGAAATGCCTGAAAATTTATTGATGGACTGCCAAGTAACCGACCAAAAATAGTACGATTACCTTCTTCTAAGCTTTCTTCTGTAACAACTTCATCCATAATAGCTTTCTTTGTTTTTGGCCACAGATGGCCCAGGCGATTACACAGTGAAGCCAAACGAATATCCTGCTCGCTGTTTTGCTCCATAGTGGCGCAGTGGAAGTAGATGGCTAAGGGAAGATGGAGAACATGAAGTCACAGACTGATGGCTATGGAAGATGGAGAACAGGAAGACACATATTGGGGAAAGCTTATTTATCGAGTGGACAGGCAAGATCTAGGGTTAGGGTCGAGGTGAGGTGTACGAAAGAGCTGGGAATGGGGCTTTAGTGTGGTTAGGGGGGTTCTGGTATTGTGATTTTGGGGTTGTGTAGGTTGCGAGAATCATCCATGGTGGAATATTTAGGGTTTAAGGGTGTAGCAGAAAAGGGAAAACCTAACCATAATGTACGAGAGAGCTCTCAGAGACGAGAGAGAGAGGGCTTTCTTGAAGCTTGATCGATCGGGCAACTTTCGCTGATTTGAATAGCCCACAATTTCAAGCATATCTAATGATTCCGAGCTACCTCAAATTTCAATCAGCTCAGGGCAGCATCTTAGATCAATTTTCTTGAGCTTCTTCAAGTTAGTCAAATCAGGCAACTTTTGCAATTTAAAGCACCTCACAATGTTAAGTTCCTCCAACAATTTTGGACTACCTCGAATCTCAACCAAGTTAGGATAGCGCCTTAGATGAATTTTCTTGAGCATCTTCAAGCTAGTCTGATCAGGCAACTCCGCCAATGATGGAAGTTCATTGAGCTCTAACAATCACAATTTCTCCGAACCTTCAAGGCCTTGAATCTCCGTTAGCTGGTCACAACTCTCAACCTTCGAATCCAATAACAATTTCAAATACGAAAGTTCGCATGTTGTCTTCAAACTCCATTTACACTCAATCAATAAGTAGGAAAAATTTGTCGGAAACCTAGGTAGGCATTGCAAAATATGACAGACGTGTTTGAGTCGCTTCAGTTGAGAAAGGAAAATAATATCGGACGATAGGATGGTGATACCAAGATAACACAGCTCCAAGTCCTCGAGCATGCGTAATTTTCCAATCCACCAACCACTCGGAGCTTCTTCAAGTTTAGGAGGATCATCGCGCTACCCCCACAAACGCAAACTCAATATTCTCAAATTTAATAGGTTTTGAAAAGCACCAACATTTTTAATGATCAACCAATTTTAATTCCTGTGACTAACCAACATTTTGAAATTACTAACTTTTATTTTAAATCACAAACCTTAATTGGATTGATGTACCAACATTCGTCAAATTAAGATAACAACTGATTTAAGTGACAACTTTTAAACTTGTAGGTTTTGAAAAGTACTAATATTTCTCTATACATTTAACATCACCAACTACTTGAAATAATCTACCAACGTTTATTCCGATGGCTTACTAACGGTTTTGAAGTTACTGACATTTATTTGAAATTGCTAACCTTAATTTGAGTGGTATAGCAGTGTTATACCAACACGGACCTAGGTTCCATTTTAACCCCCACAGAATAGTTGATTATGGCATGGCTTCATCCGTCTATAACATGAGAAGAATGCATTCAAACTCAACAAATGATTGGTAGAAACCAAATGAAAAAAGAAAAAAAGAAAAATTGAATTGATGGGACATGGGAAAAAAAATGATATAATAAAAGTGAGATTATATTTCAAAATTTTTATGGAAAAAGAATAAATAATTAAGACAGGTTGTTCATCCTTACAATAGCAAAATGAAACGTCTAATAAATTTGGAAACAATCCAAAATACATAATGCCAAATGAACGACGTTCGTAGCATTCTGTGGGGTTAAAACGAAACCTAGTTCTGTGTTGGCATAACACCGATATACCACTGAAATTAAGGTTGGTAATTTCGAATAATTGTTAGTAACTTCAAAGCCGTTGATAAGCCACCAGAATAGACATTGATAGATTATATAAAGTAGCTGGTGATCTTGAACATATAAAGAAAGATTAGTACTTTTCGAAACCTACAAGATTAAAAGTTGTCAACGACAAAAATCAATTGTTATCTTAATTCGACGAATGTTGGTACATTAATCAAATTAACGCTTGTAACTCTTCAAAGAAAAGAGTACATTGGTTTATGTGCATACCTCCGCGCTTATTAACTTCGTTTTCAAATTGAAATTGTCAAATATCTCTTGCTTATCAATACTCAAATAACCACACTTGTGCATTGCTTACGAATTTTGAGATTGATTGATGTTAATTCCTAGTTATTACTTTGGAAATATTTTTTTATTGAATTAACTTGCATAGACAGTCATGCTTCTAACGATCTGCTCGCGTCTAATTTAGTCCACTATGTTAACAGCATGTCTAATGGCTGGGATGTACCAGCGAATGAGCTTGACCTCATTTTTAACTCTTTTCAAAAGAAAAGGTAATATGTGCTTCATTTTTGGAAGTCGTTCCAAATTTAATTCTCTCAATTGAAAAATGCTTATGGAATGAACTCCACTCAATGTTTAACTCTTGGATGTGAAATACACTTCTAAGGATCCACAACTGATCACAATTAACTTCTCTAGGTTTAGGTTATTACGAGGATAGTATTGGATGAAGATATGGATGAAAGTTTCAGACAATGCTCCACTATTAGCGTCTTGAGTTTCCTAAAGGCATTTGAAGCAAGCGCATCAAGCCATAACTTCTCCCAAATATAAACGTGCAAAATCTTCATTTACTCCTTACTAGGAAACTCAACCTATTATTTGTCAATTTAATTAATTAGAACCCCCTCCCTGTTACCCTAAAAAAAAAAAGACTATAATTTCGAGAACAAGAAAAACCATAGGATAGACATTATCAATAGAATAGAAAGAAAAGAAGATGTACGTTATTTTTCTTGTTAGCATATACTGCCCCCTGATGTCTATTCTTTTGTCGTACCATTTTTGGGTGGAAAGCCTATACTTACATCCATTTCAAGGGGTAGCATAACCCATCTAGGGGTGTCAAGGGTTCGGGTCGGATCCATGATACCGGACCAGAAACATTAGTTGGTAATGGATCTAGATCTGTTCTTGATTAGTTGGTAATGGATCTGGATCTATTCTTCATCAATTGGTATCTGAGCTGGATCTCTTCAACATTTAATTGGTATCAAAACTTTGCTTCGTGTACGTCGTATTGTTGTGCCATGATTCTAGACCAAAGGCCAACGCATCGTGTATGTCATGTTTGCTGATTTGGAGCCACTCTAGGTTTGGTATAATTCTCTTTGAACAGTATTGCGGAATTTATTACATCTGGTATATTGAAATTTGAAAAGAGTGAGGGTTATCACTATTACTACGTCAATTGGTATGTCGACTACTGTTATTATGATTATTCTGTTGTTCTACTAGATTTTGATTGTCAGGAGTAATACGAATATTATCAAGATTATGATTATTATAAATCGTTACCAATCTTGAAGAGGTTAATCAAATTTTAATGATCTAAGAGAATATTTTCACAATTTTGGTGAGAATTGAATAGATTCAATCAAAAACTGTATGGAAGACATGAAAACGGTCCAAAATCAGTTTGCTAATGAGCAAAACAGCATGGATAAGTACTCTTGATGTCTTGAAGAGTTAGATAAGGACTCTCTTTTGAGAATAGTGAAGTGGAGCAAAAATCTACTAACTAATCTGGGTGAATTTAGTGAAGCGCCTTCTTTTGACAAATTCAGGAATGTAATTTCTCCTATTGATCATTCACAGAAGTGAAAAATTCGTGATGATAAAATTTGTTGTAAAATACTAAGTATAGCCTTATACTTCCTAGCAGGGGTGAGCAAGATGGACCGATCAGATCAGGAACCGCCCGGATCGGACTGGACCGAGGGGTTTGATCCGGTTCTAGAGGTTATTAGTCCAGTCCCTAGTTCCTCAAGGTGAAATCGGTGTCCGGGCGGTCCGATCCCCAGTTCCAGAAATTGAGAACCGGGATCGCCAGTCTGGTCCCCCGTTCCTAAGGGAACCTGACCAACCCGGACCATTCTCACCTTTATTTCCTAAATGCACATCCAAATCTCTCTTGTGGATTGTGAGATTATTCGGTGTGGAGATTGATGTATGACATGATTCTCTAACCACCAACTTGATGATTTGTTTCTTTATTTAGTTTTTTTTTTTTGTATACTATTAAGAATTGAAGATACTTATCTTGATTGATTTCTCTTATTTTAGATATGCTTACTTAGTTTGAACTCTTGTTTTAATTACCTATCAATATAGTCCAAGATACTAATTTTGATTAATTTACCAAATATATATATAGTCCAAGATACTAATTTTCTTCAGTTTTGAGGATAAATTCATTGACTAATGAGTATGCCTATTTGGCGTTTCTTCTTCCTCGCCTGAATTGGTATTTCTGTCTCTTTCTTCTCTCTTTCTCTCTAGTTTTTCCCTCCTTTCTTGCTATCTGATTTCGCTTCAATTATGAAACCCGCTTGGCATTTTCGTTCTATATTATCAATTGCTAACACAAGTTTTAGGACTCGTATTATCATTAACCCTTGATCTTATATTGAATAAGATATAAATTTGAGCCAACATCTTTAGCATTGTCTAGACTCTAGATTAGTTAAAAGTTGTTGATTGAAGGTTAGCCTCTCATTAATATCTGTACTTTAGCTACAATATTAAGAAACGTCACATTAGTCTAAGAGTAGCTTTGATGTCGATATGAGAAAACATTAACTTTTTGAAACTTATGAAAAAGTTTTGCGATACTTGTCGATATGTTTATATCAAAGAAGTAGCTTTGAGATGTTTTTTTATGTAAGTTTAAAGATTTGTAAATGAAAATGATAAGTTAGCATAAGTGACCCCCATAGACCTTACATTATCTAGCTCAAATCATCAAGGACAACAAACTAAATATGTCATTAAAGAAAAACAATTGCAAACATTTTCAACGAGTAAAAGTGGTTGTTGCTTCGGAACGCTGCCCTCTAGTTTTCTACAACTGGCATCTCCTAGAATCACCTCCACAGCTTTACAATCTTTGGCAGTGAACTCTTTCAAGGACGGCCACTCTGAAATATACTTCCCTTAGTAGAAACTTTTGATTTTTGGCATGTTGTGAAGATATAGAGTGACAAGTTGAGGAATTACAATTCTGTCAACTGCTTCTTCAAATTTATCATTTTCTCTAGCAATAATGTACTCCATCTCTCCACAACCACCGAGACCAAGATATTGGAGTTGTCCTAGAATTTTTTCCATATACATTGTAAAAAGGGCTCTCATACATGGGCACGTCCATATAGTGAAGGACTCCACACTGTGAAGCAGCCTATTTTACATGAATGAAGGAATCACATTCATTAGGTTGGGACATTGCTTTACCTCGAGGACCTTTAGACGGCAAAAGGACCCCATAAGAATTTTATTGTTCCATAGTTCTTCTTGTTGGAATCCCTTGATGTGTAGCTCTTCTGACTTTGGAAATGCAAGCTACAAATGTATGGAGATAAAGCGAAAATACCCAAAATTGCTTAGGGCCAAAGCATAAAAAACAGAGTAAAATAACATATCACATATACCTTCTCGTCAAATAGAGGATGCAACCCAACACTAGAACAACTCACTAAGTGGGAAGTAATAAAATTCTCAAGGTCATCAAGCTTGAGTGTGCTTAATTGAGGGAACTTTACTGTCTATACGGTTTTCCCTTTTCCTTCTTCCATCGTAATTACGCCCCGCAGGTTATTGCAGCATGAACCATCAAGCACCACAAGTTTATCAAGAGTAATGACCATGGCACTGGAGAAGATATATGGCAAACTATGACAATGGTTCACGTTCACTTCCATCAGACTAGGAAATGCCAAGGTTACTTTGCAGTCACTCTTCAAAACGTCTCTTAGCCTTGATTAGATTCAGCAACTTCAATATTTTTAATGCAGAGAGGACCAATGGCTTTTGCCATTTCTCAGCGCTGAGACTTATGGGTTCAAATAATGCTTACCCCCTCTTTAATACGCACATGGACAAAAGCTCCAATTCCTCCAAGTTTGAAAAGTGAACCTGCATAAAAACATTGCATATTTGGGACAGGATTTTATCATGCCGAAAACTTCGGGGCATCTTTGGCATTGAAGAATAAGTTAGTTTTTCCACAAACTGCTAAACTTTTGGTACAGAATAATGATCCATTTTCTATTAAAATGCTTCACTAACTAGAACTAGAAGAATGGTAAAGAGAAGAATACTGTAGATGCTTACATACCTTTTCATTGAAGAAGACGGAAGCGGATCACCTAGCATTGAGGTTTCTGTGACATGAGTAACATTACTCAAATCAAGCCGTCCAAATGAAAATGAAAGGCCTGATTTGAGAGAGGGTTAGGATTCAAAATTTTTCAAACCCCGAAAATATTCCCGGCCAATTTTTTTCCCTCCCCCTCAACAAATAACATGGCCCATTCTTAGCCGTCCAAATGAAAATGGACGGCTTGATTTGAATAATGTTACCCATGTCACAGAAACTCCAATGTTAGGTGATCCGGATCCGAAGAAGATAGGCAAGGACAAGCCATAGTTGATACCATCAAAAACTTGTTCTAAACCTGTATCAGCTATCACTTTCCTTCTAATGAAGAGAATGTCATCATTTGGGGCATTTAGATATCCTCAGTCTTGTTGTGGATGAACCGTGAATACAGTACTTTCCAAAAGAGAATGTCCTAAAATTTGGAAATTCCTCAAGGGACAAGGAGCTTAAAAAAGGAAACTCTAAAGTGTCAGTGGTTGAGGCTTCCTCCGATTCTTCTTCTTGCAAATCAATAATTTCCTCCATCAATTTACAACTCGTTATTTCTCTTTATTTTATTTTCCCAAGAGCTTTAGTCATGGAAGAAGAAAAAAGAAACCCCAGGCTCTCACAGTTTTGCACCTTCAGTGTCCTTAAGTTTCAAAAACACCATGTTCTTCATGGATTTTTGTTCCATATGTGATCCAAACTTGGCAAGTCACTCAAGGTTAATTCTCTCGATCGGGACATGATCTTGACTTCCCCACTGGCTGTCAGTCCTTCCAGGTCAAAGACTCCTTGTATTATTTGACATCTTTCAATGGTTATGGCTTCCAAATTCTGTAGCTTTATTAGCTGCAAAGGGTGAATAAATCCGCACTATCTCATAATAGTGCTTGTAACTAGAGATGAATTGCATTAGAAATGATGAAGGGAATAATCTCATACAATAGATTTAAAGATAATTAAAAAAAGCAGAGCAGCGATTTTTGAGTTTTATCTTATTCTTCTTTAAAATTTATTAACTTTACAATTACTCATTATTTAGCTATTATGTACTTGGACTCCATTGAATATATAATAATGAGACAGAATTCATAGTCCCTGAATTATTGGGGTCACTATATTTACCCTTACATTTTGTGCTTTCTACCTAAATTTTCCAATGGCATAGGCTCAATTGATGTTTTAGTCATTGACTACGATTATACAATACCTCAAACGAATTATTTTCTACCAAATATGCATGAACTAAATAGACAAACACAGAAAACTATACTTTTGATTGATTTGCAGGTGTAATTTAAGCCTGGTATTTTATCTAAAGTATTTAAAAAAATACATCTCTAAGATCGAAAGTAAAAAGTTATTGTAAATTGTGAGAGAAATACTAAAGTAGTCAGAATATTTTGTTGTCCCATGCATAGCACTATAGGATCCATTGGCCGAAAGGTATGTAACCAACAAAATGAATTGCTTAATTCAGCAAATGGTTTTAGCCGAGCATCATGCTTTTGTGGTTTGGCTCACATCATAAACATAATTTTAAGAAGTAATTTGAAAAAGGGTTTTCATTTTTTTTATACTGACAGATCAGTTAAAGCAATTGTTAAATCGAAACGATAGTGCACAAATGAACGTTAAATGTGTTTCTAATTGATACTTTCAAGCAATATTTTATTACAAAAAAAAGAAATTTAAGCATGTGCAGTGCACATAAAGTCTAGTTGTAATATTAAAAGAATGGTTAGAACAAAGATTTATGGTAGATTTGATCACCACAAAAGGTCCAATAACTCACATGAATTACAAAAAAAAAAAAAAATTAATCCCACTAAAATCTCATTAATGCACCAAAATTACAAAACAATCTGGCCTATGGAATATTATATTTGATTTTTTTTTATTTGTAGTCACATAATAATTTCATCATTTAACAAAGAACGGTAGGGCTTGGAAGTTCCGTCGAAGCTGATCGGTTAGTTCCTGCACAAGCAGCGAGCTTCTGGCGATTTCTCACTCGACATCGATCTGGAGATGCAAGAGCTCAAGCAAGACAACGAAAACTTCATGCCGCTGCCACCTTCGGAAGAGTCGCCATTGAAGAGCCGGAACAAGATGTCCGTCGATGAGCGCGGCTCGAGCGAGTCCAAGACCACCGACGTTTCAGTGGAGAATCAGTAACGGCAGCAGGAGGAGGAGAGCGAAGATGGGCAAGTCTTGAGGTGCACGTTCATGGAAGGACACCTTCTTCCTGCTCTTCAATGGCGACTCTTCCAAAGGTGGCAGCGGCGTGAAATTGTGGTCATCTTGCTTGAGCTCTTGCATCTCCAGATCGATGTCGAGTGAGAAATCGCCAGAAGCTCGCTGCTTGTGCAGGAACTAACCGATCAGCTTCGACGGCGGAACTTCCAAGCCCTTCTCTCCACTTCTCCGGAAATCAAACCCTTCGCTGTTACTAGCTTTGGACTCAGTACTGTTCTGCTGGTAACATCTTCCTCTTTCCAAAAGCCATAGCTTGAACCCCTCCAAATCTTGTCGTTCCCTCCGTTCATCGTCCACCCGACTTGTTCTCCTTGTGGGTTCGGCAATGTACGTTCCCTAGAGTGCAGACCACTGTGTTTTTCTCCATGGAGTGACGATCACGAAGGGAATGAGAGTGACGGAGACATGGTCGGGATGGTAAAAACAGAACATGGGTGTGAATGGATTCAAAAGAGAGTGTAGATTCCGTTCTCTATGTTGAGCGTGTCACCTTCCCCCTCGTCGAGCTTGGATTACGAGCTTTTTAACGGCAATCAGGAGTAGGTTTTATGAGAGAGAAAGAGCCAGAGATAGAGAAAGAGAAGGAGCGATTCTGTTGTGGCGTCAACCGTGGTGTTTCTCCTATTTCGGATCTGCTTCGCTGACTTTCCACGGGCATGCACGTCGGCCGATTCTGTGGAGGAAGAGACTGAATGGAAGGGAGAGAGGGGTATTCGTGTGGGCTCTTTTTATTTATGTTGATAGGCCTCTTTCTTTGGGCATCATTAGCTGAATTTCATGGCCCATGCTCAGCCTTGTGTGCTCGGCTCCCCTCCGGAGATTTGTGCTTTTAATTGGGCCAAGTGAGATTTTATTGGGCTTCGTCTCAAATGGGTCGAACCAAGTCGATTTGACCGGGTTGGCTCAGCCCGACCTTGTCGGTCCTAATTCGTCGCTTTGGTTAAATTACGCCAAGTCGCTATGATTTTTCCGAAATTGACATTGAAATTGAGTTAATTTGACTAAATCGGATGCGAATTGGGTTAAATGGCGTTACTCTAGAAGGACTGATAGGGGCCCAGATTGGTGCTCGAAAATAAAAATAAAAAACCCGTCTCTAGCTCGATTTATTGAAATTGGCTTGAAAATTGAATGCATGACAATCCATGGATCAAATGTCGTGAGGGAAATTATCCTATGAATAGAAATCAATAAATTTTGAATTCGGCCGATCAAAAGTCGAAATTCTCAGTTTGGTTGAAAATTCGATTCTCGATCGCCTTTTGTAAAATCGATGATTTAAAAGTCTAATTAAGCTTGAAAATGATTGATTTGATGATTTCTCAAATTCTCAAATTTGGAAAAATGTTGACCAACGGTTAACTTCAGTGGTTGACCAAAAAGTCAACTCTAAAGACATTCTAGATTGTTGTTGAAATCAGTGTCTTAGCATAAACAAAACATTATGAAACTTGGAATTTTTTTTAAAAACAGTTAAACGACTCTCTTTGACCAAGAGACGTGCCCTTCGCGATCATGAACCTTATTCTCGAGTTTTTGGTTATATATGAATTTGTCAGCTAAAAATCAAGTATCAATATCGTTTTGCAGGCTGCCACCTCACAACACAATGAACCATATCTTTTCCAATAGGCACATAAAAAACATCGCCAGCTAAGGTCATCAAACTCTTATCTTCACCAAGAAAGTTCATTGGAATTACATGATCCTGATAAAGTCCTGTAAGAACACTTATGAGTAATAAATAAATAAAAACTATACTGCTGATATCGTCCACTGTATAGAAATTATGATGGATAATCGACGATAAAATATCTTGCATTCACTTACCAATTCCGACAATCATTGGAGGGGAGGAATTCGAGTTTGCAGGACTGTCTGTGGAGTTGATTGGGCCATATCCTCTTTAATTCGCACATGGACGAAAACTCCAATTCCTCCAAGTTTGCAAAATGAACCTGCATAAAAACATTGTATATTTGGAACAGAATTTTATCATGCCGAAAACTCGGGGGCATTTTTGGGACTGAATAATAAGTTAGTTTTTCCTCAAACTTCTAAACTTTTCGTACAGAATAATAATCACCGGCTTCTATTAAAATGTTTTGCTAACTAGAACTAGGAGAATGGTTAATAGAAGAATACTGTAAATGCTTACACGCCTTTTCATTGAAGAAGACAGGCAAGGACAGGTCAGAATTGATACCATTAAACACTTGTTGTAAACCCGTATTAGCTGTCATCAACCGTTGCTTTCCTTCGAATGAAGAGAATATTATCATTTTGGGACATTCAGATATTGTCAGTACTTTTCATAAGAGAATATTCTGAAATGTGGCAATTCCGCAAGAGACGATGAGGTTAACAAAGGGACCTCTAAAGTGTCACTAGTTGTTGCTTCCTCCAATTCTTCTTCTTGCACACTAATAATTTCCTCCGTCAGTATACTACTCGCTATTTCTATCTCTCTAATTTTTATTTTTTTTTGCCCGAGTGCTTTAGCCATGGAAGAAGGAAAAAGAAACCTCATATTCTCATAGTTTTGCTCCTTCGGTGTCCTTAAGTTTCGGAAACACAAAGTTCTTTGTGGATTTTTGTTTCATATGTGACCCAAACTTTGTAAGTCACTCAAGGTTAATTCTCTCAATCGGGACAGAATCTTGACTTCCGCACTGGCTGTTTAATCCTTCCAAGTTATACTCCTCATGTTAATTGACATCTTTAAATGGTTATGGCTTCCAAACTCTGTAGCTTTATTAGCTGCAAAGGGTGAATAAACCCATACTGTCTCATTTAATAAAAATGTCAATGAAAAGACGAGCATTCGAAAAATTACCAAAAAAGTCTTAAACCTATGGCAATTATCCAATTCAGTCCTAAACCTTTTTTTTTTTTTTTTGCCAATTCAATCCTAAACGTTTTGCATTTGTCCCAATACAGTCAATTTGGCCAACTTTGGCGGGCCGGCGCTGACGTGGCGTAGAAGTGGCAATTTTAAATAAAAAGTATTTTAATACTTTTCGAAATTTTTATTTCTTTATTTCTTTTTTCTTTTTTTTCTTTTTTTTTTTCATCTTCTTCCTCCAGCCGGTCGTTGACCTCACCGACCTCGGGCGAAGATGGAAAAAAAAAAGAGAAAGAAAATAAAAAAAGGAAAAAGGAAATAAAAAAGACAAAATAATTAAGAAATGCAAAAATTATTGATATGATATTTAAAATTGCCACGTCAGCATCGGCTACGCCACGTCAGTAATTTTTTAGCAGATGGACTGAATTGGCACAAATTCAGAAGATTTATGACTCAATTGGCAAAAAAAAAAAAAGATTTAGGACTGAATTGACACAATTGTAATAGATGTATGACTTTTTTTATAATTCTCCCAATGAATATTAAGTTACGCTCAGCTTGTTTCTCTAAAATGACATTGTTTCTCTTTTTGTTCTGGGAAACAAAATTAGATTTTTTTTACTTCTTACTTTTGTTCCAAATCTATTCCATGGCTATTGATCTATTTCGGAGGAATAGAAAAATTAATATAAATAAATTTCTAATCTTTTTCTATTCTGGAGAACCAAAGAATAGAAAAAATAGAGAAATAGAACGGTTATCAAAGAGACCCTAAATTGTCAATTCTTATGCTTCCTAATGGGCAAAAGAACACTTGGAGTGCTAATATTTGCGTACGGCGCTCACTTTAGTGCAAATAATTTTTTTTGGATAATTTAATTGCCAATTTATTTGAAAAATGATTATTTCAGTGCCAACTCTGGTGAGCTTCGCCAGAAAGCATATGTAGCATCTACGTGGCTTGCCGGAGGTGATAGTCAGCAAAAAAAAATTTAAAATTCAATAAAAAAATCCACGTAATATAAAAAATTAAAAACTAAAATTAAAAACTAAAAATAAGCTAAAAATTAAAAATAAAAATGCAGTTGCAGCGGTGAGGGCTCACACAGCCCTCGCCGCTGCAACTGTAACCTTTTATTTATTTTTTTAAGGTTATTTTTCTGTGTAATTTTAATTTTTTTAAAAAAATTAACTTATTTTTAAGTATAAAAGTTCACGTGGCTTGATTTTTTAAAAAATTGCCACGTAATTAATATAAAAAAATGCCATGTGTACTGTTTGGCCGGAATTGGTACTTAAGTGATCATTTTTTGCCGGAATTGGCACTTAAGTGATCGTTTTTTCTCTGATTTAGCATTTAAGTGATCCAAAAAAAAATATTGACACCAAAGTGAGCGCCGTACACAAATATTGGCACTCCATGTGTTCTTTTGCCCTTCCTAATGCCATAAAATCAGGTTAGTCTCTAAAAGGCTGGGGCCACTTCATCCTCCCAGAAGTAATCATTACTATGTGTTGTTCGGCTAAGTTCGTACAGAGATACATGTGAATAAATGACTAACCTGCAGCCAACGCGAAGTAGAAATCAGAATATTAATCCGAGCCCAACGAATGTTGCTGTGTCCTTAAGACGAATTTGCCATCTCAATCTGTACCCGAGGACGTCGGACAATTGTCTCCTAGGATAGAACGGATAGCGTTCCTTTGAAGCGGTACGTCTTCAATAAACTCCTTCGAACGCAAATTTGTAAATGAATCGCACAAATGAAGATGAGTAATGACTGGTGGAAAATATATCAGTTTTGAAAGTGACGGTTGCTCTTTGTATTTAAAGACAATGAAGTGAAGACTCGCGAAGCAGAACATGTCTATTGATGAAGGGATGCGAACCAAAAAACTGTTCTTGTTCTGTTCGAACAAACATGTTCGTTCGCTCAACACCAAACAAACATGTCTGTTCGGATGGAAAAAAATGTCCAAAAAATTCTGGACATGTCTATTCAAATCGTGTCCCTTCAATTTAAAAAGAATAGAATAAAAAATTAAATTAAATAAACGCGCGGACCCGAGCCTGGCCTGAACGGAACCGAGCCGAGCCTGCGGGTGGGCGGGCGGCTGCGGCGGCACGCGCGCGGACCGATCCACCTTTGCGTAGGTCCTCCCCCGTCCACAAAAGTGCGGTGCCCCTTGAGGCCCAAACCCATTTGTGAAGTTTCAATATTTAAACTCATCCACCATCTACTCTTTTTCCTATATGGGACTCTCCATCCTTCATTTCTCATTCACTTCCCATGGGATTATACATCAAAATCTCAACAATCCCCCACATGAATGAGATGTTCAGATATCACGACTCTTCGTGTATGCATGAAATGCAATGTGCGATTATTCCATGAGAGAACGTTGCATCAGGATAAGTAGTCTGAGACTTTGAACTTTCCCTAGTGAAACCTATCGGAGTTACTCGGTCAATCAGTAGACTTGATGTCTTTGAACTGTCGATCTTTGGTGTAAGCCTAGATAATAGAAATCACACAACTGTCTCTCGAACAAAGTTGGTTCTCACTGTTGTGTTCATTTTGGCCATGAACACCACCTGGTCTTATGAGCGTTTTAGAGAATTCGACCTTTTCAATTCTCATAGAAGCGGCCCTCACTTCACACTCACATAGGTGATTTCTGAATATATAGTATAGCACATACTCAATTCAGAATCATTAAAAGATTTCGTTTAACCTTCACATATTAGTACTGTCTTCATCTAGGAATGAGTAATGAATTACAATACTCTACACAGTCTTCATAACTTAGTTGTCCCTTGGAACCTAGATCTTGGGATCTCCAGTCAACTAGGTAGGGTATCCGTTATGACGACTTATTTATAGGCCTTAAACCCATTCCTTTCGATGTTTTCACAACCATCTCTTTAGGTAAGCCTTTTGTTAATGGATCCACAACATTATCTTTTGACTTCACATAGTCAAACGTGATAATTCCACTAGAAAGAAGTTGTCTTACAGTGTCATGTCTTCGACGTATGTGTCAAGACTTACCCTTATACATGACATTCATCACCTTTCCTATTGCCGCTTGACTGTCATAATGAATGCATACAGCCGGCACTGGTTTAGGCCAATTAGGAATATCTTCCAAGAAATTTCGAAGCCACTCTGCTTCTTCACCGGCTTTATCCAAAGCTATAAATTCTGATTCCATAGTGGATCTAGCAATACAAGTTTGTTTGGATGATTTCCATGACACTGCTGCCCCACCAAGTGTGAATACATATCCACTTGTCGATTTTGTGTCTTTAGTGCCGGTTATCCAATTTACATCACAGTATTCTTCAAGTACCGCTGGATATTCTGTGTAATGCAAAGCATAATCTTGAATATGCTTTAAGTAGCCCAATACATGTTTCATATCTTTCCAATGATTTTCATTTGGACTAACTGTAAATCGACTTAGCTTGCTAACCGCACAAGCTATGTCCGGCCTAGTACAGTTCATGACATACATTAAACTGCCTAGTATACTTGCATACTCATTTTGAGCCTTACTTTTACCAGTATTCTTTGAAAGATGTAAATTAACATTTATCGGTGTACTTACTGGTGATATGCCTAGATTCTTCCCTTTTTCAAGAATCTTCTCAATGTAATGGGATTGAGATAGAGATAGTCCTTCAAATTTTTTACAGATTTTAATTCCTAAAATGACATCTGCGATCCCCATATCTTTCATATCAAATTTACTTGCGAGCAAGCATTTGATCTTCTTGATAATCTCACTATCACTGCCCATTATAAGCATGTCGTCTACATATAGACATAAAATGGCAAAGCTATTATGAGTGTTCTTAACGTAAACACATTTATCGCACTCATTAATCTTGAAACCATTCGATAACATAACTTTGTCGAATTTAGCATGCCATTGTTTTGGTGCTTGTTTCAAGTCATATAGTGACTTGATAAGCCGACATACTTTATTCTCTTGTCCTGGAACAATGAACTCTTCAGGTTGCTCTAAATATATTTCTTCTTCTATATCCCAATTTAGAAAAGCTGTTTTGACATCCATTTGATGAATTTCAAGTCTATACAAGGCTGCTATAGCAATTAACATCCGTATAGATGTAATTCTCGTGACAGGTGAATAAGTATCAAAATAATCCAGACCTTCACGTTGTCTGTAGCCTTTTACGACAAGCCTAGCCTTATACTTATCAATAGTACCATCTGCTTTCATTTTCCTCTTAAATATCCACTTACATTGTAATGGCTTATTACCAGGAGGAAGGTTAGCCAATTCCCAAGTATGGTTTGACAAGATGGATTCAACTTCACTATTGATAGCTTCTTTCTAGTGCGGGGCTTCTGGGGATGTCACAGCTTCCTTGTATGTCCGAGGTTCATTCTCTAACAAATATGTCAGAAACTCAGGTCCAAAAGACGTAGAAGTCCTTTGCCTTTTACTATGTCTAGGTTCATCTTCCATTGGATCACTTCTAGATGTAGTATCTCGAGGCCTCTTATTATTATCAATTGGTTCATATACTATGTTATACGGAAATATATTTTCAAAGAACGAAGCGTTCCTTGATTCAATGATCGTATTAACATGTATATCTGGGATCTCTGATTTGTGAACAAGAAATCGATATGCATTGCTATTCTGAGCATATCCAACAAAAACACAGTCAACAGTTTTCGGTCATATCTTAACCTTTTTGGGTTTAGGAACTGCAACCTTAGCCAAACACCCCCACACTTTGAGATAATTCAAGTTAGGCGTTCTACCTTTTCATTTCTCATAGGGAGTTTGTTGTATCTTTTTGTGGGGTACTCTATTTAAAATAAAATTTGTTGTCAAGACATCTTCCCCCCACAAATTCTGCGGTAAACCAGAACTGTTCAACAATGCATTCATTGTTTCCTTTAGGGATCGATTTTTCCTTTCCACCACACCATTCGATTGCGGTGTATAAGGAGCGGTAAATTGGTGAACAATATCGAACTCGGTACAAATTTCCTCAAAAGGAAATTCATATTCACATCCTCTATCACTTCTTATTACTTTTATTTTCATATTTAACTGATTTTCAACTTCAGACTTATAAGTTCTAAAAGCATTCACAGCTTCATCATTACTGCTAAGTAAATAAATATAACAGTACCTCGAACAGTCTTCTATAAACGTGATAAAATACTTCTTACCACCTCTGGAAGGTACTGTTTTCATATCACAAATGTCTGTATGAATTAAATCTAAAGGTTCTGAGACTCTATTAACTACTGAATTAAAATGAGGCTTAGAAAACTTAGATTCAACACACACTTGGCACTTTTCACTTGGACAGTCAAACTTTGGTAAGAGTCCCATACTAATTAATTTCTTTATTGACTTATAATTAACATGTCCTAATCTAGCATGCTAAATATTAGGAGACTCAAGCACATAAGAAGAGGCAACTGTATTCATATCATCCTTGGTTACAACAGTCATTACATTCAGCTTGAACAAACCATCACTCAGATAACCCTTTCCTACATACATCTCATTTTTTGAGAGTATAAACTTATGAGATACAAAAACCAACTTGAAGCCATTCTTGCTAAGAAGAGATTCGGACACCAAATTCTTGCGAACGTCTGGCACATGAAGAACAATGTTCAGTGTCACGATTTTCCCAAACGTCATCTTTAGAGCAATCTTTCCAACGCCTTCAACTTTAGAGGTCGATGAATTACCCATATAGAGTTTTTCATCACCCCCCACAGTTGTATAGGACGAGAACATCGATCTGTTTGCACAGATATGACGAGTTGCTCCAGTATCAATCCACCACTCCTTGGGGTCTCCCACCATGTTGCACTCGGATATCATAGCAGTCAAATTGATATCATCAACACCATTGGAAATCTCTTCCACCACATTTGCCTGAGCTTTCTGTCTTTTCTTCGCTCTGCAGTCTTTGGCTCGATGTCCAGACTTTCCACAGTTAAAGCATTTGCCAACGAACTTCTTCAGGCCTTGGGTGAATCCCTCTCCAGACTTATTAGGCATTTTCCTCTTCTTGTTGGGTTTTGATCCTTCTTCAACAACATTGGCTCTTGAAACCTCTAGGTTCTTGCCAACTTTCTTCTCAGAGAGCCTATTGTCTTCCTCAATCCTCAACCGAACAATCAAGTCTTCAAATGACAACTCCTTTCTCTTGTGTTTAAGATAATTTTTGAAATCTCTCCAGGACGGTGGCAGTTTTTCAATGAATGCAGCCACTTGAAATGACTCACTTAGAGTCATTCCTTCAGCATGAACATCATGCATAACCACTTGAAGCTCTTGAATCTGACTTAAGACGGTCTTTGAATCAACCATCTTGAAGTCCAGAAATTTACCGACAATGAATTTCTTTAATCCGGCATCTTCAGTTTTATATTTCTTGTCCAGACTCTCCCATAACTCCTTAGCCATTTTCAGCGGACTATAGACGTTATAGAGAGTATTGTCCAGACCATTGAGGACATAGTTGCGACACAGGAAGTCAGAATGCTTCCATGCATCCACAGCAGCAACCTTTTCCTTATTTGTCTCTCCAACGTCCAATTTAGGACCATCCTCATTGAGGAATCTAGCCAAGTTCAAGGTCGTGAGATAGAATAACATCTTTTGTTGCCATCTCTTAAAATCCATACCATTGAACTTTTCTGGCTTTTCTCCATGATTCGAAATAGGGGTGATCGGAGTCGAAGTCGAAGCCATTTCTATGGAAAAAGAAATTTAATAGGGAAAACGACAAAGATTAACACAAAAGCCCAACCGAACACTTTCTTCAAATCGTAAACAGTATACGAAATGAACAACCACACAGAATACTCACAATATTCACGAGAAAAAAAAATACGTTTATCTCGAAAACAACTCTTATAAATGCTACGAATGAAGTTCGAAAATGATCATTCGAACACCAAAACAAAAAATTAATACACTACTGAACGAACGAAGGACAGATTGTTCACAATAACAAAAATACGAACTAAGCGCAAAAACAAGAAGTAAAGATAAATTCGTCTTAAGATTGTTGTTCGGCTAAGTTCGTACAGAGATACATGTGAATAAATGACTAACCTGCAGCCAACGCGAAGTAGAAATCAGAATATTAATCCGAGCCCAACGAATGTCGTTGTGTCCTTAAGACGAATTTTCCCTCTCAATCTGTACCCGAGGACGTCAGACAATTGTCTCCCGGGATAGAACGGATCGCTTTCCTTTGAAGCGGTACGTCTTCAATGGACTCCTTCGAACGCAAATTTGTAAAATAATCGCACAAATGAAGATGAGTAATGACTGGTGGAAAATATATCAGTTTTGAAAGTGACGGTCGCTCTTTGTATTTAAAGACAATGAAGTAAAGAATTGCGAAGCAGAACATGTCTATTGATGAAGGGATGCGAACCAAAAAACTGTTCTTGTTTTGTTCGAACAAACATGTTCGTTTGCTCAACACCGAACAAACATGTCTGTTCGGATGGAAAAGAATGTCCAAAAAATTCTGGACATGTCTATTCAAATCGTGTCCCTTCAATTTAAAAAGAATAGAATAAAAAATTAAATTAAATAAACGCGCGGACCCGGGCCGAACCGAACCGAACCGAGCCGAGCCGGCCCGCGGCAGCGGCGCGCGCGTGGACCGATCCACCTTTGCGTAGGTCCTCCCCCGTCCACAAAAGTGCGGTGCCCTTTGAGGCCCAAATCAATTTGTGAAGTTCCAATATTTAAACCCATCCACCATCTACTCTTTTTCCTATGCGGGACTCTCCATCCTTCATTTCTCATTCACTTCCCATGAGATTATACATCAAAATCCCAACACTATGTTCACCATAGAATATGAATTTTGGCCTTCAATATGGACAGAACTTGGAAGTCGATGACGATTATATTGTTAATAATGAGAAAACGTGTGATCGTGGCATCAGGACTTCAATGAGTTGCAGAATGGTTGGCGATTCCGCCAAGCCAAACCATACATACTTCATTCAATTTTTAAATTATATAAATTGACACCTAATACAATTTTTTTTCGTAGTTCTCTAAAACTCAAACATATGAATATTGGCATATCCTCCAATTTCTCATGATTCTTACTTTATTTGTTGATGTCTCCCCCGCTGGGATCCGGGAAGTCAAATCATTGAATAGATGACCATGAATTGACACTAAGTAATGTGCCCTCATGGGAATTTTCTCATGATTCTCCATTTACTTCTTCATGTCTCCTCCGCCAGGATGTGGGAAATCAAATTTAAACATTGTTTTGAGAATAAGAAGGAACAGTTATCTCTCATTTGATGGGAGGCAAATTGGCGAAAATGTGGAGGAAATTACAAAAAAGTTCTTAATCTACTGCAATTGTGTCAATTCAGTCCTTAACCTTATTTGTGCCGATTCAATCCTAAACCTTTCAATTGTGCCAATTTAGTTCTAAACATCTTTACTTTTTGCCAATTGAGTCTATCTGGCTAATTTTGTGACGTCTCGGAATTTCAAGGCCCATTAAATGAATAGTATTGGACTGTTGGAATTGAGTGACATTTGTCGGACTCGGAATCGTTCAATCTGAAGGACGTTGGTTGTCGATTGAAGCGTAGTTAATTGTAGTTCGATTAGATTAGTCGCGCCGTAATTAGTTTTCGCCGAATTCCTTCGCACCCATGCCGACCCTTAACCAAATATCCTAAACCAGTCCTAAATCGTCAGATTACCGAAATGCCCTCAGATATTATTTAAATACGCCAGAAACAATTAATACCGAATGACCGTGGGCCCCGCCTCATTAATGCCAAGTCAAATCAACCTTTTTGACCATGAGAAATTACAAAATTGCCATTGAAAATGACCAAAATGCTCTTGAAGACCAAATTTTCTCTCTCCTCTCTCTCTCCTCTTTCTTTCTCACGCACGGTAGCCCCTCCCCTCCATTCTCACGCATATTCCACCTTCATCTTCACCATTCCATCTTCATCTTCGACATCGCCGTGGACCGCCGTCGCCCACCGCTCGCGTCGCCGCTGTCCACTGCGCCCAGCCGAGCCGCCGGCCAGCCTTCCGCCACTAGCCAGCCAAAGCCGCCGTTGCTGCCGCCCCTACCGAGCTACCGTCTAAGCTTCGCCGTGCCTCACCGTCGCTCGCCAAGGTTCACCGTAGCCACCGAGACCCCGCTGGACCTTGGCCGAAGCCCCGCCGAGCTTGCCGCCCGCTCGTTGAGCTATGTTGTTGTCGTTTGACCACTGTCCAGCCATCGTTCGTCGTCGTCCGGGTGTCGTCTTGGAAAACCGACACCGTGGTTGCGTCCGGATCGACGAGACGAGTCCGTAGGGACTGCCGCCGAAAATTTCACCGCCGCCGCCGTCCTCCTTCGCCGGTCGCCGCCAACCGTCGCCGCCAGTTAATTAGTGAGTTAACCCATAATCCCTGATTAGGCCGTTAATTGCATTTAATAGGTTGATTAGTTAGTTATCGTAATCAATTAGTTAGTTACCGCAGTTAATTGATAGTTACCGTGGTTAGATAGTTAACTGTGGTTAGATTAAATAGTTACCATAGTTAGTGAATAGTTACTGTGGTAGATTAATTAACTGCTGTGGTTAGTTGAATTAACCGTGGTTAGATGGAATAGTTACCATGGTTAATTGCCTGTTGTTGTGTCTAATTTGTGGTGTCTGATCGTGGATCGGACTGAGTGTTGATTGCGCTTAAATGCTGAATGATCACACTAGTGTCGATAGGCCATGTTAAATTGGAATTGAATATTCGCGTGACCAATTGTGATTTTGAGCATGAAGTTAGCCGTGGGCCAGGTTTGAGCATGATGTGAGTGTGATTGCATCAAAATGATATTTGGCTTGAGCGCCGGTGGGAAAATGCGAGGTCACGTATGTTTTACTTGTGTCACCCAAACGTAACTGGGGGCACGAGCGATACCCTTCTTGGCATGGGTCGCTGCCTAATGAGTCTGTGTACCGGCGACGTACCGTCCGGGATTCCATCGCTTATTGGTTGCCTGTCAGTCCGTGCCGGTGACGTACTGTCTGGATTGCCACGGCTGATAAGATGCCGGTCGCAACTTGTGTTGGTCCGTAGTCCCTCTTGGAATTATTCCTAGTATGCTCGTCTTAGGAGTCTTGAGGGGGCTATCGGATGCCGTCGCCGTAAACGTTGTGGGACGACGCCCGGTTAATCTGGAAGAGTACTAGCAACGAGGCTGTACTGTGGCGAGGGTGTAGTATCTCTTGGCCGTGATGACCAGAACACGTGTGTTGCATAGTGCATGAGTATTATTGAGTGTTCTGGTTGAGTGATTGGTTGTTGTTTATGCGTTGCCATGATATAATTGTTGTATGGCTCAAGGCGGGGTACGTTGCATGTGGTTGTTCTCCTGATGTTGGTTTTAGTTCGCTAGTATGGTTAGATTGTCCACGTGAATCAACGCCCTAATCGGACTTAGGCGTTGACCCGCTGAGATTCGTATCTCATGCGCTTGGCTGATCGCCTTTCAGGTCCTCGAGATGGCCGCGCGCTATGTTAGATTTGGCGTCCGGGTAGACCTAACGACGATACTTCATCACCGTCACGTCGCCAATTTTGAGGACGTGTGGGAACAGCATGTGACGACAGTCTTGGTCGACGAGGGGTTGCTGCACTATGTGGCACACCTCTTTAAGCCTGGTTCTTGTGTCAGGCTGGTGTTTCCATAGGACCGATTCGGGGGTTTGATGCACCCCTGGGTACGGGTCCAATCGTCCAGACTTGGTACGTGACGGAGGAGGACATGCCGGACGGGGAGATCGTGGACCCAGATCTGAGTTCGGAGGAGGAGGACCCAAATTCGCCACTTGGTTATCACGGTTGACCCGGTGTCGCTAGTCCCGGGCGTGCGGTGAAGCTGTAGAGGAGTTTTGGAGGTCATTCTATTTATAGTTGGTAGTGTAGTAGTAGTGTATCGACTGTAGTGCGCCCTGACCCGACTCGATATCTTTTTGTGGGTCTAAGGGATCGGTCCAAGAAGGACTTGTGTAATATGTTTTTTTTCCTGCGGACTAATCAGGATGTAAATAAAAGGTTGTTTGTTGTATCTCCTATTTGCCTATCCCTGTTGTTTGTTTGTCTATGGTTGTATTCGCTTCCGCATGTGCTTAACAATAAGATAAAAAGAAATTGGTCGATGATCTGCCTGGGACATCATCCTTTGACCTGACGTTTGGAAGGGATGGTCGCGCGCCCGGGGTTCGGGGTGTGACAAATTTTGACAGGAAATCGCTCATGTGGATCGCTATGATTTTTCTGAAATTGATATTGAAATTGAGTTAATTTGACTAAATCATATGCGAATTGGGTTAAATGGCGTTACTCTTGAAGGACTGATAAGGGCCCAGATTGGTGCTCGATTTATTGAAACTGGCTTGAAAATTGAATGCATGACAATCCATGGATCAATGTCGTGAGGGAAATTATCCTATGAATAGAAATCAATAAATTTTGAATTCGGCCAATCAAAAGTCGAAATTCTCAGTTTGGTTGAAAGGTCAATTCTCGATTGACTTTTGTAAAATCAATGATTTAAAAGTCTAATTAAGCTTGAAAATGATTGATTTGATGATTTCTCAAATTCTCAAATTTGGAAAAATGTTGATCAACGGTTAACATTAGTGGTTGACCAAAAAGTCAACTCTAAAGACATTCTAGATTGTTGATGAATCAATGTCTAGGTTAAACAAAACGTTATGAAACTTGGAATTTTTTTTCAACAACACTTAAACGACTCTCTTTGACCAAGAGACGTGCCCTTCGCGATCATGAGCCTTATTCTCAAGTTTTTGGTTTTATATGACTTTGTCAGCTAAAAATCAGGCATCAACATCATTTTGTAGGCTGCCACCTCACAACATGATGAACCATATCTTTTCCAATAGGCACATAAAAAACATCGCCAACTAAGGTCATCAAACTCTTATCTTCACCAAGAAAGTTAATTGGAATTACATGATCCTGATAAAGTCCTGTAAGAACACTTATGAGTAATAAAAAAAAACTATACTGCCGATATCGTCCATTGTATAGAAAATATGATGGATAATCGACGATAAAATATCTTGCATCCACTTACCAATTCCGACAATCATTTTAATGCGTGAAATATTGGAGGGGAGTAATTCGAGTTTGCAGGACTGTCTGTGGAGTTGATTGGGCAACATCCTCTTTATTTCGCACATGGACGAAAACTCCAATTCCTCCAAGTTTGGAAAATGAACCTGCATAAAAACATTGTATATTTGGAACAGAATTTTATCATGCCGAAAACTCGGGGGCATTTTTGGGACTGAATAATAAGTTAGGTTTTCCTCAAACTGCTAAACTTTTTGTACAGAATAATAATCACCGGCTTCTATTAAAATGTTTCACTAACTAGAACTAGAAGAATGGTTTAATAGAAGAATACTGTAAATGCTTACACACCTTTTCATTGAAGAAGATAGGCAAGGACAAGTCAGAATTGATACCATCAAACACTTGTTGTAAACCCGTATTAGCTGTCATCAACCATTGCTTTCCTTTGAATGAAGAGAATATTATCATTTTGGGACATCCAGCTATTGTCAGTACTTTTCATCAGAGAATATTCTAAGATTTGGCAATTCCGCAAGAGACAATAAGATTAACAAAGGGACCTCTAAAGTGTCACTAGTTGCTGCTTCCTCCGATTCTTCTTCTTGCACACTAATAATTTCCTCCATTAGTATACTACTCGCTATTTCTATCTCTCTAATTTTTATTTTTTTTTGCCCGAGTGCTTTAGCCATGGAAGAAGGAAAAAGAAACCTCATATTCTCATAGTTTTGCTCCTTCGGTGTCCTTAAGTTTCGGAAACACAAAGTCCTTTGTGGATTTTTGTTCCATATCTGACCCAAACTTTGTAAGTCACTCAAGGTTAATTCTCTCAATCGGGATAGAATCTCGAATTTCGCACTGGCTATCAATCCCTCCAAGTTAAATACTCCTCGTGTTAATTGACATCTTTAAATGGTTATGGCTTCCAAACTCTATAGCTTTATTAGCTGCAAAGGGTGAATAAACCCGCACTGCCTCATTTAATAAAAATGTCAATGAAAAGACGAGCATTGGAAAAATTATCATAAAAGTCTTAAACCTATGGCAATTATCCAATTCAGTCCTAAACCTTTTTTTTTTTTACCAATTCAATCCTAAACGTTTTACATTTGTCCCAATACAGTCAATTTGGCCAACTTTGGCTGGCCGGCGCTGACGTGGCATTGAAGTGGCAATTTTAAATAAAAAATATTTTAATACATTTCGATATTTTTAATTATTTTTTCTTTTTTTTCACTTTTTTTTCATCTTCTTCCTGCAGCCAGTCGTTGACCTCACCGGCCTCGGGCGAAGATGGAAAAAAAAGAAGGAGAAAGAAAATAAAAAAAGGAAAAAGGAAATAAAAAAGAAAAAATAATTAAGAAATGCAAAAATTAATGATATGATAGTTAAAATTGCCACGTCTGTATCAGCTACGCCACGTCAGTAATTTTTGAGCAGATGGACTGAATTGGCACAAATGCAGAAGATTGATGACTCGATTGGTAAAAAAGAATTGATTTAGAACTGAATTGACACAATTGTAATAGGTTTATGACTTTTTTTGTAATTCTCTCGACGAGTATTAAGTTACCCTGAGCTTGTTTCTCTAAAATGACATTATTTCTCTTTTTATTCAGGGAAACAAAGATTAGATTTTTTTACTTCTTGTTTTTGTTCCAAATCTATTCCATGGCTATTGATCTATTCTGAGGAATAGAAAAATTAATATAAACAAATTTCTATTCTTTTTCTATTCCGGAGAACAAAAGAATAAAAAAATAGAGAAATAGAACTATTATCAAAGAGATTGTCGATTCTTATGCTTCCTAATGGACAAAAGGATACTTGGAGTGCTAATATTTGCGTACGGCGCTCACTTTAGGGTCAATATTTTTGTTTGGATTACTTAAGTGCCAATTTTTTTAAAAAACGATTATTTCAGTGCCAACTCCGGTGAGTTTCGCTGGAAAGTATATGTGGTATCTACGTAGCTCGCCGGAGGATGATAGTTAGCAAAAAATAAATTAAAATTCAATAAAAAAATCCATGTAATATAAAAAAAATAAAAAAAAACTTAAAAACTAAAAATAAGCTAAAAAATAAAAAAATAAAAATAAAAATGCAGTTGCAGCATCAAGGGCCATGAGCCCTCGCAACTATAACCTTTTCTTTATTTATTTATTTATTTTTTTAAGGTTATTTTTTAGTGTAATTTTAATTTTTAAAAAAATTTAACTTATTTTTAGGTTTAAAAGTCCACGTGGCTTGATTGTTTTAAAAAATTGCTGCGTAATTAATAAAAAATGCCACGTGTACTGTTTGGCCGGAATTGGCACTTAAGTGATCATTTTTGGCCGGAATTGGCACTTAAATGATCGTTTTTTCTCTGATTTAGCACTTAAGTGATTCAAAAAAAAATATTGGCACCAAAGTGAGCGCCGTACACAAATATTGACACTCCAGGTGTTCTTTTGCCCTTCCTAATGCCATAAAATCAGGTTAGTCTCTAAAAGGCTGGGGCCACTTCGTCCTCCCAGAAGTAATCTTTACTATGTTCACCACAAAATATGAATTTTGGCCTTCAATATGGACGGAACTTGGAAGTTGATGGCGATTATATTGTTAATAATGAGAAAACATGTGATCGTGGCATCATGACTTCAATGAGTTGCAGAATGGTTGGCGATTCCGCCAAGCCAAACCATACATACTTCATTCAATTTTTAAATTATATAAATTGACACCTAATACAATTTTTTTTCGTAGTTCTCTAAAACTCAAACAATATGAATATTGGCATATCCTCTAATTTCTCATGATTCTTACTTTATTTGTTGATGTCTCCCCCGCTGGGATCCGGGAAGTCAAATCATTGAATAGATGACCATGAATTGACACTAAGTAATGTGCCCTCATGGGAATTTTCTTATGATTCTCCATTTACTTCTTCATGTCTCCTCCGCTAGGATGTGGGAAATCAAACTTAAACATTGTTTTGAGAATAAGAAGGAACCTTTATCTCTCATTTGATGGGAGGCAAATTGTTGAAAATGTGGAGGAAATTACAAAAAAGTTCTTAACCTATTATAATTGTGTCAATTCAGTCCTAAACCTTATTTGTGCCGATTCAATCCTAAACCTTTCAATTATGCCAACTTAGTTCTAAACATCTTTACTTTTTACCAATTGAGTCTATCTGGCTAATTTTGACCGGAAATTGCTCATGTGGATGCCGACCGTCTTATGTGAAACAACCGGCGCTGACATAGATATTTTTTTCTTTTTGCCTGTGGTCGAGGACCCTTGTCAGCCACAAGTGAGGGTCGCAACACCCTCGCTTGATCTAGGCATTGAGGCCTTGCCCTGATTAGGCAAGGGCCGCAACGCCCTTGCATGATTTAAGCGTCACGGCCCTCACCTAGTGCTGGCGACCCTTGCCGGTCTCCATCCAAAAGCAAATGTGAAGAGAAGAAAACCAAAAGAAGAAAAGAAAAGAAATTATTAAAACTAAAAAATTGTTAAAAAAATTGCCCACATGCCTCAGTTGTGTGGTTGTGCCACATAGGATGTTCAGCGTCTATGTCAGCAATTTCAGGTAAAAAATTGGCAAAACTTGAAAAAGTTTACGAGAAAATTGACAGATTGAAATGTTTATAACTGAATTGGTAAAAATGCAATAGGTTTAGAATTTTTTTAGTAAATTGAGAACAAGAAGGAACATTTATCTCTCATTTGATGGGAGGCAAATTGGTGAAAATATGCCGTGTGCCTAATTTCCATTCATTTTATCGTGAATGAGCAAGTTTTTTCGTCTTCCTTTTCCTTTTGTAACAACATGAGGTATCCAACCTCTGGTACGACTCATTATCAAGAAAATTTGCACTCATCATTTTCTCCAATCTAGACTGAAAAAGGTCAGCATTCCATGTTTCAACTATACCTCCAATGGCAACCATTATTTTCTCCAATGTGATCCTGGATTACTGCGGGGAGGTAAATATTACGTTAATTTCTGTTTAGGTATGAAGCACGAGTCTTGATTATTTTTTAGCAAAGATTGATGATTGATATTGCGAACATTTATTTCTAGCATTTTGGTCTGCACGTGGCACATACCGTGCATTGTCCAACTCTACGAGAATTTGTTACACATGAAATGCCAAAAATGTATTTGTTTGAAAGACTGGCCCGTGTAGTGAAAAGTGAAGGGGTGTCCTCTTCGATCTTCATCAAAGATTGCCAAGTCAAACTTCTCATCTTAGCGTAGTGGGCAGTGGTCAACTCTTTCAATTCAGGGCAGTCCATCGTATGATTCTCCCCCAAGAGGAAACTAGTCAAAATGGGCAAGCATTCCAACTTCAACCTTTCCAGTTTTGGGAATGTAATCTTCTCCATTGCGCTTCTCTGCCCTTCTTCCTCTGCGATTGCTCCTTCCATTTGACCACTCCTTTATTCCCATCCATTCAAGATTTGCAAGGCACCGAGCCATCGATGGAGCAAAAGCATGTCTCAAGTTGCTGCATTTATATGTGGTCAGATCCCTTAGAGAATTGAAGCGCGTCGTTCCTTGAAAATCTTTGTTCCTTAGTCACCTCAACTTTGGTAGATTGACTAAGTTCAAAGTAATGAAGGAAGGCAGCACCTGAGTGCTTAAATTCCAAATCGAATATTTCTTCTAGCGACTCGCAATCGTGCACTTGCAATGTGCTAAAATTGTCTAAAACAAGCATCAATGTGGATGGAATAGCATTAACAAATGATTGGCATTTATCTACCGTCAGTGATTTTAATTACCAAGATGACTTGATGGGATTAAGTTCGATATGGTATTTTCCAATCAGCTTGGGCAACTCAAATAGCCACATTTCCTTTACTCCAGCAAAGGTGCCCTGTCAAACAGATGCATCATTAAACATAAACTTCTAGTTAGCATTAAAGTGAGCGCCGTACACAAATATTGATACTTGAGGTGTCATTTTCCCTTCAAACATATATTGGATGGTGATTTTAAGGTTTCCCTTCCAAAATCACGCTTCAATTGATAATTGAACTCTCTCCAACTTTGACGTCTCTGTTGGTCCGTCAAAGAAAAACTTCTTGTTGGGACATCCAGTCACCATGGCATCTTCCAAGCGAAAGAACATCAAAGTGTATCCACCCGATTTGAAACATCTCAACCCTATCAACCAATCAAGCTCAAAATACTTCAATGGATTGAAAGCCACTGCATGCCCGTCCCTATCTCCCTCATCACTAATGACTTCCGTCAACATTCTACATTTACTTGTCCTCAATTTCGTGAGTGCCACCAAATTTGTAGCCATTATCGGTGTGAACATATTTGATAGTCCATCATAATGTGACACAGCTATTGGAATTGCTGGAGACAAAACGAAAAATAGAAATTCTGGCCAGATTATGTGGACAATGGGAAAAATGGTAATTTGGACGAGGAAATCACATCGTGCCTTCGTAAATTGATTAAGAATGGGGAATTTATCAATTTAAAGAAACAAGAAGCACGTCTAAAGGGTAATCAACGTGAGAACCAGAAGTCAATGAATTGATGTAGTAAAAGAAAAACGCAGCTTAGGATCGCTTGAGGAAGAATATTAGCCATTAGAAAGAAAATGATGGAGAGATTGAGATTAAAAAAGCAACCAATCAACCATCAAATGGGGCACTACAGTAAAAGGTGTGATTCATCTAATGCCGAGTCTCTCAAATCAATATTATATAACTCTAAATCAATTAAAAAGTAGGGCTAACAGAAAGCAATTAAAAAAGGAATTGCTTGGGTGAAGTGAATAAATCTTACTCATATCATTCCACTTGAGAGGTCAGATGACTCAACCAGAATGGTTGATCTACGAATTCTATTTTATTTTTTGAAAAAGAGTTTCATAAGACTGGTCTTGCATTTCATGTAAAAACTAAAAGGGGTGATTTTCGCTACCCCGACCCTAGAGATCCTGCTTAGTTTGGCAATCGAGAGACCTTTGATTCCTTTTGCTGGTGCAATTAAGGCTCCATTTGTTTCGTGAAAAATATGACATTTCTAGAAAATGTTTGCCAAAAAATTGACATATTTTTCGGCATTTGGCTAAAATCTGAAAATGCACTAGAAAATATTTTTCGTTATTTGGTATGGAAAATCCAATTTCATTTCCTCTGTGGAAGCGAAACTAAAACAAACTTGACTAGAAAAACAAAGAGAAGCAGAGTACGGATAACCAGATCAGACTTGATCATCCACACAAACTTAGTGTACACTAACTCGAATTTATTGATCTCTTCGCTAACGAACAATGAGAAGATTGGCTAACGAACAATGAGAAGACTGTCGTCCGCAATCACCTGGGCTTCCTTCACTGCAGGAAAACTGTCTCCCTCGATATCCTATCAACTGGAAAATTAGGCCTGCTCATAAAATATGAATTACCCTTTTTGCCGGTGCTAATCAAGGTGCAGTCCAATCAAAGATTTTCCAGTTTTGTTAACCGGGTCTCAGCCTTCCTGACGACTGCATTGTTTTTTTTTTTGGTCGAAAAGATACAGTTTGAGCGATGCGATTTAGCTAGCCAATCTACCACCTGATTTGCGCTTCTGCTACAGTGAGTCACCGAAATATTTTGACGATGGGTCAAGATGGAAATGGCTTCACGTAAATAGGCTTTAACCTCCCAACTCGGGTCAACCTCTCTATTAACTGCACGAACTAAGGAGAGACAATCGGATTCCACTAGAACTCTGTTTTTCGTCTCTCTCCTTTGTCAACAGCTTCAGACCGGCGACCAGGGCTCTCGCTTCAGCTTGAATCGGCGTGCAAGTTCCAATTTTTTCCACGAATCCGTTGAGGTGTTGATAAGTTGGCATTGACAAGTTTTAGATCGGACGATTGAAAGACACCATCCAACGGTCAATGTTGACAAGCTTACATCTAACTGTTGACAATAATTTTATCAACTTTCTCTATTATGGGCGATATTACGAGAGGGTGGAGTCGCCCCATAACGTGAGTAACGAGCTTTTGCTGAAAAGAGTGGCCAGATCTGGTGGAAGCGGTACTAAAACAGAAACAGAAGTTTTCCCTCTTCGCCACCTTCTCTCTCCCTCTCTTCTTCCACTCTCCTTCACTTTCCACTTCCTTCTTCACCTGTCCCTCTCCCTCTCCAAGGCCATGTACACCCTCACCTCTCCGTCTCCTCCTTCCCTCTTCGCCATCTCCAGAGCTCGCTTCGTCTCCACTTCTCTCTCTAGTATTTCCTCCGCCTTCTCCCCGCGACGTTCTCTCTCCACCTTCCGTTACGCGTGCCGATCAGAGTTTCCGCTGCCCTGAGGTGGTCTGTTCTGCAGTGGAGCCACTGCGTGCACTGGCGGTCTCCTCCACGTGGTGTCCGTGCTCAGATTAGAACCGGTGCTCATATGAGTACGGGATTCCCGTTGAATCTCTGCTTTCAGTACAATCGCCATTGACGGATATCAGTTATGTCAAAACTAAGCACAAGCTAGAAAACTCCAAAACTAACTTGACTAGAAAAACAAAGAGAAGGTTATTTTCCTGCGGCTGGATTATAGATGGACATCTCTTGGATAAACTGTTGCATGTAGAGTTATTATAAAGAATTGTTGCCCTATTGCCTAGGCTTGTCAATGGTTCAGTTCAGTTCGATTTTTTGTGAATATGTTTGAACTGAACCAAAACTCGTCTTGAACTGAAAAACTCAGTTCGGTTCGGTTCGGTTCAGTTTTCGGTTCAACTTTTGTTTTTTTGTTTTTTTGTTTTTTGTGGCTCCATATCTCACCCTTCACAGCCCATATTGCTATTGAAATCCAAGAGAATAATCCAGCATTTTTTGTGTGTGTGTGTGGTTATTCTTAATCTATTATGGCTTCCATACTGTAGGTTCATAATTTGTCCATGTCAAAAACCTATTGCTGGATTTTTGAGATATTAGATGGTCATGGGGAATTTGATGGAGCTATACGTATGTACTGATTGATGACTTTCCTTTAATAGTCGGTTCCTATCCTCGATTGTTGATTTCTTGTGTGTAACACACGTCATAGTTACTGGGTTTAGACCATTTTAAACATTTTGCTTGTTTCATGTGAATGTCTTGGCTTAGATTCTTCTATTATCTTTCATTTCTAGGGATTGAGGGTCTTAAATCAGATGACTTAGTTCACATCATTCTGCATCAGCGAGTCAAACGACGTATTCTGAGGGGATTTTCAATTATTTCTAAGTGCAAATTCGTACCCAATTCTAACGTGGCAATCTGAAATCTACAGAAATTTACAAAAGCTTAAGCTACAACACCCACAAATTTGTCTTACAAACCTTTGAAGTCGCCAAAATAAAAATACAAACGTTAAGCAAAGATCTCAAACTTGGATTCAAATTCAACGCCACAAACTTGTCTGATAAGGTAAGCCGACAAGCTGACTAACCATGTTCTAAATCTTGAACTCAACTAGCATCAGTAAACTTCTCAGGTTTCGTCAATCAGAGGCGAGGCCAATAACCAGTCCAACGAATAGGCCAGTTCCATTGACAACTGCTTGCCAACTAATACCAAGCATAAACCCTGAATCTTCATTTTCTTGGCTCAGTGGCAACAAGGCCGAATCTCCACAGTCCTTCGATAGTGGACTCCCACAAATTCCCGAATTCTCCAGATATGAAGTATTGAGGAACGTATCAAATTGCCCTCCCTTTGGTATAGGTCCTGAAAGCAATGCAAGAAAAAGCAGCTAGTATTACATCCAAGAACAAAAAAAGCGCATGCAAAACGGTAACTACAATTAGATTGAATCATTTTATGCAGAGCCAGAGAAAACCAAGAATGACATGAAAATCCCAACTATCCATCAATTAAGTCACCAGCGTATCGGCTATCATTTTTTGTCACTTCAATGCCAGAAGGCGTTTGGAGCCTTACATTGTAATCACAACAGCTGATGTGCACTATTTCACCTAGTTCTTTGCCTCATATTAATTACTACATTCAGCCCAGAAAAAGCATGACTGAGACAATTCCCCGAGGAACAGTGAGCTGACAATCTTGCAGAACATTGTTAACTTCGAAGCCAGCATTTCAGAGAAAGAAATCAAACAATCAGGCTAATACAGCTGGAACAAAACCAACCTCCAAGTTCGTCAATCATCAAGAGAAATCAATATTGAGTTAAGCTCAATGGTCGTAGATGACAAATATGCATTAAATTCACAATGAAAATCAGAATTATAGTACTTATAATAATATATTACTCCTGCAAGGGACTAATGAACTGATCTTCAAACACATAAAAGATCCACACGTCCGAAAAGAAAATATATTAGAGCCTGAAGCTAGCATAAATTACCAGCGGGTACTTCTCAGAGTAGCATTAAAATGAATATGCAATGAAAACAATCTTTCAATTCAAAAGTTGTGATGGGCACAGAGCAAGAGCTTATGCTTCCAAGTCCAAAATGGACAAGCAATCGACGGTATTAAATCCAACAAAAAAAGGCCTTCCCCTCCAAAAATTAACCAAAACCAAATGCAGCTTCAAAAATATCAGTTTCCATATCCGAACTGAAATTTTCAGTTTCTGAAATTATCAATATCATGTAAAGAAACCCAAAAGACCAGAGAATCTAATAAAGACAACTTTACTAAAACTTTCCCAACTCTGTTATAGACCAACAAAAAAGACTGTTGAAATTGAAGGGAACAGAAAGCATAAACCTTGGACGACTTGCATTCCCATGTTACAGCACTTTAGTATCTTGAATCATAGTACAAATTCACATGTTACACGATTAGTAAACAACCCAAATTCAGCTTTCCCCATCAATCAAGCAGGAATGACTCTCGAATGGATTTTCTAGGGTCGCCCATACCATACTCTTAATCCTAAACACCGAAAGATTGCCCCCATTCAGAATCAGAAAAAGGTATGCTTACCTTTGCTGTGGAGTCCAGTATAATAAAAATCTGAGCCCAGGCTTGTTAGTCTCTATCAGTAAAAGGTATCAACAGAGACCTGCCCCATCCAAATTTCCATAGTCCATATGCACAAATCAGTCAAAGTTACTAAACGTCTTCTCCAATATGAAGTAGAAGCAAGAAGTAAAACAAAACAAACAAAGAGGAAAATTACCAAAAAAATGAAATAAATATGTATATTAAAAGTCTGAACCTGCTTTAAATTGTTCCTTGCAGGCTTAATAAAACAACCCAAGTTCAGCTTTCCCCAACTAAGTTCAACTGGAGATAAATGAAGCTCAACCAAATCTAAGTACCAGCAAGAAGATAACAGCGAACACACCATCCTCTCCAACTTGCTTAACTATTTTCATCTAAATGATATTGAAGAGGATTAAGAGGTCAACCCATATACATGACAACTTGTTTAACCAACCGTGTACAATTGTGGCTGAAGGGGTTAAAGAGGGTCAACCAGTATATACTCAAACCTCAGTCAACTCTGACATTAAAAAACCAAGCGTGACAGAGCTCAAAGAGGCATAAACCCGAACATGTCAAATGCACCCCAACGAGCGTAATTGTATTAATACAAAGCTAATGGGGGAAAGGAACTTGTAGTGGATTAAGCATCCTGAGAAAGAACAAATCGAACCCTACTTCGTTAAAAAGCATATCGACAAGCTTCAATTACCAGAAGATCGCACATTATTATATTTTTCATGTTCAGCATGAATCTCAAACGCGTTCAACAAGATGGCACGTTCCACAGACAGCCAAGGCAATGGCATTACGGCAAAGTCGAGAACTAAGCGTACCTGGAGCGAGACAGAGAGAAGACACGGCAATGAGCGCAGCGATGAGAGGCGGAGCAACGGCGGCCCCGAGGAAATCAGCTCGCTTGAGGTCTCGAGGAGTTTCGTCTCCGAAATTCCGTCCGACGATTAGGGAAGGAAGTAGAACCACCACAACAATTGCAGGAGAGAAGAGGATGGAACTGAGATAGAGACCGGCGTCTAGCATTTTTGACGGATGGAGAATGAGAAGAGAGAAGAGGAGGGGTTTCTCTTTCTCGGTGACGAACGTAAAGTAACGTGAAGTCCGAGCGAGAAGAAGAGAGAATGTTTAGTTTTAAGTCGGGTTTATTTTTCCCGTTCGAACCGAACTGATCCAAACTGGTATGAAATAAACTGAACCAAACAAAAATATGGTTATTTTTTTCGGTATATGAATCGAAATACATGAATTTTTCAATTCAGTTCGATTTTGTGGTTTAGTTCTGACACCCCTAGTATTGTGCATATATAGTTTAGAGACACATGATTGGCTTTTCAATCAGTAATCACTGGATTACTGATGAATTAGTTCTCATTCCTAACCTCTGCCATGAATCTCATGTTGGTCTTTCCTACTGTTTTCTGTACCATTGATTCTAGCAATAAATCTCATTGGATCCAATTATCTATTGCATAACTTAATTTTGATAGGTGAATAGATGATCGACAATCATAGTAAATTCCGCTCATGGGCTAATCTTATACCGCAATCATAATAGAATGAAACCAGAGGTGGAGATCACGCATTATCTGGTTTGTGAGATATGATTTTGAAAGTGCTAAATCAAATGCATTGGATCAAGCTCCCAAAATGACATTCTCTTTCCAGAACAATCAATTTTAGGATTTAAACAAATCGTCCATGAACTAATACCAGGATGGAATTCAGGAAGCGTCCCTCTTCCATTGGAAAATAACTCCAGACTAACCAATGTGAACTGAATAACATTGATCCTATCGCACGTTAATCATTTGCTGTTGCCAATGATGACTTTCTTTATTTCATCATGAAGGCCTCATGACCGAGTTCCTTTCAAAGATATGAATGATGATTGGCATGCTTGTCTTGACAATGGCACCACAATGTTGATTCATGCGACTTTTGCATATTTGTACTTCAGATTATTTCAGGGATTTGCTGTACCAAAGGAGGCACAAGATCTCAGAGTGGTACCATTTTCATTGGAACACCTGCAGAGCTTAACCATGGTATTGTCGCTATTGCAGCAATAACAAGTTGCACAAACATGTCCCTAGTGTCATGCTTGGAGCCGGGCTTGTTGCAAAGAAAGCCTGTGAACTTGGTTTGGGGGTTGCTTTTCGATTCTCAAATGTTTTGCCCTCTTTGGACTTTTCTGGTGGCCTAACTCTAAGCATCATCTCAAATTGAGATTTGGCACATAAACTTAGTTACAGAAGAGATTAACAAGAACAAGCCTAGGATAACAGATTGGAAAAGGTCTCTCAATAATTGTCCACAGGACACTACTCGATACTCGGTTCCTAGACCGAACAAATATAGGCATGTTGGTAGTCGAGGAACCGAGTATCGAGTAGTGTCGTGTGGACAATTATCGAGCAGTGTCGTGATTTTGAGTCAAGATACTGTAGACGAAAATGAAACAATTGAAGCTATCTCGTTACTTCCTCTCCTCGTTTCTGAAGGGATGTTTGCAGTTGGCATCCCGGTCCAATCAGAGTTTTCATTCCTATCAGTTTCAATCCTTATCACAGCCTTGTATTTGCTGTACAAACCTTCTCCTAAAGGAGAAAATATTGCGTACAGACTGGGTAGAGCTGACATGGTCCCATTCACTGAGTGACACGTGGCGATTGGCCCCACTTGTCAGAAATAAATTGTCATCCCTAATCATTTTCCAAATCAATGGAGACAGTATCAGTACTCGAACCCCGCCCGCGACCGTCGGCACAAATTATATACGCCTCATAAACCAAGTGAATAAGACTGAAACTGCGGAACTGAGGATAACAACTTACAGATGTCTGGATCCCAACGGGCATCCGAAGTGAGCCGTGTCCGGGCTCGACTCGGAACGAGCGGTGGCGCGCGTGAACTGCTCCAGAGCCGCAATGCCTCCTGCGGGCCGAAAATGCCGAGACCCAGGGCGAAGGACTCGAGCCTCGCCCTCCGACGGAGGAGGCGTTCTTCGAACCTACTAGGGTCGTGAGTCGATTTGGGAGGGAGACGTGAGATAGGGGACGGAGAGCAAAGGTAGGGTTTCTCGGGTCGTGAGTCGGGAGGAACGGAGATGGAGAAGGAGAGATTAGCGGCGATTTGGCGACGGCCGAGGCGGAGGTGGCAGTGTGTTTTGTCGGACTAGAGAGAGCAGAGCTCGCTTCAGTCGGGAGGGAGTGTCACGCCCCGACTTTCAGGCCCGCGACATCCCTACCAAATCGCCACGAGGTCACGAAAGATAACGTCCCAGGCTCGTTATCGACCTAAACATAAAACGCATGCGGAACGTGCCTTCTCCTAAACAACAAGATTAGCGGGATAGTAAAGCAAGATAACACGACAGACAATTCAGCAAAATATAATTCGATTCACAAATCAAAAGCAGAGGAGTTTTTAACCCTACTGAGCTACAGTAAACACATACAACCCCATACTTCGGGGCGGCTCACTAGGACCTCAAAAGATTACGCGGTCGGGTAAGGTTAAGATCTCATCTGCTCCCAAAAATCTCACAACACCCTCATCTAAGCATCCACGGGCTCCGTCACTTCGGACCTGAAAATGGTTCCCACAACGGGGTGAGAATAAATCTCAGTGAATCAAGCCTAATCTCGATTAGGACAGTGATTCGCCCCAAACAACACGCATATAAAACAACCAAGCAACCACATATAACCACGATATAATAACCAGTCAAATGCAGGCTTATCAGCCATCAATCACACATGATGCAATACTCGACTCAACAGTCACGTCTGACAACCACAAGCAATGCATCACATCCACAGATATGCACAGGACACCACACAAGTCCATTTATTAATGATGATCCCACGCATTAAGCGTCAAAGTGACGAGGATCCACGCGATTAGCATGATCGACTCTCACAAACAATGCGATCCCGCACTCTTCCGGCAGAACCAGGCTACGTTCCTTTTCCCTTCGGCAACGGCTACTACGAGAGGTGTCTCCAGTGCATCCAGCACGGCACCCACAAGTAGGCATCCCTGAACGGGGCGTCGGTCCCTCACAAGCTGCGACCGGCATCCGATAATCCCTTAAAACCGTACACACCATACGGGGCATGAATTATCGTGCTTCTGGCAAGTCGTACAATTCCATAAAAATGGTGTGGTGTGTACCTTAGGTACAAGACGAACTTGCCAGGAAAAACCCATCATCATTCCGTTATATGACCATACGATTCACACCCGACAATCAAACCATTTTATTCTCTTTGATTTAGGCCGGATGCTCACACAACATGCTCAAAGACTCGGCCCACGGCCAATTTTATGATAAAATATGTCTTTAATATCGCACTCGGTCATATGCAAATGCAGGCTACTCACTATGCACTGCAATCATAAATGACAATCAACTCATAACAGAACAGTTAATCAGTCAACCAGACATTTCAACGAGACGATCGGCTGAATAAAGGCCATTAATTAAACACGAGTAAATTACTCCAATTAGGCCGCATAAAGGTTCAATTTCGTGCAATGGTCTTATATTAGTCAAATTAATTTAATAAATATCAATCGTCCGCTCGTCTCTAAAACGTCGCTCACTCGCGAACAAAATCTATCAATCAATCAACCAGGCTACCAATCAATTTTATCAACTATAATTAATCACCGAGAATCTAAATTTATCGACTAATTTAATCGATCGTGGCCATTTAACCTAAACCCAATTTCTAACTATACCGGCCCCGATCATTCTACCTAAACACCCTATTAGACTAATTAAATAACACTAGACGTAATTAATGCCCTAATCGAGGTTTAGGGTCAACTCACTAAGTGAGTTAGCTCGGGCGGTCTCAACGGCGGCGCGGCGACGGCGGCGGCGGATTCCAGCGAAGCTCTCGGTTCGCGGCTTCAAGGGCCAAGGCAAGGCCGGGGAAGGACCAAGGGTTCACCAGGGGGCTGAGGGGGTCCGTCGGGACCGGCTGGGGGCGGCGGAGGGCTGCGGAACGGCGCGGCAACCGAACCGGCCGAAATAGGGGCAGCCGCGCGGCAGAACAGGGGAGGCGGTCCGAGGTCCAATTCGAGCTCCACAGGCCTCGATTGCTTCTGATAAGCTTCAGGGGTCAAGAGGGGAGTCCAAGGAGGTCATCGGCGGCGGTGGGGGGGCGGCGAAACCGCCGGATTTGGCTGGGCTTTCGCCAAACCCGAACCGGATCCAAAAACAGGGCACCGGCGGCTTCGGGGTGGCTCGCGGCGGCTCCGGTGGCTTTCTGGCGGTGCAGCTGGGTCCGAGGGATGCGCAAGGGGCTGGTGGACGCTGATGAAGTGGCGGGAGGCGGCGGTGGGGCCTCGGGCGGCCGAGGGACGGCCCGACAGCCTCGGGTGCAGGGGAGCCCGAAACAGAGCAGGTGGTCGCCGGGCTTCCTGTGGCCTTTCCAGCGGCTGTCGACGGCGCCGGAGGGGTCGGTGGTGGCGGCAGGAGGTGGCTGGTCGACTGGGTGGTGGTGGTGGTGCACAAAATCGGAGGAGGAAGGAGGATTGTGGCTGGAAGGGGACTCGGCCGGAGGTGGTCTCTGCTGGGGGGGTCTGCGCGCGCGTGAGGAAGAGAGAGAGAGACTTGAGCAGATAAGGGAGCAGAGAGAGAGAGAAAGACACGTGAGAGAGAGAGATGAGTGACGTGAGCAGATAAGAGAGCAGATGGAGAAGGATGGGCAGCCAATTAGGAGACGGTTAGGTCAAAAAAAATTAATGGGTTTTGACTTATGCACATAATTAGGTTCAAGGGTATTTTGGGTATCCGGATTTTCGACGGAGGGTAATTTGGTCTAGTCTCGGGTCAATTCGGGTCAGGGTAAGGTTCAGTCGCGAAAAGATCAATTTCTTGCGCGCGGCGACTGAACGATCGAAATTGAAATCGATTCGATCATCGGTTCGGAAATTCCCAATTATTGTCACTTAATTCCTCAAAAATCCAATATTTCAATATAAACTAAAATTCAACCTCGAGAATTTTATTGAATTTCGAATTCTACAGACGCGAATTTTCAGGGTGTCACAGGGAGAGAGAGAGAGCAGAGCGTCGTAGGAGGGATGAGGCGACGGCGGAAGCGCAGGGGGAGGCGGAGGCGACGGCAAAGGCGGAGGCGTTCGTCGGACGTGCTACGGCGTCGTTCGATTTGGGAGGAAGAAGGCATTGTGGAGAAATCTGGCGAAATAGGAGAGAGAGAGGGTAGAGATAGGAGAGAGAAGGCGTTGTTGGTGAGATAGCAGAGAGAAAGCGTCGCCTGCGCATTTGAAAAAATTTCTGACAAGTGGGGCCCAATCGCCACGTGTCACTCAGTGAGTGGTGAGCTGGACCACGTCGGCTCTACCCAATCTGTACGCAATATTTTCTCCTCCTATAGTGGATGTGGAAATAAAGGGAAAAGTTTAATAGAGACTAGAGATGAAGAAATCAAGATATGCAACTAAGCTATTCTAACAAGTGCCTAGGATAACAGATGGGAAAGAAAACTCAAGACTGGAACCAAATCTAAGATCAAAAAGGGCCAACCATGACTGCTGCAGCAGCAGAGTCCCAGAATGAGCCCCAGACCCTCTTCCACTCCACCCAATATGCCTGTCCATGAGACCATCATTTTAGATTAAAATGGTATTAGTAGTTACGGTCGTTAGTGACTTCTTAAATTTTGAGAAAGCATAAAATATGAACCATGACTGAGAAAATCTGAGTCTTATTCATCATTTTCTTGGCAATTGAATTGCCTCGAACAACTTTCAAATTTAGGAAGATAAGGCAAGAGTCTGACTCGATAGGCGCGGTCAGTCTCTTTTAAGTATTCACGCTATACTTAGTTTCCATACAATGCACATCATCATCAATGTAAATATTAGGATAACCATTCTTCAATTTCTCTAGATCTACGCATGGAAGTGAGAAGCAGCAAAGGGTGTGAGGCATAGACCAGTAAAAAAAGAAGGAAAAATTTCAAATAAGAGCCCGAAATTCTCTCATTTTCTTAAATAAGGACCCCAAGTGAACCTTATTTCAAATAAGAGCCCAAAGTGACATAGTATGTTTCAAATAAGGGCCTGAAGTGGCCATAGAGTTTCAAAAAAGGGCTTGGCCTAAAGGGCATTTTCGTCATTTCCTATTTTGATTTTTTATCTATTTTTTCTCTATGTTTTTTCTTTTTTCTATTTTTCAAAAAAAAAAATAATAGCCCACACAGGCGAGAGGGGCAACCCTCTCCCCTGTGGCCGCCGGCCCACCGCTAGTGGGGGGTCGTCGGAGAGGGCGAAGGCTGGCGGAGTCGCCGGCGTCTCGGCGAGGGCCGGCGACACCGTGAACCAGAGGCAAGGGCCTCTAGCCCTCGCCAATATCGGGAGAGGGTCGGGGCCTCTCCAGAATCTGGGCGAGGGCCGACGACCCCTGCTCAGGACTGGGCGGGGGTCGCCGGCCCTCTCCTTGACCAGGGCTGGGGTCGCCGGCCCTCCCCTAGTCAGGGCGAGGGCCAACGACCCCCGCCCAGATTCGAGAGAGGGCCCGACCCTCTCCCTATTTTGGTGAGGGCCAGCAGTGGGCCAGTGGCCACCCCTCCTGCCTGTGTGTCTGTTTTTTTTTTTAAATTTTTTTTTTAAAAAATAGAAAAAAATAAAAGTCTAATAAAAAAGAAAAAAATCAAATAAGGAAAAGATGAAAATACCTTTGAAATCATTTTTGAGATTTTATGGCCGCTTTAGGCCCTTATTTGAAGTAACGTTCACTTCAGACCATTATTTGAGAAAATGAGGGCACTTCAGGCCTTTATTTGAAACAATGTTCACTTGAAGCCCTTATTTAAGAATCTGAGAGGACTTCGGGCCCTTTTTTGAAATTTTCCCAAAAAAGTATGGACATCTTTGGAAAGTTTTTTGTTTGAGAGAAAAAAATCGGTAAATTCAAATCGCTATGTTTGGCTTTTTATCATTTAAACTCTCACTTTCTTCCATGCATAATTTATTGTTACTTTTTTTTGTCAGGCTTGCATAATACATTTTGAATGCCAAACAAATCTGATGTCTTATGATTTTACGTATATCACACTGTGGTATTAATAGTTCCACCACTGTGCAATGCGCGGGCAGTAACCTAATTCCACTCAAGTGTGCTATTCTTTTTAAGAAATTGATGGGAAATTCTAAATAAAAACTTCAGCAAAGGAAGTGAACGCAAGACTTCAGCTTATGGATTCGAGTCCGTTCATCCAAAATGGTTTAAGAGCATATTGATAACAAATGTTTGATAGTGGTATTCAGCTAAAAGTCCAACCAAATATGTATTGATAACTTATCTTGGGATTGACCCAGTGATAAGGGTGTTTCTCATACTTTCCGTGAAGGAATCAATGGTTGTTGGTTCAATTATTTGTCTTGGACAATGTAGATTTAAGCGCGCTTTGGGCAATGAATTCCCGTGTTAGTTTTCTTTCAAGAAAAAATTGATTTTCTCGATGTTTTCTTAACAAGGTTACGTTTTTTTGCTCTGTCGAATTGAGAGCGGATGATCCGTGTTATGAATTTTGATTCGGTTAATTTATTAAACTTTTAATTTCTTTTTTCACTTTTGGGGGGCGCAATAATGTCTGCAGTAGTTTGCGGGAGCAAGCAATCATTGTTCGATGACATACCTTCTCCCCTGTCGCCTCCTTATTGCAAGAATATCCGTCGCTACTCTCCGTCTTCTTCTTCTCCATCTCCGGGTTCAGTTCTCGGCGTCGGCAACTCACCTCGATCGGCTCCTCCAGCTTTTTCCTCACATGGAACCCCAAGTTCCTCACAAAATTATTTTTGAATTTTTCAACCGAATCATAATGTTATCCAAATATTAATTATAAATACTCAAGGTAGCTTAGATGTTCTTTTAATTATGAAAGAGTTCACTTCATCTCCAGGTTGTTGACACTTAAATTTTGACGTTTCATAATTTATTGCATAAAAAATTAGGGACAGCCTTAGCCCCTTGCAAAAATATTTATTCATATAGTTAGAAGTTCACATAGGATAGTTTAATTTTAGCATTCATGCATTTACATTTGCATTGGCAGCGGGTGCTCTGAATTTGATTGGAATAACCCGCTGTGAAAGAAGGTCTGGCCGAGCACATTATATCTTTCAATGGCTGAAACTTTAGGATAAACTTTATATTATCATGATTTTCGGTCACATGGCAAGACAAGGACAAAATTGTGAGATTCTTGACCCATTCTTATTTTGCATTTCCAATTCTGCAAAACAAGGAAAGATATAGAATAGGAGAAAGAAAATTAATCTCAAGGAATGGAAAAGCACGTGTATGGGGGCAAGATAAAAAAAAGGAAAGTGGGCATAGGCAGGATTTTGAAAGAAATATCTAGAGAAAGGAATTATATGGTTCGGTCAATAAAGGGCAATATAGTGCACTCTCTCATGATATCTTCACGTGTCCATGAACGTGAGCAAGAAGAAAGCCAAAGGAAGTGGAGGAAAGAATATAGAATATAATATCTTAAAGAAGGAAAATCTCCTCTTTTTATTTTTCATTTAACCCTAGGCTACTTTGCCTATAAGAGGAGGCCATTCATCGACACATGAAATGGGGGGCGGGGGATGAACACACACGGCCACAAAAAGTTCACGGCAGAGAGAGGAGAGGAAAAAGAACAGAGTCTTCTTCTTCTAGGGATCTTCTTCCTTGCACTATTCTAGTTCGACAGTGAAGCCCTGTGCCATCCACTCCACCGCATCAAGGTTTTGAGGCCAATTCAGAGAGGAAATACACGGCCAGAATGGGGTGAAAGGAGAGAGAATAAAGCTGCGGTTTTTTGGCTCTTCTATGGGTCAACTTTGACGCCGTTGCTGTTCTTCTCATGGTGATCGAGCTGTCCATCCACATCAGCGAACAGAGGACAACGCACACAGAGAACAAAGAAGGGAAGGGTGTCGGTCCATAGAAGAAGACTGAAGGAGAAAGACTAATGAGGCAGATCTTTCTTTCTTTATTTATTCTATATACATGGAGAGTTTTCTTTGACTAACTTTTTTGGTAGGGATCCCAAGCATTCTCTATAGTCCAACAGCACAACTTCAGGGAATCATCTGAGGAATGCCAGCGACGAAGCTTGTTTTTTCTTATCTTCGTGATTGCAGGTGGGTCTTCTTTCTTCTTCTTCTTCTTTTCTCAAGGAGTACCGGGCAAATGACAAGAAGAGAGTCCTGGGTGGTGTTTCCTTGACTTCCACCGTTGCCGTTGATTCGTGGCCTCCCCCGTGGCGCGTACTGTTGCTTCCATCAACGAACTTTCAATATTACAGATTGCTTGCTTGAACCAGTCCACAGGTGTTGACTAAAAGCAGGAAATTCACTTGTTGACAATGGGATGTTAACGCAAAACCCTTTTGATTGACTATCCAATTGAGCTGCGTTCACCAATCCCATCATCCGAGACCCCCCAACTGAGATTCGTGTTTGTCGAGATCCAAAGAGTGAGTTGAACAATCGTCGTCGTCCACCGCGAGCTGCCATAACCCCGACTCGTTCGGCGATCCGTTGACGATCGACGTTCCGGTGCTTAGCAAGCTGTTCCATATTCGTACCTGGACCGAGAAGACATTGCCTTTCATGCACTATTACAGCCTGCCGTTACCAACGTTGCTTCCTGTCTTTGTCCGAATTGTTGGTTATTTTTCTCTTTTGTGTTTTCTGATTGAGCAGGTCAAATCCTTGAGATTCACCCACTGTTCGTGTTGGAGTTTTCCCATTGGCAAGTCTTGGCTAAGACAACCCACACCATTAGCAGTCCAGCTGAGTCAAATTTCAATAACTTGAATAAGGAAGTCAACTCCTCATGAGATTTCCATGCGCATCCGCTGTCCAGCCCATGCAATCATCAAATACCAACAGGGGGTTCTTGACTCTTGTTAAAAATTCTACTTCAACATCCCATTACAATTCTACTTCTTTCACAAGAATCACATAAAAAGAATTGTCTCTCACGTCCAGAAACTTTGGGTTTAGATCCCAACCTTACAATATTTAATTGAATTTTCTCTGCAGGCTTCACAGAAGAGTTCCATATCAGCTCAAAGTCAAAGCAACTCCATTGAACCTTCGAGCACCCCTCCACAAGCACAGCCGGTCCTCCGTTCGAATTTGGAAGGTAATCCCGCCAGATAAGTAAAATTATGAATTTTAGATATCAAAGTTATCTTGTTTTCTGATTTGGATTCTTTGACATTATCCATGAGGTTTTGTTACTTGATTTGGATTATTTAGCATATCTTGTGAAATATTGTGTTTGTTTTCAGAATATTTTGCATCATCTGTTACTTAATTTGAATGGTTCAAATCCTGAGCATATCTTGAGATATTGTGAATAAATACTTGCTCTGATTGAACATATCTTTAAAAATTTGGATAATTATCTGAAATACATTGAAAATCTCATGAGCCTTGTGACCACATACGAACCAAAATTCATACAAATGGACTCAATATTTCATTGTTTACATTTAATGGTACTAGAAATCATATCAATGTCTGTGCCAAATTCATGCACTATTCCTTGTTAACTATTAAGCCAATCCCATATAGGTCCGTCTATCGTTGCGACATCCTTTGTAAGGATCTAATTAGGATAACCAGAATTTCAAAATTATAAGTTTAGAATCACATTGCACTATGGGTCAAAGTTTAAAGGCAGTTGGGTAATTTTTCCCGTGCTAGAATATAGCAAAGTCCTTTTTCTATAAATTAAATTGTATTCTTCCGCAATTACAAATTAACCCCCAAAATCCCGACAGGAGATCCACCTGCCATGCCACGTCATAACCCCGTTCTGCATCCCTACGCCGCCCAATTGCGCTCACACGCCACTCAACCTCGTTTAAAAAACTCACCCACCAACAGATAATTACGAAATAACAACAAACCTATTAGGATCGTATCAATAAACTCCTAACAACTCCTAAAAAAATCCTTACAAAATAAAATCTTTGATTGATTCTAAAGGAAAACCACGTTGATTATAAAGCTAACAATAAAGCCTCTCTTGATCGATCCGAGGCGATTGTGGGGGCGCAATAATGTCTACAGTAGTTTGCTTGCGGGAGCAAGCAATCATTGTTCAACGACATACCTTCTCCACTATCGCCTCCTTATTGCAAGAATATTTGCCGCTGCTCTACTTCTTCGGGTTCGACTCTCGGCACCGACCACTCACCTCGATCGGCTCCTCCAGTTTTTTCCTCACATGGAACCCCAGGTTCCTCACAAAATTATTTTTGAATTTTTCAACCGAATCAGAATGTTATCCAATTATTAATTATAAATACTCAAGATTACTTTCTGGATAATTTTCCCGTTTAAGCATGTAAAAGCCTCATTCACATTCTAATTTGGTTGGCTATTTACTTGAATATTCAAAAGGTGTTGCATCTTTTTCACTTCCTTCAAAAAATTATGAGTCAGCGCCGAGAATCGAACTCGGAGATGGAGAGCAGCATCGGATATTCTTGCAATAAGGAGGTGACAGGGGAGAAGGTATGTCGTCGAACAATGATCCCTTGCTCCCGCAAACTACTGCAAACATTATTGCGCCCCCCACAAACGCCTCGGATCCATCAAGAGAGGCATTATTGTTACCTATATAATCAGTGTGGTTTTCCTTTAGAATCAGTCAAAGATTTTATTTTGTTGGGATTTTGCTAGGAGTTGTTAGGATTTTATCGATACGATCCTAGATAATAGGTTTGTTGTTATTTCGTAATTATCTGTTGGTGGGCGAGTTTTTTAAACAGGGTCGAGTGGCATGGCAGGTGGATCTCCTGTCGGGATTTTGGGGGTTAATTCGTAATTGCAGAAGAATACAATTTAATTTATAGAAAAAGGACTTTGCTATATTCTAGCACGGGAAAAATGACACAACCGTCTTTAAACTTTGACCCATGGTGCAATGTGATCCTGAACTTGTAATTTTGAAGTTCTGGTTATCCTAATTAGATCCTTACAAAGGATGTCGCAACGTTAGACGGACCTACATGGGATTGGTTTAATAGTTAACAAGGATTAGTGCATGAATTTGGCACACGACATTGATATGATTTCTTGTACCATTAAATGTAAAAAATTATATATTTAGTCCATTTGTATGAATTTTGGTCCGTGTCTTATGTGGTCACGAGATTACTGGGATAGTTCATAGACCTGGCGATGAAGTGAACTCTTTCATAATTAAAAGACCATCTAAGCAAGTTTGAGTATTTATAATTAATATTTGGATAACATTCTGATTCGGTTGAAAAATTCAAAAAAAATTTTGGTTGCCGAGGGAGAGAGAGTTTGGGGTTAGCAACGGTTTTGATGAGAGATTTCCAAATGGACTACAATAACGGTCAATTGGTCAATTTTAAAGTTATAGCTATCAGCAAAACCAATCCTCCAGAAAATGAAAACATGGATAGCTAAAATGGGAAATTTGATGTAATATTCTACTTTTATACCCACTTTCTTGCTAACATAATGAAATGGGATGATTTTTTCTTTTTTTTTAACCAGATTTTTTTTATCATACTGATCTGTTTGGAGTCCACATACCCTTTTAGTATATCATGGGTTTATGTAGGATCGAGCTCAAAGGAATAGTTAGAATGTCGCATCAAGATAGCTACCATTACTACAAAAAGAAAAGACAAAAAAAAAAAAGGCACAAGGACATCTCAAGTGTCCATATTTGTGTACGGCACTCACTTTGATGCCAATATTTTTTTGGGATCACTTAGGGTGCGCATGGTAACACTTCTGTTTCAGAAATTAACTTCTAGTAAGAAGTTGATTTTTCTACTTATACTCAAAAGCAAAAGTTGATTTTCTACTTCTGCTCCAGAAGTTGATTTTTCTACTTCTGCTCCAGAAGTTGATTTCTGATCAAAGAAATTCGTTTGGTAACTGTTGAAAATTTATACTTTTGAAACATTATTAACACAAAATTTTCTATGAAAAATTATTTTCGGTGGCCGAAAAATTTATATTGCATTTTTAAAATTTAAAAATTTCTTTAAAAAATAAAATAATTATTTTTTAATTTTTACTCTGGCTGCCCGAGACGGCGACTTGGCGGTTGCGGCTGGCGGTAGACTGCGGCAGCGGCAGTGCGGTGGTTGACGGTTGGGGGCAAGGGGTGGCGCTCGCGGGCGGCGGCCGACGACGGGTGGCGGTGGTCTCGGGCGGCGGCCAACGGAGGTTAGCGATGGGCGGTGGTGCGCGGCAGCCAACTGAGGTTTGCGGTGGGCGGCAATGGGTGATGGTCAACGGTTAGCGATGGTCGCAAGTAGCGATAGGTGGCGGCCGATGGATTCTACAATTGGCGGCAACCGGCGGTGGTCAGCAGTTGGCCGGGGGGGGGGGGGGGGGGTGATTGCGAGCAGCGGCCGAGGTCGGCGGTGGCGGGCATGGTCGAAAAGAGGTTGAGGGCGTAATGAAAAGAGGGTAAGGCGAGAAGTACTTCTTGAGTTGAGAAGCAAATTTTTTTTTACTTTTCATGTTGGGGAAAAAATAACTTCAAAAGTGAAAATTCACTTCAGAAGTAGAAATTTCTTACAGAGTAAAATTTTTTACCAAACGGATTTATGCTCCAGAAGCACTTTTGGAGCAGAAATCCACCTCCAGAAGCGTTACCATGCTCACCTTTAAGTGCCAAATCTAAGAAAAAAAATGATTACTTTAGTGCCAACGGCAAAAAATTCCAGCGATCACACTGGCACCGGCAAGAAATTTCGGCAACCTCACAGGAGTTGGCACTTAAGTAATCATTTCTTTTTAAAAATTGACACTTAAGTGATTCAAAAAAATATTGACATCAAAGTGAGTACCGCACATATATATTGGCACTTGGGATGTCCTTTTGTCAAAAAGAAGAAGAAGAGAGAAGACGATTTTCCATTCAAATGCTCAGGTATGCAATGCCATTGACAACGCATTCACTATTTGTCCTTATCTTGTTGCTCAAATTTCCATCTTTCTTCATTTTCCTCTTTGTCCCTATTTTGCTGTGAGATTAGAGCTTATCTTCGAGTCCGAGAAATTGGGAAAAAAATTACCCTCTCACGGCACCGCTCTCCGCCAATATCAGTTCTTTTCACTATAGAAATGCAAGTAGTATCTTAGACCTGCATTGAAAGTACTACTACTTTACAATTTAAGCAAGAAAAAGTGTTTGGTCCTAAAACTATTGCATTTTTGTCAATTTAGTCCTAAACCTTTAATTTTTCCAATTGAATACTAACCATTTTCAAGTTTTATCAATTGAGTTCATCTGCACAATTCTTGCCAAAAAAGCTTTGACATAGACATTCGTCTTTCTACGTGGCAAGGCCAGCGCTAACGTGGATAATTTTTTAAATATCTTTCGAAATAAAATCATTTTTTTTATTGTTTCCTTTTTTTATTTTTTATTTTTTATTTTTTCGTTTTTACATTTTAATTTTTTTTTTCTTTTTCTTTCTTCCTCTGCCGGTCAAAGCTAGGCCTTAGGCAAGGGACGCCTTGCCCTAGGTGGAGGGTCGCCCTCTCCAGGGCTGGCGTGGGTGGCCCTCCCCCGATTTGGTAAAGACCTCTCCAGCTCGCCCGCCCGCCCGCTCTCCCCTGAGGTTGGGGACCTCCTTCGGCCTTTGACGAGGACGGCAATGAATGGCAAAGGGAAAAATAAAAAAAAATAAAAAAAGTAAACAGGAAAATAGAAAAAATAAAGATTAAAAAATTAATAAAAATTAAATATCCATGTTAATGTTAGCGGTACCACGTGGGACGGCCGCCGTCCACGTCATGGACTTCCGGCCAGAATTGGCTGAATGAACTCAATTGACAAAACAAGAAAAGGTTTAGGACTCAATTGATAAAATTAAAATGTTTAAGATTAACTTAGTAAAAGTGCAATAGGTTTAGGATTTTTTGGATAATTTTCCCTTTTAAGCACGTAACAGCCTCATTCACATTCTGATTTGGTTGGCTATTTACTTGAATATTCAAAAGGTGTTGCGTCTTTTTCACTTCCTTCAAAAAATTATGAGCGTTTTTATATGTGTTATATATGTGTATATATAAGTAGAAATGACTGCCCATCACTATAGAGGAAATATAAGTTATACATCAATTAATGAGGCTAGAGCTAAAAAAAAACTACTCACGCAACCACGCTTCTTTTTTAGGCCCAAAATCTTATTCATGCATTTTATTATGATCATAGGGCAGGTCCTAACCAGCCAACTAGGTTGAACGAAATAAGAGACACTGTCAAGAAAATGACATAAAGAAATAGAAACAAACACATCAAAAGATAACGAGAAGCAAGTAAGAAACGAAGTGCGGAAAGTAACCCGACACAATGTTGGATAAAAAATATTACATGGCCTAGTTATTAAGTTATATTCTTGTTATTAAGCTTCCGGGTAGCAACCCCCATTAGCTAATCCCAAAAATCATAATTGAAGTCTAAGTTTGGCCGAAGGGAATCTTCCATTAAAGATCATAAAAAATGATATTAAATTCTAAAAATGAACTATCCCAAAAAAAAATAGTTCTAACATAAAAGCTAATGATTTTTTCTTCTTATTAATATTATTATTAAAAAAAAATCAATTGTATTATTATTATTCTTTTATTCTTTTATCTTTTTCATTTTTTTTCCTTTTTTTATTTGTTATTATTTTTACTTTTTCTTTCAATTTCTTCTACGTTCCCTTTTTGGTCCCATATGGCAAATTTCTTGTCTCTCCCTGTCACCTAAAACGCACAGCGCCTCACTTCTCTAAACTTTTGCGACCTCTTTCGTTCCTTCACTTTTCCATTTATTTCAGCAGCACGTGAACTTCTTCCTCTGCAAACATCTTTCATTCATCTTCTTTTTGTTCTTTTGTTCTCTTGTTATTCTGATTTCACTTTTCCATTTATTTATTGAATATATCTCTAGTTTATTTGATCCAATTTGTTTCAGTCATTATTTTTCTCATTATTTCGCGGTATCCCTGGTCTCACGCTTAACTTGTCGACTCAACTTCAACAGCTTCAAATTATCAAGTATCACCATCTGAGCAGCATTTTGATTGAAGCTACAATATTTTCATTTGAGCAAGTAACACGCAGCTAATGAATTCAAATCTCAACACCCGCCCCGGCCCCCGCCCCCCAAAAAAAAAAAATACTGCTAATTGGATGCTGAGAACAACGTGAATTGGGCCATTATGAAGCAATCAACTACACTTCAAATGGCTTCAGTACATCTCGCGGTACGTCTCTAAGCCTCTAATTCAAGTTCATTTTTCGATCAACTCATAACTTTTCGACAAAATTCAGGTATTATTTTAGTCTTTGAAAGGAAGCTCGAAAATGGACAGCCGTTGACACATAAAATTTTTTGTTGATAAAACCAAGGACACATTTTTTTTTTCGACCACACAAGTGCCATAACTTCTAAAAAAACTTTCACTTGAGTGCCATAACTTTCAACCGATCTCTTAAGTGCCAGTTCTTTTTTTAAAACATTCACCCAAGTGCCATAAATCCGACGTGAAATGGCACTTGTGGTGAACGTCTTTAAAAAGTTATGGTACTTAAATGATCAACTGAAAAGTTATATGGTACTCAAGTGATCGAAAAAAAAGAAGAAGTTATGGCACTTAAGTGAGCGCCGTACATAAGTCATGGCACTCAAGTGATTGAAAAAAAATGGTTATGGCACTCAAATGAGCGCCTACTGAAAGTTATGGCACTTGTGATGTCCTTATCCCGATGTTCTTCTTAAGCGGTTCTGCGGTTTTGGAACTGCTATAGCTTTGAGCTGATGTGGTCTCCACTCGACGATTAGGTGAGAATATTAAACTGCCGGTGATTGCCATTTGCAACTTTTTGTATGAAACGGAAGACTCTAAAATCTGAGTGCTGTTGAAACCATATGTTGTATCCGTCTTAACGGAATTGTGTCAACCGTGGGTCTTCAGAATCTTGAGTATATATATTGTAGAATCTGAACAGTTCTTCAAAAATAGAAATAGTCTCTAGAATCTGAACAGATTAGAATATGAGCTCGATAAAGTCGCATATGAGTCTTCTTCAAAGATATGATTGAACCTACATAAGTGATATTCCACTTAATCTGGGTAAAATAATTCAACTCCTTTAAAATCAAATATGCGATGACTTTGTTTTGAGTCTGAACACCAGTTTGGATCAATATAAACTTCTCCATTCATGTGTTACACCTGAAATAAAAACACTCGGTGTATTAATCAGATTCCATATGAGAAGGATGGTTTCTCAACAGTATCCACTGATCAACCTACTGTGTCTTCATTCCAAGTAGAGACCTTCCCTGAACACAACGAGCCCCCTACTGAAACCGAAGAAACATCAGGTGACAAACCTCGTGATGTGACATCCCAAAATTCGGATGTTTATAAGATAAATTATATTGGATTTTCGAGGTTTGAGGGACAACAGTTGGACGTTGAATTATTGTTATTAATAGGGTAATCGAGTGGAATTAAGTGTGCTGGGATAGTCGAGCCATCGAATCAAAGCATCGAGACCATTCGCGCCCGAGCCTAGTCCTGGCCGACCCTTAAAAGTGAATTTACCATTTTGCCCCTAAAGGTAATTTTACGATTTTGCCATTGCCTTGAAATTACCATTTTACTCTTGATGTCAAATGACCAAAATACCCTCAATCATTTGTGCCAAATGACCAACTTGCCCTCACTTGTGAAATGAGCATTTTGCCCTTGGATATTATTCATTTGAGACAAAAGATCATCATGGATGAAGATTTCTTGAGGCTTTCATTAATGAAACTTGGAGAGGAGGGTTTCAAGAAGAAATTATCTCTCTCTCTCTTGATCTTTCTCTCTCTCATTCTCTCTCTCTCTTCCCCTCCCTCTCTCTCCATTTTCGGCCGGTCAAAACTTCCCCCAAACTCGAGAGCCTGTTTTCTCAATTTTCTATGCGCGCCTAGGAAGAAATCGCCCATTTGAGCTCGTCCGGAGGGCAAATTGAGCTTCGTTTTCTCCTACACGACCGTAAGATCGAGTGAAACTTAGATATGAGGGCTGATCATCGAAGAAACCATTGGATTTTCGTGGGTTTGGGCTGGACAGAAGCTGGTCGGTGGAGACCTGGTTCGTCCGGCGTGATTCGGACTTCGTTTTTCTTCATACACGATCCCAGGTAAGTAGATCTCTATCCTTATTACTAAGCTTTCTATGATTATGGATGCAAGTTTTGGACTCTGATTGATCATGTTTTATGATGATTTGCTTGGTATGATTCCGAGATCTTCTGCCTAAATGATTTGTGATTATTTGTGTGGAACAATCCTCAATTCTGCGATGTTACGGTTGGTTTAGTCGTTTGGATTGGAATTCACTTGTTGAGCGGTTGAACTCACCCCTTGCGGGATAACAATTTTCAGATAAGCACGCTAGCAAGGAGAAAGCCAGTATGATACTTTAGTTTAGGAGTTCGAGAGATCTGGCTATCGATGGAGGTCATGGATGAAGATCCTAGTAATCGGAGTAGCTTATCTTCCCTGTAAATCCTCCCAGATTAATACTTTGAACTTTTGTAAAGGACTATTCCATGAGCTGCAAATATATGAAATAAAGTAATCTGATTGTTGTGCTCTTATCTCACAAACTATATTATTTGATTAGTGGAACCCTATATGGCCATGACTCTCATTAGACGTGTCCACCAGATGACTGTTTTATGCACTTGTATGTTACATGGCGGTGTGTTCTGTTTATATACGCTTCCGCATGTGCCATCAGCATAATAAGAAAAGATTAAAGCAGAGAACGTGGTCGAGAAAGCCTCCCGATGTGTAGCGAAAACTGGGTTGTCACACGTGATGACAAAGATGATTGGGGATTTCAATCTTCTGAACCCACTGAAAGTTTTGAAATTGATCCCTCTTTTGATTCTCAACAGTTTGTAAGCAAAGATCATCAGCAAGTTTTTCATGCTTTTTTGAAACGTGGACCTATCCCATAGCGAGTTGTTGATTTCGGTTATCTTGACTCCCATTGGATCTCCATTTCTGAACTCCTTGAAAAACTTCGTTCAAAATCATTCTATTAAATGCAAGACGAAGTTTATCCTGTCGTTGTTCGGGATCTGTCTACCTCACTTGTCTCTGAATTTGGCCCAATTGGTAAAGTTCGTGTCTGTACATAAACCCCTGGTCGTCTCATGTCTAAGGGGATTCGAGTTCGAAAGTGGAACAAGTTCACAGCTTGGAAGTGAAAAGCACGGACCACAGAGTCGCAGTGGAACGCAGAGTCCACAGGGTTGAGAAGAGAGAGAAGATGAAGAAGGCTCAATCAAGTTCCAGCCCACGAACGATGAGTTGGTGAACCATTACTTGATTCGCAAGTGCGCTTCACACCCCATCTCTCTGTCTCGTCATTGCCGAAATCGATCTCTACAAGTTCGACCCTTGGGACCTTTTAGGTACATTCGCTCCCGCCCTTCCTCTGTGTTTCGAGGCTCTGCTCCTGAATAATTTCTGTTTCTTCTTGTGTTCTTTATCTGGGTTTGTCGCCGTACTATGAAATGCATTTCTCCAGTCCCTTATCTGATGCCTTTTGCGAGGTCCAATGTTCGACAGTTTGAATCTTTCATTTTGACTTGTGGGTCAAGAAAAAGGGTGATTTCTTCAATTTCTATCTCATAGTCAATGACCAAGCATGATGGTCGCCGTACTAACCTAACATCCTGTACCGAAGGCCGAGTAGTTAAACATGAATGAGCAAGCAAGTCTTCAAAATAGGAGACTGTGCCGCTGGACAGTGGATGGATCCGTTAGAGGGATACCAGAGTTGTCAACAATAGACAGGATTCTATTGCGGTGCTGCTTTTTGTTCACGAAATGATGAAAGTATTTAGTGTTCAGGTCCTCTTCTTTAAGCCATTGGACTCGAGATTTCTGCTTATAAAAGACTTCTTCTTGGAGACGAAGAGTGGAAAAAATATGGCGGCGGCCTTTTTCTTGATCGATGAAATTCTGATTTAAGGGATCCAAGACGAGAGAGTCCTGAATAGAAGTCAAGGAAGCTCTGGCTTCAGCAGTGCGAGTCGAAATATTAGAAAGCAAATCTCTATTGAGTTGTTCAAGCCGGCCTTTTAGTATCTTGAGCTTCCTGAAAATTTGAAACATAGGAGTGCCATGAATGTCAATAGCCCAAACCTGATTGACCAAGGGCAAGAAGGAGTAATGAGACATCCATAAGTTGAAAAACTTAAAAGGCCGCCTAGAGTTGGGAGGAGCCAATATTCTAATAACCATGAGAGTGTGATCAGAAAACTCCCGGAGGTAAGAAGGAAGCTTTAGAGAAGGGAAAGTTGATACTCCACTGGGTATTTAATAAACACCCAATCGATCTTTTGTTGCTTGCGAAGGGTACCCATAGAAGAGGACCATGTGAAACGATGGCCAGTATACCAGAGGTCCTCCAAACCTACACATGTAATGCAATGGCCAAATTCATCAAAGGAGGGGAGCCAATCAGTAGAGCCGCCAACTTTGTCAGAGGGGTCTCTAATAGCATTAAAATCCCTAGAGATCAACCAAGGGTAGCCAGCCAATGCGACACTGGTCTTGGTGATGTTATCCCACAGAGGCCTTCTGGTGATAAAAGTATGCTCGGCATAAACAATAGAAAACCAGCAAGTCCTATTGGCGAATATAATATGAAGATGTCCATGAATGACTTGAGACGAAGATGAGGACATAACAAAATTTGCTAGCAGAGGGTTCCAGCCGACCCAAATTCGCCCCCGATGGGAGTGGTCATAATTGACATTCCAAGTCCAACCAGGAAGCAACGCAGAAGAAATATTTACAAAGGAAGATAAAGGCACCTGTGTCTCGAGGATACCGATGCAGCATAAGTTATAAGATCTTACTAAGTTCCTTATTTCAGCCTGTTTAATAGGGTGAGAAAGACTCCTAATATTCCAAACTCCAAAAAAATTAGACAAGGGAAGTAGAGGTTACTGCTTCCCGTGGCGACTCGGCCCCATTTTTAGAGGTCGATTTGGCCTTTTTACCTGAGCCGAGGCTACTATCAGAAATAGGATTGAGATTTGTTAGAGGATGAGGGGCAGCTGCTTCTTTGCCCATAATAGCCTTGGATCTTTGAGTGCCTGCAGTTTTGTTGCGGGTAGAGGGGGGAGCTAGGGGGAGTCCAAATCCACATCACTACCAATATTACTTCCTTCCTCATTAATACTCAAGTCAGACGAGTCCAAAGGTGCAGCCCGAGGCTCTAACGTAGGGGCAGAATGCATAGGCCGATAACTCTCCGCCTGAGACTTCAACGCAAGGTCAGGATGCAATATGACTTGGATATCTAATTCTGGCAGGCATGGGACAGCTGAGGATTCAATAGCTATAGGGGTAGTACTCTTGGGGGGTGAGGTGCTTAGCCTTCTACCAACAACTTGCCACTCTTCACGAGGTTAAGAGGGCATAAATGTTTTAGCCATAGTAGACAGTGGTGGTAGGGCACTTGTGGCCAAAGGTACCGTACTTAGAATAGAAGATTGACTTCCACTCGAACTCAACTTGAATTACACGGGTAACACCATTCAAGTTTACCCCAACAGTGTCATATATGGTCTAACTAGCACTGATTTCGACACAAGCCCGAGCGTAGGAGAGTCTTCTAATATTTTCTGTTTGAAGATCAACATGAAGTGGTTTTCCGATAGCACTAGCCACCGCGCTGATACCGGGGGCTGACCATAGAGTGTAGGAAATGTTTCTCAAGCGAATCTACACCGGCAAGGAATCACGTTGATTTCTTTTGAGCTCCAAGAACGGGTGCCATTGCTGGAGAATAAGTGGAACCCTTGGCACAGTTGTGGGCACACTATCAAGAGTTTTCTTATGGAACTCATTATCAGGGATATGAAAGAAGTAGAACCCATCATCATTGGCCATTACTTCAGATAACTGAGCACTTTAGTAGCAGATTCAGTATGCTTATAAGGGAGTCTCCTTCCAACAAAATAACCAACGAGAAATTCCTTCCACTTCGGTTTGACGCCTCAAGTATCTCATCAATTATAGTGACAACCGGTCTATCATTAACAAAGGTTGGGGGGATATAAGAGAGGGCATACCCATTTTCCACAGATTTAGCCACTGTCGCCCAAGAGCGTTGGGTTGCATTAACAGGTGTCGGAGTGGGGAGCAGCGGCGACTTGGAGGAAGACTTTCTACTGCTAGTACTGCGTTCGCAATGAGGGCCTTGCTTGGCTGGAGACTTGGTAACGCCAATCAAGTTTACCCCAGCAGTTGGTGTTGAAGCCTAAGTGTTCGTATGTGCAAAACAAAGATGTTCGACAAACATGAAATCAAGTGCATATGAGTAATCCGAATGTAGACGAATGATCCGAGCCCAACGAATTCACGTTGTGTCCTTTAGATAATTTTTCCCCTCCACCGGTACCCAATGTTCTTGAACAATTACCTCCCAAGATAGAACGGATCGCCTTTCCTATGAAGCGGTACTTCTTCAAAGGAAACCTTTGAACGCAATTTCGCAGATTAATCGCACAACCGACAATGAAGAGTGTGTACAACGAAGAGTCAAGAAGAACCGAAAAGTATCGTTCGGTTATAGATGGGCGAACCCAAACCGATAGCCTGATAAGCGATCACGAACAGACATGTCTGTCTAAAGAAAAAAGGAAAAAAAAATCCAAAAATGAAAACATGTCTGTTCGGACACTAGTTCATTGTATCTGTTCAAAAAAAAGAAAACTGATGGGAACTAATGGGCTGAGTTCCAAAACAAAACAAAAATTGGAACAGATCCGGACCCGGGTCCGGCCGGATCGGAGCTGAGTTGGCCGGCGGGCCGGCGGCGACGACGACGCGCCGTGCGTGTGGACCGACCCAGCTTTGTGTAGGTCCTCTCCCCTCCATAAAAGTGGGGTGCCCCTTGGGGCCCAAACCTATTAAAGAGGCTCCTCTAAATAAACCCATCTCCCATCATCTCTTCTATCAATGTGGGACTACCTCTATCTACACTTCTCATTCACCTTCTATGGGATTTGGATACCAAAATCCTAACAATCCCCCACATGAATGAGAGGTTCAGATATCATAACTCTTCGTGCATGCATGAGATGCAATGTGCGATTATTCCATGAGAGAACGCTGCATTGGGATAAGTAGTCTGAAACTTTGAACTTTCCCTAGTGAGACCTATCGGACTTACTCGGTCAATCAGTAGACTTGATGTATTTGAACTGTCGACCTTTGGTGTAAGTCAAGACAATAGGAATCACACAACTATCTCTCAAAAAAAGTTGGTTCTCACTGTTGTGTTCGTTTTGGCCATGAACACCGCCTGGTTTCATGAGTGCTTTCGAGAATTTGGCTTTTCAAATTTTTCATAGAAGCGGCCCTCACTTCACACTCACATATGTGATTTCTGAATGTGTGGTATATCACATACCCGAATCAGAATTATTAAAAGTTTACACTTACCTCCACATGTCAATACTGTCTCCATACGGGAATGAGTAATAGTTGACAGTACTCTACACCGCCTACATAACTTGGTTGTCCCTTTGAACCTAGATCTTGGGATCTCCAGTCAATTAGGTAGAATTTCCGTTATGATGACTTATTTTATAGGCCTTAAACCCATTTCCCTTGATGTTTTCACAACCATCTCTCTAGTTAGGCCTTTTGTTAATGGATCCGCAACATTATCTTTTGACTTCACAAAATCAATCGTGATAATTCCATTAGAGAGTAGTTATCTTACAGTATCGTGTCTTCGACGTATATGTCGGGATTTCTCGTTATACATGACATTCCTTGCCCTGCCTATTGCCGCTTGACTATCACAATGAATACACACAGCCGGCACTGGTTTAGGCCAATTAGGAATGTTTTCGAAGAAATTTCGAAGCCACTCCACTTCTTCACCGGCCTTATCCAAAGCAATAAATTCTTCTTCCATAGTAGACCTCTCAATACAAGTTTGTTTTGGATGATTTCCAAGACACTGCTCCCCCACCAAGCATAAACACATACCCACTTGTGGATTTTGTGTTTCTTGTGCCGGTTATCCAATTTGCATCACAATATCCTTCAAGTACTGCTGGATACTCTGTGTAGTGCAAAGCATAATTTTGAGTATGCTTCAAGTAGCCCAATACACGTTTCATAGCTCTCCAATAGTTTTCATTTGGACTAACTATATATCGACTTAGCTTGCTCACAACACAAGCTATGCCTGGTCTAGTACAGTTCATGACATACATTAAACTGCCTAGTATACTAGCATACTCATTTTGAGCCTTGCTTTCACTAGTATTCTTTGAAAGATGTAAATTAACATCTATCGGCTTCTTTACTCGTACAATGTCTAGATTCTTGCACTTTCCAAGAATCTTCTCAATGTAATGAGACTGAGGTCGTGCTAATCCTCCAGATGTCTTATGGATTTTAATCCCTAAAATAACATCTGCAACCCCCATATCTTTCATATCAAATTTACTTGTGAGCATTCGTTTAGTCGCCTTGACAACCCCACTATCATTGCCCATTATAAGCATGTCGTCTACATATAAGCACAAAATGGAAAAACCATTATGAGTGTTCTTAACATATACATATTTATCACACTCATTAATCTTAAAACCATTCGACAACATGACTTGGTCGAATTTAGCATGCCATTGTTTCAGTGCTTGTTTCAAGCCATAGAGTGACTTGATAAGCCGACATACTTTCTTCTCTTGTCTTGGAACAATAAACCCTTCAGGTTGTTGCAAATATATTTTTTCTTCCAGATCCCCGTTTAAGAAGGCCGTTTTCACATCCATTTGATGGATTTCAAGCCTATACACCGCTGCTATGGCAATTAGCATTCTTATAGATGTAATTCTAGTAACAGGTGAATAAGTGTCAAAATAATGAAGACCTTCTCGTTGCTTGTATCCTTTTACCACAAGCCTAACCTTATACTTATCAATAATACCATCCGCTTTCATTTTTCTCTTGAAAATCCACTTACATTATAGTGGTTTATTACCAGGAGGAAGGTCAACCAATTCCTATGTATGGTTTGACAAGATAGATTCAACTTCACTATTGATAGTTTCTTTCCAGAATGGGGCTTTTGGGGATGTCACAACCTCTTTAAAGGTCTGAGGCTCATTCTCTAACAAATATGTTAGAAAATCAGGTCCAAAAAACTTAGAAGTTTTTTGTCTTTTACTACGTCTAGGTTCATCCTCCATAGGATCGCTTCTAGGTGTAGTATCCCGAAGCCTCTTATCATTGTTAATTGGCTCATATACTATGTTATACGGAAAAATATTCTCAAAGAACGAAGCGTCCCTTGACTCAATGATCGTATTAACATGTATATCTGGGACCTCAAACTTATGAACAAGAAATCGATATGCATTACTATTAAGAGCATATCCAATAAAGACACAATCAACGGTTTTAGGTCCTATCTTAACCTTTTTAGGTTTAGGAACCGTAACTTTAGCCAAGCACCCCCACACTTTGAGATATTTCAAATTAGGCGTTCTGCCTTTCCACTTCAGACTTATAATTTTCTTATTTAACTGAGTTTCAACTTCAGACTTATAATTTCTAAAAGCAATCACAGCCCCATCTTTGCTACTAAGCAAATAAACATAACAATACCTCGAATAGTCATCTATAAAAGTGATAAAATACTTCTTATCACCCCTTGACGTTATTGCTTTCATATCACATATGTCTGTGTGTATTAAATCTAAAGGTTCTATGATTCTATTATCTATAGAATGAAAAGGAGGCTTAGAAAACTTAGATTCAACACACACTTGGCATTTTTCACTTGGACAGCCAAATTTTGGCAATAATCCCATGTTCATTAATTTCTTTATAGACTTATAATTAACATGTCCTAGTCTAGCATGTCATATATCAGGAGACTCAAGCACATAAGTAGAAATAACTTTATTCATAACTTCATTGGGTACAACAGTCATTACATTCATCTTGAAAAGACCATCACTAAGATAACACTTTCCTACATACATCTCATTTTTTGGAGAGTACAAACTTATCAGATATAAACACCAACTTGAAACCATTCTTGCTAAGGAGAGATCCGGACACTAAATTCTTGCGTACGTCTGGCACATGTAGCACATTGTTTAGTGTCACTATTTTCCCAGATGTCATCTTCAGAGCGACCTTTCCAACACCTTCAACCTTAGAGGTCGATGAATTAACCATGTAGAGTTTTTCATCACCTCCCACAGGCGTGTCAGATGAGAACATCGATTTATTGGCGCATATATGATGAGTTGCTCCAGTATCAATCCACCATTCTTTGTGGTTTCCCACCATGTTGCACTCGGATATCATAGTAGTAAGATTGATATCATCAACACCACTGAAAATCTGTTCCACCACATTCGCTGTGACGTCCTGAAATTCCAAGGCTTGTAAATATGAATAATATTGGATTTTTGGAAATAGAGTGACAATTATCGGACGCAGGATTGTTTGTCCCGGTTGGCTTCGAGTAGCCCTCGTAGTGTAATTCACTAGAGCTCGTTTAATTTAGTCGCGCCATAGATATTAGTATCGTATTCCTTCGCGCTCGAGCTTAACCCTGAACCAAATATCCAACCAGTCCTGAATTACCAAATTACCGTTTTACCCTCAGATATTATTCATATAAACCAGAAGCCATAAATGCGGATTTGATCGCGGGACCCGCACCATTAATGCATAGTAAATATCTCAAATTTCACTATTCACTTTTTAACTTTTGGCAAATTACCATTTTGCTCTCTCTCTCTCTCCACCTCTTACCCGGCCACCACCCTCCATCCCCTCACTCTCTCATTTTCTTCCATCTTTGAGAGCTCACCATCATCTTCACGTTCAAGCTCCCATTGCCTCCACCTTCATCCACCGTCGCTGGAGCCGTTGCCACCGCCCGCAAGGCCATCGTCTAGCTCCTGTCGGTGGTCGGTTCGCCCTACCGGCCTTGCGCTGCGACCGCTGTGCCCCTGCGAGACCTCAACCGCCCCTGCCGTGACCTCATCAAGCCGCCCAGCCACTACCGTCGCGCCGCCGAGCCGCGCCGTCTCCTTGTCGCAGCTCGCCCGAGCCGCTGTTCGCCGCGACCAGCCTCGCCGTTGGAGTCGTTCGCCTCGGACCGCAGCTATCCAGCCGCCGTTCGTCGCCGTCCGTGAGTAGTCGTCGTTCGCCGTCGCAGTAGTCGCGTTCATGGCATCGAAATGAGTCCGTTGAGTCGTTCGTCGCCAATCGCCGCTGTCGCCGTCGCCGTCGATCACCGCCATTGCCTTCGACCGCCGCCATTGCCGTCGCTGTTGACCGCCGCTGTCTCCACCCACCGCCGCCGCTGACCGCCGATCGCCGTCGATTGTCGCCACCAATTTATCGAGTGAGTTAACCCCTAATCTTTGATTAGGCCGTTAATTGCACTTATGATTAGTTTAATTAGTTACCGTAGTTAATTAGTTAGTTACCACAGTAAAATTAGATAGTTACCGTGGTTAGAATAGTTACTGTGGTTAGGTTAATTATTTACTATGGTTAGTAGATAATTACCGTGATAGAATATATAATTACTATGGTTAGTTGGATTACCATGGTTAGGTGGAATAGTTACCATGGTTAATTATTTGCTTTACCGTGACTAGATTGGACTGATTTATTAACTGTTGTAGAAATAAATAGTCAGTGCCCATATATTTGTCTGGTATTAAATAATCGATATCTGATCGCTGATTGAACTAATTGCTGATTGGAATTGAGTGTTGATTGCGCGAACTCATTGAACGATCACACTCGCGTCGAGATGCCATGTTTAATTGGAAGTGAATATTCATGTGAGCAATTGTGTATTTTGAGCATGAAAATGGCTGTTAGCCGAGTTTTGAGCATACTCATGAGTGTGACTGCATTGGGCTAATGTGAAGTAAGAATCGGCTTGTTTGCCTGATGTGTTTGTGTGGTCATATGACGGTTATTCGTTCCCTAACGTAATTGGGAGCATGGGGCGGTACTCTTAGGAGGTTCGTCGCCTTGTATATCCATGCAGGCGAGGCCAGATTCACACGGCATATCGGTTGCATGACAGTTCGTGCCGACGAGGTACTGTTCGAAAAACCATGACTGATCGGATGCCGGTCGTAGCTTGTGATGGACCGAAGTTCCTTACAGGAAATCCTGGTATGTCCGCCTTGGGGAAGGTTTTGAGGGGCTATCGGTTGCCGTCGCCAGAAAGGTGCGGGATGACGCCCGGTCCTGCCGGAAGAGTACTAGCGGTTGGGCTGTACTATTGCGAGAGTGGAGTATCTCTTGCTTTAATAACCGGAACACGCATGTTGCATAGTGCCTGAGTGCCTAAACGACTGACGTGTGTTCTGGTTGTGTATCGTGACATGTTGTGATTTATTGTCATGAGATATTTGTTGTGTGGCTCAAGGCAAGGTGAGTTGTATGTGATTTTTTATTGGCCCTTGGGCCATGCCTCTGTTTGGTAGCTAGAGCATGGCGTGCTTCGCACACTATTAATCTGCCATCCCTTGTTGTTGCATGAGTAGGCCGCCTAAGTGAATCAACATCCTAATTGGACTTAGGCGTTGCCTCATTGAGATTTATATCTCATTCATTGTAGTGAACTGCTTTTACAAGTCCTTGAGTATAGTGACGATGCAATTGAGGTTTGGTGTTCCCCTTCGGGCTTGGTGCTGGTGACCAGTGATCGTGGACGTGGAGGTCCTTTTTGGAGTTAGTTTTGGTGGTAGTTAGCCTAGACTCGACTCGGTATCTTTTTGTGGGTCTTAGGAAACGGCCTTGGAGATGGGCTTGTAGATCGATTGTTTCCCTAGCTAACTGGTATATAAATAAAAAGTTGTGCTGTTGTGGTTGTGGTATCTCCTGCTTGTTTATCCCTATTGTATTATTGTCCAGGGTTCTTTATTGCTTCTGCTTGCGCTTAACCGAAAATAAAAAAAAATGGGTCGATGACATACCTGGGATGTTATCCTTTTGACCTGACGTAAGGAAGGGTTGTCGATGCCTAAGGGTCGGGGCGTAACATTCGCTTGAGTCATCTTTCTTTTCTTGGCTCTACAGTCTTTAGCACGATGTCCAGACTTTCCACAATTGTAGCATTTACCAATGAACTTTTTCAGGCCTTGGGTGGATCCCTCTCCATACTCTTTCCTCTTCTTGTTAGGTTTCGATCATTATTCAACAACGTTGGCCCTTGAGACCTCCAGATTGCTGCCAAGTTTCTTCTTAGAAAGCCTATTGTCTTCCTCTATCCTCAATCGAACAATTAAGTCTTCAAGTGATAACTCCTTTCTCTTGTGTTTGCGATAATTCTTGAAATCTTTCCAAGACGGTGGTAACTTTTCAATGAAAGGAGCCACTTGAAACGATTCACTAATCATCATACCTTCAGCATGAATGTCATGCATGATCACTTGAAGTTCTTGAACTTGACTTAAGACGGTTTTAGAATCTACCATCTTGAAGTCCAGAAATTTGCCGACAATGAATTTCTTCAACCCAGCATATTCTTTTTTGTATTTCTTGTCCAAACTTTCCCACAACTCCTTAGCTGTTTTCAGCAGACTATAAACGTTGTAGAGGGAATTGTCCAGACCATTGAAGATATAGTTGCGATACTGGAAGTCAGAATGCTTCAATGCATTTACAGCAACAACCCTTTCCTTGCTTGTATCTCCTTCATCCAACTTAGGAGCATCCTCCATGAGGAACCTTGCCAAATTCAAAGTGGTGAGGTAGACCAATATCTTCTGTTGCCATCTCTTGAAATCAGCTCCATTGAACTTTTCTAGCTTTTCTTCATGAGTCGGAACAGACGCAATAGGCGTAATCGATGTTGTAGCCATTTCTGTTACGAAAACAGGAATTATTGGAAAAAGGCAACTATATGAACACAAACCAAAATTGTCTTAAGATTGTTGAAGCCTAAGAGTTCGTATGTGCAAAACAAAGATATTCGACAAACCTGAAATTAAGTGCAGATGAGTAATCCGAATGTAGACGAATGATCCGAGCCCAACGAATTCACGTTGTGTCCTTAAGACAATTTGTCCCCTTTGAACACAACTTCGCAGATTAATCGCACAACCGACAATGAAGAGTGTGTACAACGAAGAGTCACGAAGAACCGAAAAGTATCGTTCAGTTATAGATGGGCGAACCTGAACCGATAGCCTGATGCGATCACGAACAGACATGTCTGTCCGAAGAAAAAAGGAAAAAAAATCCAAAAACGAAAACATGTCTGTTCGGACACTAGTTCATCGTATCTGTTCGAAAAAAATAAAACTGATGGGAATTAATGGGCTGAGTTCCAAAAAAAAAAAAAAAATGGAACGGACCCGATCCGAGCCTAGCCGGCGGCGCGCGCGCTTATGGACCGACCTAGCTTTGTGTATGTCCTTTCCCTTCTACAAAAGTGGGGTGTCCCTTGGGGTCCAAACCCATTAGAGAGGCTCCTCTAAATAAACCCATCTCCCATTATCTCTTCTACCAATGTCGGACTACCTCCATCTACACTTCTTATTCACCTTCTATGGGATTTGGACACCAAAATCCCAATAGTTGGATCAGTTGCCCCTTTCACGGGGTGGGTTGCCGCCGCTCGGAACAATGGTGGTTTGGACGAAGCTCTACCACGGCTACGGCTACGTCTACCAGGGTGGTGGATTTGCGGAACCTGGAGCTTAGCCGAAGAGGTGGTGGTGGCACCACTCGGACCCGAGACCCCCTTCGGACGGTGAGTAGCCACGAGGTTTGATTCAGCGGTAGCCAGCTCAAAATGAACGGCAGAGGGGCGCTTGGAAGGCGAGATGGGGTCTGGGAGGTTGGCCGAAGCCAAGCCAGCAGTCATAGCTAGAGAACTCTCAGCAAAATTAGGTTGAACGGCCATGGGAAGTTCAGGGGAAGTCTGCCATCGGGGCTGAGGGGGGGCACAAAACCAAGATCCGCACGGTGAGGAAGTTGGCAACGAGAGGGCAACTGAAGCCCTAGAAAATCAGCAGGATCGACCGGTGCAGGGAGGAGTATTCGTCGTAGCCAGAGGGATGAACGGGGGAGGGGAACCGTGGCTATCGGGAAAAAACAGAGTGTTTCGGTGAACAGTGCTCTGTGCATTTTACCACGCTATTCATTTGATTTGTACTTAGTCTAGTGTCCCTTCTGTTGAATGCTTATCGGAACAAGATTGTACCCATTTGCTCTTTAACGGCCCCCTTGGCGCCAAGAAAACCCTAATCGGGCAGCTATTCGGGTCAAGCTCTGAAAATGTTCTGATTTCGTCCAATTGGCCCATGTTGATTTGTTGGGATGTGTGAAGTTATGCCTTCTGGTGACATATGGTCTCACTCTGCTTTTTTGTTTTTTCTCTTTATTGGCAACAGTGGCTTGAACCTTGTTGTTATGATATTTTTGTAGGTCAAGGTAGAGAGTAAGACTTGGAAAATTGATTTGTAAGTGCAAACATTTTTATGATTTCTTATGCGTCCTTTGTCTAATTCTGCTATGAAATTTGGGTTATTACTTAAAATCCTGCTGATACAATTGTTTGATTTCCTTACGGAGGAATTACTTTTAAATGATGGAGTTCAATAGCTAAATTGGATTGGAGTGGCCTCATACTTCAGCTAGGACTGGAAACGTAGGGACTGACAGCAGCTTATAGTGGCTCTTAGTTGTGGGAGTTGTTTTATTTTTGTCTTTCCCAAGTGAGTTCACAAAATGTTCATGGTTTTGTTATTGGTGGTGCTTCCTTGAAGGTGATTGGGCAGGCTTTGGTCATTCTCTCTGGTTGCTTTGTTATCATAGCAGTGCATCAAGGTCACCTCACTTCTTTGATTAAACCGGCCCAAACAGTCATATAAAGCTCTGTCCATAAAGAAGTACAGACAAGTACATCAGACCATAGTTTCTGCACTAGCTTCTAATAAGTGTGTTCCACAAGTGCAGAGACTGAGAGTACTATACTCAGGAGAATCGGAAATTCTATCCGAGGTCATGGAAACATATGCAAATAACGTGCATTCTCATTCGCATTCATTCGGAAACTTACAATTTGGACCGATAGATAAAGTGATAGCAATGCCAATTGACTAATGATTCCGGAACGTCAATCCATCAAAGAGGAAGGAAATTCTCCATTTGCGGTACAAGCTGCAATGGCAAGGCTGCTAGAAAAATAGTTCTAGCAAATATCCTTAGCCATGGTTAGTCTTCCCAAAAAGTTGCCGCTTAACTCTGACATAGCCTCCTAAATCTGCATCCTGGTTGCATACTCCCTGGAGAAGCGTTTATCTGAATTTCAGATAGTAATAACAGGGAAGAATATGTCTGGCTTCCTGAAGAGGCAAAATGGTAAACAGGTCACTTGTGGCAGTAAATGGAGAATTCCTTCCCTAAATATGAACTAGTAATCGGGTCTCAAGAGCCGTAATAATCAACAAAGCAGGTAGTTACGGAGTGGTGATACTTGTTTAAGACTGTAAACGAATAGAAGAAACAACCCTTAGGAATTCTTGCTGCTGCAACAGCTTTTATAGCAAAGAAAAAACTTCCTTGATCAATTTGAAGAGTGATAGACTATGCATCTAAAATGTCTCTTACACCTTTCTCAATCTCAAAGAAAATGTAGAGAAGAATATTTAGCTTGATCACATACTATCATGAATAGTAACCAACTTCCGTTTCTCTTTTGATTTCAGTTAGGTTAGATCTTGGTCACAGAAATTTTCTAATTATTAAAATATCTAGAAGATTGGAGGGAGAAACAGACATACCAGAAGCCAAGAGAAATCAATCCGTCCTCTCGTATTACTCCCCCATCTAGTGATACAGCACTGTGATCTATGCAGACTCGGGCTTGCTTCATGTGTTCTCGGGTGTCATAAACTTGTAACTTACCCAAAAGCCGATAAAATAGCGTTTCTCGAAGACCCAGGCCTTGAGTTGTTCTTATCTCCAAATGATCGATGTCTATGTCCATCATGTTGACTGCATATCCCATGAAGCCTATAGGGATTTCTCCACTAGGTAAGGTTGGATGAGGCAAAGCCAGTTTCCTCTGACGATCACAACCTTTGAACTCTCCTCTATATGGGCTGCCAAAAGTTAAATTCAAATGAATGAGGAAATGCTTTCGACAACTCAATTAAGTTGGTCAAGGTATATGATCTACCATAACACTAAATGTTATAAAATAATAAAAAGTGTAATTTTTTTTTCGTACCTTCGGAATTCACCACGAATAGCCTTGCCAAGTTCAGCTGCTATTGCATAAACAGCATTTTGGAGATGAACTTCTCCGTTTTTGTCATATGTCTCAAGACTAAATGCCCTCTCAAAGGTTGTGCACACAATCCCGAGCATTTGATCTTCACCCAGATACTTGGCTAAGACCCTTCGAAATGGAAAATGCAGTTTTAAGTATCGATTTGTCTAAAAGATGGAAAAGGGGATTAACGACATCGAAAAAGTGGGTTAGATAGAAGGGTTAGTGATACTTTACCTGCTAAGCTCAATATGGCAAGTTGTTCCAAGAAGTGCGACCACACCAATGATGCCATATCTAGGTCTTCTTTGTGGTCCTTTTGAAGGAAACTTTCTGATATATTTACAGAAGACAGAAGCTGCCGAGCCATCTCTATTTTCTATTATGTCTGTCATTTCTTCTTTGGTGAAAAAGCAGTCCATAATGTTGAAGTGGGAAGGCTCTGCATAAACAGTAAAAGTTGGTCATCCCAGAAGACCTAACTTAGTGAAGTAGGTCCTACTTGTCACAAATGAATTTGCTAGGTAAAATGAACAAGAGCGCCCCAGGTGATTTTGGTGAAAAGCAGCCATTAACTGATCAATAATTTTCATCCTAACTTGATTCAGATCTATATATATTTTACATCGGGATGAATAACAAATCATCCTTTAAAAAGAATCAATTTCTCTCCTTTAGAGACAAAGTTGATGACACGATCATCATATTGAAAGAAGGAATTATATTCTTTAAACTTTCCAATTTATTGACAAGACCACGAAGACAAAGTAGTGTGTGTCATCAAGAAAAACTATTGCATGCATTTATGAAAACCAATTATCCTTCAAGAATAACATTAACAAAGACCTTACCTCCAAACTCCACCAAAGATTGCTCTAGTTGGGAACTAGCTGCACAAAACTGAGGCACCTGCAAATCATGCCAACATCAAAACAAGTTTTTGCAGTTGAAATCATTGTGAAACTAAAAGCAGAAGACTATACTAACTGGTTCTGCAACTCCGAGCTTCCTTTTTTCAGTTTGGAGCTCTTCCTTGAATATTTCTTCACCACTGGCTATAACAGACAGCGATACTGTATGCAGGTAATGAATGTAAATATCCCCAGAAAGTAGTTGCTATAAATGTGAAACTCAAAACAGTTGATAGTACAACTATTGAAGCTTCACTTCCAGTGCAGCTTCTAAGTGGATGACAGTATCGAACCTATTGGAGTTTCTTTCAATAAAGTGAAATGTGAATTCAAAACCTCCATTGAACTTTACAGCAGAAACAGTTGGTAAAGAAATTGCTCCTTTTTCAGATGCCTAATACTTCGAGTCATTATTATAATAGTTTAACATTATCAGAACATGTTCATACACATACAGAAAAATATACTTTGACCAGCTAAGGGAACATTACATTCTCAGTTCCTTACTCATCTCCCTACCCACAAATCTCATTAGCGACTCCATATAAAATCTTAAACAAAGTACTATGATAGATGCTGCGTGAACATGAAATAGAGACACCGTTATTTTAGTTCCTAAAATTAAAATTAATAAAAACAAAGCAAGTATAGATTGGTTTAGAATAAGCATGAAACTTTTTAGTGAGAAAAGGCAATTATGATTGGCTGAGTATGTTTTCTTTTACTATTGAGTTTCCAAGTTATTTGCTTCTCGTAACTTCCTTTATTATATCAAGATTCATGAGTCCACCCTGGGTTGAGACTTCTATTTTTCAAAACAAAACTGCATTGATTTCATGGCACGTGTAGGAACTAAGAAGTTGGTCATGATAATCAACATTTAGCACTTCTCATGAGATTAACGGGCATTGCGTTCAAAAGGAAATGCCCTACCGATGATGGACCCCCTAAAATGGTGAAAGTTATTGCAAGAAGTTGAGCTGTACTCTACTCTACTCCACTTGATATTCTTTTGCAAGCAAAGTTTCCTTCAACTAAAGATTACCCAGAAAACATTACAAGAGATCAAAGTAAGAGTTCAAGTCACAAACTCAAGGTTCATACCGTTTTGACCGCAACCTGCAGTAACTTTCAACATGCCACCGAGATGAACAAATCCATCATGATCCACCTGAACAAGAAATTCATTCCTTCTCTTGAATAATTTTTGACAGAGGTCAACCCATTAGCAATAAAAGAACAAATCACCATTTACAGAATTTACTCGTAAGCACCGCAGGGAATTTGGGAAGCACATCACCTTGAGCTTTTTACCCATCTGATCTTTAATGGAAAGCCCCTCGACCTTCAAAAGAACCTCAGAGCCCTTCAAGGCATGATTTCCATATTCATCAAACATCTGAAGGAAATGAATCAAATGAAAGATATAAGGAAGGGTGACAAATAATTGCTTCTGCAAATATACAGCGAGATATTCCCTAAACATAATGATAATTCCACATTGGACAAGGTTATCGTATGCTTCTTTTCTTGTTGTCCAGTGAAGTTCTACAGGGTACGCGATAAAAAAGTTCAAAGAAGTTCTGCCTCAGATACTTGTTATTTTTCTTTTGAAAGGAGAAGGACCAGGCCTCGGTTTCCATCCAATAAGATACCTTATGAAAGTCTAAGAACTATACATGGCAAGTAAATAATTCCCATTTTGATCAGGAAACTGCGCTGAGGACCATGACTATGCAATATGTGCACACGAGAACAGTTTGCACATGATTGAGTATCGTCCCATAAAAATAGTGCTAGAAACTTCATTCACAATTAGGCTTAAGCACAAGGCTTAAGAGGATCTGCTTTTACCTCAAATTTGAGTTCTTGTACTATGCACCCAGGAAGCATTTGGATGCTTTGCACAGATGGGTGTGCCAACACACGCCGCACATGTCCAGGAATAACTATGAAAAAGTTGAGAAAACAATTGCCAGGCGTATCAATAGCTAAACAATTAACAAATCTTGTGCTCATGCCTGTAAAGGAATTCAATCCGGAATGTGATACCTTGACATGGAATAGAAATGGACAAAGATTCATCTGGTGGACATATAAGCATTGTGCCCTCATAGCTTGGCCGGATAATGTCTAAATCCCCACTTTCTATTAATAAATCCTACACATTCAGTAAATCTGAATTACCACACCAATGGGTTGAGATAGTACTGTATCTCAGTAGAGTTTAATTTAGTTAATTGTACAAATCAGAGATGGATCTGACATATAAGATAGATGTGCATGGCACCTTAATTCTTAGAGACTTTTTGTCGGCCGAAAGACCTGTCTTCATTTTCTTTACACAAATCAACAGGCCTTTGGCCATCTTGAATTGCAAATTGACTTTTGGAGTTGATGGGAATGGGATGAGGTTCCCATATCTGTCATAACATGCAACAGCTAAAGGTGGAAAGCAAGATCCAACCCTGTCAAAATAGCCCATAAACTACGCTATAAACCTGGAGCTCCACATATACAACAAAGCACAAAATTTGGTACTTTCAAAAACTTCTTACCATCCTTACCTGAATCGAAGATGCTTATTCTGATCATATCCCAAAAGTTGCCACCTTCCAACCTCAGCAGATGCATGAACTGTTACCACTTTTTCACATTCCTTACAGCTTGTCTCATCCTGATCACAAACAAAATGATGTTTGAGAGGTATTGCACAATAAAAGGAGCATTTGGTGATAAGGTTTGTCCCTGCTTTTTTTGCGGGCAGAAAAGGGTAGGAAGAGGCTTGCTTACCGTATGGAACAAAAATTTATATACACCGGATTTCTCAAATAGTTCATGAGACTTGTGCTGCAAGGAAAATATGTATAGACCGTGAAATCCTCTATGACTAGATGGTGTCACGCGAGATGAATAAAGATGACTTTCTTGACCATTATCAGAATCGCCGCTAAATTTGACTTCCATAGACATTTCCATTCTATTTTTGACAATGTACTTCTGGTTCAACTTCGTCGGAGTAGGGGAGTAACTGAAATTTGCTGGCCGAATAACTGCTATAATTTCCTTTGGAGGGTCTTGTCCAGCCGGAATGGGTGCATGAACTGGTAATGCCTGAAAACAAAAGGGAAACAAAAATGAATAGGCTAGCAATATAGACAGAGGACAGATAACTCAATAGTCTTCTCAGGTCAGCGGTTATTCTAAGGAGATGGAACAATATATATCACCACACGGAAATTCTCTTTAGCCCTTAAACCTTTCGGACCTGCAGATTTCACCTAAATGCTATAAAATGCTCAAACAAGGTTATATAGGATGCTTCAAGAAATACTCCCTGCAATCACCTGTGAATTGAAGATTCGATTTACAAAACCCTAATTAGACACTTACCGCATGAACTCCTAACTCTTCACATTGGCTGGCATCTAGCAAGTCAATTGAAGATGGAGCTTTCAAGCGATGCTTCTCCAACTGGCACTCCCACTCGAATTTCCCAACAGTTACTAACTGTGTTGGGAAGCTCAAGATTGATTAGAGATAAAAAAAGAAAAGAAAAAAAGAATAGTGATTCTGGACATAATACAACATAAAGAAGTAAATGACATTCAAATAATTAAATAGCTACCTCTCTAGAGTCAATGACTCCAATAGGTACAGATAGAGAACTCTGAACCTCCAAGCTAACGTCTCCATCATGCTTATTGAGGATGCAGCCTTTATCATCAGGCACCCCTAGTGGCCTTTCACATACAATAATGCAGGGAGAGCTTGTTATCAGAATCTTGAGGTATCCAATCGGTTGATGAAAGCTGAAAACATTTCAACTCCAGAAAAACGACAAGTGATTTACCTGCATATGATTCGTGCTTCCCCTGCAGAGAGAGGACCATCAGATTAATTGACCAAAACAATTCATTGAATAGAATAGAAAAACATTGCTGCAATAAATAAACTGTTTTCTCAATCAAGTTGAGGGATCGTCTCCTCTGGAAATCCCCTATGAGCAGATAGACGATTAAAACTTTATCCAAAGATATTTCTCCAACTTAATACATGTTCTAATTCTTTCATTTCAATCCTCACGCACGTAAGTATCGACTGATGGTTCAAATGCAAAATGCCGCCACTAATTGATGCGCGGCACTTCTAAGGAACCACCTTTTCTGTCCAAGTCTCTTTGGAAAACTTAACATAAATTAAGTAATTGCTGGTGAAATAATAAAACTGTCAGAAAACTTTTGACTACTATGGAATAGGCACATGTTTGAAACTTACGGTTACCATAGAAACTATAACTCTGTACATATTAAGTGCAATTGTATCTCTTTCCGTTTCGTATTATATGCTCAACAGAAGATTCTATTCTGTTAAGTATAAACTTTATCTGTTAGACGTACTGAGATAATCTACTATGCCCACAATAAAAAGTATCTTTTTGGCTGAAAGTTCAAAAGAAAAGCAACAAAATGCACGCATGTATAACATTTCTTACCACCGCCATCTCCTTGAAGTCCTTCAAGCAAAAAATATTCCAGAGTAGCATAGACATTGTTGTGCACTCCGGCACATGCTCCTCTGGAAATTTTGATATTCTGGCCACATCTCCAAGATACTCCCTTCCTTTTAATCCAACGGTGCACTCTCACAACTAAGATACAAATATTTCAATTAACCAATTGCACCATGAGCATCTAATAGGTAAAACAAGAAGCAGTACAGGAAAATAAGTTCAAAAGATATCAAGCATTTGGCCTAAAACAATAAATGACTGAATGGCAAGCAACTAGCATGCGACATAGCAGAACTTCACTGGTAATCCACCTGATTATGATATATATCACTTCTACCTACCGTCGGATGATACACCAAGTGCCTTCTTGTTTCGAGGGTTGATTATAAAAACGGCTTTGTCCTCGCCGCTGTCAACCTCTTCATCATAACGTTCGTGCATTTGGATAATCCAATCACAATACTCCTTTTCCAGTTGTAGAGGAGTCAACAACTTCCCTTCTCTATAGATTTTAACTCCTATTTCTAGATAATGGAAAAAAACAATCATTTAAGGCTTTAAAGTAAAAACCATGTACTTTCAAGAAAACGATAGTGGATCTAAATACGAGCAATGACCTTTTACTCCATCAAGAGGCCTGCCCATTTTTTGAAGAGCACGGGTAAATGGGTTGTGCTGGGCCAGATCTGTCTGTTAAAAGTAAGGAGCACTGAGCATCTCAAAGTGAAAAGTTGCACAAGAAGATGAGCAATTCACATTTGTCGAGCAATTTAGATGATGACTATATGTCATCCTACCTATTTTTGGTCTTTCAATTACTCTTTCAGTAACGCAAAGTATTTCAAGTAATGAACCATGTACTTTAGATACACAAGTTTCAGCTTCGATGTTTGCCGAAAGTACATTATTTGCTCATTTAGCAAAGAGTCAGCTCAACAAATACTAGACAAATGAAGAGCCAAAAGAAAAGGAAGTTAAGAAGACCTGTCTTTGAAATGTTGATCATCAAACTTATCGCCTTTTCCAATTCAGTAAATCTAAAATAGTTATTTAATTATGTTAAGACATCATAGAAAAGGTACTCATCCTAAAACCTATGTAGGGCAACTCAAAAACCTTTAAATTTCGATAAGAACATTATTCTAATGCAAAGGCTTACAGTTACTGTGTTTGCTTACTTCTAACCTTCTCTTTGGCTAGGTAATAGCAATGAGAAAGATTTGAAACATTACTGTCTACTGACAACTAACAGGCAAATGAGGACGTGTTTTGCCCACAGATACAGCACGTGAAAGGAACAAATATGACACTGAATTCAAAATGTACTAATATGTCATCATAGAGAGGACTCAACTCCGATCAAACTAACGACAGCCACATTCAAAATGCTACCATTTTATCCATAAAGAAGGCACATTCCCACCGACATTGATCATGAAATCTCAGAAGAGTAGCTTTAGAAACATACGAATAAGCTGGAGATTTCAATTTTTTATTTTTGCGTTCCTGCTCGAGTTTGCATCTCAGGAACTGCACACTCTGTTTTGGCTCTAGTTCTTATGCCATATGTTTTTCAGTAGATCAATGCATTGGAAAGTCTTAAGTTACATAAAAATGTTAGAACTGGGAACATGAAATATTCTAATACTGAAAGCCTGATGGCTCATGTATAGAACTGGGAACATGAAATATTCTAATACTGAAAGCCTGATGGCTCATGTATAGGCAGTAGAGCTTCCCTCACCTTGGAAGGTGTTGGAGAGAATCCAGCATCAGTATCTGCATCATCAAATTTTATGTCAGGCATTTCATGATGTCCAGAATTGAAGAAAATGCAGTCTCATAAGATAGGAAAAGGTCCTAATAATCAGTGATAACCGTACCAATAAAGCATTTAACTCTAAAGAAAGATCTCTTGAATAAGTGAGCTTTATCTCCTTTCTTATGTCTCTCTTCCATGAATGGAAGCAAACCCTGTGGTAGAAAGCAACCATTAGATCAACTTTCTCAAGTAGGACCTCCTCAACGTGCACATGAAATTTTTATAAGATTAACCACAATGTATATCTAAATTTAGGATTTGTATTTTCTTCCAAATCTGGTCAGAAACCCCTTCATTTTGGAAAAAATCTTAAGTTTGATGATATTCCACAAGATACGAGGTGAAGATTACTAAAAAAACCTTGACTGTGAATCTAGTGAAATCGAGAAAAATACATGTATAAGCATGTTAGAAACCAGTTTCCTGCAAAATGGGTCTTATTAGCAGATTCACTAGCTTAAAGATGATGATGTCAACATTTGCATATATGCACTAAAAGGGAGGAAAAGAAATGATCGAATGCAATTGAAGTGGCCAAAGATATGAAAAAAACAAAAAACAACGAAAGAAAAAGGTTGATTTTGGCGGTTGCCATAGACAAAATGAGGTTATACTTGATACCAGCTTTAAACATGACCGGGCTTTGCTTAAATTTCATGCAGGGAATCAGCAACAACTGTTTGACCTTTCACATTAGGGCAACTAGAGGCAAGAGAAATGGCTCCCGCAAACTCCATCCGTTGAATATTTGATTAAAAATTTGTCAGGTTTGCAAAATGCTTCCTTTCTTGTTGCGCAAATATCCATCAGACGAGCAATGGCTGTCACAGTAGTCCAACTTCCAAAAGGATAACCATGGGGCAAATGGATTACGCAAGACTACAGGGCCACTGGATTTAGATTGCGGACAAAAAGAAAGGTTTAAATATCCATCTGTTAACGGGGGGAGCATCCAAAAGGATAAAGGCTTGAAGATGTGCGATCAATAACAATGTCAGCTGTACTACTTTGGAGCAGCATAAGTTTTAAGGACCGCTAAATTTGCTATTGATTTTAGGCTTTTAAGCCTGCATCTCACCATCCTTCCTTATCTTACATAATGCAAGGGAGTTGCCTGGGCTTTTTGTTTCATCAGCTTTTCTTAATTTGATTATAATATCTGAAAAGATCCACAACTCACCCAGCGAGCATCTGGAAGCAGTCGGCCAAGACGTCGGATTGACACACGGCTGAAAGATTCATAGGTTTCAGCAACTCTGCATCCATCAGCTTCTAACTTCTCAAAGATCTTTTCTATGTTTTCCTTTCCCTGGAGTACTTAAATTAAGAAGATCCTCCACAGTAAACTGAGGGAAAAAAAAAAGAAACTACAAGAATATACTGCCATACCTGAACAACGGGAAAGTAGACACACTTCAGGCGAGCATTAGCCTCATGAATTGCTGCGGAACCTGAAAAGTGTCGCGACATATTATATTAGAGAAAAGCTGCAATCTAAGTGGCATTCTCATGTAAAACTAGAGATAAAATCATGGATGCCAACAGACCAAAAGAAGGTCCTAAGAACGATAAAAGGTGGACAACCTAGAATAAAAGATGTTATAACTCTGTCTCCTCTTCTTAGAAGAAGGGGACAGAGAACTACAGATACTTACCAAGTACTCTATTTGCATCAGTGTCCTGTGTGATTGAAAAATGAACTTCAATTTCAAAATCGGGACCATTGCATGAATGCAAGTTGGTAATTGCAACCTCCCCACCTTCGATTCCAGCTAAATCACTACCATTAACCTGACAAAGAACAAATTCATTTCATGGTGCCAAAAGCTTACTATGAGATCCCACTATGCAATTAATGGATAATATTTGTTCTACAAACCATACACTATAACACGCTCATATCATAAGAGTCTAAATAGCAAACCTTCTTAGATCAGCTTACATATTTGTAGGCATAGCGAGAACAAGAAATCCGAAATTGTTCGTAAATCTGAACAACATAGTTAAAAAGCTGGATTGTGCCTTTTTTATCCCAATATTAAGTATGTAGAAGACTGCCAGTTCACAGTGGAGGCAAAAGATAAATGCAATGATGGGTACTACTGTTGCTACAACCTGTACGCCTAAATAGAAACCTTCTCAAATTACATAGTATATTTATTGGCATAGCGAAAACAAGAAAATCCGAAATTCTTTGTAAATCTGAACAACAAGTTACAAAGCTGGATCGCGCCTTTTCTATCCCAATGTTAGGGATGTAGAAGACTGCCCGTTCAAAGTAGACAATACAGATAAAAGCATGATGAGGCTGAAGGAGTTAATATTAGAGGCCGCCGTACTAACAGTGCATTTGATACCTCAAAATAGACCGGTCTGGTTGTCCTCCTCAAATTGGACAAACCATCACACTGCAAACAATCAAACTAGTGAGATAAAATCAAATTTAGGAATCCTATATGATCCTTATAGAGAAGAAGCGAACTTTCATAACCCTGAAAAATCATTTACCTACCACTTGCTCTCTTAAACATTACCTTGATATCCTCAGTAATACAGCATGTCAGTCATACTTATGAGTTTACCAGAAGGAAGAAATCTTTAGCATAGTTTTAAATTATAGCCAAGAGCAATAATCTCAAAGAGATTGACCAAAGTCGTATCCCACATTGGCCGCAATTGCTAACTGAACCCAACTTTGTGATCTGGTAGCAGCATTTATGAACATTTTGCTGTGATGGAATTATAGCTTTATCGCATGTGCTATATCATTAACTTTTCATAGCAGCAATGAAGGAATAATGATACCACTTCGATATTCTATTTGGCAAAAACAACACAAGTGTTTGATTTACTCCAACTCTGCAGTACATAAACATTCCACCACCGCAACTCCAGGCAATCAAAGATGACATCGTTATCCACCAGGCACCATCTAAAATTTGCAATAATGTAGATCTGTATGAAAAATCTAGCAGAACTTTTTAAATTATCAGGAAAGTAAAACATCATTCCAAATTTTACGTAAGTGGTATGAATCTTTCCCAAGTTTAGCTGATGAACCTCATAAAGCCAAGAGAAAAAGACCGTCCTGACTTTCTCCACTTGTGGTGAAATTGTTTCTTGCTATAATGTCTATATAAAGGTCTTGTTAAAGAGTGCCCCGAGGCACTTGCTAAGCATACCTATATGAAATGTTTCAATATCTAAAGCATCAAATACACATAACACAACAGTGCATCTAAAAATGCGAACTTTCCTCAATTTGTGGCTTAACAAGTGCCCTAGGGGCACTCTTTAACAAAATCCTAAAGAAAATAGATATGATGGCAGCAAACCTGAACATATGGGAAATAGATGTCCTTCAGCTTGCACTGGAGTCGATATAGAATCACATTTTTCATTCTAGGCTTGAAAATCTCAACCTGCACACATTTTACACAACAAGACTGCATTAAAGCATCACAATGTATTGTCTAGGAATCGAGAATTCACAATATTTACCAGCTTGTGACAAAGCAACAAATACCTGATAATTAAATGGCAGAATGTATTCAGAATAATACATTGAAGTCATTAATACATATATATGCCCTGGGCAGTACTCGAGAGAAACAAGGCTTTTTTTCTTAGAAATTCATATTAGAGGCTTTCCCCTGTTAGCAGACGCCGACATGTATGAAGATATGTTCTAATCATTATCGACTTCAAACTGTTCCAAGAGGCATGTCTTTAACTCACAGTAGCAGCCAGTTTATTTGTTTCAGAATCCTTGTGAGGGGGTTTCATCTCTCGCTGATGTATAGTTCCCAACTCGTCTCACATCTCTTAGATTTTGAATTCTCCCTATCTCTTCCCACTGCATAACGTCTTCTATAAATATTTAAATCGTTGTATTTGAAAAATATATATATATTATATTGCCGCTACATCGGAGTGACATAATTAGAAAATCTAAAGCCCAAGATTCGCTCAAGAAGATTGACTTTACTAGCTTGATGTCAAAGTGAAGACGTGACCAAGACGTCTTCGATTCGCATAATCAGAGTATCTAGAACCTAATAGTCACTCAAGACAACTGAACTATGACTACTTCTAAGTCCTGTGCCATGGCCAACTGAACTATGACTACTTCAGCAATATATTATGAATCATAAGTTTCGGATGGAGACCGTCGTAGTTGCTTTGACACGATATGCGAAAATAACCAGGACAGGTGTTTGATGCGGTATGATCACGTGTTAGCTTTTGCTAGCTGCATTCCATTGACATTTTGTTGGGTTTGAACTTTGGAGCCTGGATCACTGTTGTTTTGAAATTGCAGCTTGGATATATCTGATGAAAAGATCTCAATTTTTGACACTGGCCCTGGAATGGATGACAGTGATGAGGACTCTATAACAAAGTGGTATGCACTACTCTGAAGCAATGTTTCTTCTTCCCTCATTTAAGCCAAACCCAAACCCAAACCCACACCCACACATACACCTGCACACTCGCGTGGCCATGGCAACTTATACCATTGACAGTTTTTTGGCTAGAGGAAACAGAATCTTAGGAGAGAATTCTGTGCTAGCAAGCCTTGGTTTCCGATTTCATTCTTTTTTTGTGACTTTACGTGGATTTTGTGTTCATTCTTTTTGTCTGGGGCAAAGATGGATGCCTCACTTCACAGAAAGTTTAAAGCTAAGGCAGTAGGTGGAAAACCTCCATATCTAATGGTAATTTCTCTTTAAACATGTAATATCAATTGAATCTCCCATGAAAAAGACATGCAAAATATCCTTTTGCAAGTAGCAGAATCCATTGATATTTCCAGGAGATGGAAATTAATGCAAGCTAGCATCACAGGTGAATGATTAGTTGACTTCATGCACTGTCAAGTCTGACAGGTCATATTCAATGTTTTCTAAGAATTAGCTTCCACTTCTCATCGGTGGCATTAATTTTCAAAGCTCTGTTGCGCCATGCAGCATTAGCTTCTATGAATGACAAAAATCATGCTGATGTGTATCATTCCCCTGTCCTCCCACGAGAGAGAGCAAACGCGAACTTCTGTTTTCGATGAGTCGGAATTTTTTGAGAGGAGTCGACAGTATGATCCTAACTAGCTGACAATTCATGACCTAGACATGGCTTTGAATAGGGAAAATTGAACTGTTTCAAATCTCTAAAAGTTCAAATCGTTTTGGATAATTTGTTGAATGTGGTGCAGCCTTTCTTTGGCTTGTTTGGATATGGAGGACCAATTGCCTCTATGCATTTGGGAAGGTACGTTACAGAGTATTGTAGTTGTAGAAACTGGTTGCCCATTTTATTAGTAGAGGTAATTTACACCTCGTGACCTTTTAACGGGTTACAGGCATGCCGTGGTTTCCTCGAAAACTATGAATTCCAAGAAAGTATACATGTCACACCTGTAGAGAGAAGCTCTATTGAGAAGATCTGGTTCTCAACACTCTTGGAGAGTATGCAAGATCACTGATAACTTCATTGTTGTCATATTTTTCTCTTGACTGGACTCCCTTGTGTACCATACATAGATTAATTCGACCAGCTATCATTTTCTGTCATTTATTCAGACTACTTCTACACCTACCAATTGTATTTGAATATATATATATATATACTATATTGCCGCTACATCGGAGTGACATAATTAGAAAATCTAAAGCCTAAGATTCGCTCAAGAAGATTGACTTTACTAGCTTGATGTGTGACCATCTTCGATTCGCATAATCAGAGTATCTAGAGCCTAATAGTCACTCAAGACAACTGAACTATGTATACTTTCTTGGAATTCATAGTCTTCGAGGAAACCATGGCATGCCTGTAACCCGTTAAAAGGTCACGAGGTGTAAATTACCTCTACTACTAAAATGGGCAACCAGTTTCTACAACTACAATACTCTGTAACGTACCTTCCCAGATGCATAGAGGCAATTGGTCCTCCATATCCAAACATGCCAAAGAAAGGCTGCACCACATTCAACAAATTATCCAAAGCGATTTGAACTTTTAGAGATTTGAAACAGTTCAATTTTCCCTATTCAAAGCCATGTCCAAGTCATGAATTGTCAGCTAGTTAGGATCATACTGTCGACTCCTCTCAAAAAATTCCGACTCATCGAAAACAGAAGTTCGCGTTTGCTCTCTCTCGTGGGAGGACAGGGGAATGATACACATCAGCATGATTTTTGTCATTCACGGAAGCTAATGCTGCATGGCGCAACAGAGCTTTGAAAATTAATGCCACCGATGAGAAGTGGAAGCTAATTCTTAGAAAATATTGAATATGACCTGTCAGACTTGACAATGCATGAAGTCAACTAATCATTCACCTGTGATGCTAGCTTGCATTAATTTCCATCTCCTGGAAATATCAATGGATTCTGCTACTTGCAAAAGGATATTTTGCATGTCTTTTTCATGGGAGATTCAATTGATATTACATGTTTAAAGAGAAATTACCATTAGATATGGAGGTTTTCCACCTACTGCCTTAGCTTTAAACTTTCTGTGAAGTGAGGCATCCATCTTTCCCCTAGACGAAAAGAATGAACACAAAATCCACGTAAAGTCACAAAAAAAGAATGAAATCGGAAACCAAGGCTTGCTAGCACAGAATTCTCTCCTAAGATTCTGTTTCCTCTAGCCAAAAAACTGTCAATGGTATAAGTTGCCATGGCCACGCGAGTGTGCAGGTGTATGTGTGGGTTTGGGTTTGGGTTTGGGTTTGGCTTAAATGAGGGAAGAAGAAACATTGCTTCAGAGTAGTGCATACCACTTTGTTATAGAGTCCTCATCACTGTCATCCATTCCAGGGCCAGTGTCAAAAATTGAGATCTTTTCATCAGATATATCCAAGCTGCAATTTCAAAACAACAGTGATCCAGGCTCCAAAGTTCAAACCCAACAAAATGTCAATGGAATGCAGCTAGCAAAAGCATCGAGATGAAAGATGAAAATATAGCTAACACGTGATCATACCGCATCAAACACCTGTCCTGGTTATTTTCGCATATCGTGTCAAAGTAACTACGACGGTCTCCATCCGAAACTTATGATTCATAATATATTGCTGAAAGATGTTTGCATTGATCAAGTCCAATGTGGTTCAGACTTTAAGAAGGGTTTTGTTGGCAATTAGCAAATGGGCAGTGATACTTCCAAACAACAGAAAAGCTTCAATGTTGCTTTCGATTATTCTCATGATTTATCGTTCACTCAAGAATGCGTGTTTACAGTATTTCATATCTATCCAGTAGACAAGTCATTAATCATCTTTTACACATTTGCTTAGTATGAAGCTTTTGTTTGAAAAGAAACGGTTTCTTTTATAGGAGAAGTTCTAAGATGCAACCGGTTCAACAACTAGATCAACTCAAAGAAGCATCAACCTTCGTAGAGCTTCCACCATAAGCCACAAAACGGATTCCAATGTTCCACAAATTCTCAGCCTTAACCCGCAAAATGGTTGATGTTCCAATCCCAATAATCACATAACAAGATCAAGAAATCACCTAATAAATCGTTTAGAATTCGGAGGATTAGCCCATACAGCTTGCAAGGAATTATCCTGGTGAAAGGAGCAGTAATCAGTTTGGCATCAAGCAGGGATCTCAAACTTCCAAAATCATCAGGACAACTTACTATCAAATCTGCAAGAGCAGTTTCAAAAGAATAGTCTTCAGGTAGCTCCTTCAACAAGTCTGTATCAGGTGTTAAGTCCCACATATTCTGCGAGAAATTTCACGCACATATCAATGCAATCATTTGAAGAAGCACGGAGAACTAGAGAAGCTCTATCATAGAATGTGTGATGTGTTTAAAGGCCACAATACTGTCCCCCATGGCCCATGGTACTAGCAAAATTCACAAGAAGAGAACTCCAAAAAGGCATGTGATACCTATACTTGAGAATATCAACGTTTTGGTCCAATGCAAAAAGAAACAAAATACTAACCTCAAAAGTATCAGTTCTGTCGCCGGACCCATCCTAGTTGTCAAAAAGAAAAATACAAACGGACTGTAAAATAAGTAGAGCCATAAAAGTGAATATGCACAACAAAAGCTCTAATACTCACATGTAAATTCAGTAAGTGGCGTTTATTAGGGCTAAAGTGGTCGAATATGATTCTTCTTTTTATCCGCTCGCCATTTGCATTTTCCATATACAACCCATCGCTCTCCCATGCGATGGGGCGTTTCAACTTGAGCGATGGGTCTTGTGATTGGGCACGAGTGTACCTTTCCTTTATCCTAAGGACTAAGTCTTCGATGGGCATGGAGGAGTCGGGGTCCCTGAGCGTGATTCCCACGCTAGTCCCGTTAGGCAACAAAATCATGAATCTGTAGACCCTCTCGCTGTCACCATCATCGGTTATTTTATCAAAAGGCCTCTTCCTGCTGCTCGATGCCATCCTTAGCCGGCCCAAAATCTGTTACCAAAGACAAAACGGCTAAGACTGAGCTTAACATGGATCACACACGTTGAATAGCACCAATGAAACTGGACACCAATTAACGAGCAAAATACAGACCGCCGATGCAAACTTAAACAGCACGGGAACGTCGAGAAAGTGTCAAAAGGAAGAAGGCGAAAGCGTACCTACCTGAGGGAGATAAGACGGAGCAAGGAAAGCAGCGCAATATCTCTGCACTCTGCAATTGAAAAGGTCCTACCTGACTAGGCACCTTTTTGTTTTTTTTCCAATAAAGAAATATTGAGGTGGCGAGATCTCTGCGGGAGTGACACAATCTGAAATCTTCTTGTAGTTTCTCGCTTTGCAGTCCGTTTGTTCAGATTATTCTGTTGTCGATTCGTTTTGTTGCATGCGTATCGGAACAAGATTGTACCCATTTGCTCTTTAACGGCACCCTTGGCTGATTTTCTATTGATAGATGTAACAAAAATCCTAGTTAAAAAGGTATACATTACACGTGTCTTGAAGCAGACGAGCGTGCATGAGAAGAGAGGAGTGAGCGAAGCAAAATAGAACGCACAATTGAACTATCCATATTGATCGATCCGGTGAAGAGAACGGTAGAAATTTTTTTTTTTTTCTCCCGAGGGCGCACGAATTTTTTGTAATAAATAATGTGGAAATGATGAAGCAATAAAAAAAAAATAAACCAACAAAAGAAATAATAACAAAATAGAGCGTCGTTGTGGTCAGGCCAAGGGCGAAGGAGGAGGACGTCCGCAACAACTTTTGATTCTCTCTCTATCGCTATCTTTCCATCTAATCTAACCGCATATCCTTCTTAACAGAATCAGCCACGAGAGAGGCGAAGAAAAGGGCGACGGAATCAATTCTCTCTCTTGTATAACCGACTTGGAATTTCCCCTTAACAACTTAGATCCTAACTCGTCGGCCATTTTCACAGAGAGAAGGGAGAATCGAGGAGAAAGGCATCACTCTCTGCTTTCTAATCCTCTCTCCATCAATTAAGTTGGATAAGCTGTTCAACAGTTCTAATTCCTCTTGTTGAAACCATTCCTTCTTGGATTTTATCTCGAGTAAAGCGACAATCAACCTCTATATGTTTTGTCTTTTCATGAAAAACTGGGTTCGCTACTAGTTTTAGTGCAGCATCATTCTCTTTTAGTGTTCTTATGTAACATATAGTAATTTTTTTCCTCAAATCAAAGTCTTGTTTAATGCCACTATACAATATGCAGTTCTCACTTTACTATTTTTTTTTTTATGTAACATAAATTTTGTTTTTCTTGAAAATGATTTGATTTGCAAGGATATGGTTCGTAACTATCATGAATACACTTAGGCAAAAATTCCAATGGACATTGTCATTTTTTATTAATTTTGGAATAAAAGATATGGAAGGTAATTATTATCTAGTTTAATATGTAGAGGACATATTTTTTTTTTGTTGCTCCCCAAGGTTTTAATAAAATAAAATTTATGTTAAAAATTTAGTGATATATTTGCAAGTTGTTATTTGTATGTTGTAAAGGTTCTGGATACTAAATGAAATTCTCAAAAAGAAGGAGGAAAAGTTATAATCTAGGCAGGTCATTATATGAAATATAGTTGCTAATTCATGCGCACATGCCACAATTCGTTTTTCAATATAAGTGTTTTTGTGAGGAAAATCGTGATTGTCGTTGTTTTGAAAACTACGTAGTTTAACTGTTATATGTGTGAATAATGATGAGGTCTAAAAAAGTAACTAATAAGATTTACCTGTTGTAAGTTTTATAACATTTCCTCTAACTAATAAGATTTAACTATTATAAGTTTTATAACATTTCCTCCAAATTTCGAATAAATGCTTAATTTAAAAGCTTAATTGATAATGACAAGGAAAAAACATAAACAATTTTAAAAGGACGAGTAAATTATCTGAGATACAGTTTGGTAATTTATGCACATAGTTCAGGATGTCAAACCAAATAAATTGAACATCCAATTATTGCATGATTATGAACAGAGTGTATGCTCTTTTGTTTTTCCAAATAAATTAATTTTTTTTTTGTGGGATGCTTCGAACTGAGTGTCTGTGGGGGTATGAGAACTGATGAAGAGGGAGTATGGAGGTGAGCAAGACGGACCGACTGAACCGGAAACCACAGAGACCAACCGGTTTGATTCGGTTCGGTTCGGTTCCTGGGGGCGCCAGTCCGGTTCCCGGTTCTTAAAAGTGGAACCGGTGTCCGGGCAGTTCAGTTCCGATAGGGCCGATTATTATTTTTGTTTATTTTTATTTATTTTTGAAATGTAAGCCTAATATTTAGTATTGTGTTGTGTCCCCTTCAATACATTAGTTAACTATTTTCAAACATTCATTAGTTACTTCCGTTTGTCTTTCCACTTCTTTATTTTTATTTCTTAGTAACACATACTACTTTGTACAACATCTTTTGCTTTTTTGTTTTTCCGTGGTGATAACTTCTTTATATAGTGTCTTCTTTATAATGCAAGAAAAGAATGTTAAAATCCTCTATTTTTCAAGCATTGTAGATTGTAATAGTAGTAGAAGTCTACTGTAATGTGATATCTCGTATTTTCAAGTATTAAGTAAAATAAAATACATGATTAAGTCAATATTATTAAATTACCTTTTGTGGTGGAGCTTTTAAAAAAAGAGAAAAAAAATATACATGGTAAAAAAGAAAAATGTGACATGGTGCATTGAATGAGTATGTCGCGGGGCATTTTTGCTTAGTTACCAATTACTTCATCAACCTTTTGACACGTGTCCAATTCATTTCTCAAATCACCGGTTCCATTGGACCACCCAATAATCGGACCGGACCGAGAACAGAGAACTGATCAACCCTAAGGGGTATGGGCTTATACAAATGGAAGAGGGATTTCTACTTTTATTTAGTGTCTTTTTACCACCCTTTTATAAACAGGAAAAATCAATTTTCAAAGTGTTTAGATCAATTCAAGCTTTAGCATAGATCATATATGTTGTTTCAATTAATACTCCAAATGGATAATTATAGGTCTTATGGAGGAGATAACCATTATCCATAGATCTTATGTACTTCAAAGTACCAATAATGACCTCTAAAAAAGTATAAATTTTCTTTTTCTGAACAATGTCTTTGTCATTTGATCCAGCAGCCTCACATTAGACTTTAGAAAGATATACTTTGTCTCATGGTAGGCTGCTCTAACCCCCTTACGAAACTTTTGATATTGGGTTAGCCATACACATCACCTGTTTCTAGTGATTCACATGATATCATCAAACGATACAAGCCTTTGATAATTGTGAGATTATTTTCATGGACGCTAATACACTTTTAAATTTATGCATGTTGATTGCATTAATTTAGGTGGGATCATGTGTGTACATTAAAACCACATATAAATGTTCATTAACGTGTTTATCCTACTAGGCAACTGTTAATATAATTTCCATTTACTTTATACTATGATATAGCAATTTTATTGTTTTAATGTTTTTTTATAAGTATTTTCGTATATATCCAAACCATTTTAAGTAAGTCATATTTAACTAATCTACAACAACAATACTTTATCGTATTTCAAATTTTACACATAATATAATCCAACCCTCGACAAATCTAAAATGCATGTGGGAGGAAATAATTGATATTTTAAAAAGTACAATAATAAAAAAAATTGCGTAGAAAATCTCAATCATGTAAAAGAAAATATCGAGAGGAGAAATCAAAGCCTCGATTTGATTAAAGATAGCTTCGGATTCTTAAAAACAAGACAAATGCGTGAAAGGGCAATTCGTGAAACGGAAAATGAAAAGCTGTCCCAATGGACACCACACAAGTCCATTTACTCGTGTTTAATTAATGGCCTTTATTCAGCCGATCGCCTCGTTGAAATGTCTGGTTGACTGATTGACTGCTCTGTTGTGAGTTGATTGTCAATTATGATTGCAGTGCCTAGTGAGTAGCCTGCATTTGCATACGACCGAGTGCGATATTAAAGACATATTTTATCATGAAATTGGCCGTGGGCCGAGTCTTTGAGCACGTTGTGTGAGTATCCTGCCTAAATCAAAAAGAATAAAATGGTTTGATTGTCGGGTGTGAATCGTATGGTCATATAACGAAACGATGATGGGTTTTTCCTGGCAAGTTCGTCTTGTACTCAAGGTACACACCACACCATTTTTATGGAACTTTACGACTTGCCTGAAGCACGATAATTCATGCCCCGTATGGTATGTATGGTTTTAAGGGATTATCGGATGCCGGTCGCAGCTTGTGAGGGACAGACGCCCCGTACAGAGATGCCTACTTGTTGGTGCCGTGCTGGATGCACTGGAGACACCTCTCGTGGTAACCGTTGCCGAAGGGAAAAGGAACGTAGCCTGGTTCTGCCGGAAGAGTGCGAGATCGCATTATTTGTGAGAGTCGATCATGCTAATCGCGTGGACCCTCGTCACTTTGACGCTTAATGCGTGGGATCATCGTTAATAAATGGACTTGTGTGGTGTTCTTTGCATATCTGTGGATGTGATGCCTTGTCTGTGGTTGTCAGACGTGACTGTTGAGTCGAGCATTGCATTATGTGTAATTGATGACTAATAAGCCTGCATTTGACTGGTTATTATACCGTGGTTATATGTGGTTGTTTGGATGTTCTATATACCTATTGTTTGGGGCAAATCACTGTCCTAATCGAGATTAGGCTTGATTCACTGAGATTTATTCTCTCCCCGTTGTGGGAACCATTTTCAGGTCTGAAGTGACGGAGCCCGTGGTTGATTAGACGAGGGTGTTGTGAGATTTTGGGAGCAGATGAGATCTTAACCATACCCGACCGCGTAATCTTTTGAGGTCCTAGTGAGCCTCCCCGAAGTATGGGGTTGTATGTGTTTACTGTAGCTCAGTAGAGTTAAAACTCATCTGCTTTTGATTTGTGATCCGAATTTTATGTTGCTGAATTGTCTGCCATGTTATCCTGCTTTACTATCCCGCTGATTTTGTTGTTTAGGAGAAGGCATGTTCCGTATGCGTTTTATGTTTAGGTCGATAGCAAGCCTGGGACGTTATCTTTCGTGATCTCGTGGCGATTTGGTAGGGATGTCGCGGGCCTGAAAGTCACATTGAGTTGCTGAGAGTGGATACATCGGAAAATGGCATGTGATAGTTATCGGGAATCTCCCATTCATGGGCCAAAGATTGAATGGTAAAATCCCAAAGATGTTGGGTCACCGTCTCTATCCCAATGCAAGGTACTAAAAAACATCCACGTTTTCACTGTATGCACCCGCAAAGATCTTGTCAACAGCATGGGCCATACACGCAAGGCCGAGCCTTTGGTCAGTTGATATAGATACTTGAAAAAAAATCAGCTGATTTGGTTGAACAAAGGTAGGGGTATCAGATGATTTTTGTTGAGCAAAGGCAGGGATATGAGCTGATTTTGTTGAGTAAAGGCAGGGATATGAGCTGATTTTTGTTGAGCGAAGGCAGGGATATGAGCTGAGTTTGTTGAGCAAAGGTAGGGATATCAACTAAGTTTGTTGAGCAAAGGCTTACTCGCCTGTAAGAGGGACTGAAGAGTTGACAAGCAGAAGTGGAGAAAAAAATCAATCCAATTCGTGTCTTATTTTCTGAGGTTATTAGATGGTCTTCGTTTCCTTCACTCCTGCACAATTGGCTCTCCACAAACGTCCATGAAGTTGATGTCATGACACCTCAGCCACGAGCGATATTGCATGGAGAAGCGCAGCCAATTCGAGTCCCTCACTGACGAACTGCATCGGTCTCTTAACCTGCATCGAAGTAGTTCTTGTAGTTCAATCTAGTGAGCCCCGTCGGCAAATCTGGACAAAATCTGGCCCCTGCTGATCACCCTACCATCACAGCCGCTTGACAATTCTTTCAAGTGCGAGTTTCTCTTGTGGGACTCTCACCGAATTCGTCCTTTAGTGGTGAGACTAGCCTCACACCCAAGGAGTCCCTGCCGTAAGCGAGTCCCCATCGAATCAGTCGAGGATTCAAGTTTCATCCTCAAGCCATCCCGATCCATTGAGGTTTTAAACGGGAAGCAATAAATCTGAAATTATTTTCAGATTAGGTGAGAATCCAATTCACTCGGATTTTATTTACTATTTTGAATTGATGTGAATATTGGGTGATATTTCGGTTAGGCAAATTTTATCTTCCAATATTGCAATATGTGATGATGGCCTTTTTGAATATTTCGATATTTTTAGCATATTTCTTAGTCTAGAAAACCGTTTCGAATTATGGGGTGATTCCCTACCGACAACGTGCAAACTCGGACTAATCTCAACCGAGATATCTAATCTTAACCACTCGATTTGATTCCTCGATCCAATCCGTCATATAATTCGAATCAGAAAATATTTTCGTAAAAGATCATGCATTATCTTTGATTGATTTGATTCGTCACCCGTCTAAAAGATTTAGCAGATAAGGTTTTATCCAATCTTGAATTAGGAAGATCTTGTCGGTTTCGGGTAATAAATCAAACAAATTCGAAGATCAATTCGTGAATCGGGTAAAAGATTTTCTCAAGATTATGGGATTGTTAGTTCTAATTCTTTTAAGATAATCTGTAACCGAATCATGTCTGATTCTCATCAAACCTTTAATTTTGAAAATTCATTCAAAAAATACAAAAAATATCTCATTCATGTAGTTCGCATATAGTTTAGAACATTCCATTTATTCGTGTAGATGAGCATTTTATTTTATATATATGTCATTTAGGCTTAGTCGCATAATAGTCATATCATTCCCATGCCGTATTGATTAGCAATGTCATACAGTTTTGCCATGTCATTAACATCTGTCATATCATATAGATCATCATGTCACTTTGTTATGTCACATTTTTATCATGTCATTAGCCCTGACACGTCATTGATGCCATGTCGCATTCGTACGTCATTTAGAATTATGTCATGGTTCATTCATTTTAGTCTAATAGGTTTAGTTTAACCTACTGTCACATGCCATTTAGATCAAATTCATGTCATTTTTGCATAACATGTAGATTAGAATTCATGTTGTTTTGCATGTCACTAAGATTCGAAAATTTAAATAAAAGAAATTGTTGCACATTCATGTCATATTAGGATGGTCGCCACTCATCATATCATTAGAATAATTGTGTTCTTAGGACACAATTACATTCATGCATTGCATTAAATAAAAAATCCAAAAATAGTTGCACCTTTGGAGCTTTAAATCAGAATCCTCGAGGGTTGCCAACTCATATAGTTTTCATTGAAATGAAAGGTACCGAAAGGGCGTTAATAGAAATATTAGCGTAATCAAGTCCCCGAACTCATTGATCTCTGGTTCGTAGGAATAAAGTATGTCTCCCGATACTTTATTTAGGTGTCTAATCAGCCTACCATAAATTGATTAGTGGCGACTCCAATTTGAAAATCATTTGCATTAATTACTTGAACCAAAGTTACGATTTGGTAGGACTTGGGAGAGTTCGAGTTAGGTTAGTTAATTTAATTAACCTAATAATCCATAAACCTGAAATTTCTAATTTTAGGTCGTAACAACCCTAACTCATTGGAACCTAAAACCGGATCGAGAACCGGTGGTCTGGTTCTACCCCTAAAATTTAGGCCACGCGCTTTTTCTAGTGGCCTTATGTGACTGGTCATTGTGGGATAGACAATGATCGTGAGGATTAATTTAAGCCAAAAAAGGAAAAATGGCAACTATGAAGTTATAACAGAACCTCGGCTTAAGACCGAACGAAAATATAGCCCACAATTAGAAAGGAAATATTGTTGAATATTGAATTTTTGCAGTCGCAGATAGAGAATAATATGACCATTATTAGACTTTACAAGGACTAATCGACGGAAAAACAATGATAAACAATACAAGTTCGAGAGCTTGAACAAGATTAAATCTAGCGTATGGGCGGCGAAAGGCGGTGATGTCTTGAACGTTATGAGAATAGTGACTAGAGCTGTTTGCTTGTCGTGCTTTTTATAGTGGGAGGAGTTGGTCATGTAGCTAAAGTGAAAACTTTGTCAATTTGTAAATATAGACGAGTCATTTACTTCCTCATACATTCGAATCCAGCACTTAAGGTAGGTGAAAAAAATCACGATACCTTTTCGTGATATGTAGAGTTATTTGTCGAGTAATGGCTTCATATATGTGCGAATCCACCATTTAAGGTAGGTAAAAAGTTATCAACAAATATGGGTTGCATCAATGCACTTAAGTTTCCTCGATATGTAGTACAATATGTTGCTTGTAGCAATTAGGTTCATTCGATAACATATAATAAGGCCAACAAAAGATATTTTAGGATTTTCTTGTTATATACCCATGCCGATATTTTCCATTAAAACTTGTAGAGTATTTTTTAATTTATAACTCCTTTTTTATATTGGAGAAGCAGAAATAGTTTAAGAGGTCTATAAAATGTTGCTTACGAAATCCACCATAATATAATCCCATCAATGGCCTAAACGTTTTTATGCAGTTTCTTTTAAATTTCAACACAATCACTATCTTATAATAAAAAACTAATCCCAAGGGAGATTTTTGGTTTTATTAGTCTCTTTCCTTAAATACTATATTGAGAGTCTTCTTACTATGTTTTTTTAAATAGGAAAAAGTTGTTTTTAACTTGTTTAGATCATATTGAGTAGGGTGATCGGTTCCAGGGTGGGTAGGTTCTGAACGTAGAACCTACTCTATTATAACCGGTTCTCAGTTTTTGGAACCTGAAACCTACCCTATTTTTCTAGAACCTACCATGTTTTATTGGTCCGGTTTCAAGGTCTACTGGAGAACATGTTTTGTTTCTTTATTTTGATTTTATTTTTTTATAGCAAAATAATATAAGCAACAAAATGGCTCAAAGTAAAAGATGATCAACATAAATCCCTATCAGCCAAACACGTGGTCACGTACAACTATAAATAATCAAAAGTTCAAGCACGTATCCACGTACAATTATAAACAGTAAAAAGTTCAAACACGTAACATAAAACACAAATTATAAAACTCAGTTCCCCATTTATCAAAATAAATGTTTAAACATTATACTCTATTTATCCATAAAAATATTGCACCAAAGGATAGAGAGAGAGAGAGAGGCGACAAGAATGGAGAAGAAACAAATGAGGCGAGGTAGAGTTAGACTCAACTTAGACAGATTATGTTGTTTTTACTGTAACTAAGAACTGATTCCAAAATCGGTCCAGTTCTTAGGTGGGTCTTCACTTGGGACCGGGACCGGACCTATTCAAATCGATTCTAAAAATTTGGAACAGGGAACCGGACCTATTCATGTTGGAACTGGGAACCGAACTTATTTTCATCATTAAAGGAAATGTTTAGGTATAGATTGTTGCTAATAGTGAAAAAAAAAAATACCAACTTTTCCAAAATATATAGATGACCATTTTTCAGAAAATTTTATCTTTATTTTATTCGTTAAACAAACGCATAAGAAAAAGTGTACCCGTTGCTGTCTAATAGAATTGGGTTGCGTAAAATCTCCAATTGTGGAATCCCATGAGCGGATGAATAATCAAGCAAAAATATCAAATCAAATGAAACAAGAACAGCACTGGAAGACAGAAAATAGAAAATGGACAGATCAAACAGCTTCTGATATTTAGCGCAAAATCTCAACCACCAAAGTCAAGAGCAACTCAAAAATAGGGAAAATTGTCAAAAAAAGTCCTAAACCTTTTGCACTTTTGCCAATTCAGTCCTAAACCTTTTAATTTTGACGATTCAGTCCTACACCTTTTGCATTTGTGCCAATTCAGTCCTAAACCTTTTTTTTGTGCCAATTCAGTCCTAAACCTTTTGCAATTGTGCCAATTTAGTCCTAAACCTTTTGCAATTATGCCATTTCAGTCCATCAGGCGAATTTTGGCCGGCTGGCGCTGACGTGGACGCCGGCTGGCTGGCGACCGAATATTTTAATATTTTTTAAATATTTTTTATTTTTTTATTTTTTTATATATTATTTTATTTTATTTTTTATTTTTTTTCCTTCCCCCTCCCCTCCCCTAACCGGCCATGGCGGGGCTCGACCTCGCCGTCGCTGCCTCGCCCGGCGACGGCGAGGTCGAGCCCCGCCATGGCCTGGCGGGGCTCCGCCTCGCCGGCCGCGCCTGTGGCCAGCCGCCGGGTAGGGGAGGGGAGGGGAGGGGGAAGGAAAAAAAAATAAAAAAAAATTATAAAAAATAAAAAAAATAAAAATAAAAATAAAAATAAAAATAAAAATATTAAAATATTAAAATATTTGGTCGCCGGCCGGCCGGCATCCACGTCAGCGCCGGCCGGCCAAAATTCGCCGGATGGACTGAAATGGCATAATTGCAAAAGGTTTAGGACTAAATTGGCACAATTGCAAAAGGTTTAGGACTGAATTGGCACAAAAAAAGGTTTAGGACTGAATTGGCACAAATGCCAAAGGTTTAGGACTGAATCGGCAAAATTAAAACGTTTAGGACTGAATTGGCAAAAGTGCAAAAGGTTTACGACTTTTTTGACAATTTTCCGCTAAAAAATATACAACCCAAATTACATAAGCAACTTATTGACAAAAAACAAAAAAATTACATAAGCAACTCAATCTGGATTTGGTCAATTTTCTATATTTGCAGAGATCTATTATGCCACAGCGACATGATTGGTGGTCATAAAACAGTCACGAAAGTGGCGAAACAAACAGTTCAAACCCAAATTCGTCCTCCCGCTTCTGTTAGTGGACATTGAAACTCTTAATCGTAATCGAACCCAAGTGAGCACCTGGGAAAAGGTGGTCGTTATGTTATTTACGCTCCTTGGTCTCTTCTGCATCTTTCTCAGCCTCTTACCACCCGTCAAGAATGCCAGATCCTCTTCGATTCTTCCCTCGACAGCGCCATCGGAAACTTCCTTATCCTCTATGGAATCTCCTCCTTGCTCTCCATTTCTTCGGCCGTGTTTCTCTCAAGAATGCACCATGCATCTTTTCTGGGTCTCAAGTTCCGCGTGTCTTTTTTCTTCTCCTCATCTTTCACCGCTGGACTTGGGTTAATTCCAGCAGTACTACCATCGTTGTCCGCTTTTTTTCTTTTCAAAGAGATACGAAATACCCGTCTCTACTTACTCTCCGAATTCTTCTTCGCAGGCATATCATTTGAAGCAACTGAGGAAACATAGTAGGGTTTCTCGATAGGAGGAACCGAAAGACCATCACATATTTCCATGATTGACGAGCAAAACAATGGAGAATAAGGTAAGAGTCCCAACTCTACATGAAGAGTTGATAGACTTCGGCCTTTAAGATTTAAATGTTAATGCATTGAGAGTATAATTTTTCATTAAATAATTACTTAACAAATGCCTTAAAGGTACTCTTACAACAAATTCTTAAGAAAAATTAGCTCAACTACAAAAATAGTCTATCCTGATTGAACTGTTAATCGGTAACTCATGTATTAAATCCCTATCGGGAAAATTACCAAAAATTCCTAGACCTATTGCAATTGTGTCAATTCAGTCCGAAATATATTTTTTTCCAATTCCGTCCTTCCGGCCAATTTTGGCCGAAAATTGCGGACGTGGCAATTTTTGATAATAATTTTCAATTATTTTCTTTTTATTATTTTCCTTCTTTCTCTTTTTTCCCTCCTTCCTCCATCTGGTCACCAAACTTGGCGATTGACCAGAGGTGTGGGCCGGCGAGGTCGGCCTTGCCCAGGCGACGGTGAGTCCAGACCTAACCCCCCCCTCCCGAGGCCGATTCGTTGGCCCATAGCTCTGACCGGTTGCCAAAACAAATAAAAAAAGAAATAAAAAATTGAAAATATTACTAAAAATTGCCACATCAGCGATTTTCTGACCAAATTTGACCGAAAGAACTAAATTGGCACAAATACAAAAGGTTTATGACTGAATTGGCAAAAAGAAATGTTTATGACTAAATTGGCACAATTGCAATATGTTTAAGATTTTTTTTGGCAATTATCCCTAGGAATATGCTAGAGATGAAAACCAAGTTTATTTCATTTCCTAATATTAAGTGAAAAAGACAAGATTACTGACCTCACAATCACATAAATAAGAAATTTGTCTCTAAAGTTTTATAGGTTGTTAGTTCTCGTCATTGTCGCAATGGAAATCGTAATTCAAAGATCGCAACGGAATATGGAATAAGATAACTATTTCCTACCAGTGAAAAATGTTCGAAAATAATTTAGAAATCCATAATAATGACCGATTGATTCACAAATGTCAAAAATTGTCTGAATTTTCCGTCTATTGAAAGCATAATCATACCTTCATAATCAGACTAATGGACCTGTTTGACAGCCCAATCAAATGCTGAAAACTGAACAGTCAACCTTAATGAGATTGAGCTCGTTGCATAACTTTAATTGGCATAGACTTGATAGATTCAATTAATTTAAAAATCTACCTTTCGTGATAAAAGAGGAAGTGGTCAATTAATTCATTCTATAGCAAAGATAATTGATGTCAACTGAAATCTTGCCAAACCTATACTAAAACCTATAAGTAATTGTCCTTATTATATCTTTAGTACGGAATTAATAAAATGTGGCTATTACCTATAAATAATCATAAAAAAGTTTTAATTTTTATTTTCAGTACTTAAGAAAAACATCACTTTATTTTTTCAGAACTCAATTTTCCGGTTTATCAAACAAGTCCAGGTATTTCCAGAGAGTACTTTTACTTTTCTCTTCAAATAAAAAAACACAATAATATTATAGGAAAACCTATAAAACTCATTTAACCTATTTTAAGCATGTATATATTACTTGGATAAAAACTTCACTTCAAATTTGTAAATAAAATAAAAAAATGATATTGCTAAAATACTTTTATGCAATAAAAATCTAGTGAAATTTTTTCATATTTTTTAATTTTTTTAATTTTTTTAAAAAAATATGCTTTATTCAAAAAAAAATCACATCAGCTGATGTCAGCGACGACGTTGACCAATGTCCACCAATGTGCTGGCTCGGGCCTTAGGCGTGTGGCTTCCGCGTGCAGCCGCCGTCAGGCGCGAAATGGTGCGTACGCCGTCGTCCAACGGCCTCTGGCAATCGGAGACCACTCAAAATGATCGTATCACCAAGGCCTGTCCGACTATATGTTCAAAACAAAATTTCACCGAACGAAAATACACAAAACAAGCATAAACCGTAACGTACAACGGTACCCGTCACACGCCGACTCTCCCTTGGAGCGTGGGGGCGCATGCAGTGGTTCCCGACCTGCACCAGAGACGTTCGACCACTCATTTTTTCTCGTATTGACGAGACGAGCCCGAATATGTGATCAAAAATAATTTTTATCCTAAGAAAAGTTCAAAAACATACCAAAACAGAATGCGTCTCTTTCCTCGATTAGGCGACTATTATACCAAATGATAGGCCATGAAAATATGGCACGCCCGGGATTGCCAAAACCCGAATAAGAAACACAATACATGAATCGAGGAAAGAGGATTGGCGCAAACTTGGTCTGGAATCCATCGTGGCTTGAAGCTGAATGATGACGGTTCTCGAAACAAGCCTTCCCCTCTATTCCCTTTGGATTATTGCTGGCCGATGAGACAACCGTCGTCTAAACCAAGAGAAACGTTCTGAATTTTCTAAGACAAATGGCTAGAGGGGGACTTGTGTCTTTTATAGAGCTTTCGGAGCGGGCCCTCTCATCACGGGTCTGGCCTAATTAGGTCCATACTAGCCAGCCCATATTATAACTAATTAAGAATATATATATATATATATATATATATATATATATATATATATATATATATTAATTTCGATTAATGTAGACCACATTAAGATAATTCTAACAAATTAGACATACATTCTGAAATTAAGGTCTTATAGCATAGTAATTTACTTTTCATGATTACCATCTCGCCTTGTTGATCACTTATTGCAATATGAAAATTTCCTTTGCTAGTAAATTTCCTATGTCTTTCGTAATCACGGTCATTCTATAGTTTCTTTGGCTTTTTTCATGGAATTAGTCTCCATTGTGAGGTAGTACAGTACTTTTTAGCAATCATCCAATAAAATGAGTAATGTATCGCCAAAGTAGTAACATAACTTAAAAGCAGTAGTTTAACTTATAGGAAGTAATTTACCTTGGATGTGCTTCCTTTTGCTTTGTGGATCATTAATTATCGTAGCCACTATGAATCAATGCTATTTCTTGATGACTGAAGTTTCCCTTGTTGTTAGTAAATCCCAAACAAAATCTTATCGTAATAACATCCACAAGTATATTGTAAATAAAAAGTGAAGTTCATTGGTTATTCTTCGGCGTTGTAAAATACCTTTCCATATTGTAAATTAGCTTTTGTTTATCATACATTTTTGTAAATGCAAAAATTATCTTAAAGTTTGTAAATTTTCTTTAGCAATCATTTGTAATAACCTGCTATAGCTCGTAAATTTCTTGCCTGCTCTTTGTAATTGTAAATGTTATTGTTGATGGGTCCAACCGTCAGGTTTCAATCCCACCCACCTTAGAGTCCTTGACAATGACTGGACTTCCCAATTTGAAAGATATATGGACCAATGAATCTCTATTAGGCGCCACTGCAAATATTGAGAGTCTCTCTGAGCTAAAGACCATCTATATAAAGAGATTACCAAGCTTGAGGCACATATTAATCATTAGTAGAGAGGATCTTGCAAAAAAAAAAAAAATTTGTTTTCAAATAAAAAAAGCTAAACAGCAAAGCAGAGATGAAAGTGCCAATGTCTCCCGCTCTTTTCTCTTCCGTGAGAACACATGCTTCACCTCGATAAATTTGACGTAAGATAAAGGCTAAATGCGTTAGACATCATATAACTTATTGAAAAAGTACGATTGAGCTTTAAAACTATTAAAATATGGAATCAAGTTCAAAAATATGAAAAAATTGTGCAATTAAATCTCTCTTTTGATTCCGTAGAATTTGACTAACGAAAAATATTAACATATGAGGCCAATGTGGCACCAACCAAGCACCGGTTCAGAATATGATTAGAAATTAAAAGAAAGAAAAAAGGGCAACAAGACCGAAAGGAAAGAAGGACAGACAATCATACAAATGGAAATAGTTTTACTGTTCATCTACTTCACTTCGGTAAGTAAATAACTTTGCATTATTAATAATGATTGTGCATGAAGCAGCTCGAGTGGGAAATGATAAATCAACTAAAATTGAGAGAAAACTAAATTAAGGGAAATGATAAATCAACTAAAATACTAATAATATTAGCACTAACATTAATAATAATAAAAGGATTTTTCCTTCTTTCTAGTATTTCTTTTAGGGAAAATTCCAAATTGATGCCGAAACGTAGCAAAAAATTGGTTAAACAGAAAAATCGAACTGATAACGAAGAACAATCTGTTCTCTTAAATTCGATTACTTAATTCAATATCAAAAGTCTGCTGAAACTCGAAACCTTAAACACATTTATATACTGTGTTAACCCTAATTGAAATAGAAAACACAAAAAGACGAAAATGCCATAGAAAAACGAAAACTACCTAAAAACTCATGAAAACGTTAACGAAACGCTAAAAAACGACGTCAGTCACGACATTGCGGTGAGTTTTTATCAGCAGCTCGTTTCCATGCAGTCGACCAAATTTCAGCCCATTCTGAGTTCGTCGACCCTAGGTGCATCATCCTCCCCTGCTAGGAAAAGATTCGCCCTCGAATCTGCTTGGTCTTCATTGACATCAATCTCCTCAGGTTCTTCCTCATCTGTATAGTAGGGCGACAAATCTGCTACATTAAAAGTCCCGGACATATTGTACTCACCCAGCAGCTCAATCTTATAAGCATTGTCATTAATTCGCTAAAAAACTCTAAATGGTCCATCAGCCCTAGGTTGCAACTTGCCAAACTTGCCAGCTGGAAAACACTCTTTCCTTAGGTGAATCCACAGATTACCCTCTGGAAAACAACTCGTTTCCTGCGCCTATGCACCCGTTGCTTATACTTCATATTCTGCTTGTTGATCTGGTTATGAACCTGTGAATGCAGCTCTTTGATCTGTTTGGCATGCTTATCTGCGTCAGAACTGAACTGCTTGTGAATTAGCAACAGCCTGAGATCCAGAGGAGTAATTGGATTATGCCCATAAACTATCTCGAAAGGACTCTTGCCTGTCGTTCGATTCTGTGACATGTTGTAAGCAAATTCTACCTGTGGTAACATCAAGTCCCACTACCGCGGGCTATCTCCTACCAAACTTCACAGCAAATTCCCCAAGCTTCGGTTGACCACTTCAGTTTGCCCATCAGTCTGGGGGTGGTGAGAGGAACTAAACTACAATCTGGTTCCCATGTGTCTCCAAAGAGTGCGACAAAAGTGACTCACAAACTTCACATCACGATATGAGGTTATGGATTTGGGAACTCCATGCAGCTTAACAACCTCCTATTAAAACAAACGAGCGATCTGTGAAGCATCAAAGGTCTTGTTACAGGGAATAAAGTGTGCCATCTTCGAAAATTTGTCGGCGACCACCATTATGGAATCTTTATTCCGTTGTGTTCTTGGCAACCCCAATACAAAATCAAGGCTGACATCCTCCCATGGTGCAACTGGAACAGGTAGAGGCATATACAAACCAACGTTGGTACCCTTAGTTTTGGCCACATGATATACCCTGCACCTCTCTACAAACCGAGCCATGTCACGTTCCATTCGGGGCCAATAAAAATGTTCACACAGTAAGGCCATCGTCGTATCCACCCCAAAGTGCCCAGCTAGACTTCCTACGTGACTTTCAGTAATGATAGATTCCCTCAAAGAATATTGAGGAATACATAGCCTGTTTCCCTTGAAAAGAAAACCCTCTGAATTAGAATGTCACACCCCGAACTCCGGGCGCGCGACCATCCCTTCCAAACGTCAGGTCAAAGGATGATGTCCTAGGCAGATCATCGACCCATTTCTTTTTATCTTATAATTAAGCACATGCGGAAGCTAATACAACCCCAGACAACAGACAATAGGGATAGGCAAATAGAAGATACAAGAAACAACCTTTTATTTATATCCTTATTAGTCCAAAAGAAAAACATTTATTACACAAGTCCATCTCGGACCGATCCCCTTAGACTCACAAAAAGATACCGGATCGAGTCAGGGCGCACTATAGCCGATACACTACTCCTACACTACCGACTATATACAGGATGGCCTCTAAAAACTCCTCCACAGCTCCTCCGCAACCCCCGGGCTAACGAGACCGGGTCAAACCTGATAACCAAGCGGCGAATCTAGATCCTCCTCCTCAGAACTCGAATCTGGGTCCTCGACCTCCCCGTCCGGCATGTCAGTATCCACCGTGTCCCAAGTCTGGACGATTGGACCCGCACCCAAGGGTACATCAAACCCTTGAATCGGTCCTATGGGAACACCAGCCTGACGCACAAACCAGGCCTTAAAGAGGTGTGTCACATAGTGTGGCAACCCCTCATCGACCTAGACGGTCGTCACATGCTGTTCCCACACGTCCTCAGAATTGGCAACATGACGGTAATGCAGTACTGTGGTTAGGTCGATAGGAACACCAATTCTAACGTGACGCGTGGCCGTCTCGCAAACTTGAAAGGTGTTCAGCCAAAGTGCATGAGATATGAATCTCAGCGGGTTAACGCCTAAGTCCGATTAGGACGTTGATTCACACAAGCAGCCTAACAATTCTAGCGAATTAAACCTAACATCAGAAAGACAGCCACATGCAACGTACCTCATCTTGAGCCATACGACAGATATATCATGGCAATGCATAAACAATAATCAGTCACTCAACCAGAACACTCAATAATACTCATGCATTATGCAACACACGTGTTCCGGTCATCACGACCAAGAGATACTCCACTCTTTCCACAGTACAGCCTCACTGCTAGTACTCTTTCGGATTAACCGGGTGTTGTCCCACAACGTTTACGGCGACGGCATCCGATAGCCCCCTCAAGACCCCTAAGTCGAGCATATCAAGAATCATTCCAGGAGGGACTACGGACCAACACTTGCGACCGGCATCTAATCAACCGTGGTAATCCGGACAGTACGTCGCCGGCACATACTGACAGGTAACCAATAAGCCATAGAATCCTGGACGGTCCGTCGCCGGCACATAGACTTATTAGGCAGCGATCCATGCCAACAAGGGTATCGCTTGTGCCCCTAGTTACGTTAGGGTGACACAATTAAAACCATGCGTGACCTCGCATTTTCTCACTGGCTCTTAAGCCAAATCTCATTTTTGATGCAACCACACTCACATCATGCTCAAACCTGGCCCACGGCCATTTTCATGCTCAAATCACAATTGGTCATGCGAATATTCAATTTCAAGTTAACATGGCATATCGGCACTACTATCATCATTCAGCATTTAAGCACAATCAACACTTAGTCCGATCCACGATCAGACACCACAATCAAGCACGACAAACAGGCAATTAACCATGGTAACTATTCCACCTAACCACGGTTAATCCAACTAACCACAGCAGTTAATTAATCTAACCACAGTTAACTATCTAACCACGGTAACTATCTATTAACTGCGGTAACTAACTAATTAATTACGGTAACTGACTAATTAACCTATTAAGTGCAATTAACTGCCTAATCAGGGATTAGGGGTTAACTCACTAATTAACTGGCGGCGACCGGCGAAGGGCGGTGGCGGCGATAGTGAAATTTTCGGCGGCGGTCTCTACGGACTCGTCTCATTGATCCGGACGCAACCACGGTGTCGGTTTTCCAAGGCGACACCCGGACGACGACGAACGACGGCTGGACAGCGGCTGTTCTTGCGGCCAAATGGGCGGCAAGCTCGGCAGAGCTTCGGCCAAGGTTCGGCAGGGCAGCTAGAGCTCCGGCGGGGCTGAACAAGCAATGACGAGGAGCGGCGGAGCTTGGACAGCAGCTGGACAACGGCGGCTTGGACCGCGGGAGGCTCGGCAAGGCGCGGCCAAGCGGCGGCGGGCTAGGTGCGGGAGACGGGAGGGTGGCCGGCGGTCGACGGCGGCTCACGGTGGACAGCGGTGGCAAGATGAGGTGAAGAAGATGATGAAGTGAAGAAGATGGTGATGGCAACGTGAGAATGCAAGGGGGAGGGGCTGCCGTGCAAGAGGAGAGAGAGAGGGAAGAGAGAGAAAATTATCTTTGAGGGCAAAAGGGTAATTTCCAAGGTCAAAGGCTATTTTGGTAATTCCCAAGTGGTCAAAAAGGTGGATTTGACTTGCCATTAATGAGGTGGGTCCCACGGTCATTCGGTATTAATTGTTTCTAGCGTATATGAATAATATCTGAGGGTATTTCGGTAATCTGACGATTTAGGACTGGTTCAGAATATTTGGTTCAGGGTCGGCACGGGCGCGAAGGAATTCGGCGAGAAACGATTACGGCGCGACTAATCTAATCGAACTACAATTAACTACGCTTCAATCGACGACCAACGTCCTCCAGATTGAACGATTTCGCGTCCGATAAATGTCACTAAATTCCAACAGTCTAATATCATTCATTTAATAGGCCTTGAAATTTCGGGACGTCACATAGAAACTGCTTAAAGGGCCCCATTTTGCACTTCCTCTAGATATCTCCAAAATATGGATCATCAACATACAATTCCTTAAAAGAATCAAAGCCCAAAACACACACCTACATCGTAGACAGCAAAGAATGTCTTCTGCTTAATGCATCAGCCACCTTATTCTGCACTCCTGCCTTATGTTTAATAGCAAAACTAAAAGCCTGAAGAAACTCCCCGATTCCGCCCCTGGTTCAAAACCTCGGAAGGATTGACGTCCTCCTCTTCATCATCGGATGTATCCTCGGATTCCACACCTTCTTTGGATTGAACGCCCAACCCCGCCTGCGCAAGTTGTTATTCCAAATCCTAGATTCGCCTTCTTTGTTCCTCAATTCCCATTTCTCGCAGGTCTCTGTGACGCGGCTGTTCGTCTGATTCATGAACGAATCCATGTCCCCGGCCACCACGACCCCTTCGTCCACAACCACCGCGAATCTTTTCAGCTATCAATTCAACGCAACCTGTGGTCTGATACCAATTGATGTCGAAAACGCAGCGAAAAATTGGCTAAACAGAAGAATCGAACTGATGACGAAGACCAATCTGTTCTCTTAAATTCGATTACTTAATTCAATATCAAAAGTCTGCTGAAACTCGAAACCTTAAACACCTTTATATACGGTGTTAACCCTAATTGAAACAGAAAACACAAAAAGACGAAAATGCCCTAGAAAAATAAAAACTACCTAAAAACCCATTAAAAGGTTAACGAAATGCGAAAAAACGACGTCAGTCACAGCATAGCGGTGAGTATTGATCAGCAGCCCGTTTCCATGCAGCCGACCAAATTTCAGCCCATTCTGAGTTCACAGACCTTGAGTCCGTCGACCCCAGGTGCATCACAAATAAGGGTCCGAAGTCCTCTAATTTTTTCAAATAAGGGCCCCAAGTAAACATTGTTTCAAATAAGGGCTTGAAGTAGCATAATATGTTTTAAATAAGGGCCTAAAATGGCCATAGAGTTTTTAAAAAGGGTTTGGCCTAAAGGGCATTTTTGTCATTTCCCATTTTGATTTTTTGTTTATTTTTTCTCTATTTTTTCCTTTTTTATGTGTTTTAAAAATTAAAAATAAAATAAAAAAAGCCACACACAGGCGGGAGGGCTGCCCCTCCCACTTGTGGCCGCTGGCCCATCGTTGGTGGGGTTGGCGGGGGCAGCAACAGTCGGCGGGGTGGCCGGCGCCTTGGCGAGGGCCGGCGACCCCGCCAACTAGAGGCGACGGCCAGCAGGCCCTTGCCAAAAAAGGGAGAGGGTCGAACCCTCTCCACGGGGGGTCGCCAGCCCCCGACCTGATCAGGGGAGGGTCGGCGACCCTCGTCTAGACCTAGGCGGGGGTCGCTGGCCCTCGCGTTTGTGTGCTTTTTTTTTTATTTCAAAATTTTAAAACAAAGAAAAAAGAAAAGTCTAATAAAAAAGAAAAAAATCAAATAAGGAAAAAGACGAAAATGCTCTTGAAATCAAGCTTTTTTTTGAAATTTTATGTTTACTTCAGGCCCTTATTTGAAACAACGTTAACTTGAGGCCCTTGATTGAGAAAATTAGGGCACTTCAGGTCCTTATTTGAAACAAGGTTCACTTGAGGCCCTTATTGTTTTACAAATGGAAATAGTTTTACTGTTCATCTACTTCACTTCGGCAAGTAAATAACTTTGCGTTATTAATAATGATTGTGCATGAAGCAGCTCGAGTGGGCAATGATAAATCAACTAAAATTGAGAGAAAACTAAATTAAGGGAAATGATAAATCAACTATAATACTAATAATATTAGCACTAGCATTAATAATAATAAAAGGATTTTTCCTTCTTTCTAGTTTTTCTTTTATTATGATTATCTTTTTTAATCTTAAATTATTTATTGTTTTGTATATTCCAACAAAGAAATTGTTCACTTTCTCGTTATCCTCGCTGCTCTCAGTGGAGATCTTCTTTAAAGCCGAAGTTAATTTTGTATAACCGTCAAAATTTCGGCGGCACACGTGCATCATCTTAAAAGTATCGTGAATTTAGTTTAATTTCTTCAATATGTAATAAAGCTTTAAGAAAATTACACAAATGATTTTTGAACTTTAATTCAATTAGCAATATCATTCGTGAACTTTTAAATTTTTCAACGTAATCCATTGTCTATTAGTAAATGTCTAATATAATCCCTAAATTACACGAAAATATTAAATATCGGCCTTTCTTTAACGAAATTTGCTTAAATAGCATGTATTCAAAATACCACATTAGCAACTAGTGTGGAATAAAATAAAAAATAAAAAATCTGACTTGTTTTTCACTCACATCCACTCTCAAGTTGATAGGTGTTCAAAATATTAAGGGTGATCGGTTCCCGGTGGTACGATTCTCAGCCTGGAATCGGCTCTTAGATTCAAAATTTTGAAACGGGAAACGGACTGAACGGTTCTGGAAATGGACCGGACTAGACGGTTCCGGTCGATTCCCCGTTCTACCCGGACCGGGCCATGCACAATTGGCCTAAGAAGGGTGAGGGCCGGGAGGCAGTGGAGAAGACCATAGCAGATGCTTGAGCAGAGCCGCTGTGGAGTCTAAGAAGAAAACCAGCGGCGAGAGCACACAGAAGAGAAGACGAGCATGACAAGAGCCGGCCATGATCCGCTGATTACGACGCCGAATGCTTCTCGCTTCAACGCCATCACACCGCCAAAACAGAATAAAAAAGAAAAAAAAAAACCTGTAAAACAGCTAAAAGACGAAAACACACGCTTTCATTTGAAGAGGTTTTATTCGATAAACTTGCACTGGGACACCCCCTACACATCGCTTGGAAATCGTAAAGATAGTTGAGAACAGGGAAGTACTTCATGTGGCCGCTTGGAAATCGTAAGCCTCAGAGTTGATCCTCAAGGAACTTGGAGGTCGGAACTTGTGTATAGTCACCAACATTAACAAACCTTCGCACTCTACTCAGAAGAATAAATAATGCAGTATATTTATCGACAAATGGAAAACTCACCGATATTTACTTCTATAGGAAGAACAAAATATCTCTCACTCAATTTATGAATTTCAACTCCTCACCCGTTTCTCGCGAGCTTCAGTCTGCCATCTTCCGTGGTCTTTGTTAAGTCGTCCGTGAGTTTTGGGATGGTTGGTGTTGTTGCTGTTAACTGCTGAGTTATGTTGAGAGAAGATTGCAGAGCAAAGCTTCAAAAGAAAGCTTCAAATCGATATTGAGTAATCCACTTATTTTGCATGGTGGGAGCGAACATTGTAATATCTTTATGCTATTCTCCAATACAATGTGTTTATTCACCTGTTATAGCTCTCTCGAGCTTCCACCACCACGCTTTCTTCGAGGTACCTGGTCAGTGGTATCCGAGTTGCGCTACCAACTTCCACATTGATTGCATTAAGAAGGCAAATGATGGGAAATAGACAGACCGCTACTTTCCTCCAACTTCTTTAGATTACGCATTGGAATGGAAGGATTGAAAGAGCATTAGAACTATAGATAGACCACTACTTTCTTGCTGTGTCTTTGTGATTAAACATCTCATTCTTTAATCTTGGGACATACTGAGTGCGAAGGTTTGCTTCAAAATATCGCCTATTAGTTGAAAGTTGGAACGAATTGTTTTTCTTATTTGGCAGTTCTCTGTTGTATTGTTAAATGGAGCTTTCCCCTGCTGAGTTATGAAGTTTCCACATGTTAAGATGACATAAAATAGCTTCCTAAACATTTGGAGTTTCACCTTGCTGAGTTGCGAAACTTATGTGATGGTCAATTATGCAGGTGAGAAGGAGTTTGTGCAGTGTGGTTGGCGTGCAATCATTGGCGTTGAGAGCTCCCTTCGAGTCTGCTCTGGGCTCTTGCGAATAACAAGATATAATCGAAGCGTACCTTCAACGTAGGAGGAAGCGAGTGAAGATTTTATTGAGTCGACTGATGATGATAACGCACTACACTCGGGGGTTGTGATTAGCTGTTGTAGCTGTAGTTTTGGAGCTTTAGATTGTTTGTTGTTAAGGATGATTCCCTTGTTTCTGAATTTTCTAAAGTGATTCACCAATGTCACGATGACAAAATGATCATTGTTATCGTAAATGAATACGGGACCATCGACTTGGTTGCCCTCGGGAGATAGATGGATCCATGACCACTTGGGTAGAAGCATTCCAATGGTACGCTATCGAGTGAAAAGGTAACTCGAGGTTTCGTCATCCTCGTCATGAAAGAGATGGCGTCACCATCTGTGTATGGATAACATAACGATTCAATGTCGTTTTCAATTGAGCTTTCTACTTTTTAAGAGAGGGAAGAACCAGCCATAAAGGTTGTTAGGAATAGTGGTTTGACAAAGCATGGAACTTTGTGAAAATGACTTAAATGGAAGGTCCTCACAAGTAGGTGAGCAAAGTCTTCTGCTTTAATGCGTTAAGGAATTTGGAGCAACTTGTAATTTGACGGACTAACTTGGATATGTATTGGCATTTCAAAATGAAGTACAAATGATATGATGAGTTGCTCAAATCACCTGTTTATCCAAGCCAGTGATCTGCAGCAAATCGCCCGCAGCACTTATAGTAACCTCAGGCTCCCCAAAAATCACTTTAGCCACCCAATCCACCAGCAATTCTTGCAAACAGTTGCTGATATGCTGAAGATCATGTAATCATCTAAATCTAACAAAAAAATTGTGATTCCCGATACGCTTTATGCAGTAGAAGGAGAATGTTTTTTTTTTTTTTGGGTAGAAGGTAAGATATGTATAGACTTTAACCAGAGCGCGGATTTACAAAAGCAAAACCCGACACTAAAACTTGCACACATGGCGACACAATAAGTGTGTCCCAATGGGTGCAAGGGTGTGGAGGGAACAAGAAGAAAGGCTAGTGTCCCCGAGAAAATGTGCCAAAATAGAGCCAAAACAGGCTGCCGAAAGATAAACAAAACAAGACAAGAAAAAACCACCAATCAAGTAAAGATTGACGGGTTGATGACCCAGCTTGCCTGTCACGCCCCGAGTCCCCGGGCGCGCAACACCCCTTCCTATCGTCAGGTCAAAGAATGATGTCCCAGGCGAATCATCGACCCATTTCTTTTATCTTATAATTAAGCACATGCGGAAGCGAACAACAATCCCAGACAACAACGAGAGGGATAGAAAGAATAGGAACTACAACAAACAACAACAAACCCTTTTCATTATTTGCTTGATTAGTTCACAATACACACAAAATTTACACGACTCCTCGGACCGATCCCCTTAGACCCACAAAAAGATACCGGGTCGGGTCAGGGCGCACTATAGCCGATACACTACTACTACACTACCAGCTATACACAAACAACCTCCAAAGCTCATCCGCCGCCTCTCCAAAAACCCCGGGCCAACAACACCGGGTCAACCTTGGTAACCAGGCGGCGAATCTGGATCGTCCTCCTCCGAACTCAGATCTGGGTCCACGATCTCCCCATCCGGCATTTCAGCCTCCGTTGCGTCCCAAGTCTGGACTATTGGACCCGCACCCAGGGGTACATCAAACCCCCGAATCGGTCCTATGGGAACACCAGTCCGACACATGAACCAGGCCTTAAAGAGGTGTACCACATAGTGTGGCAACCCCTCGTCAACCCAGACTGTCGTGACATGTTGTTCCCATATATCCTCAGAATTAGCGATGTGACGGCGATGAAGTACCGTCGTGAGTTCGATCGGGACGCCAAACCTAACGTGGCGTGCGGCCATCACGAGGACCTGAAAGGCGATCAGCCAAAGCGCATGAGATATGAATCTCAGCGGGTCAATGCCTAAGTCCGATTAGGACGTTGATTCACGACCTAACCATTCTATCGATCTAATCTCAACCTCAGAACAACAACCACATGCAACGTACCTCGCCTGGAGCCATGCGACAGGTACAATATAATAAGGAATAAACAATGCATCAACCAATCAGCCAGAACACTCAGCAATGGTCATGCATTATGCAACAAACGCGTTCCGGTCAGCCGGCCAAGAGATACCCCACTCTCGCCAAAGCACGCTCTCGCTGCTAGTACTCTTCCGGATTAACCGGGAGACGTCCTACTACGTTACAGCGACGGCATCCGATGGCTCCCTCAAGACCCCTAAGGCGAGCACACTAGGGATAATTCCAGGAGGGACTACGGACCAACACCAGTTGCGACCGGCATCTCATCAGCCGTGTTATCCGGACGGTCCGTCGCCGGGCACGGACTGACAGGCATCCAATAAGCCGTGGAATCCCGGACTGTACGTCGCCGGCACACAGACTTATCAGGCGGCGACCCATGCCAACAAGGGTATCTCCTGTGCCCCCAGTTACGTTAGGGTGACACGGTGAAACAACTGCATGACCTCGCGCTTAAAACCGGCTCTCAAGCCAAATCTCATTTTTTTGATGCTCAAACCTGGCCCACGGCCAATTTCATGCTCAAACTTGGCCAACAGCCATTTTCATGCTCAAACTCGGCCTACGGCCATTTTCACAGTCAAAACTGGCCCACGGCCATTTTCACAGTCAAACCTGGCCCACGGCCATTTTCACATTCAAATTCATAATGAATCACACGAATAATCAATTCCCATTTAATATGGCATTTCGACCATAGTGTGACCATTCAGCAATTTAATGCGCAATCAACACTCAGTCCGATCCACGATCGGACGCCACAAACTAGGCACAACAACATGCAATTAACCATGGTAACTATTCCACCTAACCACGGTTAATTCAACTAATCACAGCAGTTAATTAATCTACCATGGTAACTATCTAATTTAACAATGGTAACTAATTAATCTAACCACAGTTAACTAACTAACCCCGGTAACTATCTATTAACTGCGGTAACTATTTAATCTAATTACAGTAACTAATTAATTAATCTAATTAGTGCAATTAACGGCCTAATCAGGGATTAGGGGTTAACTCACTCCTAAACTGGCGGCGACGGTCGGCGGCGAGCGGCGGCGGCGGTGGCGGCGGCAAATTTTCCGACGACTCTCCTACAGACTCTCCTCGTCGATCCGAACGCAACCACGGTGTCGGATTTCCAAAACGATAACCGGACGACGATGAACGGCGGCTGGACAGCGGCTGGAAAACGGCCAAACGACGGAAACGGAGCTCAACGAGCGGCCGGCAAGCTCGGCGGAGCTTCGGCCAAGGTCCGGCGGGTCCTAGGTGGCTCCGGTGAAGCTCGGCGGACGACGGCGAGGCTCGGCGGTCGACGGGCAACGGCTGAACAGGGGCGGCAGCGGCTCGGCTGGGCGGCACGGCGACGGCGGGCAAGGCGGGGGGCTCGGCGGGCGTGCGACGGGCGGCGGTGGCTCGAGCGGCGGGCGGCGGAGCGGCAGTTCAAGCCAAGAAGATGAAGATGATGAAGATGGGATGAAGATGGGAGGAAGATGGCGATGGAAGTGGGCTGCCAACGTGAAAATGGAAGGGAAAGAAGAGAGAGAGAGGAGAGAGAAAAAGGAAGAGAGAGAAAATTGGTCTTGAAGGGCATTTTGGACTTTTCAATGGTCCAATGGCATTTTGGTAATTTCACTAAAGTCAAAAAGGTGATTTGACCATGCATTTATGATGCGGGGCCCGCGGTCATTCGGTATTAATTGTTTCTGGCGTATATGAATAATATCTAAGGGTATTTCGGTAATCTGACGATTTTAGGACTGGTTCAGAATATTTGGTTCAGGGTCGACGCAAGCGCGAAGGAATACGGCGAAGACTAATTACGGCGCGACTAATCTAATCGAACTATAATTATCTACGCTTCGATCGACGACTAACGACCTTCAGATCGAATGATTCCGCGTCCGACAAATGTCACTCAATTCCAACCGTCCAATAATATTCATTGAATAAGCCTTGAAATTTCGGGACGTCACAACTCTTCCCCCTTGGGGAAATTTCGTCCCCGAAATTAAAATATTACACCACCTCAAAAAGAAAAGGATACCTAGACTTCATTGACTCCTCACTTTCCCATGTCGCTCCCTCTGTTCCATGGTGTTGCCAAACAACCTTCACCAATGGAATTGTCTTGCTTCTCAGAACCTGCTCCTTCCGGTCTTCGATCCTCACCGGACGTTCCACGTATGATACACGCTCATCCACTTCAATCTCTTCAAAGCTCAAGACGTAGGCTGGATCCGGCTCGTACTTCCTTAACATAGATACGTGGAATACGTTATGTACCTGAGCAAGTCTCGGTGGCAACGCGAGACGATAAGTCAGATTTTCAATCCGCTCCAAGATCTCGAACGGCCCAACATACCTCGGGCTTAATTTTCCTTTCTTGCCGAAACGAGATGTCCCTCTCATAGGCGACACCTTCAGAAAGACATGATCACCGACTTGAAACTCCAATGGTCTGCGTCTTTTGTCGGCATAACTCTTCTGACGGCTCTGGGCTGTTCTCAATCTCTCTCTGATGATTTTCACTGTATCCAACGACTGCTGTACTAACTCAGGACCGGTGATTTTCCTTTCACCAACCTCGTCCCAACAAACTGGTGTCCTACAAGGCCTGCCATACAATGCTTCGAAAGGCGCCATCTTGATACTTTGCTGATAGCTGTTGTTGTAGGCGAATTCAACCAAATGGAGCTGTCCTTCCCAGTTGCCTTTGAAATCCAATACACATGCCCGCAACATATCCTCAAGCGTCTGAATTGTCCTTTCAGATTGGCCATCCGTCTGCGGATGATAAGCCGTACTGAATTGCAGCTTCGTTCCCAACGCAGTCTGCAAGCTTTTCCAAAAGGTAGACGTGAACCTGGGATCACGATCCGACGTGATCGTCACTAGCACTCCATGCAGACGTACGATCAGACGTACATACAAATCTACCAACCTATCCAAAGCGAAGTCTTTTCTCACTGGGATGAAATGTGCTTTCTCACTGGGATGAAATGTGCTGACTTCGTCAATCTGTCCACTATGACCCAAATTGAATCATTGCCCCTTTGGCTCCTCGGCAAACTTGTCATGAAGTCCATCGTGATGTGTTCCCACTTCCATTCTAGAATCTCAAGTGACTGTAACAACCCTCCAGGCTTACAATGCTGAGCTTTGACCTACTGGCACGTCAGACATCTCGCCACATACTTGGCTATGTCCGTCTTCATGCCACTCCACCAATAATACTGCCTTAGATTCTGATACATCTTCGTACTACCCGGATGGACACTGTAGCTGCTACGATGTGCCTCCGATAAGATTTCTTCCCTAAGACTCTCATCAACCGGCACACACAAACGTCCTCTGAACTTTAATATTCCATCCTCAGCTACCTGAAAATCTTCTTTCCTCTTCTCTGAGCCCTCTTGAAGGACTTTCTGAATGGCAGGATCCGTCGATTGCAATGTCTTAATCCTCGTTTGCACTTCCGGCTCGATCCTTAATGTAGCCATCAAACTCGATAGACGGCCTACCTCCAATTTAAACTCTAAATCTCGCACCTCCTCCAGAAGACGCCACTCCCGGACCATCAACTGGGCAATCGCTGACTTCCGACTCAGCGCATCAGCAATTTTGTTAGCCTTTCCCGGATGGTACAAGATCTCGCAGTCATAATTCTTGAGAAGTTCCATCCAACGGCGCTGCCTCATGTTCAACTCCTTCTGAGAGAACAGATACTTCAAACTCTGATGATCGGTGTAGACTTGGAACCTTTCTCCTACCAGGTAATGTCTCCAAATCTTAAGGGCAAACACGATCGCTGCTAACTCCAGATCGTGCGTCGGGTAATTCAACTCGTGCGGTCTCAACTGACGAGAAGCATATGCAACTACCTTCCCATGTTGCATAAGCACACAGCCTAGTCCATTGAAGGAAGCATCGCTGTAAATCTCATAACCTCAAGGACCAGACGGTATTGTCAAAACAGGAGCCGTAGTTAGTTTCTGCTTAAGCTCTTGGAAACTACGCTCGCACTTGTCTGTCCACTCAAATCTTTCGTCCTTCTTCAGTAGACGTGTCAACGGCAAAGCTATCGCGGAGAACCTTTCCACGAAACGTCTATAGTAGCCTGCTAAACCCAAGAAGCTCTGAACTTCTGTCACTAACGTCGGTCTAGGCCAATCCATGACCGCTTCGATCTTGGTTGGGTCTACTGATATCCCTTCTCCGGAGATTATATGACCAAGGAAGGCTACGCGAGCTAGCCAAAACTGGCACTTGCTAAACTTAGCAAACAACTGGTGTTTCCGAAGAGTCTCTAACATTGTCCTCAAGTGTTGCTCATGTTCCTCAGGGCTCTTAGAGTATACCAAAATATCGTCAATAAACACTATGACGAATTTGTCCAAATACTCACTGAATACCCTATTCATCAAATCCATGAAAGCAGCTGGAGCATTTGTTAGACCAAATGGCATCACTGTGAATTCATAGTGACCATAGCGTGTCCTAAACGCTGTCTTAGGTACATCCTCCCTCTTGATCCTTAGCTGATGGTATCCCGTCCGTAGATCGATCTTGGAGAACACCGAAGCTCCTTGAAGTTGGTCAAACAAATCATCAATCCTTGGCAACGGATACTTGTTCTTGACTGTCACCTGGTTGAGCAGACGGTAGTCGATGCACAGACGAAGTGATCCATCCTTCTTCCTCACAAACAAAACTGGCGCTCCCCACGGGGATGCACTTGGACGGATATATTCTTTATCCAACAACTCCTACATCTGTACCTTCAGTTCCTTGAGTTCCGACAACGCCATCCGATACGGTGCTTTTGAGATTGGCTCCGTACCAGGGACTAACTCAACCACGAACTCTATTTCCCTTTCCGGTGGCAATCCAGGTAACTCCTTCGGAAAAACATCAGGGAATTTCCTTACAACAGCAATATCCTCCAGCCTTAACTCCTCAGCCAACACATCAACAACAGACGCCAAATAACCTTGGCAACCTCCATCCAACAACCGAGTCGCTTCCAGCGACGAAACTAAGGGGATCGAGGTTCCCCCTCGATTTCCAACAAACTTGAAACTAACCCCATTCAATGGGTTAAACAGGATAGTCTTACTATGACAATCCAAAACAGCTCTTTGCTCAGTGAGCCAGTCCATACCAACAATCAAATCGAAATCAAATAAAGCTAGCACAATCAGATTTATCCTTCCCTCATGACCATCTACAACCAGTCTACAATCAGGACATCCTACTGTAGCCACAACATTATCCTTAAGCGGTGTAGATATCCTAACAGTTGATCTCAACAATTCTGTACTCATGCCAACTAGTTTAACAAACTGAGCAGCAACAAAAGAGTGGGAAGCTCCTGAATCAAACAATGCATAAGCTACTTGGTTATGCAATAAGACCGTACCTGAAACGGTCGGCGAGTCCTTCGCCTCTTCCCGGGTGACAGCATACACCCTTCCTTGCACTGGTGGTCGGTTCTGAAAGTTCTGCGGAATGTTCCCTCGCATTTGACCTCCCTACTGCATCTGTCCTCCCATCTGTCTCTGAGGACAATCCTTAACTTGGTGGCCATACTTGCCACAACCAAAACAAGCACTTGACGTTCTTGGGCACGGGCCAGACCCATGCTTCTGACGGCAAAACGAGCACACGACGTCGGGGCGAAACGGCGGCTTCCCAACAAAGTTTCTCCTGTTAGGCGGGATGGGATTCCTATTACCCACCATCAGTCCCTTACCGAACCTTCGGTTATCCCTCACAACCGGAGCGAACCGCAGTCCAGATGCGGTTGCCCTTTCAGCAATGTCCCTTTCCACCAGCTGAGCTTTCTCATATAGCTCATTGTAGTTCTTCAGGCTGAACGGCACCAACACACTTTTGATCTCCGGCTTCAACCCATCTCTGAACCTCCTCGCCCTATCCTCAGGGTTCTCCACCATCCTCGGCGCATACTTGGACAGCTCGGCAAACTTTGCCTCATATTGGTCCACCGATAACTGATACTGACGAAGATGCAAAAACTCGTCCATCTTCTGCTCTCGCGCGCAATCCGAGAAGTACTTCCCATTGAAGGCTTCCGCGAAGGCACCCCACTCCGGGATCGCACCCTCGGGAAACACACTCCCTTGCGTGGCCTTCCACCACGAGCTAGCATTACCCTGCAGTTGGTAGACAGCCAGCGTTACCTTCTCTTCCTCAGAACATCCTAACAAGGCAAAAGCCTTCTCCAAATCCTCCATCCATGAGGTGGCAGCTTCCGGGTCACCAGTTCCCGAAAATCTCGGCGGCTTAAGCTTCATAAACTGCTCCACCAATCTGTGAGTCTGCGGCCTGCGGATCCCTTCTTCAGCTAACGGACCCTCCTGTGGAATAGCAGCTGCAGCTTGGTTCCTCATCTGCTGCCCCATCAGGTTACCCATGGTTTCCAACGCTTGCAGGATCCCGTCCACTCTAGGATCTGCATGAACTGCCCCTTCTCTGGGCACTTCCGGTTCGTCCACTCTACCCACTCTGGGTCTTCCTCGGGCGACCCTTCCTCTGCCTCTGCGAGCAACAGGAACGCGGTTCTCAACCGCTTCAGGAGCAACTGGAGCTACCCTTTCCGTGGGTACTCCCGGAACACGATCCCTCTCCATATCGGGATCCACCTGAGTTGCCCTACCTCGGGGCACTCTCCGGCTATGGTTGCTCATTCTGCAGGACCGTAAGGACTCCTGCTCGCCTAAAGCAACACGTAATGAGAACTCAGGTTTACTACCAAACAACAATCAAACAGCAAACACAAGCACAGGGTATAATTCCTATCAATTATCCCAAACCCAGCGCACCTTGTCACTCCACAAATCACGCTCTGATACCAAAACGGGGATGTCACGCCCCGAGTCCCCGGGCGCGCAACACCCCTTCCTATCGTCAGGTCAAAGGATGATGTCCCAGGTGAATCATCGACCCATTTCTTTTATCTTATAATTAAGCACATGCGGAAGCGAACAACAACCCCAGACAACAACGACAAGGATAGAAAGAATAGGAACTACAACAAACAACAACAAACCCTTTTCATTATTTGCTTGATTAGTTCACAATACACACATAATTTACACGACTCCTCCTCGGACCGATCCCCTTTGACCCACAAAAAGATACCGGGTCGGGTCAGGGCGCACTATAGCCGATACACTACTGCTACACTACCGCTACACTACCAGCTATACACAAACAACCTCCAAAGCTCCTCCGCAGCCTCTCCAAAAACCCCCGGGCCAACAACACCAGGTCAACCTTGGTAACCAAGCGGCGAATCTGGATCCTCCTCCTCCGAACTCAGATCTGGGTCCACGATCTCCCCATCCGGCATTTCAGCCTCCGTTGCGTCCCAAGTCTGGACTATTGGACCCGCACCCAGGGGTACATCAAACCCCCGAATCGGTCCTATGGGAACACCAGTCCGACACATGAACCAGGCCTTAAAGAGGTGTACCACATAGTGTGGCAACCCCTCGTCAACCCAGACTGTCGTGACATGTTGTTCCCATATATCCTCAGAATTAGCGATGTGACGGCGATGAAGTACCGTCGTGAGTTCGATCGGGACGCCAAACCTAACGTGGCGTGCGGCCATCACGAGGACCTGAAAGGCGATCAGCCAAAGCGCATGAGATATGAATCTCAGCGGGTCAATGCCTAAGTCCGATTAGGACGTTGATTCACAACCTAACCATTCTATCGATCTAATCTCAACCTCAGAACAACAACCACATGCAACGTACCTCGCCTGGAGCCATGCGACAGGTACAATATAATAAGGAATAAACAATGCATCAACCAATCAGCCAGAACACTCAGCAATGGTCATGCATTATGCAACAAACGCGTTCCGGTCAGCCGGCCAAGAGATACCCCACTCTCGCCAAAGCACGCTCTCGCTGCTAGTACTCTTCCGGATTAACCGGGAGACGTCCTACTACGTTACAGCGACGGCATCCGATGGCTCCCTCAAGACCCCTAAGGCGAGCACACTAGGGATAATTCCAGGAGGGACTACGGACCAACACCAGTTGCGACCGGCATCTCATCAACCGTGTTATCCGGACGGTCCGTCGCCGGGCACGGACTGACAGGCATCCAATAAGCCGTGGAATCCCGGACTGTACGTCGCCGGCACACAGACTTATCAGGCGGCGACCCATGCCAACAAGGGTATCGCCTGTGCCCCCAGTTACGTTAGGGTGACACGGTGAAACAACTGCATGACCTCGCGCTTAAAACCGGCTCTCAAGCCAAATGTCATTTTTTTTATGCTCAAACCTGGCCCACGGCCAATTTCATGCTCAAACTTGGCCAACGGCCATTTTCATGCTCAAACTCGGCCTATGGCCATTTTCACATTCAAAACTGGCCCACGGCCATTTTCACATTCAAATTCACAATGAATCACACGAATAATCAATTCCCATTTAATATGGCATTTCGACCCTAGTGTGACCATTCAGCAATTTAATGGCAATCAACACTCAGTCCGATCCAAGATCGAACGCCACAAACTAGGCACAACAACATGCAATTAACCATGGTAACTATTCCACCTGACCACGGTTAATTCAACTAATCACAGCAGTTAATTAATCTACCATGGTAACTAATTAATCTAACCACAGTTAACTAACTAGCCCAGGTAACTATCTATTAACTGCGGTAACTAATTAATCTAATTAGTGCAATTAACGGCCTAATCAGGGATTAGGGGTTAACTCACTGCTAAACTGGCGGCAACGGTCGGCGGCGGCGGCGGCGGCGGCAGCGGTGGCGGCGGCAAATTTTCCGGCGACGCTCCTACAGACTCTCCTCGTTGATCCGGACGCAACCACGGTGTCGGATTTCCAAAATGACGACCGGACGACGATGAACGGCGGCTGGACAGCGGTTGGAAAACGGCCAAACGACGGAAACGGAGCTCAACGAGCGGCCGGCAAGCTCGGCGGAGCTTCGGCCAAGGTCCGGCGGGTCCTAGGTGGCTCCGGTGAAGCTCGGCGGACGATGGCGAGGCTTGGCGGTCGACGGGCAGCGGCTGAACAGGGGCGGCAGCGGCTCGGCTGGGCGGCACGGCGACGGCGCGGCAAGGCGGGGGGCTCGGCGGGCGTGCGACGGGCGGCGGTGGCTCCAGCGGCGGGCGGTGGAGCGGCGGTTCAAGCCAAGAAGATGAAGATGATGAAGATGGGATGAAGATGGCGATGGAAGTGGGCTGCCAACGTGAAAATGGAAGGGAAAGAAGAGAGAGAGAGAGGAGAGAGAAAAAGGAAGAGAGAGAAAATTGGTCTTGAAGGGCATTTTGGACTTTTCAATGGTCCAATGGCATTTTGGTAATTTCACTAAAGTCAAAAAGGTGATTTGACCATGCATTTATGATGCGGGGCCCGCGGTCATTCGGTATGAATTGTTTCTGGTGTATATGAATAATATCTGAGGGTATTTCGGTAATCTGACGATTTTAGGACTGGTTCAGAATATTTGGTTCAGGGTCGACGCAAGCGCGAAGGAATACGGCGAAGACTAATTACGGCGCGACTAATCTAATCGAACTATAATTATCTACGCTTCGATCGACGACTAACGACCTTCAGATCGAATGATTCCGCGTCCGACAAATGTCACTCAATTCCAACCGTCCAATAATATTCATTGAATAAGCCTTGAAATTCCGGGACGTCACATTTCCTGCATCCTCCGGTTCTGGGTGGTGTCTTCAACATGCTCGAACGTGAGGGCCTTGTCTCTAACTATCTTCTCGAGATGCTTTTTAAAAGCAGGCAAAAGAAAAGTTTGATTACGGAAAAAGATGTGATTCCTCTCCTTCCATATGATGTGGCACAAGGTACCGAAGGAAAAATGGGTAATAATCTGGTAGAAAATTTGACCACAGATGTGCTGCATGGTCCATTAGAGGTTGTCCCGCCAGCATTTGTTAAACCAAGAAAGATTGCACTTTGCAGCCCAAAAAAGAGTGAGGGCCCTAGTAGTACGACATCCAAAAAAGAGATGGTTAATAGAGTCTGGTCTGCAATTACAAAACGCACAGGCAGCATCAAAGATCCTATTATAATGAAGCAAAACAATCTGGGTTGGCAGTTTATTGAGCGTGATTAACCAGAGGTGGAAGGAGTGCCGAGGAGCAAAAGCGCGGTCCCAAATGAAGGAATGCCATGGTATAACCTGCTCTCTACGACAAATGAACTCCCAAGCAGTCGCAATTGAGAATGTTTCAGAGGAATGACCCAGCCAAACAAAGCGATCACTACCCGTTGGTCTAGAGGGGGGGGCTCTGGCCAAGATGCAAAGGTGGCCGCAACATGAGACAAGTGACCAGTAGATGAGAAAAAGTCACGTGCCGTTGCCTTTCGATGTATACCGGATCGATAGATGTCCATATCAGAGAAGATCTTATTGAGAGGTCCTCTTTGATGCCAAGAGTCAAACCAGAATGACACATTGCGACCATTCCATTGCCAAGCCGCCATCTGAAGAAGTGTTGGAATTCCACGCGAAGTTGAAGAATTTTTTTCCAAGCCCATGAGCAAACGGTTGGCTTAGTAACAATTCAGAAATTATTCTTTAGAAAAGTTGAGTGAATCCATTTGCACCATAAAAATTCCTTATCAGTAAAAAGGATCCAAATGTGTTTGAGCATAGACGCCTTATTACAATTAACAAGTCTACGAATGCCAAGGCCCCCTTCCTCCTTAGGGAGGCAGACATCATCCCAAGAAACTTTAGCACCACCTACACCAAGCCTCGGGCCTTTCCAAAGAAACTACCTGAGTATTTGCTTAATCCGAGATATGACCGATTTGGGTAAGATAAAAACACTTGCCCAATAAACATTTTATAGCATGTAGGACATATTTAATGAGTTGCAATCGACCCGCAAAGGAGAGGAATCGCTGGTGTGACGTCTCGAAATTTCAAGGCATATTAAATGAATAATATTGGACTGTTGGAATTTAGTGACATTTGTCGGACGCAGGAATCGTTCAATCTGAAGGACGTTGATCGTTGATTGAAGCGTAGTTAATTGTAGTTCGATTAGATTAGTCACGCTGTAATTTAGTTTCAACGAATTCCTTCGCGCCCGAGCCAACCCTACACCAAATATTCTGAACCAGTCCTAAATCGTCAGATTACCGAAATACCCTCAGATATTATTCATATACGCCAGAAACAATTAATATCGAATGACCGTGGGCCCCGCCTCATTAATGGCAAGTCAAATCTTACTTTTTGACCTTGGTTATTTACCAAATTGCGATTTGACCTTGAAAAAGACCAAAATGCCCTTGAAGACCATTTTCTCTCTCTTCCCTTTGCTGTCTCCTCTCTCTCTCTCTCTCTTCCTTCTCTCTCTTTCCACGCCCGGCAGTCCCTCCCCTTTGCTTTTCACATTGCCATCACCTTCATCTTCATCATCCCATCTTCATCTTCGCTGTCCACCGCGCAGCGAACCGCCAGCCGCCTCAACCGCTCGCCAGCCCCAGCCGCCGCTGCTACAACCCCTGTCCAGCCCCCGTTCTGCAGCCGTTCAGCTGCTGCTACCGCCTAACCAAGCCGCCAGAACCACCACAGCCTTGTCTGACCTTCGCCGGAGCCCCACCGAGCTTGCCGCCCATTCCGCCGTGTCCGTTTTTCTTCGTTTGGCCGCTGTACAGTCGCCGTTCATCGTCGTTCGGGTGTCATTTTGGAAAATCGACACTGTGGTTGGGTCCGGATCGACGAGACGAGTCCGTAGGGTCGTCGCTGAAAATTTCACCGCCACCGCCGCTCTTCCCCGGTCGCCGCCAATTAATTAGTGAGTTAACCCATAATCCCTGATTAGGAAGTTAATTGCACTTAATAGGTTAATTAGTTAGTTACCGTAATTAATTAGATAGTTACCGTAGTTAATAGATAGTTACTGTGGTTAGATAGTTAAGTATGGTTAGATTAAATAGTTACCATAGTTAAATTAAATAGTTACTGTGGTAGATTAATTAACTGTTGTGGTTAATTGGATTAACCGTGGGTAGGTGGAATAGTTACCATGGTTAATTGCTTGTTTGTTGTGCCTGATTGTTGGCGTCTGATCGTGGATCGGACTGAGTGTTGATTGCGCTTAAATGCTGAAAGATCACACTAGTGTCGATAGGTCATGTTAAATCAAAATTGAATATTCGCGTGACCAATTGTGATTTTGAGTATGAAAATGGCCGTGAGCTAGGTTTGAGCATGATATGAGTGTGATTGCATCAAAATGATATTTGGCTTGAGAGCCGGTGGGAAAATGCGAGGTCACGCATGTTTTAATTGTGTCACCCTAACGTAACTAGGGGCACGAGCGATACCCTTGTTGGCATGGGTCACTGCCTAATAAGTCTGTGTGCCGGCGACGTACCGTTTGGGATTCCATGGCTTATTGGTTGCCTGTCAGTCCGTGCCGGCGACGTACTGTTTGGATTACCTCGGCAGATGAGATGCCGGTCGCAACTTGTGTTGGTCCGTAGTCCCTCCTGAAATTATTCCTAGTATGCTCGCCTTAGGGGTCTTGAGGGGGCTATCGAATGCCGTTGTCGTAAACGTTGTGGGACGACGCCTGGTTAATCCGGAAGAGTACTAGCAGCGAGGCTGTACTATGGCAAGAGTGGGGTATCTCTTGTCCGTGATGACGGGAACACGTGTGTTGCATAGTTCATGAGTATTATTGAGTGTTTTGGTAGTGTGATTGGTTGTTTGTTGTATTTCCTATCTCTCTATCCCTGTTGTTTGTTGTCCGGGGTTGTTATTCGCCTCCGCATGTGCTTAATTATAAGATAAAAAGAAATGGGTCGATGATCCGCCTAGGACATCATCTATTGACCTGACGTTTGGAAGGGATGGTCGTGCACCCGGGGCTTGGGGTGTGACATCCCCGTTTTGGTATCAGAGCATGGTTTGCGGAGTAACAAGGTGCGATGGGTATGGGATAGTTAGTAGGAATTAAACCCTATGCTTGTGTTTGCTGCTTGATTGTTGTTTAGTAGTAAACCTGAGTTCTCATTACGTGTTGCTTTGGGCGAGCAGGAGTCTTTACGGTCCTGCAGGATGAGCAGCCGTAGTCGGAGAGCGCCTCAAGGTAGGGTAACTCAGGTGGATCCCAAAATGGAGAGGGATAGTGTCCCGGGAGTACCCACGGAAAGGGTAGCTCCAGTTGTTCCTGAAGCGGTTGAGAACCGCATTCCTGCAGCTCGTGTAGAGGCAGAGGAAGGGCCGCCCAAGGAAGACCCAGAGTGGATAGGGTGGATGAACCGAAAATGCCCAGAGAAGGGGTAGTGCATGCAGATCCTAGAGTGGATGGGATCCTGCAAGCCTTAGAAACCATGGGGAACCTAATGGGGCAGCAGATGAGGAACCAAGCTGCAGCTGCCATCCCATAGGAGGGTCCGTCAACCGAAGAAGGGATCCGCAGACCGCAGATTCACAAATTGATGGAGCAGTTTATGAAGCTTAAACCGCCGAGGTTTTCAGGAACTGGTGACCCAGAAGCTGCCACCTCATGGACGGAGGATTTGGAGAAGGCCTTTGCCTTGTTAGGATGTTCAGAGGAAGAGAAGGTACCGCTGGCTGTCTACCAACTGTAGGGTAACGCTAGCTCGTGGTGGAAGGCCACGCAAGGGAGTGTGTTTCCCAAGGGTGCGATCCCGGAGTGGGGTGCCTTCGCGGAATCCTTCAATAGCAAGTACTTCTCAGATTGGGCTCGAGAGCAGAAGATGGATGAGTTTCTGCATTTTCGCCAGAATCAGTCGTCGGTGGACCAATATGAGGCAAAGTTTGCCGCGCTGTCCAAGTATGCACCAAGGATGGTGGAGAACCCTGAGGATAGGGCAAGGAGGTTCAGAGATGGGTTGAAACCGAAGATCAAGAGCGTGTTAGTGCCGTTCAACCTGAGGAACTACAATGAGCTATATGAGAAAGCTCAGCTGGTGGAAAGGGACATTACTGAAAGGGCAACCGCATCTGGACCGCGGTTCGCTCTTGTTGTGAGGGACAACTGGAGGTTCGGTAAAGGACCGATGTTGGGTAATAGGAACTCCATCCCGCCCAACAGGAGGAACTTTATTGAAAAGTCGATGTTCCGCCCCGACGTCGTGTGCTCATTTTGCCGACAGAAGCATGGGCCTAGCCCATGCCCAAGGATGTCAGGTGCTTGTTTTGGTTGTGGTAGGCATGGCCACCAAATCAAAGATTGTCCTTAGAGACAGATGGGAGGATAGTTGCAGCAGGGAGGTCAAATGCGAGGGAATATTCCGCAGAACTTTCAGAACCGATTGCCAGTACAAGGGAGGTGTACGCTGTCACCCGGGAAGAGGCGAAGGACTCGCCGACCATTTCAGGTACGGTCTTATTGCATAACCAAGTAGCTTATGCATTGTTTGATTTAGGAGCTTCCCACTCCTTTGTTGCTGCATAGTTTGTTAAACTAGCTGGCATGAGTACAGAGCTGTTGAAATCAACTGTTAGGATATCTACACCGCTTAAGGATAATGTTATGGCTGCAGTAGGATGCCTTGATTGTAGGCTGGTTGTAGATGGTTATGAGGGAAGGATAAATATGATTGTGCTAGCTACATTTGATTTTGATATCATTGTGGGTATGGACTGGCTCACTGAGTAAAGAGCTATTTTGGATTATCATAGTAAGACTATCCGGTTTAACCTATTGAATGGGGTTAGTTTCAAGTTTGTTGGAAATCGAGGGGGAACCTCGATCCCCTTAGTTTCGTCGCTGGAAGCGACTCAGTTGTTGGATGGAGGTTGCCAATGTTATTTGGCGTCTGTTGTTGATGTGTTAGCTAAGGAGTCAAGATTGGAAGCTATTGCTGTAGTAATGGAGTTCCCTGATGTTTTCCCGAAGGAGTTACCTGGATTACCTCCGAAAAGGGAAATAGAGTTCATGGTTGAGTTAGTCCCTAGTTCGGAGCCAATCTCAAAAGTACCATATCGGATGGCGTTGTCGGAACTCAAGGAACTGAAGGTACAGATGCAGGAGTTGTTGAATAAAGGATGTATCCGTCCAAGTGCAACTCCATGGGGAGCGCCCGTTTTGTTTGTGAGGAAGAAGGATGGATCACTTCGTATGTGCATCGATTACCGCCAACTCAACCAGGTGACAATCAAGAACAAGTATCCATTGCCAAGGATTGACGATCTATTTGATCAACTTCAAGGAGCTTCGGTATTCTCCAAGATCGACCTAAGGACGAGATACCACCAGCTAAGGATCAAAAGGGAGGACGTACCGAAGACAGCTTTAAGGACGGGCTATGGTCACTATAAATTCACAGTGATGCCGTTTGGTCTAACAAATGCTCCAGCTACTTTTATGGACTTGATGAATAGAGTATTCAGTGAGTATTTAGACAAATTCGTCATAGTGTTTATTGACGATATTTTGTTGTACTCTAAGAGCCCTGAGGAACACGAGCAACACTTGAAGAGTGTTAGAGACTCTACGGAACACTAGTTGTTTGCTAAGTTTAGCAAGTACGAGTTTTGGCTAGCTCGCGTAGCCTTCCTTGGTCACATAATTTTTGGAGAAGGGATATCTGTAGACCCAACCAAGATTGAAGCGGTTATGGATTGGCCGAGACCAACATCAGTGACAGAAGTTCAGAGTTTCTTGGGTTTAGCAGGCTACTATAGACGCTTCGTGGAAAGGTTCTCCGCGATAACCTTGCCGTTAATGCGCCTGTTGAAGAAGGACAAAAGATTTGAGTAGACAGACAAGTGCGAGCGTAGTTTCCAAGAGCTTAAACAGAAGCTAAATACGGCTCCTATTTTGACAATACCGTCTGGTCTTGGAGGTTATGAGATTTACATCGATGCTTCCTTCAATGGACTAGGCTGTGTGCTTATGCAACATGGGAGAGTAGTTGCATATGCTTCTCGTTAGTTGAGGTCACACGAGTTGAATTACCCGACACACGATCTGGAGTTAGCAGCGATTGTGTTTGCCCTTAAGATCTGGAGACACTACCTAGTAGGAGAAAGTTTCCAAGCATACACCGATCATCAAAGTCTGAAGTATCTGTTCTCTCAGAAGGGGTTGAACATGAGGCAGCACCGTTGGATGGAGCTTCTTAAGGATTACGACTGCGAGATCTTGTACCATCCGGGAAATGCTAACAAAGTTGCTGATGCGCTGAATCAAAAGTCTGCAATTGCCCAGTTGATGGTCCGAGAGTGGCGTCTTCTGGAAGAGGTGCGAGACTCCGAGTTTAAGTTCGAGGTAAGCCGTCTGTCGAGTTTGATGGCTACATTGAGGATCGAGCCAGAAGTGCAAGCGAGGATCAAGATATTATAATCGACGGATCCAGCCATTCAGAAAGTCCTTCAAGAGGGCTTAGAAAAGGGGAAAGAAGATTTTCAAGTAGCTGAGGATGGAATATTGAAGTTCAGAGGACGTTTGTGTGTGCCGGCTGATGAGAGTCTTAGGGAAGAAATCTTGTCGGAGGCACATCGTAGCAGCTACAGTGTTCATCAGTGTAGTATGAAAATGTACTAGAATCTGAGGCAGTATTTCTGGTGGAGTGGCATGAAGGTTGACATAGCCAAGCATGTGGCGAAATGTCTAACGTGCCAGCAAGTCAAAGCCCAGCATTGTAAGCCTGGAGGGTTGTTACAGTCGCTTGAGATTTCAGAATGGAAGTGGGAGCACATCACGATGGATTTCGTGACAAGTTTGCCGAGGAGCCAAAGGGGCAATGATTCAATTTGGGTCATAGTGGACAGATTGACGAAGTCAGTACATTTCATCCTAGTGAGAAAGGACTTCGCTTTGGATAGGTTGGCAGATTTGTATGTACGTTTGATCGTACGTCTGCATGGTGTACTAGTGACGATCACATCGGACCGTGACCCCAGATTCACATCTACCTTTTGGAAAATTTTGCAGACTACGTTGGGAACGAAGCTGCAATTTAGTATGGCTTATCATCCGCAGACGGATGGCCAGTTTGAAAGGATAATTTAGACGCTTGAGGACATGTTGCGGGCATGTGTATTGGATTTCAAAGGCAACTGGGAAGGACAGCTTCATTTGGTCGAATTCGTCTACAACAACAGCTATCGGTAGAGTTTTAAGATGGCACCTTTCGAAGCGTTGTATGGCAGGCCTTGTAGGACGCTAATCTGTTGGGACGAAGTTGGTGAAAGGAAAATCACTGGTCTCGAGTTAGTGCAACAGTCATTGGACATAGTGAAAATCATCAGAGAAAGACTAAGGACAGCACAGAGCCGTCAAAAGAGTTATGCTGACAAACGACGCAGACCGTTAGAGTTTCAAGTCGGTGATCATGTCTTTCTAAAGGTTTCGCCTATGAGAGGGACATCCCGTTTCGGCAAGAAGGGAAAGTTGAGCCCGAGGTATGTTGGGTCGTTCTAGATTTTGGAGCAAATCGGAAATCTGGCTTATCGTCTCGTGTTGCCACCGAGACTTGCTCAAGTACATGACGTATTCCATATATCTATGTTGAGGAAGTACCAGCCGGATCCAGCTCACGTCCTGAGCTTTGAGGAGATCGAAGTGGACGAGCGTGTCTCGTACGTGAAACGTCCGATGAGGATTGAAGATCAGAAAGAGTAGGTTCTGCGAAACAAGACAATCCCGTTGGTGAAGGTTGTTTGGCAACACCATGGGACCAAGGGAGCGACGTGGGAAAGTGAAGAGTCAATGAAGAGTAGGTATCCTTTTCTTTTTGAGGTGGTGTAATGTTTTTAATTTCGGGGAGGAAATTTCCCAAGGGGAAAGAGTTGTGACGTCCCGAAATTTCAAGGCCTATTAAATGAATAATATTGGATTGTTGGAATTTAGTGACATTTGTCAGATGCAGGAATCGTTCAATCTGAATGACGTTGATCGTCGATTGAAGCGTAGTTAATTGTAGTTCGATTAGATTAGTCGCGCTGTAATTTAGTTTAGCCGACTTCCTTCACGCCCGAGCCAACCTTGAACCAAATATTCTGAACCAGTTCTAAATCATTAGATTACCGAAATACCCTCAGATATTATTCATATACCCCAGAAACAATTAATACCAAATAACCGTGGGCCCCGCCTCATTAATGGCAAGTCAAATCGTACTTTTTGACCTTGGTTATTTACCAAATTGCCATTTGACTTTGGAAAACACCAAAATGCCCTTCAAGACCATTTTCTCTCTCCTCTCTCTTTCTCTTTCCACGCACGGCAGCCCCTCCCCTTTGCTTTTTACGTTGCCATCACCTTCATCTTCATCATCCCATCTTCGTCTTCGTCGACCGCCGCTCTGCCACTGCCCGCCGCTCGCGCCGCCGCCGTCCACCGCCCCCAGCCGAGCCGCCGGCCCCCTCAGCCGCTCGCCAGCCCCAGCCGCCGCTGCTGCCGGCCCTGTCCAGCCCCTGTTCTGCCGCCGTCCAACCAAGCCGCCGGAGCCACCACAGCCTCGTTGGACCTTGGCCGGAGCCCTGCCGAGCTTGCCGCTCGTCCGTCGTGTCCGTTTGTCATCGTTTGGCCGCTGTCCAGCCGCCATTCGTCGTCGTCCGGGTTTCATTTTGGAAATCCAACACCGTGGTTGCGTCTGGATCAATGAGACAAGTCTGTAGGGTTGTCGCCGGAAATTTCACCGCCGCCGGAGCCCGCCGCCCTTCGCCAGTCACCGCCGACCGTCGCCGCCAGTTAATTAGTGAGTTAACCCATAATCCCTGATTATGAAGTTAATTACACTTAATAGGTTAATTAGTTAGTTACCGTAATTAATTAGATAGTTACCGCAGTTAATAGATAGTTATTGTGGTTGGATAGTTAACTGTGGTTAGATTAAATAGTTATCATAGTTAAATTAAATAGTAACTATGGTAGATTAATTAACTGCTGTGGTTAGTTGGATTAACCGTGGTTATGTGGAATAGTTACCATGGTTAATTACCTATTTGTTGTGCCTGATTGTTGGCGTCTAATTGTGGATTGGACTGAGTATTGATTGCGTTTAAATGCTGAATGATCACACTAGTGTCGATAGGCCATGTTAAATTGAAATTGAATATTCGCGTGAGCAATTGTGATTTTGAGCATGACAATGGCCGTGAGCTAGGTTTGAGAATAATATGGGTGTGATTGCATCAAAATGATATTTGGTTTGAGAGCCGGTGGGAAAATGCGAGGCCACGCATGTTTTAATTGTGTCACCCTAACGTAAATTGGGGCACGAACGATACCCTTGTTGGCATGGGTCAGTGCCTAATAAGTCTGTGTGCCGGCGACGTACCGTCTGGGATTCCATGGCTTATTGATTGCTTGTCAGTCCGTGCCGGCGACGTACTATTTGGATTACCTCTGCAGATGAGATGCCGGTCGCAACTTGTGTTGGTCCGTAGTCCCTCCTGAAATTATTCCTAGTATGCTCGCCTTAGGGTTCTTGAGAGGGCTATCGGATGCCGTCGCCGTAAACGTTGTGGGACGACGCCCGGTTAATCTGGAAGAGTAATAGCAGCGAGGCTGTAATGTGGCGAGAGTGGGGTATCTCTTGGCCGTGATGACCGGAACACGTGTGTTGCATAGACCATGAGTATTATTGAGTGTTGTAGTTGAGTGATTGGTTGTTTGTTGTATTTCCTATCTCTCTATCCCTGTTGTTTGTTGTCCGGGATTGTTATTCGCCTCCGCATGTGCTTAATTATAAGATAAAAAGAAATGAGTCGATGATCTGCCTAGGACATCATCCTTTGACCTAACATTTGGAAGGGATGGTCGCGCGCCCGGGGCTCAGGGTGTGACAGCTGGGACCAAGATTGTGCTCTAACGGTGATAGAGTTCACCAAGGAATTACATTCCACCTTGCATAGTCTAGAAAATTTAATGGGAACGCCCAAATACCTGACAGGCAGTGTGCCTTGTTGGAAACCCATAGCATTAAGAATCTGGCGACATAGATCCTCAGAGCCCCCGGAGAGGAAGATTTCACTTTTATTTGTGTTAGGCATCAAGCCAGACCAGGTAGAGAACTTATCAAGACAATCCTTTAGCAGAGTTATGGAAGCCATATTTGCCTCAACAAATAGGAGAACATCGTCGGCAAAGAAAAGATGAGACAGCTTGGTAGCCTTGCACCTCCAGAAGAACTTGAAGCCAGGTTGCCTAGTCTGCATATTCAGGATGCTAGTGAATATATCCATAACAAGTGTGAATAGATAAGGTGACATAGGATTCCCTTGTCGGATGCCTCTTCCACTAGAGAAGAAGCCATGAAGCTCGCCATTAATGGATATAGAGAACTTTGGAGTGCGAATGCGTATTATAATGAACTTAATTAGCTCAAAGGGGAACCCAAAGGCTTGGAGAACCTACTCCAAAAAATCCAAATCCACCGTATCATATGCCTTCTGAAAGTCAACCTTGATTGCCCACTTCGGCAAATATGGATCATGGTGAAGGCAAAACACTTGCGATTCTGTTGGCCATGATCTTAGTAATGCATTTGTATATTGTGTTACAACAGGCAATGGGCCTAAAATTACTCATGGCAGTGGCATTAGAGACTTTAGGCACAAGGGAGAGAATTGTAGCATTGATCTCCCGCAATAGGTTACCATGTTCAAAGAAGTGCTTAACCGCCAATACCACAGACGGACCAACGATATCCCATGTGTTTTTTAAGAATTCCACATTAAATCCATCAGGTCCCGAGGACTTTCTAGGAGTTAAGGAGAACAAGGTGTTGCGAATTTCAATGTCAGACACATGCCGTGAAAGGAAACGAACCTAATCATCATTGATGGAGCGCTCAATAAATGGTCTGATTTCAAGAACAAAAGGCCGAGCCGAAAGAGCTGAGGGCGCAAGCAGGCCTTTGAAATAGGACACAATGTGTTGCTGAACCAATATCGGATCGTTGATAAGATTCCCAGAGCCGTCTACAACAGAGAAGATTCTGTTTCGATGATGCCTCTTGTTTACCGAGTGATGAAAATATTTGGTATTTAGGTCGCCTTCTTTCAACCATCAAATCCGGGATTTTTGCTTATAGAATGTTTCCTCTTGTAATTGAAGAACTGAGAAGGTACGCAGCCGATCCCTCTCTTGATTTGCCAATAACTGATTAAGGGGGTCCAAGGTGAGAGAGTCTTGAATGGACGTTAGATTATCCCTAGCTTCAGCAGTACGGGCAAAAATATCAGAGAAGTATTCTCTATTTAGCTACTTGAGCCGGCCTTTAAGCAACTCTAACTTACAACATAAAGTAAACATTGGAGTCCTAGTCACATGGATTCCCCATCCCTACGAGACCAAGGTCAAGTAGGAAGGGTGAGACATCCAGAAATTGAAGAAATTGAAGGGTCTATTAGCGTTGACAGGAACCATCATCTTAACAATCACATGAGAGTGGTCAGATAGCCCCGGAGCCAAGAACGACGCCTCGAAGTAGGAGAAATCATTGCTCCATTGGGCATTAATGAGGACCCTATCAAATTTCCTCTATTTGCAACCAGCACCCGAGGATGTGGACCAGGTAAATTTATGGCCAACGTATCGGAGATCCTCCAATCCAGCTTGCGCAAGACATAGCCCGAACTCATCAAAAGAAGGTAGCTAGGTGTTAGAGCTGCCGAGTCTGTCTAATGAGTCTTTAATCGCATTAAACTCTCCTGTAATGAGCCAAGCAGTAGAAATCAAGGCAGTACTGGTGTGAATGAGATCAGTCCACAAGGTACAGCGAGACACAAAGGTGTGTTCCGCATAAGTAACAGATAGGCGGTAGGACTTATTGAAGGCCACAAGCTGTAAGCATCCATGGATAACCTGAGATGATGAAGAAGAAACAACAAAGTTTGCGAGCAGGGGGTTCCACCCAACCCAAATTCTCCCACGATGAGAATGATCATAATTTGCAATCCATTCCCATCCAGACAATAGAGCAGACGAGATATTGGAGAATAAGGATAAAGGTACCTTAGTCTCAAGGAGGCCAATACAGCAAAGGTTATTAGCCCTCATCAGATTTCTAACCTCAGCTTGTTTCAACGGGTTACCAAGACCCCTAATATTCCAAACACATATATACATATATACAATGAGACCCAATCAAACCCTAAAGCCTAAATAGCCATTCTAAAGCCCATTAAACCATTCTAAAGCCCAATCCTCATTCTTTCAAGCCCAAATTCATTTTATACGAACCCGTACAAAATACTAGCCCATATACGCGTATAGTAATTTTTACTATACTTTACGAAATTACCGTATTGCCCTTGGATGAGAAATTACCAAAATACCCTTCTTGCATTTATGTTCTTAAGACAAGAGACCATCATGGAAGTAGACTTTTGTGGCTTGGCTTTAATGAGGGGAAACTTAGCTTGGGGAGGAGGTTTTCAAGAAGCAAAATATCTCATCTTCTCTTGATCTGTCTCTCTCTTCCCCTCCCTCTCTCTCCATTTTCGGCCAGCCAAAACCTCCCAAACCCGAGAACCCATCTTTTACGTTTTCTATGCACGCCCGACAAGAAATCGCTCGTTTGAGCTCGTCCGGAGGGAGAATCGAGTTCTGTTTTCTCCTACGTGATCGTAAGATCAAGGGCTATGTGGATCTAAGGGCTGTTTGTCCATAAAGTTGATATATTTTCGTGGGTTTGAGTTGCACAGAGGCTGGTCGGTGGAGACCCGTCGTCCGTCGTTGTCTCGTGTTGTTTTTGGAGCAAGCCACGCGTAGCTGTCGTAGCCGCCGACGTGCCCGTGTCTTCGGATTCGTCGTCGGGTGAATTTTCGCCCTAATCCCTCAATTAGTAGGTTAAAATTGATTAGGATGTGATTAGATTAGATTAATTATGTTTAGTGCTAATTAATTAAGGGTTGGTCGATAAGCTATCATGTTTATACGATAAGCTATCATGACTTTTGCGATAAGCTATCGTGGTTTGGGCGATAAGCTATCGTGGTTTGAATGATAAGCTATCATGGTTTGGGTGATAAGCTATCGTGGTTTGAACAATAGGCTGTCGAGGTTTGGACGATAGGCTGTCATGGTTTGAAGTAATAAGCTATCACTATATAGGTGATAAGCTATCACAAATAGATGATAAGCTTTCGCTCTTTAGGCGATAAGCTATCGGTTTATTATATATTTAATATTTTCTTATTTAATAATTAGATTTTTAGAAATTAAATATTAATGCGTTATTAATATTTTCGGGCAGTATTAATATTAATTCGTGTTAGTTTATGCTCAAATTTATAATGCCAACATTGAGAATTGCAGTATTAATTGAATTGCATAGCTAAATAAATTGAATGGCTATTTTCGATAAATGAATGGTGCATGTGATTCAGTTATTGCATTTTGAGCATAAGAGTTGCATTAGTGTAAGAGTTGCCTGGATAAGCCGAAAGACCCCCATAGAAAGACGGGCGTGCCCTCGATCGACTGTAATTGATCGAAAGGATAACTGCCTGGATAAGCCGGAAGACCCCCGTAGAGAGATGGACGTGCCCTCGATCGGCCGTAATTGATCGAATGAGTAATACCAGGTTAAGCTAGAAGACCCCCGTACAGGAACAGGTGTGCCCTCGATCGGCCGTAATTAATCGAATGAATAATGCCTGGTTGAGTCGAAAGACCCCCGTGTGAGTACGGGCGTGCTATCGATCGGCCGTAATTGATCGAATGAATGTCTGAGTGGCCATAATAATTGAAAGACGTCTGAGTGCACTGAGTATGAGAAGCTGACCGGTGTTCAGTTTGTGTTGTATACAATTTGCATATCATGGTTTAAGACGTGTCGGCCGCGTACCGAGGCAAGATTCGGTTGCCTATAATTGTATGATGACATGCTTGTGAATATCATACGGGGTTGCATGTATTAGGTGCATCCGAGCTGAGTTGACCTCCTAATCGAGGCCTAGGTCGTAGACTCACTAAGATTTATCTCATTATTGTTGTTAACCATTTTTTTAGGACCCTAACTATGGAGAGCACTCTGAGGTGGACATGCGAGTCGATCTCCTTTTGAGTTGCTTGGAGTAGTGTTAACCCCACCCCTTTTTTGTATGCGTGGTCTACTAGGAAGCAGCCTTGTGATAGGCTTGTATGTTGTAATCTTCATAGGGTTAACAGTAATTAAATCAAATGAGCTTGGCTGTTGATATTGGTTGTTTCCCTTTCTAACTATCCATGTTGTTATGTTTGTCTGGGGATGTCACGCCCCGCACCGATCGGGCACGCCACATCCCTTCTCGGTCGTTAAGTTGCGACGCCCAGGACTCGTCACCGACCCATTATTGTTATCTTTTAATTAAGCGCATGCGGAAACAATATACTTCCCCAGACAAACATAATAACAGGGATAGTCAGAAAGAGAAACAACCAATATCAACAGCCAAGCTCATTTTATTTAATTATTGTTAACCCTAGGAAGATTACAACAAACAAGCCTATCACAAGGCCGCTTCCTAGCAGACCACGCATACAACAAAGGGGTGGGGTTAACACTACTCCAAGCAACTCAAAAGGAGGTTGGCTCGTACGTCCACCTCAGAGTACTCACCGTCGTCAAGGTCCTGAAAAATGGTTAACAACAACAAATGAGATAAAATCTCAGCGAGTCTACGACCTAAGCCTCGATTAGGAGGTCAACTCAGCTCGAACGCATCTAAAGCATGCAACATCATACGATACTCACAAGCATGTCATCATACAATTATAGGCAACTGAACCTTGCCTCGGCACACAGCCGATACGTCTTAAACCATGATATGCAAAATGTACTCAACACAAACTGAACACCCGTCAGCTTCTCACCAGTCAGTACACTCAGACGTCTTTCAATCATTACGGCCTCTCAGGCATTCATTCGATCAATTACGGAACGCCCGTACTCACACGGGGGTCTTCCGGCTCAACCGGGCATTATTCATTCGATCAATTACGGCCGATCGAGGGCACGCCCGTTCCTGTACGGGGGTCTTCTAGCTTAACCAGGTATTACTTATTCGATCAATTACGGCCGATCGAGGGCACGCCCGTCTTTCTATAGGGGTCTTCCGGCTTATCCGGGCAGTTATCCTTTCGATCAATTACGGGCGATCGAGGGCACGCCCGTCTCTCTACGGGGGTCTTCCGGCTTATCCGGGCAACTCTCATACTAATGCAACTCCCATGCTCAATATGCAATAACTGAATCACATGCACCATTCATTTATCGAAAATAGCCATTCAATTTAATTAGCTATGCAATTCAATTAATACAGCAATTCTCAATATCGGCATAATAAATTCGAGCGTAAACTAACACGAATTAATATTAGGACTACCCAAAAATATTAATAAAGCATTAATATTTAATTTCTAAAAATCTAATTATTTAATAAGAAAATATTAAATATATAATAAACCGATAGCTTATCGCTTAAATAGCGATAGCTTATCACCTATTAGTGATAGCTTATCACTTGAAACCACGATAGCTTATCGTCCAAACCTCGATAGCTTATCGTTCAAACCTTGATAGCTTATCATCCAAACCTCGATAGCCTATTGTCCAAATCTCGATAGCTTATCGCCCAAACCACGATAGCTTATCGCAAAAGCCATGATAGCCTATCGCATACACAAGATAGCTTATCGCAAAATCATGATAGCTTATCAACTAATCTTTACTTAATTAGCACTAAACATAATTAATCTAATCTAAACACATCCTAATCAAGTTTAGCCTACTAATTGAGGGATTAGGATGAAAACTCACCCGTTAGCGAAACCGAAGACACGGGCGCGTCGGCGGCGGCGAGGGCTACGCGTGGCTTGTCTTAAAAACAACACGAGACAACTTCCAATGGATGGACAACAGCTACACAGAACCAGCAGGGACTGTTTTGGCGCCGTTGGGCTCGGTTTGGCGGCGAAAACGGCTCAAATGAGTAGCATTCGGCAACGGGAGGTCATGGTGGCGCTTGGTGACGATTCTAACCGGTAAAACAACCTCTAAAGAGCTAAAATGGTGTTGGTTGAGGGCTGGCCAAGAGGAAAAACGTGAGAGAGGAAGGGAGAGAGAGTTCACGTGAGAAAGAGAGAGAAGAGAGAAAGAGAGAGATCCAAATGAGATATTTGCTTCTTGAGATTTTACTAAAAGCAAGACCACATCTTATCTCATCTTCTTCATGATTACAAAGCCTCTAAAGTCTTCTTCCATGATGTAATTTTCTCTCAAATCCATAAATGCAAGAAGGGTAAAATGGTAATTTCTCACCAAGGGCATTTTGGTAATTTCCCAAAGTATAGTATAAAATAATATACGCGTATATATACATAGTATGAAAATACGATACGCGTATATGGGCTAGTATTTGTACGGGTCCATATACATCTAACTTGGGCTTGAAGAATAGAAATGGGCTTTAGTAAAGCTTAAATGGGCTTAAATGGGCTCAAAGGTTTAAGATGGGCTTACTTGGGCCCATTTGGATTGGTCTTGGGCCCACTTGGCCAAACACTAATGGGCTTGAGGCCCAATGGGCCTTCGCCCGGCCCGACTTCCTCGCGGGCTTCGAATCTCGGTCCGATAATCCTTTTCCGAGAGTCTCGAGTAAACTGATAAATAGGTCGTTCGATAAGGCGATGTCCAATATTTTAGTCATGAGATCCTCGAAGATTCGATACCCAAATTCGGATTCTAATTCATGATCAAGATCAATCGATTGCAACTTTAGAATATCTCAAACTAACGGGCGGCTTTTAGGAGTTACGCATATTCGACCCGTGGTTGATTCGACATCAATCCACGTCTAAGCTTTCTCGAACCATGGACGACCTCGGTTGTTATGTAATTGCGAGGGATCAATCACTAGTTCCAATGTACGCGATCATTAGAAATTAATTTAGAATCATTCGCAATCCATACAATGGTCAAGCGAAATCACCCGCGATCCGATTGCATACTATTGACGAAACATTCTATAACTGTTCCTTGATCGGTCCATACTGGCTCACAATCGTCCCTCGTCAATCCTTATGGTCGAATTATCAATCCGTGGTTGAGTTCTCAAGTCATGCGTACTTAATTCCTTAATAGCCTTTCCCCTTCGGTTAGCCTCTCATGAGTGATCAATTCAGAGCGAGAATTACTAACAGTGCATCGATTAAAATCAACGTTTCATTACATCCAGAATAAGGTCGAATTTGAGGATGTCACAGGGGAAGTATATTGTTTCCTCGTGCGCTTAATTAAAAGATAAAAATAATGGGTGGGTGACGAGTCCTGGGGCGTCACAACTTATCAACCGAGAAAGGATGTTGGCGCGCCGATGGGTGCGGGGCATGACAATTCCAGTTCCTTCCCTGGCGTTTCAGCTGGTCATACAACATTTTATAGAATATTCGAATATCTTTAGGAAGGAGAGAAGTGTTAAGTTAAGTGAGGAACCAGATTCTATTGGGGTAAGGACAAACTCTTGGATTCCTCCTTTAAATTAAGAGTTGAAGTTTAATGTAGATGGTGCATGGAAGGATAACAATTGTTTTTTATGACAGCTTTATCATTCATAATTGATTTTTATGACAAAATATTTTTCTAATGATTGAGCACATGATTGTTGGGGTGTCGTTCATACTCCCCAACGATAGGAAAGCATGTGGGTCTCACTCCACACTAAGCGGGCAGGGGTCTCAAGGGGGCAGCGCCCCTTGGACACTAAGGCTTTTACGATTTAAGCCCATATTTTTTCATTAGTAGTTTGGGTTGGACTCATGAATAGCTGCTACTATATATACTCTTTTTTCTTTTATAATTGAGAGATGTAATGAGAGGTTCGAGGTGCTAATTATAGTAGAATTCTCTACTGGACGTAGCCCTAGTTTAAGGGGGAATCAGGATAAAATCTTGTATAAAAATTTCTCTTTCTTGCTTTTACGCTTTACTTCATTGTGATTGTGCGCCGAATCCTAGCAATGATGCTTTATCATTCATAATTGATTTTTATGATAGCTAGCTTATAAATCAATGATTCTTACTAAACTCTTGGATATGCGCAACCACCTATCTCCTCTCATATTGATTTTGACCCTTATTATTCCATGCACATACAGGTAAGAATGAAGAAGGAAACTTACTTGTTCCTCCAAAATAAACTTCCAGATATGTGTTTGTGAATTTACAAATCAACATTCGAGTGTTGTGGAAGTTTCGAAAGAGATGGATCGCATAATTTTTATGTATGGCTACTTCAAAATCAAAGGTCCAATTTGACACGAAATCAAAGATGTCTAGTCAAGTCAAGGGACTTCCAAAAAGAGAAAGGACCACCATCCAATATGGGACTATCTTTTACGATTGTCCGTTTTTCTTTGAAATACGATAAGTCCATACATCAAATTATCATTCATGAATCAAAGTAAGTCCACTACTAACACCGAGGCAAAGGTTGCATTTAGTTAGGGTGAAAGGGAGAGTCTCGTAATTTTAGTTCGACCGGCGATTCTTGGCAGATTTCGCTCGTGATTGACCGCGTCAAGTACATTATGGCTTTTTTAACACCGAAAAAAGCCTGTGGTCTTCATCAAAAGTTTCAGCGAAGGCCCACTCACCGCCGCCAAGATCAGATTAAAACACTATTCCTAGCCACTTCATACATTGACTAGTTTACGAGATTACAAATTATGATGGCTACTTTAGAATTATGCCTTACTTATACTTACATAATCATAGGGAAGGGTAAAGAAAATATCGAGATTGAAAAGGATCATCTAGATGCCGAGCTTAGTTGGGGCTTAAATCAAGTGACATTTGGATGATTGAACGTTGTCTACAGATTGCGCCCTTTGCATGGACAAAGAGCCCCACCACCCTGGTTGGATTAGTAAACTGTTCGTTCTTTTTTTTATTAGTCTTGCCTGATCAATGAGGAGTCCAGATTGGTCCATTCTCCCCTCCGAGAAATTTAATGGTTTCAAGGATTGAAAGCTAATGGATTTCTGTATGCGTTGAAGCTTCAAGGATTTTGTAAAATTCGAATTACTAAAAAAAGGCATGGACATATAATTGAAAACAAATAAGGAAATTGCAAGGAACTACTTATTGAATGAGAATAAACTATTTAAATTCTTGGACGCATGCTTCTTGCTTAATGACCTGATTTGAACAATAAACTTCTCCACGGAAGTCAATGATGTGCATAGAGATAGTAAAAACTGAAAAGCTTAAAATACTCAACTGAAAAATCCTTTATAATCAAAGACAAATAGTAAATCTAAGAAATCTAATCTACTTCGAATTTCAAATTCAAAAGTCAAGCGAAATCTAATCCGAGTGATCTTCTGCAAAAATCTGTTGGGTTCCTTGATTGTCGTTGATGCCAAAAAAACAAAACATTTTCCCCCCCCTCGCTACGCGGGATCTTTCTATAAACGCTCCAATGTTGTGTAATTTTTCATTAATGTCGTCTTCCGCCCATAGCGTTCAAAAGGAGGAAAAACAAATAAATAAATATTTTGAGATAACCGGCAATTCCTTGTAATCGCACCAGAAAATATTCCCTCTCATCTAACAAACCGGCAATTCCCTTATTATAAAGAGGAAACGATCATCGTCCCGCAAGCAGAAAGCGATCTCAAGGACTTTGCTTCCTTGCAGCTCAACGATCTCAAGTGCCGCCTCCATCGCACAAGTGCCGCCTCCATCGCTCGCATGCCTAGGCATGGATTCTGTGACCATGCTTTCGTAACAGTGTACATCCTAGATAGAAAATCGCTTGATTATGTTCAAATGTTCTTGATGCATGCGAATTGTTTGTTGAAATGTTCCTCAAACATAACTGCGAAATAGTTCATATTTTTGCACAATCTAAGGATGTTTCGGTGCAGATCCATCATTTTTTTACAGTGCATAAACTCAACTCCATCCGAAATTTATCATGGTTAAAACTGAATCTAAACATTTCTCTTTGTTTCCTCTCTCATGCTTCTCGGTTGTGGCTGTACATGCTGCCTTGGATATTCCTTTGGTGATTTTTCGCGAGAGATGGTGTGGAGTCGAGCCTCTTTTTAGGCCATCCGTATATCAAGGTGTGTCGTTCATTTATTTTACATTTCCCTGATTTGTGTGTTCTCAATTCACTAAAAGGAAGACGATGGGCTCAGAAAATAGAGATAAAAAGGACAAAAGATTTCTTTCTAATGTCTAATGCAAGGCTATTAGATCAAATGACAAAGACATTATTCAGAAATAGAAAAATAATCACAATTGCTTAGATATTGAGTTTAACCTAATAATTTGAAAGTAGAGATATTGTGTGAATTTTAGTTATATTTTCCCGAGTCAATGAATAGAGAAAACAACAAAATCAGATAATCAAGAGCTTAATGCATTAATCTATGACTAGAAAATTTGAAAATTTGTATTTTTGCATTGTTTGCTTGAAATTCAAATCCTAAGCATAGTTCCTAAAATTCTTGACAATCTATGAGAAAATCTGGAAGCTTTTAATCTCTTTGCTAACTATCAATATTGTCGAGTATGCCTTTCTATTTTTTACTAAAATTAGAGGTCATTATTGGTAATTCGAGATGTGGTCTCTCTCTCTTGTCTGGTGTAATTTGCTCCGCTGCTTGATTGAAACAATAATATGCGGCTGCACTCAAGTTTTTCTCTTAAGTGGAAAGAATATCTAGGCTTTTAAGTTATCCAATTGCTTCTATTTGTGGCCTAATGTGCTCAAAATGTAGATTAAGCTTCTTACCTTTGATCTGGTCCGTTATTTTTTAGCATTGCTTGCATCTGTTATTTGTTTTGACCATTCATCAAAAAGTTTTTACTTAGATTATTTATGTATTAAGTTTTTATAATCAGCTGTTTCCTTTTCTTTTATAACCATTGGAGGTTCACGCATAATTTATCTCCCTTTTGTTTTTGCTGATACTCGAGAAAAGAAAAATAAGTTAGCTCACTCACATAGCCCACTCTTGAAATTTGTTGCCCTTTTTATACTTCTTATCCAATGTTTTAGTCCTGTCGCAAATTTTCTGTTGATCAACAATCTCTCATATGCTGATTTGATTGGCTGCAGGACAAGCGTAGAGTATATCTTGCATCATTCACATATGGTATGCGCTACACTTCCTTTGGTCGACATTTTACGAAGGTGGACACCCTTTCATTTAATAGGGAAAAATAGTACTTGCAACATAGAAGTAACCAAATGTGCATCAGCCCATTCACAAAGTAACACTTCCATGAAATTCTATGGAAGTCAACAACTTGCAAATTGTTGCTCTGTTCATGCTCGGAGAAAGCTATTCTGGAATCTCCAAATTTACTTAAATCAGTTGCCATATCTAGAAATTCTTCTTATTTTTGTCGAATACAACTTCTTGAAACAAGAAAATGTAGGACATATGGATTTCATCAATCACTACTCTCGTTGTGCCCTTTATACCTCATTATAGGTCAGATTTTCTTAATTACAAAAAGATGGATGTTTTCATTTCCTTAGCTTCCTTACTCGGCTTTTTACTGAGGCTAACATCTTTCACATTTATACGAAGTAGCGAATTTAGACGTTCATTGGGTCAGCCCAGTAGGTCTCAGTCAGTTTCTTTGTAGTAATGAGAAAATTGGTCCCTTTCATCTGATTGCTTTTGTTTACATTGGATCTTGATTTTGACGTATACATGCTACCATCTAATCTAATCTTTATACAGAATTTCAATCCCTCAGGAGGAAGCTCGCCAATCATATTGCCGATCAGATACAAATCAGCATACAAATCAGCACGATCTTCTAGATTCAAAATTTTCTCAAGCATCAAGGTGGAAACAAACTACTAAGCATTACGTTTCTTACCATGTCACCATACAGAGCCTGTCAACAATCTGTGCCCAAGGATGTATCATTAAAATTTGTACTTCACCCATAGAATCATACAGAAATATTCTATGGGTGACGTGCAAATTTTAATGATACATTCTTGGGCGCAGATTGTTGACAGGCTCAATTGGTATGTTCGGGATGGTGACATGGTAAGAAACGTAATTTGTTTCCACCTTGATGCTTGAGAATTTTGAATCTAGAAGATCGTGCTGATTTGTATGTGATCGGCAATATGATTGGCGAGGTTCCTACTGAGGGATTGAAATTCTGAATTGCTTTGCTTGAGCTTATATTTCTTCAAATGAATCTGACAATCATCATGCTGATTTGTATGTGACCGTTGCTGCGTTGGATATTACTTTGGTAATTGCTCGTGAGAAATGGTGTGGAGTCGAGCCTCTGTTTAGGCCATCCACATATCAAGTTGTGTCGTTCATTTATTTTACATTTCCCTGATTTGTGGCTATGAATGGAAAATTATTGGAGTAAAAATTGGGCATTGTTCCGTAACTCGAGCTAGTCTGTGGAAGTGAATAAGTTGGAGGTCGATAGGGGGATAGTGATGGCGTATGTTGTTGGTCGAGCGGTGATAAATGAATAGGGCAGTTGATGATGAAAATATTGTGATAAATGAAGGCAATTGATGGTGAGATATGCATGCTTAATGTACTGATATTTTGGGGGGACGAGATTTGATTGTTGGTGTTCTGATGCGGTAAGTTTTAGTCATGGTTTTGTGTGTTCTCAATTCACTAAAAGGAAGACAATGGGTACAGAAAATATAGATAAAAAGGACAAATAAGATAATAGTAGTGAACTAGGGATGCTTTGAGCTTTCGAAGGTGGAGATCAGTTTAATCTTTGGACTTGTGCTCGTTTAGGTGGATTTTTTTGTTGATAATTTGAAAGTTTTAATTCGTGAGCTTGATAAGAAATAAACCTGGGAATGGTGAACTTGATGAATTTTTTTTTTTTTAGATCAGGAAGGAGACGAAGGGTTCCAAAGAGACAAAGAAAGAGAGGAAACAAAGAATAATAAGCAGAATATAATGGTTGTACATGTGATGTAGGAATGTATGGAAAGTTGTAGGGACAAGTATGCGCGTCTTCTGGATTTAGGGGCTGTATTTGTAAAAGGAAATAGGGAAAGAATGAAAGAGGAAAAGACTAGTGCGTTTTGCGGTGAAAAACTAATAAAGAAAATGAGAGAAAAAGATAAATAATAAAAAATAGATGAAAACGATTTTGTTCATATACACATGTCCAGGAAAGTTTTCCAAAATAAATAAGACAAAGAATATTTAGAGGGAGCTCATGTAGTTCATAGAAGATCATGGAATGAGTTAGCAAAAGGAAAAATAAAATAAAAATACAAAAAAAAATCCAATTTTTTTTAAAAAGTGGAAAAATAGTTTGAAAAATAGGCCTTGATTAGGTTGTTACATTGTATTAGACATATGTTTAGTTTCATTTAGATGATACACACGTGGTTTAGGAGAATTCATGATATTTCTTTTGTTTAATTTTAGTTAGAATACTTCTTTAAAAAAATTCATGATTATCCTATGCATTAACACTAACCATTTGCGATCCATCGATCATTTGATCATTTTCAACATTAAAACTGTGACCATGATGTGGATATAAAGCAATCTTCTTGGTTTTTACTCATTTGAGATATGAACACGCACATGCTTAATCTGTCGCGGAGCATTAACCCACGAGCCCGAACTAGTAATCATAGTTTTACAATAACTATTCACTGGAAGCTGATAGACTCTCAATTTAAGTCGAGACCTAGAGCAAAATCCTAAAAAAAATCACCGTTGTTGGTTTGTTTGGTACTGACGAAGATCCTATACTACTTGCATTTGCGTAGAGATGGATGGATTCACAGACCGCAAAAAACCTCAACCATCACGACTGCGTACATGATAAGGAAGGAGAAGACCACAAAAACCAACAGCACACGACAAGCTTGGTTGTCGAACCTCCCACGTCCCGACGATGTCCTCCACCAATAGGACACGACACCAAGATTGTCGTGTCCTATTGGTGGAGATTGCCGAAACGTGGGAGGATCCGACAACCCAAGCTTGTCGTGTCTGTTGTTTTTTGTGGTCTTGTCCGTCCTTGTCATGTAGCAGTTTGGCGGGTGTGATGGTTGAGGTTTTTTGCGGTTTGTGAATCCATTTCTCTACGCAAATGCAAGTAGTATATGATCTTGTCTTCACCAAACAAACCAACAATAATGGTGATTTTTTTAGGGTTTTGCTCTACGTCTCAACTTAAATCGATAGTCTCTCAGCTTCCAGTGGATAGTTATTTGTACAAATATGATCATGGTGTTCAGTGAAATGAAATGTGAGCTGATCTTGGTTCTGTCTATTTTCTTTTTCTTTTCCTGATCAATATTGTGCATTCAATCCGATTTTTTTCTCTAATTTTTAGTACCAATGCGGATTTATATCCATGATTACTAGTTCGGTCTCCTGGGGGTTAATGCTCAGCAGCAAATGAAGCATGAGCGTGTTCATATCTCAAATAAGTAAAAACCAGGAAGATTGCTTTGTATCCGTGAAAGAATATGAACGTGAATTTGATCGCTCACATCATTGGTGTGGCGATTTGTATTATATTTATAACATGTACAGAAGATTTCACAATAGGTAAGAATATACAACATCGGCGCAAATCATGGAAGATTTGCTCTATCAACGAAATTGGCGCAAATCATGGAAGATTGGCTCTATCAACAAAATCAGCACAAATCATGGAAGATTTGCTTTATCACACCCCCTCAAGCGAAACGGTGGTGGTGTCAGTGTGAGCTTGTCGTGCATAATAAGAAACCTGGATATTGATAGAGGCTTTGTCATGACATCAGCCATTTGCACCTGTGTAGGAATGAAGCGAACTTCCAACTGTTTCTTACTGATTAATTCACGAACAAAATGATAGTCAATTTCCATGTGCTTGGTTCGTACATGGAAGATCGGGTTTGCGGCCAAATATATTGCCCCTACATTATCACAAAGAACAAGTGGTGACTAATGAAGAGTGCATCAAAGATCTTGGAGGAGTTGTAATAGCCATAACAATTCAGAGGCTGCATTAGCCACCCCTTTGTATTCCGATTCAGTACTGGATTGAGCAATAGTTGGTTGCTTTTCAGAACTCTAGGAAACCAAGTTGGGACCAAAATAAATACAATAGCCACTTGTGGACTTTCGGTCATAAAGGAAGCCAGCCCAGTCAGCATCTGTAAATGCAGTGAGGATCAGTTGGTGCATAGTTCGTAAGGTAATCCCATGATGAATAGTAGCTTTAAGATAGCGCAAAATTTGTTTGACGGCTGACCAATGATCCACAGTTGGACAATGCATGAATTGGCACACTTTATTGACAGTAAAGGATAGATCTGGCCTAGTGAGAGTGAGGTATTGCAATACCTCTACCGTACTCCGATATGTGGAGGCATCAGTCAGTGGTTCACCACTTTGCTTCGACAACTTAGAAGTCAAGGGAGCCATAGGCAATATGCAAGGTTTTGCATCGACCATGCCTATGCGAGTGAAAAGAGCAGTAGCATACTTAGATTGAGTTAGGGAGAGCCCAGTAGAGGATCTGTGGGCTTCGATGCCAAGAAAGTAGGATAAATTTCCCAAATTAGTGATTGCAAACTCAGTGCCAAGATGAGTGATTAATTCGGTGATGGGGGAAGTAGAGCTCCCAGTAATGATGATGTCGTCAACATAGATGAGAAGAATTAGAATATGATAAGATCTATGTTGAATGAATAATGAAGAGTTGGCAGTGGAGGCCACAAATTCGATAGATAACAAGTATGAACTTAGTCGAGAAAACCAGGCTCTTGGAGCTTGTTTTAGCCCATATAGAGCTTTCTGAAGACGACATACATGGCCAGGATAACGCGAATCAACAAATCCTTGGGGCTGCTTCATGTAGACTTTTTCTTTAATGGTGCCATGGAGAAATGTATTCTTGATGTCCAATTAGCGTAGAAACCAATTATATGTAATGGCTAAGGAGAGAAAAACTCGGATTGTTGTCGGTTTGACAACTGGACTGAAAGTTTCATCATAGTCCAACCCAGCCTATTGAGTAAAACGCTTCGCAACGAGCCATGCTTTGTATCTATCAATTGAGCCTTGGTTTTAAGGCGATAAATCCACTTGCTGTTGACCACATTCAAAATGGCACTTGGGAGCCAGTTCCCAAGTGCCATTTTGAATGAGAGCATTAAATTCGCTGGCCATAGCTTGTTGCAAGTTAGGGTCTTTGTTTGCAACAGAAAAACAAGTGGGTTCACTTGATGCCAGGCTTGAGTGAAAACAAGAATACGGTGGGTGCTTAGTGGTGAGAAAAACCTTTGGTTTACGGATGTTATTTTTTAGACAAGTGACCATTTGATAGGTAGAAGTTGATGGTTGAGGATTGGAAGATGGTAAGTGTGGAGCTTCTAGAGAGGAGGATCCACAAGGAAATGTTGGAGTAGATGATAGTTGAAGTTGTGATGAGAAGTTGCCCATGATATTAGATGGATTTAAAGGAATTGATGTAGTAGTGGACACCCCCTGAAGTTGTGAGGGCTTAGTAGAGGAATAACCAATTCAAATAGGGTTACTTGGTGATGGTGATGACGATTCACCAGATTGTGATTTAGCGAATGAGAACAAGTGCTCCTGGAAAACCACATGGCGAGAGACATATATTCGGCCAGTGCTACGATGGAGACAACGATATCCACAATGATGAGGAGAATAGCCAATAAAAATACATTGCATTGTTCTATCATCAAGTTTATAGCGAGTATAAGGGCGCAGCCAATGGTAGTAGACACATCCAAAAACACGCAACTGTAGATAATCGGGTTTCTGGCCAAATAATTTCTCATAAGGAGACAATCCACCCAACACCGTTGTAGGCATGCAGTTAATCAGAAAGACTGCGATGAGGAAAGCATCAGTCCAATATAGACGAGGAATAGAAGCTCGAGTAAGCAATGTAATGCCAGTTTCTACAACGTGACAGTGTTTGCACTCTGCCCGACCATTTTGTTCCTGCGTGTGCAGGCATGAGAGACGATGCAGGATGCCATGAAGACGAAGATAAGGATCAAATTTCTTATACTCACCCCCTCTGTCAGTTTGAAGGGCCTTGATCTTACAGTTAAAGTATTTTTCCACTTGGGATTTAAATTGCACAAAAGTAGAGAGACCATCAGATTTCACAGTAAGTGGAAAAAGCCATGTGTATCCATTGTAGGCATCAATAAAAATGATGTAATAACGAAAACCATTCACTGACGTAACGGGAGAAGGTCCCCATAGATCAGAATAAAGTAATTCCAAAGGAGCAATACAAGTGGTAACTAATCTAGTAAAGGGAAGATGATGCGACTTGCCCAAGTGACATGATTCACAGAAACTAGATGATGATGAAGCAGATATCGACAGGCCATGCTTTGAAATAACTGAAGAAGTAATGAGGGCAATCAGATGACCCAAGCGCTCATGCCAAATAGAAGCAAAATCTCGTTCACCGATGTAGCAGGATGAAGCTGGCGGTGATTTATTTGACTACAGAGGTACCTTATTGATGGTACGTGCATTATTAAAACGATAGAGTCCATTCTTACTTTGGCCTTTGAGCAGGAGGTTCCCCGAGGATCGATCCTTGACACAATAGAAAGTAGGATAAAATTCAAATACCACATCGTTATCCTTAATAAATTGAGAAATAGATAGTAGATTCTTCTTGACAGATGGAACATGATAAACATTTCGTAGATTAAAAGAACTGGTAGGAGAATGTAAGATGGAAGAACCGATATGTGATATTTGCAAACCTGACCCATTTGCAGTGGGGATTTGATCGGTGCCAGATTAGTCATTCCTAATGTTCAAATTTGCCATGTCAGCCGTAAGATGATGAGTGGCACCAGAGTCTGGGTACCAGTATGGGTCAAACGACTCGCCAGTTGAAGAGGCATGCATTGCAGATGGAGAGCCAGTATTAAGTTTATAGCCAGGATTAAATCACTAGTAGCATTAGAGAGTTGAATGGCCTGCACGACCACATACCTGACAGATGATTCGAGAATGAGAATAAGTTCCATCATAAAAATTACGACCACGACCTCATCTGCGTCCTCGTGCTCGGCTACGACCTTGACAATTGGAGGGACTATTCCGAACATCATATGATTTGACTGCAACATTCACAATTGGAGAAGACTCTATTGGAGATTCAATGGTGCGGCTTTGAAGAATAATTTCCTGATTGTAAAGAAGGCCGAGGAAGTCATCAATAAGTAGTGGATCAAGACGAGATATAACTGAGATAACCAATGCATCATACTCCAAACCCAGACCACCGAGGATGCTGAGAACTAACTGAGAATCAGAGATGGGATGAGCAGCCTCAGAAAGATGATCCGCAATGTTCTTGGCCTTTTGAACAAAGGCTTCTATGGAAAGGGAGCCCTTCTTTAGAGATCGAAGCTGATACTCCAATTGTATTATGTGAGCTTGAGATTGAGGCACATAAAGTTTCTCAAGTGAAGTCCAGACATAATGAGAAGTCTCAAGACCGACAATGTGTGAGAAACGGATTCAGTAAGAGTAGAGAGGATGCAATAGAGGATGAGTTGATCTTGATAATGCCATGCAGTATGATCCGAATTAACAGTCTCAGTACTATTAGCAATAGTGATAGTAGGTGCCGGACAAGGATATGAGCCATCAATAAAACGAAGATAACCATGAAGACGAAATAATGGAAGAAATTGTGCTCGCCACAGAAGGTAGTTGTTGCGATCTAGCTTGATTTGGAGAACATGGGATATATTGCCGAGAGCAAAGGATGGTTGGGAGGGGGCCAACAAGGATGGAGAGCCAGCAGCGGTGGTAGCGATAATGGTGTTGGAGGATACTGAAGAAGACATTGTAAAGAAGAAGAGAAATAAGACGAAAAAAAAAATTGAGTTGCTCTGATATCATGAACGAATATGAACGTGAATTTGATCGCACACATCATTGGTGTGGTGATTTATATTATATTTATAACATGTACAAAAGATTTCACAAAAGGTAAAAATATACAATATCGGCGCAAATCATGGAAGATTTGCTCTATCAACGTAATCTCCGCAAATCATGAAAGATTGGCTCTATCAACGAAATCGGTACAAATCATGGAGAATTTTCTTTATCATGATTTGCTTTATCAATCCGCATCATGGTCAGAGTTTTAATGTTGAAAATAATCAAATGATCGATGGATCGCAAATGGTTAGAGTTAATGCATAGGTTAACCATGCATTGTTGTGACATCCCGAAATTTCAAGGCCTATTATGTGAATAATATTGGACTATTGGATTTAGTGACATTTATCGGACGCAGGAATCATTCAATCAAAATAGCGTTAGTCGTCGATCGAAGCGTAGTTAATTGTAGCTCGATTAGATTAGTCGCGCCGTAATTAGTCTTCGCCGTATTCCTTCGCGCTCGAGCCAACCCTGAACCAAATATTTTGAACCAGTCCTCAATCATCAAATTACCGAAATACCCTCAGATATTATTCATATAAGCCAGAAACAATTAATACCTAATGACCGTGGGCCCCGCCTCATAAATGCCAAGTCATATCAACCTTTTTGACTTTTGGCTATTTACAAGTTTGCCATTGGACCATTGAAATGACCAAAATACCCTCAAGACCATTTTCTCTCTCCTCTCTCTCTCTTCCCTTTCTCTTCCACGCACGGCAGCCCCATTTTCCCTTTACTACTCACGTTCCACCTTCATCTTCACCATTTCATCATCTTCTTCGCCTTCGCCATCGACCGCCGCCGCCCGCCGCTCGCGCCGCCACCATCCACCGCGCCCCCCAAGTCACCGGCCACCCTCCCGCCGCTCGCTAGCCCCAGCCGCAACTGCTGCCGCCTCTATTCAGCTGCTGTCCAAGCACTGCCGAGCCTCGCCGTCGTCCGCCGAGCTTCGCCGGAGCCACCGAGGAGCCGTCTGACCTTGGCCGAAGCTCCGCCGAGCTTGCCGCCCTCTCGTTGAGCTCCGTTGTCGTCTTTTGGCCATTTTCCAGCCGCCGTTCGTCGTCGTCCGGGTGTCGTTTTGGAAATCCGACACTGTGGTTGCGTCCAGATCGACGAGGAGAGTTCGTAGGGACCACCGCCGGAATTTTTGTGCTCGCCGCCAACGCCGCCGAAAGCTGCTGTCACGGCCGACCGTCGCCGCCAGTGTCGCAGTGAGTTAACCCCTAATCTCTGATTAGGCCGTTAATTGCACTTAATAGGTTAATTAGTTAGTTACCGTAATTAATTAGATAGTTACCGCAGTTAATAGATAGTTACCGTGGTTAGATAGTTAGCTGTAATTAGATTAATAAGTTACCAAAGTTAAATTAAATAGTTACTGTGGTAGATTAATTAGCTGCTGTGGTTAGTTGAATTAACCGTGGTTAGGTGGAATAGTTACCATGGTTAATTGCATGTTGTTGTGCCTAGTTTGTGGCGTCTGATCATGGATCGGACTGAGTGTTGATTGCGCATTAAATGCTGAATGATCACACTAGTGTCCAAATGCCATGTTAAATGGGAATTAAATATTCGCGTGACCAGTTGTGATTTTGAGCATAAAATTGGCTGTGGGCCAGGTTTGATCATGAAATTGGCTGTGGGCCAGATTTGAGCAAGAAAATGGCCGTGGGCCAAGTTTGAACATGAAAATGGCCGTCGGCCAGTTTGAGTATGATGTGAGTGTGATTGCATCAAAATGAGGTTTGGCTTGAGAGCCGATTTTAAGCACGAGGTCACGCAGTAGTTTCACCGTGTCACCCGAACGTAACTGGGGGCACAAGCGATACCATTGTTGGCATGGGTCGCTACCTGGTAAGTCTGTATGCCGGCGATGTATCGTCCGGGATTCCACGGCTTATTGGTTGCCTTTCAGTCCGTGCCGGCGACGGACCGCTCGGATAACACGGTTGATGAGATGCCGGCCGCAACTTGTGTTGGTCCGTAATCCCTCCTGGAATTATTCCTAGTGTGCTCGCCTTAGGGAATTTGAGGAAGCCATCGGATGCCGTCGCTGTTAACGTTATGGGACGGCGCCCGGTTAATCCGGAAGAGTACTAGCAGCGAGACTGTGCATTGGCGAGAATGGGGTATCTCTTGGCTGGCTGACCGAAACGCGTTTGTTGCATTGTAAATGATTTTAGCTGAACGTTCTGGTTGATTGGTTGATTCACTATTTATTTATTGGCATAATATATCTGTCGTATGGCTCAAGACTAGGTACGTTACATGTGATTGTTGTTCTGGATGTTGGGATTAGTTCGCTAGATTGGTTAGGCTGTGATCAACATCCTAATCGGACTTAGGCGTTGACCCGTTGAGATTCATATCTCATGCGCTTGGCTGATCGCCTTTCAAGTCCTCGAGATGGCCACATGCCACGTTACGTATGGCGTCCCGATCGAACTAACGACGGTACTTCATCGCCGTCACGTCGCCAATTCTGAGGATGTATGGGAACAGCATGTCACGACAGTCTGGGTTGACGAGGGGTTACCACACTATGTGGCACACCTCTTTAAGGCCTGGTTCATGTGTCAGGCTGGTGTTCCCATAGGACCGATTCGGGGGTTTGATGTACCCCTGGGTGCGGGTCCAATCGTCCAGACTTGGGCCGCAACGGAGGCTGAAATGCCGGAGGGGGAGATCGTGGACCCAAATCTGAGTTCGTCGGAGGAGGACCCAGATTTGCCACCTGGTTATCAGGGTTGACCCGGTGTTGTTGGCCCGGGGTTTTGTGCAGTTGTGGAGGAGCTTTGGAGGCAGTTTGTTTATAGTCGGTAATGTAGGAGTAGTGTATCGGCTGTAGTGCGCCCTGACCCGACCCTGTATCTTTTTGTGGGTCTAAGGGGATCGGTCTAAGAAGGACTTGTGTAAATTATGTGTTTTTCTTGTGAACTAATCAAGCATATAAATAAAAAGGGTTTGTTGTTGTTTGTTGTCTTTCCTATTTGTCTATCCATGTTGTTTGTTGTTCGGGGTTGTTATGCGCTTCCGCATGTGTTTAATTATAAGATAAAAAGAAATGGGTCAATGATCTGCCTAGGACATCATCCTTTGACCTGACGTTTGGAAGGGATGGTAGCTCGCCCGGGATTCGGGATGTGACATTCCTGTTTTGGTATCAGAGCATGGTTTGTGGAGTGACAAGGTGCGATGGGTTTGGGATAGTCAATAGGATTGAAACCCTGTGCTTGTGTGTGCTATTTGATTGCTGTTTTGATAGTAAACCTGAGTTCTCATTACGTGTTGCTTTGGGCAAGCAGGAGTCCTTACGATCCTGTAGGATGAGCAGCCGTAGTCGGAGAGCGCCCCGAGGTAGGGCAACCCAGGTGGATCCCGAAAGGGAAAGGGATCGTGTTCCAAGAGTGCCCAGGGAAAGGGTAGCTCCAGTTGTTCCTGAAGCGGTTGAGAACCGCATTCCTGTAGCTCGCAGAGGTAGAGGAAGGGCCGCCAGAGGAAAACCCAGAGTGGGTAGGGTGGATGAACCGAAAATGCTCGAAGGAGTGGCAGTTCATGCAGATCCTAGAGTGGACGGGATCCTGCAAGCGTTGGAAGCCATGGGTAACCTGATGGGGCAGAAAATGAGGAACCAAGCTACAGCTGCCATTCTACAGGAGGGTGGGTCATTTGAGGAGGGGATCCGCAGACCGCAGACTCAAAGATTACAGGAGCAGTTTATGAAGCTTAAACCGCCGAGGTTTTCGGGAATTGGTGACCCGGAAGATGCAACCTCATGGATGGAGGATTTGGAGAAGGCATTTGCCTTGTTAGAATGTTCCGAGGAAGAGAAGGTAACGCTGGCTGTCTACCAACTGCAGGGTAACGCTAGCTCGTGGTGGAAGGCCACGCAAGGAAGTGTGTTTCCCGGAGGTGCGATCCCGGAGTGGGGTGCCTTCGCGGAAGCCTTCAACAGCAAGTACTTCTCAGATTGTGCGCGAGAGCAGAAGATGGATGAGTTTCTGCATCTTCGTCAGAATCAGTCGTCGGTAGACCAATATGAGGCAAAGTTTGCCGAGCTGTCCAAGTATGCACCGAGGATGGTAGAGAACCCTTAAGATAGGGCAAGAAGGTTCATAGACGGGTTGAAGCCGGAGATCAAGAGCGTGTTAGTGCCGTTCAACTTGAGGAACTACAATGAGCTGTATGAGAAAGCTTAGCTGGTAGAAAGGGACGTTGCTGAAAGGGCAACCGCATCTAGATCGCAGTTCGCTCCTGTTGTGAGGGATAACCGAAGATTCGGTAATGGACCAATGATGGGTAACAGGAACCCCATCCCGCCTAACAGGAGGAACTTCGTTGGAAAGTCGACGTTCCGCCCCGACATTGTGTGCCCGATTTGTCGGCAGAAGCATGGGCCTGGTTCGTGCCCAAGGAGGTCAGATGCATGTTTTGATTGTGGCAAGCATGGCCACCAAGTCAGAGATTGTCCTCAAAGACAGATGGGAGGACAGATCCAACAAGGAGGTCCGATGCGAGGTAATATTCCGCAGAACTTTCAGAACCGACCGCTTGTGCAAGGAAGGGTGTTTGCTGTCACCCGAGAAGAGGTGAAGGACTCGCCGACCGTTTCAGGTACGGTCTTATTGCATAACCAAGTAGCTTATCCATTGTTTGATTCAGGAGCTTCCCACTCCTTTGTTGCTGCACAGTTTGTTAAGCTAGCTGGCATGAGTACAGAACTGTTGAGATCAACTGTTAGGATATCTACACCTCTTAAGGATAATGTTATGGCTGCAGTAGGATGTCCTAATTGTAGGCTGGTTGTAGATGGTCATGAGGGAAAGATAAATCTAATTGTGCTAGCTTTGTTTGATTTCGATTTGATTGTTGGTATGGACTGGCTCACTGAGCAAAGAGCTGTTTTGGATTGTCATAGTAAGACTATCCTGTTTAACCCATTGAATGAGGTTAGTTTCAAGTTTGTTGGAAACCGAGGGGGAACTTCAATCCCCTTAGTTTTGTCGCTGGAAGCGACTCGGTTGTTGGATGGAGGTTGCCAAGGTTATCTGGCGTCTGTTGTAGATGTGTTGGCTGAGGAGTTAAGGCTGGAGGATATTGCTGTAGTAAGGGAGTTCCCTGATGTTTTTTCGAAGGAGTTATCTGGATTGCCGCCAGAAAGGGAAATAGAGTTTGTGGTTGAGTTAGCCCCTGGTATGGAGCCAATCTCAAAAGCACCATATCGGATGGCGTTGTCGGAACTCAAGGAACTGAAGGTGCAGATGTGGGAGTTGTTGGATGAAGGATATATCCGTCCAAGTGCATCTCCATGGGGAGCGCTTGTTTTGTTTGTGAGGAAGAAGGATGGATCACTTCGTCGGTGCATCGACTACCGTCAGCTCAACTAGGTGATTGTCAAGAATAAGTATCCGTTGCCAAGGATTGATGATATGTTTGACCAACTTCAAGGAGCTTCGGTATTCTCCAAGGTCGACTTAAGGACGGGATACCACTAGCTAAGGATCAAAAGGGAGGATGTACCGAAGACGGCTTTTAGGACGCACTATGGTCACTATGAATTCACAATGTTGCCGTTTGGTCTAACAAATGCTCCAGCTGCTTTCATGGACTTAATGAATAGGGTATTCAGTGAGTATTTGGATAAATTCGTCATAGTATTTATCGACGATATTTTGGTGTACTCTAAGAGCCATGAGGAACATGAACAACACTTGAGGACAGTGTTAGAAACTCTTCGGAAACACGAGTTGTTTGCTAAGTTTAGCAAATGCGAGTTTTGGCTAGCTCGCGTTGCCTTCCTTGGTCATATAATTTCTGGAGAAGGGATATCAGTAGACCCAACCAAGATTGAAGCTGTTATGGATTGGCCGAGACCAACGTCAGTGACAGAAGTGCGAAGTTTCTTGGGTCTGGCAGGCTACTATAGACGTTTCGTGGAAAGGTTCTCCGCGATAGCTTTGCCGTTGACACGTCTGCTGAAGAAGGACGAGAGATTTGAGTGGACAGACAAGTGCGAGCGTAGTTTCCAAGAGCTTAAGTAGAAGCTAACTATGGCTCCTGTTTTGACAATACCGTCTAGTCCTAGAGGTTATGAGATTTACAGCGATGCTTCCTTCAAGGGATTACGTTGTGTGCTTATGCAACATGGGAGAGTAGTTGCATACGCTTCTCATCAGTTGAGACCACATGAGTTGAATTATCCGACGCACGATCTGGAGTTAGCAGCGATCGTGTTTGCTCTTAAGATTTAGAGACACTACCTGGTAGGAGAAAGGTTCCAAGTCTACACCGATCATCAAATTTTGAAGTATCTGTTCTCTCAGAAGGAGCTGAACATGAGGCAGCGCCGTTGGATGGAACTTCTCAAGGATTATGACTGCGAGATCTTGTACCATCCGAGAAAGGCTAACAAAGTTGCCGATGCGCAGAATCGGAAGTCAGCGATTGCCCAGTTGATGGTCCGAGAGTGGCGTCTTCTGGAGGAGGTGCGAGATTCAGAGTTTAAGTTGGAGGTAGGCCGTCTGTCGAGTTTGATGGCTACGTTGAGGATCGAGCCGGAGGTGCAAGCGAGGATTAAGATATTGCAATCGACGGATCCTACCATTTAGAAAGTCCTTCAGGAGGGCTCAGAGAAGAGGAAATAAGATTTTCAAGTAGTTGAGGATGGAATATTGAAGTTTAGAGGGCTTTTGTGTGTGCTGGCTGATGAGAGTCTTAGGGAAGAAATCTTATCGGAGGCATATCGTAGCAGCTACAGTGTCCATCCGAGAAGTACGAAGATGTACCAGAATCTGAGGTAGTATTACTGGTGGAGTGGCATGAAGAACGACATAGCCAAGCATGTGGCGAGATGTCTGACGTGCCAGCAGGTTAAAGCTCAGCATTGTAAGCCTGGAGGGTTGTTACAGTTGCTTGAGATTCCGGAATGGAAGTGGGAGCACATCACGATGGATTTCGTGACAAGTTTGCCGAGGAGCCAAAGGGGCAATGATTCAATTTGGGTCATAGTGGACAGATTGACGAAGTTAGCACATTTCGTCCCTGTGAGAAAGGACTTCGCTTTAGACAGGTTAGCAGAAATTGTATGTACGTCTAATTGTACGCCTGCATGGTGTACCAGTGACGATCACGTCAGATCGTGATCCCAGGTTCACGTCTACCTTTTGGAAAAGCTTGCAGACTGCATTGGGAACGAAGCTGCAGTTCAGTACGGCTTATCATCCACAGACGGATGGCCAGTTTGAAAGGATAATTCAGACGCTTGAGGATATGTTGCGGGCATGTGTATTGGATTTCAAAGGCAACTGGGAAGGAAGCTTCATTTGGTTGAATTCGCCTACAACAACAGCTATCAGCAGAGTATCAAAATGGCGCCTTTCGAAGCGTTGTATGGCAGGCCTTGTAGAATGCCAGTCTATTGGGACGAAGTAGGTGAGAGGAAAATCACCGGTCCTAAGTTAGTACAGCAGTCTTTGGACACAGTGAAAATCATCAGAGAAAGACTGAGAACAGCTCAGAGCCGTCAGAAGAGTTATGCCGACAAGCGACGCAGATCGTTGGAGTTTCAAGTCGGTGATCATGTCTTCTTGAAGGTGTCGCCTATGAGAGGGACATCTCGTTTTGGCAAGAAAGGAAAGTTAAGCCCGAGGTATGTTGGGCCGTTCGAGATCTGAGAGCGGATTGGAAATCTGGCTTATCGTCTCGCGTTGCCACTGAGACTTGCTCAGGTACATGACGTATTCCATGTATCTATGTTAAGGAAGTACGAACCGGATCCAGCTCACATCCTGAGTTTCGAAGAGATTGAAGTGGATGAACGTGTATCGTACGTGGAACGTCCAGTGAGGATCGAAGACTGGAAAGAGCAAGTTCTACGAAACAAGACAATCCCGTTGGTGAAGGTTGTTTGGAAACATCATGGAACCGAGGGAGCGACGTGGGAAAGTGAAGAGTCAATGAAGAGTAGGTATCCTTTTCTTTTTGAGGTGGTGTAATATTTTAATTTCGGGGACGAAATTTCCCAAGGGGGGAAGAGTTGTGACGTCCCGAAATTTCAAGGGCTATTATGTGAATAATATTGGACTATTGGATTTAGTGACATTTGTCGGACGCAGGAATCGTTCAATCTGAAAAACGTTAGTCGTCGATCGAAGCGTAGTTAATTATAGCTCGATTAGATTAGTCGCGCCATAATTAGTCTTTGCCGTATTCCTTCGCGCTCGAGCCAACCCTGAACCAAATATTCTGAACCAGTCCTAAATCATCAGATTACCGAAATACCCTCAGATATTATTCATATACGCCAGAAACAATTAATACCGAATGACCGTGGGCCCCGCCTCATAAATGCCAAGTCATATCAACCTTTTTGACTTTTGGCTATTTACAAGTTTGCCATTGGACCATTGAAATGACCAAAATGCCCTCAAGACCATTTTCTCTCTCCTCTCTCTCTCTCTTCCCTTTCTCTTCCACGCACAGCAGCCCTATTTTCCCTTTGCTGCTCACGTTCCACCTTCATCTTCACCATTTCATCATCTTCTTCGCCTGCGCCATGGACCGCCGCCGCCCGCTGCTCGCTAGCCCCAACCGCAACTGCTACCGCCTCTGTTCAGCTGCTGTCCAAGCACCGCCGAGCCTCGCCGTCGTCCGCCAGATTCGCCGGAGCCATCGAGGAGCCGCCGGACCTCGGTCGAAGCTCCGCCGAGCTTGCCGCCCGCTCGTTGAGCTCCGCCGAGCTTGTCGTCGTTTAGCCGTTTTCCAGCCGCCGTTTGTCGTCGTCCGGGTGTCGTTCTAGAAATCTGACACAGTGGTTGCGTCCGGATCGACGAGCAGAGTTCGTAGGGACCGCCGCCGAAATTTTTGTCGTCGCCGCCGCCCTTCACCGATTGCCGCCCACCGGCACCGCCAGTGTCGCAGTGAGTTAACCCATAATATCTGATTAGGCCGTTAATTGCACTTAATACGTTAATTAGTTAGTTACCGTAATTAATTAGATAGTTAACTATGGTTAGATTAATTAGTTACCATAGTTAAATTAAATAATTACTGTGGTAGATTAATTAATTGCTGTGGTTAGTTGAATTAACCGTGGTTAGGTGGAATAGTTACCATGATTAATTGCAAGTTGTTGTGCCTAGTTTGTGGCGTCTGATCGTGGATCGGACTGAGTGTTGATTGCGCATTAGATGCTGAATGATCACACTAGTGTCGAAATGCCAATGTAAATGGGAATTGAATATTTGCGTGACCAATTGTGATTTTGAGCATGAAATTGGCTGTGGGCCAAGTTTGAGCATGAAATTGGCTGTGGGCTAGGTTTGAGCATGAAAATAGCCGTGGGCCAAGTTTGAACATGAAAATGGCCGTCGGCCAGTTTGAGCATGATGTGAGTGTGATTGCATCAAAATGAGGTTTGGCTTGAGAGCCGATTTTTAGCGCGAGATCACGCAGTAGTTTCACCGTGTCACCCTAAGGTAACTGGGGGCATAAGTGATACCATTGTTGGCATGGGTCGCTGCCTGGTAAATCTGTGTGCCGGCGACGTACCGTCCGGGATTCCACGGCTTATTGGTTGCCTGTCAGTCCGTGCCGGCGACGGACCGCCCGGATAACACGGCTGATGAGATGCCGGTCGCAACTTGTGTTGGTCCGTAGTCCCTCCTGAAATTATTTCTGGTGTGCTCGCCTTATGGAATTTGAGGGAGCCATCGGATGCCGTCGTCGTTAACGTTGTGGGACGACACCCGGTTAATCCGAAAGAGTACTAGCAGCGAGGATGTGCTTTGGCGAGAGTAGGGTATCTCTTGGTCGGCTGACCGGAACGAGTTTGTTACATTGTAAATGATTTTGGTTGAACGTTCTGGTTGATTGGCTGATTCACTGTTTATTTATTGGCATAATATATCTGTCGTATGGCTCAAGACGAGGTACGTTGCATGTGATTGTTGTTCTGAATGTTGAGATTAGTTCGCTAGATTGGTTAGGCTGTGATCAACGTCCTAATCGAACTTAGGTGTTGACCCGCTAAGATTCATATCTCATGCGCTTGGCTGATCGCCTTTCAAGTCCTCGAGATGGTCGCACGCCACGTTAGGTTTGGCGTCCCAATGGAACTAACGACGGTACTTCATCGCCGTCACGTCGCCAATTCTGAGAACGTATGGGAACAGCATATCACGATAGTCTGGGTTGATGAGGGGTTACCACACTATGTGGCACACCTCTTTAAGGCCTGGTTCATGTGTCAGGCTGATGTTCCCATAGGACCGATTTGGGGGTTTGATGTACCCCTGGGTGCGGGTCCAATCGTCCAGACTTGGGACGCAACGGTGGCTGAAATGCCGGATGGGGAGATCGTGGACCCAGATCTGAGTTCGTCGGATGAGGACCCAGATTCGCCACCTAGTTATCAGGGTTGACCCGGTGTTGTTGGCTCGAGGGTTTTGTGCAGCTGTGGAGGAGCTTTGGAGGTCGTTTGTTTATAGTCGATAATATAGGAGTAGTGTATCGGCTGTAGTGCGCCCTGACCCGACCCTGTATCTTTTTGTGGGTCTAAGGGGATCGGTCTAAGAAGGACTTGTGTAAATTATGTGTTTTTCTTGTGAACTAATCAAGCATATAAATAAAAAGGGTTTGTTGTTGTTTGTTGTCTTTCCTATTTGTCTATCCTTGTTGTTTGTTGTCCGGGGTTGTTATTCGCTTCCGCATGTGCTTAATTATAAGATAAAAAGAAATGGGTCGATAATCTGCCTAGGACATCATCCTTTGACCTGACGTTTGGAAGGGATGGTCGCTCGCTCGGGGTTCGGGTTGTGACAATTGTTGTTCTTTTTCTTTCTAGAATTGTTAGGATATACCTAAGATCTTAATGAACCCATAAATAAAATATTACTTGAATAATTAACGACATCAAATGATCTTTAGGGTCCATAATTGGTAAAGAAATCAGTTTGGTCACTTAGATGAACGTCCTAACTTAAGTTTGGGGTGCCGGAAGGGCGCTTATTATTTAATTGATGTAATGAAGTCTCCGAACCTCGAAAACTCTAATTGCTTAGAAAGTGACCCATCACTCGTTTAGTTTCTAACTGACCCCAATAGGCTAGTGTGACTCCCGTCTCAAAAAGAATATCTTAGGCTTAAAATGCTTGGGAGACCCTACACCTAATTGAGGGGTGTCGACTCGCCTTTTGGGCATTACCTCTAAAGAAAAAAAAAGGATTGAAGAAACTTTTTAATTTATATTTCGTTTCTTTTTCTTCTTTTCTTCTGGGTTAAATGTGGAAGGGAGAGAGTGAAATAGAAAAATCTGTTTCCCGAAATAAAAGAGCAGGAATTAGAGAAACAGGAGTCTACCGAAGAGGCCCTTAGTCCGCGTTTGTCATCATTGTCCAACAACAGTGCATTATTGGTGCCAATGATGAAGAGAGAAATGGTTTTTGGCGCTCTTTGCGATGCAACATCTATCACACTCATTTTTGAAACTCGATCGAAATCGGATTCTTCACTTCAAGCTTTTCATCATTCGATAACTGCAACCACATTGAAGCTAAGGTAGTTTTTAGAGTGAGTCGAAAATATGTGGGAATTATCTAATAATTGGTGCATTAGGTTAAAAATTTCCAGTCCCAGTCTTTCTACTTGCAAATCTATAATGTGTTGATGGTGTCATTTAAGTAATTCAAAGTTTCCTACTTTCAGCTTTGGGGAGGTTACCACTGATAAGTCTCATGGCCCCATTTCTCCATACTCATGAAATAATGCACTATTGCTGGACAATGATGACGAACACAGACCAAGAGGTTCTTCTATTTCGGTTATAGGAACTAATTGTGCTATGACATAAATCTACACCTGTAATTTTCAGTAAACTTTCGTGGTAGTTTTTTTTTTTTATTACAGAAAGGACTCCTTTTGCTGTAAACAGTTTGTACGCACATGAGACATACAATATATTTTATTTAGATAAATGTACATATATTTGTGACATATTTTATACCTTACATTCGATCATGTAAGATGTAACTTGTTATTTATCACTCTAATATGAAACATTTGATGATATCACATCATGTTCATACAAATAAACATATTGTTCCTTTGATTTCTCTAATACGAATACGATCGGGTCACTGAACAAAAATGGTGTACAAAATTTTAAATATACATTATCCCAATTTAATATGCATGTTCTTCTCAATTGTAGAATAGATGGGATAAACTTGGGATAAGACTCTCTTCCAGACACCTTTATATCTCTTTCGTTTGGAAGCAGAGCTGATAGGCATGCGTATAGGTGGTGGTCGAGAAAAGCGCTCTCATCTAACTGACGACGGATGCACTTATTAAGTAGATTCTTGGGGGCATTTGTAAGAGGCATAGGATTCACAGCCTTAGAGCACTAGAGAAAAAAAAAAATTCCTCTCTCGAAATATCTCTAGAAACCATGACTCTCTTCTTCGCCGGCACCAATTGACACTGACACCTGCCATTTGCCACCTCCGATTGCCGTACCACCGGTCATTGGCCACCATTGATACAAAGAGAAAAAAAGACCACTTTCGGAATTGCAGAGAGTTGCTATTGCTCCAGATGTCTCTTGAGGAGATGAAGAAAGAGCTTAAAGCCAGGCCAACAGCAGATTTGGTTGATGATTTACGCAATAAAGTGATGATTTTTTTAGGTATATGCAAGTACCTGATATGATGACTGATGATGTCGAAAGATAGCTTCATCTAATTCTCGGAAATACAGCTTCATCGTGGAAATTAGCAACACTGTGCAACTCCAAAACTGATGGTCTATCTTCTCTTAGTATTAATGGTGGCCAACAACTGGTATTATGGGGATTGAAGGTGTTAAAAGGCAGGTGTTGGTGTCAATTGGTGCCGGCGATGAAGAGGGTCATGGTTATTTTGACATATTTCGAGAGAGAACTTTTTATATTATTTTGCTCTGGTGTTCTAAGATTGTGAATTATATGCCACTTACGAATGTCCCCCTAAAATCTCCTTAATAAGAGAATCGCCGTCAATTAGATGAGAGTGCTCATGACGTCCTGAAATTCCAAGCCTTGTAAATTAAATAATATCGGATTTTCGCAATTTGAGTGATAATTATCGGACGCGGAATTGGTTATTCTGAAAGGCTTTGAGTAGCTCCTGAAGCGTAGTTCAATAGGGTTCGCTTAGTCTCGTCGCGCCGTAGATATTAGTATCGTATTCCTTCGCGCCCGAGCCCAACCCTGAACGAAATATCTTCAATAGCCTGAGCCAAATGACAAACTAGTCCTGAATTACTAAATTACCGTTTTACCCTCAGATATTATTCATATATGCCGAACGCCGTAAATGCGGATTTGACCACGGGACCCACTCCACAAATACAAGTCAAAATATCTAATTTTTACTATTCACCATTTTGACTTTGGCTTTTTACCATTTTACCCCTCCCTCTCTCTCTCTCCTCACCCATGGCCGGCCACCCCCCCCCCTCCTTTGCCCTCTCTCTCTCTCATTTTGCCTCTTGGATATCACCACCATCTCCATCTCTCTTTCCCTCTCCTTCACGCGCACCACCGACTGTCGCCCTTGCCGCACACCGTTATCGCCGTTCAGACCGTCGTCGCTCGCCCTAGCCGCCTCGAGGTCGCCGCCCAAGCCCTGTCGCCGTTCGGTTCAGCATTGCGCCGAGCCCCCAACCGCCACTGCCCAGCCGAAGCCGTCGGTGCAGCCGTGTCGCCTCACTGTCGCCCTTTGCCTGTCCTTCAAGCTCGCCGACGTCGTCGCGCCGCGATTCCAGCTGCTATCCGTTGCGGGTTCGTCATTGTCCAAGTGTTGCCGGAGTTCGCCGTCGTCGTAGCCGCGTTCGTGAGGTCGAGACGAGTCCGTTGAACCATTCGCCGCCGATCGCCGTCGATCATTGCCGCCAGTTGCTGAGTGAGTTAACCCCTAATCCCTGATTAGGCCGCTAATTACAGTTAGTAGTTAATTAGACAGTTACCGTAGTTGATTAATTAGTTACCACAGTTAAATTAGATAGTTACCGTGGTTAGAATAGTTAACTATGGTTAGATTAAATAGTTACTGCGGCTAGTTGAATTACCGTGGTTAGGTGTAATAGTTACCATGGTTAATTGTCTGCTTTACCGTGACTAGATTGGACTAGTTTATTAATTATTGTGGAAATAAATAGTATGTGCCTAGATATTTATCTAGAATTAATTAATCAGTACCTGATCGCTGATTGAATTGATTACTGATTTGAATTGAGTGTTGATTGCGCGAATTCGCTAAATAATCACACTCGTGTCGAAATGCCATGTTTAATTGGAAATGAATATTCGCGTGAGCAATTGTATCTTTTGAGCATAAAAAGGGCTGTTAGCCGAGTTTTGAGCATACTTGTGAGTGTGACTACATTGGGCTAATGTGAAGTAAGAATTGACTTGTTTGCCCGGTGTGTTTGTGTGGTCACACGATGGTTATTCGTCTCCCTAACGTAACTGGGGGATATGGGGCGGTACTCTTGATGGGTTCGTCGCCTGATATGTTCGTGCCGGCGACGTACACTCCGGAATCCCACGATATATCGGTTGCATAATAGTTCGTGCCGACGACGTACAGTCCGGAACTACATGACTGATCGGATACCGATCACAGCTTGTAAGTTCCTTATAGGAAATTCCTAGTATGTCCGCCATATGGGTCTTGAGGGGCTATTGGATGCCGTCGCTGGAACGGAGTAGGACGATGCCCGATCCTGTCGGAAGAGTACTAGCAGTGAGGCTGTACTGTGGCGAGAGTGGATGATCCCTTGCATTAATAACCGGAATGCGCATGTTGCATAGTGCTTGAGTGATTGACGCATGTTCTGGTTGTGTACCTTGACCTGTTGTGATTTATTGCCATGAGATATTTGTTGTGTGGCTGAAGGCAAGGTGAGTTGTATGTGGTTGTTTATTGGCTGTTGCGTCGTGTCTCTGTTGGGTAGCTAGAGCATGGCGTGCATCGCACGCTATTGATCTGCCATCACTTGTTGTTGCATGCTTAGGCCGCCTGAGTGAATCAACTTCCTAATCGGACTTAGGCATTGACTCATTGAGATTTATATCTCGTTTGTTGTAGTTAACCGTTTTTACAGGTCCTTGAGTATGGTGACGAGGTACGTGAGGTTCGGAGTACCCATCGATCAGTCCGCCCATATCATTCGTCGTCCGGGTCCAGGTGGAGATTGAGTATGGGAACAACATGTGACAACTGTCTAGGTCGATGAAGGGTTGGCACACTATGCGGCCCATCTCTTCAAGGCTTGGTTCATGCGTCACGGTGATGATCTCTAAGGGCCGATCCGAGGGTTTGAGGGACCCTTGTTGTGACGTCCCGAAATTTCAAGGCTTATTCAATGAATAATATTGGACGGTTGGAATTGAGTGACATTTGTCAGACGCGGAATTGAGTGACATTTGTCAAGACCATTTTCTCTCTCTTCCCTTTTCTCTCTCCTCTCTCTCTCTCTTCTTTCCCTTCCATTCTCACGCACGGCAGCCCACCCCCTCCATCTTCACGCACGTCCATCTTCATCATCTTCATCTTCTTGGCTTGAACCGCCGCTCCACCGCCCGTCGCTCGCACCGCCGTCGCCCGTCGCGTGCCCGCCGAGCCGCCAGCCTCCCTCCCGTCGCCGTGCCGCCCAAGCCGAGCTGCTGCCGCTGCTGTTTGGCTGCTTTCCAAGCGCTGCCCAGCCTCGCCGTTGTCCGCCAAGCTTCACCGGAGCCACCGAGGACCCGCCGGACCTTGGCCGAAGCTCCACCGAGCTTGCCGGCTGCTCGTTGAGCCCCGTTGTCGCCGTTTAGCCTCTGTGCAGCCGCTGTCCAGCCGCCGTTCGTCTTCGTCCGGTTGTTTTTTTGGAAATCCGACACCGTGGTTGCGTCCGGATCGACGAGGAGAGTCCGTAGGAGCGTCGCCGGAAAATTTACCGCCGGCGCCGTCGGCGCCGCCAATTTAGGAGTGAGTTAACCCCTAATCCCTGATTAGGCCGTTAATTGCACTTATTAGATTAATTAATTAGTTACCGTAATTAGATTAAATAGTTACCGCAGTTAATAGATAGTTACCGTAGTTAGATAGTTAACTGTGGTTAGATTAATTAGTTACCATAGTTAAATTAGATAGTTACTGTGGTAGATTAATTAACTACTGTGGTTAGTTGAATTAACCGTGGTTAGGTGGAATAGTTACCATGGTTAATTGCATGTTGTTGTGCCTAGTATGTGGCGTCCGATCGTGGATCGGACTGAGTGTTGATTGCGCATTAAATTGCTGAATGATCACACTAGGGTCGAAATGCCATGTTAAATGGAAATTGAATATTTGCCTGACCGATTGTGATTTTGAGTGTGAAAATGACTGTGGGCCAGGTTTGAGTGTGAAAATGGCCGTGAGCTAGGTTTAAGTGTGAAAATGGCCGTGGGTCAGGTTTGAGCATAAAATTGGCCGTGGGCCAAGTTTGAGCATCAAAAATGAGATTTGGCTTGAGAGCCGGTTTTAAGCGCGAGGTTACGCAGTTGTTTCACCGTGTCACCCTAACGTAACTGGGGGCACAGGCGATACCCTTGTTAGCATGGGTCGCCGCCTGATAAGTCTGCGTGCCGGCGACGTACAGTCCGGGATTCCACGGCTTATTGGTTGCCTGTCAGTCCGTGCCCGGCGACGGACCGTCCGGATAACACGGCTGATGAGACGCCGGTCGCAACTTGTGTTGATCCGTAGTCCCTCCTGGAATTATTCCTGGTATGCTCGCCTTAGGGGTCTTGAGGGGGCTATCGGATGCCGTCGCCGTTAACGTTGTGGGACGACGCCCGGTTAATCCGGAAGAGTACTAGCAGCGAGGCTGTGCTTTGGCGAGAGTGGGGTATCTCTTGGCCGGCTGACCGGAACGCGTTTGTTGCATAGTGCATGAGTATTGCTGAGTGTTCTGGCTAATTGGTTTATGCATTGTTTATTCCTTATCATGTCGTATCTGTCGCATGGCTCCAGGCGAGGTACGTTGCATGTGATTGTTGTTCTGGATATTGGGTTTAGTTCGCTAGAATGGTTAAGCTGTGAATCAACGTCTTAATCGGACTTAGGCGTTGACCCGCTGAGATTCATATCTCATGCGCTTGGCTGATCGCCTTTCAGGTTTTCGGGATAACAGTGCGAGGTGAGCTGTGGAGGAGCCTTTTGGAGGTCTACCTTATTTAGTAGTTATTGGTGGTAGTACGCCCTGACCCGACCCGGTATCTTTTTGTGGGTCTAAGGGGATCGGTCCAAGAAGGACTTGTGTAAATTATGTGTGCATTGTGAACTAATCAAGCAAATAATGAAAAGGGTTTGTTGTTGTTTGTTGTGGTTCCTATTCTGTCTATCCCTGTTGTTCGTTGTCCGGGGTAGTATTCGCTTCCGCATGTGCTTAATTATAAGATAAAAGAAATGGGTCGATGATCTGCCTAGGACATCATCCTTTGACCTGACGTTTGGAAGGGATGGTCGCTCGCCCGGGGTTCGGGGTGTGACACTTGTGTTTGACCCCGATCGTCCGAGCCTAGGACCCTTTGGACTTTGATACACCGGACGGGGAGGTGGAGGATCCCGAGTCTGACCCGGAGTCTGATCTAGAGGAGTTCCCTTTCTAGCCTAGTGATGGTGACTAATGATCGTGGACGTGGAGGTCCTTTTTGAAGTTAATTTTTTGTGGTAGTTAGCCCTAGACCCGACCCGGTATCTTTTTGTGGGTCTTAGGAAACGGCCCTGAAGATGGGCTTGTAGGTCGGTTATTTTCCCTAGGCTAACTAGTATATAAATAAAATGGTGGTGTTGTTGTTATATTTCATGCTATCTGTCCCTACTTATTTGTTGTCTGGGATTCTTTATTGCTTTCACTTGCGCTTAACCAAAGATAAAACAAATGGGTCGATGACATGCCTATGATGTTATCCTTTGACCTGACGTTTGGAAGTGTTGTCGCGTGCCTGAGGGTCGAGGCGTGACAGTGCTACTCTCGTCACCACCTACTCGCACGGCTATCAGCTCAGCTTCGAACTGAAAATATAAAGAGAGAGATCTGGAAGACATTGTCATACTGAGTTTATCTCATCTATTCTATGATTGGGAAAAGCATGCATATTAAAATAAGATAATGTAAATTTAAAAGTTCAATAAATCATTTTTTTTCATTGAATACGATTCTATTCGTATTAGAGAAATCAAAAGGTTAATGTGTTCATTTGTACAAACATGGTGTGATATCATCATATACTTCATACAAGAGTAATAAATGACAAGTTATATGTATGATCGAATATTAGTTATGAGATATGTCACAAATGCAAGTACACTTATCAGAGTAAAATATAATGTATGTCTCATGCGTGTATAAATTGTTTTACAACAAAATGAGTATTTTATGAGCAAACAAATAAACTGAGACGAAAGTTTTGCTGAAATTACACATGTAGATTTATGTCATAGCACAATTATTTCGCTATAAGAGGAACAAGAAAACCTCTTAGGGCCTATTTAGTAATAACTCTTTTTTTGCGAACAAGTTTTAAGCATAAATGATTTTTTCTAATTCTTTTCCTAGAAACAGAAAAGTAGATTTTTTTTTTTTTTGTTCTTCTTTTTGTTCCAAATCTGTACTCTGGCCATTGATCTGTTTTGGGGAATAGAAAAATCAATTAATATTACCAAACAGATTTATATTCTTTTTCTATTCACGAAAACAAAATAACATGAGTAAGAGAAACAAGGGCCTTACCAAAGTGGCCCTTAGTCCGTGTGTGTCGTCATTGTCCAGCAATAGTGGATTAGGATGAGAGAGAAATGGTTTCTGGTGCTCTTTGTCACGCAGCATCGCTCGCACTCATTTTTTAAACTTGATCGAAATCGAATTCTTCATTTCAAGCTTTTCATCATTCGATTACTGTAACCACATTGAAGCTTAGGTTCTCTCTCGTTCTCCAGTTTTCATTTTTGGATTCAGTCTAAATCATTTAGCCAAAATTTCCAGAGACTTTCTTCATCGATTTCAGGCAGCCATAGCCACAGTTGATCGTCACCACTTGCCGTTCTCAAGATGCGCTGAAACTCCTCTGTATAACTCTATTTCCTTATTGAAGTGCTCGAAGAACTCGATTGCAGCTCCATCCACCTTCGCCAGCGCTTCATCACTGATGCGTCTAACATCTTTGCTCTCTGACACTCGCTAGTTGAAGCTAAAAAGTCAGTTTCGCTAAGGTAAGAACATATTCTCTATTTCGGTCCTTTCACACGCCGAACAGAGACCACGAAATCTTTTACTACTGATTCGCTGAAGATCGTCTGCCATTGAGTTCATGTTAGTGATATGTTTCACTGCGTATGTGATGATTATAATATGAATTATGGATTTACACGTTCAACTGAAGTCTTTGGCCGAGATGTCTACAACCTGTTTGATGAAATTCACGAACTAGATCAGTAGACATGATTGTTGTGATTAAAGAAACTTCATAGCCATTTTTAATTAGGCTTCCTCTCGTGTTGAAGTACTTTCGTGTTTGGCTATAATCGAGAAGACTTTGGGCATGTTTGCGCGATTGTTGTTGGAAAGTTCCCTAATGGCTGAGACCTATCTATGCATATTGTTCAACTTGATCCGTGCCTATCTGTATGCACACTTGCTGGCTTTGATCCAAGTCTGTTCTTGTTACTCTCCGCCACATGTAGATTCAAGTTAGTAAGTTTCATTGGTGAACAAAGCATTGAACCTCTGCCATTTAGTTTTATCAGATGACCGAGTATGTCATGAACCTCATTTCACTAGACTGAATTTCTTGCTCGCCGGCCATACCTTTTTCTTGTTCAATTGATGATGCTTTGATTGATATCAAATTACTTCCTGACCTGGCTGTGGACTTAGAAGTTAATGAACCATCGCATGAACTTGTTTGCTCAGGATTGCAATAATTCTCATTTAAAAAAAAAAACTGTGTTAGGTGACTGGAATTAATTGAGAAAATTATCAAAAAAAGTCCTAAATTTTGCACTTTTGCCAATTTAGTCTTAAACCTTTTAAGTTTGTCTATTCAGTGCTGAACATTTTCACCTTTTTCCAATTCAGTACTATTGGCCAGAAATTGCTAACGTAGACACTGACTGTCTTATGTGGCACCGCCGGCACTCACGTGCATAATTTTTAATAAATTTTTAACAGTTTTTCTATTTTTTCTATTTTTTCCCTTTTTTCTTTTTTTCTCCCATTCTGGGTTCAGGGGCGGGCAACCCCTCTGGCCACTGGCCCGTCGGTCCTTGGGCAAGAGCCGACGGCGGCCAGTGACCCACGTCGATGTTCAGCTAGTGGTCGGCACCTTTAACCCAGAAATGGAAAAAAAAATAGAAAAGAATTGGAAAGAAAAAAATTAAAATTAATTCGAAATTTTTTAAAAAAGTTATTAAAAATTGTCCAAGTCAGTGCCGGTGGTGTCAGGTAGGATAGCCGATGTCCACGTCAGCGATTATCAGCCAATATGACTGAATTGCAAAAATGTGAAATGGTTTAGGATTGAATCGAAAAATTTAAAGATTTATGACTGAATTGGCAAAAGTGCGAAAGGTTTAGGACTCATTTGACAATTTTCCCGGAATTAATGAGTTCCTTGGTTGATGAGATGTTTGATGGTGTTGATTTTTTGAAGCTAGAGCAACGATGAACATACTAAAGAGTTCATCATGTCTCTGTAGGAGTGATTGCAGAATGTTGGAAAGAAAGTATAAATGAAAGAGGCAAAGGAATACTTAGCGAAGCATGAATCCGTGTTTTGGATATGACGGACTGAAAAAGAAATAGAGGAAATAAAATTAATACAAAATATAGAAACGAAAATATAACAAATTAATTAAAAATAAAAAATGATATGTAAGTTCAAGTCTTAGTTTGGTAGTAGAATCTTTGCAATAATTTTAATAGAATTCCAATTAGTGTAGGTTTACAAAGTTTGGGAAATTCCAGTTCTTGATTTTACGACAATTTGATTTTTAGCTTGCTTTTCCTTAGAAAAAAAATAAGGAATTTTGAAATATAGAAAATGTCAAAAAAAGGAAAATAAGAAAATTGGTTGCGATTAGGAGGCTGATCGGCTTTATCGATGATATGAATCAATCTTCCCAAAAGGACCGATTCCTCGATTTGTCTAAGTTCCTTGTTGGTCAATTCTTTTACGTGAACGTTCTAATGCTTTCATTGATTGTGATGCATGAATGAATGACGTGAGATGATTAAGGTAAGTTTTATGATTTGGACGCTAGATGGAGCTTGATCATAGACTTTTTTTTTTTATAATATTATTTCCTGAGTGGGTGTTCCTGCAAAAATTGGAAGGATGCCACTGATTATCAAAGGACACCAGGATGCTGGGACTGTATAGCTTACGGTGGAAGGTCGGATGGCCGAGAAGAACCGAGGAAGATTGGCTCGCTCGGATAGAGAACTTCCTTCGGATGATGTGGCCGCAAATTGATGGACGCCAAAAGAAAAAACACTAGAACACGCCCTTAATAGCAAGGCCAAGAGGAGGGGCCACCGTGAAGAACCCCGCAAAGGGAACGCAGGAGGGAGACTTAATCGAGAAAGCCTCCGCCGCAAAGATTTCGCCGAGAGGGAACCGCAAAAAGATTTCGCCAAGACCGAATCGATAAAAAGACTTAATCAATAAGAGCGCTTCGTCAGTGAGTGGTGAGTAAATTCTCGATCGCTGTCTTGGTCGTGCCTGGGCGTGTTCTAGTGTTCTAGTGGCTCGAACTGGCTTGGATCACGAACTGGATTTGATCTTGGCGTGGTGCCCGATTTTTGGGCGTCAGATGAAGGCCCAGAATCGGAGCCGCAGTGGATCACAGTGTTGCTTGCAGAAGGGGGTGCGTGCGGTGAACCGCCCGATAGAATGATCCTCAAATATTTGAAGCACTTGGATGATCCTCAAGGCTTTCGAAGGTCAAGAAACTTGAACACCTGGATGGCCCTCAGTAGATTGGCAAACAAATAGCATTTACAATTACAAAGACCAGGCAAGAAACTTACCTGCGATAAGGTTTAGGTTATTACAAATGATTGAGGGAGAAAACTTACGAACTTTAGGATAATTTTTGCATTTACAAAAATCTATCATAAACAAAAGCTAATTTACAATCCGGAAAGGTATTTTACAACCCGGAAGGATAACCGATGAACTTCACTATTTATTTGCATTATACTCGTGGATGTTATTAGGATGAGATTTTGTTTGGGATTTACTAACAATAAGAGAAACTACAGTCATCAAGAAATAGCATTCATACAGTTTGCTAATGATTACGAAAATTAGTGATCCATAAAGCAAAAGGAAGCACATTCAAGGTTAATTACTTCCTATAAGTTATGTTACTACTTTGACGCTACATTACTCATTTTATCGGATGATTGCAAGAAACTACTGCACTATCTCACAATGGAGACTAATTCCATGAAAAAAGACAAAGAAACTATAGAATGACCGTGATCACAAAAGACATAAGAAATTTCCTAACAAAGGAAAATATCTCATTGCAATAAATGATCAACAAGGCGAGATTGCAATCACGAATAGTAAATTACTATGCTATAAGACCTCAATTACGGAACATATGTCTAACTGAATACGTACCTAAGAAAGCTTAGCATTTTCGAAAGGGTCCGGCTAAGCTAACTATCCCACCAAGTCAAACCGTGGGACGGTCAACTAATGACCACAAATCAAGTTTGAACATTTTGACTGCCAAATTTTATTTTATTGTAAGCTAAAATTAGAAGACAAAATTACAAGAGGGCCCACTCAATCAAGGTTCTAATGAAACATATCTAATTGATAATATTCAAACAATAAGTTGCAACTTGTAAAATAGTAGATATTATTCTCCAGCCAAATAAAGAGATTACGGTGGATATTGTTCCCACAATTATGAAAAAAATTGTGACGTCCCGGAATTTCAATGCCTATTAAATGAATAATATTGGATTGTTGGAATTTAGTGACATTTATCGGACGCAGGAATCGTTCAATCTGGAGGGCGTTGATCGTCGATTGAAGCGTAGTTAATTGTAGTTCTATAAAGCAAAAGGAAGCACATTCAAGGTTAATTACTTCCTATAAGTTATGTTACTACTTCAACGCTACATTACTCATTTTATCGGATGATTGCAAGAAACTACTGTACTATCTCACAATGGAGACTAATTCCATGAAAAAAGACAAAGAAACTATAGAATGACTGTGATCACAAAAGACATAAGAAATTTCCTTACAAAGGAAAATATCTCATTGCAATAAATGATCAACAAGGCGAGATTGCAATCACGAATAGTAAATTACTATGCTATAAGACCTCAATTATGGAATGTATGTCTAATAGAATACGTACCTAAGAAAGCTTAGCAATTTCGAAAGGGTCCGGCTAAGCTGACCGTCCCACCAAGTCAGACGGTGGGACGGTCAACTAATGACCACAAATCAAGTTTGAACATTTTGATTGCCCAATTTTATTTTATTGTAAGCTAAAATTAAACTTCTCTTTTGAAATAAGAAAGAAGGTGGCTGAAAACAAGGAACCGATGAAGATTATCAGATTTTCTCTCAATCGAACTGAATCTTTATCCTCTTTCTTCGATGGTTTGCAATAGTTCTGTTGCGTTCAACTCTCATGAGCAAGCCTGCTGCCATAGTAAACCATCACGCTCCGCCAACACTCACACAATGTTCAACCAGCCCCGCCACAACGTCCCCAAACGAGGTTCTACGATCGCCCGACGAACTTAGAAGCTTTCTCGACATCTCCTGCAGTCTTTCGCCAACATTGCTCCCCTACTGGTGTCCCTATAGCGAATAATAGCCCAAGCTAATCCTGACAAGAACCCATCTTGATGCGTAGTAGGTCCAGCGAGGAGCACCGCGCCTTTACCTGCCTTGGTGTGTGGCCACCACTTGCGCATGCACCATGAAGCCTTGCTGTTGTTTCGTCGTCGCGACTGCACCCCCTCCTTGTGCTTGCAAAGTCGCCACTATCATTACTTTCGGCACACCTGTTCACTGGCACTCACTCAAGCTTATGGCCATAACTGGATTACTGCAACAAAATTAAAGCTAAGTTTAAAGCTAAGTTCTCTCTCATTCTTTCATTTTATGAATCAGTCAATGGCATTGGTCCTCGGTCCTTTCCTAAATTGGTAGAGGATTCTTCATTGATTTTCCTTGTCTATTGCCCCTTAACAGGGAAAGCCATCCATGTTTGACACTGCTTACCGCTTCGGAGCCTCACTAATTGCGCCTTTGTTTTACTCTTGTTTTCTTATCAGAGAATATGAGGAACTCGGTTCCTGCTCATTTCTTTTTCGTTGACGCTGATCACCAGCAACGACGCCTCCAAGACATCAGCTTCTTAGTTTGATCATCCTTCAGAATCAACATCTACATCTCCAAGATAAGTACAGAGAGAAGCAATGACTGACAAATCTTAATTATTGATTCCCTAAAGGTTGTCTGCCGTTGAGTTCCTGTTTGTGATTTAAACATGTTCCATTACATACGTGATGATTTGAAAATGGATTATGGCTTTAATGAGTTCCTTGGTTGATGAAGTTTTTTCATGATATTAATTTTTTTATGCTAGAACAATGATGAGCAGAGCTAGGTGAATGATGAAAAGCAAAGAGTTGATCATGTCTCTGTAGGCTATAGGAATTTTCGAGTTACTTCCTCTCCAGCTGTCGCCCGTGGCCGTCATCGTTGCTGCAAGTCATCTCCACCACCATGCCCTGTGGCATCCTTCACCTCTCTTTTCGGTTACGGTTACAAAAGAGTTTTAGTCGCTTTTCTCAATGCCTCTTCCGTCTATTTAAACTCGTGTCATCACTTCTCTGATTGCAAGCATCTGGTGTTGGCTTAGCTTGAACCTAGACTGGAATATGAACTTGAAATAGTTTAAGATCTGCTCCTCGATCAATTGCACTTAATATGTTCGATGAAATTTTTAAACCAAATTTGTATGGATTTGCCTTTGATTTTAAATTATTTTGAGTGCACCACGATTTCAGTCATATTTCATTCTTGCCGAGATTGAATCTAGCCATATGTTTTTGTTTTGTTTCCACCCTATGTTGGCGTCTCATCTTGCTGCGTTTAATGGTGGTCGCCGGAGAGGAAGTAACTTGAAAACGATGCCACACTGGCCATGGCGAGGCTCGCCCTCGCCGGTTGTCACCTCTGGTCTAATCATCGAGATCCGAGGACAGGCTAGAGGAAGAAGAGAGAATGAGAAGAGAGGTGAAAGAAGCCACAAGGTGTGGTCGAAGAGATGACTTGCAGCAACAATGACGACCACAGGCAACGGCCGGAAAGGAAGTAACTTGAAAAGTTCCTACATCCTATATAGCCATGATCAACTCTGCTTTTCATCATTCACCTAGCTCTGTTCATCATTGTTCTAGCATAAAAAATTTAACATCATGGAAATCTTCATCAACTAGGGAACTCATTAAAGCCATAATCTATTTTTAAATCATTAAGTATGTGATGGAACATGTTCAAATCACAAATAGGAACTCAATGGCAGATGACCTTCAGGGAATTAGTAGTTAAGATTTGTCAGTCTTTGCTTCTCTAATAACAGAGTATATAGGTACTTATCTTGAAGATGAAAATGTATTGACCTTCAGGGAATTAGTAGTTAAGATTTGTCAGTCTTTGCTTCTCTAAAAACAGAGTATATAGGTACTTATCTTGAAGATGAAAATGTTGATTCTAAGGGATGATCAAACTAAGAAGCTGATGTCTTGGAGGCGTTGTTGCTGGTGATCAGCATCAGTGAGGAAGAAACGAGAAGGAACCAAGCTCTTTGTAGTCTCTGATAAGAAATCAAGAGTAAAACAGAGGCGCGATCAGTGAGGCTCGAAAGCGGTTAGCAGTGTCAATCATGGATGACTTTTCGCTATTAAGGGGCAATAGAGAAGGCAAATCGATGAAGACGCCTCCGGTAATTCAGGAAAAGACCGAGGACCAATGCCATTGACTGAATCCAAAAATGAAAGAATGAGAGAACTTAGCTTTAATTTTGTTGTAATATTCCGGTAGTGGCCATAGAGTTGAATGAGTGCTAGCGAAGAGGTGTGCCGAGAGCAATGATAGTGGGGACTTTGCAAACACAGCAAGGGGTGCAGCCGCCACGGTAAAACAACAGTGAGGCTTTGCGATGCAAGTGCAAGTGGTGGCCGCAAACCAAGGTAGGTAAGGACGCGGTGCTCCTCGTTGGACCTACTACGCATCAAGGTGGGGTCTCATCAGGATCAGCTTACAGCGACACCAGTAGGGGAGCAACATTGGCAAAAGACCGCAAAAGATGTTAGGAAAGCTTCTGAGTTCATCGGGCGGTCGCAGAAACTCGTTTGGGGATGTTGTAGCTAGGCTGGCTGAACTTGGTGTGAGCGTTGGCGAAGTGCGATGGTTTGCTGTGGCAGCAGGACTACTCATGAGAGTTGAAAGCAATAGAACTGTTGCAAACCATCGAAGAAAGAGGATAAAGATTTAGTTCGGTTGAGAGAAAATCTGATCGTCCTCATCAATTCCTTGTTTTCGGCCACCTTCTTTCTTATTTCAAAAGAGAAGTACTTATCAATATCTATTTTTCAATCTCAAGCTCCCAACAAATTACCGAATTCTCTCCATCTTTAAGTGGTAGACTTTTATCTCTTCTATTTGATTTCAAATATCCCAATCCGCGCTTTTGTTTTAACCCAACTTTTCAAGATATCCAATCTTGCTTCAAACCGTGTTGGCGTCTCTTCTTGCTACATTTAACGGTGGTCACCGGACAGGAAGTAACTGAAAAACGATGCCAGATCTAACCATGGCAAGGCTTGGACTCACTAGGCCCTGGCGAGGCCGACCATGCAAATCGTCGCCTCTAGCCGATCGCCGGAAGAAGAAGAGATAATGGGAAAAAAAGAAATGAAAAATAAAATAAAATAAAAACATTCAAAAAGAATATTAAAACATTATGTCTCCACGCGGCCAGTGCCGGCCTACGTCTATGTCAATGTCGGCTAGCCAAAATTGGCCGGATGAAATAAATTGGCACAGTTGCAAAAGGTTTAGGATTGAATCGACAAAGAAAAAGTTTAGAACTGAATTGATACAGTTGTAATAGGTTTACGACTTTTTTCATATATATATTTTTTACTTTCTTTGTCCTTTTTTTTTTCTTCCCATTCTCTCTTCTTCGTCCAGCCGATTGCCGAGCTTCGGCAACCGGCCAAAGGTGACGACCAGCGAGGCTGAGCCTTGCCATGGATAGGTTTGGCATCGTTTTTGAGTTACTTCCTCTCCGGTGACCACCATTGAATGCAGCAAGAAGAGACGCCAACATAGGGTGGAAACAAAACAAAAAGATGTGGTCACATTCAATCTCGGTGACAACCAAATCTGACTGAAATCGTGGTGCACTCAAAATAATCCAGAATCATAGACAAATCCATGCTGAGTGCAATTGATTGAGGAGAAGATCTTAAACTATTTCAAGTTCAGATTCCAACCTAGGTTCAAGCTAAGCTAACACCAGATGCTCGCAATCAGAGAAACAAACTCAAATAGATGGCGTCAATAGAGGATTCAATATTTGAGCCGTAGTAAGGTAAACCGACAAAAGGGCTTAAAACTGAGTCTGAACGCCTTAGGACCCCAGTCTCGAAATCAAGAGTATGGACGGTCTCGGAAAGAAGGGTATGCATGGCTTCAGAATGGCGAGAAACGGCGACGAAGATGGTTGGAGGTGTCGGAAGGGTGACGGAGAAGTGATGACACAAGTTTAAATAGGCGGAAGAGGTAGTGAGAAAAGCGACTCAAACTATTCAGTAACCGTAAATGAGAAGAGTGGTGAAAGAGGGAAGGGGAAGAAAAATGAAAAGAAAAGAAAAGAATGGCAAAAAGTTCAAAAATAAAAAGATTCAAAAAGATCAAAAAATATTAATATATTATGTTGCTGGAAGGCCGATGCCGGCCAGTGTCCACGTGAGCATTGTCCCTCCAAAATTGGCCGGATGAATTGAACTGACACAATTGCAAAAGGTTTACGATTGAGTCGGTAAAAAAAGAAGTTTGGATTGATTTATTATAATTGCAATAGGTTTGGGTTTTTTGGGTAATTTCCCCACAAACGACTCATCGTTATAGATAAATAGGATAAATAATCTATTTTCAAACAATTATCAATACCTCGTAAAAGTTTCCTAGGATGCAGTCGAGATTGGACCACAGCATGTGTGTGCAAAGTTGTAGTGCTAAGGTTTATAAAGACATGCAAAACAGTTTATGTCAAAACACCACTTCTATTTCATCCACATAATCATATATTCCTACACCTCCCTACAAACAAATAAGTCAACAAACGCTCCATCCCTTATATCTCCCAACCTACATCAACATTTAACACATCGTTAGTGGACTAACCTGATCCTTGTGTAAGCGCTGCCATGAAAACACGATAGATGACAAACAATCAAGTTTACTAGGCCTAAGTCCTCTAAAGTCTAAACCAAGTCCCTAGCGGAGTCGCCCAGCTAATGGAGTACTAAACCAAAAAGACTTAGTTCGGACTCTTCCAAACCCATACCAACATGTAACTTTTGGATCTATTAACATGCAAAAATCGATGCAATTAATTGTCGCCACTAATCGACTTTTGGTAGGTTGATTAGACAACCAACTGAAGTATGGAAGAGTACTTTACTTGTAAGAATCAGAGATTAAATAGATTCGAATACTTGATTACTCCAATTATCTAACTAGTGCCCTTTCGATGCCTAAACTTGATTATTTGTCAATTTCATGCAGTCCCTTTACCAATTTTGAATCATAAAGTTCTTGTCCAGTAAGTATGCAAGCAATGTTCCTAACCATGCTAAAAAGAAAAGAACAATCAATGTACCAAAAATGCGCAATCAAGTATGATCGAAATGGAAATGTGCAAACAGCGACCTAACATTTGTCATTAAGAACATCCAAGATCCTATTGTAAAGGCCTAAGAGGTTATTCAATTTTGAGTTCAATTTGTGTCCAAAGATTTCCATATTTTTTATGTTAATTCTAAAATGTTTATTAAAATTCTAAACATTGTGTATTCTAATATAGGAGAATCTAAAACTAATTCTAAACTAGACTCAACACTAAAAATCTAGAAAAAAAACTAATCAAAATTAATTTCTAATTTTTCTGGTTTTTTCCTAGGTTTCCTTTTTAGATTTTTTTTTTTGGATTTTATTGGAATTTTTGTTTTTTCATTTTTTTATTCCTTTTTTATTCTAGAAAACTGGCCCGGAACTCAGCGAGGATATGACCCGGACCCTAAAGGTCGGACCGGCCTTAAGGCTTGGCCCAATTCTACTAAAATGAACCCAGATGTTCTGTCCATTTTTAACCCAGTCCGGCCCCTGATACTCCTCAGCCCAGCTCACATTTCAACCATTTTAATTTCAATTTTTTTTTATATATTTTTTCTTCTTTTTTATTTTCCTATTTTCTATTTGTCTGATTCTATTTTCTTTTCTTTTTATTCTCCTTTTTTTATTTTTTTGTTTTTGTTTTTGTTTTCTGATTTTCTTTTTCTATTCGCTTCTTCTTCCCCAGCCTTCACCGAGGCTTCCACCAAAAACCATGCTCGCCGGAACTTCCTTCTCCGACCATCATCACCTGCCGCCAACACCGCTGGTCATCAACGCCAGCCTGCCTTCGCCGCCGGACAGTCGCTGGTGACCACAAAGATCGACGCCGGCGACAAAATTTCATTTTCCAACCACCTAAACTTCGGCAAATCCAGAATTCTAACTCTACACAATCGCACACACATAGAGCAGGGAAAGAAAACTCACGAGAACGGACTTTAACTGTAGGCCAATCATCGGGCCAAAGAAAAGGCACAATGTCGGTTCAGTCATCGTCCTCGACCGGCACCAGGAATCACAGGAATCATGCCAAAAAGACAATGAGAAACGCAAGTTCAGTTGCAGTTCAACCATTGATGAGGCAATCGTGTATCAACCTAGTTCTAAACGTTGATCACACGAACATAGCTTTAACATTTCATTCAAGCATTTTATCGAACAAGTGATATTCTGTGTTGAATACAAGTCAAACTCAGTGCAGTTCTCGGCCTAAATGCGATACATAAAGCTCTAAATCGATAGTATTCATCACGAATCGACATCAGTTTGCTATGGTTCAGTCACGAGCTCATCAATCGAATTCGGCCGTTTATACTCGGTAAAAACAGGGCACAACGAGGCGTACCTGGTTTGACGGCAAGAAGAAGTCGCCCGAAGTCGGCCATGGCGTGGAGTGGAGATGCCGGAACTCTCTGTTGAAGGAGACTACTCGTTTTTCTCTCTCGTTCTCCGTGAATTTCTCTCTCTTCTTCTACCTCACGAGCAAAATTGTCGCCATCGTAAAACTGATTTCGCCCTCTTCAAAACCGATTCTGTTAGTGCCACCTCACAATATCGACTTGAAATATGCAACGAAAGATTATGACAATTGAAAGGAATAATCCAATGTATCATGAATTAAATTAACAATTATCAATAACCTTAAGAATCAAAATAACATTTCTTTTATGATTAAGCCTAAATGGATAATGTCTAAAACATAACGGTTTTTCAAAATAGGGCAAGTAGTCGAATTGAATCGCTTCGGATAGGGAAATTACATAGCTTGAGAAATATAGCTTCCAATTCGAACAGGCGGATAGGTCGGTTCACGGACAATGGCCAGCGAAGGACGGTTGGCTCACGGTGGAGACGGGGCGGTGCTCGCGTACAGGAGAAGTTGTTCGTCGACAGTGGTACTCGGTGACTCATGGATTGTGCTGCACAAGTCTGCAAAACACAACAAAAGCAGCGCCAGTGTAGGGAGGCGCTTGCTACTACTGCGGCAGGGGACGTCGGACGAATCCACCAGTGGCGGTTGGTGATTTCTCGGCGGTGCAATATTTGAGGTCATAACTCAAAGTAATCAATTTATTGTGTCATTTGTTCAATATGGTAGGTACAATTTCCTGGACTAAAGTCAGTGGTTCTCTCCTACATGGATAATTTAAGCAAACTATGGACATATGGTCTGAATATTGATCTAAAGTGAAGGTTAAGAATTATAAAAGCCTTGAAAATAGGGACCGACAATATCAAAATATTGTTCGCGAGCTGGGATTGGAGACGGAGAGAGACTGAGGAGATACTAGCCAAAATAAATCATTTATAAAAAATAAAAAAAAAGGACTATACATCATTTTAAGATATCTTTGCAGATGAAGAGATGTCAAAGGGGCTTCTAGGTCTATAGTCGAGTTCGAATGCTTAATAGGAAAAAGCTTGAGTTTTTATATATTTATCTTGAGCGAGCAAATCTCACTTGGTAATTTGCATTTTGTGTATTTTTTAATCATTATATATATGAATGAAAAATACAGTTCTATTCAATTTACTTTGAAATTTCGAATTTAAGCTTGAGTTGGGAATGAGCTTAGCTAGAGTTTATACTTAAATTCACCAATTAATCAAGTCAATCCAGGTCAAGCTCAAACGCCAATAAGCATGCGGCCTAAAGGAATTGAGAGTGAGGACGCTAGTATCATAAATGCGGGGTTCGACTCTCGCTCTCTGCAAAAGAGGCAAAGCAGAGAGAGAGAGAGGAAAGTCTCCTGAACCCGGCGTCGCCGATGTCAGTGTTGATGCCTGTCAGGCTCGCCCATGCCGACTCCTCCTAGAACTCCCATCGGGGTCACCATGTAGGAAGTGCCTGTAGTGCTTGGCATCCCAGTGGTCGTCGTGGGAGTGGCGGTGGACGGAGTGGTTGTGACTGGAGTTGTGGATGTTGTGCTACTGAACCGACGACAAACCAGGCATGAGTGATCAATTGTACTCAAGCTAAGTGTTATTCATCTCCAGGGAACAAACAATGCCAGCTCTATCAACGATGAGGCCTATCAAGTATGATCAAAACCTCTTCCGGCAAGATTTACATGACGAAAGGATCAGCGTCGCCAAGTTAGTTGCCGCTTCTATAGGAACAGGATTTCCTCTTTCTTTTTTCACGACACTTGAAGACAAAAAATACATGTCGAAAGACAAACTTACACCACCAGTTCTCAAGTCAATGCTATTTGGCTACAATTTCAGTGTAAGAAGTTGTGGTATGGCACTTTATTCCCTGATGTAATACCAAGAATCACAAATTTTAATTTATAGGGCATTGGTCCTGTGTAGACACTAGAAATTATCTAGAGCCCCTGCTCATAAAATCTGAAGAAAAATAAAAAAGTTATGGGGAAGAAAAAAGCTGGCTCGAGTAGCCGTGATTGGTGTTAGGGTGGATCAGTTCCCATCCAAGAACCTGGAACCGACCAAAGGTTTAAGTAGCTTCCATATTCAAACTTCCTGTATACATATAAACTCATTCTCCTACCCAAAGGTTTAAGTAACTGTAGAATTTCGACCGGATATGATCATTTACTCGGCTTCGAGAATGAGCTGAAGAAACCACAGTGTACCCGACCTCTGTTCTCTCGCTTGCTGTGTTGTGATACTAACGCGGAATAACAGGATCTTGCAAATTAAGTCAATGCGAAAAGCCTAGAAAATAATAATGAGGAACGATAAAGGACACCAGAGATTACGTGGTTCGGTCCGAATATCGGTACCTACATCCACGGGGAGAGCCAGCCAGAACAATTCACTATAATCGGAGAATCGGAATTACAATCACTCAATCGCTCGTGTTTCCCACACCTAAATTATACCCAAGCGAAGTGTTTACAAATAGATACTTGACTAAATATAAACTCACGAAGCACAAATTCTGTCGCGTTCAAAAGACTCCTCTATGCGATCAACGGGATGTCACCGTGCGTGCACCTTGGCTTCGCTGTTCATCCTTCGTCAAATGAAGTTTACTGTACGCGGCTGTATTCTTCTTGTGCGGCTGCGGTAAAACGTTGCTCAGCGTGACCCAAATCCAAGAATAAACCCTCGTTATTCTGTTTCCTCTTCTTCTTCTGTTTTCTCTCACAGTCCACCTTGGCCCACACGCTTTCATATGTACGGCAAAAAAAGAAATCCATGTTTTCCTTTGAAGGTCTGACCATGCATATAGATATATATCATATATATATATATATATATATGTATGTATGTATGTATGTATGTGCCTCTTTTGTCTTTTAGCACCCATATAAATTCTGCAAGAAGAAATCGCCCACTGCGCGCCGTACAAACTAAACATATTTTACATAGTCTGATTTTGGGCTCAAACTTGAGACATAATTTAACAATTTTCCACCTTGGCTCGATGTTTGTAGCCAACTCATAGTGCTCATTATCCATGCTACTCTCCCATCGCCCTGAAGGGCGCTCACTCTCTACAGACGCCAATAGTGCTCAAGCAGAGCTTGAGCTTCGCCAAAGGAACAGGCTTAGTCATCATGTCTGCCGGGTTCTCTGCTGTCGCTATCTTCTTTACAACAACCTTACCCTTCGCTAAGACATCTCGGATGAAGTGGTACCTGATGTTGATATGCTTCGTTCGCTCGTGATAAATCGGATTATATGCCAGATATATCGCACCTTGGTTATCACAGTGTATATCAACACTTTTCTGTTCTAACCCAAAGTCCAAGAGCAAACCCTGTAACCATATCGCTTCCTTTTTATAAACGTAAGTGCCATGTACTCTGCCTCAGTCGACGACAAGGCCACGTGGTCCTGTAAGGACGCCATCCAACTAACTGCACCACCTACAAGCGTAAACACGTACCCTGCTAAAGACCTGCATTCATCCAAGTCTCCTGCATGATCAGAATCCACAAAACCTATGGTCTCACTAATATCACTGTCCCTTCGGTATACTATACCCACGCCTGCTGTCCCCGTCAAATATCTGAGAATCCATTTCACAGCTTCCCAATGAACTTTACCAGGACGCTTCATATAACGACTGACTACACTCACCGCCTGTAAAATATCAGGTCTAGTGCATACCATAGCATACATAATACTACCCACTGCACTAGAATAAGGAACATGAGACATATGCTCCTCCTCCTCCTCAGTCTGCAGTAATAACTTACCTGAAAGTTTAAAGTGCTTCGCTAATGGTGTACTCACAGACTTCGCTGACTGCATATTAAAACGTGCAACTATCTTCTCAATATATTTCTTTTGAGATAAACGTAATACTCCTGCAGTCCTATCACGCAAAATCTCCATACCCAAAATTTTCTTTGCAGCACCTAAATCTTTCATCTCAAATTCAGCACTCAACTGCATTTTCAGTCCATCAATATCAGACAAATTCCTAGCTGCTATCAGCATATCATCAACGTATAATAACAGATATATTAAAGATCCATCATCCAGTCTCCTAAAGTAAACACAGCTATCCATCTGACTTTTCGAATAGTCCTGACTAGCCATGAAAGCATCAAAACGCTTATACCACTGCCTAAGAGACTGTTTCAGCCCATACAAAGATTTCTTTAGTAAACAAACAAGGTCTTCCTTACCCGGAATAGCAAATCCCTCTGGCTGCCTCATGTAAATCTGTTCCTCCAACTCACCATGAAGAAACGCCGTTTTCACATCAAGCTGCTCTAACTCGAGATCCTGTGCAGCAACTAAGGCAAGTAAAACACGAATAGAAGTATGTCTTACCACAGGAGAAAACACCTCGTTGTAGTCAATGCCCTCCCTCTGTGTATACCCCTTCGCAACAAGTCTCGCCTTATACCTCGCTACCTCGACATATGGAATGCTCTCTTTCCGTTTGTAAACCCATTTACTTCCGACAATCTTCTGGCTCTTGGGTACTTTAACTAGCTCCCATGTCTGATTTCGATGGAGTGATTCCATCTCTTCACTCATAGCCCCTAGCCACTGCGACGACTCACTACTAGCCATCGCCTCAGAGTAAGACGAAGGCTCATCTGTCTTCACCTCATCACCTACAGTCAAAGCATAAGCAATATCTGTATAAGCATAACGTACCGGTGGTTTAATTTGCCTTCTCTGTCTATCTGCGGCTATACTATGCTGCGGCTGTGCTGGTTGTTCATTATCACCGACTTCAGGAACTGCGGCCTCATCTGCAATCTCAACCTCTGTTACCTCTGAGGTCTCCGGAGTCTCCACCTGAAGCTCCACCTCACTACTGACACCATGATCTGTCTGCTCTACTGGTAGTGTCTCAGGACTCCTTTGTCGAAGCATTGCAGTCTCGTCGAAGATCACGTCTCTGCTGATTAGAAAACCGGGTGATCTGGGATCAGTGCACCACAGCCGGTAGCCTTTCACCCCATGTGCATAACCCAGAAATATGCACTTCTTTGACCTCGGCTCAAGCTTACCATCACTAGCATGAGCATACACAGGACATCCGAATACTCGTAATCCGGAGTAATCAACAGGTTTCCCCGACCATACTTCCTCTGGAGTCTTCCACTCGATAGCAGATGATGGAGATCGATTAATCAGGTAACATGCCATATTCACTGCTTCGGCCCAAAATTCCTTGCCTATTCCAGCATGCGAAAGCATGCTCCGAGCCCGCTCAAGTAAAGTTCTGTTCTTCCGTTCTGCCACGCCATTCTGCTGTGGTGTCCCAGGTACTGTGTGGTGTCTCACAATCCCCTCTCTCTCGCAGAACTCGGTAAAATCTTTACCACAGAACTCCATGCCGCTATCGGTTCTCAGGCACTTGATCTGTTTATCTGATTGCTTCTCTATCAATGCCTTAAATTTCTTGAACCGATCAAACACATCAGATTTGTGCTTCAGAAAATATACCCATACCTTCCTGGAATAATCGTCGATAAATGTCAGCATATATCGGGCACCTCCTTTCGAAGGAACGGGAGACGGGCCCCAGACGTCTGAATGAATATATTCAACCGGTTGCTTGGTCGAATGAATACCTGTGACAAACTTAATCCGGCGCTGCTTCCCAAAGATACAGTGCTCACATAAGTCTAACTTACTTGTTTTCTGACCCTTTAACAACCCCTTGTCACTCAGCATCGTCATACCTGCCTCACTCATGTGCCCTAAACGCATATGCCATAACTGAGTTAAATCAGAATCTGACTCACCTGATGAAACTGCAGCAGCTCCTGTCACGGTCTCTCCTAGTAGATGATAGAGAGAACTCACTTTCTTCCCTTTCATCACTGTCATGGCACCTCGAGAGATCTTCAGCACTCCACCTTCAGCGGTGTACCTACACCCGATATCATCGAGTGTCCCCAGAGAAATAAGGTTCTTCTTGAGCTCCGGTACATGCCTCACGTCTGTCAATGTGCGCACCACACCATCGTGCATCTGAATCCGAACTGTCCCTATCCCCACAACCTTGCAGGCTGCGTTATTCCCCATCAAAACTCTACCACCATCTGCAGTCTGGTAAGTAGTAAACCAGTTCCTATGAGGCGTCATATGATAAGAACACCCCGAATCTAGCACCCATTCGTCTCCTGACGAACCTATAGTCACACATAAAACAGCCTCTGCATCACTAGTGCTCTCCTCAGCAACGTTTGCCACACTGCTTGTGGCTTTCTGCTTATCACCTCTATTTCTCAACTTAGGACAATCTCTCCTGATGTGGCCCTCATCGTGACACTCAAAGCACTTCACGCGTCCCTTGGACTTTCTATGGCGTGATTTAGACCTGCTTTTACCTCTGCTGCTACTGGACCCCCGATATTGCTCTCTACCTTGAATCATCAGTCCCCGCGCTACATCCTGCGCCAGACTGTCATCTCGCAACTTTCTCTGCCATTCCTTAGAAAACAAGGCGGACTTTACCTCTTCCGAAGTAATTGTAGTACGCCCCTGCAGCAATGAATCAGTAAAGTGCTCCCATGACTCTGGTAAAGAAGCTAACAACATCATGCATTGTTCTTCATCATCAAGTGTCTTACCGACGTTCTTTAAATCCATAATGAGTTTATTAAATTCATCTAGGTGGGATCTGATAGACGTACCTTCAGTATATCTAAATTGAAACATCCTCTTCAGCATGTACAAGCGATTATTCAAACCTTTTGTTACATAGAGCGCCTGAAGTTTTGCCCACAATGATGCGGCATCTTTCTCCTCGATCACCTCTATTAACACCTCAACCGATAAATTCAATAGTATTATACTCTTTGCTTTCTCCAATAACTCTACCTTATCAGCCTCTTTCATCGAAATCGGCAACTCATCTTCGCCATCCAATGCCTTGGCTAAACCTTGAGTTGTCAATAGAGCACGCATCTTGACACTCCACAATCCAAAGTTGTTCCTCCCGTTAAACTTCTCAATTTCTGCTTTAACTCCAGACATAATTGCAATGAACAAGATATCCAGATAATAATCAGACAAGCAAAAGCCCCAAATCACAATCCAGAAATCCGATCCCAAGCTCTGATACCAATTGTTGTGATACTAACGCGGAATAACAGGATCTTGCAAATTAAGTCAATGCGAAAAGCCTAGAAAATAATAATGAGGAACGATAAAGGACACCAGAGATTACGTGGTTCGGTCCGAATATTGGTACCTACATCCACGGGGAGAGCCAGCCAGAACAATTCACTATAATCGGATAATCGGAATTACAATCACTCAATCGCTCGTGTTTCCCACACCTAAATTATACCCAAGCCCAAAGTGTTTACAAATAGATACTTGACTAAATATAAACTCACGAAGCACAAATTCTGTCGCGTTCAAAAGACTCCTCTGTGCGATCAACAGGATGTCACCGTGTGTGCACCTTGGCTTCGCTGTTCATCCTTCGTCAGATGAAGTTTACTGTACGCGGCTGTATTCTTCTTGTGCGGCTGCGGTAAAACGTTGCTCAGCGTGACCCAAATCCAAGAATAAACCCTCGTTATTCTGTTTCCTCTTCTTCTTCTGTTTTCTCTCACAGTCCACCTTGGCCCACACGCTTTCATATGTACGGCAAAAAAAAGAAATCCATGTTTTCCTTTGAAGGTCTGACCATGCATATAGATATATATCATAAATATATATATATATATATATATAAATATATATATATATATATATATATATATATATATATATATATGTATGTGCCTCTTTTGTCTTTTAGCGCCCATATAAATTCTGCAAGAAGAAATCGCCCACTGCGCGCCGTACAAACTAAACATATTTTACATAGTCTGATTTTGGGCTCAAACTTGAGACATAATTTAACATGCTCTCAGTGGAATCTGCTTCAATGACATCCCCACCTGGACCAGGTATGCTTGAAAAGAATCCCATGGCTATCAATGCTTTGATGGCATTACAAGTGCTCCATTGCTACTTTTTATGGGTTTGCGTTCCTTGGTACTTTCACTAAGTTAATGACAACAATCAGACTCAACAAGGATTAGCATGTCAAAGAGATGGCACAAAAGTAATCCAAGAAAAAGAAACCGGAACTACAAAAAGCACAGCTTCCAAACGAGCCTTCCTCCTCTGATTTTCATTTACGGTTTCTGATCCAGTCAATATCACTGAGTCTTCGATCCTTTCCTGAATTTTCAGAGATCACTGTTCCTATCCCTACACCGTGAACGCTCGGTTCAACACTATTTCCGATCCGAGAGTTCAAAGCCTTTTATCGCGTGACCATGTATGGGAGGCGTGAGAGAATGTTGTCATAAATTGGCAATAAATCTGTTTGGCCATGGAAAGGAGTCGTCATAGGAATGTTCACAACGACTTCATTCCATGGCAAGACAGATTTATCATCATGGCTATGACCAATTGGAGAGATGGAGCTTTCCCGCGAAAGATATGACGCGGTAGAGATAGCTCGAATCAGCCATGAACACCGGTGAAATGGAGCTTCAGGCGACAAAGATTGCCAAAGATTTGAAGTCTGAACTGTATTTGCAAGGCGTTTTCGTATTCTCTATGAATGATTAATATATGGGTATCTGAAGTCAGTTAGAAGAGAGAGAAACTAGAGAGAAAATCGCCCCTGGACCGCGTTAGTGATCCTCAACAGATTTTTCTTGTTTTTAGTCTTCCGAAAGAGAGGGAGAGCCTCTGTGGTGTCGGGTTGTCTTTTGTAAGCTGCGCTTTGGTTAAGTTAATACATATCTTACCTTACCAAAAAAAAAAAAAAAAGGGAGAGGGAGAGAAAGTCTTGTAGATAATTATAGCTTCTATAGATTTTCTTTTGATAAACTTGTTTATTATACTTATGGATTTATAAACGATAGAAAAACCTAACTATTCGATTTTCTTTTTACTCTTATGAACGTATTCTCAGACATTTTATACGACTTGTGAAGAACAATAAGACAGGTTAATAAGTCGTACTCACTAATAACTGCAAATAAAAAGAAAACAACAACAAAAAGAAATCCCTGTACATGCAGTGTATGTATAAATGGAGTTTTATTTCTCAGAAAATAACCAAACAACTGCAATATACGAAATTGGCACTGGACGACGACTCATCTAGAGAAGCACTGAAAGTGATTTTTTTTTTTCTAAAAGAAGAAATTGTTAGGTGAATAGGATTCATGGACCCCAAATTCATCCTTAGCGTTGAATTCGGTGGATCCTATATATAAAGAGGTAAGCCTTACAACATGAGACAATTTAAAAATATTTGGGTTCACACACTCAGATGCAGGAATTAAACGTCCTTATGCAGAAGAGAAAATCAATGGCACTCAATATAAACCCTCTCAATTGATGAGACAACTTATTACCCGGTGTCTTTCGTGCGACGCTCTTATGTTTGAATGCGAGATGTCTAATGTCGACCAAAAAGAAAAATGCACAACATTTGAATGTTTCAAGTATACACATCTAACAATCTCCCGTATTATTGGACCAACTATTGCATCATCAGGCATGGACATCTTGTTGAACTCATGTGGTCTAATGTTTCAACTATGTTGGGTTTGTACTTTGTACTCTCTAGCCTCACACAACGAGAGCTCCAGGTGAAAATTTAAGGTTTAACGTTTCCCTACCACCATATCTGAAATAGCCACAAAATAAAATAAAATAAAATAAAATCTGCACACCCTCTTTTTATACATAGGTTTATAAAGTGCTTCTCTAAATTTCAAGATACGATGATAGGCAATAATGACGTGTTATAAAATTGTAGTTATGGGAAAAATTAAAAAGATCATTGCCCATTTTCTCATCAATTGTACTTGTATCCTTTAGTTCTAAAGCATACACTTCGTAGCATTCGATTTTCGAATCCTATACTTTTTTTTTTATCACTAAAAAGATCATTTATAGTTACGGTTATCTTAAATTTGAGGTGTAGAGTACATGGTTCTAACTCATCAATCATGGAGAAAAGTCTATATTTCAAAGGAGAAATTACAAGATGCTTTTGGATTTAGGGAATAGAGGGCACGTGTTTGGCCTCAAACTTCAATCTGCATGTACTATATTTTGACTTCTCATTTGCGCTAAAGTTAAAGCGGACAAAGTTCTAACCACATAACAATGTGAAAGTTTAAGAGTGACGAGTGAAAGTTCAGAACACAATGCCCTTTACGTCCAGCGTTAGAGCCTTTATACAATTTTCCCTAAATCAAAAGTAGAGATAAAGGATGTGAATTATAGCAGAAAAGGAAAATTGTTGGGGGAGAAACTATATAATGGCTATTGGGAATGTGGGTCCCATGTGTGTAGGCCCTACTTTGGACTCATCAAATGTGATAAATTCATTTTAGTACGTGTGTTAGGTTGACCGGATATTTATCAGTGGGAAATACAGTCATTTATCGTCGTCCTCACATGGACTATTTTCCGCAATTAAGGAGGACAAAAGAGAGTAGGTAAGAAAACAGGAGAAAAACATAACAAAACAAACCATGGAAATCCGTATGGTAATGCGCTTTCCTCCTATTTTTTCCCAAACTCGTAGAAAATGTTGACTTTCTTGGAAGAAGCTCGTACAGTTTGGGAAGGGCTTTTGATTGATCAAAAAGAATAATTTACTTCAACCGATATGCCCTTAGGCACGGCCAATCGGCCATACATAACATGGAAATCACACTTGAAAAGGGTGGACAATTAGCAAGAGCAGCGGGTGCTATAGCGAAATTGATTGCAAAAGAGGGGAAATCGGCCACATTAAAATTACCTTTTGGGGAGGTCCGTTTGATATCCATAAACTGCTCAGCAATAGTTGGACAAGTGAGGAATGTTGAGGTGAACCAGATAAAGTTGGGACAAAGTTTCTTGTAGAGGCCCTATCAGGGATATTACGACAGAGTCTAAATACTAAGGTTGCGTTTGATCGTCTGGATTTCTAGTCAGGGTAGGATTGAATAGAATAGGATATGAAATCTAAGGATTTTGTCACATCCTATCGATTGTTTGGTGAATCGTAGTAATAAAACCGGATATGTTCATATCGTATCATGTTCATCGTTTGGTATTTATATATATCGATGTAAATGAACTTGTAAATGCCCAAACAAAAACTATAAGAATTTCTCATAATTCACCGCCAACTCTAGTAAGAGAAAGAATATTTGATCATTTACATTTGTAACTACGAAAAGTTTTGCCTACCTCACTTTCATTAAATTTCAACATGAACCACAAAGCTACGAAAGAGAATGAGTTTTGACTCTCTTTCTGATTTTATAGACTTTTGACGTGGACCAAAAACTTATGAACAAGAATAAGTTTCAACTCTCTTGCCGTTTTCGTAGAGTTTTGACGCGAACTAAAAAACTATAAAAGAGTGGTGAAACTTCAACATGAACCAGAGATAAATAGGAGAAGGAGATTGAGGTGTCTAGTTTTTTTTTTTTTTTTTTGGAAATTTCATTGCCCCATTTTCTTCAAGAATTAGAAAGATCATTTTCAAGTTCGAATTTGTTCACTTAAAATATGGGTTCTTTTTTTATTGAGTCCATTATTTCTTAATAAAAATATTATTAAATAATAAACTATACTACCATACCTAAAATATGTAATGATATAGATATGATGTGTGTGTGTATATATGCACAAAATATATATTATTAAGTAGAAAGAAATTAAAATTTATAAATACATATAAGAATAAATACAAGAATTAATTTTTTTATTTTTTATTTTCTTTTTAGTATTAGAATCCAAATATAATTCATATTTAATTTTTATGTTATTTTTATTTTATGAGAAGTTTCTTATTTGAGAAAAAAATAGTTTTTATATCATGAACATAAGAAATCTTATCCACATTTATCCCATTTTCGTCATGGGATAATTTTATTCAGATCATGTCCTCCTTATAGCCCATTTTATCCTGTCCTGAGCATGAGTCAAACATAGTATATGATAAATTTTGTCCTATCATGATTTTTATCTTGGCTACCAAACGCAAGTGGTTTTGGTTTCCCACAATCTTGAAAAGATATTTTTGGCTCCCTAGAGAATGTTAGAGGGGTTCTCTCTCTACTTGCGAGGAGATACTTCTTCTTCTTTTTTTCTGTTCCGTTTTCACCCGCACGTGTGACTTTCTTTCCACTATAATTATGTGTGTGGACTCTTTAGACATCCAATCAATTTTATCATAAAAAAAAGTGCCGGGTTTTTCTTTATTGGGGAATTTCATATAGCTCGAGTTGCACACATAAGCAATTAATTTAGGTGCATATGTTCCATGACCATCAATTTTCTACATTATCGTGGCTAGAATTGGGACTATCACTATCATTATCAACAAAACGAACTTTCTTTTTTCGACCACTCAAATTGTTAAGCCTTAATATTTTCGTCCGTAAACATGCTCAAACATTATCTATGCTATTAAAATGTCAAAATGCGATGGTCAATTCATCTTTTCAATTCGCTTGCTAGCAATCTTAGGCTTAGAATGAATGAAGACCAAAGAATGATGTGATTCAAGCCCCCGAGAAAAATTGATGGAAGCAGTTAAACAACCATATATCATGTTCGATCTAAGCAAAGGAGAGTGAATTGGGCCATGAAGCATCATACGTTGATATGTACCACCGTAAAACCTCTACGTTGAATTTGTCAGTGAGAATCGAATCTTCAGTGAAAAGAACAAAAAGAGGACCACAGGTTTTCAACAGTAAAATTACCAAAAAAGTCATATACCTATTGCAATTGTTCCAATTTAATCATAATTTTTTTTCTCAATTGAGTCCTAAATATTTTGCATTTGTGCCAATTCAATCCATTTGGCTGGCTGGCCAGCATTAACGTGAACAATTTTTTTTAATAATACTTTAGTATTTTCTGAAATTTTATTTATTATGTATTATTTATTATTTTTTCTTTCTCTCTGGCCGATGAGCTATAGCCGGCGAGGGTCAAATTTTCAATAATATTTGACCCCGCCGGCCACAATTTGTCATTACCAAATAATAGGTGGTATAGACTGTAAGGTAATTTATTTCGTCGCACTGCATTTCTTGCTTGTTCCAATGCAAAATACTCGGCCTTCATCATTGGTCAATTGAAATGAAAGGATCAAGCAAGCCCTGTCACGCCCCGAACCCTAGGCGCACGAACATCCCTTCCGAACATCAGGTCAAAGGATAACATCCCAGGCATGTCATCGACCCATTTCTTTTTATCTTTCAACTAAGCACATGCGGAAGCTATACAAAACCCCAGACAGTCATACAACAGGAATAGAAAGCAGGAGATACAACAACAACACCATTTTATTTATATACTAGTTAGCCAGGAAACACAACCGATCTACAAGCCCATCTTCAGGGCCGTTTCCTAAGACCCACAAAAGATACCGGGTCGGGTCTAAGGCTAACTACTACCAAAAACTAACTCCAAAAGAACCTTCACAGCTGCGCCAGCTGACTAACCAGAGCGCCACACTACGGACCTGAAAAACGGTTAATAACAACAAATGAGATATAAATCTCAATGAGTCAACGCCTAAGTCCGATTAGGACGTTGATTCACTCAGGCGGCCTAAACATGCGATGGCAGATCAATAGCGTGCGATGCACGCCACGCTCTAGCTACCAAACAGGAGCACGGATCAACAGCCAATAAACAACCACATACAACTTACCTTGCCTTGAGCCACACGACAGATATTTCATGGTAAGAAAGAACAGCAGAACAAGGCATCCAGCCAACACACGTCACACTCGCGGGCATTCAAGCACTATGCAACATGCGGTTTTTTCGGTTATCATGCAAGAGATACACCACTCTCGCCACAGTACAGCCTCACTGCTAGTACTCTTCCGGCCGAACCGGGCGTCGTCGTACCCCGTTACAGCGACGGCATCCGATAGCCCCTCAAGACCCCTAAGGCAAGCATATCAGGTAGTTCCGTAAGGACTTCGGTCCATCACAAGCTGCGACCAGCATCCGACCAGTCGTGTCTATCCGGACTGTACGTCGCCGGCACGAACTGTCGTGCAACCGATAAGTCGTGGGATTCCGGACTGTACGTCGCCGGCACGAACTTACCAGGCGACGGACCCACCAGGAGTACCGCCCCATATCCCCCAGTTACGTTAGGGAGACGATTAACCGTCGTGTGACCACACAAACACATCAGGCAAACAACCAGTTCTTACTTCACATTAGCCCAATGCAATCACACTCACGAGTATGCTCAAAACTCGGCCCACGGCCATTTTCATGATCGAAATAAATAATTGGTCACACGACTGCTCAGTTTCAATTAACATGGCATCTCGACACTAGTGTGATCATTCAGCAATTAAGCGTAATCAACACTCAGTTCGATCCACAATCAAACGCCAATAATTACCAAGCACAATAAAACAGGCAATTAACCATGGTAACTATTCCACCTAACCATGATTAATCCAACTAGCCACAGTAATTAATTAATCTACCACAGTAACTAATTAATTTAACTATGGTAACTACTTAAGCTAACCATAGTTAACTATCTAACCACGGTAACTATCTATTAACTGCGGTAACTAACTAATTAATTACATTAACTATTTAATTAAACTACTAAGTGTAATTAACGACCTAATCAGGGATTAGGGGTTAACTCACTTCGATAACTGGCGGCGACGGTCGGCGGCGACCGGCGGTGAGCGGCGGCGGCGGCGATTTCTGGCGGCGGTGGCGGCGACGACAAAAATTCCGGCGGCGGTCCCTACGAACTCCCCTCGTCGATCCGAACGCAATCGCGGTGTCGGATTTCCAAAACGACACCCGGACGACGAAGAACGGCGGCTGGACAGCAGCTGCACAGAGGCCAAACGGCGACAACGGGGCTCAATGAGCGGGCGGCAAGCTTGGCGGAGCTTGAAACGAGGCGGAACGCGCCGGTTCTCCACGACCAGCCTCTGTTCTGACCAAACCCACGAAATTCCAGCCACTTCCTGGACAAACAGTCCTCAGATCCTGGTAGTCCTTGATCTTACGGTCGTGTAGGCGAAAACGGAGCTCGATTCGCCCTCCGGACGAGCTCAAACGAGTGATTCCAGGTCGGGCGCGCGCTGAAAAACGGGAAACGCGGGCCTCTCGGGTTTGGGCTCGTGGAACTCCGGGCGACGGCGGCTTCGGTCCAGTGGCACGGCAGAGCTTCGGCGAGCACAGCGCACGGCGACGGGGCTAGGGCGCGAGCGGCGGGGGTGGTCGGCGGTCCAGCGAACGGCGGACAGCGGCGGAGCGGCGGCAAGATGAAGATGGTGATGAAGATGATGGAGTGAAGATGGTGAAGATGGAGTGGGGGAGGGGTGGCTGCCGTGGGATTCCAAGAGGGAAGAGAGAGAGAGGAGAGAGAAAATGGTCTTCAAGGGCAAAATGGTCATTTCCAAGGTCAAAGGGCATTTTGGTAATTCTCAATAGTCAAAAAGCAAGATTTGACTTGGTATTAATGAGGTGGGGCCCGCGGTCATTCGGTATTAATTGTTTCTGGCGTATATGAATAATATCTGAGGGTATTTCGGTAATCTGACGATTTTAGGACTGGTTCAGAATATTTGGCTCAGGGTTAGCTCGGGCGCGAAGGAATACGGGGAAAACTAATTACGGCACGACTAATCTAATCGAACTATAATTATCTACGCTTCGATCGACGACTAACGATCTTCAGAATGATCAATTCCGCGTCCGACAAATATCACTCAATTCCGCGTCCGACAACTGAAGAGCTTCTATCCTAACTTGCCTACTTTCAACTGCATTCTTGAAAAAATCGTGAGTGACTTATTGTGACAAACTAAACATGTTCTTTGCAGCAACCATGAACAAGTGGGCTAACAGAGATGATCAAGAAGCACACTCTTCATTTGAGAGGGTAGGATTACAACTATTCTCCTCAATTTTTGCATTGTTCTTTAAAGCACTTACTAATGTCCACTACATAGTCAAGTCATATCAAGATACTATAGAAAACATGATATACATTACCTATAAGTTTGCCGATAACACAATATATTTCTAATATCGTAAGTATGCTTTTCTTTTGGGTACACCCATAAGATACTTCATTACCTAAAATTACAAAATAAGTACAGATTGTTGTTGAGAACGAAAGATATTTGTAATTTAATCTAATTAAATATAATGTACTCGAGAGAGTCAACGAGGACTTGACAAATGGTCCTCTCCATTGTTCTCACCTAGGAAGCATTAACACTCTCCGAGAGTCTTTATGTCGTGTTCGACACTATCCGACATGCGATCGACACGTGGTCAGCGCTCCAGACATGCCATTTCGATACGCACGGGGTCAATTTTAATCATTTTCAATAAATTAGGAATCAAAATGTAAATTTATTAAATATAGATAAGTTATATATCCTACCATCCCATAATTAATATACCCAGCCAGTCCAAAAAAAACCAAATTGTGAATCCCTAACAAAAGAAGAAGAAGAAACTCACCGTTGATATTTTTATATATACATGATAATTTATCATGTATATATAAAAATATACAATTAATATACAATGTGTCGGAATTCTTTATTTTTTTGAGAAAAGACGTGTCGACATGTCATGTCGTATCGTGTCGTATCGTATCGCGTGTTGGTGCGGGTGGTACTTAGGTTCTCTCATGTCTCACCATTGAACTTTTCTTCTTCTTCTTTTTTTTTTGTGGTAAAGTAAGAAGTATATTGACTAACCAAAGCGCGGATTACAAAAGAGAACCCAACCACACAAACCTCGTACATGTAGCGACACTAGAAAATGTCACGACGGGTGCAAGGGTGTCATTGGTAAGTAAACAAGGAGAACCAGGGCAAAAGGATTGTTGGAGTTGGCGAATACTTCGGGGATCCTTGTTTCTCATATTAGGCACGCCCACGTGAGCTTAGGGAAACTGAAGTATGAGCCGACGACATATTACCCCTGCGCACGGAATGCGGGGGTTCGGGGGCAGCGCCCCTGAAATGGGGATCCCGCTGACCGGTGAGCGGACGGCTGCCCCGCTCGCCACTGAGCGGGCGGGGGTTCGGGGGCAGCGCCCCCGAAACAACACCGGGTTTAGGCTTGTGTTTAAGTTGGCCCATTTATTGTGGGATCAAAGGTTTCGGATAGGCTTGGGTTTCGGGCCCATTTTTTAAGTCCTATATATTGTACTCGTATGAGAGATCATTGTAACGAGTGATTGTGGTAAAAGCCTAAATTATAGTGAAATCCCTTTGCAGGACGTAGCCCTATTTTCTGGAGTGAACCTGGGTAAACTTGCGTGTCATTCTTTTCGATTCTTTATGATTGTTCTGATTCAGTTTAGGATAAAATCCCATCAAGAATGCCCAAATAACTGCACAAAGAAGTGAACAGGCCAAAAACAACGGCTAAAGAAAACAAGAACAATCAATAGGACTGCACAGCAGCCGACGGTCACGCAAAAACAGACGGAGAACTATCCCAGCTAGCTTGCATCCTGCGGTTGCGAGAGGTGTCAACCACATCTTTAAACGTGAGGGCCTTATCCTTGACAACCTTTACATGGTGTTTCTTAAGAGCCGGCATGAAATGGGATTGATTTCTAAAAAGGATGTCGCTCCTTTCAGTCCAAATCAAATGACATAATGCACCAAAAGAGAACCATGCAATGCATTGATGAAACTACTAGCCACTAAAATGCTGAATTGCCCACTTGAGACTGTCCTGCCAACCCCTATTAATCCAAGCCAAATTACATTTAGGGCGGATTTCTTCTCTCTTTTTTATTGTCTACAAACTCCAAAAATACACAAATTACAAATTACAAATAATTACATTGGAACCTTAATTCATCATATTCTCCTTTATTCTTTAATTCACCCGTTAATAGCTTGTAGACAACGTAAGTAAACTTAACCGTACCAAGCCCTATAAGTCCATCCCGTTGCACAAAATTCCAAAAAATGACAGATTTTTGTTGACAACATAAGATATTTCTAATAAAATATGAATGTTGTAGCGTGATTTCAAAAGCCTGAGACTTGTATACAAAGCACTTGAAATTTAACAAATTGAAAGAAGATGGCCACCTTCCATGCAAATTTTCTGACTTAGGTTTACCTTTGTTGAATCTACTTCTCGTTGTATTGGCAATTTGACAGGACTTTCCCGACTCACTGTTTTGCCGGAATTTCACTTACGAAGACTTTTATTAGTCGATAAGGATTTGCAGATGATACAGGAAGTAAAATTTCCTGATGACATCTTTGGCAAGCTAAAAGCACTAACATTGGCATGCTTTCATGATGAAAATACCAGCTTCCCTTCTAGAGTCCTCCTAGAGATATTTCAGAATCTACAAAGTCTCAAGGTCTTTTGTAGTTCCTTTGAGGATATATTCCTTGATGAAGGGCTTGTTGACGAGGGAAAACATCCGGCGCTCTAAAATTTAAGTGCACTTAAGTTAAGCAAGCTACAAAAACCTAAAGTGTGTGTGACGAGAAAACTATTTAGTGGCAAAATTTCTCCAAAGTATTGACAAATTTGAGGTTTGGGTTGTCCCAGTTTGACAACATTATTTCCAACCGTGACATCCTTTCAGAATTTAACGGAGTTAGTGGTGAAGAACTCCTCTGGGATTGGTACATCAAGTGATAGTTTCATCGATCACAAATTTGGTGCCACTCACTAAAATGACTATAATAAGATGTGAAAGAATGAAAAAAGTAGTAGCAAAAGATGAAGACTGAGAAGGGAAAGTGAAATCTCTTGGAAAGCTAATACGGTTGACACTCCAACATACGCCCAACCTAGTATGCTTCTCCTCTCCTCCACCACAAGTTGCATCTTCAGGTTTCCACTCTTGCTTAGTATTGAAGTGGAAGAGTGCCAGAAAATGAACATCTTTTCTAAGGGTACGCTAAGCGAGCCAAAACTACATTTTGCGACACTGTTCAGATACTCTTGATTTGGGAACTGGAAGGTTGATCTCAACACAACTATACAAAAGTTATCAGTATGAACAAATGCACATAAAATTGGTAAGATGTAATAAACGAAATTTGAGGGCCCTGACCTGACCTAGTTTTTCCTCTATTGTTCAACTCACCCATAATTCTTCATCCACTTTCTTCTGTTCTCAAACACAAATGCTTGGAGTTGGAGGAGAGAGCTCAGATGTTCCACCGCGTGCCATCGAAGATGTAAGAGTTTTGACAATCATGTATGTGTCACCAGCTCCTACATTTGATGCTGTCTGCATCGTTAATAGGGGTTCAGACTTCGTCAAATTGATGAGAGATCAAAAACGAGTTTGTTTAGTATGTCCTGCTTGATCTCTTCTAATTTGTGGACAGTGTCGTTCTTTGTTTGTAGATTGAAATCTTTCTTGTAAATTCAGAAGCTTATGAGTTGACAGAAGTATTGCAAGTACATAAAACTTGCATTCGTGCTTGTCCAAAAGTGCTAGGTCATGCCAAAACCAGTCGGGGTAGTAAATCATATTACAAGTTTGTCTTTGAAGGTTTTCCGTGACAAAGAAGAGCGTCCCAATGTATTCCATTGCAAGCGATGCCATTTTCATCATTCTTCACACACTTTACACATACTTGCACTATCAGAACTCACTTATTCGCATCAAACATGCTCAGATTACACATATATTTGCATTTGCTGAGAACACGTACACAAAGTGGACATCAATACATGACAAGTAAAACCGATGCAAATGAATAGACGACATGGTGGTTTTGTGAACGAGAATTCTCCATAAATCCCAAAGTAGTCGTCCTGACCATTCCAACTAGATGGGTGGAAGATGGACGTTATGTTGGTGAGAGTGAATCCAAGTTGAGGGATGAATTGACGAGAAGAGGCTTCAACCTATGAGGATTCACCCACTTTGAAAGTAGCGGTATGCCGAGGGAACCGCCGCTAATTTCCAAAGTGGGTGAACCCTAACAGGTTTGAAGCCTCTTCTCCTCAATTCATCCCTCAACTTGGATTCACTCTCACCAACATACCGCCCATCTTCCACTCGTCTAGTTGGAATGCTCACGACGACTCCTTCTCATGGCCAAACAGAATTATTATCATGGCTACGGCCCAACTGGAGCTTTATCCTCATCAACAAAGTTGCAACGCGAATGCTCACGACGACTCCTTCTCATGGCCAAACAGAATTATTATCATGGCTACGGCCCAACTGGAGCTTTATCCTCATCAACAAAGTTGCAACGCGAGAGAAGCTTTGTCGTGGAAGATCTGCGCCTGAAAGAACGAGGAAGATATGACGCGGTAGAAATAGCTTGAATTGGCCATGAACACCGCTGAACCTTGGAATCACAGAGATGGAGCTTCGGACGAGAGAGATTGCCAAAGATTTGAAGTCTGAACTAAAATTTGCGAGGCGTTGGTATTCTCTACGAAAGAGAAGGGTTAATATTTGGGCCTCTCAAGTCAGTTAGAAGAGAGAGAAACTAGAGAGGGAATTGCCCCTGCGCGTGCGTTCCTCAACAGATTTTTCTTGGCATATGCGTTCCTCTCCCCTCTCTTGTTTCCAATCTTCCGGAAGAGAGGTTCGTGGGGTTTCAGCGATAGCGAAAAGGAAGGGATGTAGAGGATTTGAATTCCGTTATCTGTGTTGAAATGGTGTGTCGCTTTCTTCAAACTGATTCTGTTTGAAGGAATCGTGTCTCCTGCTATTTCACCGCGAGCTGAAATTTATTCCTTCTCTCATCGATGGTACATCCTTAATTAACATTTTTGTTGTTTTTTTTTTTGGTCGAATCCTTAATTAACGTTTTACAGAGTATGAAATAATCTTTTGAAGGGGACATTAATGTGACGATCAACTTTCCATTCATCGTGACCCAGTTTCAACAAGATGACGTGCATGATTGAAAAGAAGTCGATGGAGATTCGGTCAAGATAACAGGGATTTGTTGCCTAACCACATTGATTATTCTCCTGATTTTTAGCATATTTTGTAATCCCCATTATTCATGTATCTTTCACTTTCATCTAGTTAGACAAGATTCTTCTTATATAAAGCCAAACCGACCGTAAGTGCCAAAATATTTTTCTAATGATTGATGACATGACGCCTTTATCATCCATAATAGATTATCATGGCAGCTAGCTTATAAATCAATGGTCCTTACTAAACTCTTGGGCATGCGCAATCACCTATCTCCTCCCATATTGATTACGATTATTATTATGCCATGCACATAGATTACAATTGATTACAAGCAATCTAGCATTATTTTTCAATTGATTACTTGCAAGCCCCACTCTCTCTTTTTCTTGATCTTGCGATAAGTTTTCGGAACCGTTGTCAACTTTTTAAATTCTTTCAAAAGTAATGAGACTACCTTATTTCGTAGAAGCAATAAATGATGCCATCTCCCTTATGTTGACAGTTCATTCATTCTTAAGTTGAGGGCAATCTCGAGAATAGGTAAAAGGGCAAAAACAAAAGAAAAGAAAAGCAAGAGAGCTCAATCTGCGAATTCCATGTAGAAGAGATGTACCTGGTAACGCGCATTCTCAATTCAAAGTGATAAATCACATAATTTTCAAGTATGGTTATTTCAAAATCAAAGGTCCAATTTGACACAAAAACAAAGAAGTCCCGTCAAGTCAAGAGACTTCCAATAGGAGAGAAAGGACCGCCATCCAATATCGGACTAACTTTTATTATTGTCCTTTTTTTTTTTCTAGTCGAATACGATTGTCCTTTTTTCTTTGAAATATGATGAGTCCATAGCTTAAATTATCACTCACGAATCAATGTAAGTCCACTACTAACACCGAGGCAAAGGTTGCATTTAGTTAGGGTGAAAGGGAGAGTATCGTTATTTTAGTTCGACCGCGATTATCGGCGGATTTCGCTCGCGATTGACCGAGACAACTAAATTATTTCCTTTTTAACACCGAAAAAAGCTTGTGGTCTTCATCAGAAGTTTCAGAGATGGCTCACACATAGGCCGCTGAGATCAGGTTAAAACACTATTCCTAGCCACTTCACACATTGACTAGTTTAAGAGATTACAAATTACGATGACTACTTGTGAATTATGCTTTACTTATACTTACGTAATAATAATAGGGATGGGCAAACGAAAAAATCGAGATTGAAAAAGATCCTCTACATGCCGAGCTCAGTTGGGGCTTAAATCAAGTGACATTTGGATCATTGAAGGTTGTCTACGGATTGCGCCCTTTGCATGGACTAATATCGCTAATGGATTCTGTATGCCTTGAAGTTTCAAGGATTTTCTAAAACTCGAATTAATAAAAAAAAAAAAAAGGCATGGACATATGAATGAAAACAAATAAGGAAATTGCAAGGAACTTCTTATTGAATGAGGATAAATTATTTAAATTCGTGGACGCATGCTTGCTTAATGATCTGATTTGAACAATAAACTTCTCCACGGAAGTCAATGATGTGGATAGTGATAGTAAAAACTGAAAAGCATAAAATACTCAACTGAAAAGCTTTTATAATCAAAGACAAATACTAAATCTAAGAAATCTAAGCTACTTCGAATTTCAAATTCAAAAGTCAAGCAAAATCTAATCCGAGTAATCTTCTGCAAAAATCTGTTGGGTTCATTGATTGGTGTTGTACAATTTTCGTTCAAAGTGTATCGTCTATGTAGAATGTCTTGAGAGATATATGTGTCATCATTGATTCTTCATGTACAATTTTTTTTTTTTTGGTCTGGCTTCATGTACATTTAATGAGACATTTCATTATGCATCCTAATTTTCCTCACAAGAATCACTGTCTTTTGACTTGCGCCCTACTTCATCGATGAATTATAACCACTCTTAATCCTTTAGCTACAGTTATCCCTTAGTTGATGCATCCTTCTTACCTCATATTTTGACTTTCTTTCATGTTTCGAGTTAATCGATCCTTGACACTATGATGAACTCCACTTCCCTCACTGTGCCAATTCTGGGCTAATTTATATTGTTGGGAATATTCTATTTAGTTTTGGTGTTTTTGTATAAGGTCATTGACAGCGATGAAAGTCATTGTGCGTACTTTGGGGGATATATAGATAGTTCATCAATGAAGCGACCAGACAAATGGCATGATGCAGGATGCAGGGTTTGGGGTGTGGGTAAGGTACAAGAGGTTTTCTTGGGCTGCACAATATGAAGAAAATAAAATAAAAATAAGATAATTGAAATATTTTGTGTTAATCTTGTCAAATTATTGCCCATCTATAAAAGTTAATTATTAGTCAATTATAGAAACATTTCCTATAATCGAATAGCATGCATGAATGTCTATAAAATAACATAAAATAATGTGAGAACTATCAAGCTTTGAGGAATTCTAAATTCTTTTGTGATAACCATATCAACAGATAAGTTATATCATAGATGACGAAGAAAAGAATAAACTATCATCCTTTAATATGCAACAAACAGTAAAAATATGCTACACCATCAACATTATTACTCAGTCATAGTATTGTAAACAATACACCCGTCTCGGCAATTGCAAGTGATTTGGAAGCAAAGTGGACTCCAGCTCTACAACTGTGTCCTTCATTTTCGCCATTGCTAAGACCTTTATCCCTTTCTTCTCCTCCGCCTCTGGTTGAATCAACTTCAGTGAAAACCTGGACGAGTTTCCATAATTTAGTTCACATTTTTCTAAACATTCCTGCAAAAAATCTCATCAAAATTCAATTTCTATATTTTTTTTAGAGACGTGGTGCCATCTCAAAGCATGGAAAATGTCTCCTCTTGCTGGGAACAAAATTGCTCATAAGGCTCTATAAGGGCTAGAGGTACTCGAAGGCCATGGGCGGGCTACGGGCAGAGCTATGCAAGATCCGTGTTATGGTCAACACGGATGTCGATCTTTTGGATTTGTACTACTTTTTATTTTATTTTATTTTAGGATAAATTTGGTTTCGAACATTTTGATGGTTATTCGTTTTGCTTCAGGGAAGTCTTTTTCGTGTTAACACCCTTTCGCTAATAATCCCAAAATTAGAATATTCTGAAGAAAATTGATTGGAGACATTGCAACATCGATACTTCAAGTCCACAAAATTCAAATTTTGACAAACGAAGGATCGAGAGTCGGTCAACTATAGTAGTCTAGTTTGACTTTCGCTTTGTGAGGTCCCATCCAATTTAGATAATGCTCAATTGATCTGGTCCCACTTTATCCGACGACCTCCATTTCTCATGCTAGGAAGATATTTCGTTGTTCTCATGGAGCCGCCATTCATCCTCGATCGTCGGCCACTGCAGTTCTTCGCATCTGAACTTCAGAAAACAGAGCATACACAGAGAGAGCTAGCTAAAGGACGTCTTCACTTCAGATTCATGTGTCGAATTTCACTTGGGTGGACAAATCGATTTGGCATCCAACTACTGATGGACCATTTTCTGTCAAATCTGCTTACAAACTCATCCAGTCGTGAATTGAAAATGACAACAACTCCGCGATTTGGAACAAAATATGGAAAGCTGGACTTCATGAGCGTCACAAAATGATGTGATGGAGGACAGTGGCTAACGTCTTGCCTTGTCGAGGTAACTTATTGCAATTGTGCCGTATTCCAAACCCTTTTTGCCCATTGTGTGGAGCCTCGGAGGAAAATTCGGTACATTTGTTCACAACATGTGCTTTGGCCCAATTTTGTGGAGACAGAGCCCATGGAGTATTATCTCGTCTGCTTGGAACTTCAAGTCCCTGGAAGAGATGGTGAACCATTTTCTTAATCCAGGAAAAATAGCACAGAGAATGGGATTGGATTGCAAGCTATTCACCCTTTATGCAGCAGTTATTTGCATCAGAATGTGACAATATAGGAATACAAGTTACATTGTCAGACTATTCCAGTTCTTTCCCAGGCGGTTCAGCTGGTCATACAACATTTCATGGAATATTCGAATATCTTTAAGAAGGAGAAAAGAGTTAAGTTAAGCGAGGAACCGGATTCTATTGGGGTAAGGACAAACTCTTGGATTCCTCCTTCAAATTAAGAGTTGAAGTTTAATGTAGATGGTGCATGGAAGAATAACAATTGATTTTTTGAAAGCTTTATCATTCAAAATTGATTTTTATGACAAAATATTTTTCTAATGATTGAGCACATGATTGTTGGGGTGTCGTTCATACTCCCCAACGACAGGAAAGCATATGGGTTGCAACGTCCCGAAATTTCGAGTTCTGTAAGATAAATAATATTGGATTTTTTGAGTTTTAAGGGACAATTATCGGACGCGATTTCGTTTGATCTGGAAGGGATTTGGAAGACCCTCAAGCGTAGGTCAGTAGAATCAAACTAGTTTAGTCGTGCCATAGACCCTAGCGTCGTGACCCTTCGCGCCCGAGCCTAACCTTGACCGAAATGCCTTCAGTCGTTTGTGCCAAATGACCAACCAATCCCGAATTACCAAATGACCAAAATGTCCTCAGATATTATGCAGAAAGATGAAACCATTAATGGTTGACTTGATTGTGGGCCCCACCCCATTTACTCTCTATCTCTTCAAGTCAACTCACCCTCTCTCTCATACTTTTGTCTCTTCTCTGTCCTCCCTCTCCCCCCTTAGTCGACCACCCCCTCCCCTCCTCTCTTCTTTTCTTCTTCTTCTTTCTTTGGTAAAACCTCCATAGCCACCACCTCCATTCCTCATCCTTCCTTGCCGCCGCTCCCTACAGCTGTCGCCTCCGCCAACCGCAGGCCGTCGCGCGGCGCTCGCCCCTCTCCACCGAGCCACCACCCGCGGCCCCCTCCACCCGTACGACTCTGTCACCACACCCCCTTCGCCGAGCCCGAATCGTGACCCCTCCGAGGCCATTCGCCGCCTGTCGTCCACGAGTCGCTGGCCCGAGCCCTGCAACCCCGAGCCAACCCGCTACCTCATCTCTTCCTCCGTCCGCCTTAGCCCGTCCGTCGCCATTCGTCCTAGCCCCGTGTGCCGTGGACCATCATGACCTGTGGAACGCTCTCCACTTGTTGTCGCCGTCGCCGTCGCCGCCGCCGCCGCCGCACCCCCGAGCTCATCGTGCCTCCAGCACCGCGACCCGGGCCCCTCAGCGAAGTCGCCGCCATGCCATCGCCGATGTTCGCCGCCGCCCTCGAGTTGCCGTCGTCCGTCATCTTCGTAGCCGCGTCCGCCACCCCAAGCCGACCGGTAGTTGCCCCGCTGCCTGTTCCCGTAGTTCGTCACCGGCCGTTGTTTTGAGTTAACCCCTAATCTTTGATTAGGTCGTTAATTTCACTTAGTGTTAGATTATCTTAGTTTAATCGTAGATTAGATAATTACCGTGGTTAGGTTAAATAGTTACCTGTGGTTAGAATAGAATAACTGTAGTTGGTTTGGGTGATCGCGACCAATTAATTAGCTGAGACTAGGTTAGTAAATTATCGTCTGGTTAATTAACTGTTGTGATGATAAATAGTCTAAGTCAGGATATTTATCTGTTATTAATTGACGGTTATTGGATGCTGATCGATTAATTGCTGAGTGCCTTGGGTGTTTAATTGCGTGGATCTGTTGAGTGATCACCTATGTCAGAATATCATGTTTAACTGGAATCGAATATTCGTGTGACCAAATGCATCCTTTGAGCATGAAAACGGCTGCTAGCCAAGTTTTGAGCATGATTATGAATGTGATTGCATTGCACTAAATGTGAAGATATAAATTGGCTTGGTTACCAAGCGTGTTTGTGTGGTCATGCGATGGTTGAGCCTAACGTAACTAGGGACGTTGGTAGTACCATTGATGGCTTGGGTTCGTCGCCTAATATGTCCGTGTCGGCTGGGTCGGAATCACATGGCTTATCGGTTGCCTGATAGTTTGTACCGATGGTTTTCAAAATAACATGACTGATCGGATGCAGGTCGCAACTTGTGACGGATCAAAGTTCCTTACCGGAAAGCCTGGTATGTTCGCCTTGGGGATCCTAAGGGGCTATCGGTTGCCGTCGCTGGATGGAACGGGACGATGCCCGATCCTGCCGAAAGAACACTAGCGGTCAGGCTGTACTGTGGTCGAGAGTAGAGTATCTCTCACGTTAATAACTAGAAGACGCGTGTTGCATTGTGCATGAGTTATTGATGAGTGTTCTGATTGTGTGCCCTGGTTTGTATATGATTGATTGCCAAGTGATTACTGCTGTGTGGGCCAAGACGGGGTAAGCTTACATATGATTGGTAATTGGCTGTTGAGTTGTGCCTAACTGTTTGGTAGTTAGAGCGTGGCGTGAATCTCACGCTATCGATCTATCATCGCTTTATGTCGCATGTATAGGCCGCCTGAGTGAATCAATGTCGTCCTCGAACTTAGGCGTTGACTCACGGAGATTTTATATCTCATTCGTCGTTGTTAACTATTTTTTTTCAGGTCCGTAGTATGGAGATTCGTCGGGTAAGGTTTGAGGTGCCACTCGACCAATCGTTCAATATCACGTACCATCCTGTCCAAGATTCGAACCGGGTATGGGAACATCACGTAACGACTCTCTAGGTCGAAGAGAGGATAGGGCACCTGGTGCCTCATTGCTTCAAGGCCTATTTTGTCCGCCACGACGATGCTCTCTACCGGCCTATTCAGGGGTTTAAGGGACCCCTGACTACGACCCCGGTTGTCCAAACCTAGGACTCGATGGATATTGATACCCCGGATGGGGAAGTGGTGGACCCTGAACCCGACCCTATAGAGGAGGACCCTAAGACTCCACCTGGTTACCACTACCTCTGAGCGAGAGTGGAGATGGAGGCTCCCTTTTTGGATGGAGCTTTTGGAGGCCGTAGTTAACCCCTAACCTTGACCCGATATCTTTTTTGTGATCTTAGGAAGCAGCCCTGAAGAGTGGGCTTGTAGATGTCCTTGCTTCCCTAGGTTAACATTATATATATATAATGGTCTTTTGCTATTGTTGGTTGTTGCCTCCTGCTGACTGTCCCTATTGTTTATGTTTCTGTCGGAGGTAGTGGAACGTTTAACGTGTGCTTAATTACAAGATAAAATGAATGGGTCGATGACGTACCTAGAATTTCGTCCTTAATGACCTAAGGCGTTTGGTAGGGTTGTCGCGTGCCTGGGATTCGAGGCGTGACATCCCAGCCCGAGGTGGTATCAGAGCTGTATGAGAGGGCCCAGCTTGTAGAAAGGGACATGTCTGATAGGGCAACCACATCTAGATCGCGGTTTGCGCCTATTGCAAGGGATAACCGTAGTTTTGGGAAAGGACCGATGGTATGAGGAAAGTTTCCCATCCCACCCAACTGGAGGAATGCTATCGAGAAGCCGGTGTATCGCCCCAACGATATGTGTCGGTTCTGTAAGCGGAGGCATGGATCAGCCCCATGCCCTAGGAGGGCGGGTGCTTGCTTTGGTTGTGGTCAGCACGGCCACTTGGTGAGGGATTGGCCATAGAGACTGATGGGAAGGCAGATGCCGTTACCGCAAGGAGGATAGATGTGAGGGAATGTTTCGCAGAACCACCAGAATCGGCCCTCAGTGCAAGAAAAGGTATATTTGTCACCCCGAGAGGAGGCGAAAGACTCGCTGACCATTACAGGTACGATCTTCTTGCATGATCATATAGCTTATGCTTTGTTTGATCCTGGCACTTCGCATTCGTTTATTGCTGAGCAATTTGTTAAGTTAGCTGGGTTGGGTCCGAAACCGTTGGGAACAGTCTTTAAGATTTCTACACCGCTTAAGGATAGTGTAGTGTCCACGGTAGGTTATCCTAGCTATAAGTTGGTTGTAGACGGTCGCGAGAGAAGGATGGATTTGATTGTGCTGGCAATGTTTGATTTTGATGTTATTATTGGTATGGATTGGCTCGCTGAGCAAAGGGCGGTGATGGATTGCCATCGTAAGACCATTCTGTTTAACCCGTTGGATGGGGTTAGTTTTGAGTTCGTTAGAAATCGATGAGGTACCTCGATCCCCTTAGTTTCGTCCTTAGAGGCGACTCGGTTGTTGGATAGTGGCCGTCAAGGATATTTGGCGACTGCGGTGAATGTGTCGATTAAGGAATCAAGGATAGAGGACATCGCTGTGGTGTGCGAGCTTTCCGATGTCTTTCCACAAGAGTTGCCAGGGTTGCCACTAGAAAGGGAAATAGAGTTTGTAGTTGAGTTAGCCCTTGGGATGGAGCCGATCTCCAAAGCGCCGTATCGGATGGCGTTGTCGGAGCTTAAGGAATTGAAGGTGCAGATGGTAGAGTTACTAGACAAAGGATTTATTCGTCCTAGTGCATCTCCATGGGGAGTGCCTGTGTTGTTTGTAAGGAAGAAGGATGGATCGTTGCGTCTATGTATTGACTACCATCAGCTCAATCAGGTCACAGTCAAGAACAAGTATTCTTTGCCAAGGATCAACGAATTGTTTGACCAACTTCAAGGAGCTTCGGTATTTTTCAAGATCGATCTACGGATGAGATATCATCAGTTAAGGATTAAGAAAGAGGATATACCGAAGACAGCATTCAGGACGTGTTATAGTCACTATGAGTTTACCATAATGCCATTTTGGTCTAACGAGCACCCTGCTACTTTTATGGATTTAATGAATAGGGTGTTCAAGGAGTATTTGGACTGATTGGTCATTGAGTTTATTGATGATATCTTGGTGTATTCAAGGAATTTTGAGGATCATGAGCAGCATCTGATAACGGTATTGGGGACTCTTCGGGAGCATCAGTTGTTTGCTAAGTTCAGTAAGTGCGAGTTTTAGCTAACTCGTGTAGCTTTCCTTGCTCATGTGATCTCTAGAAAATGGATATCTGTGGATCCGGCCAAGATTGAAGCGGTCATGGATTGGCCGAGGTCGACGATAGTGATAGAAGTTCGAAGTTTCTTAAGATTGGCAGGCTATTACAATCGTTTCGTGGAAAGATTCTTTACAATAGCTATGCCGATGACGCGACTGTTGAAGAAGGATGAGAAGTTTGAGTGGACGGATAAGTGCGAGCGTAGTTTTCAAGAGTTTAAGCACAAGCTAACTACGGCTCTTGTTTTAACGATACCGTCTGGTCTCGGAGGTTATGAGATTTATAGTGATACATCTTTTAAGGGATTAGGCTGCGTTCTTATGCAACATGGGAGAGTGGTTGCGTACCCATCTCGTCAGTTGAGGCTACATGAGTTGAACTACCTAACGCATAATTTGGAGTTAGCAGCGATCATCTTTGCTCTTAAGATTTGAAGGCATTAACTGGTTGAAGAAAGGTTTCAAGTCTACATCGACCATCAGATTCTCAAGTACCTATTCTCTCAGAAGGAGTTGAACATGAGGCAGCGTTGTTGGATGGAACTTCTTAAGGATAATGAATGTGAGATTTTGTATCATCCGGGTAAGGCTAACAAGGTCTCAGATACGTTGAGTCGGAAGTCAACGATTGCCTAGTTGATGGTCCATGAGTGGCGTCTCTTGGAGGAAGTGCGAGATTCAGATTTTAAGTTGGAGGTAAGCCGTTTGTCAAGTCTAATGGTTGCGTTGAGGATTAAGCCGGAAGTGCAGGCGAGAGTTAAGGTTTTGCAGTTGACGGATTCTGCCATTCAAAGAATCCTTCAAGAGGCAGAAAGGGAGAGCCGACTTCTAGGTAGCCAAGGACGGGATACTGAAGTTTCGAGGACGTTTGTGCGTGCCTACCGATAAAGGTCTTAAGGAGGAAATATTGTCGAAGGCACATCGTAGCAGTTATAGTATTCATCCAGGCAGTACGAAGATGTATCAGAATTTGAGGCAGTACTTCTGGTGGAGTGGTATGAAGGCTGACATTGCCAAGCACGTAGCGAAGTGTTTAACGTGCTAGTAAGTCAAGGCACAGTATTGTAAGCCTGGTGGACTGCTGCAGCTACTTGAGATTCTAGAGTGGAAGTGGGAGCATATCACGATGGACTTTGTGATGGGTTTGCCAAGGAGTCAGCGAGGCAATGATTCGATTTGGATTGTAGTAGATAGATTGACGAAGTCTACTCACTTCATCGTCGTGCGAAAGGATTTCGTTTTGGACAGGTATGCTGAGTTGTATGTGCGTCAGATTGTGCGTATTCATGGAGTGCCAGTGACGGTCACATCGGATCGTGATCCCAGGTTCATAGCCACCTTTTGGAAGAGTTTGCAAACTGCATTGGGAATGAGGCTGCAGTTCTATACAGCTTATCACCCGCACATGGATGGCCAGTCTGAAAGGATGATTCAGACGCTTGAGGATATGTTACGAGCCTGTGTGTTGGATTTCAAGGGAAGTTGGGACGAACAACTTCATTTGGTCAAGTTTGCCTACAACAACAGCTATTAGCAAGTATTAAGATGGCACCTTTCAAAGCGTTATATGGTAAGGCTTGCAGGATGCTAGTTTGTTGGAACGAGGTTGGTGAAAGGAAGATCATTAGTCCTAAGTTGGTACAACAGTCGTTGGATGCTGTCAAGGTCATCAGAGAAAGACTTAGGACAGCCTAGAGCCGTTAGAAGAGTTGTGCCGACAAGCGGCATAGACCTTTGGAGTTTCAAGTGGGTGATCATGTTTTTCTGAAGGAGTCGCCTATGCGAGGGACATCTCGATTTGTCAAGAAAGGAAAGTTAAGCCCGAGGTATGTTGGACCGTTTGAGATTCCGAAGGGGATTGGAAATCTGGCTTATTGTCTCACATTACCACCGAGACTTGCTCAAGTGCATGACGTTTTCTATGTGTCGATAGTGAGGAAGTATGAGCCTAATCTAGCTCACGTGTTGAGTTTTGAGGAGATTGAAGTGGATGAGCGTGTATAGTATGTGGAACGTCCGGTGAGGATTAAGAACAAGAAAGAGCAAATGCTGCGGAACAAGACGATCCCTTTGGTTAAGGTCATTTTGCAACATCATGGAACCGAAGGAGCAACGTGGGAAAGCGAGGAGGCTATGCAGAGTCAGTACCCTTTTCTTTTTGAAGTTGTGTAATTATTTAATTTCGGGGACGAAATTCCCTAAGGACAGAAGAGTTGTGACGTCTCGAAATTTCGAGTTCTGTAAGATAAATAATATTGGATTTTTTTAGGTTTAAGGGACCATTATCAAACGCGATTTCATTTGATCTGGAAGGGATTTGGACGACCCTCAAGCGTAGGTCAGTAGAATCGAGCTGGTTTAGTGGCGCCGTAGACCTAGCGTCGTGACCCTTCGTGCCCGAGCCTAATCCTGACCGAAATACCTTCAGTCGTTTGTGCCAAATGATCAACCAGTCCCGAATTACCAAATGACCAAAACGCCCTCAGATATCATGCACAAAAGAAGAAACCATTAATGGTTGACTTAATTGTGGGCCCCACCCCATTTACTCTCCATCTCTTCAAGTCAAATCACCCTCTCTCTCTTACTTTTTCTATCTTCTCTCTCCTCCCTCTCCCCCTTTAGCCGACCACCCCCTCCCCCTCTCCTCTTCTTTTCTTCTTCTTCATCCTTTGGTAAAACCTCCATAGCCACCACCTCTATTCCTCATCCTCCCTTGCCGCCGTACCCTACTGCCGTCGCCTTCGCCGACCATCCGTCGCCTTGCACCGCTCGCCCCTCTCCGATGAGACACCACCTGTGCGCATCCATCACCGCACCCTCTTCGCTGAGCCCGAACCGTGACCCCTTTGCCGCCGCTCCCGGCCCATCGTCCTCGAGTCGCCGGCCCGAGCCCCACAACCCCGAGCCAACCCGCCACGTTCACCCCTCCTCCATCCACCTTAGCCAGTCCGGCAAGCCTCCTCCGTCGCCGTTCGTCGTAGACCTATGTGCCGTGGACCGCCGCGACTCGTGGATCGCCCTCCACCCGTCATTGCCGTCGCCGCACCCCTGAGCTCGCCGTTCCGCCCGCGTCTCTAACCGCGCCGTCGCCGCCATGTCGACTCCACTGTTCACCGCCGTCCCAAGCCGCCCGCGAGTCATCGTCGTCCGTCGTAGTCGTCGTAGCCCTGTCTGCAACCCCGAGCCAACCCGTAGCCACGCTGCTGCCGTCGTCGTAGTTGGCCGTTGTTGTAAGTTAACCCATAATCTTTGATTAGATCGTTAATTGCACTTAGTATTAGATTAGCTTAGTTTAATCATAGATTAGATAGTTACCGTGGCTAGGTTAAATAGTTACCATGGTTAGGTTAAATAGTTACCTGTGATTAGAATAGATTAACTGTAGTTGCTTTGGGTGATCATGACCGGTTAATTAGCTAAAACTAGGTTAGTTAATTATCGTCTGATTAATTAACTGTTGTGGTGATAAATAGTCTAAGTCGAGATATTTATCTATTATTAATTGACTGTTATTTGATGCTGATTGAATAATTGCTTAGTGCCTTAGGTGTTTAATTGCGTGGATCTGCTAAGTGATCACCTCTGTCAGAATATCATGTTTAACCGTAATCGAATATTCGTGTGACCAACTGCGTCCTTTGAGCATGAAAATGGCTGCTAGCCGGGTTTTGAGTATGATTATGAATCTGATTTCATTGGACTAAATGTGAAGATATAAATTGGCGTGGTTGCCTAGCGTATTTGTGTGGTCACACGATGGTTGAGCATCACTCTAACGTAACTGGGGACGTTGGCGGTACCCTTGATGGCTTGGGTTCGTCGCCTAATATGTCCGTGCCAGCTGGGTCGGAATCACACGGCTTATTGATTGCCTGACAATTCGTGCCGATGGTCTTCGAAATAACATAACTGATCGGATACCAGTCGCAGCTTGTGACGGATCGAAGTTCCTTATTGGAAAGCCTGGTATGTCCACCTTGGGGGTCCTGAGGGCTATCGATTGCTGTCGCTGGATGGAGCGAGACGACGCCCGGTCCTGCCGGAAGAGCACTTCTGGTCGGGTTGTGCTGTGGTCAAGAGTGGAGTATCTCTCGCGTTAATAACTGGAACACACGTGTTGCATTGTGCATGAGTTATTGATGAGTGTTCTGGTTGTGTGCCTTGATCTATATATGATTGATTGCCATGTGGTTACTGCTGTGTGGGCCAAGACGAGGTAAGCTTGCATATAATTGATAATTGGCTATTGAGTTGTGCCTAATTGTTTGGTAGCTAGAGCGTGGCGTGAATCGTACGCTATTGATCTATCATTACTTTATGTCGCATGTATAGGCCGCCTGAGTGAATCAATGTCCTACTCGGACTTAGGCATTGACTCATGGAGATTTTATATCTCATTCGTTGTTGTTAACAGTTTTTTTTTTCAGATCCGTAGTGTGGGTGTTAGTTAGGTAAGGTTTGGGGTGCCACTCGACCAGTCGGTCGATATCATGTACCATCCGGTCCTGGATTCGGACCGGGTATGGGAACATCACGTGACGATTCTCTAGGTCGAAGAGGAGATGGGGCACCTGGTGCCTCATCGCTTCAAGGCCTAGTTTGTCCGCCATGGCGATGCTCTCTACGGGCCCATTCGGGGGTTTAAGGGACCCCCGAATGCAACCCAGGTTGTCTGAACGTGGGACCCAATGGATGTTGATACCCCGGATGGGGAAGTGTTAGACCCTGAACTTGACCCTATAGAGGAGGACCTTGAGACTCTGCCTGGTTACCACTTCCTCTGAGCAAGCGTGGAGGTGGAGGCTCCCTTTTTGGATGAAGCTTTTGGAGGCCGTAGTTACCCTTAGCCTTGATCCTGTATCTTTTTAGCAGTTTTAGGAAGCATTCCTGAGGAGTGGACTTATAGATGTCTTTGCTTCCCTAGGTTAATATTTTATATATATATATATATATATATATATATATATATATAATGGTCTTTTGCTATTGTTGGTTGTTGCCTCATGCTGACTGTCCATGTTGTTTATATTTCTGTCGGGGCTAGTAGAACGTTCCGCGTGCGTTTAATTACAAGATAAAATGAATGGGTCGATGACGTGCTTGGGACGTCGTTCTTAATGAGCTGAGGCGTTTGGTAGGGTTGTCACGTGCCTAGGATTCGGGCCGTGACAGGCGTCCCGCTGCACGCTGAGCTAGTGGGGGTTTCAAGGGGGTAGCGCCCCCTGGACACCAAGACTTTTACGATTTAAGCCCATATTTTTTCATTAGTAGTTTGGGGTTGGACTCATGAATAGCTGCTACTATATATACTCTTTTTTCTCTTATAATTGAGGGATGTAACGAGAGGTACGAAGTGCTAATTATAGTTGAATCCTCTGCTGGACGTAGCCCTAGTTTAAGGGTGAATCAGGATAAAATCTCGTGTCTCGATTTATATTTCTTGCTTTTACACTTTACTTCATTGCGATTGTGCGCTGAATTCTAACAATGATGCTTTATCATTCATAATTGATTTTTATGACAGCTAGCTTATAAATCAATGATTCTTACTAAACTCTTGGATATGCGCAACCACCTGTCACACCCCGAGCCCCGGGCGAGCGACCATCCCTTCCTAACGTCAGGTCAAAGGATGATGTCCCAAGCAGATCATCGACCCATTTCTTTTATCTTATAATTAAGCACATGCGAAAGCGAACAACAACCCCAGACAACAACGACAGGGATAGAAAGAATAGGAACTACAACACACAACAACAAACCCTTTTCATTACTTGCTTGATTAGTTCACAATACACACATAATTACACGAGTCCTCCTTGGACCGATCCCCTTAGACCCACAAAAAGATACCGGGTCGGGTCAGGGCGCACTACAACAGTTACGCTACGCACACACTACCGGCTATATACAGACGGCCTCCAAAACACCAGCTCCTCCACAGCTGCACAAAACCCCCGGGCCAACAACACCGGGTCAACCCTGGTAACCAGGTGGCGAATCTGGATCCTCCTCCTCCGAACTCAGATCTGGGTCCACAATCCCCCCATCCGGCATTTCAGCCTCCGTTGCGTCCCAAGTATGGACTATTGGACCCGCACCCAGGGGCACATCAAACCCCCGAATCGGTCCTATGGGAACACCATTCCGACACATGAACCAGGCCTTAAAGAGGTGTGCCACATAGTGTGGCAACCCCTCGTCAACCCAGACTGTCGTGACATGTTGTTCCCATATGTCCTCAGAATTAGCGACGTGACGGCGATGAAGTACCGTCGTGAGTTCGATCGGGACGCCAAACCTAACGTGGCGTGTGGCCATCACGAGGACCTGAAAGGCGATCAGCCAAGCGCATGAGATATGAATCTCAGCGGGTCAACGCCTAAGTCCGATTAGGACGTTGATCACGACCTAACCATTCTATCGATCTAATCTCAACCTCAGAACAACAACCACATGCAACGTACCTCGCCTGGAGCCATGCGACAGGTACAACATAATAAGGAATAAACAATGCATCAACCAATCAGCCAGAACACTCAGCAATGGTCATGCATTATGCAACAAACGCGTTCCGGTCAGCCGGCCAAGAGATACCCCACTCTCGCCAAAGCACAGCCTCGCTGCTAGTACTCTTCCGGATTAACCGGGTGTCGTCCTACTACGTTACAGCGACGGCATCCGATGGCTCCCTCAAGACCCCTAAGGCGAGCACACCAGGGATAATTCCAGGAGGGACTACGGACCAATACCAGTTGCGACCGGCATCTCATCAGCCGTGTTATCCGGACGGTCCGTCGCTGGGCACGGACTGACAGGCATCCAATAAGCTGTGGAATCCCGGACTGTACGTCGCCGGCACACAGACTTATCAGGCGGCGACCCATGCCAACAAGGGTATCGCCTGTGCCCCCAGTTACGTTAGGGTGACACGGTGAAACAACTGCATGACCTCGCACTTAAAACCGGCTCTTAAGCCAAATCTCATTTTTGATGCTCAAACCTGGCCCACGGCCAATTTTATGCTCAAACTTGGCCAACGGCCATTTTCATGCTCAAACTCGGCCTACGGCCATTTTCACATTCAAAATTGGCCCACGACCATTTTCACACTCAAGCCTGGCCCACGGCCATTTTCACACTCAAACTCGGTCTACGGCCATTTTCACATTCAAACTGGCCCACGGCCATTTTCACACTCAAATTCACAATGGATCACGCGAATAATCAATTTTCATTTAATATGGAATTTCGACCCTAGTGTGATCATTCAGCAATTTAATGCGCAATCAACACTCAGTCCGATCCACGATCGGACACCACGAACTAGGCACAACAACATGCAATTAACCATGGTAACTATTCCACCTAACCACGGTTAATTCAATTAACCACAGCAGTTAACTAATCTACCACGGTTATTATCTAATTTAACTATAGTAACTAATTAATCTAACCACAGTTAACTAACTAACCCAGGTAACTATCTATTAACTGCGGTAACTATTTAATCTAATTACGGTAACTAATTAATTAATCTAATTAGTGCAATTAACGGCCTAATCAGGGATTAGGGGTTAACTCACTACTAAACTGGCGGCGACGGTCGGCGGCGACCGGCGAAGGGCGGCGGCAGCGGCGGCGGCGGCAAATTTTCCGGCGACGCTTCCACGGACTCTCCTCGTCGATCCGGACGCAACCACGGTGTCGGATTTCCAAAACGACAACCGGACGACGACGAACGGCGGCTGGACAGCGGCTGGAAAACGGCCAAACGACGGAAACGGAGCTCAACGAGCGGCCGGCAAGCTCGGCGGAGCTTCGGCCAAGGTCCGGCGAGTCCTAGGTTGCTCCGGTGAAACTCTGCGGACGACGGCGAGGCTCGGCGGTCGACGGGCAGCGGCTGAATAGGGGCGGCAGGGGGCTCGGCTGGGGCGGCACGGCGACGGGAGGAAGGCCGGCGGCTCGGCGGGCGCGGGACGGGCGGCGGTGGCTCGGGCGGCGGAGCGGCGGTTCAAGCCAAGAAGATGAAGATGATGAAGATGAAGATGGAAGTGGCGTGAAAGGGGGGCTGCCGTGCGTGGGATTGAAGAGAAAGAAGAGAGAGAGAGAGGAGAGAGAAAATGGAAGAGAGAGAGAATTGGTCTTGAGGGGCAAAAATGTAATTTCAATGGTCCAATGGCAATTTTGTAAATACCCAAAAGTCAAAAAGCATGACATGACTTGGCATTTATGATGCGGGGCCCACGGTCATTCGATATTAATTGTTTCTGGCGTATATGAATAATATCTGAGGGTATTTCGGTAATCTGACGATTTAGGACTGGTTTAGAATATTTGGTTCAGGGTCGACGCGAGCGCGAAGGAATACGGCGAAGACTAATTACGGCGCGAGATCGAATGATTCCGTGTCCGACAAATGTCACTCAATTCCAACCGTCCAATATTATTCATATAATAGGCCTTGAAATTCCGGGACGTCACACCACCTATCTCCTCTCATATTGATTTTGACCCGTATTATTCCATGCACATACAGATAAGAATGAAGAAGGAAGCTTACTTGTTCCTCAAAAACAGGATTCCATATATGTGTTTGTGAATTTACAATCAAAGTGCTCCGGCAACATGATTGATATTAAGCAATAATCAAAAGGCAATCAAGATAGGCTTTCGGAACAATAGTCAACTTTTTTAAATTAAAAGCAACGAGACTACCTAATTTCGTAGCAGCAATAAATGATGCCATCTCCCTTATGTTGACAAACAGTCGTATGGCATTGTTCGTGCATGTGATGCCATTTTGAGATACTAATATTGGCAGGTGGCAATGTTCATGCATTCTTAAGTTGAGGGCAATCTCGAGAATAGGTGAAAAGAAAAAGAAAAGAAAAGGAAGAGAGCTCAATCTATGAATTTCATGTAGAAAAGATGTATCTCATAACATGCATTTTCAATTCAAAGAGATGGATCACATAATTTTTCTGTATGGTTATTTCAAAATCAAAGGTCCAATTTGACACGAAAACAAAGAAGTCCGGTCAAGTCAAGAGACTTCCAAAAAGAGAGACAGGACCACCATCCAATATGGGACTATCTTTTACGATTGTCCTTTTTCTTTGAAATACGATAAGTCCTTATATCAAATTATCATTCACGAATCAAAGTGAGTCCACTACTAACACCAAGGCAAAGGTTGCATTTAGTTAGGGTGAAAGGGAGAGTCCCGTAATTTTAGTTCGACCGGCGATTTTCGGCGGATTTCACTCGTGATTGACCGCGACAAGTACATTATGGCTTTTTTAACACCAAAAAAAGCTTGTGGTCTTCATGAGAAGTTTCAGCGATGGCTCACTCACTGCCGCCGAGATCAGATTAAAACACCATTCCTAGCCACTTCATACAATGACTAGCTTACGAGATCACAAATTATGGTGCCTACTTTAGAATTATGCCTTACTTATACTTACATAATCATAGGGAGGGGTAAAGAAAATATCGAGATTGAAAAAGATCCTCTAGATGCCGAGCTCAGTTGGGGCTTAAATCAAGTGACATTTGGATGATTGCGCCCTTTGCATGGACCAATATCCCTAATGAAAACAAATAAGGAATTTCATGCTGGCTACGCGTGATCTTTCTATAAACGCTCCAATGTTGTGTAATTTTTCATTAATGTCGCCTTCTGCCTATAGCCTTCAAAAGGAGGAAAAATAAATAAATAAATATTTTGAGATAACCGGCAATTCCTTGTAATCGCACCAAAAAAAAAAAAAAAAAAAAAAAAAGGTCTAACCAACTCGCGATTCTCTTGTAATTAATCGCACCAGAAAATATTCCCTCTCATCTAACAAACCGGCAATTCCCTTATTATAAAGAGGAAGCGATCATCGTCCCGCAAGCAGAAAGCGATGTCAAGGACTTTGCTTCCTTGCAGCTCAACGATCTCAAGTGCCGCCTCCATCGCTCGCATACCTAGGCATGGATTCTGTGATCATGCTTTCGTACCAGTGTACATCCTAGATAGAAAATCGCTTGATTATGTTCAAATGTTCTTGATGCATGCGAATTGTTTGTTGAAATGTTCCTCAAACATAACTGCGAAATAGTTCATATTTTTGCACAATCTAAGGATGTTTCGGTGCAGATCCATCATTTTTTTACAGTGCATAAACTCAACTCCATCCGAAATTTATCATGGTTAAAACTGAATCTAAACATTTCTCTTTGTTTCCTCTCTCATGCTTCTCGGTTGTGGCTGTACATGCTGCCTTGGATATTCCTTTGGTGATTTTTAGCGAGAGATGGTGTGGAGTCGAGCCTCTTTTTCGGCCATCCGTATATCAAGGTGTGTCGTTCATTTATTTTACATTTCCCTGATTTGTGGCTATGAATGGTAAATGATTGTAGTAAAAATTGGGCGTTGTTCCATGACTCGAGCTAGTCTGTGGAAGTGAATTAGTTGGAGGTCAATAGGTGGTAGTTTTTACATGTCAGTGATCGATGGAGGAGGGATAGTGATGGCGTATGTTGTTGGTCAAGCGGTAATAAATGAATATGGCAGTTGATGATGCATGCTTAATGTACTGATATTTTGGGGGGATGAGATTCGATTGTTGGTGTTCTGATGCAGTAAGTTTTAGTCATGGTTTTGTGTGTTCTCAATTCACTAAAAGGAAGACAATGGGTACAGAAAATAGAGATTTCGGTGCACTTGGTTGTGCATAACACAAGAAAGACAGTGCTTTGAAGCTGAAAAAGTTTCTTTCTGTCGATGTTAGCTAGTACCCCTGGGGCACTCGTTGAACAAAAGCATAAAGATTATTCCTTGAATGCCTTTTCTCCCCAATCTACTCTTATCACTTTTCCTGTTTGGAGCTAAGACATTTCATGCTTAATGTAGACTTTGATCCATGGTGGCCAATGGGCTCCGGCTGTTGAAAATTCCATCGGGAGGCTGCTCAATGCTTTCATTGTGACAAACCATAGAGATTCCCTTGTTTTGAGAGGATATGCGAAGGATGCAAATTATAATAACCTTCAGATCATCATATATGACTTTGCAAGACCCAAGGTAGATCCATAGATATTATCTCAACTCTTTTCTTAGTCAACTTTTATCTTATTGTTTGACCTTTTTTGTAGGTTGACTCTACCGCATAACACGCTTCCACAGACTGAGCACCCCACAACTTTTTCTGTTTTACAGTTAGACAGTGACACCGTGCTAAATGTCTTGGTGGATATGGTATGTTTTATGCAATGTCCCATGCTATTTTCATGAATTCGCTCTTTTGTTTCATGTTTATCAACATAGAGTTGTAAGACGCATGCCCTCTGAATATATATGTCCAGGGTTCTATTGAGAGGCACGTGCTTGTCAGAGATTATGATGAGGGGAAGAAAGTCGCTTTTGACCAAAATATCTCAAACCTGAAGGAGGTTTACACCCTCGATGGTTACAAAATGTTAGAGGCAAACAAGGCTTTTTTCTCTTTTCAATGCATGCGTTTGCTTTTCCTTTTTATTCGTGCTGTGTGAATGTGGTAGTTGAATTGTGGAAAGTTACATATCCAGTCAATAAGTGACCGAACTAACAAGTATTTATAGGGTCTCTTATTCAAAAAACTTACTTTTTGCAAACGACTACAAACTATAAAATCTCATACAATTATGATTTCACCGCAAATCTAGATTAATTTCGTGTTTGAAATAATTGTAAATAGTTGAGGTTTATACTTTTTAGGATAGGGGATATACAATAAATGAATCTATGAAAAACTTGATTTAAATTATTTAGAAGAGAAAGCAAGAATTGTGAGAGAAAATTAAATTGAAATAGAAAATAATGAATAAGCGTTGGAAAGTTATTAAGTGACTGTCTTGTAATCTATTAAAGAGAAATATTATATCTTGTAAAATATAAGGTTTATTAATTAATACATGGTATTTTCTAATTATATTTCATGATATTTCTCAATTGGTTCATTGAAAATTGGACATTATCCCACAAAATACAGAAAGAATATCTTGTGTTTTAGAGAAGAATGAAATTTAAAATTGAGAAATCTTTTATACTGCCATACAAAAATGAATTTGTGTTAATTACGGCCAAGAAACAGAAAGTGGAGTTCAACCTAAACTCATAGGACATAGGCATGAAATTAAGTTGTTGTGTTTTCTTGCATAGAGGTAAGCTTGCCAGTCCCATAACAGAAGTTGTATCCTGATTTCCCGTAGGTTTTCTCGGGGGTCTGTCCAAACAACTCTTCCTCCAAACAAGAGAGCAAGGACAGGTCGTCTTTGTGGCTCATTTGATGATCTGATCGAAGATCTGCAAAGAGAGGCACAGAGAATGAAAGTACAAGCTGATCAGGGTAGGAAGAGGAAGAGGGATGCGGAGTCTTCTGTTCGTCATCTTCTCGATAATCTTCAGACTGTAAAGGTAGAAAGAGTTATCTGATGGTGTAATGGATGCATAGATGTGTGTCTCTAGTTTTTTTTTGTGAAACATTCTGTTTGTTGTGAACATTTCTTTTGTGTTTCCGCCTAGTATGCATTGTGCATGCAACAATCGGTGTTATGGAAGTGTTTGCGCAATCCGTTGGATCAGCAAGCGTGGGTTGCGTTCCTATGTTGCCATTAGTTGTGATTTTCTTGCCCTTTGAATTTCGAATAGAGATATCTTCCTTTTTTCCCGATGGGCTTGATGGACATTATCAAATTCATCACTCATTATCTGAGTAACAGCATAATAATATTTGTTCTCCTCCTTTGTCAACACCTATATCCACTCAAGGCAGTGTCTTCAAGGATAAGGGTGTGCTGACATTGATTATGATCAATTTCTTAGGGTGGCAAATTCTTGCTTTTGAAACTTAACATGGACTCCCTCCCTCCTCCTCCCCTCCCCCCGTGGCTCTCCCTCCCTCCCTCCCTCTCTCTCTCTCTCTCTCTCTCTCTCACATACACACACACACACACCCGCGCACGCACGAGTCTTGTTATACGTGCATTTTCTATTTCTAGTTGAATCCAGGCCTCTGGGTCTCATTCTTTTTGTTGGCTAATCTCATACAGGGTAACATATTTTGTCTTCTGGTTTCAGAACATGCATCATTCACTTTAGCTTTTTCAGCTTGTGTCGTCATGTGGCATATTAGGGATCAGTGGGAAGAGGGATTTTGAATTTTTTGTGGTTATATTTGTGGTCCAAAAAGGGGTTTTAGGTAGATGGTAGCTACTTTCTGTTGCTATTAATATACATATAATGGCTATTTTCAGGAAATGAGTTAACTTCCTATTGTTATATCTTACGTTCGTGTTCCATTCTTTTTTCATGATCTCCTATGTGCTTTGGATAGAGGAGCTGCAAAAGTGTGGAGAGGGATTTAGCATCTAAGAAGCTAGCTCTGGAAGATCTGAAGAAGACAAATGTTGTTGAATCTAGCCTATCAAAGCCGATGTTGAAGAGCTGCATCAAGAAATTTCAGTTCGTTTTGCAAGCCCTTCTATTTTGTAGTTTCATTCGAATTTACTATTATCTCATGTCATCTAATTAGCTTCTCCTGTTAAATATGTTTTATTTGCTGGCCATTTAGAAAGTGCAAGATGAGATACAAGAAAAGGAAACTCTGGTGGAGAAAATCAGTCTCAAGATGAGTGATGTGGACAAGAATGCTCACAATCTTAAGCTAGCATTTGAGGAGTTATGTGGTACTGCTGCTAGTGCATTCACATTTCTATTTTGCCCTTTTGAACACATAGTTGATGCTTGCAATTTATTTTGGAAACATAGAATCAGTGAAAGTGGAAATTGATTCTCTCGAAGATGCAGAGAGAGAGCTAATGACGGTTGAAAGTACCATTAGCTCGGTGGAAGCAGTATGTGTTCTTCATCACGTTTCATTATGTCTGTCACCCTAAAGATAGTAATGTACTACTGCTCAGTTCAATTCTATACTATCTGTACACTGTCTTTTCTGACAGTATTATTTATTCATTTAAAGGAAAAGACCCATTATGAAGGTATTATGAGTACTAAAGTCATCAACGATATCCAAGCGGCAGAGGCACAGCATCGAGATCTTGAACATAATCGTACGGTATGTAATGTCCCTCTGAATTCAAATAAAACATGGTTTTCATTCTCTATGGTTTGTGGGGTCTGTTTACTTGATGCTTCTTAATAATTTGAAGGACTTACAGAATGCAACTAAAAATATCGGTTCTTCTTAGTGACAAGTCCTAGTATCTCCTTGGTTCCATTTTTTTCTTCAGCCTCTAAATTTGTAGAATTTAGAGTAAATTGCTGCTACAGTCAATCTGTCTCGTGTATGCTTGTAATGTTTCTCAAATTTGACCTCATATATTATGCTTGCATGATTGGTTTTTGCTATCTGGCTAGTTCTATCATTTTAATGTTTATCATGAGCATGGTAATTTCCAGGAAAATTGCAGAAAAGCTTCCATTAAATGTCAAGAGAGTGAAATTGAAGCTCTAGGAGGATGGGATGGAAGTACCCCTGAGCAGCTTAGCGCTCAACTGAACACGCTTAAACGTAGGCTTCAGCTGGAGAGCCAACAGTATGGATAAATATTCACAGTTTCACCTGAAGAGCAGCTAAGCTTTCAATATTAAGTGACCTGTTTTGATGTTGGTTATTTGAACGGATATTCTGAATCTGTCGATGATCTCAGAATGTTACATGACAAAAAGAAGCGGAAAATTTCAAGGAAGCTGGAAACTTATACAGGTTCACGGGAAAGGCTGAATGTAAGTTTGTATTATTTTCATCCTTTTACTGTTTAAAAGTTATTGTTGCCGAGGCATGCTTGCGATGCACATATTCGAAAGTTCCATGTAATCTTGCTCCGTTATGATGGGTGTGAAGTGTGAACTGTACTGGTTAACTGCTTCATTGGATTCATTCCTTGCGGTGACCAGAAATAGGAGAGGTACTATTCCTTTAGCTTTGATGCAGTTCAATCTTATTTGCCACATGTAGGTTGAGTTTTTTAGGGGTCATAAAACAGCAGTTTCTCTGAGATGTCTCGAATTTGTCTCTTTTGGTTAGAAAGTCAAATCCAAAAGCTTAACTAGTTAGGGAGAATGAGACCACTTCTTTGAAAGGTCTAGACAAACTCCCGTGGACAAACCATTTGAAATATTTTAATACCTACCATCCAAACTTTTCCGGTACAAACTTATGTATCTTGTCTGATTATCTTTCGAGTATTTTGGCAATTCTATTCATGTAATCCACGCCCCTACCTTCTTCTACCCTGCCATAGATAAAAAACTAAAATGTTGAGTTTCATTGCGACAATGAGTGGTAGACCTATTCTTTAAATAGACCGGACCCACGCCGACTCCCTTCACCATTAGTTTTGGCCTGAATGACTTATGATATATATTACTCAAGGACTACAACAGCTATATCCTTGTGTTCTTTCATGTTATTTATGGACAATGGAGATTAGAGGGTGTCACAGCGTGGATGGGTGAAATATTGTTAAAAATGTCCTCGTTCAAAAGAACATGCCAAAAAGTTAGGCGAGTTTTGAAAGGACAAAGCCCCTCATAATTACTACTAGGTTGAGGAATTGATTGATCTTTGCACTGTGTTAGATAGTTTAATGCTGTGTATCGATAGTCAGAAAAGGGATAAACAACTGAAGAGGAGTGCATCAAATAGAAAGTTCTGCATAGTTTGTTCTTTGATGCATCCGCAGCTGATTAAAGTCACAACGTTATATGAACCTTGATGCAAACTTTTTGTGGATGGTCTCTTCTGAAAAGTCATGGCTGTCCTGGGTGCAAAATCGTTGACAATTTTGACTCCTCCATTGCATCTTTTCGCCTGTAGGTAACATTGCAGTCATCTTTTGCTGGGGCTATCAGTGCCTTTATGAGGCCCTTGTTCATCAATGGGGCAAAACACTAGATTGACCAGTTGTGGCTTAAGTACTTTGATATTCTGAAAAGTGGGTTTCAATGATATGCTCTGGTGGAGTTGAATATGGATGAATGCGCAATTCTTTCCTCTTGCTTTTCCATTACATTTAACTGTTTCCCTTGGCAAACAAGTATTTAGCGGCAAATCAATTCGTTGTACTTGAGTCCTGAATGTAGCACTTCCCCATATGTTTTTCTCAGTTAATTGGCACCGAGGCTTCCAAGACGGGGGAGGAACAACACGACAGATCTCATAAGCTTCTGCTCTCGAGGGTAAGCTTATCAGGTACTTAAGGGGGTCACCGAATTCCTGGCAATCAAGTTCCCAAAAAATCTAAATTGACCTGAACTTCACGGACATTTTCTGTAATCAACTTATTAGAGTTTATTAGAAGGATTACTTCTTCAAATGGTTGCCTCAAGGATACAAGTTATTGCATTTTCAGAATCCCCTCCAGCTTGTATCTGTTTTAGAAAAGCAAGATAGGAAATTAAACTAGTTTCAGACTGTCCAAATCAGATAGTGCAAAATAAGCAAAAATGTAGAAAATATACAAATTCTTAAATAAGGAAACCCCAAATTTGCCCAATAGAGCATCATCGTCAATCGTATTGAAGAAAATCCATGGACCGACCCATCTATATAGTTAGTTAGGCCAACTTGAAAAGCTACCCTTCCAAACATTCTGCTGGATGTCCTGGCCTGGGAGCCCCCTTCTCTCTCTCTCTCTCTCTTGCGGACACGCAATATTGCGGAAACACTTACTTGCATGGAAAATTCTGCATATCAAAACGACTAATTTGCCGTAATAGTAGTAGCATTCTGTGATTGCATCATCTACAGCCAGATACATACAAAGATATGTTGGGGGAACCATTCCAATTTACATGCATGCCAACTAAACAAACAACAGACTACAATGCGATGTTGGGATTCGACTAGGTGAAATGTGATTCCTCTATCCGCATCCCATTCCATTCTGAGCACAAGGCCTAAGGGGAATGAAAAGTTACCACAACCGCATCGCGCTTTGCTGAGTAGGAATCTTGTGCGCTGTGACTGGTTACACTTCCATGGTGAAGCACCCAAGCTCTGCGAATGGTGGAGGCGTCTGGGAAAGCAGGCTCAGCATTCACGTCTTCGGCTCTCACGAGACGGAAGGATGTGAGAGACGCGAAACCCAGCGGAACGGACAGGTCTTTCGTTCTCTCTTGCTCTGCCACTTCAGGATTCGGACGTTTCGTTCCCATCTGCCATTGAAGTGGATCCACATTTCAGTTCCACAAACAAAATAAAATAAAAAATAAAATAAAAAAAGAAAGAGAAAGAGAATCCCCACAAACCAGCACAAATTCACGTACTAGCTAAAATCTCTACTCAAAAACTTGAAAATTGGGGAAATTCGCGTCTCTCCTGACGCACGTAACTTGAGAAGCTCCAGAAGTAACAAGAAGAGTAAAACGAGGAACAACCCAGCGAGTCCGGAGGCTCCTAACGTACTGCCAAGATTCGCTCGACCGATGGCGCCACGGCCGCCATTCGAAAATACTCTGATCCCCTGGGGGCGTGCGTATGAAAGCTCGCATAGTTCAACCAGTCACTTGAGGACAAGTCAAATCATGTGCCCCAAGCAAAGTAATACCGACATGGACACGTGACACACGACACGTCGACACGACATTTCTAAAAAATTAAAAATTTCGACATGTTGGAACACATTGTATATACGAAAAATTATTTTTTGGAGCATGCAGTCTTAGATAATGTTTAAAAACCTCATTTTTTGAAAATTATTTGATTTTTTAGAATTCTAAATAAAAATAATACACAATACCCTTCCCCCTTCTCCCGCGCTCCTGTTCAACCCCCCCTATTTTCAAAGAGGTTTTGTCACATCAACCCTCAGTCTTGTCAACATCAAGCTTTTGCATTACAACTCCCCAGATTTTCTTTTGTTCTCACGTTAAAGTCCCTCGTCATCTTTTATTCTCCATTCATCTCTCTTTCACCACCTGTGCTACACGGGCCGACGACTAGGGGAACCGTGACTTCGGAGTTCATCTGCCATTTCGTTCTCTGGCCGCCACCGCGCATCGTCGCTCATGTTCTTTAGGGAAGCCTCATCTCTAGCTTTTCTCATTTCTCAGTCCGACGAAACCCAGATCTGTTCGTTGCAGGTTCGTCCGTCGTTTCACTGCCCTCCTCTCCACCACCATCGCCTCAGATCTCGTGCAGCTTTCCACCGGCACCGTCTCCAACGCTTACCTTGCCTCCTTCGACCTCACGCACCGCCGACGTCCTCCCATACTACTCCAGTTTCTCTTCTCCTTGACCTCCACAAATCTCCTTTGGACTCGCGTGTCGTCGATGAGTCCGGCTCGTTGACCACGTGTCGGAAGTCTGACACGCGTTGACCATGTGTCCGACACCGACACGGTGCCTCCAGGGACGTGTCGGTGCTTCATAGGCGATATCCAACCAAAATTAGTCAGATTGGTTCAATTGGAAAAAAAAAAAATATTTAGGACTGAATTATCAAAGTACAATAAGTTTAGAATTTTTTTGATAATTTGTCTCACCTTTGATGCTAGTGTAATGATGCTAAATCACACCTTTGCCCTAGAACAGTAGAACATTTGTGAAAATCATGACTCTATCAAACTAGTTTGTAGACCAATGATATCGTTCCCTACCATATGTCATGCTCATATCAAGTTACCCACTAAACATTGTGTAAAACAAAATAACTAATGAATAATCTTGTTATTCGATCAATAGACTCAATTTTTGGTTTTGGGCACATATAATGCTAACATGGGTAAGTACACCACAAGTGCCAAAACTTTTGTACGCCGATCACTTGAGTGTCATCGACGATTTGGCTCGCCGAAAATCCTACGTGAACGCCGAAAAATCTAACCTGGCATCACCAGCACAATTTTTTTTGAATTTTTTAATATTTTTTGGAATAGCTTTATTGTATTTTATTTATTTTGAAATATTTTTATTTTCCTTTGTAATTTTTTTTTTGGTATTTTACATTGGCCGGCGAGGGTCACTGGCAACGCTCTCCGACCACGGATCCGTGGCCAAGGGGCGAGGGCCGCTTCGCCCTCTGCCGGCGGGGCTGTGACGGCCATGGGCGAGGGCCGTCGTAGCCGCGCCAACCGCAAGCCAGGGCGCGAGGGCCCTCACCCAGCCAGATCTGGGCAAGGGCCCTTGTGGCCCTGCCGACCATGGCCATGAAGGCCCTCGCCCGCGGTCGCCCTCGCCTCGCCGACCGCTGGCGAGGGCGCAATGGCGATCTGGCTGGGTGAGGGCCCTCGCGCCCTCACCCGCAGCCGGCGCGGCTGAGATGGCCCTCACCCATGGCCGTCGCAGCGCCGCCGGCTGAGGGCCAGGCGGCCCTCGCCCCTCCACGGGAAAAAAAAACCAGGAAAAAAAACAATAGAAAAATGAAAAATATTATAAAATATTGATAAAAAAATCCACATATCATGAAAAAAATCAATAAAAAATAATAAAAAAATCCACGTAGGATGATTTGCCGGAAGTGGCACTCAAGTGATCGATTTTGCTCCGATTTGGTAGTCAAGTGACCGAAAAAAAAGAAGTTATGGCACTCAAGTGATTGCCGTACAAAAGTTGAGTACTCGCGGTGTACTTACCCTACTAACATGGTTATAGATGAAACGGTGAAACAATATTAGCCAGTGGCTTCATCCTGAAACTTATTTCAGTTAAAGAGAAAAATTATTTCTTAAATAAACACACGAAGGCCTGTCACATCGAAAACCAACTACGCTATAGGTCACGACATGAGCTGGTCCTCCTAGACTCGAGAAGGCATCACCCACTTCCCATCGACCCAATCCAGATGAGGACGGAGCTCCGAGTGGTGGAACTTCATCCTATCTCCAGTGCCCTTGAAATAAACCTGATAGCACATCCCGGGGAGAGCCCTCACGACGATGCCCTCCCACCACCCTTCATTATACAAGGCACCGACACTTGCCTTCTGTTCGTAAGGGTCGACTGCGATGGTCTCCGGCGGGTACGGCCTCAGGTGACTTGAGGCGACCTGCTCCCTCAAGTACTCCGAGCTATTATCCTCCACTCTAAAGGTTTGGTACTCGATGCAGAATTGGTTCCTCGCTGCCTTCTGGATTATGGTGGCCGCGAACCAAGAACCTTGGAGTCACTTCTCACCCGGCCTCAGGTGACTTGAGGCGACCTGCTCCCTCAAGTACTCCGAGCTATTATCCTCCGCTTTAAGGGTTTGGTACTCGATGCAGAATTGGTTCCTCGCTGCCTTCTGGATTATGGTGGCCGCGAACCTAGAACCTTGGAGTCACTTGAGGTCAAGTGAGGTTCGCGCCCACCATAATCCAGAAGGCAGCGAGGAACCAATTCTGCATCGAGTACCAAACCCTTAGAGCGGAGGATAATAGTTCGGAGTACTTGAGGGAGCAGGTCGCCTCAAGTCACCTGAGGCCGTACCCGCCGGAGACCATCGCAGTCGACCCTTACGAACAGAAGGCAAGTGTCGATGCCTTGTACAATGAAGGGTGGTGGGAGGGCATCGTCGTGAGGGCTCTCCCCGGGATGTGCTATCAGGTTTATGGTGGCCGCGAACCAAGAACCTTGGAGTCCATCTTCGTCACTTCTCACCACGACCAGTGCTCCCTTGGCGAACACTCCCTTCACCGTTTGGCAGACTTCGCCAGATTTCTCTTCAATTGTTGAGGTCACTTCCTGCACTATCCAAAGATTGAGGTAAGCATGCGAAGTTGTTGGTGACTTCCTCATTGTCATGCGAACACGACCTTACAGAGATTGCAAAGCATGTTACATATCATCTACAGCATAAGGTTGACGAAATAGCATCTTGTATACAATCAATGTTGAGAATGAGAAAATATTGCCATTAGGCATTCTTTGCTAATACTTACTTTCCATATAATCTGAATCGGATTGTATGTCTGAACTTTATCGAAGAAAAAAGGTCCCCACTCGGCACTACCTTTCAATTGACATAGCAATGTCATAAGCTACTCGAATTAGGCCTTCACAGCTACTAATTTAAATGCTTTCAATTCAATCAGAGCTTTCAGAGACTAAGAGACCACAGCAAAGCTAACAAAGTAAGGGGGATTTAGGAAATAAGAGAGAAAGCATTCCAATTCAGTCGAATCATTGAGATTATCATGTCCAATCCCCTATGCTAATCACGAATAGACAAAGAATTCACTCCCAGTAGCGAGACTTTCAAAAAACGTAATTAAAGTCGAACGAGAAAACCTAATCAACAATCAACCTAATCATCGTCACTGTCACCACCTTCCTCCTTAGCTTTGAACGGCAGGACCCAATCCCCATTGACCCACTCGCGGTGGAGCCTCAGCTCCGCCGCATCGAACGGGTACTGCTGCTTCACACACTGGAAGTACACCATGTACCGCGATTTCTCCAGTTCCTTGGTGATCACGCAATCCCACCACTGCCCAAAGACGAAAGAGTCAACAACGTCGAGATGGAAACTCTGGCTGGTTTCGGCAGGTGGGTTCGGCCTCAGGCGGCCAACAGGGACCTCCTCTATGTATGGCCTGGAGGGGTGGCTGGCATCGCTCTGGGCTATTAGGGTTTTGTACTCGACCAAGAAGGCGTGGGGATAGTGGGGCGATGGAGCGACAACTCTTCCGGGGAAAAGCGTTCCCCGGAGGCGTTGGATGGGGCTCGTGATCTCCACCTCCGCTCCGGCTCTGAAGCGTGGATGAGCCATGAATATGGGGTTGACTCTTCACTTCCCTCCCATACAACGAAAGCAACGTAGAGAGAGAGAGAGAGAGAGCGACGTAGGGAATATCGCGTCTTGTTATTCTACTTTTTTTTTTTTTGTCAATCTTGTTATTCTACTTCAATTGCCATTGAAGTGGATCAAAATTTCAGTTCCACAACAAACAAAAAGAAAAATAGAATCACTTACCAAGAAAAACAGAAACAATAGAATCCACACGAAGCAGCAAAAAATCACGAACTAGCTAAAATCTCTACTTGAAGGCATTCGCGTCTCTCCTGACGCACATAACTTGATAAGCTCCAGAAGTAACAACAAGAGTAAAACGAGGAACAACCCAGCGAATGGCGTGGGGATAGTGGGGCGACCGAGCAACGACTCGAACAACTCCTTTGACTAGATCTTCAGGTAATTATTTTGTTTCGCACAAAGCTTAATATAACTATTGACCACCTTCAAACCTTATATCGGTTTAGTCTTCCTCTCTTTCTGCTCGGATGAATCATGCCCACATTTTTCACATTTTCCGCTTTGGGCCCATTGGCCCTAAATTTAGTAACTTTCCTTCTTTTTTACTTTGTATATTTCTATGTAGGGTCTAGTTGCCATAATTAAGAATTTCACTTGTTTTGTTTTTGTTTATTGTGGGTACAATGTTTTCTTTTTAATGTTAGAGTTCATTTCCGTAGGAATTACTTTTGTCAAAAAGAAGAATTTTAAAAACACCTAAATTTTTCTACATTTTCGAGAAAATTAACGGATCGACTCTCATGTAAAATCTAGAAAGAATTTAAAATAGACTCTTTTTAAAACACAATCACCTATTTACAAACTTTCACGTTTGTCGTGCATATCACTGTCAATCCTTTTCTTGTTAGTTGCCTTGTATACACAAAACATATATTGGAATGATAAGAGGAATACAATGATGATCAGATATATAAGAGAGAGAGAGAGAGAGAGTAATAACAAGGATTGAAGTGGCACTATTGAACCGGTTCCTTCTTAGAGTTCGGCTAAAAAGAAGTGATTTCTCTTGTTTTCCGTAACGGTTTGATTTGTTGCTTCTTTTTTTTTTTTTTTTGTTCTTAATCTGATTTTTGGATGATACAAATAATATCTGTTAATTTGGATTTTTATTTCTTTTTTTAAGATTGCGAACGTTGGCGTTAGAGATTAATAGGAAACTTGATCGTCAAGAGTTGTTTCCTTTTTTAAGGAAGTTATTTCTATTTCTGCATCTGTTTCTTCCTCGCTTTCTCCCTCTTTCTTCCGTTTCCGAGGTTTCTTTGAATTTTTTAGTAACAATGGGTGACGGTATTCTGCCTAAATAGTAAACTCAGGTAATAAGTAAGAGAATACTAAAGATTCGAGCCATACAATTACTTAATTCTGGCACAAGGTATTTATTCGATCAAATACAATTATTTTGTTGTATCTAGACTAATACCAATTCAACCCATTCCATGAAAAAAAATGTGACCAGTTAACCAACCAATAAACCTACTTGTTACAAATAACATCTTGTTGTTGCATAGAAACATATAAATGTTGACTAATCTGGCTAACATTGAACTTGGTAAAATGAAATGGTTGAATAATTGAAAAATGAAATTATTCAGGAATACACATTGAATGCTAAGATTATGCATTGAATTTCTGGTAGTAGATCCATTATAAAAAAAAAAGTGTTTGTGATTGTTCCAGAAGAAATGAAACAAAAGATATGGTAGAGCTATGACAGTTATTGTATGAGGTCTACCCAACGCTAGATGCAGAGGCGCATAATAGATCTAGATGAACATCATGAGCTGTCCCGCAATAAAACCCGTTGTTGCTAATACCTTCTTCTCGATTCCTTCTTCTCCTTCTTCCATAACCAGAGCTCAGAAAAGGAAGAGATAAGAGGGCCTTATGGAGAATGTGGTTAGAAATCTATAATAGCGTCCATAGTGACTAGGGTGGATATCTCGCATTGGAAAACTAGCAATTCGCCCTGTTAATCCTCTAGGGCCTAAATAACTCAATTTTCTCCCATGAACTATTTGTGTCAATGGATTTGTTTGTTCCAAAACTTGAGATAATGGGTGTAATCCAAAAAAAGAGTCATAAGTGGTTGTTAATTGAGTTGAAGTTACCAAATTCTGAGGAGTCAATATCAATTTATGCCCAATTGCTCCACATATAGTTCCTTTAACCACATTTTCTAAACGAACGAGAGCCAATTAGAATTGATATGTGAATACGTTCAACATCCAATATTGTCATGCCCCCATCCCTAGGCACGCAGCAACCCTACTAAACACCTCTAATCATTTAAGGACGACGTTCCAGGCACATCATCGATCCATCCATTTTATCTTGAAATTAAGCGCATGCAGAAACAAAACACTTCCCCGAACAATAAAAAAAAAAAGGACAGAGATAGACAGCAGGAAAATCAACAATCAGCAAGCAGCAAAAGCTCATTTTATTTATTTATTGTTAACCCTAGGAAGCGAATATATACAAGCCCACCCTCAGGGCTACTTCTTAGGTCCGCCAAAAATATTCCAGGTTAGGGTTGGGGGTTAAGGCTACTCCAAGCTACTCAAAAGAGAAGTCTACGTCCACGTCCTTCTCAGAGCCAGTAGCTCTCCATTGCTAAGGTCAAACAAACGACCGGCGACGGCTGCGGTGGCGACGAAGGCAGCGGCGACGGCGACGACAGCGGCGACAACGGCGACGACGGCGGAAACGACGGCGGTGACGACAGCGACGACGGCAGAAACGACGACGGCGATGACAACGAACGACGCGCGGCGGCGAATCATGGGTAACTTGGGACGACGGGGGAACGGCGCGGCTCGGATCGGTTTGGGATGACAGGCGCACAGGCGTACAGTGGCAACGGCGTGGAGGGGGCGCGAGTGCACGGCGGCGGCTAGCGGACGGCTAGCGGACACGCGGGCGACGACGACGAGCTACGGCGATGAGGCGGTCCACGAGGGCAATGGGGGGCTCAAGTTCTCAGGTTGCTCGGGTTGGTGGGGTTCGTGGTTTGGCGGGGCTCGATCAGAGGAGGGTCGGGTTTGGGCGATGGGCGGCCCCACGCGGCGCACGACGGGACAGCGGAGCTTGAGGCAACGACGACGGGGGAAGATGGTGGTGGCGGGTGGTGGTGCTGGCCAAAGAAGAAGAAGAAGAGAAGAGAAGAGAGGGGGAAGGGGGTCTCGGCTGTGGGGGGAAGAGGGAGAGAGGAGAGAGAGAGAAGAGAGAGAGAAAAGAGAGAGAAGATGTGAAGGGAATTAATGGGGGTGGGCCCCACGGGCCAAATCTCCATTAATTATTTTGTCTCTTACGAATAAAGCAAGGGCAAAAGGATAATTTTACTAGGAAGAGGTAGGTTAGTCATTTGGCAACAATGACTGAGGGCATTTTGGTACTTTCACGTCAAGGGTTCGGTCAGAGCCAGGTTCGTGCGCGAAAAGTCTCGACACTAGGTTCCACGGCTCGACTAAACAGGTTTGATTTTGTTTGACCGACACTTCAGGATAAACCAAATCCCTCATCAGACCAATTCAATCGACGTCCAAAAATTGTCCCTTAAACTTCAAAAATCCCAATATTATATATCTTACAAACGAAAGAATTTTGGGATGTCACAAATATCTATTTATTATATCTGCTACCAAGTTTGATGGAAACAGACTAAGTTGGACTAAAAGAAATACGATTGTATGTAGAATTTCTATCGAATTAAAAACAACTATGTTGATTTTTGCAACTAAAATGTATTCGCTGTAATTATATTAGTCTTTTGATGTGCTCATTTTCTCTTCACATTGGGTGCTACCATTCGCCGTAATCCAATCTAGTTACGATAAAATGGATCCAATATCACTATTTTCTAAGTTTCTGTTAACGTCTAATAGAATTGTGTATATTCTATATTTTTTATTTTCTATTTCATGGGAGGAATCTCTTCTTTTTTTGCTACAAGCAACTTCTCTTCCTATTTTCATGTTAAATGTGATTGAAGGTGAGCGATCGATCGACCTTTTCAATTGAAGTAATTGTAACTCTTCTTAAAAAGGAAGGCAAGACGAATTCGTAAGGCGGCTGCTATTCCCATGTCCCTGTATTGTTGTTAATCAGCATTATATCTTCTTGTGTGGTGCATATAAGAAGCGTTCAAATTTCAATTCTGGTTTTCTTGTTGATTATTAGCGTCCGAAGTACTATCTTTCATGAAGTGGCTGTTACCTGTGAGATTTCTACGTAGCTGGTTAGCTATTTCTAGAACTGCTAAGTGCTTTCTAAACTGCTTCGAGAACTGCTAAGTGCCTTCTAACATTTTCTTTGCCGGCCTTTGGTTGTATGTCAAAGCAGCTATTCCCAAAAATAAAAAAAAAATGACAGTTCCATCTGCCGATAAGCATGATCACGAAAGTGAAAGTGGTTCTCTTGTAAACCAAGATGTGTGTGATTATCTGCCTGAGGTTCATCTAATGTTGACACCTAATTTTGGCAGTCCAAAACTGTCCTTCCACTTCTGTCGGCTGCACATCTCTCGCTGTTCTCGCGAAGCAAACTCGGTTGCTGACTGGGCCGCAAAAGCCCAGCGGAAGAAATATCTCCCACGGGACTGGGTCTTTTCCCCTCCCCAAATCTTGTTGGATCTGCTTTGTAAGGAAGCCCAGTTTATGGGTTCTGCGTTTTCTAATTGAAATAAAAGAACTTCAGTTTGTGACAAAAAAAAAAAAAAAAGGGTTGGAGAGAGATAACAAATGGGATTAAGAGAGACTGGGGCCATTTCTAGGGTTATGCTCCTCTGCCACAAAATTTTAATCAATTAGTTTCTTCTTGCAGGTGGCGATACAAGAGCAAAATGTGGCTTGGTAGTGCGAAGAAGCATCAGGGTCGTCCCTGGCCGAAGTCTGTCCTGTGCCAAGGCCGGCTCGGACCACCTCGGGCCAACTTCATGAAAATATGGTTCCTCGAGGACCAATAAAATTTTCTCAGTAGAATGCTTGCTTTTTGTGAATAATGCACAACAAAGAAATCGACGTGTAGCTACTTGTTATCATATCTTACACAATATTAATGAACAATTGGGATTTAATATTTTGGGATATGGTCCTTCTCTGTTCTCTGGCTTCCAATCTAGAGGTCTTCAGGCGAATCCCCTTGCACAGGTAAATCTGATTCCCATCACTCTAAGTTGCCCGATTTTGTTTCTAGCATGATACAAGTGTTGATGTTGGTGTTCATATGGCGGCTTTTCCATGGGTATACTCCTGTATTCTTTCCATCTCTGGATGATATGGTAAAGGCATTTGGTTATGTAATGCAATCTGGATGATATGATAAATACCTTTGCTTATGTAATCCAGATTGTATTAGTTTTCACTGTTGAAATAGCTATTTAATCAATGATTTCATCAATGACGAAGTAAAGATAAAAATAAAGAACTACAAAGAGTACACTTGTGGTATTTATATCCCTTACAAACGGTGATTGCACATGGCGGTTACTGGATTTGAACGAATAAAAAAACTCCATTTTGGTAGTTACTAGAAGTTACGTCACGAATAGATAAGATATAAGTACCCAACGGTTATCTTCGTCCTGGTTTCTCACACGAAAAGTACTTATTTGGAGCTATTATAAAGTTAACGAGATTCTATGTGCTAATGTTATGCATCCCAATGTAAGCGAATCATACATATGCGTTAAAACTAGTGAATCAATTCATAAATCTAATAGAGGTGATGTGATTGTGGATTCTAGTCCATTCATTGAGTGCATTACATCTGTCAAAAACTTATACATATATTCCCTTTTTCAAGTTCATAATACCAACGTATTGAATAATGCCAAACATATGTTTGGTATTCTCAATTCACCAATAGTAGCGGAGCAAATACACCGCTCTCTTAAGATTCTCCATTAAAACACTGTTTGATGTTTTAAATTTAATGAATCGAAAAATTAGAACTTCCCAATTCATTATTTTTTTCAAATTTATTTTTTGTTGTAAGATTACATTGTACATATCATAGAATCTAGATAAATTTTTAAAAAGTAAATGCTAAAAATTTGAAAAGAGACCATGACTAATAATATCTACAACTGCTTCACTGTCAAATTACCAATATAGAAAATATATGATTATCCCAAGCACCAAACGCTCGCATAAATAGAGATATTCTCACTGAGAAACCTTAGACAAAAGCTTTTGACACGTGAACATTTTTTTTTGTAAGTTAAGAAGTATATTGAACAAAAATCGCGGATTACAAGACAAACCCCAACCGCATACCATAATGTGTCACTAAAAGTGCAAGGGCGGACCGGGAAAAAGCAAAATATATACAATTAAGAAAGGCCAAATCATACTGCCAAAAGGACAAGGACCAGCAAAAGGACACATGAACAATGTTTGTATCATCCTCACTTGGAACGATAATCAGATGGGAATAACCAAAACAGGGGAGGCTCGATCTTGTCCGAACTCAGTTCGCAGATCTCCTTTACATTTCCACTCTGCAAGCTATAAACTCCCATGTCGTGCCCACCATACGAGTAGTCTTGCTTCGCCAGGTCCCAATTATCGTCCGTGAAGTACACTGAGTTTGCCTCGAACTCTGGGAAGTCCCGGGCCGACACCGACTTCGAGTGGCTCCCGCCTACAAACACAGCACGGTGGACAATCAAGTCCAACCCTACCCACTCCTCGTTGTTCATGTCTAGCACGTAAACATGGAAATACAGGGTTCTATAGGGACAGACCACAGGATGTGAGTCCTCAGTCAGGAGGTAATCTTCTTCGAGCGAAACACCATGTCTGTTCACGAAATACCCTACGAACCTCGCGAATAGCAAAATCTGACCCACCACCTCGACTAAGTATGTGTTCGTGAAACAAACGTTCCTGAGAGCATGTGCTGCCTCAGCGGATTTCTGTGGGAAGGAGGAATTGATCTCCATAATTTATATGGGGTAGTCCCGATTAAAGTCCCACACTTCTACGAATCCATTGTTGGAGAGGGCGAAGAGCGTGCCATCAAAGAATATGACATCGCTATAAGGACCGCAGTTACCACTTAGCTTGGTCCTTACGCCGCCTCCGCCGAAGTCTTTGCAGCCGCAAAATGCAAGCTTCGACTCACTGCCAAAGATCACAACAACCCAGCAACTCTTGCTCTTATCATCATCATTAGGGTTTGCTCATAACACGGCCTTCGAGATGATATAGTCACGCAGCAGCGGCCGGAGAGGAAGTAGGGTCATGCTCCACCAACACCCCATATGGATCGTCTCGTAAAAGGCAGTGGAACCACAGCCATCATCGTCATCGCTCCGAAACACTCGGAGCACGCAGGGAAACGTCTTGACCGGAGGGAGGCGGAGTACCCGTCAGCCGTGAAGCAGGTGAAGGAGATAAGCGTCCAAGTTCTTGTCCAAGAACACGAGCCACCCATGTGAAGACCCGACACAGTGGCTGTCCAAGAAGGTCTCCGGGAAGCCGCGGAGGGTAAGGGCAATCTTGTCCTTATTACCGAAGAAGCGACAGCCATGGCCATGGTCGTCTTTGTCAAGAGGAAGCATCAACAATGGAGATTGGGAAGGAGGAGGGCTGTAAGACGGATTCATTCTTAATGGAACACAATGATGATCAGATAGAGAGAGAGAGTAATGACAAGGATTGAAGATGCACAAACTTTTTATTTTTATTTTTATTTTTTTGAGTCGCAAGAAGTGGCACTATTGAACCGGTTCCTTCTTAGAGTTCGGCTAAAAAGAAGCGATTTCTCTTGTTTTCCGTAAACGGGTTGATATGTTTCAGTTTTTTTCTCTTAATCTGATTTTTGGATAATATAAGATACAAATAATATCTGTTAGGTATTTACCAAAAAATAATAATAATAATATCTGTTAGGTCGCTCAGTGTCTTTCTAGTTTGACTCTTGGCATCAGAGAGGCCCTCTCAACAAGATTTTCTCTGATATGGACATCTATCGATCGGGTATATATCGAAAGGCAACGGTGTCAGACTGTACATCCTCTTCTGGTCACCTATCACATGTAATGGCCACCTTCGTGTCCTGGTCAGAGCCTCTCCCTCCTCTTGATCATCGGGGCAGTGATCGCTTTGTTTGGCAGGGTCATTCCTCTAGAGTCTTCTCTATTGCTACTACATAGGATCACATTCATTGCAGAGGGCAGGTTGTGCCTTGGCATTCCTTCATTTGGGATCGCGCTTTTGCTCCTCGGCACTCCTTTCACCTCTGGCTGATCACGCTTAATAGATCGCCCACCCAAGTCATATTGCTTAACTACAACAGAATTTCGGCTGCTGCTTGTGCTTTTTGTAATTGCAGACCAAACTCTATCGACCATCTCTTCTTTGGATGCCGTACCACTGGCGCCCTCACACTTTTTTGGGCTGCCAAGTGCAATCTTGCTTGGCATAATAGGTGCTGGCGGGACAACCTCCATTAGGCCATGCAGCACATCTACGATCAAAGTTTCTACCAGATTATTGCCCACTTTTCTTTCGGCATCTTGTGCCACATCATCTGGAATGAGAGGAATCATATCATTTTTCGTAATAAGACTCTTTTTTTGCCTGCTATCAAGAAGCACCTCGAGAAGGTTGTAAGGGACAAGGCCCTGACATTCAATCATGTCGAAGACATCTCTAGAAACCGGAGGATGCAAGCAAGCTGGGGCATCAACCCGTCGATTTTTACCTAATTGGCGTTTCTTTCCTAGCTTGTTTTGGTTTCTTTTGGCCGCCTGTTTTGGCTTTTTCTTTCTCGGTGTTTTTGGGATACTAGTCCCCCCCCCCCTCCCCCCGACACCCTTGCACCCTTTGTGACACTTACTGGTGTCACCATGAGTGCAAGGCCTCTCCTTGTGGTGTCGGGCTCCGCTCTTGTATATCTGCGTTTTGGTTATAGTCAATACAAATTTTACCTTTACCAAAATAATAATAATAATATCTGTTAACTTGGATTTTTATTACCTAATATGAAATTGGCGGTTTCAGATTGTGAACGTTGGCGTTGGAGATTAACAGGAAATTTGATCGCCAAGAGTTGTTTCCTTGTTTGGAGTCTTAGAAAAAATAAAAAGACCCCATTATCATAAATAGAAAACATGTCGAAAAATTTACTCCCCACCAATTTGCTGTCTAAGCTCCCCCGCCCATTATGGGTTTTATTATGTACCGATTCGGAACCTTCTTGCATTTCTTCAGTGATTTAGTAATGAAAGTATATATTTTTTACTAAAATATAAATATTAAGGAAGGAAATGCAAAGCCATTATGAAGTACTAATTATCACCATATGTGAGAAGATACCACCATATTATATAATTATAAATGAGAACTTCCTCGTGGCAATGGGTGAAATACAATATCTTATTGGTCATTGTTGGATAAAAATATAATTTTCATTGCATAAAGTAATTGGGTTTGGGCAGGCCCAAGTGGGCTCAGTTGAGCGGGTCCAAGGGCGTCAGGAGGAAGTTCCTTGAGCAATTTGATTGTTTTTATAGTAATTTTACCTTGTGAAGTAGTAAATTAATTCTTCGAAATTGCAAATTTCCCTTAGGTGGGTAGTAATTTATCTATTCCTTACGTTATTAAGGTCTTATGCCAAAGTAATTTACCTCTCATGTTTGCAATTTCGCCATGTTGAGATAGTCAATAATTGGGATAAGTACACTCGAAGTACCATAATTTTTGTACGGCGTTCACTTAAGTGCGATAACTTTTTTTTTGCTCACGTGAGTGCTATAAATTTGAAAAAATGATCACTAAAGTGCTATCACTAATTTGCCTCTACCGAAATCCTACGTGAACGCCGGAATTATTTTTTAGAATATTTTAATATACATGCGGATTTTCTTTTTATTTTGGATTTTTTTTCCTTTTTCTTTTAATTTTTTCTTGATTTCCACCCATGGCCGGCGAGGGTCACCGGCGACCCTTGCAGAACATGACCGGCGACCCAGGGGCGAGGGCGCGAAGGCCCTCGCCAGATCTAGGTAAGGGTCCTCGCGGCCCCTCCAACCATGGGCGAGGCGGCTCTCTACCGTTGTTCGGCGACGCCCAGGGTGCGACGGCCCTCTGCCGTTGTTCGGCGACGCCCAGGGCTAGACGGCCCTCATCAAGTCCAGGGGAGGGCCGCCTCGCCCATGGCCGGCGGGGCCACGAGGGCCCTCACCCAAATCTAGCAAGGGCCTTCGCAACCTCGCCCTCGGCCGCCGATGCTACGACGACCCTCGCCCAAGTCTGCCGCGGCCCCGCCGACCGAGGGCGAGCTGGCCCTGGCCCCTAGGTCACCGGTTGTGGCTGGCGAGGGTCGCCGGTGACCCTCACCGACCAAAGGGGAAAAATTAAGAAAAAAAAAAATCATAGAAAATATTAAAAATAATTTTAAAAAAAGGCCACGTGTCACTAAAAAATAAACAAAAATAATAATAAGAAGTCTACGTAAGACGATTTGCCGGAAATAGCACTCAAGTGAACGAAAAAAAAATTATGGCACCAAAGTGAACGCCATACACAAATCATGGCACTCCTGGTGAACTTATTTAGGCAATAATTTATTTGCGATGAGTAATTGTCCTGTGGTAGTAATTATGCCTTCCGTAACCACGGTCATTCCATAGTTTCTTTACTTTTTTCATGGTTGTAATCTCCACTTGTGAGATAGTAAATTACTTTCTAGCAAGAGTAGTTCACCTTCTAAGAAGTATTTACCTTGAGAGTACTTTTTGCTTTATGGGTCATTAGTTTTCATTGTCATTAGTAAACGGAATGAGAGCAAATTCTTAGTGTAATTTCCCTTGTAGTTAATAAATTGCAAACAAGATCTACTTATGATTACATCCCTTATTATATTGTCAATAAAAAAAAGTAAAGCTCAGTGGTTTTCCTTTCAAATAGTAAAATACCCTTTTCGATTGCAAGGGAAAAGTATCAAAAAAAGTCCAAAACATATTACATTAGTACCAATTCAGTCTTATACATTTCAATTGGATCAATTTAGTTCTAAATAATTTTGCATTAGTACCAATTCAGTCCATCCGATCAATTTTGGCTGGAAATCGTTGACGTGGATGCCGGCGGTGCCATGTACGACTGTCGGTGTTAACGTTGACATTTTTAATAATATTTTTATAGGGTTAATACCATGAAAAATCCCAAACTGGTACACTTGTGACAAATTTACCCCAAACTATTTTTTTAACTACCAAAAACCCTAAACTGATACATCTTGGACAAATTTACCCTAAATTGGTACACTTGTGACAAATTTACCTTCCGTTAATTTTCGTTAAATTTTATCGTCAAATTGTTGATTTGGATAACACGTGGCAATTGCCGGATGTACACGTTTATGATTTTTACCCTCTATTTGTCACAAGTGTATCAATTTTGGGTTTTCGTGGTATTAATCTAATTTAACGAAACTAACATAGGGTAAATTTGTCACATGTGTACCAGTTTGAGTTTTTTATGGCTAAAATAATTAATTTAGAGTAAATTTGTCACAAATATACTAGTTTGGAATTTTTGGTGGTCGAAAAAACAATTTATGGTAAATTTGTCACATGTGTACCAGTTTGAGGTTTTTTGTGGTAAAAAAATAGTTTGGGGTAAATTTGTCATAGGTGTACCAGTTTGAGATTTTTCGTGGTATTAACCATTTTTTCTAAAACATATATTTTTAATTATTTTCCCTTTTTCCTTAAAGTTTAGCTTTGGCCGGCGGGGCTGGCGAGGCCACGATGGCCCTGGCCGATGCAGTCCTCGCCAGCGGATAGGGGTGGTCAGTTCCAGGTGGGTGGTTCCCACCCTAGAATCAAGAACAGCTCGCTAGGAACTAGTTCCACAAAATGAGAACCGTGAACCACCCTTTCGTTCCATGGACCCACCTAGGACTTAACGATCGGTCCAGTCCAGCTTCCTGGTGGGTCCATGGAACCGGTCCTACCGAGTATCGAGCACCAACATAAATTAAAAATACTGTACGCGAGTGAACCAATGAAGCCATTCCCATGGGATAAAGAGATAACATGAGCGTTGGTGATGCCGCGTGCGCGGGTGAGTTGCGTTGGGGAGTCACGTGATTGAGAGAAATAGCTAGAATTAAAAAATAAATATTACATAAATAGGGCCGGTCCGATTAGTCCCGGTGGGTGGTTCCCAACAGGAACTCGGTACCCGCTGGTTCTAGTAAATTGGAACCGGGAATCGAACCCATACCCGGTGGGAACTACCCAAAACGAGCCTGTTGGATACGGTCCGGTCAGATTCGGGTGGATCCAGATTTTTATGCTCACCCTTACCAGCGGTTGACGAGGGTCTGCCGGCCGTCCTACGGGGGTGTTTTCATATGTTTTCCGCATGTTCTTCATTGAGTTATGGAATTCGTTTACATCATTGGTATCAGAGCCCAAATTACTTATTTTCTTGATCGTAGTACTACGTACGAATCGTTTGTGTTATGTTTTGAAACCTGTTCATCGAAGTTGTTTCGTTTTGGGCCCGTTTCTGTATGAATAATACCTTGTTTGGCATTTCTCAAAAAATATGTTTGGTGAAAGTGAAATTGAATTGCATAGTTAGAAGGCACTCATCGATACGAGTTTGTCGAGTGGTCGCCCGTCGCCGGAGGTGGCCGAAGGAGCCCGCACGTGCTGTGGGAAGGTAGAGCACTTAGGCCTCACGCGTTCACGTGTGAAGCACATGTGAAGATTAGTCGCAACGTGCTTGCTGACGTGGAGCTGATGTGTTTGCTTACATGGCAGACCCGACCCGATCAACATTGACCATTGGCCGTTGACTGTTGACCGGCGTATGAAGCCCACACGTAGAGTCGTCTTTGGGCGCGTTAGGGCATGTATGACGTCCAATTGGGGTGTTTTTTATATCGATGTGTTCGTATTGAATTTCCTACAATATGGTATGTTTATTTTACCAATTTGTGCATGATGGATTATGAGTAATCCCTCTGTTCTGCATTCGTTGTAGGAACGATGAAACATATGGTACGAACCCCAATACTCGCAAGAACAATGGAGGACAAGGAAATACTCTTAAAGCTGATAAATGAATTAGCTCTTTATCGATGGGAAGAGTATCTTCATAAGGTATTCGGAGAACTCGAAAGTGTATATGCTTATAGGCGAGCAAGAAAGTGGAAGTGTGATTGAATTTTAATAATGAGATGCCACATTCTTAGAGAATGATTTTCTGTAAAAGGGTGAAATAGGTGATGATTGTTCCCTATTTGAGACCATGGATAGTGATAATGACATTACTGGAGCATCTCATCCAAGTGGGAGCAATGTGAGAAGTGGGGAATTTATTTCGCACTAGTTTCAATTGCAACCACCTAATGAGACAATGCAGTTATCTAATCCGAGTGGGAGCATAATGAAGGATGAAGTATCGAGGCTACAATCTTCGCCACAAGAACAAGTCGCAAAAGCATTCCCTGTCGACGCTTTGAGATTGAAGGGGAAGCTTTCATGGTCGCTCCACAAGAAGAGGATGAGCCAATGAATGTAAATGAGGCTCTATCTTGCCTTGACAAGGAAAGGTGGATGAAAACAATGGAATAAGAGATGGAGTCGATGAGGTCAAACCAAGTTTGGGAATTGGTTGATTTTCCAAAAGGAAGTAGAGCCATTGAGAACAAGTGGGTTTTCAAGATAAAGTATAAAGCTGATGGCTCGATTGTGAGGCATAAGGCTCGCCTTATGGTGAATGGGCATAATCAACAAGAGGGAATTGATTATGAAGATACGTTTTCTCCTGTTGTGAGATTTACCTCAATTCGCCTCATCATGGCAATTGTGGTATGCTTGGATCTTGAATTACATCAAATAAATGTAAAGACTGCTTTTCTCAATGAAGAATTAGAAGAAGAAATCTATATGGAACAACCAATTGAGTTTGTTACAGAAGGCTAAAAACAAAAGGTATGTCAACTATTGAGATCGATATATGGCCTTAAGCAGTTTTCGAGATAATGATGTATACATTTTCATAATGCCATAGTGGCATTTGATTTTAAAATGATTAATGAGGATAACTGCGTATATATCAAAAGATCCAAAGATCAATTTGTGATCTTATCATTATACATTTATGATATATTGATTGTCGAAAGCAGTATGGAGTTTGTTAAGACAGTCAAAAGTTGACTATCTTCCAATTTTGAGATGAAGGATATGGGTAAAGCTGCATAAATTCTTGGAGTTAAGATTTCAAGAGATCGTTCGAAAAGGTTGTTATCTCTTTTGCAAGAGACGTACATAAATAAACTCCTTGAACGATTCCTTATGCAAAATTGTAAATCCATTGATACTCCTATTGCAAAAGGTGAAGGTTTGAGCCGCGGGATGTGTCCTAAGACTCCACCAGAGCAGGAACAAATGAAAATTGTTCCATATGCAAGTGCTGTTGGAAGCTTGATATGCGTTATGATGTGTACAAGACCTAATATTTTTTATGTAGTTGGAATGGTGAGTAGATACCAATCCAATCTAAGTCAAGTACATTGGGCTGCCGTCAAGAGAATTCTGAGGTATCTAAACACTACTGCTGATTATTCGCTAAGTTATCAAGGAAATTATCTGCACCTTGAAGGCTATACTGATGTTGACTGTGCAGGAGATTTAGATGAGAGAAAATCTACCTTTGAAAATGTGTTCTTACTGAATAATGGTACCATATCATGGAGCAGTAAGAAGCAACAGAGTATAGCCTTGTCCAAGATGGAAGCCGAGCTCATGGCATTATCAGCAACAGCACAAGAGGGTATTTGACTCGAGAGATTTTTGGATCATTTGGGTGTTACTAAAAATGCTGCTAATCCAGTATTGGTGTACTGTGATAGCCAAGCAGCAATAGCTTACACTAAGGATCCCAAGTTCCATTGTAAGACCAAACGTATAGATATTAAGTACAATTATGTTAAAGACATGGTTGCACGAAAGGAGGCGAACATACAATAAATATCTATGCATAGAATGTTAGCAGATCCTATGACGAAGCCGAAACCTAGAGATGTTTTTCATGGTCATGTGAAATCTCTAGGACTGTGTAGAAGATGATATATTGAATATTCTAATTTCCCCGAATGTTCACTATTGATGAAGTTTGTCATTGTTAATGTCTATGAGTTGTTCTAACATTTATGGATATTAGAGTTTAGTGCTTTATTCTGTGAAGGTATGTCGGACATATAAGAGATTAGCCCACTCACATGGGTAATCGCCTCTATTTATTGTGTGTCAAATAGAGATGAGACTTTTAAGCCTGTTATCTAGGTGATTATTGAGGGCCCAAGCTAAAAATAAAGATGTCACCTTAACAGAATGTTAAGATGATGACTTATTATTTATTATGTTCGAAAGTAAAATAACCCACATATTTCACTTTATCTGTCTTTATTACTAGATGTGAGTTCTGATGGATACTTTTGAGTTTAATAAATTTGTGAACTCAAGTTAGACATTAGATATGTCTGAACTATCATATGTAGGGTATTAAGTGGAAAGACATATGCTCCATGGGGAAAGAGAGAATACCATACTACGTATTTCATACTATGCATGCAAGAGACGACCAACGAGAGTTGGCAAAAGTTTTGATCTCAACTTTTAGCTGCGTGAGACTCTCGAGGATAAGTATTCCTCATTTAGTGCCGTCACGACTCTTACTTATTCTTAATGTTTCTATTCGGTGTTTGCTATCTTAGGATGTTGCCAATGGTCATGAGATTGATTCTATCTAATGGGACATTTCTAGAAAAGCGAGCTAGACTGAGATTGAGAGGTTTAAGGGAAGAGGAAGATCAATTTAAAGTTTGAGTTACATTATAGTTTTGTATTCATAGATCGGTCAATTATGATTATTCGTGTGATTATAATTGTAAATACAACGTATCATACTTAAAGAGATCGAGAGATATATATACGTGACTAACCGATTTAGGACACAACATACGAAAATCTAATCTTGATTATTTCCAATTTTGAGCTGCTATATACTCTTAATGGATGTTTGGCAACAAGCTCTCAGTGTATGCTGGTCGCATGCATTATTTGCTGATATGAACCTTGCAAAGAAGAGGGTATTGTGTATAGCCCATAATATGCGAGTAGGAGATGTTGGAATTAGTTAATCCATGATGTACACTCATGATGGGCTGATAACCGTATGGCAACTATCGGAGAGCGGTTACCGAAGGTTACCAGAGAGCGGTTACCAAAGGTTACCAATGATGTGACGTCCCGGAATTTCAAGGCCTATTATATGAATAATATTGGACGATTGGAATTGAGTGACATTTGTCGGACGCGGAATCATTCGATCTGAGGATCGTTAGTCGTCGATCGAAGCGTAGATAATTATAGTTCGATTAGATTAGTCGCGTCGTAATTAGTCTTCGCCGTATTCCTTCGCGCTTGCGTCGACCCTCAGCCAAATATTCCGAACCAGTCCTAAAATCGTCAGATTACCGAAATACCCTCAGATATTATTCATATACGCTAGAAACAATTAATACCGAATGACCACGGGCCCCGCATAATTAATGCCATGTCATATCACCTTTTTGACTTTTGGGTATTTACAAAATTGCCATTGGACCATTGAAAAGTCCATTTTGCCCCTAAAGACCATTTCTCTCTCCTCTCTCTCTCTCTCTCTTCCCTTTCTCTCTCTTCCTTCTTGGTTGCTTACGTTGGCAGCCCACTTTCACGCCATCTTCATCCCATTTTCATCTCATCTTCATCTTCTTCATCTTCATCTTGTGTTCGTCGTCGCCGTGGACCGCCGCCGCCGCCCGCCGAGCCGCCGCCCGCCCGTCCCGCGCCCTTCCCGCCGCTCGCCGACCCCAGCCGAGCCACTGCCGCCCCTGTTCAGCCGCTGCCCGTCGACCGCCGAGCCTCGCCGTCGACCGCCGAGCTTCACCGGAGCAACCTAGGACCCGCCGGACCTTGGCCGAAGCTCCGCCGAGCTTGCCGGCAGCTCGTTGAGCTCCGTTTCCGTCGTTCAGCCGTTTTCCAGCCGCTGTCCAGCCATCGTTCGTCGTCGTCCGGTTGTCGTTTTGGAAATCCGATACCGTGGTTGCGTCCGAATCGACGAGGAGAGTCCGTAGGAGCGTCGCCGGAAAATTTGCCGCCGCCGCCGCCGCCGCCGCTCGCCGCCGGTCGCCGCCGACCGTCACCGCCCGTTTAGGAGTGAGTTAACCCCTAATCCCTGATTAGGCCGTTAATTGCACTAATTAGATTAATTAATTAGTTACCGTAATTAGATTAATTAGTTACCGCAGTTAATAGATAGTTACCTGGGTTAGTTAGTTAACTGTGGTTAGATTAATTAGTTACTATAGTTAATTTAAATAGTTACTGAGGTAGATTAATTAACTGCTGTGGTTAATTGGATTAACTGTGGTTAGGTGGAATAGTTACCATGGTTAATTCCATGTTGTTGTGCCTAGTTTGTGGCGTCCGATCGTGGATTGGACTGAGTGTTGATTGCGCATTAAATTGCTGAATGATCACACTAGGGTCGAAATGCCATAATAAATGGAAATTGATTATTCGCGTGATCGATTGTGGATTTGAGTGTGAAAATGGCCGTGGGCCAGATTTGAGTGTGAAAATGGCCGTGGGCCAGTTTTGAATGTAAAAATGGCCGTTGGCCGAGTTTGAGCATGAAAATGGCCGTTGGCCAAGTTTGAGCATAAAATTGGCCGTGGGCCAGGTTTGAGCATCAAAAATGAGATTTGGCTTGAGAGCCGGTTTTGAGCGCGAGGTCATGCAGTTGTTTCACCGTGTCGCCCTAACGTAACTGGGGGCACAGGCGATACCCTTGTTGGCATGGGTCGCCGCCTGATAAGTCTGTGTGCCGGCGACGTACAGTCCGGGATTCCACGGCTTATTGGTTGCCTGTCAGTCCGTGCCCGGCGACGGACCGTCCGGATAACACAGCTGATGAGATGCCGGTCGCAACTGGTGTTGGTCCGTAGTCCCTCCTGGAATATCCCTGGTGTGCTCGCCTTAGGGGTCTTTAGGGAGCCATCGGATGCCGTCGCTGTAACGTAGTAGGACGACGCCCGGTTAATCCGGAAGAGTACTAGCAGCGAGGCTGTGCTTTGGCGAGAGTGGGGTATCTCTTGGCCGGCTGACCGGAACGCGTTTGTTGCATAATGCATGACCATTGCTGAGTGTGCTGGCTGATTGGTTGATGCATTGTCTATTTATTATTATATTGTACCTGTCGCATGGCTCCAGGCGAGGTACGTTGCATGTGGTTGTTGTTCTGAGGTTGAGCCTAGATCGATAGAATGGTTAGGTCGTGATCAACGTCCTAATCGGACTTAGGCGTTGACCCGCTGAGATTCATATCTCATGCGCTTTGGCTGATCGCCTTTCAGGTCCTCGTGATGGCCGCGCGCCACGTTAGGTTTGGCGTCCCGATCGAACTCACGACGGTACTTCATCGCCGTCACGTCGCTAACTCTGAGGACATATGGGAACAACATGTCACGACAGTCTGGGTTGACGAGGGGTTGCCACACTATGTGGCCCACCTCTTTAAGGCCTGGTTCATGTGTTGGACTGGTGTTCCCATAGGACCGATTCGGGGGTTTGATGTACCCCTGGGTGCGGGTCCGATAGTCCAGACTTAGGACGCGACGGAGGCTAAAATGCCGGATGGGGAGATCGTGGACCCAGATCTGAGTTCGGAGGAGGAGGATCCAGATTCGCCGCCTGGTTACCAAGGTTGACCCGGTGTTGTTGGCCCGGGGGTTTTGGAGAGGCTGCGGAGGAGTTTTGGAGGCCATGTTGTGTATAGCTGGTAGTATGTGTGTAGCGTATCGGCTAGTGCGCCCCGACCCGACCCGGTATCTTTTTGTGGGTCTAAGGGGGATCGGTTCGAGGAGGACTTTTGTAAATTATGTGTGTATTGTGAACTAATCAAGCAAGTAATGAAAAGGGTTTGTTGTTGTTTGTTGTAGTTCCTATTCTTTCTATCCCTGTGGTTTGTTGTCCGGGGTTGTGTTCGCTTCCGCATGTGCTTAATTATAAGATAAAAGAAATGGGTCGATGATCTGCCTGGGACATCATCCTTTGACCAGACGTTTGGCAGGGATGGTCGCGCGCCCGGGGACTCGGGGCGTGACAAATGAGACGGTTACCACTTTGGATAAAAGAGAAAAACTTACGTTGTTTTTTCTCTTCTCAAAAAAGAACTTCCAAAGTAAGAATACTCTCTAGAAAAACCGCTCTCAAAAGAACTCCCTTGCACTCAGACAGAGAACCATTCTCGCAAGGTCGTACGTCAGAGGCACTTAATCTGTGGACAGCGGGTACGTTTCCTTGTGTGATCGTACTCCGATCAGTAATACAAATTTGTGATTCTATTGAGTATGTTTTCGTATGTTTTCCGCATGTTCGTCGTTTCAGATGTGGAATTCGTTTCCATCATAAAGAAATCAAGCCATTTCCCTTCCGATAATTAATCTCCCATTTATCAAGCCATTTCATTGATTTTCCTTCAATGTTTTCTGACTCGCCCCTCCGCTCTTATGTCTGGCGAAGAAGAAGATTCAAGTTCAGGTGTCATAATTGGGTTTTGCTGTTGTGTCATTATAAAACACCATACTTTTGTTAATTACGATTAGAAACCAACGAATATTACACTTGTGCCAATTCGTGTCTCTTTCGAGTTTGCCATATAACCAAATATAAACGTGTCGATACGTGTAAGAAACTGTCAGCTCTTTCACTCCTCAGTTTTACATATAATTCTACTAGTTCTCACGTGTATGCAAAATTGCTTTTGGGTACTTTGAAACTGAATAGATGGATAAATTTCGTCGTAAATGCAAGCAGCATGATTAGAGTGATGAAAAAAGAGAACATTCTACCTCTTATTCATATGGCAGAACTGTTTATCACATCATAAGATAGAATATACACACCTCGGTATAAACTTTTGTAGTCATTTAGAAAAATCAAGATAACATTAAAGTGAGCTAAAAAAAAATTGTATATATTGTACAGTTTTATTATAACATAGCCCCTATTAAGAAGTGGACAATCAGAAAGTAAACATGATAGCATTTAGAGAACAAAGGAAAAAACATTTACAAACTTCAGTCATAAATCCACGCATGTGGAAGGGAAAGTAAAGAAAATAAAGAAAGAAAAAGAACACGAGGACAAAAGTATCACATAAGTTTGCATAGTAATCAACCTCTATATGCGAGTCCAAGAATGAGCAATTCCTTCAACCGAAATTCTTATATTAAAGTCCATGGGATGGCAATAGTAAAAGGGTGAAATATAGTCCACCAATTTTCATGTTATTTTCTCATCGAGGTGGAGATTTGGTAGGTATTCTTCTTGATATTTTTTTTTTTTTTTTTGGTATTAGAATTGATAGGCGATCTTTAAGACCACTTTTGTTTTTAATTATCTTTATAAAATTGGAAAATAAAATCTTGCCATTGTTCTTTTTATCAATGTCAAAACTAAAATTAAAAGTTCGATTTCGCATTTCACCATTTAAGAAAACTTCTTCAAAGATAATATGTCCATAAGTATCGTTGCAACCCAATCATCAAGAGTAGGAAGTGGCAATTTGCTTGTCCAAAAAAACGAAAGAATAATTATTTTTATTATTTGGGACTCTTGACGTGCAAGTCTTATGTAATAAGTATGTATAACATGTTACAAATGATCATTTACTTTAACTAAGCACGGAAGATATACATACAGACTGTAAGATTAATCAAATATTAAACTATGCCATCATCTAATAGCTTAAGTTTTTAGAACAGTTGGCAGTGGTCTCTCAAAATCTCACTTGGTATCAGAGCAGGAGGTCAGTGAAAGTAATATACATATTTTGTCAGAAAAAAATGATTTTTTGCTAATGAGTTTGAATTTCAAAGTGAGAGTTTTTTTTTTTTGTCGGAACGAAAATTTTCATTTCACATACCAGAGATGTACATAGCACTAACACAGAACCCAACCCAAAAAGTTCAAATGTGTACAAATCCCACATAGCAAGTAAATCTGACAAATGATCAACGTTGTCCAATCTGCATATGTGGGGAGAAGTGTCAAAAAAGTCCTAAACCTATTGCATTTGTGTCAATTTAGTCCTAAATCTTTTTTTGGTGCCAATTTAGTCCTAAACCTTTTGCATTGGCTCCAATTCAATCCTAAACCTTTTATTGGTGCCAATTTAGTCCTAAACCTTTTGCATTGGTGCTAATTCAGTCCTAAAATTTTTGCATTTGTGCTAATTCAATTGGCCAGTTTAGGACTGAATTGGCACTAATGCAAAAGGCTTAAGACTGAATTGACACCAATAAAAGATTTAGGACTGAATTGGCACAAATGCAAAAGGTTTAGGACTAAATTGACACAAAAAAAAAAGGTTTAGGACTAAATTGGCACCAATGCAATAGATTTAGGACTTTTTTGACACTTTTCCTGCATATGTGAACCGTTTGATAAATCACTTACTGTCTAAATAAAAGAGACTCTCTTACATTCAGTATTGTGGTCAATCTAATAATTTAATGTACTTTATTTTTGAAATATTAACAAAGCAATCCGCTTAATGTCGATGATAATTATTAAATAATTAGGGCAAGGCTATCTCCATTGCCGGTAAGACGGACACAACTTTTTTTTAAGGTTGCATTTATCTCATATCTTTTTCTTTCCTCTTCCAATTGAATCTAAAATGCAAAATGTCTGTATCGTTGTCTCGGTGATTGATTAAACAGAGGCGAGAGAAAATTCTTGAGAAATTACGTTAGTCATACCAAGAAAAAAAATTGAAAAAAGAGAGTAGAGTACAAGCATAAGCGTTTAGAGTCTCAGACATGCATAAGTTGCAATTTCTTTCTTTAGTTTTCTCTGGAAATAGTATCCACAAGGATGGTCGAACATCTATTATAAAGTATGAACAAGTAATGCAAATTGAGAACACTAATTGATAGTATTCAATATGCCAAAATGAAGGCCCACCAAAATTGAGGAATATTGTCCTTTTTGTTTTCAAATGTTCCTTTACGCGCGCATGCATGTGTGTCTATATATATTAGAGGTGTCAATATGGGTTCATGACCCATTTTTGAACTCATAATTTATACGGATGAGTTGTATATGGGTCCTAAATTTTTAAAGGACCAAGTGAAAATGGGTCAAAAAAGTTAAGTTGAATTAGATGGGTCAAAAATGGGTCACACAATTGGACCCATTTTAAGCCCAGTGGCATGTAGCTTCACAAGCAGCATTTGTAAATGGGTCTCAATTATATTAGTTTATATTTTATATTTTTTACTTGAATTAGGCTAGGCTTTGGTCAATGGGCCTCAGTTATATTAGTTTATATTTTTCTATCTAAATTTTATACTTTTTACTTGAGTTGGGCTAGGCTTTGGTCAATGGGCCTCAAATATATTAGTTTACATTTTTTTTAATTTTTAATTTCTATAAATAAAAGAAAGAAAGAAAAAAAAATTAGAAAAATGCAAAAACTATTCAAGAAGCTACCACGCCGGTCGCCGCCACCCTCCACCGGACCCCCGCCTTTCGCCGCTGGCCTGAAAATAAAAAAATGAAAAAATTAATTTTAAAAAAAAGTTTAAAAAATTAGAAAAAATGCAAAAAATATTCAAGCCACCGCCGCCCTCCACCGGTGGACTGAAAAATTAAAAATTGAAAAAAATTAGTTTTTAAAAAAATAAAAAATTCAAAAAATGATCAATTAAATTTTAATACAAATGAAAAATAGTTTTTTAAAAAAATTAGAAAAATTTCACTAGATTTGTATTCTTACTATCCAAATTACTATTTTGCCTATTGGGTCACATTCCACCGCGGGTATGACTTGGGGTACTTACTTAAGGTGTTGACCTGCCAGAGTCTACCGGGTTCTTTGATCGCATGAAGATGTACTTCCCCGCGTACTTTACGATATCAAGCATTTGATGAAGTTTTGCAATAGCCTTCATGGGGGTTTGCTTTACATGGAAGCATTGCAGACAAGATGACTGAGGTTCGTCGTGTTTTAGAGCTTATCAGATTTAGGAGGACATATCTGAAGGATGAACTTAATTGTGCAGACTCTGAGGATGTTCTTTTTTCTTCATTTCCATTTGGATCACTGCTATGTGACTTGAGGCTTCATAGTGTTATTAACTGTTCAGTTTGGTCTTGAAGTAGTGTTGAATCATCATGCATTCTATATATGGACAACCTACGCTGCTTAAAGAGATTTCCTTTGCCTTGGATATTATAAAACTGTGACCTACGATGCGGGACGCGAATCAGGGAGGCAATCTGGACGACCATGTATTGCCGTTCTAAATGCAATTCCGCTTCCAAGCTTGTACTCTCCAACCCAAAACCAACGGCGAAAATCTTTAACCCGGTCAACCCTCAAAACTTGACTAAAACGCCGTTGACCCTCAAGGGTCGGATAAAGAAAGCGAGAAAAGCACACATATAGTTTTTGAATTTTGGCCCAACGTGTAACATGATCCCTAAATTTTTAATTTATTCAATGTGGTCCTTCAACTTCGGGTATATGTTCAATTTAATCCCTGAACCATATAAAAATATTCAACGTTGTCCCTAATCTCAAATTAATGAAAGGATCACATTGAATATTTTCATATGGTTCAGGGACTAAATTGAATATGTACCAAAAGTCCAAGAATCACATTGGGCAAATTAAAAATTTTATAGACCACGTTGAACGTTGGTCTAAAGTTCAAGAATCACATTTAATAAACCAAAAGTTCAGATATCATATTGCAAGTTGGGCCAAAATTTAAGGATCACTAGTGCGGTAGACGAAGGGCATAATAGCAAACACGGGAGAGGATGTTTGCTATATAAATGGGCAGGCCATGATCGAAAAAAGAAAGAGGAAGAGGTTAGGATTAGGGTTTGGGCACACACGCTCAGAGCTTGAATGAGGCTCGAACAAGAAGAAGCCTGTGATTTCACCTCCCCCAACCCCCTCATCTCTCTCTCGTGCTCCCCGACTCGCTCTCCTTCTCGCTCGCTCTCCAAGGCTGGACTTGTACTGTACTCCCTCTCCTTTTGTTCGCATGAAATCGCCCCGGCACAAGGCTTGAATCGAACTCTGCGACCTCCGATCGGAACCAGCGCATCTCTGAGGCTGTGATGATCGATCCCCGTTTTCTCATGTTTGGATGAGAGCGTGTGTGTAAAGAGGAAGATCGGGTCAGCGCATTTTTTGCGGGCCGAGCGAGCACCGAACAACCCGCGTTTCTCGTGGTGGGGCGACCCGGACGGTCTGCTTTCGCCGGCAACCGGCGTTCGCAGCCACGGTCGGTCGGGACTCTGTGTTCTCTCTCTCTCTCGTCCCTTTTTGTTGCATTTGAGCCGACTCCAAACTTGATCTGACCCTGAATCTCTTTGTGTTCACACCCGCACGACGATTCACCTATGGGGAATCCGATCGTCCACTTCGTTGAGGAAACGTTCAGCGTTAACAACGCTAAAGAAAAGAGGCGATGACGAGATGCGGGTTACAGAAACAGGCATCGAGAACCGACCGTATCATTTGCCTGATCATTGTCGAATCTGAGCCTCTCTGTCTCTGTCTTTCACGATTCTGTCATAAGTTATTTATGGTTGAAGATTTGGCGCCTGCTGAGTTTTCATATTTCTCTATTGTAAAGAAACGAAAATTGTTTCCTTCTCTATTTAATCTTGCCTGCAGATTCTTCCTTCTTTTTGTAATTTCCCCCTTTTTTTACGAGATTTTTTATATATATTTGTCACAGTGAATAGAGTCATATTAGATAATCTATTTTTGAAGAATAACAAGAAAGATAATTAACCATGACTCTCTCTCTCTCTTCTCTCTGATGCGGCTGCTTCATTCAATTTAGATCACGACATTTTAATATGATGGGAACATTACGAGAAAATATTAGGTTGCCAGCCCCTCCACCTGAGTGAACTCAAAGGAATTTTTGAATGGAACTGTTTCAGAAGTTACCCTTTTCTATGCAAAGACTAGTTGATCGATACTGGAGCGGACGCTCTTCTGAACAAGAGGTTGCATTAGCAAGAATCGTCCAGCAATGTAAAAAGCTTCTCTTTTCAAGTTCGCAATCAAATAAGAGGAAAAGAATTGATAAAACAGGGTAAAGAATTGAAATCTCATTTGGCAATTGATAGGACAACAGAGTTACTGATGCTTAGTTACTGGAGGAGATGCATAAAGCATAAGCAATAGCCTTCCCCTGCACTTGATGTGGTTTTTGTGCATGGAAAATACAAGTCCCAAGTGACAGCAAGTGGGTTCGCTCATTTATATATTTATCACATTTCTGTTCCATCTACGGCTGTGGCAACGTCGGAGACGGTGGCAGAGGGAGCGAGAGGGAGTGGCTCCAAGAGGTGACTGCAGAGGCGGAGGTGGAGGCAGAGGCGACAGCGGATCTGATCTCGGGATGCGACTGGCGGGCCTCTTGGGAGAGAGAGAGTGGGCTTTGTGTGCCCCGGAAGAAAGACGAGGCAGCCAAAATTTCGAAACCAGGGTGGTGGTCGTTGCTTCGCGAGCAGAGAGGAGAGAGAGAGAGGGGGGAGGTGCGTGGGAGATTTAAAAAAAGAGAGAGAGAGATAGGGGGAGGAGAAGACGCAAGAAGAGAGAGGAGAGAGCATGCGACAGAAAGAGAGAGAGAGCGGATCTGACCTCGGGATGTGACTGGCGGGCCTATTGGGAGAGAGAGAGTGGGCTTGGTGTGTGCCGGAAGAAAGACCAGGCAACCAAAATTTCGAAACCAGGGTGATCGTTGTTGCTTCGTGAGACAGAGAGGAGAGAGAGAGTGGTGAGGTCCGTGGGAGATTAAAAGAAAAAAGAGAAAGAGAGAGAGGGGGGTGGAGAAGAAGCAAGAAGAGAGAGCAGAGAGCGTGCGGCAGAAAGAGAGAGCGCGAAATTAACGAAAAGAGAGGAGAAAATTGTGCAGAGCAGAGGTAATTTTTTTTTTTTTTTTAAGAGAATTGATTATATAACGGTCTTTGACTGACCGTTAAGCTAACAGTTTATTTTGGATATAAAAATAAATATTAATTAATTAATAATTATTGTGAGGTCTACTCTTTCAAGATTTTATGGCCCACAATATACAATCACTAAAAAATTATTATGCTAGCAAAGAGGAAAAAAGCTAATTTACCCGGAAATTTGCTTTGCCCCCATTCGCTACGGCTGATGGGACACATGTGGTGCTTTTTGATTTGTTGCAAAGAGCTCATGCGTTGGCGAAGGCTAACGGTGGCATGATTGCGGAGGGGAGGCAAGCGCAACACACAGAAAGGAGGAAGCCACGCTAGGCCAGCCTGAGCGCATTTACAAAGAGCCCATGCATTGTAACAATTATGCACTCCTTGCCTTTGAGCCGATCGACAATATTTTATATTGTTTTATGGGTAAATGACAAAAAAAAGAAAAAAAATCGAGGAAGTTGCATGGATAAATGCTTGATTCTCCAGTTCAAAGTAATTTCGAAATTTTCGACCAAAAAAAAGTAATTTCGAATTGGAGGCTATGTCCACCGCTCTTTCGGAGCCTTATTTTCTCTCTCTCTCTCTCTCTTTCTCTTGGTCGAAATTCAGAGCCTTATTCAATCTACTTGAATGTAATGATTTATGTGCATTTAGCTTATTTGACAAAATTGAGAAATCAGTACTGAGAACTTAAAAGCTGATTTTTAATTGTTAATAAACTCAAGTGTTAAAATAGAAAGAAAGAATTGTTTGACAATCACTAGATATCTATTTCTTTCCAAAACATAGAATCGCCGCCATAATTGGTAGGTCCTAACCATATAGTTGACAAGATTATAATTATCAGCTATTATTTTGTCTACTGAATGCACTGAGTGATCCCTTTTTTACATATTAAATAAGTCAATTTCTAGCTTAATTGAGTTATCTCACAAGATTGCGGGATTTTTAATTTTCAAAACTAGGGATATCAAGGTTGACAAATCAAAAGTTTGAATATCACGTGTTCTTGAAAATATTAAACAAAAGAAAATGCCACGAATTTGGTATGGGGTTTCTTAAAGACGGAATGGCAAATGGGATGGCCCCACCTTAGCCCAACATCAAATCCTTTGTTATTAGGGGCTAATGGCCATTGTCGAGTAGCCATTGTATCGCTTACAAAACGCATGAATGAAGAATATTGTCACGCCCACGGAAATATTTAGAAACAAACTAATATCGATGACGGATATATTTTTATAGATTAATTATTTCAAGCGACAATTTTAGAAATATATTTTAACGTCATTCATTTTCAACGTAACAAACGGAGCTTTACTCTTCTCAACAAACGAAAAAGTCTAATCTAATGTACAAGAACCTTATGTACTTGTGTGTGTTCCTTAATTATCTTAGCCATTGGATGATGTATGAGAATTTTGAAAAATCAGTTTTATAATAGCTATTTCAATAAGTTATATATACTGGACAAATCATAACACTCAGGTATGCACACAATTACACCGTACAAGTAGACTTAGTTTCCGGAACTCATCCATGAGATATAAAATAAATTTGGATACACCACGTTTTCAAATCTAAATTATTGATATATCATTGACAGAAAAATCTGACAATGCCACCGCAATAAAACACTTAGCTTCGTTTAGGAGCACACAAGATTTACCATAAACTTAGACATATTGGTTACACCAAGTGATTCATAAAATCCAATATCAGTACATAGTTTAATAGTACATAATGTTTTTTTTTTTTTCAGCTTTTTAGCTCATCCAGGGAGAATCACAAAGTATTCGGACTATATATCTTTCAATCATATGACATACATCTCATCATTTTGACAGTGCAAGTATACATGCAATTCTTGAATCCATGTAATTTTATTGTCCCTAAAGGGAATATATACTATGAGTTTTTACTCTATGCATGGAATGCTTTAATATGGAATAGAAATAAGTGCAAGAGAAACTATAAAAAGAAATTTAAGGTAAATGCAATTAGGATAGTTTTGCCACGCCGGGTTGGCTGATCCTAGGTCATATGTTGAATTTGGCATGACAATTTCGTCTTGCCAAACCCCGCGTCCCATAGCTCACGCCAAAAGTAATAGACTGTGCGATCTCATCATCTCACTATCGGTAATTGTTCCATGACAATTTTGACTTTGGAAAATGAAGCAACCATCACTAAACAAGGCTCTGATACCATTGTTGGGTCCAGACTTGTAGGTAACTTGGCTCTAATACCATTGTTGGCCCTTTGAAGCATTATTCCAAGGGGTAGTCGAGGCTCGAGCATATGAAATGGCAATAGAGATATAGTAGACGGTAACATTCGTACTAAAAATAATTAATGACTTTGTATAATAAACCTTTATCACCTAGAAATCCGACTTAGAAAATTGTCTAAAGCACTATGTAATTGAAAATGTATGAATATCAAGTTTGATAATTTAGATCATCACAATTAATGGCATTTAAATGAAATTGAGGACGTTTATGTATAATTGATTAAACTGCTAAACTAGTAGGTGGAAATTGTAGTTAATTGTTTAACTAGCTTTTGGTAATAACATTTAAAAGGATAAAAATGGAAAAAGAGTACTAGAAGTGGCAAAAATTTTCGCCAGTTTACTTAAGTGCCAAATTGGAGAAAAAACGATCGCTTAAGTGTCAAATCGAAAAAATTCTGGCCAAACTGATTACATAATATTTATTAATTTTGCAATATTACGTGGCAAATGTTTATACAAAATCAGTCAACGTGGCAAAATTTTTTAAAAATTTAGTCCACGTGGACTTTTAAACTTAAAAATAAGTTAATTTTTTTCTAAAAATTAAATTAAATTTAAAAATAAGCTAAAAATCTAAAAATTTAAAAATTTAAAAAATAATAATAAATCACCACTGCCAAGCCTTTTCCTTTCCTTTTTTTTTTCTAAACTTTTCTTTTAGTTTTAGCATTTATTTTTCAATTTTTTTTTAACTTTTAGCTTTTTTATTGCTGACTGGATCCTCCGGCGAACCACATAGGCTTAAGTTATTAATAATAAAAAAAGGCCACTTAGGATTTTCGGCCAAATAGATCGGAGTTGGCACTTAAGTGATCGTTTTTCAGAAAAGTTGGCACTTAAGTGAGCCGAAATTAATTTCGACAAAAAAAAAGTGAGCCAAAAAAAAACTTTGGCACAAAGTGAGTGCTATACACAAAATTTGGCACTTCTAGTGTCCTTTTGCCGGAAAAAAATATAGTACTTTATTGAATCTTATTAATTATAATCTCCAGGGATCATGGAACTTAACCTTAGTGCACAAGGAAAAAACTCCATTCTCTTTTCAGAAACAAATTACTTATGCCATTGCCATCTTGCCGCATTCATGCAATGAGCAAATTTATTTTGTTTCATATGATTAGCCATGTAGTCTTTATTATGGTTTGGGCATTCTGTGCCGCATTTTTCTTCATCGGATGTAGAAAGTCATATTTTTAAGCAGCCATATAAACATTCGTAGGAGGTAGCAGAATCTGTGAAGCACGACTTTGGCAGCATAGACATTCTTGTTCACTCACTTGCAAACGGGCCAGAGGTAAACATGTGATTAATGTTCATTCGTTGGTGATTACTTTCTGTTTAGTGAAGCTGTTTACTATTTATCTGTCTTTTTCCAAGGTAACCAAGCCTTTGTTGGAAACGTCGAGGACGGGTTATCTTGCGGCAATGTCTGCTTCGAGTTACTCCTATGTTTCATTACTTAAGCATTTTATACCGATAATGAACCCAGGCATGTCTTTTTCTCCAAAAACTGCTCTTTGAACGGATTCAGATTGTTAACCACAGTAAATATGTCATGCCATCTCACTGATTCTGGAATGTGATTCCCTTCTGGAAACTTGATGGTACTTCTGTAGGTGGTTCTTCAATATCACTTACCTACATTGCTTCTGAGAGGATCGTTCCAGGGTATATTTTCAACTCCGAATTTATCATTAGTACTTCTCCTTCCCACGAATAATCAATATGCAGGTTTCACATGCCATTTACAGGTATGGTGGACGAATGAGTTCTGCAAAAGCTTCTCTAGAAAGTGTATTGCACACATCTTTTTTACATGATTGTGGGTCATGACTTGTTCAGGTGCCTGCTTTTGAAGCAGGACGAAAGAACAAAATTAGAGTGAATACTATATCTGCCGGTATGTTGCCATTTTCGCCTTCGCAATTTTGGAAGCATTATTTCAGAGCATTCAACTTACCTTTTTCCATAGGCCTCAAGTTTTCTTTCTACAATTGCTCCTTCGTAGAAACATGTGATAACTGATAAGATCAAAAGAATTAGGTTACGTCTTGCTTGTTGATTTCCAGTGATTATTGCAGAATTCCTGCCTATTTGGTCGACACAATTCTTTGGTCTTTTTTAGCTGCTGTATTACTGAAAAATAGAAGCGGCAGATGCCACTACAATGCTCAATATGTGGGGTAGACCTACCACCTATTCGAATCATGAACAAACCAAATATTATTTGAGATTATTAACGCATAACTTTCAAGTCCTTTAAGAAGCCGTGCGGCAAAAGCAATTGGATTTATTGATCCGATGATAGAGTATTCCTTGGCCAATGCTCCTTTGCAGAAAGAACTGTCTGCAGCTGCTGTTTGTTGAACTTATCAGTACTTTTCTCTTTTTAGCATTTTTTGGTCATCCTATACTGACGAGAAATCAATGCAAAACAGAGGAGGTGGGGAACACTGCTGCAATCTTGGCATCGCCTTTGGCTTCTGCCATAAGAGGAGCCGTTATATACGTCGACAACGGCCTAAATGCCATGCGAGTTGGAGTTGATAGTCCATTATTCGAGGGCCTTGACATACCAAAGGACAAGCGCTGAAGGTTCTGTAGTGGGCGCAGCAGAAGAGCGTAGCACCACAAGTTTTGCCATCGCTGTTCGGTTTTGCTCTCTTTACTGGCATCACCAAAGGAAGGCTCCCAATTGAAGGCTCCAGATTTTGTCCTAAGAGTGTTGAATCTCCTTTTCTAATGGAAAAGGCAAGTTGCTTTCCATGAATTGGAAAAAAAAAAAAAAAAAAAACCATTAGCAGGTGCCATCAATCTGTCCATATGTGCTTGCTAGCGTTTGTAAATTAGTAATTACTCTGAAATCCATCCATAAGCTGTACCCTTCACTCCAGTATTGACAAAGACAACTGAAACCAAAGGTATCGATGATCAGCCTTTAGAAACTTCATCTGTTCCCCGCCATGAAGCAGCCCTAGTAAAATGAGAACACACTAAAGCAGAGAGGCTTCATGCAGTCACTGCTCACTGATTATAACCGTGATCCTCCTAAGGGCTGATCACTGCATGAAGAGACCCATGGACCGGTCGCGAGTAATAACGAAGCCTAGGAGACAGAAGCAGCGGATTCTGTGTTCGGTGATTGAATGTTAGCAATTGGCTAAAAGTGCTCAATTTAGGGCTCAGTGTACTTATTTTACAGTATCCCCTCAATAGGGAGAGTCGCATAAAGTTGAGCCAGTAAAGCAGAAAGGCCTTGGCAAGTCGGAATCTGAAAAATAGAGAATCACTCAAATGGCTTGTTCTTGACATTTAATACAAGAATTCTCATGGCCAATTCTTCTGATTTATAAGGACCAACCACAACGTAGTGCATCCTCACATGATCTAAAAACCTAAAATATACACCCCAATAGAAAGACCTCAGTCAAAAACAAAATTTCCAGAAAGAATTAGAGGTACGCACTTTCAAATAGGGACTAAGTTAGTAACATGTAGACCATCTACCTATTTACACCAACAACTGCAGAAACTAGAGAAGCAAACACTGAAGGAGTCTTGATATGATATGAGCCATGATCTCATAAAAGCAGCCTCATTGAAGTTTCCGTTTACCTTTTCAGATGGGATTAGCTCTTGTTGAAGAGTCGTCATGAATTACAGGAGAGTCTTCAATGACCGTTTCTTCCTGTATGACCAAACCACAATTTCTAGTCAGTTCCCTAATGGGTGTTGTGGGTAATGCTGATTGAGAATCACATGACACAGGATCTGCTTGAGAAGCAGCCAAGCAGATCGGCTGCTCTCTATGTGGCATCAACTCCTCTCCATGTGGTACCGTGCCAATCATCATCTATGGCCAACAAGGAACAACTATGGTAATATTCCCATAAAGAGAAGAAATATTTTTTCCAGTGGAAATGGAACAAAAAAAAAAAAAGTAGAAGATATCTCGATGGATGAAAAAGAATAAACAAAAGAGAGTTGCATTAATTGAAGGTGCAGATGCATACCTTCCAATCTCTGTAATCGAATCTGAATACAAAATGACTGTAAGCCACTTCACCAGACAGAACAAGACTATAATCAGGAGCATTTTTTGGTGCTGCAATGCAAATTAATAACAGTGTCAAGCAAAGGAGCAGCCACTAGAGATAATGAAGATAGAAACAGAAGTTCATGAGGAAGAAATAAATCTTACAAACAAAGTGATTGTCCTTTTCATCCACAATAATTTCAGCTCGCCCATCTTTGACTAGGAAAGACAAAGCAAACAGATTCTCAACAGTCTGTGCAAAAGACTGTCTGTTCAAAATCAAGCTATCAAGTCCGACACGCTTCTTCCTTCTTAAGATCTCAAACATTGTTGACATGTTCTTGTCAGTATCTGTCTTCCCTTCAACCCCACCATCATCAATCTGTCACAAATGAACCACAGACTTTTGTCATCTCAGACATCTCAGTTCCAAAGACAATACTCAACCCATTTTGAGCTTAAACTTATGTGGAAATCTAAACTTTACGTGCTTACTAACGGTCAGTGTGAATCAGCAAAAATATTGCAAGAGAATAAACTAACCAATAAATGTCAAAGCAGAGGTTTTTTTTTTTTATTTGGGTCGGAATAAACTAGATTGCATTAAACGAAATTAAGGGTCCTTACAGGAAAGGCCTAACGAAGGGGCATCAAAACAAAATAAGTTCCAAAGAGTTTGAAGAGAAATAGAGACCCAAGACATCGGTACACAATTCGTGCGGCAAAATTTTGATCTTGTCATATATTTCTACGAAGTAAGTCCAAAGGTGAAAATACCTCCTCAGGGTGAGCACTTTCAGTGGGCCTTGTATGCCTTGTATGAACAGTAACCTTCCTTTGTTTAAGCTGAGTATTCGTTGGTCCAAGCCTAAAAAGAAGGAAAAAAAGTCAAAATTCAGGAGAGAAACATGACACTAAAAAATCTGAATAATGACTTTCGAGACATTCAGGTGAAGAGTCTGAGGATAACTCACATGGTGCAACAGCCATCGAAGTTTCTAAAGATGGGCGAAACACGTACGCCTAAATCCTTCCAGAGAAAGGGGACCCTATCATTTTCACTGATTCCCAAACCTTCCATCGGCTGACCGAAATCCTTGAGTAAGCAGTTCACAAAATCTGATGGGGTTATGCCCTCACTGGAGTAAGATTTCGCTAAGCTAACCAGAGTGTTTGCAATATCTAAAAGTGCCTTAGCATCTGCCACTTGCTCCCTCGGCTTCTGTACTGAAAAAGTACACATAGAACAAAAAAATACACCAGTTTCAATACTAAAATCAAGTCAAGAAACAACAGCAAATTTTTGCATAAGAAAGCAGAAGGGCTCTTCAATCACTAAATACTACACATTTTGTAAAGGATCATATGGTGTCCTATCAAATCCAAACGATAGCTTCATTATAGAAATTCAATCCCGAGTTCAGTCACTCATTCGATGGCTCATACACGACATAAGCACTAGAATGAAGCGACTAATGTATACGGAAGCAACGATGCTCGGACAAGAAAACATAATTAACAACCAAACCACATCTTAGCAGTTACAGGACAATTGACAGGCTTACCCTGTTCGTGCAACTTCTCCACTTCAGTGATGATGGTAGCGAACTTATCCGAGTCAGCCCTCTGCAAGTCATCTCTTTCGTCTATAACAACAGGAAAAAGAATTAATAACATCATTTTAAGAGTCAAGAAAAGAGGAGGGGAACAAGAAAAGTGACGGGTAGAAAAATGGAAGAACGAACTCCAACAAAAATCAAGAAGCAATAGCCACCGTTGATGAGGTTTTTCACGGTGACGTAGTGGGAGCGCAGGGTTCTGCGAGCAGAGTTGTCTTGCTGGGTCCTTTGCGACGGCTCCTTCTCCTTCTCCCCGCGGTTCCTGCTCAACGGCTCCCTGTTCACGGCCCTGAGCTGCACTGGGGCGATGGCTTCGCCCACGGCCTTCCTCTTCGAGCCAATCCCGGAGCCATCGGAGCTTACCTTTGATTCTAAATCTTTCATAGTCTTTATACGGAAGAATAACATGAACTAGTCCTTACTAGCTCCCATCCATTGTCTTCTACAATTAGGAGGAGTCGTACTTGACTATCAGAATAACTTGAGCTCAAGCTTGACACATAATCATACTAGTAAGTTCAAACTTCAAGAGCCGTGATTTTCTCCATGGTCGTTAGTAACAATTGAAAACTATGTTGACCAAATCCTAGAACGAATCACCAGAGATATAGGGCTGGTTTGTTTAGGCCGTTGAAAAGTAAATCACTTTTTGACCAATTCTGGATAGAGTACCAAACTGACAAAGAAAGCGTCTCCTTAGGTCTAGAAGCATTTCTGGGCCAAAAAGAAAAAGGTCAAGATGCACCTAAGCAAATTTCTCAGCATAGCATATGCCATGGACCGAAGCCTATCGCACTTAACTTTGTTTCGTTCAAAGTGAAAAAAAAAAAAAATCATAAAAAAATATAACAATTGACATATGTATTTTGGGAAAATAGCACTTCAATTGAGGTGATGTTTCACTTAAATTCTACTTTAGACTTCTATTCTAGTGTGCAAAAAGGAAATGAAAAATTGTAGGCAGATGACATTACACGTGGAACTTAACGAAAAGGGGCCCTAAAAAAAATTGGTTCTGTTCCTCAGCTATTTATATATGGGCAAGTAGTTACAAGAGAGAGAAACTAGAGCGAATCGCCCCTGGACTGCGCGTTTTGATGCTCAACAGATTTTTCTTCCCAAAAGCGTTTCCTCTCCCCGTCACTTATTTTCAGTCTTCCGAAAGAGAGGGAGAGAAAGGCTGGTGGTGCTGAACGAATCGCTGGATCTTGGGCTTAGATAAGCGAATTAAAATGAGCATCTAGTATAATAGGCTTGGTCTGGGGCCTAATTGAATTGGTCAAATTCGATAATGAAGCGATAGAGGAGCAAGAGCGAACGGAACATGACACGACCCCTCGTCGGCACCGACAATAAATGGTTGAGCGAGGAAGGTCACGATTGATATTGGCAGCGGAGGCACATCAATGACACAAGCGGTGCGTGGTTCCAGGAAAATGCGAAGCAAACATAAACCGACTCATAGTACGGATGGAGAAAGCTATGTTAGCGCAAGCTACCATAAATATGCTACATTACTGGCCAATTATTGAAATCATAAAAAAATAAAAATATTTATCAAGCATATCACGCTGGAAACTTGGAATCGGCCGTTCAATAAATTGAGAGCAAGTAGATAATATTTATCAAGCATATCAGTAGCATATCATCTTTGATGCCTCTGTTGGAAGACGATGGTGTATGGAAGTACCGTGATCCGCCCATGTAGAGCATCGAAATCACTTACCACATTGGATAACTGCCAAAGGCAGTTATTGGTTTCAAACGTGATAAACTCATGTTTTACAACCGACATGACTGTACTCTCTCCATCATCGTTTTCTCTTATGTTTTTAACTTACAGAACATGGCGTAGAGAAACAACAGGAAAAACAACGACGAACTCTCCCAATCGTCAAACGGGTGACTGGACTCTCTCACTGCATTGTGGACATTTAATCTGTGAAAACCCGAGGTATGTCCGTTACTTGATGTACTTCTCCGATCAGTGATTCAAGTAAGTTCTTGGGCTTATTAATTCCGTGTAATTCCGCTGCCTACGTTATGGGATTGGTTCCCTTCATTGGTATCAGAGCCATCGATTCTTGTTTCCTGATCAAGTGATGTTTTGTAATCGTTTTAACGCGCAAAACCCGATTTTCGTCGCCACTGTTCATTGGGAATCGATTATGTTCTTCTCAACGAAAATATTTTTTGAACAAATCAATGGAACGGCTCGGAGAGACGAAGATTTTGAGTGGTCACCCGTCGCGAGCCGACGCCGGAAAAGGCCGCACGCGCACCACGCGCCGTGACGGGGCGGGGTCCCTCGGGGCCGCGGCGAAACGTCACCTTTTCGTGAAATTTGGCTTAGTGAAAATGGGTATCAAGTATACCAATAGGCTCGCCTTGATCATACGAGCACATTGAGTGGTTGAACGCCGTTAGATACGGCCGGAGCAGCCTACACGCGCTGACACGCGCCGGGGAGAACCGCTGCGCGTGGAACTCATGCGCCCACGTGCTCCGGACGTGCGTGAACCGTCGGAAACAGATCGCTGACGTGGCAGTGACGTCAGCTGAGCCGGCCTGACCCAACCGGAGAACCGGACCCGACCCGACCCTGTACCGACCCGTTGACTAGGTCAATCGTTGACCGTTGACTCTGACTGTTGACCATGACCGGCAGAATTATGTTTTTGCCCCCGACCTTTCGGGAAATTGCAATTTCTTCCCTGATCTTTCTGAAAATTATAATTTGGTCCTCAATCTTTCGTAAAATTTCATTTTGGTCCATGATCTTTCTGAAAATTGCAATTTGGTCCTCAAACTTTCGGGAAATTGCATTTTGGTCCCTGATTTTTCAGAAAATTACAATTTGGTCCCTCAAATTTTTGGAAATTTCAATTTAGTCCCTAAATTTGTTGAAAATTGCAGTTTTCGGTCCTCGAATTAAAAAAAAAATTGCTTTTTGGCCTCCGTTGACCAAACGCGCCGAAGCTTTGACCGTCGCGTGGAGGCGCGTCCAAGCTTCGTTTTGGGTATGCGAGATACCGTTGTATTCGTCTCGAAATTATCTTCAATTTGATATATTATTTGGACAGGTTTGATGTATTTAAAATTATGAAAATACGTATGAAACCCATGATACATGTATTTTGGGGTGTTTTTCGAGTATTTTTTTTTCTTCTATATTTTTGTAAATATAGAGGATGGCTTACGTGTTCATAATTGCATGCAAATTATGTAGAGCATGATTGCTGATAGCATGTATAAAGTTTAGAGTACTTGCTTTTATATCTTGTATTATGAAATTAGAGTATGATTTGATACGTGAATTATTTGTGTATTAGTTCAAATCATGCCATGCCATGCTATGATTACAAGATATAGGGATCATTGTATGATTTATGATCTTCATTCGAGTGGGGAGTTCTATAAAGTTTTAGTAACTTTAATGAACTCAATTTTACATAAATGATTATGTTAATAATAATTTCAAGCAAGGATTCTTAGACGATGATTGGGAACATAGTGAACTTTCGAATCTGAGTCCTTATGTGAAATTATTCATTAATGTAATTAGTTAGTGTAAAATAGATGCATAAATGTTAGGCATTAATAGTTCGTGAATACATGTCTATAGAACTTCGTGTTCAGATACAATAGCAATAGCTTCTTAGAATATCGTAGCTGAGCTTAACAAAGGAGAGAATTTGAACGGCGAAAATTATGAAAACTGGCATATGAAAATCCAGTTTGTGCTAGAAGAGTAAAAAGCACTAGAAGCTCTTAACCTAGTTATGGAAGAATCTGAATATGGAAATACTGCACAGCATAGAAAGTATAAAGAGGCATTTGCTGCATGGAAAAAGATGAACTTTATTGCTCGCATTATGTTGCTGAGTAGCATGGAAAATCGTTTTATGCATGAGTTCAGGCATTTATGAAAATGCCAAAGTCAAGTGGGAAGCATTAAAAACTAAGTTTGGTTAGACATTGGTCACCAAGTTGAGATAGATCAATATAAGGTTTGACACTTATATGATGCCACATGGGTAGAATATAAAACAACATTTTGATAAGTATGTCAAACATGATAAGTGAATTATAAGATGCAGGTCACATTTTGACTAAGGAGCAGTAAATGCAAGCAGTAATCCATTCTTTGCCTCATAGCTATGTGCATATCAAAAATTCACTTAATTCACAATGAAAAGTAAAGACTTTTGAGGATGCTTTGCGTCGTCTTGAACTAGAGGTGGATCGCCTTCTGGCGGATAAACCAATAACTGATATTTGTTATGTTGGTTCTAGTTCACATGGAGCTTCAGACTCCAAGCGTAAGCGTCAAGGTGGGTTCAAGAAGTGGAAGGGCAATGGAACGAATTCTTCAAGAAAGAAATTAAAGTTTAACCGACATGGGAAAGGAAAGTGTCCTTTCAAGAATGACATTTCGTAAGTGAAGTATTTTAATTGTGGCAAAAAGGGTCACTTTGCTCGCAACTGTGGTGAGTCAAATAAGTTAGAAATCCTTTGTACACTTCAGAGCATAGTAGATATATATGGGAAACAATTCCTGAGTGGAAATCAAAGGGATTGGCACCTGCCAATTAAATATGCACGGTGGTCGCACCATGTTCCTACATAATGTGTTATATGCTCCAGAAACTCGACGGAATTTAGTTTCCGTATTAGTATTGGCTAAACTTGATTTAAGTTTAAACTTTCATAATGATGGTGATGACTTGTCATTGGGAACAAGTTATTGTGGTTCTGGATATTTTCTGGATGATTTCATTGTACTGATTGTTGAGTACAATAATATGAATGGTAGTTATTCCCTATTTACATCTTCTGTAGTGATGTGAATATATGGCATGCTAAGCTAGGTCATATTGGCCAATAGTGAATGTTTAGATAAGCCAAAGAGGGCTTATGTGGCAATATTGAAAAAGTCAATTTGCCTATTTGCGAGCATTGTCAGGCTGGAAAAATAACGAGGAAACCATTTGGAAAAGGAACAAGAGCTGAGTTTTCTTTGCAGTTGATCCATTCGGACATATGTGGTTCAATGAATGTGAAAGCAAGTCATGAGGCTGTTTATTTCATCACATTTATAGATGATTACAATCGATTCGGACATGTTATTTTTGATTTCTCATAAATCTGAAGCATGAGTTGCTTTGAGAAATTTTTGAGCTTCTAGAAAATAAAAAATAAAAAAAAAGAGATCCGATCAAGGTCGAAGAAAATCTATCTGATCAGTTTAGATGTTTATGTGATGAAAAGGGAATAAAAAAAAAGGTTGATTATTCCATTGATTCCTCAATAGAATGGAGTTGTAGAGAGAAGAAATATGTCTCAATGAAAATGGTTAAGTCTATGATGGCACAGGCTAATTTGCCTATCACTTTTTGGGGTGAAGATTTGTTGAATGCTGTTTAGATATTTAACCATGTGCCTTCTAAATCAGTTACCTTCACTCCATATGAGTTGTGGACAGGTCGAAAATAAGATTTGAGTTTTCTTAGACCTTGAGAATGCGCTACTTATACACACGAGTCTTCCCACAAGTATGGGAAATTGGGCCCTAGAGGCAAAAATGAGTATCTTCATGAGATACTAAAAGCACTAGAAATGGTATGTGTTTATAGGTAAGCAAGAAAGTGGAAGTGTAACTGAATTTGAATCACGAGATGTCACATTCTTAGTGAATGAATTTTCAAAAAAAAAAAAGGCGAGATGGGTGAAAACTATTCTTTGTTTGAAACCTTAGATAGTGATAATGATTTTACTAGGGCATCTCATCTAAGTGGGAGCAATGTGAGAAGTGGGGAATTTGTTTGGAACCAATCTCAATTGCAACCACTTGATGTGAAGATGTAGTCGTTATCTAATTCGAGTGGGAGCGTAATAGAGATTGGCGTACTAAGTGTATAATCTCAAATTTGGTGGACAAGTCGCAGAATCATTCTCCGTCGATTTGTCGACATTTAGACATTGAAGGTAAAGCTTTCATGGTCGCTCCACAAAAAGAGAATGAGCCAAGGAATCTAAATGAGGCTCTGCCTTGCCTTGATAAGAAAAATTGGATACAATCAATAGAAAAAGAGATGGAGTCAATGAGATCAAATCAAGTTTGAGAACTGGTTGATCTTCCGAACGAATGCAAAGCCATTGGGAACAAGTGGGTTCTCAAAATAAAGCGTAAAGCTGATGGCTCGATTGAGAGATATAAGGCTCGCCTTTTGGTGAAAGGGTATATTCAACAAGAATGAATTGATTATGAAGAGGTTTTCTCCTGTGGTGAGATTTACCTTCAATTTGTCTTATTCTGGCAATAGTGGCTAATATGGATATTGAATTACATCCAATGGATGTAAAGACTGCAATTCTCAATGGAGAATTAAATGAAGAAAATTATATGAAACAAACCGTTGGGTTTGCTACAGAAAGCCAAGAACAAAAGGTATGTCAACTTTTAAGATTGATATATGGTCTTAAGCAGTCTTCGAGACAATGGTATATACATTTTTCATAATGTCATAGTGACATATGTTTTTGTAATGATTGATAAAGATCATTGTGTATATATCAAAAGATTCAAAGATCAATTTATGATCTTATCATTATATGTTGATGATATACTAATTCCCGAAAGATATATGGAGTTTGTTGATATAGTCAATAATTGGTTATGTTCCAATTTTGAGATAAAAGATATGGGTAAATCTACATATATTCTTGGAGTTAAGATTTCAAGATATTGTTCAAAGAGATTGTGATCTCTTTCACAAGAGACTTATATTGATAAAGTTCTTGAATGATTTCGTATGCAAGACTGTAAACCCAAAGATACTCCTATTACAAGAAGTGAAAGGTTGAGCCGTAGAATGTGTCTTGAGACTTCACAAGAAAAGGAACGAATGGAAGGTGTTCCATATGCTAGTGCTGTTGGAAACTTAATGTATGCTATGGTGTGTACAAGACCTGATATTTGTTATGTAGTTGGAATGGTGAGTAGATACCAATCCAATCCAGGTCAAGCACTTTGGACTGCCGTCAATAAAATCCTGAGGTATCTGAATGGTACTGCTGATTATTCGCTGAGTAATCAAGGTAGAGATCTGCGCCTTGAAGGCTATATTGATATTGACTGAGGAGGAGGTTTAGATGAGAGAAATTCTACCTCTAGATTTGCATTCTTACTTAACAATGGCGCCATATCATGGAGTAGTAAGAAGCAAACGTGTATAGCCTTATCCACAATCAAAGCCGAATTTGTGGCATTATCAGCAGTAGTATGAGGGGGTGTTTGTCTTAAGAGATGTTTGGATCAATGATGTGTTGCTAAGGATCCTGTAGGTTCAATTATTAGTTAATTGTGATAGCCAAGCAATAAGAGCTTACACTAAGGATCCACTGCAAGACAAAACATAAAGACACGAAGTATGATTTTATGAAAGACATGATTGTATGAAAAGATGTGAACGTACAGTACATATCGACGCATAGAATGATAGCAGATCTTATGACGAAGTCAATTCGTAGAGATGTTTTTCCTTGGTCATGTGTTGACAAAGGGATTAGTTCCATATATTGAAATCTCTAGGATTGCGTAGAAGTTGAAGTACTGGATATTTATTTTTCCCATAGTTCATAGTTAATGGTATGTTCCATACTATTAATGCTTGAGTTTGTTCGATATTTATGCATATTAATGCTTAGTGAATTATGTTGAGAAGGTATGTCGGACAGATAAGAGATTAGCCCACTCACACGGGTAATCACATTTATTTACTATGTGATAAATAGAGATGAGACAATTTTAGGCTCATTATCTAGGTGATAATTGAGAGCTCGAGCTTAAAGTATAGATGTCGCCTTAACAAAGTGTTAAGATGAGGACATATTATTTATTATGTCCGAAAGTGAAATAGCCCACATATTTCGCTTTATCTGTCTTAATGCCAGATGTGAGTTCTGATGGATTCTTTCAAAATAGTAGATTTGTGAACTCAAGTTAGACACTAGGTATGTCTGAACTATCATATGTACGATATTAAGTGACAAGACATACGCTCCATGGGAAAGGAGAGAATACCGTAATACGTATTTCATACTACGTATGCATGAGACGACCAATAAGAGTTGGCGGAAGTTTTGATCTCAACTTTCAAGCTGTGTGAGACTCTTGACGGTAAAATTTCCTCAAATTTGTCCCCTCACGACTCTTACTTATTCTCAAGATTTCTATTCAGCATTCGCTATCTTAGAGTGTTGCCAATGGTCATGAGATTGATTCGATCTAATGGGACATTTCTAGAAAAGCGAGCTGAACTGAAATTGAGAGGTTTAAGGGAAGAGGGAGATCAATTTGTTTTGATGTCACATTCTATCTTTGTATTCACAGGCCGACCAATTATGATTATTTGAGTTTAATCATGATTGTGAATACAATGCATATGTAATGCTTAAAGAGATCAAGAGAGATATGATGTAAATGTGACTGATTGATCTAGGGTACTGCATACTGGATCTACTTTGAGTTAATATGCCCATTTTGAGCTGCTATATACTCCTAACAGATGTATGGCAACGAGCTCTTGTAGTATGCTGGTCGCACGGATTATTTGTTGATATGAACTTTGCAGAAAAGAGAGAAAGTTATGTTTAACTCTTCGTGGGTAAGTGAGAGTTGTTGACCCTTCGTGGGCAAATGAGAGTTATGGATAGCCCTTCATGGGCGAGTGGGAAATGTTGGAAGATGAGGGTGTATGGGAGTACCGTGGTCCGCCCATGTAGAGCATCACAACCCCTTACCACATTGGATAACTGCCAAAGGCAGTTATTGATTTCAAACGTGATAAAGTCATGTTTTACAACCGACGTGACTGTACTCTCTCCATCGTCGTTTTCTCTTACGTTCTTAACTTACAGAACATGGCGTAGAGAAACAACAGGAAAAACAACGATGAACTCTCCCAATCGTCAAACGGGTGACTGGACTCTCTCACTGCATTGTAGACATTTAATCTGTGAAAACCCGAGGTATGTCCGTTACGTGATGTACTTCTCCGATCAGTGATTCAAGTAAGTTCTTGGACTTATTAATTCCGTGTAATTCCGCTGCGTACGTTATGGGATTGGTTCCCTTCAGCCTCTTTCTCACGACACAATTTCCTCTTTCCCTTATTAATAGCTTCAGCCAAAAAAGAAAATTGATATATCTATGTACAAAAAGATTAATAGTATCATGTCCTAATCGCACTTGAAATTAAGATGAGAATAAACCGTCATAAATTTGATCAATGCGTAGAAACATCTTTTGTCGAAACTCGTGAATCTATGCCATTGAATGGGTTTCTAGAGTAGTTTCAGGAAAAAAGTGAGACCTACCCTTCCATCCCCACTCCCAAACTTTATTAACAAAGACATCTTTTGGCAGAGGAGGTTCTTACACTTATGCCCTCAAATATTCGCTAAACATCATATCTATGTAGTGCAACCATGAAATCAATTTTTTTTATTATCTCAAATTGCTAAAACATATTGCAATTATCACAAAGCATAGTGTATCGAATGAACGTCGACATAGCACTAGGTGTCAAATTTTAGGAAGTTTACATTATCTCGAGGTCACTGACTGAAAGACAGGGGCGGCCAGAGCATCTCCGATAACTATGAAGTTAACCTACGACAGAAATAGATGATGGAGAGAGGGGTAAGGATTCAAAGAAGGAATAGATAGATAATTACCGCTAAATTTGAGAATTCTTTCTCTATACTCCCCTCTCTATCTACCGTTGTCTTGCTTCCATGACGATGCCGTTAGACTGAGTTTCCAACGGTGCTATGCTAACCAAAATTTTCATTCCAAGAAGAACTGGCTACTGGAAGATCATAGGTTAGTTTGATTCTTTACATAAAAGTTAAAACAATTTTCTAAGAAAAAACGAAAATGGAAAACCATTATTTGTTCTTTCTAACTACTTCTCTTGAAGCTCAATTTTCATCACATCTTTCATCTATGAACAACTTTGCAGTGTGATCCTTTTTTTTTTTTTTTCATTTTCACTCTATATTTTGTTAAAATGACACGTGGTTAGGTTCATAAAATAAGAATATTGACATTCTACAACGTTTTATTGTTTGTAATTGTCGCAATATCTATATCTCATAAAATAAAATAAGAAACATATGACATTCACTTGGTTACAATAAAACTAAGTAATGATCTAAATAAGAAAAAAAATTCTCATTCTATAAAGTTATCCACTTATGATCGGAAATTCTATATATACTATCATAATCGTAGAATTAAAAAAATCACATTCTCTCATACGTATAATATGCCACACTCGGTTTAGAAAAATGTGGTCAACGGTTGGTGCAACATTGTAAAATTAAAACAGAATACATTTTATGATATCATGTGTACTTGATTAAGATCAAACTTAATAAATCTCTAGAGAATAGCCGTAAAAATTTATGATGATTTGTACTTGATAACTTCTTCACAACATAAATTCGTAAACTCTGATTTTTTATTTTATTTTAGAGCAACTTTAATCGAATTCAAGTGGAAAATGTCCTAATAATTTCTTTCGGTTGGTGCACAGATTACTAGCTAAAATCACCATATCTCAACTGCAATAAGAGACTCTGCTACAAAAAACAGAAGAGGACCTTGCAAAAGATAAAAACAGAAGGAGTAGAAAGCCATCAGAAAAAGGAAAAAAGAAAAATAGGAATGTAAAAGGCAATAATTTCTTGACATTGTTTCTTAGTTTGCATCTAAAATTAAAAGGCAATGTTGCAGGAACCGGAGAAGCCAGTCATAAGGTTCCAAGCAACACATTGTTTCTACTTGTTGACCTCGTCAGCCCTTGCCTTTGGCCGGTCGTACCGGCGGGAGGAAGAAAAAGGGAGGGAAGAAATAAAAAAAGAAAAGAAAAAAAAGGAATAAAAGAATAAAATTAAAAATAACTCAAAATATTATTAAAAACTGTCTGTGTCAGCTGTCGCATCAGTGCCCGCCCGTCAATCTTGGCCGGAAGGACTGAAATGGCACAATTGCAAAAAAATTAGGATTGAATTGGCAAAAAAAAAAATGTTTAGGACTGAATTTGCACAATTGCATTATGTTTAAGACTTTTTTGGTAATTTCCCTTGTATTATAGAGTAGGTAGCCGTAGTTGTATTCTCAATTATGATTTAATACCGTTTAAATGCTTACTCTGTTTAAATTTAATGATCAATTAAGCACAAAGAAGGCCCTTTTTGTAGTTAATACGTGACCTGCATGACACACAAAATTGAATAAACAAACACGCCACCTGTGAAGGAGAAGAGGTCGCTTGCATGTCAATCTCATCCTCGACGAGATAGAAAAAAAAAATCAATTACGATTCCGTTAGTTTCGCAAAAAATAAATAATTTGAAAAATATTATTCTAAAAATCATCACTTGTATTGCCTATAAAATGAATGAACGAAAAATATATTCGGCATTCACGAAAATGTTTGGACATAAATTGTTGAAAACCTTTCATATATAGTAATAATTTTAAGCTAGATAAGCAATCATTTTTAGAAATATTTTTCAAATCATTCATTTTTCACGAGAACCTAAGAAATACAATTTTTTCGAGGATGCCTACGGAAAATTTTCATTTGGTCGCCTTGAATTTGTGCTTCTTTTTTTAAGGGAATGATCAACTTTTAGAGTACACGCTTACTCTCCTATCACAAAATATGCAAAGTAAAATTTGCTATTTAATACAACGCTATTCATCGAACGGTTTTGCTATACATTGTGTACTTAATGAATGGTACCAAATATCAAAGTTAAATTTGAAAAATTAAGATGATTTATCTTATCCTTACCTATATATCACTAAACTGGGGCTCCAAAGGTACGCCGCTGAGAGAGAGAGAGATATGTACTTGTAAAAAAGAAGATTGCCCTGTTGGCATAATCGTTATAAACCCCCATCGGTCGTTTCGCTCGTTGAGAGAGAGAGAGAGAGTGAGAGTGAGAGTGAGAGAGAGAGAAATATGTACTTGTCAAAAAGAAGATTGCCCTGTTGGCATAATCCTCATAAACCCCCATCGGTCGTTTCGCTCGTTTGACAGAAGTAAATGCCCTTCTCGTGATATCTGCTTTGCATAGGAGAAAGAAACATAACTCTGGTGATTCTAGATCCTATTTTCAGATAGAGAACAAAGTTAGCCTTACCAAGCTTTAAACATTTTCTACATCATATCCTTTTGCTATGTTTGGGAGCATAAGTAAGAAAATTTTGGGTGCTGTCTATCTAAAAGTTTTTTATTGCAATTTTTAAATAAGATTTAGGGCTTAAGTGACCCAATTAAAACATTTAATACTTGTTATAAGCGAGCTTTTCATTTTAATACTTGGAATAATCAAGCATTTAAAAGAACGAAAGGTCATAAGTATGCCATGTGGAACGCGGTATATCTAATTGATCGAGGTGATTTTTAATACATGTGCGACTTAGTCGATACTCTTGGTCGGCATTTTCTGTTTTTTTTTTTTTCTGATTTTCGTTGTATAGGGCCTTATAAATAGTCAATTTGCATCATAATATTAATTAGGGCTCCCAATAAAGCCCGACCCAACCCGAAAATTTAGTATTCTGACCATTCGGGTCAAGTCGTGTTTGGTGTGGGGTTATTTTTTTTTAGAAGATCTCCCAGTTTCAAAAGTACTAGCCCTAACATTAACCTCCACTAATGGCACTCCTCTCTTTACAATTTGAAAAGTACGAGCTCTAACCCTAACCTTCGCGATCGGTGCCCCAAGCCCTCTTGTTTGATGTTTTCAACAAGCAATGGTCTACGATAGGGATGCGCTTTGTTTTAGAGATTGCTAGGATAGAGGATGCGAAGGAGAAAACGAAACCACCGAAATCCAAACCTACTCGAAGATTTGAGGCATATATAATCCGGGTATCAAGTCGAGTCGAGCGCGATTTCACTCGGATTCGGATCAAGTCGGGTATTGCATCGTGATGATCACATGAAGGAAGGATGTCCATATGCGGTTGGCTAACTTATAATTTTACTAATGCTACCAGCGTCATCAAGCCATTGAATTGGTTTTAGTCATGGCTCGCCAGGTGTTTTGAGATAACACTATTGTCACATAACTCTAAGGCATAATTGGAGTATTAGGCTACGTACGGTAACGTTTCTATTCCCGGAACAACTTTTAGAACACAAACGAGTTTTGAGCATACTCGTGAGTGTGATTGCATCGGGCTAATATGAAGTAAGAACTGGTTGTTTGCCTGATGTGTTTGTGTGGTCACACGACGGTTAATCGTCTCCCTAACGTAACTGGGGGATATGGGGCGGTACTCCTGGTGGGTCCGTCGCCTGGTAAGTTCGTGCCGGCGACGTACAGTCCGGAATCCCACGACTTATCGGTTGCACGACAGTTCGTGCCGGCGACGTACAGTCCGGATAGACACGACTGGTCGGATGCCGGTCGCAGCTTGTGATGGGCCGAAGTCCTTACGGAACTACCTGATATGCTTGCCTTAGGGGTCTTGAGGGGCTATCGGATGCCGTCGCTGTAACGGGGTAGGACGACGCTCGGTTCGGCCGAAAGAGTACTAGCAGTGAGGCTGTACTGTGGCGAGAGTGGTGTATCTCTTGCATGATAACCGGAAAAACCGCATGTTGCATAGTGCTTGAATGCCCGCGAGTGTGACGTGTGTTGGTTGGATGCCTTGTTCTGCTGTTCTTTATTGCCATGAAATATCTGTCGTGTGGCTCAAGGCAAGGTAAGTTGTATGTGGTTGTTTATTGGCTTTTGAGCCGTGCTCCTGTTTGGTAGCTAGAGCGTGGCGTGCATCGCACGCTATTGATCTGCCATCGCATGTTTAGGCCGCCTGAGTGAATCAACGTCCTAATCGGACTTAGGCGTTGACTCATTGAGATTTATATCTCATTTGTTGTTGTTAACCCATTTTTCAGGTCCGTAGTATGGCGGTCTGGTCAGTCAGCTGGTGCAGCTGTGGAGGTTCTTTTGGAGTTAGTTTTTGGTAGTAGTTAGCCTTAGACCCGACCCGGTATCTTTTGTGGGTCTTAGGAAACGGCCCTGAAGATGGGCTTGTAGATCGGTTGTGTTTCCTGGCTAACTGGTATATAAATAAAATGGTGCTGTTGTTGTATCTCCTGCTTTCTATCCCTGTTGTATGACTGTCTGGGGTTTTGTATAGCTTCCGCATGTGCTTAATTGAAAGATAAAAAGAAATGGGTCGATGACATGCCTGGGATGTTATCCTTTGACCTGACGTTGGGAAGGGATGTTCTCGCGCCTAGAGTTCGGGGTGTGACATCCCCGTTTTGGTATCAGAGCAAGGTCAGCCTGAACCATATGGTCTTGGCCTGGAGTAATAAGGTGCGATGGGTTTGGGATAGTTAGTAGGATTGAAACCCTATGCTTGTGTTTGTTGTTTGATTTAATTCTAGTCGTTGTCCTGAGTTCTGATTGCGTGTTGCCCTTGGGCGAGCAGGAGTCCTGAAGGTCCTGCATAATGGGCGACCGTAATCCGAGGGGTAGGCCCAGAGGAAGGGCAGCTCAGGCAGGTCCTAGCGGGGACAGGGTTCATGATGGGGGAGTGCCTAGAGAGGGGCCAATTCAGGAAGATCCCAGGATGAACGGGATTCTTCAAGCTTTGGAGACCTTGGGAAACATCGTGGGGCAACAAGCAAGGAACCAAGCTGCTGCTGCCGCCCCACAGGAGAATCCGTTAGCTGAGAACGGAGTTAGGAGACCGCAGACCCATAGGCTGGTGGAGCAGTTTTTGAAGCTCAAGCCACCGAAGTTTTCTGGGGCAGGTGACCCTGAGGCTGCAATCTCATGGATTGAAGAGCTGGAAAAAGTGTTCGCGTTGTTAAGGTGTTCGGAGGAGGAAAAAGTAACTCTGGTCGTTTACCTACTGCAAGGTAATGCTAGCTCGTGGTGGAAAGCCACGCAAGGAAGAGCTTTTCCCGAGGGTGTGGTCCCGGAGTGGAATGCCTTCGTGGAGGCGTTCAATGGAAAGTATTTCTCTGACTGTGCGCGGGAGCAGAAGATGGCTGAATTCCTACACCTCCGCCAGAATCAGTCGTCAGTGGACCAGTACGAGGCAAAGTTTGTCGAGTTATCCAAGTATGCGCCAAGGATGATCAAAGACCCTGTGGATAGGGCGAGAAGGTTTAGAGACGGGCTGAAGCCCGAGATTAAGAGTGTTCTGGTGCCGCTGAATCTGAAGGACTACAATGAACTATACGAAAGGGCTCAGATGGTAGAGCGGGACGTAGCAGAAAGAGCAGCCGCATCTGGATCGCGGTTAGCTCTAGCAATAAGGGATAACCGTCGTTTCGGCAAGGGGCCGAAGATGGGGAATAGATACTCTATCCCGCCCAACCGGAGGAATGCTGTCGGGAAGCCTGCGTATGTCCTCAATGGCGTGTGCCAACTTTGTAGGCAGAGGCATGGATCAGCTCCGTGTCCTGGAAGAGCAGGTGCTTGTTTTGGATGTGGTCAGCATGGTTACCAGGTTAGGGACTGTCCGCAGAGACAGATGGGAAGACCGATGCAGATCCAACAAGGAGGTCCGATGAGAGGGAACGCCCCACCGAACTATCAGAACCGACCCCCGGCACAAGGATGAGTGTTTGCTATCACTTGGGAAGAGGCGAGGGATTCGCCGACTATTTCAGGTACGGTCTTCTTGCATAACCAAGTAGCTTATGCATTGTTTGATTCAGGAGCTTCCCACTCCTTTGTTGTTGAGTAGTATGTTAAGTTAGCTGGGTCGAATGTGGAATCGTTGGGATCAGTTTTTAGAATATCTACACCGCTTAAGAATAGTGTCATGTCTGCAGTAGGATGTCCTGGCTATAAGCTAGTTGTAGATGGCCATGATGGAAGGATAGATTTGATAGTGCTGGCCATGTTTGATTTCGATATTATAGTGGGCATGGATTGGCTCTCTGAGCAAAGAGCTATGTTGGATTGTCATAGTAAGACAATCCTGTTTAACCCATTGAATGGGGTTAGTTTCGAGTTTGTTGGAAGTCGAGGGGGAGCCTCGATTCCCTTAGTTTCGTCGCTGGAGGCGACTCGGTTGTTGGGTTGTGGTTGCCAAGGTTATTTGGCGTCTGCTGTTAATGTGATGGTTGAGGAATTAAGGTTGGAGGATATTGCAGTAGTAAGCGAGTTCCCTGACGTCTTTCCTAAGGAGTTGCCTGGCTTATCGCCAGAAAGGGAAATAGAGTTCGTAGTTGAGCTAGCCCCTAGTACGGAGCCAATCTCAAAGGCACCGTATCGGATGGCATTGTCGGAGCTCAAGGAACTGAAAGTACAGATGCAGGAATTGCTGGATAAAGGATATGTCCGTCCAAGTGCATCTCCATGGGGAGCGCCCATTTTGTTTGTGAGGAAGAAGGATGGATCACTTCGTCTGTGTATCGACTATTGGCAGCTCAATCAAGTGACAAACAACAACAAGTATCCGTTGCCAAGGATTGATGATTTGTTTGACCAACTTCAAGGAGCTTCGGTGTTCTCCAAGATCGATCTACGGACGGGATACCACCAGCTAAGGATTAAGAGGGAGGATGTACCGAAGATAGCGTTTAGGACGCGCTATGGTCACTATGAGTTCACAGTGATGCCGTTTGGTCTAACAAATGCTCCAGCTGCTTTCAAGGACTTGATAAACAGGGTGTTCAAGGAGTATTTGGACAGATTCGTCATTGTGTTTATTGACGATAGCTTAGTCTTCTCGAAGAGCTATGAGGAGCATGAGCATCATTTGAGGAAAGTATTGAAGACTCTTCGTGAACATCAGCTGTTCGCCAAGTTTATAAAGTGGGAGTTTTGGCTGACTCGAGTAGCTTTTCTAGGTCATGTGATTTCCGGAGAAGGGATATCTGTGGACCCCACTAAGATTGAAGTGGTCATGGGTTGGCCGAGACCGACGACAGTAACAGAGGTTCGAAGTTTCTTAGGATTGGCAGGCTACTATGAGCGCTTGTGGAAAGGTTCTCTGCCTTAGCCTTGCCTATGACAAGATTGTTGAAAAAGGATGAGAAATTCGTTTGGACGGATAAATGTGAGTGTAGTTTCCAAGAGCTTAAGCATAAGCTAACTACGGCTCCCTTGTTGACAATAAAGTCTGGTTCGGGAGGCTATGAGATATATAGCGATGCGTCTTTCAAAGGATTAGGCTGCGTGCTTATGCAACACGGAAGAGTGGTTGCGTATGCATCTCGTCAGTTAAGGCCGTATGAGTTGAATTATTCGACGCACGATTTGGAGTTAGCAGCGATAGTGTTTGCCCTTAAGATTTGGAGACATTACTTGGTATGAGAAAGGTTCCAAGTCTACACTGATCATCAAAGTTTGAAGTATCTGTTCTCTCAGAAGGAGTTGAACATGAGACAGCGTCGATGGATGGAGCTTCATGAGGATTATGACTGCGAGATCTTGTACCATCCGAGAAAGGCTAATAAAGTTGCTGATGCGCTGAGTCGGAAGTCAGCGATTGCCCAGTTGATGGTCCGAGAGTGGCGTCTTCTGGAGGAGGTACGAGATTCAGAGTTTAAGTTGGAGGTAGGCCGTCTGTCAAGTATGATGGCTACGCTAAGAGTCGAGCCGGAAGTGCAAGCGAGGATTAAGATATTACAATCGACGGATCCTGCCATTCAGAAAGTCCTTCAAGAGGGCTCAGAGAAGAGGAAAGAAGATTTTCGGGTAGCTGAGGATGGGATATTAAAGTTCAGAGGACGTTTGTGTGTGCCGGCTGATGAGAGTCTTAGGGAAGAAATCTTATCGGAGGCACATCGTAGCAGTTGCAGTGTTCATCCGGGTAGTACGAAGATGTACCAGAATTTGAGGCAGTAGTATTGGTGGAGTGGCATGAAGGTCGACATAGCCAAGCATGTGGCGAAATGTCCGACGTGCCAACAGGTCAAAGCTTAGCAATGTAAGCCTAGAGGATTGTTACAGCCGCTTGAGATTCCGGAATAGAAGTGGGAACACATCACGATGGATTTCGTGACTAGTTTGCCAAGGAGCTAGAGAGGGCATGAGTAGATCTGGGTTGTGGTTGACAGATTGACAAATCAGCGCATTACATCCCAGTGAGAAGGGACTTCGCGTTGGAAAGGTTGGCAGATTTATATGTATGCCTAATCGTACGTCTTCATGGGGTGCCTGTGACGATCACGTCGGACCATGACCCCAGGTTCACGTCTACCTTTTGGAAAAGCTTGCAGACTGCGTTGGGAACGAAGCTGCAATTCAGTACGGCTTATCATCTGCAGACGGATGGCCAGTCTGAAAGGACGATTCAGATGCTTGAGGATATGTTGCGGGCATGTGTATTGGATAAGGACAGCTTCATTTGGTTGAATTCGCCTACAACAACAGCTATCAGCAGAGTATTAAGATGGCGCCTTTCGAAGCATTGTATGGCAGACCTTGTAGGACACCAGTCTGTTGGGACGAAGTTGGTGAAAGGAAAATCACCGGTCCTGAGTTAGTACAGCAGTCGTTGGACACAGTGAAAATCATCAGAGAAAGACTGAGAACAGCTCAGAGCCGTCAAAAGAGTTATGCCGACAAGAGACGCAGACCATTGGAGTTTCAAGTCGGTGATCATGTCTTTCTGAAGGTGTCGCCTATGAGAGGGACATCTCGTTTCGGCAAGAAAGGAAAGTTAAGCCCGAGGTATGTTGGGCCGTTCGAGATCTTGGAGCGGATTGGAAATCTGGCTTATCGTCTCGCATTGCCGCCGAGACTTGCTCAGGTACATGACGTATTCCATGTATCTATGTTAAGGAAGTACGAACCGGATCCAGTTCATGTCCTGAGTTTTGAGGAGATCGAAGTGGATGAACGTGTATCGTACGTGGAACGCCTCGTGAGGATCGAGGACTGAAAGGAGCAGGTTCTGCAATAAGAAAATCCCGTTGGTGAAGAATGTTTGGCAATACCATAGGACCGAGGGAGCGACGTGGGAAAGTGAAGAATCGATGAAGAGTAGGTATCCCTTTCTTTTTGAGGTGGTGTAATATTTTAATTTCGGGGACGAAATTTCCCCAAGGGGGGAAGAGTTGTGACGTCCCGGAATTTCAAGGTATATTGTATGGATAATATTGGACTGTTGGAATTGAGTGACATTTGTCGGACGCGGAATTGATCATTCTGAAGATCGTTAGTCGTCGATCGAAGCGTAGATAATTATAGTTCGATTAGATTAGTCGCGCCGTAATTAGTCTTCGCCGTATTCCTTCGCGCCCGAGCCAACCCTGAACCAAATATTCTGAACCAGTTCTAAAATCGTCAGATTACCGAAATACCCTCAGATATTATTCATATACGCCAGAAAAAATTAATATCGAATGACCGCGGGCCCTACCACATAAATGCCAAAGTCAAATCACCTTTTTGACCCTTTGGATATTACCAAAATGCCCTTTGACCTTGGAAATGACCATTTTGCCCTTGAAGACCATTTTCTCTCTCTTCCTTTTCTCTCTCCTCTCTCTCTCTTCCCTCTTGGAATCCCACGGCAGCCCCTTCCCTTTTGCTGCTCATGTTGCCACCTCCATCATCTTCTCACCATCTTCATCTTCATCTTGCCGCCGCTCCGCCGCCGTCCGCCGTTCGCCGGACCGCCAACCACCCCCGCCACTCGCGCCCTAGCCCCGTCGCCGTGCGCTGTGCTCGCCGAAGCTCCGCCGTGCCGCTGGACCGAAGCCGCCGTCGCCCGGAGTTCCGCGAGCCCAAACCCGAGAGGCCCGTGTTTCCTGTTTTTCAGCGCGCGCCCGACTTGGAATCGCTCGTTTGAGCTCGTCCGGAGGGCGAATCGAGCTCCGTTTTCGCCTACGCGACCGTAAGATCAAGGACTACGAGGATCTGAGGACTGTTTGTCCAGGAAGTGGCTGGAATTTCGTGGGTTTGGTCAGAACAGAGGCTGGTCGTGGAGAACCGGCACGTTCCGCCTCGTTTCAAGCTCTGCCAAGCTTGCCGCCCGCTCGTTGAGCCCCATTGTCGCCGTTTAGCCTCTGTGCAGCTGCTGTCCAGCCGCCGTTCTTCGTCGTCCGGGTGTCGTTTTGGAAATCCGACACCGCGGTTGTGTCCGGATCGACGAGGGGAGTCCGTAGGACCGCCGCCGGAAAATTCCGTCGCCGCCGCCGCCGCCACCGCCGCCAGAAACAGCCGCCGCCGCCGCTCACCGCCGGTTGCCGCCGACTGTCGCCGCCAGTTATCGAAGTGAGTTAACCCCTAATCCCTGATTAGGCCGTTAATTACACTTAGTAGTTTAATTAAATAGTTAATGTAATTAATTAGTTAGTTACCGCAGTTAATAGATAGTTACCGTGGTTAGATAGTTAACTGTGGTTAGCTTAAGTAGTTACCATAGTTAAATTAATTAGTTAATGTGGTAGATTAATTAATTACTGTGACTAGTTGGATTAATCATGGTAAGGTGGGATAGTTACCATGGTTAATTGCCTGTTTTATTGTACCTGGTAATTATTGGCGTTTGATTGTAGATCGAACTGAGTGTTGATTGCGCTTAATTGCTGAATGATCACACTAGTGTCGAGATGCCATGTTAATTGAAATTGAGCAGTCGTGTGACCAATTATTTATTTCGATCATGAAAATGGCCGTGGGCCGAGTTTTGAGCATACTCGTGAGTGTGATTGCATCGGGCTAATATGAAGTAAGAACTGGTTGTTTGCCTGATGTGTTTGTGTGGTCACACGACGGTTAATCGTCTCCCTAACGTAACTGGGGGATATGGGGCGGTACTCCTGGTGGGTCCGTCGCCTGGTAAGTTCGTGCCGGCGACGTACAGTCCGGAATCCCACGACTTATCGGTTGCACGACAGTTCGTGCCGGCGACGTACATTCCGGATAGACACGACTGGTCGGATGCTGGTCGCAGCTTGTGATGGGCCGAAGTCCTTACGGAACTACCTGATATGCTTGCCTTAGGGGTCTTGAGGGGCTATCGGATGCCGTCGCTGTAACGGGGTAGGACGACGCCCGGTTCGGCCGGAAGAGTACTAGCAGTGAGGCTGTACTGTGGCGAGAGTGGTGTATCTCTTGCATGATAACCGGAAAAACCGCATGTTGCATAGTGCTTGAATGCCCGCGAGTGTGACGTGTGTTGGTTGGATGCCTTGTTCTGCTGTTCTTTATTGCCATGAAATATCTGTCGTGTGGCTCAAGGCAAGGTAAGTTGTATGTGGTTGTTTATTGGCTGTTGAGCCGTGCTCCTGTTTGGTAGCTAGAGCGTGGCGTGCATCGCACGCTATTGATCTGCCATCGCATGTTTAGGCCGCCTGAGTGAATCAACGTCCTAATCGGAATTAGGCGTTGACTCATTGAGATTTATATCTCATTTGTTGTTGTTAACCCATTTTTCAGGTCCGTAGTATGGCGGTCTGGTCAGTCAGCTGGTGCAGCTGTGGAGGTTCTTTTGGAGTTAGTTTTTGGTAGTAGTTAGCCTTAGACCCGACCCGGTATCTTTTGTGGGTCTTAGGAAACGGCCCTGAAGATGGGCTTGTAGATCGGTTGTGTTTCCTGGCTAACTGGTATATAAATAAAATGGTGCTGTTGTTGTATCTCCTGCTTTCTATCCCTGTTGTATGACTGTCTGGGGTTTTGTATAGCTTCCGCATGTGCTTAATTGAAAGATAAAAAGAAATGGGTCGATGACATGCCTAGGATGTTATCCTTTGACCTGACATTGGGAAGGGATGTTCGCGCGCCTAGAGTTCGGGGTGTGACACTTGTGTCATAATGGGTACAAGGTTTTTGTGTTCGACTTCCTATTGGTAATTTGCTCTGTGAAAAGTCTATATACTACTTACTTTACCAAAAACAAAAACAAAAACAAAACAGACCCTATACTAAGTAGAAATGACTCTCCGTCACTATAGAGGAAACAAAAGTGTGCGTTGTGCACCTTTCAAAAGTTGTACACTAATTAATGAGACTGGAGTTCAAAAAGACTATTCACACAACCACGTTTCTGTTTTAGACCCAAGATCTTATTTATGCATTTTGTCCGATGTCAAAGGTTTTGTGTTTTCTCTCTAACTTGATATGAAACTTAGAAATGTTACACACTCCATCTTTATAACACTGAACTTCGTTTTAACCCATATAACTTAGGACCACACCAAAAAATAGACAATCCCAACTTATTGAAGTGGATGTGTTAACGTCTCAAGGAGGTAAACTAAATATGTTATTATACCCCATAAAATAACAGAATCTAAATATTATCTATTCATATTAGTGGCCTTTTGACTTTTATCTTTGGCCCTAACTCAGAATTGATTTTCATTTCATTCATTCACATCGGTCTATTTCACATAAGAATAGTATCAAGACTGAACTCTTATATCATTTTGGTATAAGAAATACCCGTTTCTTTTGCCTTTTGAACAGTCCAAAAAGTCCAACAAAAAAAGCAAATAAGTCCAAAAAGAAATGCTAGTTCCTTTTATTAGATAGAATCATGATTTGATTTCTATATGATGTAATTATAAATATGAGGCTCACACTATTTTCGATTAAAAATAATACCTAAATGATGAGTTTAAAAATATGAACTAAACTACTTCACAATTATAATTTTAATGCCGATGATGATGAATTAAGTTTTTACAGATATCAAATTAAGAAAGTTATGGATATTAATTTGAAAGAACCTAATTGTACTCTATACTTTATGGTGATTATTTTTGTTGATGAAATTAAATTAACAATAACATAGAAATTGATATATCTTAATAGGAAAAATGTGTACTTGAATCCTTAGTGTGATCACTATGTTTATGTCAAATTGCATGTAACAAAAGGTAAGAATAAAAAATGAGCCTAAATACTTTCTTCTGCACACTATCCCTGATAAGATTGGCAAACCATACTGAAGTAATCCGCAGCTGCTGCTATTGATCAGCGGATTGGTGCCGTCTTCTTCCTTGTCCATTTCAACCAACAATTACAAGGAACAGCCAAGAGAGGGGAAACAACAAAAAGCCCTTAAATTCCAATCAAACCCAAGATCCAGGAAACCTCCATATACAGAGTGAAATCAACGATTCGAGCACAAAAGAGCTGGTCACTCACTAGTAATCTTACAGGTAATCCTTTACGGAAATGCTTTGAATTTGTCCTACTTGTTTTGGGATTTACAGAGGGAATAACCCTAACTCTGGGATCTGATTTGCAAAAATTGGCTTGTGTGTTACTTCACCGACTAATGTTAAAGGTCAAATGGGGATTGAAGACAAAATAATTATGACAATCAAAAAACTAAAAGTGATAAACAAAAAAATGGGATAATTGCGCTAGAAGTCTTAAAACTTGTCGCGAGAGAGTAATTAAGTCATAAAACTTGTCAAATTAGTGCACTCGAGTTTCCGTTTGGTCAGTTCAACTTGGCTAACGAAAAATACTATCGCTTTTATTCTATTATTTTCTCTTTCCTACGTGGCACCAATGTGGCAAAAAACGAAGTCGTTTTGGTTTGAATTTGATTTTTTAATTAGATTAAAAAATAAGCAAACTTAAAAAACAAAAAGGAAAACCAAGCCAGAGTGTGCTACCGCCACCCCACCATCGCTGAAAAGGGCTGACGATGGTGGGGCAGCGGTGATCGCCATTTTGGCTTTTTTTATTAGAAAATTTAATTTAATTATCTTTAATCTATCTTCAATAATATTTAGATTAAAAAATAACATCGTTATAGTCTTATCTTTCATGTTTTAGCTATGTTAGCAATTTTCGTTTGCTAAATTAAAAGGAGTTAATAAGAGGACTTGATTACCTCCATTTGACAAGTCGCAGAACGTGATTGCATTTTGTTAAGTTTCAAGACTCAACTGCACTTTCGTAATAAGTTTGAAGACTTTATGTGTACTTATCCGGGGGGAAAAAGAAAAGAAAGAAAGATGAAGAGAAGGGTCGGCGCAAAGAAGCAGATGGAATGGAGACATGGTTTTTATAGTGTAGAAATTGAGGGCTTTGTTGTTCCTTTTTTTTTTTCATGGGAAATTTTGCTGATTAAGGCTTCATTTGTTTTGCAATAATAATGATTTGAAACATATTTTTTTTAAAATAATAAATTGTATCGCTTACAAAAATGAATAGACGAAAATATTTTCAAGTATCCACGAAACATATTTAGACAGAAGTGTTGTCTATGATAATGACTTTTTTTATTGGCTAACTATTTTTGTAAATCTAAAAAAGTTGACAAATTTGGCAATAATGCGTTATTACCCTCTACTGCTAATAATGCGACATCACCTTTTTGCATCTTAGTCAACGAATATTGAGGTTGAGATGGTCCAAAGGTGGTGATTTAATCATTTAATTTGACTTGGACTACGACCTCGAAGACAGATTGAAGCATGGAAATAATTCGATAGCTACATCTCAAGTTGATGAAAGAAAGGTGGATAACTACCAAAAAAAAATCTTAAATCTATTGTAATTGTGTCAATTCATTCCTAAACCTTTTTATGTGCCAATTCAATCCTAAATCTTATGCATTAGTACCAATTCAGTCCTTTCGATCAACTATAGTCGGAATTGGCTATTTTAATTTTAATTTTTTTTCTTTTTTTTCTTTTTTTTCCTTCCCTTCTTCTTTCTCCAGTCGATTGCCAGACCTCGTCGGCCTCAGGCAAGGCTCGTCCTTGCCGGCCACTGGAGAGGGCGAGGTCGGCCTCGCCCAGACATGGTGAGGCTTGCCCTCGCAAGTGGCCGACGAGTCTAGCCTCGCCAGCCCGCCACTCTAGCCGATCGCTGAAGTCCGGCGACCTACTAGAGGAAGAAGGGAAGGGGAAAAAAGAGAGAAAAGATTTTAAATTTTTAAAAAAAAAATTGAAAAAATTATTAAAGTTTGGCCATGTTAGCGTCGGCGTCTACATCAGCGAATTCCGGCTAAAGTTGTCCGGAAGGACGGAATTGATACAACTACAAAAAGTTTAGGATCGAATTGGCACAAGAAAAAGGTTTAGAACTGAATTGATGGATTTAAGACTTTTTCGGTAATTTTTCTGAAAGAAAGGTGATGTCTACGTATAGGATCTCTTAAATATGCGAAATCGCAAAGTTCTTTCATCGGACGAGTAAATTGAACGCTACTAGCCAAAACGAGACGGATTCAGAGCTAATCCACACTTCAATGCCAGTATATATGGGATTAACCCATTCCTAAAGAAAGTCATTAACTGGACCTAAATAATATGAAGCTCAGCACATAGTATTCATTTGATCATGTGAGGGCTCACAAGATCTTACCTTGATCGTGTTGACCTCATTTTCAAGTCAAAGATTTTTCCTTAGTTTGAAATTTAAAAAAAGAGTGAATGAATTTGGAAGTGAAGAATAGAAAAATTGCACGTGCCTGGTAAGGGCATCGCAAGCCCTCACCCAGGCCCTCGCAAGCCACAGGGAGGGTGCTGCGGCCCTTGTCCACCCTCGCTCTGGCAGGCGAGGCCGGCGGCCCTTGGCCAGTGGCTCCGGGGCCCTTTGAGCCAAAACTAAAAAAGAAAAGAAAAACAAAACAAAACAAAACAAAACAAAATATTTATTTGAAAGAAAATATAAAATATCATTAAAAATTGTCAACGATAGGGCCAGTCGTACCACGTAGGGCGGCCAGCTTCCACATCAGCGATATCCGGCCAAAATTGGCCAGATAAACTCAATTGTCAAAACGTGAAAAATTTTAGGTCTCAATTGGCAAAATTAAAAACCTTAGGACTGAATTGACAAAAATGAAATAAGTTTATGACTTTTTGGACAAATTTTTTCACTACCACGTGGAGTGTGGAATCTCAGGTCTGTCACATAAAATGTAAATAATAATAGAAATCTTGGCCCTAAAGGATACATTCACCACATCACCAACACATGATTGAGATCATATGAAACAATGCTAAAAAAGCAGTACATCTTTGTCAATTTCCGTTATTACAAAAAAATGTAAATTTTTAGAAAGAAATAACAATGGGGACGTGGAAAAAAGGAGAGAAGTGAATAATTAATTGTGTGCGTAGTGAATACGTGGCGCTATGTGTACTGTCAAAAAAGCAATGAACTCTCGAATCTTGTTAATTCGATAATGATAACTCGAGAAATGTGCATCTGACGAGAGACAATTTAGGAAGTATCGACACTTTTCGGGGGCCTACGTGTCATGTCGGACGTGTGTCGTATCGTGTCAGACACTCTGACACTCTTCGACATGCGACCGACATGTAGTCGGCACTCTAGACACACCAACGACACGCTAGTCCAGTATCCCAACACGTCATTTCGACATGCACGGGATCAATTTTAAGTATTTTCAATAAATTAAGGGTCAAAATATAAATCTATCACAAACACACACACACACACACACACACTTAAATAATATACACAGCCATCCCAAAATTAATATACACTGACGAGGGCGAGCCTCCCTGTAAGAAGAGCGCGAGAGTAGTGACAAAGCGAGTCGGCGAAGACGAGAGGCTACGCACCCGAACTCCCTTACAAGGACGAGCTTCGATAGTTATGGTGGTCACCAGGAGCTTCAGAGGAAAAGGTACATGATAGCGAGGACGATAGGCCAAGGCAGGGGAGGTCGACCTTGCCCAGCGACGGTGAAGCTCGCCCTCGCCAGCCCTATCCCTAGCGACCGGCTGGAGGAAGAAAAAGGGAGGGAAGAAAAAAAAAAAGCAAAAAAATAATAATAATGTAAAAATAATTCCAAAAAATTAAATTATTATTATAACTGTCCATGTCAGCGCCGATGTCCACATCAGTGTTGGCCGGCGTTCACATCAATGCCGGATGACCAAACCAAACATGGCAAAAGGACTAATGTGACACAAATGCAAAAAGTTTAGACCTGAATTGACAAAAAAAAAAGGTTTCAAATTGAATTGATACAATTGCAAAATGTTTAGGATTTTTTGGTAATTTCCCTTGTATTATAGAGTAGGTAGCCGTAGTTGTATTCTCAATTATGATTTAATACCGTTTAAATGCTTACTCTGTTTTAATTTAATGCTTAATTAAGCACAAAGAAGGCCCTTTTGTAGTTAATACATGACCTGCATGACACACAAAATTGAATAAACAAACATGCCACGTATAAAGGATAATAGGTGGCTTGTTTGTCAATCTCATCCTTGACGAGATAGGAGAAAAAATCAATTGGGGTTCCGTTTATTTCACGAAAAATAAATAGTGAAAAATAATTTTTTTAAGAATGATCACTTGTTATCGCTTATTAAAATGAAGGATCAAAAATTGTATTCGTACGTTCACGAAAATATATACACATAAATTATTATCGCTAATGAAAATATTTTCTAAATATTAATTATTTCAAGCGACATAAGCATTCATAGTTATGAATATTTTTCAAACCATTAATTTCCGCGAAACAAACAGACAGAACCTAAGAAATAAACTATTTTCGCGGATGCCTTTGGAAAGTTGTCATTTGGTCGCCTTGAATTTGTGCTTCTTTTTTAAGGGAGCGATCAACTTTTAGAGTATGCTCTTACTCTTCTGTCACAAAATATACAAGGTAAAATTTCCTATTTAATACAATGCTATTCATCGAGCGATTTTGCTATACATTGCGTATAGAATATTAACAATAAGAATGTTATTATCCATGTAAACTTGCCTCTAAAGAATTTAATCCGAAATTCATCGCGGGAGGTACCTATCAAAGCGTCAACCACTTGTACAATACTGATTGAGAAATTGAAATCAAATCAAGTAGTTAGGTGAACGGGGTTATATCCATGCGAAAAATAAGGAAAACATGCTCTCACTCCCTTGTCAACAGCCTCAAATGACTGATTTTCATTATTATAATTAATTGAATTGTTTTCTCTAAAGTTAAATGAATGGTTGATGTAATGGTGGCTCAACGAGGCACACTTAATTTGCTTTTCGGTAAATGTGAACCGGTTTAACTTGATTCTACGGCACAATACACGTCTACGTTGGATTATGAAAGTCAGTCTTTTTTATTGTTCTCGTTTAAATGAAGTGTTGAGTAAATAGAGAATGGAAGACTCGCTGATGAGCCGTTGCCGCCCATCTCCAAAGGGGTTAGCGGAGGTCGCCGGTCCTCGCCAGCCCCAAGCAAGGGCCGATGACCGTCCCCAGGCCCGGGCGAGGGCACCCAAATCTGGGCAACGCCAGCCCTCCTCTAGGGCTAGTGACCATCGCTCGCCCTAGGCGGGGCCTCACTAGCCCCAGATGAGGGCACGAGATTTGGGCGATGCCGGCGCTCGCCCGGGCCGAACGAGTGTCGTCAACGAGGCCTTGCCCAAGCTTGGCAAGGGTCGTTGGCGATAGGCAACAACGCTCCACCGGTGACTTTGCCATTTTCTTTTTTTTTCGAAAAAATATTCAGATTGAATTGGCACAAATGCCAAAGGTTTAGGACTGAATTGGCACAAACAAAGATATATGGTTGAATTAGCACAATTGTAATAGGCTTAAGGCTTTTTTTATCATTTTTTCGAAACAAAGGTGATGGCGTACAGGATCTCTTAAATATGCAAAATCGCAAAGTTCTTTCATCGGACTGAGTAAATTGAACTCTACTAGCCAAAACAAGAATCAGAGCTAATCCACACTTCACAGCCAATATATATGGGATTAATCTATTCCTAAAGAAAGTCATTAGCTGGACCTAACTAATACGAAGCTCAGTAAATATTATCCGTTGGACCATGTGAGGGCTCACGAGATCTTATGTTGATCGTGTTGACCTCATTTTCAAGTCAAAGATGTTTCCTTAGTTTGAAAATCACAAAAGAGGAAATGAATATGAAAGCGAAGGACAGAAACATTGCACGTGCCTCAAAGGGGGTCGCGAACCCTCAAGTAAGCCCTCGCGAGCCACCGTGAGGGTGTCGCCGCCCTTGTCCTCCCTGGTCCCCAAGCCCTTGCCAAATCTGGCGAGAGCCTCGGACCTCAGCCAGTAGCGGTGGCTCCGCAGCCCTTTGAGCCAAAATCCAAAAAGAAAAAGAAAAAAGAAGATAAGAAAAGGAAAATAAAAAAATAAAAAAATCAATAAAAATCTGAAAGAAATTATTAAAATATCATTAAAAATTGTTTGTAGTACGGCTGGCGTCCACGTCAGCGATCCCGACCAAAATTGGCTAGATGGACTTAATTGGGAAAATGTAAAAAAATTTATGGCTAAAAAAAATGACAAAATTAAAAAGTTTAACACTGAATTAACAAAACTGCAATAGATTTTAGATTGTTTGGATAATTTTTTCCACTAACACGTGGAGTGTGGGATCTCGGACGTGTCGCATAAAATGTAAATAATGATAAAAATCTTGGTCTTGGTGGATACATTCACCGCATCACCATCACATGATTGGCATCATATGAAACAATGCTAAAAAAGCAGTACATCTATGTCAAGGAGTGAGAATCGAAGTGCCAATCTAACCAAAGATATATCATTTGGAGAGAGAGAGAGAGGGCAAATGGCGACAGTGTGGCGTTGGTTCGGGCGAGATATATAGTTGTCTGAGTGATTGTGGAAATTTCTTTTCCACTATTTCTCTTTTAAATAATATGCATTTACGTTATTACAGAAAAATGTAAATTTTCAGAAAGAAATAACAATGGGGACGTGGATAAAGGGAGAGAAGTGAATACATTGCTCTATACTTCATATAAAACCAAATTAATTGTGTGTGTGGTGAATACGCTCTATGTGTACTATCAAAAAAGAAAGAACTCTCGAATCTTCTTAAACTCGAGAAATTTGGATTTGACGTTCGTTTGTTGTGGGTCGCGCCTCACCGCAGGCACTGAATGAATGATACAGATGATAGGGCAGGGCTAAGGCAGTAATCTCGACGGGAATTAGGATGAACTTTGATAAATAAAAGAAGAATTGGTAGCTACTATGAAAGTCCGTCCTAATAGTCGCCAAGCCAACCAGCTAAAAAAAAAATTCATAACTTCCTCACTCAGTTCCTAATCTATGGATTACTCTTTGATTCACATTTCATTTCATTCCTAATGGTTTTAACCGGTTCACGACATCGATGCTATAGAGACCAAAGCTAGGTCTAGTTAAATGGTTCTCTTTTTTATTTTTCTTTTCTGTGATAAGGGAATTATTGGGTATTGGGAGATGTTGACACGGGTGTATTTCGCGGCTTTTTTCCGATTATAATGAAAAAAATAATGGATTTACGGTTTCATTTTATAAAAACCCTGTTATAGTGTTTGTTTTTGCAATAGTGACATGTTCTATCGGGTAAATAGATTTAACTTTTTGTGTTTATATCATCACAAATGGACGGGTACGATGTTCACACGTGTTTGATTTTTGTTAAATTGTCTACCTTAAAAAAATCAAATCCAAAAGAAAAAAGCAAAAAAGAAAAAAGAAGAAGAAAAAGCAGGAAAGCCTATGAGATTCGGATTGCTTATGGTGCTTCTATTATGGGGGAAATTTATTAAAAAATTTAAAATTTATTGTAATTGTGCCAATTAAATTTTAATTTTTTTTATCAATTTAGTCCTTCTGGCCAACTTTTTTCGACCGATACTGACGTGGTAATTTTTAATAATATTTAATACTTTATTGAATTATTTTTAATTACTTTTTCTTTTATTTTTTCCCTTCTTTTTTTTGTTTTCCCTCCCTTCTTCTTCCTCCAGTCGGTCCCCTATCACTCACCGAACGGGACGGACCAGAGACGAAGGCTGGCGAGGTCGCCCTCGCCAGCCACTAGGGAGGACGAGCCTCGCCGTCGCTAGGTGAGTTCGCGCCTCGCCTAGCCATGGGCGACAGAAGAGCGCGAGAGGAGTGGCAAAGCGAGTCGACGAAGACAAGAGGATGCGCACCCGAACTCTCTTTAAAGGACAAGCTTCGATAGCTATGGCGGTCGCGAGGGGTTCAGATGAGAAGGCACTCGATAGCGAGGACTGTAGGCCACGACGGGCGAGGTTGAGCCTCGCCATTGCTGGCAAGATCGTTCCTCGCCATGGCTGGGCGAGGTTCACCTCGTCAGCCCTCGCCTTTGGTTGGTCGGATCGGTCGGAGGAAGAAGAAGGGAGGGAAGAAATAAAAGAAAGAAAAGAAAAAAAGGAATAAAAAATAAAAATAAAATATTATTAAAAACTGTCTGTGTCAGCTCTCACATCAGTACCCGCTGGCCAAACTTGGTCGAAAGGACTGAAGTGGCGCAAATGCAAAAATTTTAGGATTGAATTGGCAAAAAAAAGGTTTAGGAATGAATTGATACAATTGCAATATGTTTAAGAATTTTTTGGTAATTTTTCCTGTATTATAGAGTAGGTAGCCGTATTTGTTTTCTGCATTACATTTAATATCGTTTAAATGCTTACTCTGTTTAAATTTAATGCTTAATTAAGCACAAAGAAGGCCCTTTTTGTAGTTAATACGTGACCTGCATGACACACAAAATTGAATAAACAAACATGCCACGTATGAAGGAAAAGAGGTCGCTTGTATGTCAATCTCATCCTCGACGAGATAGAAAAAAAAAATCATTAACCGCTCTGTTACTTTAGCAAAAAATGAATTGTTTGAAAAATATTATTTTAAGAATCATCACTTGTATCGCCTATAAAATGAATGAACGAAAAATATATTTGTCATTCACGAAAATGTTTGGACATAAAATGTTATCTACAACTTAATTGATATGGATCGACATGCATATTCATTAATAGTATAGATCACGATACATCCTTACCCATCTAGGTATCATTCCGTTGAAAATTGATTTTACGGTATAGACACTTATGACCACAGCGTCCTGTATAGTAAGGAAAATCATACGAAAAGAAAAAGTGAGGTACGAAATAACCATATCGGATGAAAGGGGGGCGTTAGAGGAACCATGATACGGAAAGTGAGGAAAGCCAGCCGGAGAAAGCATTTTTTCATTGTTCACTCAATCCGAACTGAGGATGGGTTTTTGGAATTAGCTCACCCTCGCGAGATCGTGATCCTTTGTCACAGCCATTGTAGCACGTGTGGCTTTGACAGGGCATTTAGTACATGTCGCTATTCCTAGATCGAGGGAGAATACGTTCGATGAAAACCTTTCATATATACTAATAATTTTAAGTGATATAAGCGATCATTCTTAGGAATATTTTTCAAATCATTCATTTTTCACGAGAACAGAAGAAATAAAACATTTTCGAGGATGCCTATTGAAAACTTTCATTTGGTCACCTTGAATTTGTGCTTGTTTTTTAAGGGAGCGATCAACTTTTAGAGTACACGCTTACTCTTCTATCACAAAATATGCAAAGTAAAATTTGCTATTTAATACAATGCTATTCATCGAACGGTTTTGCTATACATTGTGTACTTAATGAATGGTACCAAATATCAAAGTTAATTTTGAGGTAATAATAAGAAAGTTATTATTCATATAAACTCACCCCTAAAGTATTTAAACGAAATTCGTCGTTGACGTTACCTATCAAAGCATCAACGACTCGTACATTTCTAGGATTTTTTTTGGGTTTATTGAGACGAAAATGTGATATTATAACAATACTGATTAAGAAATTGAATTCAGATCAAGTAGTTAGGCGAACAGGGTGACATCCATGCGAAAAATAACTAAAACATGCTCCCACTCCCTTTTCAACAACCCCAAATGACTGATTTTTTAAATAAATAATTGAATTTTTTCTCTAAAATTAGATGAATGGTTAATGTAATGGTCGCTCAACGAGGCAAGCTTAATTTGCGCTTTTCGGTATATGTGAACCCGATTAATGTGATCCTACGGCTCAATACACATCCACGTCCGATTATGAAATTCAGTCTTTCTATAGTAAGTTCTCGGCAATATAAAAAGAAGTTGTATGTAAACGAATAGCAGACATAAAACCTTCCCCCATGAAAAATTAAGATGATTTATCTTATCCTTACCTATATATCACTAAACTGGGGCTCCAAAGGTACGCCGCTGAGAGAGAGAGAGAGATATGTACTTGTAAAAAAGAAGATTGCCCTGTTGGCATAATCGTTATAAACCCCCATCGGTCGTTTCGCTCGTTGAGAGAGAGAGAGAGAGTGAGAGTGAGAGTGAGAGAGAGAGAAATATGTACTTGTCAAAAAGAAGATTGCCCTGTTGGCATAATCCTCATAAGCCCCCATCGGTCGTTTCGCTCGTTTGACAGAAGTAAATGCCCTTCTCGTGATATCTGCTTTGCATAGGAGAAAGAAATATAACTCTGGTGATTCTAGATCCTATTTTCAGATAGAGAACAAAGTTAGCCTTACCAAGCTTTAAACATTTTCTACATCATATCCTTTTGCTATGTTTGGGAGCATAAGTAAGAAAATTTTGGGTGCTGTCTATCTAAAAGTTTTTTATTGCAATTTTTAAATAAGATTTAGGACTTAAGTGACCCAATTAAAACATTTAATACTTGTTATAAGCGAGCTTTTCATTTTAATACTTGGAATAATCAAGCATTTAAAAGAACGAAAGGTCATAAGTATGCCATGTGGAACGCGGTATATCTAATTGATCAAGGTGATTTTTAATACATGTGCGACTTAGTCGATACTCTTGGTCGGCATTTTCTGTTTTTTTTTTTTTCTGATTTTCGTTGTATAGGGCCTTATAAATAGTCAATTTGCATCATAATATTAATTAGGGCTCCCAATAAAGCCCGGCCCAACTCGAAAATTTAGTATTATGACCATTCGGGTCAAGTCGTGTTTGGTGTGGGGTTATTTTTTTGAGAAGATCTCCCAATTTCAAAAGTACTAGCCCTAACATTAACCTCCACTAATGGCACTCCTCTCTTTACAATTTGAAAAGTACGAGCTCTAACCCTAACCTTCGCGATCGGTGCCCCAAGCCCTCTTGTTTGATGTTTTCAACAAGCAATGGTCTACGATAGGGATGCGCTCCGTTTCATAGATTGCTAGGATAGAGGATGCGAAGGAGAAAACGAAACCACTGAAATCCAAACCGACTCGAAGATTTGAGGCATATATAATCCGGGTATCAAGTCGAGTCGAGCGCGGTTTCACTCAGATTCGGATCAAGTCGAGTATCACATCGTGATGATCACACGAAGGAAGGATGTTCATATGCGGTCGACTAACTTATAATTTTACTAATGCTACCAGCGTCATCAAGCCATTGAATTGGTTTTAGTCTTGGCTCGCCGGGTGCTTTGAGATGACACTATTGTCACATAACTCTAAGGCACAATTGGAGTATTAAGGACCAATATGGTTCTGGAGATGTGATTATGTGCTCCTCACAATGAAAGTGGAAACAAAACAAATGTATCACATGTCCTCGATTTATTATTCTACACAATCGAGGTCTGAACCATTTGAACAGTAAAGAACTGCTGATAAATACAACTATCCCATTGGCTCAACCACCCAGGTTGGTTCCTCATTAATGAAATCTTTCTTTGTAAAATTGTCTATTAACTCAACAATAAAAGATAAGAGTTGGTGATATGGAAGGAGGAGGAGGAGGAGGATAAACACTATCCACCGCTTCAAATGCAAAAAAAAATCTTTTTGTTTCATTCGTGAAACGTGACCTCCTCAACTTGATCTGTTTATTCAATTGATAAATACAACCTTTAATTCTCACGGTCACCTGTTTTGGTTCTTTCTTCGGATTCTGGAGTCTCTGATTGTGCAATTTAGGGCATCAAATGGAGGTTTCTTTACTAGCCTATTACTTTCGCAAATACTTCAAGTTTTGAGGACTGTTCGAGTTATTGCCCAAGAAAAGGTTTGTTAATTTACATGTCTTTCTTCTTTAACAAGTCAAAACCTTTGGGAATCTCATCATCAAAACAAAGAGCTTTGTAAAGATGGAATAAATATTCTTTATCCAATCAATATTATGGAGATCGCATTTGTCAAGCGTACCCATCCTAGGTGTAGTTGAGTAATGCATGCATAAGTGGTGAATACCAAGGGTGCGTTTGTTTGAGTGAAAGAGTTCTTCGGAAATTAGATTTCCAGACTTTCACTCGATTGGCTAGCCGAAAATGATTGATCAATCGAAAATATTTTCCGGTCAACGAAAATATTCATACATAAAATGAGAAAAGTAAATCCCTAAATCTAAAGAGGTGAAAGCAATTTCCGAAATTCTTCATCTCGAATTTTATTTTATGTTTTTCTCTTCCTTTATAATTTTTCTTTTTTCTTTGTCCTTCTTCCTCTGCCGGTCGTCAGGCCTCTGCAGTGGCCGACAACCGGCCACACCAGGTCGAGCCTCACCATATGCGGCGAACTGGATCTCGCCCCTGCACAGCTCGAGCCTCGTCGGGATCCTATTCAATTAAATTTTTTAAATCAGAATTGTATGTAGCGATGTCACCTAATTCCAAATCTACTACTTAAAAATCTAGAATTAGAATGATAGAGAGGAATCAAATTACATAAATTGACTGGGTGTATGAGATAACCCCAAAAAGATAGGGGCAAAATGTATTTGATTCATCGCGAAAAATGTCTTTTTTCCCCCTAAGGATGATGCTTTTGGGAAAAAAGATCCTTTTTGCACTCTTCGCAGCATTACGTGATTACCTGTTGTGATTGCGATTCTTGAACGGACGTGCGTATGAATTGGGGGCGAGTCTTTGAGAAGAACGTGTCTACTTAGACCAATTGTCGATGGCCAAAGCCATGAGAAAAAGAAAACAACCATTATTTCTCAAATGAAATTTAGTTGGAAACAAGCATAAAGAATTATGTAAAAACTTACGTTCCAGATAAATGAATTTCTTTCCACTAAGAAACTTCTTCAGTGTTGACCCGTCAACTACTATGAAAAGAGGCTCCGAAAGTTTCCAATGCTAAAATTGGACAAAATTAATTGATGATCTGTTGGTGTGGTCTTCATTTTAGGTTTTCATATGTCTGATGTGATTGTTTCCATGTCTACACATGTGACTGATATGATTGTTTCCAAGACTATATGAACAACCTCTAAGGTTAGAGAGCTCTTCTTGCCATCATGCACCTTTGTATTCTTTTCTCGATTTTCAAGCATGTGTTTTGGACAGCTTTTGTTTCATGAAATTGCATATAGACAAAGAACTTTGACTCCAAAAATTTCACTTAAATGCCTTAAATCCACAAATAGGATAAATGGCTTTTGCTCGATTTCATATGAAAATATCGAACACGAATAAAATACCTATTGAAAATTATATTTTCTTCAGGTAAATCGAGGTTCAAAGTTCAAATTCAGGTAAGTTCAGGTTTGAAATTGACGTTATTAGACATAAAAGTGCATATACGTGCATTATGCCCCAGTTTCTAAAAAGGTCATGTGTAGTGTAAGGGGAATAAACGTGGGATACGATATAAAAATTAAAAAAGAAAAAAAGAAAAAGGGAAAGTAAAATGCGAGCAATGATAACGTCATCTGGTGGGGGCATCCGGATCTTGCATCCAAAAGAAGCTTCTCTTCACAGACACACCCCCTCCAGTCTCTCTCCTCTTCGTCTTCTTCACCTTTGATTTGGTTGGAAAAATTCGTAAAGGATCTTTTTTAATTGGGCGAGAGAGAGAGAGCGTTTGGAGTTAGCAACGGCTGAAGAGAGACAGTCCAAAATTATAGCTTTTAGCAAAAACAATCCTCCAGAAAATTGAAACGTGGGCAGCTAAAATAGGGAAATTTAATGGAATACTCAAATTTGTCCCCAATTTCTTACTAAGACAGTGAAATGCGATGACAAATTCGATTTTTTGAACCTAATTTTCTATTGTCATAGTAATCTTTCTGTAATCCCACATACTTTTTTAGTGTATCGTGGATTTATGTAGGATCGGGCTCAAAGGAAGAATTGAAATGTGGCATGAAGATAGCTACCTTTACTTGAAAAGAGAAGACCAACAACCAAAATCAAATGCATGCTCGGGTATGCAGAGCCATTGACAAAAGCATTATTTGTCCTTATCATGTTGCTCAAATTTCTATCTTTTCTTTTTTGTTTTCCTCTTTTCTCTTTACCCCTGTTTTGCTGTGAATTTACAAATTGTCTTCGGGTCCGAGAATTTGGGAAATTTGTTACACTGTCATCATTGCAACGCCCCTCGTGAATATCAGCTCTTGTAAGTAAAAAAATGCTAGTAATATCTTAGGCCCGCATTGAAAGTATTGTTGTTTAAGCCCATCCACATTGTGATTTGAATGGATATTTACTTGAATATTCAAAAGTTGTTTGCATTCGTTTCACCCTCTTCAAAAAAATTATGAGCGTGTTAACGTGTGTATACAATTTTTTAATTTAAACCTTGCGAATGACACACTTTACGGGTTTTCAAACCCAAACTTGCACGATATATAAATGTTCACACATACGTTCTCATTTGATTTTTTCCGAGATTTATACGATATTTTAAAATTAGGTATAATTTTTTATGCTTTTTGAGAAACAACAAAATAGGCGCTATACTAAGTAGAAATGACTCTCCGTCACTATAGAGGAAACAAAAGTGTGAGTCGCGCACCTTTCAAAAGTTGTACACTAATTAATGAGACTGGAGCTCAAAAAGACTACTCACACAACCAAGTTTTTTCTTTAGGCCCAAGATCTTATTTATGCATTTTTTTCCTATGTCAAAGGTTTTGTGTTTTCTCTCTAACTTGATATGAAACTTAGAAATGTTACACACTCCATCTTTATAACACTGAACTTCGTTTTAGCCCATATAACTTAGGACCACACCAAAAAATAGACAATCTCAACTTATTGAAGTGGATGTGTTAGTGTCTCAAGGAGGTAAACTAAATATGTTATTATACCCCATAAAATAAGAGAATCTAAATATTATCTATTCAGATTAGTGGCCTTTTGACTTTTATCTTTAGCCCTAACTCCGAATTGATTTTCATTTCATTCATTCACATCGGTCTATTCCACATAAGAATAGTATCAAGACTGAACTCTTATATCATTTTTGGTATAAGAAATACCCGTTTCTTTTGCCTTTTGAACAGTCCAAAAAGTCCAACAAAAAAACCAAATAAGTCCAAAAAGAAATGCTAGTTCCTTTTAATAGATAGAATCATCATTTGATTTCTATATGATGTAATTATAAATATGAGGCTCACACTATTTTCGATTAAAAATAATACCTAAATGATGAGTTTAGAAATATGAACTAAACTACTTTACAGTTATAATTTTAATGCCGATGATGATGAATTAAGTTTCTACGGATATCAAATTAAGAAAGTTACGGATATTAATTTGAAAGAACCTAATTGTACTCTATACTTTATGGTGATTATTTTTGTTGATGAAATTAAATTAACAATGACATAGAAAATGATATATCTTAAGAGGAAAAATGTGTACTTGAATCCTTAGTGTGATTACTATGTTTATGTCAAATTGCATGTAACAAAAGGTAAGAATAAAAAATGAGCCTAAATACTTCCTTCTGCACACTATCCCGGATAAGATTGGCAAACCATATTGAAGTAATCCGCAGCTGCTGCGATTGATCAGCGGATTGGTGCCGTCTTCTTCCTTGTCCATTTCAACCAACAATTACAAGGAACAGCCAAGAGAGGGGAAACAACAAAAAGCCCTTAAATTCCAATCAAACCCAAGATCCAGGAAACCTCCATATATAGAGTGAAATCAACGATTCGAGCACAAAAGAGCTGGTCACTCACTAGTAATCTTACAGGTAATCCTTTACGGAAATGCTTTGAATTTGTCCTACTTGTTTTGGGATTTAGAGAGGGATTAACCCTAACTCTGGGATCTGATTTGCAAAAATTGGCTTGGGTGTCACTTCACCGACTAATGTTAAACGTCAAATGGGGATTGAAGCCAAAACAATTATGACAATCAAAAAACTAAAAGTGATAAGCAAAAAAATGGGATAATTGCGCTAGAAGTCTTAAAACTTGTCGCGAAAGTGTAATTGAGTCCTAAAACTTGTCAAATTAGTGCACTCGAGTTTCCGTTAGGTCAGTCCAACTTGGCTAATGGAAAATATTAACGTCGCTTTTATTCTATTATTTTCTCTGTCCTACGTGGCACTGACGTGGCCAAAAAACGAAGTCATTTCGTTTGAATTTGATTTTTTAATTGATTATTTTTAAAATTAGATTAAAAAATAAGCAAACTTAAAAAAACAAAAAGGAAAACCAAGCGAGAGTGTGCTACTGCCAGCCCCACCATCGCCGGGAAGGGCTGACGATGGTGGGGCGGCAGTGATCGCCGTTTTGGCTTTTTTTTTTTTATTAAAAAATTTAATTTAATATCTTTAATCTATCTTCAATAATATTTAGATTAAAAAAATAACATCGTTATAGTCTTATCTTTCATGTTTTAGCTACGTTAGCAATTTTCGTTTGCCAAATTAAAAAGAGTTAATAAGAGGACTTGATTACCTCCATTTAACAAGTCACTGGACGTGATTGCATTTTGTTAAGTTTCAAGACTCACCTGCACTTTCGTAATAAGTTCGAAGACTTTACGTGCACTTATCCAGGGGGAAAAAGAAGAAGAAAGAACGATGAAGAGAAGGGTCGAGGAACAAAGAAGCAGATGGAAGGGAGACATGGTTTTTATAGTGTAGAAATTGAGGGCTTTGTTGTTCCTTTTTTTTTTTCATGGGAAATTTTTGCTGATTAAGGCTTCATTTGTTTTCCAATAATAATGATTTGAAAAATATTTTTTTAAAAAAATAATAAATTGTATCGCTTACAAAAATGAATAGACGAAAATATTTTCAAGTATCCACGAAACATATTTAGACAGAAGTGTTGTCTATGATAATGACTTTTTTTATTGGCTAACTATTTTTGTAAATCTAAAAAAGTTGACAAATTTTGCCAATAATGCTTTATTACCCTCTACTGCTAATAATGCGACATCACCTTTTTGCATCTTAGTCAACGAATATTGAGGTTGAGATGGTCCAAAGGTGGTGATTTAATCATTTAATTTGACTTGGACTACGACCTCGAAGAAAGATTGAAGCATGGAAATAATTCGACAGCTACATCTCAAGTTGAAGAAAGAAAGGGGGATAATTACCAAAAAAAAAATCTTAAATCTATTGTAATTATGCCAATTCATTCCTAAACCTTTTTATGTGCCAATTCAATTCTAAAATTTATGCATTTGTGCCAATTCAGTCCTTTCGATCAACTATAGTCGGAATGGGCTATTTTAATTTTTCTTTTTTTCTTTTTTCTTTTTTCTTTTTTCTTTTTTCTTTTTTCTATTTTTATTTTTATTTTTATTTTCTTTATATTTCTTTTTTTCCTTCCCTTTTTCTTCCTCCAGCCGATTGCCGGACCTCGCTGGCCTCAAGCAAGGCTCGCCCTCGCTAGCCACTAGAGAGGGTGAGGTTGGCCTCGCCCAGACATGGCGAGGCTTGCCCTCGCAAGTGGCCGTCAGGTCGAACCTCGCCGGCCCACCCCTCTGGCCGGTCACCGAGGTCCGGCGACCTACTAGAGGAAGAAGGGAAGGGGAAAAAAGAGAGAGAAAATAAAATAAAAATTAAAAAATCTAAAAAACTATTAAAGTTTGGCCATGTCAGCGTCGGCGTCTACGTCAGCGAATTCCTGCTAAAGTTATCCGGAAGGACTGAATTGATACAAATACAAAAATTTTAAGATCGAATTGGCACAAAAAAAGGTTTAGAATTGAATTGATGGATTTAAGACTTTTTCGGTAATTTTTCCGAAAGAAAGGTGATGTCTACGTATAGGATCTCTTAAATATGCGAAATCGCAAAGTTCTTTCATCGGACGAGTAAATTGAACGCTACTAGCCAAACGAGACGGATTCAGAGCTAATGCACACTTCAATGCCAGTATATATGGGATTAACCCATTCCTATAGAAAGTCATTAACTGGACCTAAATAATATGAAGCTCAGTACATAGTATTCATTTGATCATGTGAGGGCTCACAAGATCTTACCTTGATCGTGTTGACCTCATTTTCAAGTGAAAGATTTTTCCTTAGTTTGAAAATTAAAAATAGAAGAAATGAATTTGGAAGTGAAGAACAGAAAAATTGCACGTGCCTGGTAAGGGCATCGCGAGTCCTCACCCAGGCCCTCGCAAGCCACAGGGAGGGTGCTGCGGCCCTTGTCCGCCCTTGCTTTGGCAGGCAAGGCCCGCGGCCCTTGGCTAGTGGCTCCGGGGCCCTTTTAGCCAAAACTAAAAAAGAAAAAAAAAAGAAAAAAAATAAAAAATAATTATTATTTGAAAGAAAATATAAAATATCATTAAAAATTGTCAACGATAGGGCTAGTCGTACCACGTAGGACGGCCAGCTTCTACATCAGCGATATCCGGCCAAAATTGACTAGATAAACTCAATTGTCAAAACGTGAAAAATTTTAGGTCTCAATTGGCAAAATTAAAAACCTTAGGGCTAAATTGACAAAAATGAAATAAGTTTAGGACTTTTTTGATAAATTTTTTCACTACCACGTGGAGTGTGGAATCTCACGTCTGTCACATAAAATGTAAATAATAATAGAAATCTTGGCCTAAAAAGATACATTCACCACTTCACCAACACATGATTGAGATCATATGAAACAATGCCAAAAAAGCAGTACATCTTTGTCAATTTCCGTTATTACAAAAAAAAAAATGTAAATTTTCAGAAAGAAATAACAATGGGGACGTGGAAAAAAAGGAGAGAAGTGAATAATTAATTGTGTGCATAGTGAGTACGTGGCGCTATGTGTACTGTCAAAAAAGTAATGAACTCTCGAATCTTGTTAATTCAATAATGATAACTCGAGAAATTTGCATCTGACGAGAGACAACTTAGGAAGTACCGACACTTTTCAGGGGCCTACGTGTCATGTCGGACGTGTGTCGTATCGTGTCAGACACTGACACTCTTCGACATGCGACCGACATGTAGTCAGCACTCTAGACACACTAACGATACGCGAGTCTAGTATCCCAACACGTTATTTCGACATGCACGGGATCAATTTCAAGCATTTTCAATAAATTATGGGTGAAAATATAAATCTATCACACACACACACACACACACACACACACACACACACACACACACACTTAAATCATATACCTAGCCATCCCAAAATTAATATACATTCCATATACAAAGTATCCCAACGTGTCGAAATTCTCTCTTTTTTTAGAAATGTCGTGTCGTATCTTGTCGTGTCGTGTCGCTTATCGCATGTTGATATCGGTGCTTCTTAGGAGGCCACTACACGGAAATTGAATTTGCTCGATATGAGAATTTAAAATATACTATTGAGCAAGGTCTAGTTAAATGGTTCTCTTTCTCATTTTTCTTTTATGTGATAAGGGAATTATTGGGAAATGGGAGATGGAGGCATGGATGTATGTCGCGGCATTTTTCGGTTATAATAAAATAATAATGGATTTATAATCTCATTTGCTTTTGCAATAGTGGCATATTCTCTCGGTAAACAGATTTAAGTTTTTGTGTTTATATCATCACAAATGGACCGCAATCGGCCAGAGTCCAAGGCCCACGAATTCACCCCCACCGGCCACTGACGAGGGCGAGCCTCCCTGTAAGAAGAGCGCGAGAGGAGTGACAAAGCGAGTCGGCGAAGATGAGAGGCTACGCACCCGAACTCCCTTACAAGGACGAGCTTCGATAGTTATGGTGGTCGCCAGGAGCTTCAGAGGACAAGGCACATGATAGCGAGGACCATAGGCCAAGGCGGGGGAGGTCAACCTTGCCCAGCGACGGTGAAGCTCGCCCTCGCCAGCCCTATCCCTAGCGACCGGCTGGACGAAGAAAAAGGGAGGGAAGGAAAAAAAAGAAAAAAAAATAATGATAACGTAAAAATAATTCCAAAAAATTAAATTATTATTAAAACTGTCCATATCAGTGACGATGTCCACATCAGTGTTGGCCGGCGTTCACATCAATGCCGGATGACCAAACATGGCTAAAAGGACTAATGTGACACAAATGCAAAAAGTTTAGACCTGAATTGACAAAAAAAAAAGGTTTCAAATTGAATTGATACAATTCCAAGATGTTTAGGATTTTTTGGTAATTTTCTATTTATTATAGAGTAGATAGCTGTAGTTGTATTCTGCATTATGATTTAATATCGTTCCGATGCTATCTGTTTTAATTTAATGCTTAATTAAGCACAAAGAAGGCCCTTTTTGTAGTTAATACATGACCTGCATGACACACAAAATTGAATAAACAAACACGCCACGTATAAAGGATAAGAGGTGGCTTGTTTGTCAATCTCATCCTTGACGAGATAGGAGAAAAAATCAATTGGGATTCTGTTTGTTTCACGAAAAATAAATAGTAAAAAATAATTTTTTTTAAGAATGATCACTTGTTATCGCTTATTAAAATGAAGGATCAAAAATTGTATTCGTACGTTCACGAAAATATATACACATAAATTATTGTCGCTAACGAAAACATTTTCTATATACTAATTATTTCAAACGATATAAGCATTCATAGTTATGAATATTTTTCAAACCATTAATTTCCGCGAAACAAACAGACAGAACCTAAGGAATAAACTATTTTCGCGGATGCCTTTGGAAAGTTTTCATTTGGTCGCCTTGAATTTGTGCTTCTTTTTTAAGGGAGCGATCAACTTTTAGAGTATGCTCTTACTCTTCTGTCACAAAATATACAAGGTAAAATTTCCTGTTTAATACAATGCTATTCATCGAGCGATTTTGCTATACATTGCGTATAGAATATTAATAATAAGAATGTTATTATCCATGTAAACTTGCCCCTAAAGAATTTAATCCGAAATTCGTCGTGGGGAGGTACCTATCAAAGCGTCAACCACTTGTACAATACTGATTGAGAAATCGAATTCAAATCAAGTAGTTAGGTGAACGGGGTTATATCCATGCGAAAAATAAGGAAAACATGCTCTCCCTCCCTTGTCAACAGCCTCAAATGACTGATTTTCATTATTATAATTAATTGAATTGTTTTCTCTAAAGTTAAATGAATGGTTGATGTAATGGTGGCTCAACGAGGCACACTTAATTTGCTTTTCGGTAAATGTGAACCGGTTTAACTTGATTCTACGGCACAATACATGTCTACGTTGGATTATGAAAGTCAGTCTTTTTTATTGTTCTCGTTTAAATGAAGTGTTGAGTAAATAGAGAATGGCAGACTCGCCGATGGGCCGCTGCCGCCCATCTCCAAAGGGGCTAGCGGAGGTTGCCGGTCCTCGCCAGCCCCAAGCAAGGGCCGATGAGCCTCCCCAGGCTCGGGCTCGGGCGCCCAAATCTGGGCAACGACAGCCCTCCTCTGGGGCTAGCGACCATCGCCCGCCCTAAGCGGGGCCTCACTATCCCCAGATGAGGGCACGAGATTTGGGCGACGCCGGCGCTCGCCCGGGCCGAGCGAGTGTCGTCAACGAGGCCTTGCCCAAGCTTGGCAAGGGTCGTTGGAGATAGGCAACAACGCCCCACCGGAGATCCTACCATTTTCTTTCTTTTTCGAAAAAATATTAAGACTGAATTGGCACAAATGCAAAAGGTTTAGGATTGAATTGGCACAAACAAAGATATATGGTTGAATTGGCACAATTGCAATAGGCGTTTTTGATAATTTTTTCGAAACAAAGGTGATGACGTACAGGATCTCTTAAATATGCAAAATCGCAAAGTTCTTTCATCGGACTTAGTAAATTGAACTCTACTAGCCAAAACAAGAATCAGAGCTAATCCACACTTCACAGCCAATATATATGGGATTAATCTATTCCTAAAGAAAGTCATTAGCTGGACCTAACTATTACGAAGCTCAGTAAATATTATCCGTTGGACCATGTGAGGGCTCTCGAGATCTTATGTAGATCGTGTTGACCTCATTTTCAAGTCAAAGATGTTTCCTTAGTTTGAAAATCAAAAAAGAGGAAATGAATATGAAAGCGAAGGACAGAAACATTTCACGTGCCTCAAAGAGGGTCGCGAATCCTCACGTAAGCCCTCGTGAGCCACACGAGCCACCGTGAGGGTGTCCCCGCCCTTGTCCTCCCTGGCCTGCAAGCCCTTGCCAAATTTGGCGAGAGCCGCGGACCTCGGCCCGTGGCGGTGGCTCCGCGGCCCTTTGAGCCAAAATCAAAAAAGAAAAAGAAAAAGAAGATAAGAAAAGAACTCTCGAATCTTCTTAAACTCGAGAAATTTGAATTTGACGTTCGTTTGTTGTGGGTCGCGCCTCACCGCAGGCACTGAATGAATGATACAGATGACAGGGCAGGGCTAAGGCAGTAATCTCGACTGGAATTCGGATGAACTTTGATAAATAAAAGAAGAATTGGTAGCTACTATGAAAGTCCATCCTAATAGTTGCCAAGCCAACCAGCTAAAAAAAAAATCATAACTTCCTCACTCGGTTCCTAATCTATGGATTACTCTTTGATTCACATTTCATTTCATTCCTAATGGTTTTAACCGGTTCAGGACATCGATGCTATAGAGACCAAAGCTAGGTCTAGTTAAATGGTTCTCTTTCTTATTTTTCTTTTCTGTGATAAGGGAATTATTGGGTATTGGGAGATGTTGACACGGGTGTATTTCGCGGCTTTTTTCTGGTTATAATGAAAAAAATAATGGATTTACGATCTCATTTTATAAAATCCCTGTTATAGTGTTTGTTCTTGCAATAGTGACATGTTCTATCGGGTAAACAGATTTAACTTTTTGTGTTTATATCATCACAAATGGACGGGTACGGTGTTCACACGTGTTTGATTTTTTTTAACTTGTCTACCTTAAAAAAATCAAATCCAAAAGAAAAAAGCAAAAAAGAAAAAAGAAGAAGAAAAAGCAGGAAAGCCTATGAGATTCGGGTTGCTTCTGGTGCTTCTATCACGGGGGAAATTTATTAAAAAAATTTAAAATTTATTGTAATTGTGCCAATTAAATTTTAAAATTTTTATTTATTTATCAATTTTGTCCTTCCGGACAACCTTTTTCGGCCGATACTGACGTGGTAATTTTTAATAATATTTAATATTTTATTGAATTATTTTAAATTACTTTTTCTTTTTCTTTTTTCCCTTCTTTTTTTGGTTTTCCCTCCCTTCTACTTCCTCCAGTCGGTCCCCTATCACTCACCGAATGGGACCGACTAGAGACGAAGGCTGGCGAGGTCGCCCCTGCCGGCCACTAGGGAGGACGAGCCTCGCCGTCGCTAGGTGAGGTTGCCCCTCGCCCAACCATGGGCGACAGAAGAGTGCGAGAGGAGTGGCGAAGCGAGTCGACGAAGACGAGAGGCTGTGCACCTGAACTCTCTTTAAAGGACAAGCTTCGATAGCTATGGTGGTCGCGAGAGCTTCATATGAGAAGGCGCTCGATAGCGAGGACCGTAGGCCATGGCTGGCAAGGTCGAGCCTCGCCATCGCTGGCGAGGTCGTTCTCGCCATGGCTGGGCGAGGTTGACCTCGTCAGCCCTCGCCTTTGGCTGGTCGGATCGGCCGGAGGAAGAAGAAGGGAGGGAAGAAATAAAAGAAAGAAAAGAAAAAAAGGAATAAAAAATAAAAATAAAATATTATTAAAAACTGTCTGTGTCAGCTCTCACATTAGTACCCGCCGGCCAAACTTGATCGGAAGGACTGAAGTGGCGCAAATGCAAAATTTTTAGGATTAAATTGGCAAAATAAAGGTTTAGGACTGAATTGGTACAATTGCAATATGTTTAAGAATTTTTGGTAATTTTTCTTGTATTATAGAGTAGGTAGCCGTAGTTGTATTCTGCATTATGATTTAATATCGTTTAAATGCTTACTCTGTTTAAATTTAATGCTTAACTAAGCACAAAGAAGACCCTTTTTGTAGTTAATACGTGACCTGCATGACACACCAAATTGAATAAACAAACACGCCACGTATGAAGGAGAAGAGGTCTTGTATGTCAATCTCATCCTCGACGAGATAGAAAAAAAAAATGAATAAGCGCTCCATTAGTTTAGCGTAAAATGAATTGTTTGAAAAATGTTATTTTAAGAATCATCATTTGTATCGCCTATAAAATGAATGAACGAAAAATATATTTGTCGTTCACGAAAATATTTGGACAAAAATTGATATCTACAACTTAATTGATATGGATCGACATACATATTCATTAATAGAATAGATCATGATACATCCTTACTCATCTAGGTATCATTCCGTTGAAAATTGATTTTACGGTATAGACACTTATGACCACAGCGTCCTGTATGGTAAGGAAAATCATACGAAAAGAAAAAGCGAGGTACGAAATAACCATATTGGATGAAAGGGGGGCGTTAGAGGTACCATGATACGGAAAGTGAGGAAAGCCAGCCGGAGAAAGCGTTTTTTCTTTGTTCACTCAATCCGAACTGAGGACGGGTTTTTGGAGTTAGCTCACCCTCGCGGGATCATGACTCTTTGTCATAGCCATTGTAGCACGTGTGGCTTTGACAGGGCATTTAGTACATGTCGCTATTCCTGGATCCAAGGGGAATACGGTCGATGAAAACCTTTCATATATACTAATAAATATAAGTGAGATAAGCGATCATTCTTAAATTTTTTTTTCAAATCATTCATTTTTCACGAGAACCGAAGAAATAAAACATTTTCGAGGATGCCTACGAAAAACTTTCATTCAGTCACTTTGAATTTGTGCTTCTTTTTTAAGGGGGGCGATCAACTTTTAGAGTACACGCCTACTCTTCTATCACAAAATATGCAAAGTAAAATTTGCTATTTAATACAACGCCATTCATCGAATGGTTTTGCTATACATTGTGTACTTAATGAATGGTACCAAATATCAAAGTTAATTTGAGCTAATAATAAGAATGTTATTATTCATATAAACTCACTCCTAAAGTATTTAAACGAAATTGGTCGTTGAACTCATAAACTTCTAGGATTTTTTTGGGTTTATTGAGACGAAAATGTGATATTATAACAATACCGGTTGAGAAATCGAATTCAGATCAAGTAGTTAGGCGAACGGGGTTACATCCATGCGAAAAATAAGGAAAACATGCTCTCACTCCCTTTTCAACAACCCCAAATGACTGATTTTTTTAATAAATAATTGAATTTTTTCTCTAAAATTAGATGAATGGTTGATGTAATGGTGGCTCAACGAGGCAAGCTTAATTTGCTTTTCGGTATATGTGAACCCGATTAATGTGATCCTACGGCTCAATACACATCCACGTCCGATTATGAAATTCAGTCTTTCTATAGTAAGTTCTCGGCAATATAAAAAGAAGTTGTATGTAAACGAATAGCAGACACAAAACCTTCCCCCATGAAAAATTAAGATGATGTATCTTATCCTTCCCCCATGATTTTAGAAATAACCGTTTAGCTCCAAAGGCTATATGTTTTTTTATATTGCAGAGAAAAATCACCCGCCCCCCACCCTCTTTATGCCAGATAATCTCATTCGAACCAGCAAACCCATAATTTGAAGCATGTTATCAGCAAGTAGGATAAAAATTTCACCAAAAGAAACAAAATTAAGGAGCCCTTTGCAATGAGAAGATCAACATGGAGCATACGAAGTAGATTCATGATGGTCGGTGCAATCACCAAACTGCTGCTATCCACGCAGGATCATTCACAAGAGCAGAGGAGGTACCATCATCGACCAAAAATGACATGGAATCTAGGCAAAAGATGAATTCCACTGAACCTACATGCGTGCAGTCTGTTTGTTAAGCTAGCTATCCATGCAAACAAATAGAGAATCAAACATAATAGAACTAAAAGATCGAGAAAGCTTTACGGCACCATCCTACCTGCGGAAATATGTCTCTAAGATGAATTAACGAGTGAACAGAAAAAGGTCGAATGCACTTCTTATGGAATTTCTATGCAGGAGGAGAGCAATTGGTACAAAATTGGCAGACTATCCCCAGCATCTGAAACACAACAAAACAAACATCAGAATAAAAACATAGGAAAATAGCAGAAAGTTCTCAGCGCTTCACCTTAACCCACTGCTTCACCAAAGGCGGAGGACCTGGCACAGGAACTCGAGAATGAAGGACTGCGGCACAGAGCTCCCTTCTCCGTCGCCTTCAGACTCGGTCTCTCTCTCCCCTCGAGACTCGCTCTCCCTCTCTCTCTCTCTCTCTCTCTTTCTCTCTCTCTCTCTCTCTCTCCCCCCTCGAGACTCGCGCCAGTTCTTCAGAATCGCTCTCCCCCTCTCTCTCCTTCGGACCTCCCGCTCTCTCTCTCCCCCTGTGGACTCGCGCAACTTCCTCTCTCTCTCGCGCCTTAGAGCTCCCACTTCCCCCTCGAGACTCGCTCTGCCTCTCTCTCTCTCTGTCTCTCTCTCGCCTCCCGCTTCGCCCTCGAGAATCGCTCTCCCCCCTCTCTCTCTCTCTACCTTCAGAATCGCTCCCCTCTCTCTCTCACTCGCCTTCAGACTCGCGATTGCGAGTACCTTCAGAATCGCTCCACCCCTCTCTCTCTCTCTCTCTCTCTCCCCTTCAGAGTCGCTGCCCCCCTCTCTCTCTCTATAGACTCGACCCCTATATAAACTCTCTCATCTGCCTCTCGTGTCTCACTTCATATCTCTCTCCGTCTCAATATCATTTTTTGTGACTGCAAAGCAATGGCAAGACAAGACTCCAGGTACCTTCTTGCCGATAGTGAACAGGATTTATCCGAGAGTGAACCGGAGTTAGTCTCGGACAGCGAAGAGGAGGAGGTAGGCCCGGACACTGCAGATTTAGAGGTATTATTTTTACTTTTAAGATTATGTTTAATTGTGTATCTTACATTTTGATATGTTACTGTTATAATGAATTTCTAACGGTGGTATATTGATTGCAGCTTAGAAGAGGTGAACAAGAAAGAGTATCGAACACTGCACATGGAGAGGTATTACTTTTACTTTTAAGATTATGTTTAATTGTGTATCTTACATATTTTGATATGAGTCATGTTAGGAAGACGGTATTGTTACAATAAATTTCTAATGATGGCATATTTGACCACAAGTTTCAGCTTAGAGGAGATGAACAGGACATAGCTTCAGACACTACCGAGGGAGAGGTATTATTTTTATTTTAAAATTATATTTAATTGTGTATCTTACATATTTGGTTTAGATATTATATTCGTTGCCGTTTTTATTTATTTATTTATGGAAATTCGTTGCAGATTAGCTATTGATTTTTTTTTTTTGTTTTCAATTAACTATTGACTTACTTTGCAGGTTGTTGATTCTAATGTTAACCAACCGGAGTCGGACGCAAACTCCGGCCCTTCGGACCCTCCAGGGAATCCGAGCTCAAACGGTTATGTTTTAAGATGCACTCTGCTGGCCTGCATCACCTCGGCTCTACTTGGTTGGGGTCAGATTCTTTCTCTCTCTTTCTCTCTATCATGGAGTGATAAGTCAAATTTTTAATGTGTGTTTTGTTCTTTTTTGAAATTTGGGCAGAAGCTGGAGTTTCAAGTGAAACGATGTCCACCATAAGAAAGGAACAACGGACATCTGATGAGCATGTTGAGCTCGCGGCGTTTGTCCTCCACATGATTGCACTCGTTGGATCGATTATGACGGGTCTAATATCTGATTATATCGGCCGACGATACACAATTATCTTGGTAGGTGCCTTATTCGCCTTCGCGCCCCTCCTTATGGCCTTGGCTTCGAACAACCTTTTCGTCATGTTGGGCCGGATGTTCTCTCAAATCGGGATCGGTTACACCCTCACGCTCGCTCCGGTCTACGCGGGTGAGATGTCCCCTGCCAGTTTTCGTGGCTTCTTCGCCTCTCTCCCTCAGGTAAATTAATCATTTTCTCTTCTCTCTCTCCTTTTTTTTTTTTGGGTTAATTTTGCAGCATCATTTCCAAATTTTATATGCTATCAAAATTCTGCCTTTATGCATGCTAACCCTGTATTTTGTATATGTTTTGGTGGTTTAGGTGTTCATCAACGCTGGCATCCTTCTCGGTTGTATCTGCAATTATTTTATCTACAAGAGCAAATTCAAAGGGTGGCCTGTTATGCTGTGCGAGGGAGCAAGCACCTCGCTCTTCCTTGCCATCGCCATCCTTGCCATGCCAGAATCACCACAGTGGCTCGTCCTGCAAGGACGCACACACGATGCGCACCTCGTCCTCGCCCGGACTTCCAAGTCCAATGAGGAAGCCGAGCTCCAGCTTATTAAAATCAGGGAGGCTGCTGGGAATGGGAAGTTACAGGATCTCCTCTGCCCGACCACCCCGTCCGCCAAACATATCCTCATATGCGCCATAGGTATACAATTCTTCCGCCAAGCTTGTGGAATTGATACTTTGCTACTGTACAGCCCTCAGATTTTCAAGAAGGCTGGCATCGCATTATCAGAAGATAAGTTGCTCTTGACGGTTGGAGTGGAGTTCGTAAAGGTTATATTCACGCTCATCGCCACTTTGCTTATTGACAAGTTGGGGCGACGGCCGTTGCTATTGAGCAGCATTGCGGGGATGATCTTCTCGCTCTTCACCCTTGGAATGAGCCTCACGGAGATTGATTGACCAAAGTGACAACAACGACAGTGACAACAAGGACAGGTGGGGGAGCATATGTATTGTGTCATTATTCGTCTGTGTGGCCTGCTTCTCCGTCGGAGTGGGCCCTGTCACGTCAGTTTATACAGCGGAGATATTCCCGCTTAAGTTGCGTGCGCGGGGATGCGCAATCGCATTCGCGGCGAATCAAGTGGCAAGTGCACTGATGGTATTTGCATTCTCATGGCTTTACAAGACGTTAACCCTCAGCGGGGCTGTCAACTTCTTCGCAGTAGTCGCGTGTGTCGCTTGGGTGGTCTTCTTCCTGATAATCCCGGAGACAAAAGGGCGGACGCTGGAGGAGATGGGCCAATTTTTTGGTCAACTCATCAGGTGGGATGCCGTGGCGAGAGAAATAGACATGCAAAGGTCCACGGTGAGGCAGACACAGATGCAAACAATGGGGCGATCCGATCGAGGCCACGGCAATTAGGGGAATTATATATGTATTTGTTAGGTAATTTCTGCTTAAAATAAATTATGTGCGTGAGTGATTATAGATTGTGATGAATGAGCGATGGTGAGGTCGTATAGAGTTAGGAAGAGACACATCATGTATATCTCTTTTTCTTATCCTCACTCGACCGAATGTTTAATTGAGATTTGAATTACTCATCCCGCTCCATTCGACTGAATATATGGCATGGTGATAGCACACGGGTTAATTGATGAAACCAAACTAAAAAGGAAAATGATATTTGCTCACCCCGAAGTCAAACGAAGACCAGGAAAATCAGGAAAGTCATAAAAGTAAATAGAAAGCAAATAATTAGTATCGGAAAACCATAAGAAAGAGAGAAAAAAAAAAAAGAACGAACGAAAAAGGTTAAGGAATTCGATACAACCTTCCTGCGTGAGGCCGGCGCCAAGGCACGTGGCGACAAACGGTTCCGTCCTCAGCCTCCCGCATTCCCGGAAATGCCCTCGACGCCCGCCTTAAATCACGACCAACCCGGGCTCCGTGTGAGACACGTGTTTCGTCCTCTAGCGACAAGCGCGACGACGGCGCGTTTTTCCTAACTTGTAAAGCTTATCCAAGTTAGGAAATTTACCGTTTCGAGCCTTGCATATAATCGATGCTTCGATCTTTAGGCATTAAGATCGGGTTATGAATTGCATTTGCTTCCTATTTTGGATTGAGTGGAATAATATGATTTTGTGGTTTGGTTATTTTGACTTGAATGTAATATTTGATTGCCTCGTCTAGTTATATTACATGTTATCATTTTAGTTTTCCTTACAAAAAATGTACGACAATTGCGTGGCATGTTAAGATAGATTAGTTTCTTAGATTAATATCGCATATCTAGGTGTCAGGAAGTCAATTAGGAAATTTTCTATTTTTTGTTATATTTAAATTGTTTCTTTATTTGAATTAGGTAACCTTAATTTTAGATAGCTGCATTTAACTTCAGAAAGAATATCACAAAAAATAGCATAAATATGTCATTTAGAATAAGTTGCATCATTGTAATGTCATCATGCCATTGCCATATTCCTGTTGTTGCCACATCATCATTATCATGTCATCATCTACACCACGCCATCAACTCCATGTTATTTGGTGATTGTGTATTTAGGTTGATATAATCTAAGTTGCATATATTAATTTTACTTGTCATTAGATTAGCATCGAATATAGACATTATTTAGAATTAAGATTGCATCGAATAGACATTATTTAGAATTAAGATTGCATCGAATAGACATTATTTAGAATTAAGATTTGCATCTCATGCATTGCATATCATTTTGTTTCCATAAATAAGAAAAATCCAAAAAAAGAATTAATTAAGCGTTTAGAAATAACGATTGGGTTAGATATGCATTCTTATGTTAGGTCCATCGTGTGACGGTAACATGTGAAAAATGTATAGTTTCAAAATTCATGTGGAAAATTTGTGTGATACACATACTTTCTTTTCTATAATTTATTTTTTTAAGGGCGTGTTTGTTTCACGGAAAATTAAAGATTTGAAAAATATTTTTCGAAAAATGAACATTTGTATCACTCATAAAAATGAATGAATACAAAATATTTTTATCACCATGAAAACAGTTAGGCATAAAGTGTTATCGATAATGAAAATATTTTCTGTTGACTAATTTTTATAAAAGATACAAGTGTTTATTTTTTGGAAAATATTTTTCAAATATTTAATTTTTCGTGAAACAAACGCGGCCTAGGTAGTGGTTGGTGTTGTAACAGAGGAGATTTAAGTGAGTGGTGGCCTGGGAATGCGTGTCGGGAAAATTCTGTGCATGTCTCGGGGAGCTGCTCGATTAGGGTTTGTAGCTGTCTGTTTTCGATTCGCTGTTGTCGGAAGGCTATGGGGTGCTTAATTACGAATTTTAAATTTCGCTGCACAAAAATTAAGAGAGAGAAGAAAAAAAAAAGGGCCCTCATTTTCTTGTTGGTTATCTTGTCGTTTTGCAGGATGGATGGTGTCGTTAAGTTATGCGTCATCTATCTATAGCTTCCCTCGCGGGAGTGAAGATAATCGGTGCATGCAGAGATCCCCATCATTTTACTTCTTTTTAAGTACTCCATCGAGACTCTGTTCCTGAAATCTGAGACTTTTTTTTTGTGTGTGAAGCAATCTTCATTTTCTAAGCAGAAATTTCCAGATACGGCTATTTTCTTTTGCTTTTCATTGTGAGTTTTATGTATCATTACTGCAAAAATATGTTTTCTTAAAAAGAACACATTGTTATGTTCTTGAAAAGAATCAGTAAGAAGCAATAATATGGCACCAGAGATTTTCTGTAGTATGTACCGTCTGCAATGTTTTGTTTTCTGATGCTTTTGCATTCAAGGCGAATTTCATTAAGTCGAATATTCTCTAGTACCTACATTGTCTGCTTGGTTCCCCCTCCCCCAACCCAACCCAAGCACACACGTAGATTGCCATGGAAACTATAGCTAACACAATTAGGAAAATTCTACTTCTAAAAGAAAGCCTGCCCAACATGTCATTGGCCCAATATTTTAAAGCAAGGCATTGCCCTTTTATATAGAACACAGATGCCCATGCGTGCATTATATACTTAACGAGCATCCACATATATATAAATTATATTTATACACACTTATGTACATATGAGATAGAGACAGAGACAGAGAGGTACTTTTGCAAAAACTTCAATGGAAGCCAAGACAAGGACCTTGTTTTACCAATAATTCAAGGACAATGTTCAAGAGGGGCCAAGGGCACTTCTAAAGCCTTATTAAATGAGGGAACAAGTGCTTTGCATGAACGTTATCTTGTTCAATACAATTATTTGTGATTTTCTGTAAAAAAAAAAAAAAAAGAGGTTTTTTTTTTTTTTTAGGATTCCGAGACTCCATTTGTTTCGCGAAAAATGTGACATTTTTGGATTATATTTTTCTGGTGTTTTGCCAAGACTTGAAAATAAAATAAAAAATATTTTCCTTCGTTTGGTAAGGAAAAATCTCGTTTGATATTTCCTAAAGAGATCTGGCCGAGGGCAGCTAGATTTGCGCGAGGTTCACCGGGCCCTCGCTTGTGGTTGGTCAGGATAGCTGGCCTTTTCCTGTGATGGTGGCGGCGAAGGCAAGGTTTTTTGTGTGCTCTTTTTAAGAAAAAGAAAGAATTAGCTTTTTTAATCTAATTTAATTAAGATCTTGGTTTAAAAAAATTAGGATTTGTACCAAAATGACATCCTTTTAGTCTTATATTTCATTTTTTTTAGTAAAGTCGATGCCTCATAGAAGATAGTAAATAGTAATAAAAAAACCACGTAGGATAGAGAAATTAATAAAGTTAAATTACTTCAGCATTTTCTATTAGCCAAGTTGGACGCAGCTAGTGAAATGACTTGATTGATTAATTTGATAAGATTTAGGATTTGATTGCACTTTTATGATAAATTTTGAAGCTTCCAGTGCACTTATTTCTCAAAAATAATCTTTAGAGAGTATTATAGAAATACGAAAAAAGGAAGAGAAAACGGGAAGGGAATGATATAGTAGAGATTTTTAGCAAAATAGAAGTAGGAAAAGAGAAAAGAAGCGGAAAGAAGGGAGGGAGTGACATGTGTCCTTCCAAAACCTCCCTTTCCGGTATAATATAAGGAGTATTGATATAAGATGTGGGGCTAACTATTTAGAGTCAATTTACATAATATGTATGCCTTAGGGGTAAGTACCTGGTCCGATTCAACCCGAACGCTAAACCGAACCGGCATGAGCCGATCGGTTCAAGACTGGTCTAGGGAGAATCGGTTCGGTTCTCGGTTTCACGAACCTGGAACAATCCTAGAAATGGTTCGCTTCTCAAAACCAAACTAACCGTACCGGTTTTGAATTTTCTTTTAGGAAAAACAAAAGACTTTTGCAGCAAAATGGTAGTCGAACCTTTGTCTTCAAGATAAACAAACAACATAATCACTAAACCAACATATAGTATTTGTAATCAAATACTGCAAATTTTGTATTTTATTATAAGAATTTGATTTTTTTACACAAATAAAAAAAATTAGGTTGGTTCCCGATTTCAAAAATTTGAAACCAAGAATAACATGGTCGATTCCTAGTTCTAGGCTGAGAATCTATATACCGGGAACCAATCACCCTCAATATGCTCTTCACAATTCTTCTTTCCAGAAATTAATAAAACCTATTAAATGTTGAAAACGTCACTCTTACATTATGTATAAAAGATTATAGCACCGTAAAAAAAAAAAAAACATGCTTCGTATATCTCCCATTACATTCAATTCACTATTTCCTAAGGAGAACCAACACTAGAGAAAAAGATATCAAAAGTGCCATAGCTTCCGTAGAGTGCCATAATATTTTTCAATCACTTAAGTGATAAAACTTTTTTAAATCACTTGAGTGCCACAGTAGTTAAAATTCATTCACTTGAGTGCCATCGGCGAAATCCCTTGCCTGAAAATTCGACTTTTCAATGATATATCATATATTCGTCAACATGGCTTACCAGAGAAATCCAATCAGCAAAAACCATTAGAAACGGCCTCGTTGGCCCTTCGTTCTTGCCCCAAATTAACAAATTGGGTAAAAGAGGGCGAAGAAGTAAAAATTAATCCTAATCCATTGAAATTACTAGTGGAATTGCAGGTGATTACTTGCGGGTGATTGACCATTAGCCCCGGAAGAAGCTAAGTCTATGTCGTTGGAGTCCATCTTTGAAAATGAGTCTAGACTAGAGCACAGAAAGAAGTGAAGCTCGTCTTTCCATCCTTGATGATGTGCTTCCTCCTCTTCTTATTTGCAGAAGTCTCAATGATTGGAGCTACGGCATTGGCATTTGATAGATCATGTTAGGATTGATTTTGCTGGAGAATGATACTCATTTATCATTGATTTGGTATTACGATTCTCATGGATGGTATGCTCAACGTATGACATGAATATTCCATCTCGTGACTTGCTGATCACTTCGATTCGAGTTGAGTGCTCTATGTGGACAGAATCGCGTGCTCGAATCGTTGTTTGTATGCTCTGTGCTCCGTATGTGTACATGAACAGAATTCACTGTAGCCGCTCTCTGGTGTAAAGTCCTGGAATTGTCAGCACTGAGAATCGGAACTGGAAAAGGGGGAAACAAACGCAATCAGAGTATTTCAACGGAAAAAGAAAGGAAAAAACGGAGCTCTTGTGGGGGCGGCCCGGAGACATCAAAGGGAGGTGGCAGCAATGATTCTCAGTGATCTGAGGACCCGGGCCCGGCATACTGGGCACGGGCACCGGTGTCCCGGGTGCAGTGGTCGGGGTCTTGGGCATGACCTAGATGGAACCAGGTGAGAGAGAGAGTGTGTAGCGTGAGAGAGTCAGAGCAGCTAATCCACATTGGATTTATTTTATTAAAAAAAAAAACATGTTGGACATAAATCTTTAAAAAAAAAGCCACGTAAAATGAATTATGATAGTCAACTAAGCACCATACGAAAATTATCGTCCATGTGGTGTTTTTCTCTTTAATATTGCAACAAGCGGTAAAATACTGATCTAACAAAAAAAAAGTCATAGTTCCTTGCTACTACTTTGATCACCTCATACAATGACCAATAGCCATTTAATACATTGTACATTCAAAGAAATAAAAGGGAAAGCCTGGGTTAGTACATGATCTCCAGTCTACTTTCGAATCACAACGAACCAGATGAACAAGAAGCAAAACGGTTACAGAGAAAGACTACGTGAAGTTGCAAAAAGACCGTAATCTTTGTTCAATGGCATAGTCTTGCCACCCTAACATAGACCACCATGGTTGTTTTGACAACCACAATGGGTCTTAGATTTATAGCGTTGTTCTCGCTAAAGGAAGTTTCAACAAGGATGAATATGAAACTATCCTCACTCTATCTAGAGAAGGCTATATAAAATATGTCTCGAGTTTGAGTCCTATTGAACGAAAATCTAATCCGAACAAAATATTTCATGATGGTGAAATTAAAGAAAAGAAAAGGAGCATGCAATTTATTTTGTAGCTTTTGGAGTAGGTCAACAAAATCAAAGGAAGTCCAATTTAGACTTGGGTTGACCGAATTTGGACTCTGCATTGGATAAGGTTTGTTTTGAATCGCACGGAAATCTATCCTCGGTGAAATCAATGTGATATTTCTTGTGTTAGTCTATGTTGAAAAAGTAAATTGCCGTTGACACCTAAATTTTGGCGATACAGTTAGTCAATTATTGCATAGAAAAAAATAGGGATCAACATCGACCCTTAAAAAACATGGATTAGCTTGCATGTAAATATTAGGAGCATTTTGCATTTGTAGTTAAGTTCATAAATTGCATTTTAATTTAGACCGGCGATGGATGGACTAATTGAAAAGGTTCTAAACTTAATTTACTAATTGGACTTGCAAAAAATTTAAAATTTTTACGAAAAAGAAAGTACATATTTTCATTAAAATCGAATCCACTTAACATGGTCACTTTTAGCATATGTTGCGGAAAATGCCAGGAGATGCACGAATTCAAGCGCAAAATAGCGAAGGATGAAAGCAAAATCAAAACGCATGAGACACAATATACATGAAAAACTCAAAACAGGAAAAACCACGAGGAGAGATAGGGGTTTCATTATCTTCAAGAACAAGTACAAGCGTACAATAAAAAATCTAACAAGAAGAAATGAAGAACGAAGAAAAGGGGCAGAATGTGGAGGCGAGCGTTACATGTAATATGCAACCCTTTTATAGCCCACTGTAAAAAACCCTAAACCAAAAGTGTATGGTCCAAAATACCCTTATCACTAATTTGAAAGTCAAAACTCAACAATGTAATACAGTAGATTAGATTAGATTTGGAAATTAAGTGAAAACAAACCATAAAAAGAAGAAATAACAAGTAAATAATTGAAAAGGGCAAAAAAATTGCTGAGAAAGGCCGGAGAACAAAAAAAAAAAAGCTTAGAAATGCAGCTGAACGACAGATTTTGGGGCCCTAAAAGATAAGAGTTGGTCATACGGAAGGAGGAGGATGAGGAGGAGGATAAACATTATCCACAGCTTCAAATGCAAAAAAATAGGGCATCAAATAGAGGTTTCTTTGCTAGCCTATTACTTTGGCAAATACTTCAAGTTTTGAGGACTGTTCGAGTTATTGCCCAAGAAAATGTTTGTTAATTTACACGTCTTTCTTCTTTAACAAGTCAAAACCTTTGGGAATCTCATCATCAAAACAATGCGCTTTGTAAAGATGGTTGGAATAAATCTTCTTTATCTAATCAATACTATGGAGATCGCATTTGTCAAGCGTACCCATCCTAGGCGCAGTTGAGTAATGCATGCATAAGTGGTGAATACCAAGGGTGCGTTTGTTTGAGTGAAAGTGTTCTTCGGAAATTAGATTTCTAGACATTCACTCTATTGGTTCGCCGAAAATGAATGATCAATCGAAAAAACGTTCCGGTCAACAAAAATATTCATACATAAAATGAGAAAAATGAGTCTCTAAATCTAAAGAGGTGAATGCAATTTCTGAAATTGTTCATCTCGAATTTTTATTTTATGTTTTTCTCTTCCTTTATAATTTTTCTTTTTTCTTTGTCCTTCTTCCTCTGCCGGTCGTCAGGCCTCTGCAGTGGCCGACAACCGGCCACACCAGGTCGAGCCTCACCATATGCGGCGAACTGGATCTCGCCCCTGCACAGCTCGAGCCTCGTCGGGATCCTATTCAATTAAATTTTTTAAATCAGAATTGTATGTAGCGATGTCACCTAATTCCAAATCTACTACTTAAAAATCTAGAATTAGAATGATAGAGAGGAATCAAATTACATAAATTGACTGGGTGTATGAGATAACCCCAAAAAGATAGGGGCAAAATGTATTTGATTCATCGCGAAAAATGTCTTTTTTCCCCCTAAGGATGATGCTTTTGGGAAAAAAGATCCTTTTTGCACTCTTCGCAGCATTACGTGATTACCTGTTTTGATTGCGATTCTTGAACGGACGTGCGTATGAATTGGGGGCGAGTCTTTGAGAAGAACGTGTCTACTTAGACCAATTGTCGATGGCCAAAGCCATGAGAAAAAGAAAACAACCATTATTTCTCAAATGAAATTTAGTTGGAAACAAGCATAAAGAATTATGTAAAAACTTACGTTCCAGATAAATGAATTTCTTTCCACTAAGAAACTTCTTCAGTGTTGACCCGTCAACTACTATGAAAAGAGGCTCCGAAAGTTTCCAATGCTAAAATTGGACAAAATTAATTGATGATCTGTTGGTGTGGTCTTCATTTTAGGTTTTCATATGTCTGATGTGATTGTTTCCATGTCTACACATGTGACTGATATGATTGTTTCCAAGACTATATGAACAACCTCTAAGGTTAGAGAGCTCTTCTTGCCATCATGCACCTTTGTATTCTTTTCTCGATTTTCAAGCATGTGTTTTGGACAGCTTTTGTTTCATGAAATTGCATATAGACAAAGAACTTTGACTCCAAAAATTTCACTTAAATGCCTTAAATCCACAAATAGGATAAATGGCTTTTGCTCGATTTCATATGAAAATATCGAACACGAATAAAATACCTATTGAAAATTATATTTTCTTCAGGTAAATCGAGGTTCAAAGTTCAAATTCAGGTAAGTTCAGGTTTGAAATTGACGTTATTAGACATAAAAGTGCATATACGTGCATTATGCCCCAGTTTCTAAAAAGGTCATGTGTAGTGTAAGGGGAATAAACGTGGGATACGATATAAAAATTAAAAAAGAAAAAAAGAAAAAGGGAAAGTAAAATGCGAGCAATGATAACGTCATCTGGTGGGGGCATCCGGATCTTGCATCCAAAAGAAGCTTCTCTTCACAGACACACCCCCTCCAGTCTCTCTCCTCTTCGTCTTCTTCACCTTTGATTTGGTTGGAAAAATTCGTAAAGGATCTTTTTTAATTGGGCGAGAGAGAGAGAGCGTTTGGAGTTAGCAACGGCTGAAGAGAGACAGTCCAAAATTATAGCTTTTAGCAAAAACAATCCTCCAGAAAATTGAAACGTGGGCAGCTAAAATAGGGAAATTTAATGGAATACTCAAATTTGTCCCCAATTTCTTACTAAGACAGTGAAATGCGATGACAAATTCGATTTTTTGAACCTAATTTTCTATTGTCATAGTAATCTTTCTGTAATCCCACATACTTTTTTAGTGTATCGTGGATTTATGTAGGATCGGGCTCAAAGGAAGAATTGAAATGTGGCATGAAGATAGCTACCTTTACTTGAAAAGAGAAGACCAACAACCAAAATCAAATGCATGCTCGGGTATGCAGAGCCATTGACAAAAGCATTATTTGTCCTTATCATGTTGCTCAAATTTCTATCTTTTCTTTTTTGTTTTCCTCTTTTCTCTTTACCCCTGTTTTGCTGTGAATTTACAAATTGTCTTCGGGTCCGAGAATTTGGGAAATTTGTTACACTGTCATCATTGCAACGCCCCTCGTGAATATCAGCTCTTGTAAGTAAAAAAATGCTAGTAATATCTTAGGCCCGCATTGAAAGTATTGTTGTTTAAGCCCATCCACATTGTGATTTGAATGGATATTTACTTGAATATTCAAAAGTTGTTTGCATTCGTTTCACCCTCTTCAAAAAAATTATGAGCGTGTTAACGTGTGTATACAATTTTTTAATTTAAACCTTGCGAATGACACACTTTACGGGTTTTCAAACCCAAACTTGCACGATATATAAATGTTCACACATACGTTCTCATTTGATTTTTTCCGAGATTTATACGATATTTTAAAATTAGGTATAATTTTTTATGCTTTTTGAGAAACAACAAAATAGGCGCTATACTAAGTAGAAATGACTCTCCGTCACTATAGAGGAAACAAAAGTGTGAGTCGCGCACCTTTCAAAAGTTGTACACTAATTAATGAGACTGGAGCTCAAAAAGACTACTCACACAACCAAGTTTTTTCTTTAGGCCCAAGATCTTATTTATGCATTTTTTTCCTATGTCAAAGGTTTTGTGTTTTCTCTCTAACTTGATATGAAACTTAGAAATGTTACACACTCCATCTTTATAACACTGAACTTCGTTTTAGCCCATATAACTTAGGACCACACCAAAAAATAGACAATCTCAACTTATTGAAGTGGATGTGTTAGTGTCTCAAGGAGGTAAACTAAATATGTTATTATACCCCATAAAATAAGAGAATCTAAATATTATCTATTCAGATTAGTGGCCTTTTGACTTTTATCTTTAGCCCTAACTCCGAATTGATTTTCATTTCATTCATTCACATCGGTCTATTCCACATAAGAATAGTATCAAGACTGAACTCTTATATCATTTTTGGTATAAGAAATACCCGTTTCTTTTGCCTTTTGAACAGTCCAAAAAGTCCAACAAAAAAACCAAATAAGTCCAAAAAGAAATGCTAGTTCCTTTTAATAGATAGAATCATCATTTGATTTCTATATGATGTAATTATAAATATGAGGCTCACACTATTTTCGATTAAAAATAATACCTAAATGATGAGTTTAGAAATATGAACTAAACTACTTTACAGTTATAATTTTAATGCCGATGATGATGAATTAAGTTTCTACGGATATCAAATTAAGAAAGTTACGGATATTAATTTGAAAGAACCTAATTGTACTCTATACTTTATGGTGATTATTTTTGTTGATGAAATTAAATTAACAATGACATAGAAAATGATATATCTTAAGAGGAAAAATGTGTACTTGAATCCTTAGTGTGATTACTATGTTTATGTCAAATTGCATGTAACAAAAGGTAAGAATAAAAAATGAGCCTAAATACTTCCTTCTGCACACTATCCCGGATAAGATTGGCAAACCATATTGAAGTAATCCGCAGCTGCTGCGATTGATCAGCGGATTGGTGCCGTCTTCTTCCTTGTCCATTTCAACCAACAATTACAAGGAACAGCCAAGAGAGGGGAAACAACAAAAAGCCCTTAAATTCCAATCAAACCCAAGATCCAGGAAACCTCCATATATAGAGTGAAATCAACGATTCGAGCACAAAAGAGCTGGTCACTCACTAGTAATCTTACAGGTAATCCTTTACGGAAATGCTTTGAATTTGTCCTACTTGTTTTGGGATTTAGAGAGGGATTAACCCTAACTCTGGGATCTGATTTGCAAAAATTGGCTTGGGTGTCACTTCACCGACTAATGTTAAAGGTCAAATGGGGATTGAAGCCAAAACAATTATGACAATCAAAAAACTAAAAGTGATAAGCAAAAAAATGGGATAATTGCGCTAGAAGTCTTAAAACTTGTCGCGAAAGTGTAATTGAGTCCTAAAACTTGTCAAATTAGTGCACTCGAGTTTCCGTTAGGTCAGTCCAACTTGGCTAATGGAAAATATTAACGTCGCTTTTATTCTATTATTTTCTCTGTCCTACGTGGCACTGACGTGGCCAAAAAACGAAGTCATTTCGTTTGAATTTGATTTTTTAATTGATTATTTTTAAAATTAGATTAAAAAATAAGCAAACTTAAAAAAACAAAAAGGAAAACCAAGCGAGAGTGTGCTACTGCCAGCCCCACCATCGCCGGGAAGGGCTGACGATGGTGGGGCGGCAGTGATCGCCGTTTTGGCTTTTTTTTTTTATTAAAAAATTTAATTTAATATCTTTAATCTATCTTCAATAATATTTAGATTTAAAAAATAACATCGTTATAGTCTTATCTTTCATGTTTTAGCTACGTTAGCAATTTTCGTTTGCCAAATTAAAAAGAGTTAATAAGAGGACTTGATTACCTCCATTTAACAAGTCACTGGACGTGATTGCATTTTGTTAAGTTTCAAGACTCACCTGCACTTTCGTAATAAGTTCGAAGACTTTACGTGCACTTATCCAGGGGGAAAAAGAAGAAGAAAGAACGATGAAGAGAAGGGTCGAGGAACAAAGAAGCAGATGGAAGGGAGACATGGTTTTTATAGTGTAGAAATTGAGGGCTTTGTTGTTCCTTTTTTTTTTTCATGGGAAATTTTTGCTGATTAAGGCTTCATTTGTTTTCCAATAATAATGATTTGAAAAATATTTTTTTAAAAAAATAATAAATTGTATCGCTTACAAAAATGAATAGACGAAAATATTTTCAAGTATCCACGAAACATATTTAGACAGAAGTGTTGTCTATGATAATGACTTTTTTTATTGGCTAACTATTTTTGTAAATCTAAAAAAGTTGACAAATTTTGCCAATAATGCTTTATTACCCTCTACTGCTAATAATGCGACATCACCTTTTTGCATCTTAGTCAACGAATATTGAGGTTGAGATGGTCCAAAGGTGGTGATTTAATCATTTAATTTGACTTGGACTACGACCTCGAAGAAAGATTGAAGCATGGAAATAATTCGACAGCTACATCTCAAGTTGAAGAAAGAAAGGGGGATAATTACCAAAAAAAAAATCTTAAATCTATTGTAATTATGCCAATTCATTCCTAAACCTTTTTATGTGCCAATTCAATTCTAAAATTTATGCATTTGTGCCAATTCAGTCCTTTCGATCAACTATAGTCGGAATGGGCTATTTTAATTTTTCTTTTTTTCTTTTTTCTATTTTTATTTTTATTTTTATTTTCTTTATATTTCTTTTTTTCCTTCCCTTTTTCTTCCTCCAGCCGATTGCCGGACCTCGCTGGCCTCAAGCAAGGCTCGCCCTCGCTAGCCACTAGAGAGGGTGAGGTTGGCCTCGCCCAGACATGGCGAGGCTTGCCCTCGCAAGTGGCCGTCAGGTCGAACCTCGCCGGCCCACCCCTCTGGCCGGTCACCGAGGTCCGGCGACCTACTAGAGGAAGAAGGGAAGGGGAAAAAAGAGAGAGAAAATAAAATAAAAATTAAAAAATCTAAAAAACTATTAAAGTTTGGCCATGTCAGCGTCGGCGTCTACGTCAGCGAATTCCTGCTAAAGTTATCCGGAAGGACTGAATTGATACAAATACAAAAATTTTAAGATCGAATTGGCACAAAAAAAGGTTTAGAATTGAATTGATGGATTTAAGACTTTTTCGGTAATTTTTCCGAAAGAAAGGTGATGTCTACGTATAGGATCTCTTAAATATGCGAAATCGCAAAGTTCTTTCATCGGACGAGTAAATTGAACGCTACTAGCCAAACGAGACGGATTCAGAGCTAATGCACACTTCAATGCCAGTATATATGGGATTAACCCATTCCTATAGAAAGTCATTAACTGGACCTAAATAATATGAAGCTCAGTACATAGTATTCATTTGATCATGTGAGGGCTCACAAGATCTTACCTTGATCGTGTTGACCTCATTTTCAAGTGAAAGATTTTTCCTTAGTTTGAAAATTAAAAATAGAAGAAATGAATTTGGAAGTGAAGAACAGAAAAATTGCACGTGCCTGGTAAGGGCATCGCGAGTCCTCACCCAGGCCCTCGCAAGCCACAGGGAGGGTGCTGCGGCCCTTGTCCGCCCTTGCTTTGGCAGGCAAGGCCCGCGGCCCTTGGCTAGTGGCTCCGGGGCCCTTTTAGCCAAAACTAAAAAAGAAAAAAAAAAGAAAAAAAACAAAAAATAATTATTATTTGAAAGAAAATATAAAATATCATTAAAAATTGTCAACGATAGGGCTAGTCGTACCACGTAGGACGGCCAGCTTCTACATCAGCGATATCCGGCCAAAATTGACTAGATAAACTCAATTGTCAAAACGTGAAAAATTTTAGGTCTCAATTGGCAAAATTAAAAACCTTAGGGCTAAATTGACAAAAATGAAATAAGTTTAGGACTTTTTTGATAAATTTTTTCACTACCACGTGGAGTGTGGAATCTCACGTCTGTCACATAAAATGTAAATAATAATAGAAATCTTGGCCTAAAAAGATACATTCACCACTTCACCAACACATGATTGAGATCATATGAAACAATGCCAAAAAAGCAGTACATCTTTGTCAATTTCCGTTATTACAAAAAAAAAATGTAAATTTTCAGAAAGAAATAACAATGGGGACGTGGAAAAAAAGGAGAGAAGTGAATAATTAATTGTGTGCATAGTGAGTACGTGGCGCTATGTGTACTGTCAAAAAAGTAATGAACTCTCGAATCTTGTTAATTCAATAATGATAACTCGAGAAATTTGCATCTGACGAGAGACAACTTAGGAAGTACCGACACTTTTCAGGGGCCTACGTGTCATGTCGGACGTGTGTCGTATCGTGTCAGACACTGACACTCTTCGACATGCGACCGACATGTAGTCAGCACTCTAGACACACTAACGATACGCGAGTCTAGTATCCCAACACGTTATTTCGACATGCACGGGATCAATTTCAAGCATTTTCAATAAATTATGGGTGAAAATATAAATCTATCACACACACACACACACACACACTTAAATCATATACCTAGCCATCCCAAAATTAATATACATTCCATATACAAAGTATCCCAACGTGTCGAAATTCTCTCTCTTTTTAGAAATGTCGTGTCGTATCTTGTCGTGTCGTGTCGCTTATCGCATGTTGATATCGGTGCTTCTTAGGAGGCCACTACACGGAAATTGAATTTGCTCGATATGAGAATTTAAAATATACTATTGAGCAAGGTCTAGTTAAATGGTTCTCTTTCTCATTTTTCTTTTATGTGATAAGGGAATTATTGGGAAATGGGAGATGGAGGCATGGATGTATGTCGCGGCATTTTTCGGTTATAATAAAATAATAATGGATTTATAATCTCATTTGCTTTTGCAATAGTGGCATATTCTCTCGGTAAACAGATTTAAGTTTTTGTGTTTATATCATCACAAATGGACTGCAATCGGCCAGAGTCCAAGGCCCACGAATTCACCCCCACCGGCCACTGACGAGGGCGAGCCTCCCTGTAAGAAGAGCGCGAGAGGAGTGACAAAGCGAGTCGGCGAAGATGAGAGGCTACGCACCCGAACTCCCTTACAAGGACGAGCTTCGATAGTTATGGTGGTCGCCAGGAGCTTCAGAGGACAAGGCACATGATAGCGAGGACCATAGGCCAAGGCGGGGGAGGTCAACCTTGCCCAGCGACGGTGAAGCTCGCCCTCGCCAGCCCTATCCCTAGCGACCGGCTGGACGAAGAAAAAGGGAGGGAAGGAAAAAAAAGAAAAAAAAATAATGATAACGTAAAAATAATTCCAAAAAATTAAATTATTATTAAAACTGTCCATATCAGTGACGATGTCCACATCAGTGTTGGCCGGCGTTCACATCAATGCCGGATGACCAAACATGGCTAAAAGGACTAATGTGACACAAATGCAAAAAGTTTAGACCTGAATTGACAAAAAAAAAAGGTTTCAAATTGAATTGATACAATTCCAAGATGTTTAGGATTTTTTGGTAATTTTCTATTTATTATAGAGTAGATAGCTGTAGTTGTATTCTGCATTATGATTTAATATCGTTCCGATGCTATCTGTTTTAATTTAATGCTTAATTAAGCACAAAGAAGGCCCTTTTTGTAGTTAATACATGACCTGCATGACACACAAAATTGAATAAACAAACACGCCACGTATAAAGGATAAGAGGTGGCTTGTTTGTCAATCTCATCCTTGACGAGATAGGAGAAAAAATCAATTGGGATTCTGTTTGTTTCACGAAAAATAAATAGTAAAAAATAATTTTTTTTAAAAATGATCACTTGTTATCGCTTATTAAAATGAAGGATCAAAAATTGTATTCGTACGTTCACGAAAATATATACACATAAATTATTGTCGCTAACGAAAACATTTTCTATATACTAATTATTTCAAACGATATAAGCATTCATAGTTATGAATATTTTTCAAACCATTAATTTCCGCGAAACAAACAGACAGAACCTAAGGAATAAACTATTTTCGCGGATGCCTTTGGAAAGTTTTCATTTGGTCGCCTTGAATTTGTGCTTCTTTTTTAAGGGAGCGATCAACTTTTAGAGTATGCTCTTACTCTTCTGTCACAAAATATACAAGGTAAAATTTCCTGTTTAATACAATGCTATTCATCGAGCGATTTTGCTATACATTGCGTATAGAATATTAATAATAAGAATGTTATTATCCATGTAAACTTGCCCCTAAAGAATTTAATCCGAAATTCGTCGTGGGGAGGTACCTATCAAAGCGTCAACCACTTGTACAATACTGATTGAGAAATCGAATTCAAATCAAGTAGTTAGGTGAACGGGGTTATATCCATGCGAAAAATAAGGAAAACATGCTCTCCCTCCCTTGTCAACAGCCTCAAATGACTGATTTTCATTATTATAATTAATTGAATTGTTTTCTCTAAAGTTAAATGAATGGTTGATGTAATGGTGGCTCAACGAGGCACACTTAATTTGCTTTTCGGTAAATGTGAACCGGTTTAACTTGATTCTACGGCACAATACATGTCTACGTTGGATTATGAAAGTCAGTCTTTTTTATTGTTCTCGTTTAAATGAAGTGTTGAGTAAATAGAGAATGGCAGACTCGCCGATGGGCCGCTGCCGCCCATCTCCAAAGGGGCTAGCGGAGGTTGCCGGTCCTCGCCAGCCCCAAGCAAGGGCCGATGAGCCTCCCCAGGCTCGGGCTCGGGCGCCCAAATCTGGGCAACGACAGCCCTCCTCTGGGGCTAGCGACCATCGCCCGCCCTAAGCGGGGCCTCACTATCCCCAGATGAGGGCACGAGATTTGGGCGACGCCGGCGCTCGCCCGGGCCGAGCGAGTGTCGTCAACGAGGCCTTGCCCAAGCTTGGCAAGGGTCGTTGGAGATAGGCAACAACGCCCCACCGGAGATCCTACCATTTTCTTTCTTTTTCGAAAAAATATTAAGACTGAATTGGCACAAATGCAAAAGGTTTAGGATTGAATTGGCACAAACAAAGATATATGGTTGAATTGGCACAATTGCAATAGGCGTTTTTGATAATTTTTTCGAAACAAAGGTGATGACGTACAGGATCTCTTAAATATGCAAAATCGCAAAGTTCTTTCATCGGACTTAGTAAATTGAACTCTACTAGCCAAAACAAGAATCAGAGCTAATCCACACTTCACAGCCAATATATATGGGATTAATCTATTCCTAAAGAAAGTCATTAGCTGGACCTAACTATTACGAAGCTCAGTAAATATTATCCGTTGGACCATGTGAGGGCTCTCGAGATCTTATGTAGATCGTGTTGACCTCATTTTCAAGTCAAAGATGTTTCCTTAGTTTGAAAATCAAAAAAGAGGAAATGAATATGAAAGCGAAGGACAGAAACATTTCACGTGCCTCAAAGGGGGTCGCGAATCCTCACGTAAGCCCTCGTGAGCCACACGAGCCACCGTGAGGGTGTCCCCGCCCTTGTCCTCCCTGGCCTGCAAGCCCTTGCCAAATTTGGCGAGAGCCGCGGACCTCGGCCCGTGGCGGTGGCTCCGCGGCCCTTTGAGCCAAAATCAAAAAAGAAAAAGAAAAAGAAGATAAGAAAAGAACTCTCGAATCTTCTTAAACTCGAGAAATTTGAATTTGACGTTCGTTTGTTGTGGGTCGCGCCTCACCGCAGGCACTGAATGAATGATACAGATGATAGGGCAGGGCTAAGGCAGTAATCTCGACTGGAATTCGGATGAACTTTGATAAATAAAAGAAGAATTGGTAGCTACTATGAAAGTCCATCCTAATAGTTGCCAAGCCAACCAGCTAAAAAAAAAATCATAACTTCCTCACTCGGTTCCTAATCTATGGATTACTCTTTGATTCACATTTCATTTCATTCCTAATGGTTTTAACCGGTTCAGGACATCGATGCTATAGAGACCAAAGCTAGGTCTAGTTAAATGGTTCTCTTTCTTATTTTTCTTTTCTGTGATAAGGGAATTATTGGGTATTGGGAGATGTTGACACGGGTGTATTTCGCGGCTTTTTTCTGGTTATAATGAAAAAAATAATGGATTTACGATCTCATTTTATAAAATCCCTGTTATAGTGTTTGTTCTTGCAATAGTGACATGTTCTATCGGGTAAACAGATTTAACTTTTTGTGTTTATATCATCACAAATGGACGGGTACGGTGTTCACACGTGTTTGATTTTTTTTAACTTGTCTACCTTAAAAAAATCAAATCCAAAAGAAAAAAGCAAAAAAGAAAAAAGAAGAAGAAAAAGCAGGAAAGCCTATGAGATTCGGGTTGCTTCTGGTGCTTCTATCACGGGGGAAATTTATTAAAAAAATTTAAAATTTATTGTAATTGTGCCAATTAAATTTTAAAATTTTTATTTATTTATCAATTTTGTCCTTCCGGACAACCTTTTTCGGCCGATACTGACGTGGTAATTTTTAATAATATTTAATATTTTATTGAATTATTTTAAATTACTTTTTCTTTTTCTTTTTTCCCTTCTTTTTTTGGTTTTCCCTCCCTTCTACTTCCTCCAGTCGGTCCCCTATCACTCACCGAATGGGACCGACTAGAGACGAAGGCTGGCGAGGTCGCCCCTGCCGGCCACTAGGGAGGACGAGCCTCGCCGTCGCTAGGTGAGGTTGCCCCTCGCCCAACCATGGGCGACAGAAGAGTGCGAGAGGAGTGGCGAAGCGAGTCGACGAAGACGAGAGGCTGTGCACCTGAACTCTCTTTAAAGGACAAGCTTCGATAGCTATGGTGGTCGCGAGAGCTTCATATGAGAAGGCGCTCGATAGCGAGGACCGTAGGCCATGGCTGGCAAGGTCGAGCCTCGCCATCGCTGGCGAGGTCGTTCCTCGCCATGGCTGGGCGAGGTTGACCTCGTCAGCCCTCGCCTTTGGCTGGTCGGATCGGCCGGAGGAAGAAGAAGGGAGGGAAGAAATAAAAGAAAGAAAAGAAAAAAAGGAATAAAAAATAAAAATAAAATATTATTAAAAACTGTCTGTGTCTCTCACATTAGTACCCGCCGGCCAAACTTGATCGGAAGGACTGAAGTGGCGCAAATGCAAAATTTTTAGGATTAAATTGGCAAAATAAAGGTTTAGGACTGAATTGGTACAATTGCAATATGTTTAAGAATTTTTGGTAATTTTTCTTGTATTATAGAGTAGGTAGCCGTAGTTGTATTCTGCATTATGATTTAATATCGTTTAAATGCTTACTCTGTTTAAATTTAATGCTTAACTAAGCACAAAGAAGACCCTTTTTGTAGTTAATACGTGACCTGCATGACACACCAAATTGAATAAACAAACACGCCACGTATGAAGGAGAAGAGGTCTTGTATGTCAATCTCATCCTCGACGAGATAGAAAAAAAAAATGAATAAGCGCTCCATTAGTTTAGCGTAAAATGAATTGTTTGAAAAATGTTATTTTAAGAATCATCATTTGTATCGCCTATAAAATGAATGAACGAAAAATATATTTGTCGTTCACGAAAATATTTGGACAAAAATTGATATCTACAACTTAATTGATATGGATCGACATACATATTCATTAATAGAATAGATCATGATACATCCTTACTCATCTAGGTATCATTCCGTTGAAAATTGATTTTACGGTATAGACACTTATGACCACAGCGTCCTGTATGGTAAGGAAAATCATACGAAAAGAAAAAGCGAGGTACGAAATAACCATATTGGATGAAAGGGGGGCGTTAGAGGTACCATGATACGGAAAGTGAGGAAAGCCAGCCGGAGAAAGCGTTTTTTCTTTGTTCACTCAATCCGAACTGAGGACGGGTTTTTGGAGTTAGCTCACCCTCGCGGGATCATGACTCTTTGTCATAGCCATTGTAGCACGTGTGGCTTTGACAGGGCATTTAGTACATGTCGCTATTCCTGGATCCAAGGGGAATACGGTCGATGAAAACCTTTCATATATACTAATAAATATAAGTGAGATAAGCGATCATTCTTAAATTTTTTTTTCAAATCATTCATTTTTCACGAGAACCGAAGAAATAAAACATTTTCGAGGATGCCTACGAAAAACTTTCATTCAGTCACCTTGAATTTGTGCTTCTTTTTTAAGGGGGGCGATCAACTTTTAGAGTACACGCCTACTCTTCTATCACAAAATATGCAAAGTAAAATTTGCTATTTAATACAACGCCATTCATCGAATGGTTTTGCTATACATTGTGTACTTAATGAATGGTACCAAATATCAAAGTTAATTTGAGCTAATAATAAGAATGTTATTATTCATATAAACTCACTCCTAAAGTATTTAAACGAAATTGGTCGTTGAACTCATAAACTTCTAGGATTTTTTTGGGTTTATTGAGACGAAAATGTGATATTATAACAATACCGGTTGAGAAATCGAATTCAGATCAAGTAGTTAGGCGAACGGGGTTACATCCATGCGAAAAATAAGGAAAACATGCTCTCACTCCCTTTTCAACAACCCCGAATGACTGATTTTTTTAATAAATAATTGAATTTTTTCTCTAAAATTAGATGAATGGTTGATGTAATGGTGGCTCAACGAGGCAAGCTTAATTTGCTTTTCGGTATATGTGAACCCGATTAATGTGATCCTACGGCTCAATACACATCCACGTCCGATTATGAAATTCAGTCTTTCTATAGTAAGTTCTCGGCAATATAAAAAGAAGTTGTATGTAAACGAATAGCAGACACAAAACCTTCCCCCATGAAAAATTAAGATGATGTATCTTATCCTTCCCCCATGATTTTAGAAATAACCGTTTAGCTCCAAAGGCTATATGTTTTTTTATATTGCAGAGAAAAATCACCCGCCCCCCACCCTCTTTATGCCAGATAATCTCATTCGAACCAGCAAACCCATAATTTGAAGCATGTTATCAGCAAGTAGGATAAAAATTTCACCAAAAGAAACAAAATTAAGGAGCCCTTTGCAATGAGAAGATCAACATGGAGCATACGAAGTAGATTCATGATGGTCGGTGCAATCACCAAACTGCTGCTATCCACGCAGGATCATTCACAAGAGCAGAGGAGGTACCATCATCGACCAAAAATGACATGGAATCTAGGCAAAAGATGAATTCCACTGAACCTACATGCGTGCAGTCTGTTTGTTAAGCTAGCTATCCATGCAAACAAATAGAGAATCAAACATAATAGAACTAAAAGATCGAGAAAGCTTTACGGCACCATCCTACCTGCGGAAATATGTCTCTAAGATGAATTAACGAGTGAACAGAAAAAGGTCGAATGCACTTCTTATGGAATTTCTATGCAGGAGGAGAGCAATTGGTACAAAATTGGCAGACTATCCCCAGCATCTGAAACACAACAAAACAAACATCAGAATAAAAACATAGGAAAATAGCAGAAAGTTCTCAGCGCTTCACCTTAACCCACTGCTTCACCAAAGGCGGAGGACCTGGCACAGGAACTCGAGAATGAAGGACTGCGGCACAGAGCTCCCTTCTCCGTCGCCTTCAGACTCGGTCTCTCTCTCCCCTCGAGACTCGCTCTCCCTCTCTCTCTCTCTCTCTCTCTTTCTCTCTCTCTCTCTCTCTCTCCCCCCTCGAGACTCGCGCCAGTTCTTCAGAATCGCTCTCCCCCTCTCTCTCCTTCGGACCTCCCGCTCTCTCTCTCCCCCTGTGGACTCGCGCAACTTCCTCTCTCTCTCGCGCCTTAGAGCTCCCACTTCCCCCTCGAGACTCGCTCTGCCTCTCTCTCTCTCTGTCTCTCTCTCGCCTCCCGCTTCGCCCTCGAGAATCGCTCTCCCCCCTCTCTCTCTCTCTACCTTCAGAATCGCTCCCCTCTCTCTCTCACTCGCCTTCAGACTCGCGATTGCGAGTACCTTCAGAATCGCTCCACCCCTCTCTCTCTCTCTCTCTCTCTCCCCTTCAGAGTCGCTGCCCCCCTCTCTCTCTCTATAGACTCGACCCCTATATAAACTCTCTCATCTGCCTCTCGTGTCTCACTTCATATCTCTCTCCGTCTCAATATCATTTTTTGTGACTGCAAAGCAATGGCAAGACAAGACTCCAGGTACCTTCTTGCCGATAGTGAACAGGATTTATCCGAGAGTGAACCGGAGTTAGTCTCGGACAGCGAAGAGGAGGAGGTAGGCCCGGACACTGCAGATTTAGAGGTATTATTTTTACTTTTAAGATTATGTTTAATTGTGTATCTTACATTTTGATATGTTACTGTTATAATGAATTTCTAACGGTGGTATATTGATTGCAGCTTAGAAGAGGTGAACAAGAAAGAGTATCGAACACTGCACATGGAGAGGTATTACTTTTACTTTTAAGATTATGTTTAATTGTGTATCTTACATATTTTGATATGAGTCATGTTAGGAAGACGGTATTGTTACAATAAATTTCTAATGATGGCATATTTGACCACAAGTTTCAGCTTAGAGGAGATGAACAGGACATAGCTTCAGACACTACCGAGGGAGAGGTATTATTTTTATTTTAAAATTATATTTAATTGTGTATCTTACATATTTGGTTTAGATATTATATTCGTTGCCGTTTTTATTTATTTATTTATGGAAATTCGTTGCAGATTAGCTATTGATTTTTTTTTTTTGTTTTCAATTAACTATTGACTTACTTTGCAGGTTGTTGATTCTAATGTTAACCAACCGGAGTCGGACGCAAACTCCGGCCCTTCGGACCCTCCAGGGAATCCGAGCTCAAACGGTTATGTTTTAAGATGCACTCTGCTGGCCTGCATCACCTCGGCTCTACTTGGTTGGGGTCAGATTCTTTCTCTCTCTTTCTCTCTATCATGGAGTGATAAGTCAAATTTTTAATGTGTGTTTTGTTCTTTTTTGAAATTTGGGCAGAAGCTGGAGTTTCAAGTGAAACGATGTCCACCATAAGAAAGGAACAACGGACATCTGATGAGCATGTTGAGCTCGCGGCGTTTGTCCTCCACATGATTGCACTCGTTGGATCGATTATGACGGGTCTAATATCTGATTATATCGGCCGACGATACACAATTATCTTGGTAGGTGCCTTATTCGCCTTCGCGCCCCTCCTTATGGCCTTGGCTTCGAACAACCTTTTCGTCATGTTGGGCCGGATGTTCTCTCAAATCGGGATCGGTTACACCCTCACGCTCGCTCCGGTCTACGCGGGTGAGATGTCCCCTGCCAGTTTTCGTGGCTTCTTCGCCTCTCTCCCTCAGGTAAATTAATCATTTTCTCTTCTCTCTCTCCTTTTTTTTTTTTGGGTTAATTTTGCAGCATCATTTCCAAATTTTATATGCTATCAAAATTCTGCCTTTATGCATGCTAACCCTGTATTTTGTATATGTTTTGGTGGTTTAGGTGTTCATCAACGCTGGCATCCTTCTCGGTTGTATCTGCAATTATTTTATCTACAAGAGCAAATTCAAAGGGTGGCCTGTTATGCTGTGCGAGGGAGCAAGCACCTCGCTCTTCCTTGCCATCGCCATCCTTGCCATGCCAGAATCACCACAGTGGCTCGTCCTGCAAGGACGCACACACGATGCGCACCTCGTCCTCGCCCGGACTTCCAAGTCCAATGAGGAAGCCGAGCTCCAGCTTATTAAAATCAGGGAGGCTGCTGGGAATGGGAAGTTACAGGATCTCCTCTGCCCGACCACCCCGTCCGCCAAACATATCCTCATATGCGCCATAGGTATACAATTCTTCCGCCAAGCTTGTGGAATTGATACTTTGCTACTGTACAGCCCTCAGATTTTCAAGAAGGCTGGCATCGCATTATCAGAAGATAAGTTGCTCTTGACGGTTGGAGTGGAGTTCGTAAAGGTTATATTCACGCTCATCGCCACTTTGCTTATTGACAAGTTGGGGCGACGGCCGTTGCTATTGAGCAGCATTGCGGGGATGATCTTCTCGCTCTTCACCCTTGGAATGAGCCTCACGGAGATTGACCAAAGTGACAACAACGACAGTGACAACAAGGACAGGTGGGGGAGCATATGTATTGTGTCATTATTCGTCTGTGTGGCCTGCTTCTCCGTCGGAGTGGGCCCTGTCACGTCAGTTTATACAGCGGAGATATTCCCGCTTAAGTTGCGTGCGCGGGGATGCGCAATCGCATTCGCGGCGAATCAAGTGGCAAGTGCACTGATGGTATTTGCATTCTCATGGCTTTACAAGACGTTAACCCTCAGCGGGGCTGTCAACTTCTTCGCAGTAGTCGCGTGTGTCGCTTGGGTGGTCTTCTTCCTGATAATCCCGGAGACAAAAGGGCGGACGCTGGAGGAGATGGGCCAATTTTTTGGTCAACTCATCAGGTGGGATGCCGTGGCGAGAGAAATAGACATGCAAAGGTCCACGGTGAGGCAGACACAGATGCAAACAATGGGGCGATCCGATCGAGGCCACGGCAATTAGGGGAATTATATATGTATTTGTTAGGTAATTTCTGCTTAAAATAAATTATGTGCGTGAGTGATTATAGATTGTGATGAATGAGCGATGGTGAGGTCGTATAGAGTTAGGAAGAGACACATCATGTATATCTCTTTTTCTTATCCTCACTCGACCGAATGTTTAATTGAGATTTGAATTACTCATCCCGCTCCATTCGACTGAATATATGGCATGGTGATAGCACACGGGTTAATTGATGAAACCAAACTAAAAAGGAAAATGATATTTGCTCACCCCGAAGTCAAACGAAGACCAGGAAAATCAGGAAAGTCATAAAAGTAAATAGAAAGCAAATAATTAGTATCGGAAAACCATAAGAAAGAGAGAAAAAAAAAAAAGAACGAACGAAAAAGGTTAAGGAATTCGATACAACCTTCCTGCGTGAGGCCGGCGCCAAGGCACGTGGCGACAAACGGTTCCGTCCTCAGCCTCCCGCATTCCCGGAAATGCCCTCGACGCCCGCCTTAAATCACGACCAACCCGGGCTCCGTGTGAGACACGTGTTTCGTCCTCTAGCGACAAGCGCGACGACGGCGCGTTTTTCCTAACTTGTAAAGCTTATCCAAGTTAGGAAATTTACCGTTTCGAGCCTTGCATATAATCGATGCTTCGATCTTTAGGCATTAAGATCGGGTTATGAATTGCATTTGCTTCCTATTTTGGATTGAGTGGAATAATATGATTTTGTGGTTTGGTTATTTTGACTTGAATGTAATATTTGATTGCCTCGTCTAGTTATATTACATGTTATCATTTTAGTTTTCCTTACAAAAAATGTACGACAATTGCGTGGCATGTTAAGATAGATTAGTTTCTTAGATTAATATCGCATATCTAGGTGTCAGGAAGTCAATTAGGAAATTTTCTATTTTTTGTTATATTTAAATTGTTTCTTTATTTGAATTAGGTAACCTTAATTTTAGATAGCTGCATTTAACTTCAGAAAGAATATCACAAAAAATAGCATAAATATGTCATTTAGAATAAGTTGCATCATTGTAATGTCATCATGCCATTGCCATATTCCTGTTGTTGCCACATCATCATTATCATGTCATCATCTACACCACGCCATCAACTCCATGTTATTTGGTGATTGTGTATTTAGGTTGATATAATCTAAGTTGCATATATTAATTTTACTTGTCATTAGATTAGCATCGAATATAGACATTATTTAGAATTAAGATTGCATCGAATAGACATTATTTAGAATTAAGATTGCATCGAATAGACATTATTTAGAATTAAGATTTGCATCTCATGCATTGCATATCATTTTGTTTCCATAAATAAGAAAAATCCAAAAAAAGAATTAATTAAGCGTTTAGAAATAACGATTGGGTTAGATATGCATTCTTATGTTAGGTCCATCGTGTGACGGTAACATGTGAAAAATGTATAGTTTCAAAATTCATGTGGAAAATTTGTGTGATACACATACTTTCTTTTCTATAATTTATTTTTTTAAGGGCGTGTTTGTTTCACGGAAAATTAAAGATTTGAAAAATATTTTTCAAAAAATGAACATTTGTATCACTCATAAAAATGAATGAATACAAAATATTTTTATCACCATGAAAACAGTTAGGCATAAAGTGTTATCGATAATGAAAATATTTTCTGTTGACTAATTTTTATAAAAGATACAAGTGTTTATTTTTTGGAAAATATTTTTCAAATATTTAATTTTTCGTGAAACAAACGCGGCCTAGGTAGTGGTTGGTGTTGTAACAGAGGAGATTTAAGTGAGTGGTGGCCTGGGAATGCGTGTCGGGAAAATTCTGTGCATGTCTCGGGGAGCTGCTCGATTAGGGTTTGTAGCTGTCTGTTTTCGATTCGCTGTTGTCGGAAGGCTATGGGGTGCTTAATTACGAATTTTAAATTTCGCTGCACAAAAATTAAGAGAGAGAAGAAAAAAAAATGGGCCCTCATTTTCTTGTTGGTTATCTTGTCGTTTTGCAGGATGGATGGTGTCGTTAAGTTATGCGTCATCTATCTATAGCTTCCCTCGCGGGAGTGAAGATAATCGGTGCATGCAGAGATCCCCATCATTTTACTTCTTTTTAAGTACTCCATCGAGACTCTGTTCCTGAAATCTGAGACTTTTTTTTGTGTGTGAAGCAATCTTCATTTTCTAAGCAGAAATTTCCAGATACGGCTATTTTCTTTTGCTTTTCATTGTGATTTTTATGTATCATTACTGCAAAAATATGTTTTCTTAAAAAGAACACATTGTTATGTTCTTGAAAAGAATCAGTGTCACGCCCCGACTCTCAGGTACGCGACCATCCCTTCCGAAAGTCAGGTCAAAGGATGATGTCCCAGGCAGATCATCGACCCATTTCTTTTTATCTTATAATTAAGCACATGCGAAAGCAATCACAACCCCATATAACATACAACATGGATAGACAAATAGGAAATACAATAAACTACCTTTTATTTACAACCTGATTAGTTCGCAGGAAAAACATATAATACACAAGTCCTTCTTGGACCGATCCTCTTAGACCCACAAAAAGATATCGGGTCGGGTCGGGGCGCACTATAACCGATACACTACTCTTACACTACCGACTATATACAAGGCGGCCTCCAAAAACTCCTCCACAACTCCTTCGCACCTCCGGGCTAACGACACTGGGTCAACCTGGCGCACTGCCAATACGAAGACCTGAAAGACGATCAGCCAAAGCGCATGAGATATGAATCTTAGCGGGTCAACGCCTAAGTCCAATTAGGACGTTGATTCACGCAAGCAGCCTAACAATTCTATCGGACTAAACCCAGCATCAGAAAGACAACCACATGCAACGTACCTCGTCTTGAGCCATACGACAGATATATCATGCCAATAAATAAACAACAATCATCCACTCAACCAGAACACTCAGCCAAAGATCATGCACAATGCAACAAGTGCGTTCCGGTCATCACGGCCAAGAGATACCCCACTCTCGCCATAGTACAGACTCGCTGCTAGTACTCTTCCGGATTAACCGGGCGTCGTCCCACAACGTTTACGGTGACGGCATCCAATAGCCCCCTCAAGACCCCTAAGGTGAGCATACCAGGAATCATTCCAGGAGGGACTACGGACCAACACAAGTTGCGACCGGCATCTAATCAACCGTGGTAATCTGGACAGTACGTCGCCGGCACGGACTGATAGGCAACCAATAAGCCATGGAATCCCGGATGGTACGTCGTCGGCATACAGACTTATTAGGCGGCGACCCATGCCAACAAGGGTATCGCCCGTGCCCCCAGTTACGTTAGGGTGACACAATTAAAACTATGCGTGACCTCGCATTTTCCACCGACTCTCAAGCCAAATCTCATTTTGATGCAATCACACTCACATCATGCTCAAACCTAGCCCACGGCCATTTTCATGCTCAAAATCACAATTGGTCACGCGAATATTCAAATTCGATTTAACATGGCATATCGACACTAGTGTGATCATTCAACATTTAAGCGCAATCAACACTCAGTCCGATCCACGATCAGACACCACAATTTATAGGGCACCATACAACAGACAATTAACCATGGTATGTATTTCACCTAACCACGATTAATCCAATTAACCACAGCAGTTAATTATTCTACCACAGTAACTATTCACTAACCATAGTAACTATTTAATCTAACCACAGTTAACTATCTAACCACGGTAACTATCTATTAACTGTGGTAACTAACTAATTAACCTATTAAGTGCAATTAACGGCCTAATCAGGGATTATGGGTTAACTCACTAATTAACTGGCGGCGACCGGCGGCGAGCGACGACAACAAAATTTTCCGGCGACGATCCCACGGACTTGTCTCGTCGATCTGGACGCAACCACGGTGTCGGATTTCGAAGGCGACACCTGGATGACGACGAACGGAGGCTGGACAACAGCTGACTTCGCGGCCAAACGACGACGACGGAGACGGCGAGCGGGCGGCAAGCTCGGCGGGGCGGCGCGGCAGCACCAGCTGCACGGCAGGGGCTTCGGCGGCTCTGTTGGATGACGGTAAAATAGGGGCTGGACAAGGGCGGCAGCAGTGGCGGCTGGGGCTGGCGAGCGGCTGAGGCGGCCGGGGCATGGCAGGGCGCGGTGGACGGCGGTGGCGAGAGCGACGGGCGGCGATGGTGCGGCGGACGGCGACGAAGATGAGATGATGAAGATGATGAAATGAAGAAGATGAAGTTGGCGTGAATTGGAGGGGGAAAGGGGGCTGCCGTGCAAGAGGGAAGAGAGAGAGAGGAGAGAGAAAATTTGGTCTTCAAGGGAAAAAGGGTATTTCCAAGGTCAAAGGGCATTTTGGTAATTTCTCATGATAAAAAAGGTGGATTTGACTTGGTATTAATGAGGTGGGGCCCACGGTCATTCAGTATTAATTGTTTCTGGCGTAAATGAATAATATCTGAGGGTATTTCGGTAATCTGACGATTTAGGACTGGTTCAGAATATTTGGTTCAGGGTCGAGTGCGGGCGCGAAGGAATACGGCGAGAATTATCTACGGCGCGACTAAACTAATCGAACTACAACTAACTACGCTTCAATCGACAACCAACGTCCTTCAGATTGAACGATTCCGCGTCCGATAAATGTCACTAAATTCCAACAGTCCAATATTATTCATTTAATAGGCCTTGAAATTTCGGGACGTCACAATCAGTTAGAAGCAATAATATGGCACCAGAGATTTTCTGTAGTATGTACCGTCTGCAATGTTTTGTTTCTGATACTTTTGCATTCAAGGCGAATTTCATTAAGTCGAAGATATTCTCTAGTACCTACATTGTCTGCTTGGTTCCCCCTCCCCCAACCCAACCCAAGCACACACGTAGATTGCCATGGAAACTGTAGCTAACACAATTAGGAAAATTCTACTTCTAAAAGAAAGCCTGCCCAACATGTCATTGGCCCAATATTTTAAAGCAAGGCATTGCCCTTTATATAGAACACAGATGCCCATGCGTGCATTATATACTTAACGAGCATCCACATATATATAAATTATATTTATACACACTTATGTACATATGAGATAGAGACAGAGACAGAGAGGTACTTTTGCAAAAACTTCAATGGAAGCCAAGACAAGGACCTTGTTTTACCAATAATTCAAGGACAATGTTCAAGAGGGGCCAAGGGCACTTCTAAAGCCTTATTAAATGAGGGAACAAGTGCTTTGCATGAACGTTATCTTGTTCAATACAATTATTTGTGATTTTCTGTAAAAAAAAAAAAAAAGAGGTTTTTTTTTTTTTTTAGGATTCCGAGACTCCATTTGTTTCGCGAAAAATGTGACATTTTTGGATTATATTTTTCTGGTGTTTTGCCAAGACTTGAAAATAAAATAAAAAATATTTTCCTTCGTTTGGTAAGGAAAAATCTCGTTTGATATTTCCTAAAGAGATCTGGCCGAGGGCAGCTAGATTTGCGCGAGGTTCACCGGGCCCTCGCTTGTGGTTGGTGAGGATAGCTGGCCTTTTCCTGTGATGGTGGCGGCGAAGGCAAGGTTTTTTGTGTGCTCTTTTTAAGAAAAAGAAAGAATTAGCTTTTTTAATCTAATTTAATTAAGATCTTGGTTTAAAAAAATTAGGATTTGTACCAAAATGACATCCTTTTAGTCTTATATTTCATTTTTTTTAGTAAAGTCGATGCCTCATAGAAGATAGTAAATAGTAATAAAAAAACCACGTAGGATAGAGAAATTAATAAAGTTAAATTACTTCAGCATTTTCTATTAGCCAAGTTGGACGCAGCTAGTGAAATGACTTGATTGATTAATTTGATAAGATTTAGGATTTGATTGCACTTTTATGATAAATTTTGAAGCTTCCAGTGCACTTATTTCTCAAAAATAATCTTTAGAGAGTATTATAGAAATACGAAAAAAGGAAGAGAAAACGGGAAGGGAATGATATAGTAGAGATTTTTAGCAAAATAGAAGTAGGAAAAGAGAAAAGAAGCGGAAAGAAGGGAGGGAGTGACATGTGTCCTTCCAAAACCTCCCTTTCCGGTATAATATAAGGAGTATTGATATAAGATGTGGGGCTAACTATTTAGAGTCAATTTACATAATATGTATGCCTTAGGGGTAAGTACCTGGTCCGATTCAACCCGAACGCTAAACCGAACCGGCATGAGCCGATCGGTTCAAGACTGGTCTAGGGAGAATCGGTTCGGTTCTCGGTTTCACGAACCTGGAACAATCCTAGAAATGGTTCGCTTCTCAAAACCAAACTAACCGTACCGGTTTTGAATTTTCTTTTAGGAAAAACAAAAGACTTTTGCAGCAAAATGGTAGTCGAACCTTTGTCTTCAAGATAAACAAACAACATAATCACTAAACCAACATATAGTATTTGTAATCAAATACTGCAAATTTTGTATTTTATTATAAGAATTTGATTTTTTTACACAAATAAAAAAATTTAGGTTGGTTCCCGATTTCAAAAATTTGAAACCAAGAATAACATGGTCGATTCCTAGTTCTAGGCTGAGAATCTATATACCGGGAACCAATCACCCTCAATATGCTCTTCACAATTCTTCTTTCCAGAAATTAATAAAACCTATTAAATGTTGAAAACGTCACTCTTACATTATGTATAAAAGATTATAGCACCGTAAAAAAAAAAAAAACATGCTTCGTATATCTCCCATTACATTCAATTCACTATTTCCTAAGGAGAACCAACACTAGAGAAAAAGATATCAAAAGTGCCATAGCTTCCGTAGAGTGCCATAATATTTTTCAATCACTTAAGTGATAAAACTTTTTTAAATCACTTGAGTGCCACAGTAGTTAAAATTCATTCACTTGAGTGCCATCGGCGAAATCCCTTGCCTGAAAATTCGACTTTTCAATGATATATCATATATTCGTCAACATGGCTTACCAGAGAAATCCAATCAGCAAAAACCATTAGAAACGGCCTCGTTGGCCCTTCGTTCTTGCCCCAAATTAACAAATTGGGTAAAAGAGGGCGAAGAAGTAAAAATTAATCCTAATCCATTGAAATTACTAGTGGAATTGCAGGTGATTACTTGCGGGTGATTGACCATTAGCCCCGGAAGAAGCTAAGTCTATGTCGTTGGAGTCCATCTTTGAAAATGAGTCTAGACTAGAGCACAGAAAGAAGTGAAGCTCGTCTTTCCATCCTTGATGATGTGCTTCCTCCTCTTCTTATTTGCAGAAGTCTCAATGATTGGAGCTACGGCATTGGCATTTGATAGATCATGTTAGGATTGATTTTGCTGGAGAATGATACTCATTTATCATTGATTTGGTATTACGATTCTCATGGATGGTATGCTCAACGTATGACATGAATATTCCATCTCGTGACTTGCTGATCACTTCGATTCGAGTTGAGTGCTCTATGTGGACAGAATCGCGTGCTCGAATCGTTGTTTGTATGCTCTGTGCTCCGTATGTGTACATGAACAGAATTCACTGTAGCCGCTCTCTGGTGTAAAGTCCTGGAATTGTCAGCACTGAGAATCGGAACTGGAAAAGGGGGAAACAAACGCAATCAGAGTATTTCAACGGAAAAAGAAAGGAAAAAACGGAGCTCTTGTGGGGGCGGCCCGGAGACATCAAAGGGAGGTGGCAGCAATGATTCTCAGTGATCTGAGGACCCGGGCCCGGCATACTGGGCACGGGCACCGGTGTCCCGGGTGCAGTGGTCGGGGTCTTGGGCATGACCTAGATGGAACCAGGTGAGAGAGAGAGTGTGTAGCGTGAGAGAGTCAGAGCAGCTAATCCACATTGGATTTATTTTATTAAAAAAAAAAACATGTTGGACATAAATCTTTAAAAAAAAAGCCACGTAAAATGAATTATGATAGTCAACTAAGCACCATACGAAAATTATCGTCCATGTGGTGTTTTTCTCTTTAATATTGCAACAAGAGGTAAAATACTGATCTAACAAAAAAAAGTCATAGTTCCTTGTTACTACTCTGATCACCTCATACAATGACCAATAGCCATTTAATACATTGTACATTCAAAGAAATAAAAGGGAAAGCCTGGGTTAGCACATGATCTCCAGTCTACTTTCGAATCACAACGAACAAGATGAACAAGAAGCAAAAAGGTTACAGAGAAAGACTACGTGAAGTTGCAAAAAGACCGTAATCTTTGTTCAATGGCATAGTCTTGCCACCCTAATATAGACCACCATGGTTGTTTGGACAACCACAATGGATCTTAGATTTATAGCGTTTTTCTCGCTAAAGGAAGTTTCAACAAGGATGAATATGAAACTATCCTCACTCTATCTAGAGAAGGCTATATAAAATATGTCTCGAGTTTGAGTCCTATTGAACAAAAATCTAATCCGAACAAAATATTTCCTGATGGTGAAATTAAAGAAAAGAAAAGGAGCATGCAATTTATTTTGTAGCTTTTGGAGTAGGTCAATAAAATCAAAGGAAGTCCAATTTAGACTTGGGTTGACCGAATTTGGACTCTGCATTGGATAAGGTTTGTTTTGAATCGCACGGAAATCTATCCTCGGTGAAATCAATGTGATATTTCTTGTGTTAGTCTATGTTGAAAAAGTAAATTGCCGTTGACACCTAAATTTTGGCGATACAGTTAGTCAATTATTGCATAGAAAAAAATAGGGATCAACATCGACCCTTAAAAAACATGGATTAGCTTGCATGTAAATATTAGGAGCATTTTGCATTTGTAGTTAAGTTCATAAATTGCATTTTAATTTAGACCGGCGATGGATGGACTAATTGAAAAGGTTCTAAACTTAATTTACTAATTGGACTTGCAAAAAATTTAAATTTTTTACGAAAAAGAAAGTACATATTTTCATTAAAATCGAATCCACTTAACATGGTCACTTTTAGCATATGTTGCGGAAAATGCCAAGAGATACACGAATTCAAGTGCAAAATAGCGAAGGATGAAAGCAAAATCAAAACGCATGAGACACAATATACATGAAAAACCCAAAACAGGAAAAACCACGGGAAAAGAGAGGGGTTTCATTATCTTCAAGAACAAGTACAATCGTACAATCAAAAATCTAACAAGAAGAAATGAAGAACAAAGAAAAGGGGCACAATGTGGAGGCAAGCGTTACATGTAATATGCAACCCTTTTATAGCCCGCTGTAAAAAACCCTAAAACAAAAGTGCGTAGTCCAAAATACCCTTATCACTAATTTGAAAGTCAAAACTCAACAATGTAATATAGTAGATTAGATTAGATTTGGAAATTAAGTGAAAACAAACCATAAAAAGAAGAAATAATAAGTAAATAATTGAAAAGGGCAAAAACATTGCTGAGAAAGGCCCGAGAACAAAAAAAAATGCTTAGAAATGCAGCTGAACGACAGATTTTGGGGCCCTAAAAGATAAGAGTTGGTCATACGGAAGGAGGAGGAGGAGGAGGAGGATAAACACTATCCACCGCTTCAAATGCAAAAAAATAGGGCATCAAATAGAGGTTTCTTTACTAGCCTATTACTTTGGCAAATACTTCAAGTTTTTAGGACTGTTCGAGTTATTGCCCAAGAAATAGTTTGTTAATTTGCATGTCTTTCTTCTTTACCAAGTCAAAACCTTTGGAATCTCATCATCAAAACAAAGCGCTTTGTAAAGATGGTTGGAATAAATCTTCTTTATCCAATCAATATTATGGAGATTGCATTTGCCAGTGTACCCATCCTAGGCGTAGTTGAGTGATGCATGCATAAGTGGTGAATATTAAGGGTGCGTTTGTTTGAGTGAAAGTGTTCTTCGGAAATTAGATTTCTAGACATTCACTCTATTGGTTCGTCGAAAATGACTGATCAATCGAAAAAACTTGCCGGTCAACGAAAATATTCATACATAAAATGAAAAAAATGAATCCCTAAATCTAAAGAGGTGAATGCAATTTCTGAAATTGTTCATCTCGAATTTTTATTTTATTTTATTTTATGTTTTTATTTTATTTTTTTATATTTCTTTTGTCTTTGTCCTTCTTCCTTTGTCGGTCGTCAAGCCTCTGCAATGGCCGACTACCGGCCACACGAGATCGAGCCTCGCCATATGCGGGGAACTGGATCTCGCCCCTAGGGAGCTTGAGCCTCGTGAGAATCTTATTCAATTAAAATTTTAAAATCAGAATTTTATGTAGCGATGTCACCTAATTCCAAATCTACTACTTAAAAATCTAGAATTAGAATGATTGAGAGAAATCAAATTACATAAATTGATTGGGAGTCTGAGATAACCCCAGAAAGATTGGGGCAAAATGCATCGATTCATCGCGAAAAATGTCTTTTTTCCACCTAAGGATGATGCTTTTGGGAAAAAAGATCCTTTTTGCACTCTTCGTAGCATTACGTGATTACATGATTTGGTTGCGATACTTTAACGGACATGCGTATGAATTGGGGGCTAGTCTTTCAGAAGAACGTGTCTACTTAGACCAATTGTCGATCGCCAAAGCCATGAGAAAAAGAAAACAATCATTATTTCCCAAATGAAATTTAGTTGGAAATAAGCATTAAGAATTATGTGAAAACTTACGCTCTAAATAAAAGAATTTCTTTTCACTTAGAAACTTCTTAAGTGTTGACCAATCAACTACTATGAAAAGAGGCTCCGAAAGTTTCCAACGCTAAGATTGGACAAAATTAATTGATGATTTGTTGGTGTGGTCTTAATTTTCGGTTTTCATATGTCTGATGTGATTGTTTCCATGTCTACACATGTGACTGATACGATTGTTTCCAAGACTATATGAACAACCTCTTAGGTTAGAGAGCTCTTCTTGCCATATATATATATATATATATATATATATATATATATATATATATATATATATATATATATATATTATTCAAAGAATTCTTTTCTCGATTTTCAAGCGTGTGTTTTGGATAGCTTTTGTTTCATGCATGTAGAGAAAGAACTTTGACTCCAAAAATTTCACTTAAATGCATTAAATCCACAAATAGGATAAATGGCTTTTGCTCGATTTCCTATGAAAATATCGAACACGAATAAAACACCTATTGAAAATTATCTTTTCTTCAGGTAAATCGAGGTTCAAAGTTCAAATTCAAGTAAGTTCAGGTTTGAAATTGACGTTATTAGACATAAAAGTGCATATACTTGCAATTATACCCCCGTTTCCAAACAGGGTCATGTGTAGTGTAAGGGGAATAAACGTGGAATACGATATAAAAGTTAAAAAACAAAAAAAAAAAAATCAAAAAAAAAAAATTGAAAGTAAAATACGAGCAATGATGACGCCATCTGGTGGAGCATACGGATCTTGCATCCAAAAGCATTATTTCTCTTCACAGACACACCCCCTCCAGTCTCTCTCCTCTTCGTCTTCTTCACCTTTGATTTGGTTGGAAAAATTCGTAAAGGATCTTTTTTAATTGGGTGAGAGAGAGAGAGTTTGGAGTTAGCAACGGCTGAAGAGGGACAGTCCAAAATTATAGCTTTTAGCAAAAAAAATCCTCCAGAAAATTGAAACTTGGGCAGCTAAAATAGGGAAATTTAATGGAATATTCGCATTTGTACCCAATTTCTTACTAAGACAGCGAAATGCGACGACAAATTCGATTTTTTGAACCTTATTTTCTATTGTCATAGTAATCTTTCTGTAATCCCACGTACTCTTTTAGTGTATCGTGAATTCATGTAGGATCGGGCTCAAAGGAAGAATTGAATTGTGGCAGGAAGATAGCTACCTTTACTGGAAAAGAGAAGACCAACAACCAAAATCAAATGCATGCTCGGTATGCAGAGCCATTGACAAAAGCATTATTTGTCCTTATCCTGTTGCTCAAATTTCTATCTTTTCTGTTTTTTGTTTTCCTCTTTTCTCCTTACCCCTGTTTTGCTGTGAATTTACAAATTGTCTTTGGGTCTGAGAATTTGGGAAATCTGTCACACTGTCATCGTAGCAACGCCCCTCATGAATATCACCTCTCGTAAGTATAGAAATGCAAGTAATATCTTAGACTCGCACCGAAAGCAGTGATGTTTAAGCCCGTAAATCCCTCATCGACATTGTGATTTGGCTGGATATTTAATTGAATATTCAAAAGTTGTTTGCTTTCTTTCACTCTCTTCAAAGTATTATGAGCGTGTCAATGTGTGTAAATATTTTTTGATTTAAACCTTTCGAATGACACACTTGAACGTGTTTTCAAAGCCAAAGTTGCACAATATATAAATGTCGACACATACATTCTCATTTGATTTTTTCCGAGATTTATGCAATATTTTAAATTAGGAATAATTTTTTATGCTTTTTGAAAAACAACAAAACATGCCCTATAGAGAAAACAGAAGTGTGTGTTGCGCACCTTTCAAAAGTTGTATACTAATTAATGAGACTAAAGCTCAAAAAGACTATTCACACAACCACATTTCTGTTTTAGGCCCAAGAGTTTATTTATGCATTTTGCCCGATCTCAAAGGTTTTGTGTTTTCTCTCTAACTTGATGTGAAACTTAGAAATGTTACACACTCCATCTTTATAACTGAACTTCATTTTAGCCCATATTGCTTTGGACCACACCAAGAAATAGACAATCCCAATTTATTGACGTGGATGTGTTAACGTCTCTGTTGACACCTAAATTAAATATGTTATTATACCCCATAAAATAAGAGAATCTAAATATTATCTATTTAGTTTAGTGGCCTTTTGAGTTTCATCTTTAGCCCTAACTCGGAATTGATTTTCATTTCATTCATTCACATCGGTCTATTCCACATAAAAATAGTCTCAAGACTGAACTCTTATATCATTTTTGGTACAAGAAAATGCCCGTTTCTTTTGCCTTTTGAACTGTCCAAAAAGTCCGACAAAAAAAAAAGTCCAAAAAGAAATGCTAGTTCCTTTTAATAGATGGAATCATGATTTGATTTCTATATGATGTAATTATAAATATGAGGCTCACACTATTTTCACTTAAAAATAATACCTAAATGATGAATTTAGAAATATGAACTAAACTACTTTACATTTGTAATTTTAATGCCGATGATGATGAATTAAGTTTTTATGGATATCAACTTATGAAAATTACGGATATTAATTTGAAAAAACCTAATTGTACTCTATACTTTATGGTGATTATTTTTGTTAATGAAATTAAATTAACAACGACATAGAAAATTATATGTCTTGATAGGAAAATTGTGTACTTGAATCCTTAGTGTGATTACTATATTTATGTCAAATTGCATGTAACAAAAGGTCAGAATAAAACATGATCCTAAATACTTCCTTCTGCACACTATCCCTGATAAGATTGGCAATGTGACGTCCTGAAATTTCGAGATCTGCAAAATATATAAAATTGGATTTTTTATGGTTTAAGGAACAATTATTAGACGCGATTTTAATTTGATCTGAAAAGGGGTTTGGTAAACCCTGAAGCGTCGGTCAGAGACCCTTCCCGCCCGAACCCCCTTCGAGCCTAAATTCTTCGCGTTATTACCCTTCTGCCCTCACTTTATGCACTACAAGACAAAAAAATTCAAATCCCTAGTGGCCCCCACTCTCTTGTCAACCCTCACTTCAGTCACCCACTAGTCAACTCTCACCCATCACATCCCATCAGTCAACTCGCTCTCTCTCTCTCTCTCTCTCTCTCTCTCTCTCTCTCTCTCTCTCTCTCTCTCTCTCTCTCTCTCTCTCTCTCTCTCTCTCTCTCTCTCCTGCTCCCTCGCTCACCCCCCCTCCCCCTCACCTCTACCCAACCACCCCCTCCTTCTCTCCCCTCTCACCGCGACGCCACCACCACCTCCCTTCGGGGTCGCCGTTTCACCAGCAGCTTGTAGCCCCGCCACCTGACTGTCCCCCGAGCTCCGCCCACGGCTACTGTGGCCCCAGGTCGCGCCAGCCACCCTCGACCTCTGCCTCTCCTCCCCTCCTTCTCACCCCGTCGTCCACTCGCGTCACTCCGCCATCCCGTCACCACCGCCGTTCGTCTCTCCGTCCGTCGACCCAAGAGCCACCAGCCCGTCATCCCCCTCGACCGCCCGATCTCGTCCCTTGTCACGTCGACCGAGCAAACCCCCCCGTGACCCGCGACCCCTCCCCCTTCTCTGCCCGAGCTCGCTCAACCACCACCCATCGTCCAGCCGCTCGCCGTTCGTCGTCCAGCCGCCACCGCCGTCCCGGATCGAGCCGACCCTTCCCCAGCCGCCGTTTGCCCAAGCCAATCCGCGGACCGCCGTGTCGCCATGTTGTCGTCATGTGCTCGTGTCGTCGCCGCCGTCGTCGCCGCTTGTTCCCGTGTCACCGTAGTTGTCGCCGGACCGTAGTTGTGAGTTAGCCCCTAACTCTCGGTTAGGTCGCTAATTGGGTTGGGTTTAGTCTAATTAGGCATTTAAGTAGATTAATTGTGGTCGATTTAGTTAGAGACCGGGTTTAGGTTAAATGGCCACAATTAAATAAGCTAGATTGGTTAGCTAGGTGATCTGTGGCTAATTGGTGATTAGACTGGATTATTTGATTGACTGCAATTGTTTGATTGCGAGTGAGAGTTTGGTTAGAGCTGAGAGGGCGATGAATTGATTGACGGGTTGGTTGGTAAGCGGATTAGTCGCCTGTGGTCAGTTCAAGTATTTGAGTGCGATATGTTGATTTTGTTATCGACTGTTTGATGTGGTGATCAATGCCTGACTGCTAAATGCTCTGAATGGTTTGTGATTGAATGTATGAGGATTGATCACCCGTATTTAGATGCAAAGTCTAGTGGATAATTCGTGCATCTCATGACCATGTGTGGGATCAAATTGCATATCTGAGCATAAAAATGGCTAATGGCCGAGTCTTTAAGCATGATCGTATGAGCATTTGACTAAATGCCAAGATAAGAACCGATTGGTTGGATGATCTGCTTGTGTGGTCATATGATGAGATAAATCCGTGCCAGTTATACGGTTTATGCTAGTAGTACGGTTTTTCCTGGTAAATTCGTGCCGTGCCGTGTCAGTCGTACGGAGCCACACGATTTATCGGACGTCGGTCACAGCTTGTGATGGACCGAAGCCCCTATAGGGATTCTTGGTAGTTTCCTGTCGTGCCAGTCGTATGAATCTTACGGACTGTCGGACGCCGTCGCCGGAAGTAAGGGACGATGCCTGGTCATGCCAGTAGACACTGCCAGTCATAGTGTTGAGCCACACCAGTCATGTGCGTCGGGCCTTGTGGCCGTTAATTACCAGAATACGTATGGAGCATTGTTCTTGGAAGCTATTGCGGTATTCTGGTTGATGCTTTGGTTGATTGACTGTCATGTCAAGTCAAGTCTTGCATATGTGTGATCCAAGGCGTGGTAAGCTTGCATGCGATTGGCGTTATACTATTGCGATGTGCTGTGTGTGTAGGTCGCCTGAGAGAGTCAATGCCCTAGCCGAGCATAGGCGTTAGCTCACTGAGATTTATTTCTCACCCTGTCGTGGTTAACCCCCTTTTTAGGTTCAAGGTAATAAAGAGAAGCGTCAGATTCGGCTTTCCTACTGATCGGTCGTTCCATATCGTGCGTCATCCGATTCCAGGTACGGACCGGGTCTAGGAACAACACGTCACCACGATCTGGGTGGATGAGGGATTTGGCCACCTAGTGGCTCATCTCTTTAAAGCCCGGTTCGTCAGTGAAGGTGATGTTATCTGTGGCCCGCTCTGTGGATTTGAGGGGTCGCCTAACCCGAGCCCTTACGTCCCTACCTGGGATCCGATGGATCTTGATATGCCCGACAGAGAAGTAGTGGACCCCTAACTTGACTTTGAGTTCGAGCCATCTATGGCATCTGCTTATGTCCCCACGCCTCGCTAGAAGTAGACGCGTGGCGATCCCTTTTTGAGAGCTCGGTTGATGTTGAGGATGAGGGTGGTGTAGCCCCTCTTTTGGAGTAGATGAGAAGTTAACCCTTCCTGACCCACCTACCTTTTTGATTGGTCTTAGGGAGCAGCCCGAAGAATGGGGTTGTAATTATTCTGTATAACTCTGTAGAGTTAATGATCGTCTGCTTTTGGTGTTATAATGGAATTGTCTTTGGCTGAATGACTGTTGTTGAGTATTCTGCTTTGCTATCCCTACTTATGCTTTTGTTCGGGAGTGTTGCACATTTCCACATGCGTAGTATATTTCAGTAGGTTGTTAGGGCTTTTGGGACGTTAACCTTCATGACCTAAGGCGATTGGTAGGGATGTCACGAGCTCGAGGATCGGGGCGTGACATCCCTGCGCAGGGTGGTATCAGAGCAAGGTCAGCCTGATCACTCCGGTCATGGCTTAGAGTAATAAGGAGCGATGGGAATTGGGATGGTTTGTAGAATCGTAAGCTTATGCATGTGATTGTTGCTTATGTTGATGTTGTCGGGTGGCCTTCTCATCGCTGGTTGCTATGGGGTGGGTAGGACTCCGTATGCCCCTGCGAGATGAGCATCCCCGATGGGAGAGCACCTCGAGGTAGGCCTGTCATAGAGGATTCGAGGATTGATGTGATTCTACAAGCGTTGGGAGCGCTAGGAGATCTGATGGGACACTAGATGAGGAACCAGGCCGCTGCTACTGAGGCCTCGCAAGGAAACATGCCCGCTGAAAATGAGAATGAAAGTCGCCAAGCGTAGAAGCTGGTGGAACAGTTCTTGAAGCTGAAGCTGCCTAGGTTCTCAGGAAGTGGAGACCCCGAGACTGCCATCTCGTGGATCGAGAAGCTAGAGAAGGCGTTTACCCTGCTAAGGTGTTCGATTGAAGACAAGGTCGCTCTAGCCGTCTATCAGCTGCAGGGAAATGCGAGTACGTGATGGAGAGCCTCCAAGGATAGGATCTTTCTCGAGGGTATGGTCCTGACGTGGGATGCCTTCGTGGAAGCTTTTCACGGTAAGTACTTCTCAGACACTACGAGGGAATAGAAGATGGCCGAGTTCCTTCTCCTACGCCAGAACCAGCTGTCGGTTGATCAGTATAAGGCCAAGTTCGCTGAGCTGTCTAAGTATGCATCGAGAATGGTGGAAGACTTTATGGATAGAGCGAGAAGGTTTAGAGATGGGTTGAGGCCCGAGATTAAGAGTGTGTTGGTGCCGCGGAATTTGAAGGACTACAATGAATTATATGAAAGGGCCTAGATGGTAGAACGAGACTTAGCAGAAAGGGCAACCGCATCTGGATCGCAGTTTGCGCCCTCGTGCCGGAATGATAATCGGTTTAGGAAGAAGCCGATGTTCGGAGGGCAGCACCACGTCCCGCCGAATCGAAAGGGTGGCATTAGTAAGTCGGTGTTCAACTGTGGAGATGTTTGCCGCCTGTGTCGGCAGAGACATGGGTTTGCTTCGTGTCAGTTTCGTGGTGGAGCTTGTTTTGGATGCGGTCAATTTAGTCATTAGGTGAGCGACTGCCCACAAAGGCAACCAACCAGGCCACAGTATGGAGGGCAGCCTGGAGGGAACGCGCCACAGAATCATAGAACCGACCCCAAGCGCACGGAAAGGTGTTTGCTGTCACCCAAGATGAGGTGAAAGATTCACCGACCGTTACAAGTATGGTCCTCTTACACGACTAAGTTGCTTATGCTCTATTTGATCCTAGTGCTACCCATTTTTTTGTGGCTAAGCAATTCGTTAAGCTTGCTGCTTTGAGTCCGAAAATGTTAAGTACTGCTTTTAGGATCTCTACGCCTTTAAAGGATAGCGTAGTGGCTACTGTAGGTTGCCTTGGTTGTAAGCTAGTAGTATGTGGTCGTGAGGATAAGATAGATCTGATTGTGCTGGAGATGTTTGATTGTGATTTGATTGTCGGAATGGATTGGCTAGCGAAGCAAAGGGCCACGATGGATTGCTATCGTAAGGCGATTCAGTTTAGTCCGCTGGATGGGGTTAGTTTTGAGTTTGTTGGAAATCGAGGAGAAACCTCGACTGTGGTGATTTCGTCGCTTGAGGCAACTCGTTTGCTAGAGTGTGGTTGTCAAGGCTATCTGGCAACTGTGGTTGATGCGTCTATTGAGGAACCTAGGTTGGAGGATATTATTGTTGTGCAAGAGTTTTCGGATGTCTTCTCACAAAATTTGCCTGGGTTGCCGCCTGATAGGGAGATAGAGTTCGTGGTAGAGTTGGCCCCTGGGACAGCGTCGATCTCCAAGGCGCCGTACAAGATAGCATTATCGAACCTTAAGGAGCTTAAGGTGCAGATGCAGGAGTTATTGGATAAAGGATTTATCCGCCCTAGTGCGTCGCCATGAGGAGCCCATGTGTTGTAAGTGAGAAAGAAGGATGGGTCGTTAAGGTTGTGCATCGACTACAAGCAGTTGAACCAAGTGACAATCAAGAACAAGTACCCATTGCCGTGAATAGATGATTTGTTCGACCAGCTGCAAGGAGCTTCGGTATTTTCTAAGATCGATCTATGGACGGGATATCATCAGTCGAGGATCAAGAAAGAGGATATACCGAAAATTGCATTTAGGACACGTTATGGACATTATGAGTTCACTACGATGCCATTTGGTCTGACAAATGCTCCAGCTGCTTTCATGGATCTAATGAGCCAAGTGTTTAAGGAGTTTTTGGATAGATTTGTGATCGTGTTCATAGATGACATCTTGGTGTACTCGAGGAGTCCGGAAGACCACGAATAGCACCTGAGGACGCACTAATTGTATGCCAAGTTTAGTAAGTGCGAGTTTTGGCTAGCTCGTGTGGCGTTCTTAGGCCACGTGGTTTTTGGTGAAGGAATTGTGGTGGATCCGTCGAAGATTGAAGCAGTCATGGATTGGCCGAGACCGACCACAGTAATAGAGATTAGGAGCTTCTTGGGTTTGGCAGGCTATTACAGACATTTTGTGGAAGGGTTTTCTGCTATAGCCTTGCCTTTGACGCGACTGTTGAAGAAGGACGTGAAGTATGAATGGACAGATAAGTGCGAGCGCAGTTTCCAAGAGCTTAAGTATAAGCTAACTACGGCTCTTGTTTTAACGATTCCGTCTGGTCCTGGAGGATTTGAGATTTATAGCGATGCTTCGTTTAGAGGTTTGAGTTGCGTTCTGATACAGCATGGAAGAGTGGTAGCGTATGCTTCTTGTCAGTTGAGGCCTCATAAGTTAAACTATCCGACGCATGACCTATAGTTAGCAGCGATCGTGTTTACTTTGAAGATTTGGAGACTCTATCTGGTTGGAAAAAGATTTCAAGTGTACACTGATCGCTAGAGCGTCAAGTATCTATTCTCTCAGAAGGAGTTGAACATGATGCAGGGTTGTTGGATGGAGCTTCGTAAGGATTATGATTGTGAGATCTTGTGTCACACCTCGAACCCCGGGCACGCGACCATCCCTTCCCAACGTTAGGTCAAAGGATGATATCCCAGGCAGATCATCGACCCATTTCTTTTGATCTTATAATTATGCACATGTGGAAGTGATCACAACCCCAGACAACATACAACAGGGATAGGCAAGTAAGAGATACAACAAACAACAACAACAAACCATTTTATTTATATACTTGATTAGTCCATAAGAGAAACATATATTACACAAGCCCATCTTGGACCGATCCCTTAGACCCAGAAAAAGATATCGGGTCGGGTCAGGGCGCACTATAATCGATACACTACTCCTACACTACCGACTATATACAAGACGGCCTCCAAAAACTCCTCCACAACTCCTCCACACTACCGGGCTAACGACACCGGGTTAACCCTGATAACTAGGCGGCGAATATGGGTCCTCCTCCTCAGAACTCGGATTTTGGTCCTCGACCTCCCCATCCGGGATGTCAGAATCCATCGTGTCCCATGTCTGAACGATTGGACCCACACTCGGGGGTACATCAAACCCCCGAATCGGTCCTATGAGAACACCAGCCTGATGCACGAACCAGGCCTTGAAAAGGTGTGCCACATAGTGTGGCAACCCCTCATTGACCTAGACGGTCGTCACGTGCTGTTCCCACACGTCCTCAAAATTGGCGACATGACGGTAATGAAGTACTGTGGTTAGGTTGACAGGAACGCCAAACCTAACGTGGCGCGCGGCCATCTCGAAGACCTGAAAGGCGATCAGCCAAAGCGCATGAGATATGAATCTCAGCGGGTCAACGCTTAAGTCCGATTAGGACGTTGATTCACACAAGCAATCTCACAATTCTAGCAAACTAATCCCAACATCCGAAAGACAACCACATGCAACATACCTCGTCTTGAGCCATACGACAATTATATCATGGCAATGCATAAACAACAATCAGTCACTCAACCAGAACACTCAGCAATACTCATGCACTATGCAACACACGTGTTCCGGTCATCACGGCCAAGAGATACCCCACTCTTGCCATAGTACAGCCTTGCTGCTAGTACTCTTCCGGATTAACCAGGCGTCGTCCTACTACGTTACAGCGACGGCAGTCGATAGCTCCCTCAAATTCCCTAAGGCGAGCACACTAGGAATCATTCCATAAAGGACTACGGACCAACACAAGTTGTGACCGGCATCTCATCAACAGTTGTATCCGGACTATACGTCGCCGGCACAGACTGACAGGCAACCAATAAGCCGTGGAATCCCGGACGGTACGTCGCCGGCACACAGACTTATCAAGCAGCGACCCATGCCAACAAGAGTATCGCTCGTGCCCCTAGTTACCTTAGGGTGACACAATTAAAATCACGGGTGACCTCGCATTTATCACCGGCTCTCAAGCCAAATCTCATTTTTGACATATCATGCTCAAACCTGGCCCACGGCCATTTTCATGCTCAAAATCACATTTGGTCAAGCGAATATTCAATTTCAGTTTAGCATAGCATATCGATACTAGTGTGATCATTCAGCAATTAAGCGCAATCAACACTCAATCCGATCCACGATCAGACACCACAAATTATCGACACAATACAATAGGCAATTAACTATGGTAACTATTCCACCTAACCTTGGTTAATCCAACTAACCACAACAGTTAATTAATCTACCACAGTAACTATTCACTAACTATAGTAACTATTTAATCTAACCACAGTTAACTATCTAACCACGGTAACTATCTATTAACTACAGTAACTAACTAATTAACCTATTAAGTGCAATTAACTGCCTAATCAGGGATTAGGGGCTAACTCACTAATTAATTGGCGGCGACCGGCATTGGGCGACGGCGGGTGAAATTTCCCGGCGGCGGTCCCATGGACTCGTCTTGACGATCCGGACGCAACCACGGTGTCGGTTCTCGAAGGCGACACCCGGACGACGACGAACGACGGCTATTCTCTCGGCCAAACGACGACGATGGTCACTGCGAATGGGCGGCAAGCTCGGTGGAGCTTCGGCCAAGGTCCGGCGGGGCTGAACAAGCGACGGCGATGCACGGCGGAGCTTGGAAAGCGGCTGGATAGAGGCAGTAGCAGTGGCGGCAAGGGCTGGTGAGCAACTGAGGCGAGCGGTGACTCGACAGGGAGCGGTGGACAATTGTGGCGCGAGCGGCGGTGGAACGGCGGCTGCTCGGTGACGACGACAATGAGGTGATGAAGATGATGAAGGTGAAGTGTGCGTGAAAATGGAGGGGGTAGGGACTGCCGTGGAAGAGGAGAGAGAGAAGGAAGAGAGATAAAATGGTCTTTGGGGGTAAAATGGTCATTTCCATGGTCCAAGGGCAATTTGGTAAATTCCAAGGGTCAAAAGGCAAGATTTGACTTGGCATTAATGAGGTGGGGCCCCCGGTCATTCGGTATTAATTATTTCTGGCATATATGAATAATATCTGAGGGTATTTCGGTAATCTGACGATTTAGGACTGGTTTAGGGTCGGCGCAGGCGCGAAGGAATTTGGCGAGAATTATCTACGGCGCGACTAAACTAATCGAACTACAATTAACTACACTTCAATCGATGATCAACGTTCTCCAGATTGAACGATTCCGCGTCACTAAATTCCAACAGTCCAATATTATTCATTTAATAGGCCTTGAAATTTCGGGACGTCACATGTTGTACCATCCGGGTAAGGCGAACAAGGTTGCAGATGCTCTGAGTCGGAAGTCAGCAATAGTCCAGATGATGGTTCAGGAGTGGCTTCTTTTGAAGGAAGTGCAAGACTCGGACTTCAAACTAGAAGTGAGCCATCTGTCCAGTCTTATAGCTACGTTGAGGATCGAGCCAGAAGTGCAGGCTAAGATTAAGACGTTGCAATCGACAGACCCTGCCATTCAGAAAATCCTTCAAGAGGACTTAGCTAAGAGAAGAGTCGACTTTCAGGTAGTCGAGGATGGGATACTAAAGTTCCGAGGACGTTTGTGTGTGCCTGCCGATGAGGTTTTAAGGGAGGAGATTTTGTGAGAAGCGCACTGTAGTTGCTATAGTATCCATCTAGGGAGTACAAAGATGTATCAGAATTTGAAGCAGCACTACTGGTGGAATGGAATGAAAGCGGATATAGCCAAGCATGTGGCTAAGTGTTTGACTTGTCAATAGGTCAAGGAGCAGCACTGTAAGCTTGGAGGATTGCTGCAGCCATTAGAGATCCCAGAATAAAAGTGGGAGCATATCACAATGGACTTCGTGTTGGGATTGCCAAGGAGTCAGAGATGGCATGATTCGATCAGGGTGGTGGTCGACAGATTGACGAAAGTTAGCGCATTTCATCCCAGTGAGAAAGGACTTTGCTTTGGATAGATATGCAGAACTCTATGTGAGACACGTTGTGAGACTTCATGGGGTGCCAGTGACGATCATTTCGGATCATGATCCCAAGTTCATTGCCACATTTTGGAAAAGTTTGGAGGCAGTGCTGGGAACGAAGTTGCAGTTCAGTACGGCCTATCATTCGCAGGCGGATGGCCAGTCTGAAAGAATGATTCAGACGCTTGAGGATATGTTGCAAGTTTGTGTATTGGATTTCAAAGGTGTTGCGACCTAAAAATTGAAGTTCTCTCAATTTTAGGTTAATGGATTACCAAATTAATTAATTAGATTAATTAACTTAGCTCGAACTCTCCCAAATTCTACCAGATCGTGACTTATGGTTCAAGTGATCATTCGACAAAAGATTTTAATTTTTGGAGCCGTCACTAATCGTTTTTGGTAGGTCGATTAGAAGCTTAAGTAATTTAGTGGGAGAACTAAATTACTTCTACGAACCAAAGATTTTAAGTTTGGAACTTGGTTATACTAACTTTTCAATTAATGACCTTTCGATACCAATTTCATAAAAATGTTTGATTTGGCAATTTTGATGAATTCTGATTTGAAGTTCAAAGGTGCATTTTTTAGGATTTTCTTTTTATGATTTTTTTGTATTTTTTAAAATGATTTTCGAAATTAAAAATTAAAGGAAAATTAGGGTGAATTGGTTCAAGATTATCTTATAATCTTCATATTTAATTTGCATTAATTCCTAAAATTTTTAAGAAAATCTTTTAACCCTAAGTCTACATCTTTTAAATGGATTCAGAAATATTTTTTTTTTCTTTAAAAGCAATCCATTAGATAGGATTTCTAGAAAATCCTATCTTTCTGAAAATGATGATGAGACATGATTTTTAAGAAAACATATCTTGCTAATTTTTTTTTTAATTTTCTGAGATTTTGAATTTTTTTTATATAATTTTCAATTTTTTTAAGAGTGAATTTAAATTCAAGTTGAAAATCTGTTAATGAGAAGATAATTACCGCTATTTTTTTCGAATTAAGTTTCGATCTAAAGCCTGATAGATCGAACCTAAAAGTCGAAATATCCACTATGGAAATAATTCTATCTAAAGTCTGATAGATCGACTTATTTCCATGTATGCGGTTGCAGATTAGGAAATTTTCTAATCGATCACATCTTCAAATATTTTTGGGTATCTTTGAGTATCTTCAAAGAATTTTTCAAATTATCAGAAGATTATCACAAAGATTCCGAACTATTCACAATGAATCGCAATCCTTCCAATTCGTGCACAAGATAATGCTTGCAAGATATATTCAAGATTTTTAATTTCCAAATTTAACACCAATTGAATATACTAAACTTGCAAGGCAATTTTTTTGAGATATGCAAATTCAATCAACGAAATTGGCAAGCGAATAATCAAATTTTCAAGGATGCCCAAGATTCAACTTTTTTTGTGTGCATATTTCCAAGTTAAGCAATTTTCAGGCATCTCAATCTTGCAACATAATTTTTCAAGACGTGCAATTGAATTCAAACTTTGCAATCAAATATTCAGAATATTTGAATTAGGAAATATACCTAGATCGCAAGATTTTCTTTCCAAATTTGATCTTGCGCCAAATTTGCAGATGACGCTCTTCCGGTTTTCGAAGGGAACTCGTGCACAGTTGGACAGTTGACTCACGTTCGGGTAGCACACAGACCAATAGTGGACTTTGACCAAAAAAGCAAATTTAATAATGTGGCAACAGGATCAATTAATCAGCAGCTTCGAGAGGATTGAACCACGGCTTTCACAGGATCGAATTGCGTTCTCGAGCCAAAACTCCAACGATCCGTAGCACGTTGGGGGCCGGCAAAGGTAAAACCGGACAGCTAGGATTTTCAGCAGAAATTGATGATAAATCTAGAGCTTCGGCACAACAGGGACTGAGCAGGAGTCATGCCTGGGATGAACAGCAGCAGTCGAATGAGCAGGGGTAGCGATAAGCGAGCGACGAGGTTGGACGATAGCACCAACAGAGGCGTCAACCATCAGGGATCACACCAAGCGGCGAGCGCAACTTCGGATGTCGCACGAGATCACGAGCAGCTCGACGTTGAGAGCAGGAGCAGAGAAGCAACGCCGAGCAAAGATGGAATACGGTGGCAACAAGGTATTCGCCCAGGAGGAACTTCGCTCACGAGTGGCTTCAGCTTCGGAGGATGAACCAAAACCTTGCTCTCACTTGTCTCTTAACTCTCACGTATATTTCTCTGATTTTTTTTCAGAATGAAAGTTGATCCCGCCCTTTTGCCGTGAGTGTGTGTCCTTTTATAGGCTAAGCAACGGGGTCCCACTCAGGAAAGAAGCAATATCACTTTCCTCTTAGAATATTAGTATCTCCTTTCTTACTGTTTTGCTCACACGGCCGAATATATAACTTGCTATGAGCACAATTAACTTTCCTTTTTTTGACAGTGAATAACATCTTTTAGTGATCCGTTCGTATTTCCTTCCCTCTAAATCCTTCGTGACCGAATATGATTCCAAGAGATATACTTTAATCGAGCAGAAAATCAATTGAAATTTTCGGCAACACATGTATCTGTAATGAACTTAGCCGAATTGCTTCTCACCGCGGGCTTAGTCTTAGCTAACTAGATTTTGCTAAGAACCATTCATTTAAACACATCCGCCGCCGACCCAATAAAAATGCACTGCATGATTGACAAAAATTATATATGAATGATGAATTATTTTTGTAGGAATTAAAATTTTAATTTCCTTTTTTTATAAATGATTTAAAGAAAAATCAAAATTTAGGTGTCAACAGCTGCCCCTCTTTGAGTGGAGGCTCGCAGAGGTTTTGCTCAAAGACAAAATTGAACCTAAATTTTGACAATGCAAATGATGAATGATGAATTTTGGGCGGGAGTTTTAATCCCATTTTCTATGAAATAAAATGATGCATGAAATGCGAGTAATGACCTCTTCTTCCATTCTGACGGAGTGCCGAGACAACTTACACATGGATCGCATACGAAATATTAGGCTTCTATCCTAAACACCTCGTAATGCCGATGTTTCCCTTGATTTCCAAGCTTCTTCTTGTAGATGAAAGGATCTCAAGGTACTGGGGTCTATCTATTATCAGAAATCTCATTCTGATGCGAGATAACGCAAGATCTGTAAAGGAGAAATGTGCTCAAGTTATGATTCAAGCTGCACCGTTTTGTCTCTTGGGACCACCACTGTTTTAAAGGGCCACCATGAGTCGGTAAAATGTCTCTCGGGACCACCATCGTTTTAACGGGTCACCGTGAGTGGGTAAGATGTCTCTCGGGACCACCATCGTTTTAGCGGGTCTTCGTGAGTCGGTAAAATTTCTCTCGAGACCACCATTATTTAGCGGGTCTTCGTGAGTCGGTAAAATTAGGGCCAAGATTACAAGAGTATGTCGATTGTGATTTGGTTAAGATCAAGATCACGAGAGCAGGTCGATCGTGATTTGATAAAGATAAAGATCAAGAACACGAGAACAGGTCGATCGTGAACTGGTAAATATCTCATGAGAGCAGGTCGATCATGAGTTGGGTAAATATCAAGATCAAGATCATGAGAGTAGGTCAATCATGACTTGATAAAGACAAAGATCGAGAACACGAGAGTAGGTGATTGTGAACTGATAAAGACCTCATGAGAGCGTGTCGATCATGATTTGGATAAAGGTATCACGAGAGCAGGTCGATCGTGAGTTGATGAATATAAAGATCAAAATCACGAGAGCAAGTCGATCGTGAATTGATAAAGGTTGTATCACCTGAATCAAATTGGTATGAATACGAAGGAGTGTGTCAACTGAATCTCATCAATATGAACATGAAAAGGAGTGTGTCGCTTGAATCTCATTAATACGAACATGAAAAGGAGTGTGTCGCTTGAATCTCATCAATACGAACAAAACAAGGGATGTGCCACCTGAGTCGAATCAAGATGAACACGATATGTACCGCCTGAGTCGAATCAGGACGAATACGAAAAAGATAATCCGCCTGATTCGGATCAGGACGAACACGAGATGCACCGCTTGAGTCGAATTAGGACGAATACGAAAAAGATGTGCCGCCTGGTTCGGATAAGGACGAACACTTGTGTAGAAGAAGATATAATCAATGCCACCTAAGCTGATCAGATGAAGCATTTGTGTAAAAAGGTATAAGCAATGCCACCTGAGCTGGTCAGGTGAAGCATTTGTGTAAAAGGTGTAATCAATGCCACCTGAGCTGATTAGGTGAAGCATTTGTGTAAAAGGTGTAATCAATGCCACCTAAGCTGATTAGGTGAAGCATTTGTGTAAAAAGGGTGTCAACTTGAGTTGACCAAGTGTTAATGTGGAGGAAGATTTTGAAGGGCAATTAGAAAACATGCATGAATTCTCCTGAATTATTACCAACAGCCGGGTTAACTGCATTGCACCTGAGGATTTGGTAGACTACTTGGTGGGTCTTCGCCAGCGGGGCTTGTTCATTCAACAATTCTTAGATAAATTTTGAGACCTCGGAAGGTAACTCGAACATCGGGAATGCATTACCTGTCAAACAGTGTCAGAGGTAATATGTGCAAGCATATATGCTGAAATTTATCAATGGATTCGTGGGAAACTACTCAGCTGAGTTTGTATTACCAATAATTAGGAACAAAATATGTATGCATAACTATTCTGTCAAGTTTGCATTACCAATCCTGTTCAGGGAGGTTATCACATTGTGAATGCCTCGAATGTAATCCGAATGGGGAACTTCAGTTCGAAAGGGATTTCTCTCACTCTAGAGAAAAGCTGTTAATTCTGACTACAGGATTCAAGAGAATCACTCTAGCTTACCATCTTCGCATTTGACAAGGGTCCGAGTAATCTCGTAATTGGTACAACCGAGCCGATCTGGAGGTTTTAATTAGGATCGTAATGAAGGCTTGGTCAAAGGTTTACAAAGGGTCCTCTCAGTCGAGTCAAAGCTTATTTGAAAGAGAAATCTTCATCATCTGCTCCAGGCTTACAAGTCAAGAACCCTGCAAAAATGAGAGAGAAATAATCTTACTCGAACTTCTTCGAGCGATGCTTAAAATCATTCAACTCTGCGTTAACTCAAGTACCATAATCTGAAGAGACTTTGAAGTAACGTAGGTTAGGTTTGGGGACTGGGGATCGAAAAGGTTCGTTTTGGCTCAGAAGATACATGAGAAGGTTCGTTAATTCCGCTGATTCCGTCATTATTTGAGGACGGCATGAATTTAGTCGAGGACTACATTTTGCAATTTGGATCCTCTAAGGATTTTTCTTTACGGCTCAATCCCTTTGTAATTTACAAGAAAAATAACATACAAAAATGTACACTCAAAATTCAATAATACTTTACAAATGAACAAGGATTTGAATGAGCATTGGCCTTGCTTTTGATAGGCAATTTGCTTTTTCATGCCCTGGATTTTTCGTGAGATCAGCCTTTGCTTTTTTTACTCCCGACTCCAGTTTTTTTTTCGAATTCGGCATTCCAAAACATTTTGACTGGCCTGTCCGAACTTCTTCTTTTTCTAGATTTTTTTTCTCTTTTTTTTTCTATTTTTGTGTGTGGAGCGAGCCCCTTTTTTTTTAGGCTGAATTTGCTCTCTTTCCCTTTTCTTTTTTTGACAATCCCGTGATTTGAATCAGGAATTACAAAAACATAAGCATTTACAAACAAAAATCATGCCATGCACTAGATGAAAAATCTAGCATATAAGATGAGTTCACTCGGGAATTCTCTATTTACCCGATCTTCGTAGTTCTTCTGCTCAGAGATGGCGGCGCCTTTGTCTTGAAATGAGCAATGATCACCAACAAGGGTTTAAGAAATGAATTTGCAGGCTCAAGTGGGCTATGTAAAGGGTAGAGTGTATAGGATAGAGAAATGAATGCTCTTCGTCATCTTAAATCGCTTGAATTAAAGTTAGAGCTTAATATAAAGAAACACCCGAAGATTGATGTTAGTCCGAGCAAAAAACAATTCTAACCATTTACCTCTTGTTGCTACTGGAATTACTTCGTCTGGGCCCCGATGTGGGGTGGTTGTTGATAGGGGTGGAGAAATGCAATCGCCGCTCAAAGAGGTTAATCAATGGATACCTATAGTGTGTGGATAGAAAATTGAATGCCATTGTCATTTCGGCTATCGTACCTTTCGCGAGAAAATCCTTCACCTTAAGGAATGCAGAACCTATCTACCGCTCAGTTCGCTTGGGAAAATGTACTTGGGACGTGTTTGGGAAAGGCTTGCCTTTCGTCATCGTGCCGTGCCCCATTCTGTACATTCGATGCATCATATGCAGTTTATACTCCCCATTCAGAGTTGATAACAATGCATAAACCATGAAATACGTTTGCATTTTCCAAGCATGTAAATGTGGTAATTTTCAGCAGTCATATTTCATGAACATTTCATGTATTTGCTTAAGGAACACACTATGCAAGTATGCGAGAGAATTCTTAGGAATGGGGGGATTTGAATTGCCCCTGAACATGTGAGTGGATCAAACAAGTTATGGAGTCTACTCCTCGAGTCGAGAACTAGCTCATTCCTATCTTTGCCCTAGTGCAAGGAAAAACAAGTATGAACGAGTCGAGTGAAGGCTCGAGATGCCCTAGCTGTTCATTGGAGACAACTGTTGTGTCGGTCGTGTGCTCCTACAAGAAGGAAAATTGAGTGTCACTTTAAAAGTCACATGAGATAGAGAAAGGTATTCCCCCTTTTGCAAGTCGGGGTTTGCCGTAATTTCCCCCATTTTATCAGAATGAATCATGTCGAGATCTGGAATTGCCCCTGGACATGCCCCAGTTGGGAGTTTGAATTTGGGATTTGGCAAACAACCGCATCTTCCGTCGACCCTGCAAGGAAGGAAACAGAACGTCATTCCCAGAAAAGATTAGGCCTAGCAAGAGATAGTTCCTCTTAGGATTGGGATGGGTTGATTTTGTCCCACTTTCCACCAACCGATAGGACACGGTCAGAGGATCAGCTTCGTTTGGCTAATAACTTGATGCATGGGCAGGTGCCTGCCCCCCTGAACGTTTCTGAAACATCTAGTAGATGGATCAGTAAGATAACCAGAATTAAAATGCATGCTAGCCAGTCTTGAAATTTTTTCTTAAAAATCATTTTGCTTTCGAAAACCTCGGGACGAGAATTCTTGTGAAGCCCAACCCTCGGTGCTTACCGTAGATGACATATTTTTTGATCGTTGGTTATCTCATCGGTTTGGTTTGGTATGCCTCAACAAGATTCCAAAAATGATGGAAAAAAACTTCTGTAATTTTATTGATTATGAATAAAAAAAAATTACATCTTATTGAAGGGGAAATCCTAACATGAATTGGAATGAAAAGTCATAGAAAGCGATAAAGGTTCCTGCGCATGGGAATGCAAAAACATAAGAATGTTACTCATGTGGGCCTGCACCCATCCACACCGATGATTCTTCAAACTTTGCCCGAATGATTCGGGAGCGGGTTACTCTGCACATTCGATTAGCTATTCGTCTGGAAGGAAAATGCCCCAGATTCGAGCAAGTCTTGAATATGATTCTTGAGTACTGAGCAATCATTTATGTCATGCCCAGGCTCCTCCCCGATGATAATCACATTTCTTTGACAGGTCATATTTTGGAAAAGTCGCATAACCAAGTCGCAACGGCTCAGTAGTCAAAAGCTCCTTCTTGCGTAACACAGCCAATACCTGGGATGGAGTTCCAAGAAGAAGCGAAAATTAACAGTTCCTTCGCTGACATCGTCCCTGATCCTGCGAACCGAAGTTGGCTGCCTGCCGATTGGAGACTTGTACTTTAGGTGTCTGAACAGGAGGTTTCTGGACATAAGTCATGTTCACCTGCGAGTCTGGCTCTCTGTCCTTCTTGGTTGGGAATCGCTTTGTGCTAGAGCTAGTTTCTTCATACTATTCTTTTTTTAGGCCGATCTCTACCTCTTCACCCATTATGATGAGGTGGCTGGACGAAGTAGCCGCCGTCCCAAGGATGCGTGACTGCATTACCTGAGATAGGGTAGAGACAAACAATCTCATGAGTTCTCGCTCAGGTGGCACTGGCTTTAGCTAAGATGCGATGTTTCTCCATTTAGTGGCATACTGCTTAATTGTCTCGCCCTTCTTCATTTCCAAATCCTCTCTAGTGGTGACAACATCCAGTTTAAAACCGAAATGTTTAACCAAAGCATTGGCTACCTTCTCCCAGTCTTCTATGCGGTAAATCTCGTAATCTATATACCATCTCATGGCTGCATCTTTCAGGCTAGCCTGGAATGTCTGAACCATCAAGGGACCGTTAGTCACATTCTTATTCATCCTAGCCTAGTACATCTGAACGTGCTGAACCGGATTGCAGGTGCCATCATACTTCTCAAAGTCGGGCATCTTGAATTTATCAGGCACCTGGACCTTTGAGTAAATAGACAGATCAACGGGAGTGATACTGTGTGTCCCCTCAACTTCTTGTAATCTCTGCTCCATCTGGGCTATGATCTCCATGGCTTCCTCGCTTATCCCCGTGGCTACAGGGCTAGCTTGGGGTGTCGGGACCACAGGTGATGTGCCAGAGCTAGCACCAGCAAAAATAACATCCTCCAATGGTAGAGCATGAGTAGGGACACGGTCCGTGACCTTGTCAGAAATGTCCGTCGAAGAAGGTGGAGGAGGCACCACGGGTTGACGGGCTGAGCTAGATAGCTGTAGCTTGGCTGCAAAATTAGTCATTACTCTTTCCATGGCTTGAGACATCATTCCTTCGAATCACTTGTTCATTACATTCATATGCTCCTTGAGAGCCTCCTAGACTATTGCATTGCTCTCGCCTTTGTCAGCCATCTTTCTCGCTTTAAAACGAGTGTTGTGAGGGTGCGAAGGCTTCGTGGTATGTTACCTACAAAAAAAATGATTGAGGTAAGTATGATGAACGAGAACAGTGGGTCGGTCTATGAAATCCTCTAGACTCTAAAAACGAAGGAAAAACAGAACCAAAGGACTAATTCAGGCGGATTCCAGTTTCGTCGACCTTTACGAGCAAATTCGTATTAATTCGTATAGTGGTTGGAAAGGTATGAAAATTTACGAACTGATATTAAAGATGATGATTAACAACTTTCATGTTTTAAGCTTAGGAAAATTCGTTGCGGATCAATACAGTTTAATACTTCTTTACAAACATTTTTCTCAGAAAACTGATTTGTCCGATTTTTAATCATGGAGAAAACGGGCCCTCAAAAATGCGAATTAAGGTCCAAAAAATTTCAGTCCACTAGTTCAAATCCCATTCTACAACTTTCATGGTTTGACTTTTTGGCAAATGAGCCTTTAATTAGTGGTAAATGGCAAATTAAAAGTCGTGTGGAAACTATTTCTGAAATTCAGGTTCATTTGATCCCATTTTTAATCCTGAAATAAAAGGAAAATGGCCTCAATTGATCCGAAAATTTTCTGAGGGACTTCACGAGTCAATTTGAAGCACAAAAGTCAGTAAAAATTACGGAAGACCATAAGGTCAACCTGAGCAGCAGCATTTATTATTAGAAAATTCCAATGATCCATAAAAATATGAAATGAATCAATATAGATCATGGAACGACCCAAAATAAAGTATGAAAAACAGGAGATAAATTTCAAGAAATTACCGCCCTTAAGGAGAAAATGTCAATCACAAAGATATGCACATGAATCGTGGATTCAATTTTAGTTCCTTTAGCAAAGTGAAATGACGGACTGAACGACATGTCGCGGCCTCACACACGTTCGTCATGACTAGTGGCTGCCTCGTATACATAGTCATGACTAGTCGTGTCCAATCACTTCGGCTTGGTTTGGTGGATAAGGGCAACGCCCGTGCATCGTAGCCTCACGTGCATGAGAACGACCCTTGAGCCACTTTTTGGGAGATTTTGGGATCCAAGTGGGATAACCTTTAGCGAAACTTTGCCGCCAAGGTTAAAGAACCACTTAAATACCATCTTAAAACTATTAGTGTGACGCGAGTTCGGTCACGAATCGAATGTGGTCTAGTGCAATTACACTAAAGCCATGCACAACATTTCAATTCAATCAGCGCTCCAATAGTTCAAAGAATTAAAATCAAAATTTCCCTTTCACCAAACCTGCAAAACAATGGGTTAGCCAATCACTTCTCCCCTTATAACTCTCGTTCTGCAAGACCATTTAACACATAAGGATTAGAATTCAATCAAGCTTGCCAAAACAAGTGCATTTTCCCGAAAAGTCTCGGCCTAAGTCTTCCTTAAATTTTCGAAAAATTCAAGTATCTCCAGCGGAGTCGCCAAGCTGTCGCGACCTAAAAATCGAAGTTCTTTTAATTTTAGGTTAATGGATTACCAAATAATTAATTAGATTAATTAACTTAGCTCGAATTCTCCCAAGTTCCACCAAATCGTGACTTATGGTTCAAGTGATCAGTAGACAAAAGATTTTAATTTTTGGAACTGCCACTAATCGTTTTTTGGTAGGTCGATTAGAAACCTAAGTAATTTAGTGGGAGAACTAAATTACTTCTACAAACCAAAGATTTTAAGTTTGGGACTTGGTTACACTAACTTTTCAATTAATGCCCTTTCGGTACCAATTTCATGAAAATGTTTGATTTGGCATTTTTGATGAATTCTGATTTGAAGTTCAAAGGTGCATTTTTTAGGATTTTCTTTTCATGAATTTTTTTTTTGTATTTTTTTAAATGATTTTCGAAATTAAAAATTAAAGGAAAATTAGGGTGAATTGGTTCAACAAAGGGTAGTTGGGAGGATTAGCTTCATTTGGTCGAGTTCGCCTACAACAACAGCTACCAACAGAGCATCAAGATGGCACCTTTCGAAGCGCTATATGGAAGAGCTTGCAGGACGCCCATGTGTTGGGATGAAGTGGGCGAAAGGAGGATCACTGGCCCTGAGTTGGTACAGCAATCGATGGAAGCTGTTAAGGTTATTAGGGATAGACTAAGAGTAGCGCTGAGTCGCCAGAAAAGTAACGCCGACAGGAGGCGTAGACCTTTGGAGTTCTAAGTGGGTGATCACGTATTCCTGAAGGTGTCACATATGAGAGGAACGTCCCGTTTTGGTAAAAAGGGGAAGTTGAGTCTGAGATATGTTGGGCCATTTGAGATTCTGAAATGGATTGGGATTTTGGTGTATCGTCTTGCGTTGCCGTCGAAGCTTGCTAAGGTGCATAACGTCTTTCACGTGTTGATACTGAGGAGGTATGAGCCAAACCCCGCTCATGTGCTGAGATACGAAGCGATAGAGTTGGACGAGTGAACATCATACGTGAAGCGCCTGATGAAGATCGTGGATAGGAAAGAGCAAGTGCTCCGGAACAAGATAATTCCCTTGGTCAAAGTGGTTTGGGAGCACCATGGCACAAAAGGAGCAATGTGGGAAAGCGGGGAAGTCATGAGAATTCAATACCCTTTTCTTTTTGAGGATGTGTAACGATTTAATTTCGGGGACGAAATTTCCTAAGGTGGGGAGAGTTGTGACGTCCTGAAATTTTGAGATCTGCAAAATATATAAAATTAATTTTTTTATGGTTTAAGGACAATTATTAGACGCGATTTTAATTTGATCTAGAAAGGGGCTTAGTAAATCCTGAAGTGTCGGTCAGAGATCCTTCACGGTGAACCACCTTCGCACCTAAACCCTTGCCAAAATTACCCATCTGTCCTCACTTTATGCACTACAAGACAAAGAAATTCAAATCCCTTGTGGCCCACACTCTCTTGTCAACCCTCACTTCAGCCACCCATTAGTCAACTCTCACCCACTACATCCCATCAGTCAACTCTCTCTCTCTCTCTCTCTCTCTCTCTCCCCCCCCCCTCTTGCTCCCTCACGCACCTCCTCCCCATCACCTCTGCTCGACCACCCCCTCCTTCTCCCTCACTCTCACTGCGACGCCACCACCAGCCACCACCACCTCCCTCCGGTGCCGCCGCTTCACTAGTAGCCTACAGCCGTGCTGCCCGACCGTCGCCAGAGCTCTGCCCGCGGTTGCTGCCTCACCAGCCACCCCCGACCCCCGACCTCCGCCTCTCACCCCCTCCTTCTCACCCCGTCATCCACTCGCGTCATTCCATCATCCCATCACCACCGCCGGTCGCCCCTTCGCCCGTTGAACCGAGAGCTACCAGCCCGTCACCCCCTCGACCGCCCGAGCTCGTCCCTTGTCACGCCGGTCGTGCAAATCCCCCGTGACCCGCGACCCCTCCCCCTTCTCTGCCCGAGCTCGTCCAACCACCACCCATTGTCCAGCCGCTCGCCGCTCGTCGTCCAGCCGTCACCGCCGTCCCGGACCGACCCGACCCTTCCCCGGCCGCCGTTTGCTCGAGCTGAGCCGTGAACCACCGTGTCGTAGTGTTGTCGATGCGTGCTCGTGTCGTCGCCGCCGCCGTCGTCGCTTATTCCCGTTTCTCCATAGTCGTCGCCGAACCATAGTTGCGAGTTGGCCCCTAACTCTTGGTTAGGTCACTAATTGCGTCCGAGTTTAGTTTAATTAGTCTAATTAGGTGTTTAAGTATATTAATTGTGGTCGGTTTAGTTAGAGACCGGGTTTAGGTTAAATGACTGCAAGTAAATAAGTTAGACTGGTTAGCTAGGTGGTCTATGGTTAATTAGTGATTAGACTGGATTGTTTGATTGACTGCAATTGTTTGATCGCGAGTGAGCGTTTGGTTAGAGCCGAGAGGGCGATGAATTGATTGATTGGTTAGTTGGTAATCAGATTAGTCGCCTGTGGTCAGTTTAAGTATTTGAGTGTGATATGTTGATTTTATTATCGATTGTTTGATGTGGTGATCATTGCTTGACTGCTGAATCCTCTGAATGGTTTGTGATTGACTGTATGAGGATTGATCACCCGTATTTAGATACAAAGTCTAGTGGATAATTCGTGTTTCACATGACCATGTGTGGGATCAAATTGCATATCTGAGTATAAAAATGGCCAGTGGTCGAGTCTTTAAGCATGATTGTGTGAGCATTTGACTAAATGCCAAGATAAGGACTGATTGGTTAGGTGATCTACTTGTGTGGTCATATGATGAGATAAATCCGTGCTAGTCATATGGTCCGTGCCAGTCGTACGATTTTTCCTGGTAAATTCGTGCCGTACTAGTCGTACAGAGCCACACGATTTATCGGACGCCGGTCGCAGCTTGTGATGGACTGAAGCCCCTATAGGGATTCCTAGTAGTTCCGTGTCGTGCCAGTCGTACGAATCTTATGGACTATCGGACGCCATCGCCGGAAGTAAGGAATGATGCCTGGTCATGCCAGTGTACACTGCCAGTCATAGTGTTGAGCTACACCATTCGTATGCGCCGGGCCTTATCGCCGTTAATAACTAGGATACGTGTGGAGCATTGTTCTTGCAAGCTATTGCGGTATTCTGGTTGATGCCTTGGTTGGTTGACTGTCAAGTCAAGTCGAGTCTTGCATATGTGTGATCCAAGGCGTGGTAAGCTTGCATGTGATTGACGTTATACTATTGCGATGTGCTGTGTGTGTAGGTCGCCTGAGCGAGTCAACGCCCTAGCCGAGCATAGGCGTTAGCTCACTGAGATTTATTTCTCACCCTGTCGTGATTAACCCCTTTTTCAGGTTCAAGGTAATGGAGAGGCACGTTAGATTCGGCATTCTTACTGATAAGTGGTTCCATATCATGCGTCATCCGGTTCCAGGTACGAACCGGGTCTGGGAACAACACGTCACCACCCTGAACACGTCACCACGTTCAGGGTGGATGAGGGATTTGGCCACCTAGTGGCCGAGCTCTTTAAAGCCAGGTTCGTAAGTGAAGGTGATGTTATCTGTGACCCGCTCCGTGGATTTGCAGGGCCGCCTAACCCGACCTCTTACGTCCTTGCCTGGGATCCGATGGATCTTGATACGCCCCGACAGAGAAGTAGTGGACCCCCCGAACTTGACTCTGAGTCCGAGCCGTCTATGGCATCTACTTATGTCCCCTCGCCTCCCTAGTAGTAGACGCGTGGCAATCCCTTTTGAGAGCTCGAATGATGTTGAGGACGAGGGTGGTGTAGCCCCTCTTTTGGAGTAGATGAGAAGTTAACCCTTCCCGACCCACCTATCTTTTTGATTGGTCTTAGGGAGTCGCCCCAAAGAATTGGGTTGTAATTATTCTGTTTAGCTCTGTAGGGTTAACGATCATTTGCTTTTGGTGTTATAATGGAATTTTCTTTGGTTGAATGACTGTTGTTGAGTATCCTACTTTGCTATCCCTGCTGATGCTTTTGTCCGGGAGTGTTGCACGTTTCCGCATGCGTAGTATATTTCGGTAGGTCGTTAGCGGGCTTGTGACGTCAACATTTATGACCTGAGGCGATTGGTAGGGATGTCGCGAGCTCGAGGATCCGGGCGTGACAGCCAAACCATACTGAAGTAATCTGCAGCTGCTGCGATTGATCAACGGATAAGTGCCGTCTTCTTCCTTGTCCATTTCAACCAACAATTACAAGGAACAACCAAGTGAGGGGAAACAACAAAAAGCCCTTAAATTCCAATCAAACCCAAGATCCAGGAAACCTCCATATACAGAGTGAAATCAACGATTCGAGCACAAAAGAGCTGGTCACTCACTAGTTATCTTACAGGTAATCCTTTACGGAAATGCTTTGAATTTGTCCTCCTTGTTTTGGGATTTACAGAGGGATTAACCCTAACTCTGGGATCTGGTTTGCAAAAATTGGTTTGTGTGTCACTTCACCGACTAATGTTAAAGGTCAAATGGGGATTGAAGCCAAAACAATTATGACAAACAAAAAACTAAAAGTGATAAACAAAAAAATGGGATAATTGCGCTAGAAGTCTTAAAACTTGTCACGAATGTGTAATTGAGTCCTAAAACTTGTCAAATTAGTGCAATCGAGTTTCCATTAGGTCAGTCCAACTTGGCTAACAAAAAATACTAACGTCGCATTTTTTCTATTATTTTCTTTTTCCTATGTGGCTAAAAACGAAGTCATTTTGGTTCGAATTTTATTTTTTAATAGAAATTTTTTAAAATTAGATTAAAAAATAAGCGAACTTAAAAAACAAAAAGGAAAACCAGGCGAGAGTGTGCTACCGCCACCCCGCCATCGTGAGAAGGGTTGACGATGGTGGGGCGGCAGCGATCGCCGTTTTGGCTTTTTTTTAATTAAAAAATTAATTTAATTATCTTGAATCTATCTTCCATAATATTTAGATTTAAAAAAAACATCGTTATGGCCTTATCTTTCATGTTTTAGCTACGTTAGCAATTTTCGATGGCCAAATTAAAAGGTGTTAATAAGAGGACTTGATTACCTCCATTTGACAAATCACAGGACCTGATTGCATTTTGTTAAGTTTAAAGAGTCAACTGCAATTTCGTAATAGTTTTTAAGACTTTATGTGCACTTATCCAAGAAGAAGAAGAAAGAAAGAAAGATGAAGAGAAGGTCGTGGCACAAAGAAGCAGATGGAATGGAAACATGGTTTTTATAGTGTAGAAATTAAGGCCTTTGTTGTTCTTTTTTATTTACATGGGGAATTTTTGCTGATTAAGGCTTCATTTGTTTCGCAATAATTATGATTTGAAAAATATTTGTTAAAAAAATAATCACTTCTATCGCTTACAAAAATGAATGGGCGAAAAATATTTTCAATTGTCCACGAACATATTTAGACAAAAGTGTTGTCAATGATAATGAATTTTTTTATTGGCTAACTATTTTTGTAAATCTAAAAAAATTGACAAATTTTTCCAATAATCCTTTATTATCCTCTAGTGCTAATAATGCGACATCACCTTTTTGCATCTTAGTCAACGAACATTGAGGTTGAGATGGTCCAAATGTAATGATTTAATTATTTAATTTGATTTGGACTATGACCTCAAAGAAAGATTGATGCATGGAAATAATTCGATAGCTACATCTCAAGTTAATGAAAGAAAGGGGGATGATTACCAAAAAAATCCTAAATCTATTGTAAAGTTGTTTTTGTTTGAACTTGTAGATAAGGAATATCTCACCAATTAAAACTCATAAGAAAAAGATCATCATTAACGAACGAGCGAGAGGAAAAAGAGGAAAAGGGCATTTTTGTCAATCCACCCCTATGCCGATAGGAAAGAGAGTTTGAGTGTGACACGAGATGCAAAATCCGGTGGCCTGAAATTTTGTGGGAGGGAGAAAACTCTTGGCTATGGTACTGAATCAATGGAACATTGTGGTAAAACATTTACTCGAACTACAACTCGAGGAAGATCACACCTCACGGTAAATTGATAAAAATTGAACAACCGATTTGAACTGTAGAAGGATGGTAAAGAGTGGTTAAAGAAAAAACTTTACGAATGATTATAACAATAATCCTGAATGTGAGCAAGGCCTTTTAGTTCAATTCTGAAATGAAAGGCAACTTTCCCTTTAGCTGATGCTTGCCAAGTGTTGTATGCACGTAACTCTTGCCAACGATTCGTTCGTGTGTCCAATAATATTATTCGGAATGAAAGGTGGAATTAATTAACGGTAATTATGGATGGAAGGCTGATAATGGTAGAATTGAGATAAATATAAAAGTTGGGGGTTTTTTATGAGACAAAAAAAAATGGATATAATTGGGACTGATGCTAAAGTTGGGATTTTGTTTGAGTATTAGGCTGGTAGAATTGGGCAAAAGTAAAAGTTGGAGTTTTTTATGAGACAAATTTTTTTTTGGATATAATTGTGATAGATGCTAAAGTTGGGGGGTTTTTTTTTTTTTTTTGGGGTATTAGGGCTTAGTTTTCTTATGTTTGGTGATATATGACTGAAAACGTTTTCTGATGTTTGGACCTCAATTGGATAGTGATTTCAATCTCATGCAAAAAAAAAAAATCGACTTTTAAATTTTCTTTCTTTCTTTTTTCTTTTTCTTTCTCCCTCCATCTCGATCGGCCAATAGCGGCCATGGGCGAGCTCGTCGGGCCACGTTTGTGGATTTAGGAAAGTGTCTTCATCTCATTAGATTTAGGAATTCATTTTCTTAATTTTATGCATTAATTTTTTGTTCACTAAAAAGTGTTTTTCGTTGACTAAGTCATTTTTAGGGCACCAAATGAGTAAAAGTCCAGAAAACCAATTTTTAGAAAATACTTTCACTAAAACAAACCCACCCTAAGTACAGAATTACGAAGAGAAATAATTATGTGACCATTCTTAATCTACTGTGAGATTAACACTATATTTGGGACCATAAAAATGTATGATAAATAATTGAAAATTTTTGTGGGGTTCATTACTTTATGAATTTGTAGCTAACAACATACTATTACTCTCATGATCACCCAAAAATTATCATGCTACAAAGCCTAATTATTATTTAACGAGAAACCTGATTTACTTTTCTCGGTCCTCAAACAGCACTACACATTTTGCTCATTGCTCTTTACAAGGAACCTGATTCTATCTTAGGTCATTTTAGACCTTTTGAGAGCGATGGCGGAGAAATTGGAGGATATGCCAATATTAGGTGTAATGTTTATAAAATTGAGTCTTAGTAAATTGTGAAAATATTGTACCAAGTGTCGACATTTGTATATTCTAAACGTTTCAGTGTTTTGGAATAATCGAGTACATAAAAGCACAAAAGGAAATAAGTAAACCATGTGGAATACGGTATATCTCATTGATCAAGGTGATTTTTTATACCTGTGTGACCTAGTCGATACTTTCTCAGTCGGCATTTTCTATTATTTCTTTCCGATTTTCATTGCATAGGGCCTTATAAATAGTCAACTTGCATGGTAATAATATTTAGTGTTGTCAAAAAAGTTCAACCCGACCAGACCCAAAAAATTATAAATATTTTTTAGGGTTGGGCCTTGGTCTTCTTCGGATAACGGTCAAGTGCGGGGTATTTTGACAATTCGGGTAAGGTTCTGTTTCAGGTGGGTTTTTTTTTTTAATCTCCGAATTTGAAAAGTACTGGCCCTAAAGTAAAGTCCACCAATAGCACCCCTCTCTCTCCAATTTGAAAAGTATGAGCTCTAACCCTAACCTTGGCAATCGATACCCCAAGCACTCATGTTTGATGTTTTCAACAAGCAATGGTCAACGACAGGGATGCGCTCCGTCTTCAGAGATTGCTGAGATAGAGGATGCGAATGAGAAAATAAACCACTTAAATCCGAACCGACCTAAGGATTTGAGACATATGTAATTCCGGTATCGGGTCGAGTCGAGCACAGTTTCGCTCAGATTCGAGTCAGGTCGGGTATCGTGACACCCAACTAGACCCCTTGAAACCCCAAATATTAATATGTCTCTCTCATGTCATGATGATCACATGAAGGAAGGATGTCCATATGTAGTTAACTAACTTATAATTGGGAATTGATTATATAACAGTTGGGCGACTGTTATGCTAACAGTATTTTTTGGGTCACAAAAAATAAATAATAATCAATTAAAAATTATTGTGTGGTCCACTCTTTTAATAATTTGTGACTAACAAGATACTGTTATTCTCATAGTCATCCAAAAACTAGTATGCTAGCAAAGTCCCTTATAATTATACTGATGCTGCCAGTGTCATTAAGCCAATGAATTGGCTTTAGTCATGGCTTGCCGGGGGTTTTGAGATGACACTATTGTCACATAACTCTAAGGCACAATTGGAGTATTAAGGACCAATATGGTTTTAGAGATGTGATTACTTGCTCCTCATATTGAAAGCGAAAACAAAACAAACGTATCACATGTCCTTCATTTATTATTCTACACAATCGAGGTCTGAACCGTTTGAACACTAAAGAACTCCTGATAAATACAACTATCCCCATTGGCTCAACCACGCAAGTTGGTTCCTCATTAATGAAATCTTTCTTCGTAAAATTGTATATTAACTCAACAATAAAAGATAAGAGTTGGTGACCGCCTCATTTGATCTGTTTATTCTATTGATAAAAACAATCTTTAATTCTCACGGTCACTTGTGTTGGTGTTCTTTCTTCTGATTCTGGAGTTTCTGGATTCTGCAATTTAAGGCATCAATAGGAGGTTTCTTTACTAGCCTATTACTTTGGCAAATACTTCAAGTTTTGAGGACTGTTCGAGTTATTGCCCAAGAAATAGTTTGTTAATTTACATGTCTTTCTTCTTTACCAAGTTAAAACCTTTGGGAATCTCATCATCAAAACAAAAAGCTTTGAAAAGATGGTTGGAATAAATCTTCTTTATCCAATCAAATATTATGGAGATCGCATTTGTCAAGCATACCCATCCTAGGCATAATTGAATGATGCAAGCATAAGTGGTGAACCCTAAGGGTGCGTTTGGTTGAGTGATAGTGTTCTTCAGAAATTAGATTTCCAGACTTTCACTTGATTTGTTAGCCGAATTTGATTGATCAATCGAAAATACATTTCGGTCAACGAAAATATTCATACATAAAATGAGAAAAGTGAATTCCTAAATCTAAACAGGTGAAAGCAATTTATGAAATTGTTCTTCTCGAATTTATTTATTTTATATTATTCTTTTTCGTTTTTTATTTTATTTTTTTATTTTATTTTTCCTTCATCCTCTTCCGATCGTCAGGCCTCGGCGATGGCCGACGACCGGCCACATGAGGTCGACCCCGCCATATCCGACAAACTTGATCTCGCCCCTGCGGAGCTCAAGCCTTGTCAGGATCTTATTCAATTAAAATTTTAAAATCAGAATTGTATGTAGCGATGTCACCTAATTCCAAATCTATGACATAAAAATCTCGAATTAGAATGATCGAGACAAATCAAATTATATAAATTGATTGGGAGTTTGAGATAATCCAAAAAGATAGGGGCAAATGTATCAGTCCATCGCGGACAATGTCTTTTTTTTTTTCCCTAAGGATGATGCTTTTGGGGGAAAAATATTTTTTTTGCACTCTTTGTTGGATTACGTGATCACATCATTTGGTAGCGATTCTTTAATGGAAATGCGTATGAATTGGGGGCAAGTCTGTGAGAAGAAGGTGTGTGCTTTAGACCAATTGTAGATCTCAGAAGCCATGAGAAAAAGAATATAACAATCAGTATTTCCCAAATGAAATTTAGTTGGAAATAAGCATAAAAAATTATGTAAATATTCACGCTCCAGATAAAAGAATTTCTTTCAACTTAGAAACTTCTTAGGTGTTGACCAGTCACCCTTCTATGAAAAGTGGCTCCGAAAGTTTCCAACGCTAAAAGTGGACAAAATTAGTTGATGTTTTGTTGGTGTGGTCTTAATTTTAGGTTTTCATGTATCTGATATGATTGTTTCCATGTCTACACATGGTTACAAAAGAACCTATTATGGTGCCCAATTAGTGAGAAGATTCAAGATTTCTTATTATCTAATAACAAGACTATATGAACAACCTCTGAGGTTAAGAGAGCTCTTCTTGCCATCACACACCTTTGTATTTTTTTTCTCGATTTTGAAGCATGTGTTTTGGATAGCTTTGGTTTCATGATATTGCATCTAGACAAAGAACTTTGGCTCGAAAATTTTCCACTTAAATTTCATTAATTCACTAATAGGATAAATAACTCTGCTCGGTTTGCTTTGAAAATATCGAATTCGAACAAAACCCACATTCAACATTATTTTTTGGGAAAATTCCAAAAAAGGGCCCGAAGTCCTCTCATTTTTTCAAATAAGGGCTCCAAGTGAACCTTGATTCAAATAAGAGCCTAAAGTGCCCTCATTTTCTCAAATAAGGGTCTGAAGTGAACGTTATTTCAAATAAGGGCCTGAAGTGACCATGAAATTTCAAAAAAGGGCATGATTTCAAGGGCATTTTCGTCATTTTCCTTATTTGATTTTTTTTTCTGTTTCCTTAAAAATTAACAAAAAAAAATTTTTATAAAAAAAATACAACTTGCACAGGCGGGAGGGCTGCCCCTCCCGCTTGTGGCCGCCGGCCCACCGCAGGTGGGGGGTCTGCGGGGGCGGCGAAGGCCGGCGACCCCGCCGACCAGATTTGAGGCCTCTGGCCCTCGCCAAAATCGGGAGAGGGTCGGGCCCTCTCCCGGATCTGGGCGGGGGTCGCCGGCCCCCGCCCCGCCCTGACCAGGGGAGGGCGTCGACCCCCGTCCTGGTCGTGGCGAGGGTCAGCGACCCCCGCCCTGTCCTGGGCGAGGGCCGGCGACCCCCGCCCTGGGAATGTTTATACAGTCCACAATAAGGAGCCGCTCTTCCTAGTTAACTTGATTTGCAGACCCGCTTATCAGGACTTCTACTAGCTCCGCTCGATCAGTCTCCACGATCAGGCTTTCAGCTCGGTCTTTGTACACGGCTGCAGTTTGGAGCGCTTCCAGAACAACAAGGGTTTCAGCTTGGGAAGCAGAGGAAACCTTCACTGATTTAGCAAAGATAGTGCTAATCACGCCTGTATTAGCTATTCAAATCCCCGTTATCAACGAAAGAAGTATCAACGTTAAATTTTAGGGCTTTCTCCTCTGGCGGCGTCCTGGACTGCAACTCTTAAGAGGTTGAATTTTTACCTGTTTATTGTTTGTGGGTGTCCCATTTTCTGTAGTTTGCTAGGAAAATTGGTGCTGATTCCACTGATTCTTGAGCATTTGGAATTTTCCCCCGGAAGACTAAATCATTGCGGGATTTCCATATGCTCCACAGAGACGAAGCCACCATTGATAGATGGGGTACGTCAGTTTCTTTTTCCATGCATCAATTCTTGAGATTTCCCGGTGGTCCGTGGGCATAGCAGGAAGATATGCTCAACCGTCTCCTTCTCCCGTTGACATAGAGGGCATAGTATGTTGGGGATGACTTGCCTCTTTCATAGGTTCTCTTTTGAAGGGATAGCATTAGTTCAGGCTTGAAATTGCAGTTATTAGACATAAAAGTGCATATGCGTGTATTATGTGCCTGTCTCTAAATAATTACGTTGCCCACTCCATGGTCACGATCATCCGTCGAAATCAATTTTTTGAAAACAGCACTACCACATGTCATTCGACATTCATCTGGTGGAGCATCCGGATCTTGCACCCAAGAGAAGCTTCTCTTCACACGCACCCCTCCACTCTCTCTCCTCTTTCGTTTTCTTCACACTCCTGATGAAGGGAATGCTGAAGTTGAAAATCTATTTGATGTAATTATAAATATATGGCTCGCACTATTATCGAGTAAAAAATAATAATTAAATGATGAATTTAGAAATATGAACTAAATTACGTAATAATTATAATAATATATTATGTACCAGGTGCCTTTCTGCAGGATATTAAAATAATTAATATATATCTAAAGCGTCATCCCTACCTTCGCCGGAAGGAGGAGGAGGCGCGACTCCAGGTGCTAGTGCATTGAAAGAAGCCGAACATGCAGGAGTCGGCAGCGGGGATAAGTGGTCGAGGGCGAGCTTGGCGGCCTCGTTGTGAGCTCCTTCAGAGGATGTGCAGGGGTTCGGAGTCTCGAAAGAGTGGCCGTTCACGGAGACGGTGCCGGTGAAGCGAGGCACGTGCTCTGGGCCTTCTTTCACAGCAGCGTACTCAGGCATGCTCCATGATTGCCGGTAGCACAGCTCTTGTAGCTTGCTTTCGTATGTTCTTTTTTTTTTTTTTTCAGAGAAGAAAAAGAGGAAGACGATGGAAAAGGAAGGTGAGAGAGGAAAGAGGGACGGAGTACCCGCAGAGTAGAGTGGAAGAGAGAGAGAGAGAGAGAGAGAGAGAGAGAGGGGGGTCGGTAACGGGACGAACGCAATGCTTTCTCCAACAATCTCTCCCCATAACAATTCATGCTGATTCCAGTTTGTTTTATCAAATAAATTTGAAAGACAAAATTTTGACTTTATTTGACATTATGCTTTCTTAATTTTTCGTGATAATTTATCAGATATTTGATGTCCATAGTGAATGGGTTATTTCTTCAAGTAACAAAAATCGAAAACTTGCTCAATGTGAATTACATATGAAAATGGACAGAGGAAAAAACTTTATCTTTTCCAAAAAGTAAATTTGCCATAAAAATATGCAATCTATAGGTAATGTGCAGAGAGTTAGCATGCCTTACCATATCGAGTTACGTCGGTACGAATAGTTCAAATTCTATTTCCATAGGAATAGAAAGAAAGTTTTCTGAGATGTCATTCGAAATTAATGTGGATTTGGAATAGGTTGTGATTCTTTTAAAGTTGTTTGTTTGTTTGTTTTTTTTTTGAACTTGTAGATAAGGATTACCTCACCAACTAAAAATCGTAAAGAAAAAAATCATAATAAATGGAAGCGCGAGTAGAAAAAGAAGAGAAGGGCATTTTTGTCAGTCCATGTGACGACCCAGTTTTCGCCACACATCGGGAAAGCTTTCCCGACCATGTTCTCTACTTTAATCTTTTCTTATTATGCTGATGGCACATGCGAAAGCGTATATAAACAGAACAGACGGCCATGCAGCATACAAGTGCATAAAATAGTCATCTGGTAAACATATCTAATGGGGGTCATGGCCATATAGGATTCCACTAATCAAATAATACAGTTTGTGAGACATGAGCACAATAATCAGATTACTTTATTTCATATATTTACAGCTCATGGAATAGTCCTTTACAAAAGTTCAAAGTATTACTCTGGGAGGATTTACAAAGAATATAATCTACTCCGATTACTAGGATCTTCATCCACGACTCCATCGATAGCCAGATCTCTCGAACTCCTAAACCAAAGTATCATACTGGCTTTCTCCTTGCTAGCTTGCATATCTGAAAATTGTTGTTCCGCAAGGGGTGAGCTCAACCGTTCAACAAGTGAATTCCAATCCAAACGACTAAACCAACTATAATATCGCAGAATTGAGGATTGTTCCACAAAAACAATCACAAATCATATAGGCAGAAAATCTCGGAACCATACCAAGCAAATCATAATAAAACATGATCAATTAGAGTCCAAAACTCGCATCCATAATCATAGAAAGCTTAGTAATAAGGATAGAGATCTACTTGCCTGGGATCGTGTACGAAGAAAAATGAAGTTTGAATCACGCCGGACGAACCGGGTCTCCACCGACCAGCCTCTGTTCAGCGCGAATCCACGAAAATCTAACGGTTTCTTCGATGATCAGTCCTCAGATCTAAGTTACCCTCGATCTTACGGTCGCGTAGGAGAAAAAGGAGCTCAATTCGCCTTCCGGACGAGCTCAAACCAACCGTTTCTTCTCGGGCGCGTGTAGAAAACCGAGAAAACGGGCTCTCGGGTTTGGGGAAAGTTTTGGCCGGCCGAAAATGGAGAGAAAGGGAGGAGAGAAAAACCAAAGAAGATGAGATATTATCCTCTTGAAACCTCATCCCCAAGCTTCATTGCATCCCCTCATCAATGCCAAGCCTCAAAAGTCTTCTTCCATGATGGTCTCTTGTCTCAAGTTCATAAATGCTAAAAGGATAGTTTGGTAATTTCTCATCCAAGGGAAAAATGGTAATTTAGCAAAGGGGTACAATGGTCATTTCAAGGCAAAAGGGCAAAATCGTAAATTTACTTTTAGGGGCAAAATGGTAAATTTACTTCTAAGGTTCGGCCAGGACAAGGCTCGAGCACGAAAGGTCTCGATGCTATGATTCGACGGCTCGATTAACTCAACACGCTTAATTCTACTCGATTCCCTCTTAAAAATAATAATTCAACGTCCAACTATTGTCCCTCAAACCTCGAAAATCCAATATAACTTATCTTACAAACCTCGAAATTTCGGGATGTCACAACTCTCCCCTCCTTAAGGGAATTTTGTCCTCGAAATTACACCCTTTCTTCCTCCTCATCAAATGCAACTATGTGGCCTTACTATGCTTTCGCTGCGCACTTTGATCCCTTATCATCCTTAATTGCCACATCTCGCAATCTTAACCACTCAAAGGGGTCCTTATCGACCCAAATACTCACAAATCTATGTAGCCATGTTGGCATGCCGTTTACTCACAGTTACACCAGGCAGATCGTCCCTTATCACTCAGGACGTACATATCTCATTCTGCCAATTCTTAATGCCAAAACCAGATGCCATGCCCAGGATTCTGTTAGCTACGGTCTTTACACACATTCACATCCCACCACGACGCTATCGGGTCGCAGGCCGGCAAGCTCGTGTGGGTCTCATCATATACCAAGGCTACCCTGATCACATAGCAGGGGCCCTCTCCGATCACAACATAGGTACAACAAACACTCTACTTTCACCAACATCCACAAGGCATTCAGGCATTTTCTCATAACCATGGCATCTCAATCTGTTCATTCTTTTCTCGTCCGTCGTTCGAGATGCAATGCTATGTGCTTTCAGAAACATTTTTCACTTTGAGAATCAACTTTAATGCAATGTATCTTTCAAAACAGGTCAGACTTAGCACGATACCTAGACTCGTCCCTTTCAATGTATGGTTTGGGTCATTCCTGCCCCCATCGCCATCTTAGAAGCCTGCCAGGAGCCGCTCCTTGTCCGAGCCTCTCTGCTTCGGCGATCACTCCCCGTCCTCATCAGACCTGGTCGTTACAGTTGTCCCAAGTCATACATCTACAAAGAGAGTCCCGTTCCACACGTCCCATATCGTGCTTCACTACGGTTTATAGGTATCCCGTCAATCCCGTCCCATACCAGACTGACGGTTTATCAAGTCCAACAAAATGATGATATGTTCATGCATGTACGTTTCTCAAATTTTCACTTTAAGGCTACAACTCCGTGCAATGCATGAACGACCTCACATCTCTCGTATCACTCGTCTACACAACATCAATTCCTTATCTCAAACTGAAATTTCTAATGCCACGGGTGACCATCATATCCAGGATTAGATACTTAGAATCAAACTATATAACCCTTTCTGGGTCGCCGTTCACAACAAAGCCACGATCATGCAATCCAGCTGGCACAAAAATCCAAAGTTACCATTCGCTTCCTTGCGAACCTCAATCATTGTTAAGGCCTTTCGATGAAAATTAATAACTAAAACCATCAAGGTACACACAGATTCGAGCCTAGGATCCACAAAGTCAACTTATAACAATTCCAAATCCACAATCCGTTATACAGGCTAACCATCAAACTTTACAGTTCAAGCCTATCGATAAGTCGCTACCAAATCAACTTATCATCTAATCCACCTGTCGATCACTACACAATATCCCCAAAGTAGAGAGATCATCAAACCTATGCAATGACCAACAAACTTCTCATCTAACAAGTAGACTAAGCTACTACCAATCCCTTGACAACAACAAACACAGGCACTTGTAAATTTTATAGCGTACGTGCCTACCAAGCAATTCAGTCACTATCGCGCCTTATCACTCCACTAACCCGCTCTAATACCAATCATGGGACGACCCAGTTTTCGCTACACATCGGGAAGGCTTTCTCGACCACGTTCTCTGCTTTAATTTTTTCTTATTATGCTGATGGCGCATGCGAAAGTGTATATAAACAGAATAGACGGCCATGTAGCATGTAAGTGCATAAAATAGTCATCTGGTAGACACATCTAATGGGGGTCATGGCCATATAGGGTTCCACTAATCAAATAATATAGTTTGTGAGACTTGGGCACAACAATAAGATTACTTTATTTCATATATTTACAACTCATGGAATGGTCCTTTACAAAAGTTCAAAGTATTATTCTGGAAGGATTTACAAGGAAGATAATCTACTTCGATTACTAGGATCGTCATCCATGACCTCCATCGATAGCCAGATCTCTTGAATTCCTAAACCAAAGTATCATACTGGCTTTCTCCTTGCTAGCTTGCTTATTTGGAAATTGTTATCCCGCAAGGGGTGAGCTCAACTGTTCAACAAGTGAATTCCAATCCAAATGACTAAACCAACTATAACATCACAGAATTGAGGATTGTTCCACACAAACAATCACAAATCATATAGGCAGAAGATCTCGAAATCATACCAAGCAAATCATCATAAAACATGATCAATCAGAGTCCAAAATTCGCATCCATAATCATAGAAAGCTTAGTAATAATGATATAGATCTACTTGCCTAGGATCATGTACGAAGAAAAACGAAGTCCGAATCACGCCGGACGAACTGGGTCTCCACCAACCAGCCTACGTTCAGCACGAATTCATGAAAATACAATGGTTTCTTCAATGATCAGCCCTTAGATCTAAGTTTTCCTTGATCTTACGGTCGCGTAGGAGAAAACGGAGCTCAATTCACCTTCTAGACGAGCTCAAACCGACTATTTCTTCTCGAGCGCGCGCAGAAAACCGAGAAAATGGGCTCTTGGTTTTGGGGGAAGTTTTGGCCGGCCGAAAATGGAGAGAAGGGAGGAGAGAAAAATCAAAGAAGATGAGATATTATCCTCTTGAAACCTAATCCCCAAGCTTCATTAAATCCCCTAATCAATGGCAAGCCTCAATAGTCTTCTTCCATGATGGTCTCTTGTCCCAAGTTCATAAATGCTAGAAGGATAGTTTGGTAATTTCTCATCCTAGGGCAAAATGGTAGTTTAGCAAAGGGTACAATGGTGATTTCAAGGTAAAAGGGCAAAATTGTAAATTTACATTTAGGAGCAAAATGGTAAATTTACTTCTAAGGTTCGGCCAGGACAAGGGTCGGGCGTGAAAGGTTTCGATGCTACGATTTGACGGCTCGATTAACCCGACACGCTTAATTCTACTCGATTACCCTCTGAAAAATAATAATTCAATGTCTAATCGATGTCCTTCAAATTTCAAAAGTCTAATATAACTTATCTTACAAACCTTGAAATTTCGGGATGTCACAGTCCACCTCTATGTCAATAATAAATAGAATTTGAGCATGACACGAGATACGAAACCCAGTGGCTTGAAATTTTGTGGGGGGGAGAAAACTCTTAGCTATCATGCTAAATCAATGCAAAATGGTAGTAAAAACATTTATTCGAAGTACAACTCAAGGAAGACCACACCTCACGGTAAACTGATAAAAATTGAACTACCGATTTGAACACCAGAAGAATGGTAAAAGTTAAAGAGAAAACTTTACGGATGATTATAACAATAGTCCTGAATGTGAGCAAGGCTTTTTAGTTTAATTCTAGAATGAAAGGTAACTTTTTCTTGAGTTGTTGTTTGCCACGTGTCGTATGCACATAACTCTTGCCAACGATTCGTTCGTGTGTCCATCGCGGCGCCCGCCAACAGATTTGGCCGCCCATGTGTTATGCAGGTTGGTGACGTCATCTTGATAGATGCTATCTCCCACCCTCTCTTTGTTTGAACGCTATTTGGTGACTTCATCTTGACCTATGCTCTCTCCTAGCATTTTCTCCGTTTCTCTGCCGTCCTCTTTAAATGGATGTCCTTACAAAACCTCATATGAGAATACTTATAGGATAAAAGAAAAGAAAATGAAAGACACTTGACACGAAAATCCGAAATGACATCCCTCCACCCCATCCCACCTTAACACTTAACTAAAAGTTCATTCATTTTTTTAATTTGAAAGTGAGGATAATTTGGTCCGGCATGTAACTCAAGAATTTTTTTTTTGGGGGATTTGGCTGAAATTATTTTAAGGAAAAATATTTTTTGTTCCATTAAAAGGAACTAAAAAGAAAATTAATATTCTAGGATCTTGTCATTCAATAATAAAAAAAGTAATACAGTATTACTATACCCCATGAATTTGCTTTTCAATATCTCCGTGGGTACGGTCTTCTAAATCTCTCACTTTCCCAAGCTCCGGTTGCCAAATCTTCACAATTGGAATTCTTGACTTTCAATTAATGTTCTTTATCTGCTGAGTCGCGTTTTGTCGTATGCACTTTTCTCGGTCTCCTCGTTGTCATCTTATTGGCAATACCCCCCGTAAATGCTGCCAAAGTTCCATTTATATTTGCTGTGTGAGCTGAGCGAAGAGGAAAGGAACGAGCAAGGGCTACCGCCAGGTTTCAGGTTCCAAGGAAATAGATTCTTAGAAACACGGACAATCATGGTGTATTTACAGAAGATTAAAATTAAATATAAAATTAAAAAATTAAAAAGATGTGAGAGGAGCGATCCCAAAAAGAGTTTTCACCTCTTTAGATTTAAGAAAACATTTTTCTAATTTTATGCTTGAATTTTTCGTTGACTAAGTCATTTTCGGAGAACCAAACGAGTGAAAGTTTGGAAAATCAATTCCTGGAAAACACTTTCACTGAAACAAACGCCACCTAAGTAGAGAATTATTAAGAGAAATAATTATGTGACTATCCTTAATCTACTATGAGATTAACATTCTATTCTGGATCACAAAAATAATAAAAAAATAAATAATGAAAAATTATTGTAGGGTCCACTCAGTATCACCCAATGATTGTTATACTAAAAAAGCTTAATTATTAATTAACGAGAAACCCGATTTATATTTCTCAGTCCTCAAACAGCACACCAGATTTTGTTTATTGCTCTTTTCGAGGAACTTGATTCTAGGTTACGTCATTTTAGACTCCCTTCAAAGTGATGGCGGAGAAATCGGAGGATACGCCAATGATAGGTGTCGGTTTAAATACACTACAAGTCCCAAAACTCATGTACGGCGCTCACTTTAGTGCAAAAACTTTCAAAACGATTACTTAAGTGCTAATTTTTTTGAAAAACGATCACTTCAGTGCCACTTTCAAAACGATTACTTAAGTGCCAATTTTTTTTTTGAAAAGCGCTCATTTCAGTACCAACTCCCGCGAGTCATGTTGGCTCAAATATTAATAAAAAATAGGTCACGTCGGATTTCTGGCGAGCCATGTCAGTTCAAATCGGAGTTGGCACTGAAGTGAGCTTTTGTCAAAAAATTTGGCACTTAAGTGATCGTTTTGTAAGTTTTGGCACTAAAGTGAGTGTCGTACACAAGTTTTGGCACTTGTAGTGCACTTTAACCGTTAGGTGTCAATGTTTACAATATTTGAATCTTAGAAAATTGTGAAACTATCGTGTCAGGTGTCGACATTCGTATATTCTAAAAGTTTGATTGTTTTGGAATAATCCAGCATTTACAAGAACGAAAGGAAATAAGCATGCCACGTGGAATGCGGTATATCTAATTGATCAATGTGATTTTTAATACATGTGTGACTTAGTCTATACTCTTGATCGGCATTTTCTATTATTTGTTTCTGATTTTCGTTGTATAGGATCCTTATAAATAGTTAATTTGCATCATAATATTAATTAGGGCTATCAATAGAGCTCGACCCAACCCGAAAATTTAGTATTCTGACCATTCGGGTTAGGGCGTGCTTGGTGTGGGGTTGTCTTTTTTATTATTATTATAGAGATCTCCCAGTTTCAAAAGTACTTGCCCTAGCAGTAACCTCCACTAATGACTCTCCTCTCTCTCCAATTAGAAAAGTATGAGTTCTAACACTAACCTCCGCGATCAGTGCCCTAAGCCCTCTTGTATGATGTTTTCAATGAGCAATGGTCTATGACAGAGATGTGCTCCATCTTCAGAGATTGCTGGGATAGAGGACGCGGAGGCAAAAACAAAACCACCGAAATCCAAGCCGACTCGAAGATTTGAGACATATATAATCCGGGTATCGAGTCAAGTCGAGTGCGGTTTCACACAGATTCGGATAAGGTCGGATATCACGTCGTGATGATCACACAAAGGAAAGATGTCCATATGCAGTTGACTAACTTATAATTATACTGATGCTACCAGCGTCATCAAGCCATTGAATTGGCTTTAGTCATGGCTCGTCGGGGGTTTTGAGATGACACTATTGTCACATAACTCTAAGGCACAATTGGAGTATTAAGGACCAATTTGGTTATAGAGATGTGATTATGTGCTCCTCATATTGAAAGTGGAAACAAAACAAACGTTTCACATGTCCTCAATTTATTATTCCACACAATTGAGGTCTGAACTATTTGAACACTAAAGAACTGCTGATAAATACAACTCTTCCTGTTGGCTAAATCACCCAAGTTGGTTCTTCATTAGTGAAATCTTTCTTTGTAAAATTGTATATTAACTCAACAATAAAAGATAAGAGTTGGTGATACGGAAGGAGGAGAAGGACTAGGATAAACACTATCCACCTCTTCAAATGCAAAAAAAAATCTTTTCGTTTCACGTCACGCCTCATCTTGATCTGTTTATTCTATTGATAAAAACAATCTTTGATTCTCACAGTCACCTGTTTTGGTGTTCTTTCTTCAGATTCTGGAGTCTCTGGATTCTGCAATTTAGGGCATCAAATGGTGGTTTCTTTACTAGCCTATTACTTTGGCAAATACTTCAAGTTTTCAGGACTGTTCGAGTTACTGCCCAAGAAACAGTTTGTTAATTTACATGTCTTTCTTCTTTACCAAGTCAAAACCTTTGGGAAGCTCATCATCAAAACAAAGAGCTTTGTAAAGATGGTTGGAATAAATCTTCTTTATGCAATCAATATTATGGAGATCGCATTTGTCAAGCGTACCCATCCTAGGGGCAGTAGAATGATGCATGCATAAGTAATGAATGAAATTAGATTTCCAGACTTTCACTCGATTAGTTTGCCAAAAATGATTGATCAATCGAAAATACTTTCTGGTCAACGAAAATATTCATACATAAAATGAGAAAAGTGAATCCCTAAATCTAAAGAGGTGAAAACAATTTTCGAAATTATTCATCTTGAATTATTTTATTTTATTTTATGTTTTTTCTTTTTTCTTTGTCCTTCTTCCTCTGCCGGTCTTCAGGCCTCTGCGATGTCACCTAATTCCAAATCTACTACTTAAAAATCTAGAATTAGAATGATCGAGAGAAATCAAATTACATAAATTGATTCGGGAGTCTGAGATATCCCCAAAAAGATAGGGGCAAAATGTATCGATTCATCGCAAAAAATGTCTTTTTTCCACCTAAGGATGATGCGTTTGGAAAAAAGATCCCTTTTGCACTCTTCGTAGCATTACATGATTACATGATTTGGTTGCGATACTTTAACGGACATGCGTATGAATTGGGGGCAAGTCTTTGAGAAGAACGTGTCTACTTAGACCAATTGTCGATCGCCAAAGCCATGAGAAAAAGAAAACAATCATTATTTCCCAAATGAAATTTAGTTGGAAATAAGCATAAAGAATTATGTAAAAACTTACGCTCCAGATAAAAGAATTTCTTTCCACTTAGGAACTTCTTAAGTGTTGACCAGTCAATTACTATGAAAAGAGGCTCCGAAAGTTTCCAACACTAAAATTGGACAAAATTAATTGATGATTTGTTGGTGTGGTCTTAATTTTAGGTTTTCATGTGTCTGATGTGATTGTTTCCATGTCTACACATGTGATATGATTGTTTCCAAGACTATATGAACAACCTCTAAGGTTAGAGAGCTCTTCTTGCCATCATGCACCTTTGTATTCTTTTCTCGATTTTCAAGTGTGTGTTTTGGACAGCTTTTGTTTCATGCATATAAACAAAGAACTTTGACTCCAAAAATTTCACTTAAATGCCATAAATCCACAAATAGGTTAAATGACTTTTGCTCGATTTCCTCTGAAAATATCGAACTCGAATAAAACGCATATTGAAAATTATCTTTTCTTCAGGTAAATCAAGGTTCAAAGTTCAAATTCAGGTAAGTTCAGGTTTGGAAGTGAAGTTATTAGACATAAAAGTGCATATACGTGCATTATGCCACTGTTTCTAAATAATTATGTTACCCACTCCATGGTCATGTGTAGTGTAAGGGGAATACACGTGGAATACGATATAAAAATTAAAAAAGAAAAAAGAAAAAGGGAAAGTAAAATGCGAGCAATGATGACGTCATCTGGTGGAGCATCCGGATCTTGCATCCAAAAGAAGCTTCTCTTCACAGACACACCCCCTCCAGTCTCTCTCCTCTTCGTCTTCTTCACCTTTGATTTGGTTGGAAAAATTCGTAAAGGATCTTTTTTAATTGGGCGAGAGAGAGGGAGTTTGGAGTTAGCAACGGCTGAAGAGAGACATTCCAAAACAATCCTCCAGAAAATTGAAACTTGGGCAGCTAAAATAGGGAAATTTAATGGAATATTCGAAGTTGTACCCAATTTCTTAGTAAGACAGCGAAATACGATAAAAAATTCTATTTTTTGAACCTAATTTTCTATTGTCATAGAAATCTTTCTGTAATCCCACATACTCTTTTAGTGTATCTTGAATTTATGTAGGATCGGGCTCAAAGGAAGAATTGAATTGTGGCATGAAGAGAAGACCAACAACCAAAATCAAATGCATGCTCGGGTATGCAGAGCCATTGACAAAAGCAATATTTGTCCTTGTCCTGTTGCTCAAATTTCTATCTTTTCTTTTTTTGTTTTCCTCTTTTATCTTTACCCCTGTTTTGCTGTGAATTTACAAGTTGTCTTCGGGTCCGAGAATTTGGGAAATTTGTTACACAGTCATCATAGCGATGCCCCCCTCATGAATATCAGCTCTTTTAAGTATAGAAATGCAAGTAATATCTTAGATCCGCATTGAAAGTATTGTTATTTAAGCCTGTAAATCCCTCATCCACATTGTGATTTGGCTGGATATTTACTTGAATATTCAAAAGTTGTTTGCGTTCTTTTCACTCTCTTCAAAAAATTATGAGCGTGTTAATGTGTGTATGCAATTTGTTAATTTAAACCTTGCGAGTGACACACTTTAACGTGTTTTCAAACCCTAAGTTACACAATATATAAATGTTCACACATACATTACCATTTGATTTTTTCTGAGATTTATGCGATATTTTGAAATTAGGTATAATTTTTTATAGTTTTTGAAAAACAACAAAACAGGTGGACTGGAATTTTTTGGAGCTGGTTCTACAAGCTTTCAGGTTCCCCTTTGTGCTAATCAAGCTCATTATGATGTGTATTCGCACTCCCAAGTTTTCTATATCCATTAATGGCGAGCTACATGGTTTCTTCTCTAGTGGAAGAGGCATCCGACAAGGGGATCCTTTGTCACCCTATCTTTTCACACTCGTTATGGATATATTCACAAGCATCTTGAATGTGCAAACTCAACAACCAGTCTTCAAATTCTTTTGGAGGTGTAAGGCTACTAAGCTCTCTCACCTTTTCTTTGGTGACGATGTTCTTCTGTTTGCTGAGGCAAATCTGGCATCCATAATCTTGTTGAAGGATGGACTCGATAGATTCTCTAATTGGTCTGGCTTGACTCCTAACACAAACAAGAGTGAAATTTTCTTCTCGAGTGGCTCAGAGGAACTACGGGGCCAGATTCTCCATGCTCTTGGTTTCCAACAAGGCACACTGCCAGTCAGGTATTTGGGTGTTCCCATTATAGCATCTACACTTAGCAAGATGGAATGTAATTCCTTGGTGAACTCTATCACCGCTAGAGCCCAATCTTGGACCCAGCGATTCCTCTCCTTTGCTGGTCGACTGCAACTCATCAAATCAGTCCTACATGCCATACATGTTTATTGGGCAAGTGTATTTATTTTACCCAAATCTGTCATATCTCATATTGAGCAGATACTTAGGCGGTTTCTATGGAAAGGCCCGGAGCTTGGTGGAGGTGGTGCTAAAGTTTCTTGGGACTATGAATGCCTCCCTAAGGAGGAAAGGGGCCTTGGCATTCGCAGGTTTATTGATTGCAATAGGGCGGCTATGCTCAAACACATTTGGATCCTCTTTACTGATAAGAAATCCTTATGGTGCAAATGGATTCACTCGACTTTTCTGAAAAACAAGAACTTCTGGATAGCTACTAAGCCAACTTTTTGCTCTTGGGCTTGGAAAAAAAATCTTGATCTCCGCTCGAAATTTCAACGCCTCTTCAGGTGGTGGCTTGGCAGTGGTCGCATTGTGTCTTTCTGGTTCGACTCTTGGCATCAGAGAGGACCTCTCAACAAGATTTTCTCTGATATGTACATCTATCGATCAGGTATTCAGCGGAAGGCAACGGTGTTAGACTTTTTCTCCTCTTTTGGTCACCTACCTCATGTAATGGCCAACTTCGCTTCCTGGATAGAGCCCCTCCCTCCTCTTGATCATCAGGGCAGTGACCGATTTATTTGGCTGAGTCATTCCTCTGGAATCTTCTCTATAGCTATTACTTCAGATCTCATTCATCTCAAAGGGAAGACTATGCCTTGGCATTCCTTCATTTGGGATCGCGCTTTTGCTCCTCAGCACTCTTTTCACCTCTGGCTAATCACACTTAATAGACTGCCCACCCAAGTTTTTTTGCTTAACTACAACAGAATTTTGGATGCGGCTTGTGCCTACTGTAATTGCAGACCGAACTCTATTAACCATCTATTCTTCGGATGCCGTACCACTGGAGCCCTCGCATTTTTTTGAGTTGCCAAGTGTAACCTTGCTTGGCATAACAAGTGCTGGCGGGACAACCTTCGATGGGCCATGCAGCACATCCGCGGCCAAAGTTTCTACTAGATTATTGCCCACTTTTCCTTCGGTGCCTTGTGCCACATCATTTGGAAGGAGAGGAATCATATCCTTTTCCATAATCAGCCCTTTTTTTGCCTGCTATCAAGAAGCACCTCAAGAAGGTTGTAAGGGACAAGGCCCTGACGTTCAATCATGTTGAAGAAACCTCTAGAAATCAGAGGATGCAAGCAAGCTGGGGCATCAACTCGTTGATCTTTATCTAATTGGCGGTTCTCTCTTGTCTTGTTTTTTTTATTTTTATTTTTGCCGCCTGTTTTGGCTTCTTCTCTCTCTTGAGTTCTAGGGATACTAGTCCCTTCTTTTGAACCCTTGACACCCTTGCACCTATAGTGACACTTTCTAGTGTCACCATGTGTGCAAGGCTTTCCTTGTGGTGTCGGGCCTCGTTCTTGTATATCTGCGTTTCGGTTAAAGTTGTTGGATCTAGCAATATCACCTAGAGGGGGGTGAATAGGTGATTCTGAACACTTTTTAATATTTAATGCGGAAATTTATAAAGGGTTCAGAACGTAGACTAAAAATGATCAGTAAGAGGACGTGCAGATAAACTAAACACAGCAAGATGAGTTTAGGGAAAGAGAAATTGCACGCAATGATTATAGTGGTTCGGCTTTAGCAAGCCTACGTCCACTCTCCCACGATGACAGCCGATCGGCTGGATTCCACTATGAGTCGTTGAAAGATTACAGGCGTTGTCACTCCAATCGCTCTTACAAATGAACCTCTCAAGACTACGAATTTTAAGCTCACAAGAACAAGAGAATGTGTTTTTGAACAACTCAGCACTTTGGAATTTTTAGTTCTCGATTCTTATGAAACAGTCACTATTGATCTTCTTTATACTCCTTCAGCCTTGAACTAGCCGTTACCAAGGCCCTTCAAAGGATCGCTCCTCAATCTTTGATTGGACGCTATCAATCCTGATTGACGGACACTGTATATGGGAAGATCCAGTGGCCGTTGAAAGTGAATCTGAACCCTTCAGATTCAGTCGCCCATACAACCAAATCTTCAGTTTCCATAAATAGAGTTCATCCAAATCTCCAAGATATCTTGTTCACGGAAGGTAATATCCAATCGCGGATATTCTCCTGATTTGATTGGAAAATAATCCTGTCAATCAAATCTTACAAACTTCCATAACAAGGCGTGGCCAAATCAGAAACCTGCCAAACGTGGGTCTTCAGAATCTAGTAGCGTGATATTGCAGAATCTGAACGTTGTTCAGAAGCAATCTTCTGAACCAGAGAGGCTCTCTGAATCTGAACAGATTGGAACAGTGACTCTGAGCTTCTGTAAGATCCTTGCTGACGTGTCACATAAATCTCCTAGAGATGAGTCTTCAGAGGCAGCATAGACCTCCTTCTGAAGGCTTCAGATGCAACATAGACTTCCTTCTGAAGTCTTCAGAGGCAGCGCCGACTTCCTTCTGAAGTCTACTGAGGCACCACGATTCTCCATCTAAATAAAGGACATCGACTATCTTAGAAGCAAGTGTGCGACGACTACTCCTTGAGTCTGAACGCTAGTCATGGAATATTATAGGCTTTTGTTCACATGCTCATGCCTGCAATAATAAATTATTTGTATTAACCAGATTCTCTTAAAACAGAAAGGATAGTTTTGTCAGAATCAAAATATTCAGAGGGAAGGTTTTCTCAACAAAAGTCAATACAAATTTTACCTTTACCCAAAAAAAAAAAAAAACAGGACATATACGAAGTAGAAATGACCCTCCGTCACTATAGAGGAAACAGAAGTGTGCGTTGCGCACCTTTCAAAAGTTGAATACTAGATAATGAGACTGGAGCTCCAAAAGATTATTCACACAACCACGTTCCTGTTTTAGGCCCAAGATCTTATTTATGCATTTTGTCAGATCTCAAAGGTTTGGTGTTTTCTCTCTAACTTGATGTGAAACTTAGAAATATTACACATGTCACACCCCGAACCTCGGGCGCGCAAATATCCCTTCCATTTCGTCAGGTCAAAGGATGATATCCCAGGCACATCATCGACCCATTTCTTTTTATCTTATGATTAGGCACAGGCGGAAGCAACAACAACCGTAGACAATAATGCAACAGGGATAGAAAAGCAGGAGATACACAACAACAACAAACCTTTTATTTATAAACTTGATTAGTCTACGAGAAAATATCTACTATACAAGTCCATCTTTGGATCGATCCCTAAAACCCACAAAAAGATGCCGGGTCGGGTCAAGGGCGTACTACTGTCGATACACACTACTACACTACCAGCTATCAACAAGGCGGCCTCCAAAAGAAAAGCTCCTCCACAGCTCAGCCACACCCTTGGTTAACGACACCGGGTCAACCTTGATATCCTGGCGGCGAATCAGGGTCCTCCTCACCAGAACTCGAACTCGGGTCTTCGACCTCCCCATCCGGCACATCAAAATCCATTGTGTCCCACGTCTGAACGACTGGCCCCGCACTCGAGGGTACCTCAAACCCTTGAATCGATCCGATGAGAACACCACCCTGACGAACGAACCAGGCCTTGAAAAGGCATGCCACATAGTGTGGCAACCCCTCATCGACCTAGACGGTCATCACGTGTTGTTCCCAGATGTCGTCAAAATTAGTGACATGACGATAATGAAGGACCGTGGTTTGGTCGACAGGAACGCTGAACCTAACGTGGCGCACAACCATTACGAGGACCTGAAAGGCGATCAGCCAAAGGACATGAGATATGAATCTCAACGAGTCAACGCCTAAGTCCGATTAGGACGTTGATTTACACAGGTAGTCCAACAAATCTAGCGAACTAAGCCCAACATCCGAAAGACAACCACATGCAACATACCTCGTCTTGAGCCATACGATAGATAAATCATGGCAGGGAATAGACAACAATTCAATCACTCAACCAGAACACTCAGCCATAGATCATGCACAATGTAACAAGCATGTTCAAGCCATCACCGGCCAAGAGATACTCCACTCTCACCATAGTACAGCCTCACTGCTAGTACTCTTCCGGATTAACTGGGCGTCGTCCTACTACGTTACAGAGACGGCATCCGATAGCTCCTTCAAATTCCATAAGGCGACCATACATGGAATAATTCCAGAATGGACTACGGACCAACACAAGTTGCGACCGACATCTAATCAATCATGGTAATCCGGACAATCCGTTGCCGACACGAACTGACAGGCAACCAATAAGCCGTGGAATCCCGGACTGTACGTCGCCGGTACACAGACTTATTAGGCAGCGACCCATGCCAACAAGGGTATCGATCGTGTCCCCACTTACGTTAGGGTGACACAATCAAAGCCAACGCGCGACCCAACATTCTTCACAGGCACTCAAGCCAATTCTTATTCCCAATGCAATTACATTCACATCATGATCAAAACCCGACCTGCGGCTATTTTCATGCTCAAAACCACAATTGGTCACGCGAATATTCAATTCCAGTTACACATGGCATCTTGACACTAGAATGATCATTCAGCAATTAAGCGCAATCAACACTCAGTCCGATCCTTGATCAGACACCAATAAATATTAGGCACAATAGAATAGGCAATTAACCATGGTAACTATTCCACCTAACCATGGTTAATGCAACTAGCCACATCAATTAATTAATCTACCACGGTAACTATTCGCTAACCATAGTAACTATTTAATCTAACCATAGTTAACTATCTAACCATGGTAACTATCTAATTAACTACTGTAACTATCTAATTCATTACGGTAACTATCTAATTAAACTATTAAGTATAATTAATAGCCTAATCAGGGATTAGGGGTTAACTCACTTCGATAACTGGCGGCGACGATCGGCGGCGGCGGCGGCGGTTTCCAGCGGCTGCGGCGAAAATTTCCGGCGGCGGTCCTACGGACTCGTCTTGATGATCCGGACGCAACCACGTCGACGATTTGCGGCGACGACACCTGGACGATGATGAACGGAGGCTGGACAGCGACTGGACTCGTGGCGAAACGACGATGACGAACTCAATGAGCGGGCGAAGGGCTTGGCGAGGCTGCGCGGCTACACCAGCGGCATGGCAGGAGCTCCGGTGGCTTTGCTGGACAGCATCAGTACAACGGCTGAACAGAGGCGGTTTGGGCGGCACGGGGCTTGGTTGGCGCAGCGACGGCTGCAAGGGAGAGGGAAAAATGGAGATGAAGATAGTGAAGTGAAGTGAAGATGAGAGTGAGCGTGAGGGTGGTGGTGGTGGTGCTGCCGTGAGGGAAGAGAGAGGGAGGGAAGAGAGAAAGAGGGTCAAAGGGAAAAAGGGTAATTTCGAAAAGTCAAAGGTGAATAGTGGATTTGACCATGGCATTTATGAGGTGGGTCCCACGGGTTAATCGGTATTAATTATTTCTAGCGTAGATGAATAATATCTGAGGGTATTTCGGTAATCTGACAAATCAGGACTGGTTCAGGATATTTGGTTCTTGGTCGGGCGCGGGCCCGAAGGAATTCGGCGAGAATTATCTATGGCGTGACTAAACTAATCGAACTATAAATATCTACGCTTCAACCGACGATCAACGTCCTCCAGATTGAACGATTCCACATCCGATGAACGTCACTGAATTTTCAACAGTCTAATATCATTCAATTAATAAGCCTTGAAATTTCGGGACGTCACAACTCTTCCCTCTTAGGGAAATTTCGTCCTCAAAATTAAAACATTGCATCACCTAAAAAAGAAAAGGGTACCGACTCTTCATTTACTCGTCACTTTCCCACGTCGCTCCCTCGGTCCCATGGTGTTGCCAAACAACCTTCACCAACGGGATTATCTTGTTTCTCAGAACCTGCTCTTTCCTGTCTTAGATCCTCACTAGACGTTCCACGTACGATACACGTTCATCCACTTCAATCTCTTCAAAACTTAGTATATAAGTTGGATCGGGCTCATACTTTCTCAACATAGATACATAGAATACATTATGTACCTGAGCAAGTCTCGGTGGCTATGCGAGACGATAAGCCAGATTCCCAATCCGCTCTAAGATCTCGAATAGCCCAACATATTTGGGTCTCAAATTTCCCTTCTTGCCGAAACGAGATGTCCCTCTCATAGGCGACACCTTTAAAAAGACATGATCGCCTACTTGAAACTCTAGCGGTCTGTGTCGCTTATCGTCGTAACTTTTCTGACGGCTCTGAGCTGTCCTTAGCCTCTCTCTGATGATTTTGACTATATCCAATGACTGTTGTACTAACTCGGGACCGGTGATTTTCCTTTCACCAACTTCATCCCAGCAGATTGGCATTCTACATGGTCTGCCATACAACGCTTCGAAAGGTGCCATCTTAATACTCTGCTGATAATTGTTGTTGTAGGCGAATTCGACCAAATGAAGCTGCTCTTCCCAGTTGCCTTTGAAATCCAACACACATACTCGCAACATGTCCTCAAATGTCTGAATCGTCCTTTCAGACTGGCCATCCGTCTGTGGATGATAAGTAGTACTAAATTGTAGCTTTGATCCCAACGCAGCCTATAAGCTTTTCCAAAAAGTAGATGTGAATCGGGGATCACGATCTGACGTGATCGTCACTGGCACACCATGCAGACATACTATCAAGCGCACATACAAGTCTGCCAACCTGTTTAGAGAAAGATCCTTTCGCACCGCAATGAAGTGCGCAGACTTTGTCAATCTATCCACTATGACCCAAATTGAATCGTTGCCCCTTTGGCTCCTCGGCAAACTTGTCATGAAGTCCATCGTGATGTGCTCCCACTTCCATTTCGGAATCTCAAGCGGTTGTAACAGTCCTCCAGGTTTACAATGCTGTGCTTTGACTTGTTGACATGTCAGGCATTTCGCCACATGCTTGGCTATGTCAACCTTCATGCCACTCCACCAAAAGTAATGCCTCAGATTCTGATACATCTTCGTACTACCCGGATGAACACTATAACTGCTACGATGTGCTTCTGACAAGATTTCTTCCCTAAGATTCTCATCAACCGGCACACACAAACGTCCTCGAAACTTCAATATTCCATCCTCAGCTACCTGAAAGTCTTCCTTCCTTTTCTCTGAGCCCTCTTGAAGGATTTTCTAATGGCAGGATCCGTTGATTGCAATATCTTAATCCTTGCTTGCACCTCTGGCTTGATTCTCAACGTAGCCATCAAACTCAACAGACGGCCTACTTCCAACTTAAACTCTGAGTCTCGTACCTCTTCTAGAAGGAGCCACTCTCGGATCATCAACTGGGCAATTGCCGACTTCTGACTCAGCGCATTGGCAACTCTGTTAGCTTTTCCTGAATGGTACCAGATCTCGCAGTCAAAATCCTTAAGAAGTTCCATCCATCGACGCTGCCTCATGTTCAGCTTCTTCTAAGAGAACAGATACTTCAGACTTTGATGATCGATGTAGACTTGGAACCTTTCTCCTACTAGGTAGTGTCTCTAAATCTTAAGGGTAAACACGATCGCTGCTAACTCTAGATCGTGCGTCGAGTAATTCAACTCGTGCGGTCTCAACTGACGAGAAGCGTATGCAACTACTCTCCCATGTTGCATAACCACACAGCCTAATCCTTTGAAAGACACATCGCAATATATCTCATAGGCTCCCGAACCAGACGTTATTGTCAAAACAGGAGCTGTAGTTAGCTTCTGCTTAAGCTCTTGGAAACTACGCTTGCACTTATCTATCCACTCAAATTTCTCGTCCTTCTTCAACAAGCGTGTCAATGGCAAGGCTATCGCGGAGAACCTTTCTACGAAACGTCTATAGTAGCTTGCTAAACCCAAGAAACTCCGAACTTCTGTCACTAACGTCGGTCTCGGCAAATCCATGACCGTTTCAATCTTGGTTGTGTCTACAGATATTCCTTCTCCAGAAATTAAGTGACTAAGGAAGGTTATGCGAGCTAGCCTGAATTCGCACTTGCTAAACTTAGCAAACAACTGATGTTTCTGAAGAGTTTCTAACACTGCCCTCAAGTGTTGCTCATGTTCCTCAGGGCTCTTAGAGTACACCAAGATATCGTCAATAAACACTATGACGAATTTGTCCAAATACTCACTGAATACCCTGTTATTCAAGTCCATGAAAGCAGCTGGAGCATTTGTTAGACCAAACGGCATCACTGTGAACTCATAGTGACCATAGCGCGTCCTAAAGGCCGTCTTCGGTACATCCTCTTTTTTGATCATTAGCTGGTGGTATCCTGCCCTTAAGTCGATCTTGGAGAATACCGAAGCTCCTTGAAGTTGGTCGAACAGATCGTCAATCCTTGGCAACGGATACTTATTCTTGACTATCACCTAGTTGAGCTGACGGTAGTTGATACACAGACAAAGTGATCCATCTTTCTTCCTTACAAACAGCACAGGCGCTCCCTATGGTGACGGATTAGGGCAGATAAATCCTTTATCCAGCAATTCCTGCATCTGTACTTTCAGTTCCTTGAGCTCCGACAACGCCATCCGATACAATGCCTTTGAGATTGGCTCCGTACCAGGGGCTAACTCAACCACGAACTCTATATCCCTTTCCGGCGGTAAGCCAGGCAACTCCTTAGGAAAGACGTCAGTGAACTCCCTTACCACAGTAATAACCTCCAGCCTTAACTCCTCTGCCAACACATTAACAACAGAGGCCAAATAACCTTGGCAACCACCATCCAAGTACTGAGTCGCTTCCAGCGACGAAACTAAGGAGATTGAGGTTCCCCCTTGGTTCCCAACAAACTTGAAACTAACCCCTTTCAATGGGTTAAACGGGATAGTCTTACTATGACAATCGAAAACAGTTCTTTGTTCAGTGCGCCAATCTATACGAATAATCAAATCGAAATCAAACACAGCTAGCACAACCAGATTTATCCTTCCCTCATGACCATCTACAACCAGCCTACAATCAGGACATCCTACTGCAGCCATAACATTATCCTTAAGCGGTGTAGATATCCTAAAAACCGATTTCAATGGTTCTGTACTCATGCCAGCTAGCTTAACGAACTGTTCAGCAACAAAGGAGTGGGAAGCTCCTGAATCAAACAAAGCATAAGCTACTTGGTTATGCAGAAAGACCGTTCCTGAAACGGTTGGCGAATCTTTTGCTTCTTCGCGGGTAATAGCATACACCCTTCCTTGTACTGGCGGTCGGTTCTGAAAGTTCTACGGAACATTCCCTCGCATTTGACCTCCCTGCTGCAACTGTCCTCCCATCTGTCTCTGAGGACAATCTCTGACTTGGTGGCCATGCCTGCCACAACCAAAGCAAGCACCTGACCTCCTTGGGCACGGCGACCCATGCTTCTGTCGAAAAATCGGGCACACGATGTCGGGGTGAAACGTCGACTTCCTGACGGTATTCTTCCTATTAGGCGGGATGGGATACCTATTGCCCACCATTGGTCCTTTACCGAACCTTCGGGTATCCCTCATAGCAGGAGCGAACTGCGGTTGCCCTATTAGCAACGTCCCTTTCTACCAACTGAGCTCTCTCATACGGCTCATTGTAGTCTCTCAGGTTGAACGGTACTAACACACTCTTGATCTCCGGTTTCAACCCATCTCGGAACCTTCTCGCCCTATCCTCGGGGTTATCCACCATCCTCGGTGCATACTTGGACAGTTCGGCAAACTTTGCCTCATAATTGTCCATCGATGACTGATTCTAGCGAAGGTGCAGAAATTCATCGATCTTCTGCTCTCATGCACAATCCGAGAAGTACTTTCCGTTGAAGGCTTCCGCGAAGGCACCCCACTCCGGGACTACACCCTCGGGAAACACACTTCCTTGCGTGGCCTTCCACCACGAGCTAGCATTACCCTGCAGTTGGTAGACAGCCAGCGTTACTTTCTCCTCCTCAGAACATCCTAACAAGGTGAATGTCTTCTCCAAATCCTTCATCCATGAGGTTGCAGCCTCCGGGTTACCAGTTCCCGAAAACCTCGACGGTTTGAGCTTCAAAAATTGCTCTACTAATCTATGAGCCTGCGATCTGCGGATCCCGTCTTCAACTAACGGACCCTCTTGTGGAATGGCAGCTACAGCTTGGTTCCTCATTTGCTGCCCCCATCAGATTCCCCATGGTTCCAAGGCTTGTAGGATCCTGTCCACTTGGGGATCTGCATGAACTACCCCTTCTCTGGGCATTTCTGGTTCATCCACCCTACCCACTCTAGGTCTCGCTCGGGCGGCCCTTCCTCTACGCACTGTAGGAATGCGGTTTTTAACCACCTCAGGAACAACTAGAGCTACCCTTTCTCTAGGTACTCTGGGGACACGATCTCTTTCCATTTTGGGATCCATCTGAGTTGCCCTACCTCGGGGCGCTATCCGATTACGGTTGCTCATTCTGCAGGACTGTAAGGACTTCTGCTCGCCCAAAGCAACACGTAATGAGAACTCAGATTTACCACTAAAAAATAATCAAGCAGCAAACACATGCACAGGGTTTCAATCCTACTAACTATCCCAAACCCAGCGCACCTTATCACTCCACAAACCATGCTTTGATACCAAAATGGGGATGTCACACCCCGAATCCCAGGCGTGCGAACATCCCTTCCATTTCATCAGGTCGAAGGATGATATCCTAGGCACATCATCAACCCATTTCTTTTTATCTTATGATTAGGCATAGGCGGAAGCAATAACAACCCCAGACAATAATGCAACATGGATAGAAAAGCAGGAGATACACAACAACAAACCTTTTATTTATAAACTTGATTAGTCCACGAGAAAATATCTACTATACAAGTCCATCTTTAGACCGATCCCTAAGACCCACAAAAAGATACTGGGTCGGGTCAAGGTCGTACTACTGCCGATACATACTACTACACTACCAACTATCAACAAGGCACCCTCCAAAAGAAAAGCTCCTCCACAGCTCAACCACACCCCAGGTTAACGACACCGGGTCAACCTTGATATCCAGGCGGTGAATCAGGGTCCTCCTCACCAGAATTCGGACTCGCGTCCTCGACCTCCCCATCCGGCATATCAAAATTCATCGTGTCCCACGTTTGAACGACTGGCCCCGCACCCGGAGCCCTATGTCATCGCATCTCTAATCTACAGATCGACGAGTACCAGTAGAAGGTTTCTCCATAGTCGAAGGATTCTTAGGTACCATTGAAGGATTCTTGAAGTTAAGTTGAAGTATTTGAGAGAGATTAAGGGTTTGGGAGTGAAATCACATAGATGATTTTGATAGAAAAGTTTTTCGAGAGATGGTTTTTGAGTGGAGAGTAAAAATTGAATCTTTGTAAGAGAGGTTTTAAAAAGAGAAGATGGTTCGGTGTAAATATTTTATCTTAGACCAAAAAGGAAACTGCTTTTGACAGTTAAGAGATTTGAGATTTGATTTTTTGAAAATAAAATATTTGAAGAGATTTGATAAATTAATTTTTGGAAATAAAATATTCAATCAATTTAATCACTTCAATCATAATATTTGACAAAATATTTAAAAAAGATTGAGATTACGCGAACCTGTTTTGTTGCTAAAAATAACTACTTATGCACCAAAAGTTTGAATGATCAAACCTGATGTGATTGTTGTTCAGATGATAACCTCCTCAGATGATGCGTTTGTTCAGAGGTTTCTTTCAAACATCTGTATCGCCTCAAATGATGCTTTTGATTATCCTTAGATGTTAAACAAATTCTGAAGCTTTGCTTCAGATGTTGAACTTCCTCAGATGTTGCGTTTTGCTCAGAAGCAGATTTCAACATGTCTTGAAGACAACTTAAATAGGCATAATAGTAATACCTAATTCTTGTCTAATATATTCAAAAGAATTCCTATCGAGGGGCTTTGTGAATATATCAGCTAATTGATGCTTGGAATCAACAAATTGAATATTAACATCACCATTATGCACGTGATCACGTATGAAATGATGTTTAATTTCAATATGCTTAGCTCGAGAGTGCAGAATTGGATTCTTTGTAAGGTTGATTGCACTGGTGTTATCACACTTGATTTCTACGTTTGAGGCTTCAGCACCAAAGTCCCTCAGTTGTTGCTTCATCCACAAGATCTGAGCACAGCAACTCCCCAATGCGACATATTCAGCTTCTATTGTTGATAGTACCATAGTGTTTTGTTTCTTTGAATGCCAAGACACTAACATGCATCCCAGAAGTTGACATGTTCCTAAGGTGCTTTTCCTGTCTAATTTACAACCTGCAAGATCAGCATTTGAGTAGCATTGTAAAGTATGTTCTGAGGTCTTTGGATACCACAATCCGGGATTAGGATTGGTTCCAATATATTTTATGATCCTCTTTACTGCAGACAGATGAGATTCCTTAGGATCTGATTGAAATCTGGCGCATATTCATACACTAAAGATAATGTCAGGTCTAGAAGCAGTAAGATATAATAGAGAACCGATCATGCTTCTATATAGCTTCTGATCAACCTGTTTGCCCTATTCATCCTTGTTTAGCTTGGATGAAGAAGGCATTAGTGATTCAGTTTTCTTACAGTTTTCTTGACCGAACTTCTTCACAATTTCTTTCGCAGACTTCCCTTGAAGTATGAAGGTTCCTTATTCTGTTTGATTCACTTGAAGTCCAAGGAAAAATGTGAGTTCTCCCATCATGCTCATTTCAAATTCGTTCTGCATGATCTGAGAGAAATTCTTGTAGATTTTTTCATTAGAAGAACAAAATATGATATCATCAACATATATTTGAATGAGCAAGATATCTTTACCTTCCTTTTTGATAAATAAAGTTGTATCTACCTTACCTTTTCCAAACCCTTAATCAACAAGGAAGTTACTTAACCTCACATACCAGGCTTGCGGTGCTTGTTTGAGTCCATATAGAGCTTTCTTAAGTTTATAGACATGATCTTAGCTCTTTGGATCTTCAAACCCTGGTGGTTGTTCCACGTACACCTTTTCCTTGATGTAGCCATTTAAAAAAGTGCTCTTAACATCCATCTGATATAGCTTGAAGTTGTTGTAGCAAGAATGGGCTAGGAGCAATCTAATAGATTCTAGTCTTGCTACGGGAGCATACGTTTCATTGTAGTCAATCCCCTCTTTTTGAGAGTATCCTTTGGCTACGAGCCTTGCCTTATTTCTTGTAACTTTGCCCTTATCACCCAACTTGTTTCTGAATACCGATTTAGTTCCAATGATTGGGTGATCCTTGGGTCTGGACACAAGTTCCCAAACTTCACTGAGTTTGAATTGATGTAGCTCTTGTTACATTGCTTCAATTCAGCTTTCGTCTGCAAGAGCCTCTTCAATTCCCTTGGGTTCAACTTCAGATACAAGTGCAAAAGCATTTATGGCATTCTTGAATTTGGATCTGGTCTTGATTCCATCTTCCACATCTCCGATGACAAGATCTGTAGGATGATTGGATTTGTATTTCCAGTTCTTGTAAATTCTTCTATCTTGATCATCTTTTAGAGAAGGATCTTGGTTTCTATTCTTAGATGATGTAGCAGTCTGAGTATCATCAATGATCTGAGTGGCTTCAGATGATGTTTCGTCCTCAGATGATGGAGCCTTCTCAGATGATAGATTCTTCTCAGATGATGTGGTGATTTCAACGCCTATCTTCTAAGTGTCATTTCCATCTTCAAACCTCACGTTCATTGATTCTTCACCTATTTTTGAGTTCTTGTTGAAGACTATGTATGCCTTGCTTGAAGTGGAGTATCCAAGAAATACTCCTTCGTCTGATCTTTCATCAAACTTACCTGGCTGATCATTTGAATTCTTGACAATAAAACATTTATAGCCAAATACATGAAAGTATGCTATGCTTGGTTTCTTGCCTTTGTAAAGCTCATAGGGGGTTTTCCTCAAGCAATGGTCTAAGAAAAACTCGATTTATGATATAGCATGCAGTAGGCACAGCTTCTTCCCAAAAATGAAAAAGGAGCTTTGCTTTCAATCAAGAGTGCTAAAGCAATTTCTTGTAAAGATCAATTTTTCCTTTCAACTACTCCATTTTGCTGAGGAGTATAAGGAGATGAAAAATTATGTTGAAAACCATTTTGATCACAAAAGTCTGCCAAGATTTGGTTTTCAAATTCTCCCCCATAATCAGTTTTGATATTGGAAATTGAATAACCTTTTTCGTTTTGAACTTTCTTTGAAAAACTTTCAAAATATGAGAATGCGTCATTTTTATGTCCAAGGAAGAAAACCTAAGTATATCTAGTATAGTCATCTACTATTACCAGACAATGCTTTTTACCTCTAATGCTCTACGTTCTTGTTGGTCTAAAGACATCCATGTGCAAAAGCTACAGAGCATGGTTAGTGAAAACTTGATTTATTGACTTGTAAGAATTTCTTACTTGTTTTCCAAGAGTGCTAGTGTCACAAAATTTTACTTGCTCAAATTTGGCATCTGGGAGTCCCTTACAAGCCTCTTTGATGAAAGCTTTGAGATTTGTTTGAAACTTATGTGTCCCAGATTCTTGTGCCAAAGTTCTAAATGATCTTTGACTGATACTAGACACTTCACATCCTCAGATGATGTATCCAGAAGACACATATTACCATGTCTGTGTCTGGTGAATGAGTACTTGTTGTCCCGATTAACACCAATGAGACATCATTGACGAAGAGGTTGCTAATTTTTACGGTCCCTTTGCCAATAATTGTTCCTATGTTGTTGCCGCCAAATGAGATTCTTCCTCCATCAAATTTGATTAGATTGATGAATATCTTGGAATCTCCAATCATGTGTCTAGAATAGCCACTATCAAGGTACCAGCAAACATCAAAGGAATTCAAGTTTTCTTTGGTACCCAAATCTGTTTGGGTCCTTTTGGGTTAGTAGAGTTTGTAAATCTCAAAATATCTCATGTTGGTATCCAGATCTTAGGACAATAACTTCTGGAGTGCCTTGGATCATTGCAGTTTGTGCATTTTGAGACTTTCTGTCCCTCAGATCTTATAAATTGCTTATGAAAGTGATTTCTATACGCATGTTTCGAAGGTTTTTTTCTAAGTCCTTCTTTTACCTTTGGAAAATTATTTTTCAATACACTTTCCTTTTGAAAACCAAGTCCAGACTTGTTGTAGTAAGGAACTTGTATAGAAAGAATATGTTGTAAAGTTTTTGAACTAGAGGAAAACTTCTTATTGATATCTGAAATTTTCTTTTTCAAACAATCGTTTTCCTTTTTCAAAGAAACGTTTTCGATTTGCAAATCTTCATTTTCCTTAGAAATCAAATCTAATTTTTCCTTGATTTGTGAAAACTCATTTTCAAGAAAATTTATTTTATCCTTTTGAGAAATTTCATTTTGCTTTAAACACAAGATTTCCTTTTTCAATTCTGAAATCCTTTTGACAGCATTTTTATATTCTGAGCACTTTTCATCCATAAAATCAGATACCTCAGAAGGAATACCAGAATGAGTTACCTCAGATTCTTCTCAGAGTCTGAGATGGCCATTAAACAGATGTTGGCATATTCCTCATCACTTTCACATTCTGTGTCGCTCCAGGTTTCAACTTTAAGGGCTTTCTTGGATTTCTCATCTTTACCTTTCTTCTTTAGAAGAGGAAAGTTTGGCTTGACGTGTCCTCTCTTTTTGCATTCATAGAAAATCACATCTTTGTTTTCTTCTCTATCACCAGATGATCGTCTCAAATCATGTTGCTTGAAATCTCTTTTGCCTTTGAAATTTTTGCTTTTCTGTGCCATTCTTCTGAAGCTCTTGACCATGAGTGCTAGTTCCTCATTGTCTTCATCTTCAGAGTCTGAAACATCAGAATCAGCATTAGATTTCAAAGCAATGAATTTCTTACCTCTCAATTGAGTTTCTTCATTGATTCTTTCATCCTCATAGGATTGAAGAGTTCCAATGAGTTTGTCCATGGACAGAGGTGAGATCCTCTGAGTCTCTCGAATGGAAGTTTTGATGTTGTCCCATTCTTTGGTGAGTGCCCTTAGGAGTTTATTCACTCTCATCGGTCCAGACACAGGTTGCCCATGAAAGGTGAGACCATTCACTATTTCAATGAACTGTTGAACATCTCTTTCACCGTTTCATTAGGCTTCATCTTGAAAGCTTCGTATTGGCCGAGGAGTATGTTGACTTTAGTCTCCTTAACTTTGTCTGTCCCTTCATAGGTTACATAGAGCTTGTCCCAAATCGCCTTTGATAACGAACAATCTGCAATACATTTGTATTCAGTGGGAGATAATGCACTATTAAAATAATAAATAGCCTTAACATCTAGAGCATCTCTCTTTGCTAATTCAGTGGCAGTTAGAGCAGCAGTGGGAATGGTATTGGTGTTTTCCCCTGCATTTGATCTGCCTGAAGTACTTGTAGATGGGTCAACGCCACTTTGAACAACATCCCAAATCTGCGAGTCTTGGCATCTGAGATATGCCTTGAATTTATTCTGCCAATCAATATACTCTTTTCCTTCGAAGTAAGGTAGTCTGTTGTTGCTTCCGCCTTCATCCATATAGGAGAAAAATTGCTAACTATAAAGATCATTAACTCAGAAGTAATAACACTTCAATAGAAATATGAGCACCAAGCTCTGATACCAATTGTTGAGGCTAGCGTTATCACCTAGAGGGGGGTGAATAGGTGATTATAAAAGATTTTATAAAATTAATGCGGAATAAAAGAGATCTTCAATGAACTTCATTCAGATGATATTTAGCTAGTAAGATCTGAGATTCTCTTGGAAGTAAAACTTCGTTCAGATGATGCTATTAGGAAGATTTATGAAACTCTCAAATGCAGCACTGCGTACACAACTACTTTCACAGATATGTAAACAAGGAGATAAAGGGAAAGAGAATGCGCATAGAGGATTTGTAGTGGTTCGGCAGCCAATCGGTTAGATTCCACTAGATAATAGCTCAGAGGTTACGGATTAGTGATCTCTTTTGAGTCGAAAGACTTTCCGCCTAACACTCAACACTCGAATGTACACCTCTAAGTATTACAGTGTATAGATCAAGGTGAATATAAAACATTGAAGCCCTCACGATCTTGGAATTATGAACTCTATTCCCTCTTACGCCAACTCTTGTTCTCTTCGGCCTTGGGATGTCCTTTTATAGTCCTTCACCTCCAACTACCCGTTGCAAGGCCTCCATAGGATGGCTCTCCAAACTTCCCCGTTTGGACAAGACTGTATCTCAAGAAGATCTTGTGGCCGTTGAGGTCGACAAAGGAAAGTGTTCGCCGTTAGATCAAATCGCCCATACAATCGTGATATTGGGTTTCCATAGATGGAGTTCTTCATTAGGAAAGTGACGCTCATCTCCCCTAATCTGCATCCTTGATTTGATCTTCAAGAATGATCCAGCTCGATTACTAGTCATTGTGATGATGTAATTTGTCAATTAAATCATCGTCAATTATATCTCTTGATATTCTGATCGTTGTGCATGAAATACTTCTCTCAAAGCTTGAGCCTCATTCCAACGTCTGAGCTCCCCCGCTCAACGTCTAAGCTCCCCTGCTCAACTTCTGAGCTCCCCCGATACAGTGTCTGAGTCCCTTAGAACAACGTCTGAGTATATCTTTCCAGATTCAATCCTGCATATCCCACACCTATGTATAATCTGCAAATCAAGTATTTCATCACATTAATTCAGACATAACAGATCATGGATTGTTTTGTCAACTTCAAAATTAATTAGGGGTTTTCCTCAACAGCTTTACCATCTTATGACCACATAATAATTAACTAGGTCCACATCAGTTAATTAACCCAACCATAGTAAACCAGAATAACTACAATTAATTAAAGCAACTATAGTTAAATTAAAGTAACTATGGTTAATCTAATTTAACCATAATTAATCTAAAGTAACCATGGTTAAACTAAAGTAAATATAGTTACTATAACCTAACTACGGTTAACCTAACCTAACCTAACCATAGTTATCTAATTATCCTAGCCTCAGTTAAACTAACCTAACCATGATTTGGCTAAACTAACCCACGATTAAGTTAATTAATCTATCCCTAAGGGTAGTTAAATGATCTAATCAGAGATTAGGGGTTAACTCAAAATAAATCATTCGGCGTTGACGGCGAGAACTTGGTGACGACAAACCCGCAGCGGCGCGGCGACGAACGACGATCGGCGGAGCTTGAATCGACGTCAAACGAGCCGGGTCTCCATTGACCAGCTTCTGTCCAGCCCAACTCACGAAAGTACAACTGTTTCTTTGACGATCAGCCCTCAGATCCAAGTATCCCTTGATCTTACGGTCTCGTAGGAGAAAATGGAGCTCGATTTGCTCTCCGAACGAGCTCAAATCTACAATTTCTTCTCGGGCGCGCGCAAAAATCCGAGAACACGGGTCTCTCGGGTTGAGTGATTTTTGGGTGGACGGCGGTGGCTCGGGCGACGGGTGACTCGGGGGGAGGATGGTGCTTCGGTGAGGTGGTGAACGGGCAAGCGGCGGACGGCGGCGCTCGACGAACGACAATGAACGGTGCGGCGGTGGAGCTTTGGGTTAAAATGGGAGGAGATGGTGATGGTGGCCACAAAGAAAAATGAAGAGGGGAGGGGATGAGGGTCACGGCCAGCCAAGGGGAGAGGGAGAAGAAGGAAGAGAGAGAAAAGTGGGGTCCACTACCATAAATGCTCATAAATGCTTTTCGTCTTTTATGAATAATATCCATGGGCAATTTGGTAATTTCACACAAGGGGTAGGTTAGTCATTTGGCATCAATGATTAAGGGTACTTTGGTAATTAAGCACTCAAGGGAAAACTGGTAATTTTGCACTCAAGGGAAAATTGGTAATTTTGCAAAGGGGCAAAATGGTAATTTCAAGGCAAAGGGCAAAATCGTAAATTTACCTTTAGGGGAAAAACGGTAAATTCACTTCTAAGGTTCGTCCAGGACTAGGCTCGGGCGCGAGTGATCTCGATGCTTCGATTCGACGGCTCGACTATCCAGGCTCGCTTTCCATTGTCCAATGCATTAGGATTTCCAATCCCCTTTTAAATTCGATAATTCGACGTCCATCGATTGTCCATCAATCCTAAAAAATCCAATATTATTTATCTTATAAACGTGCGAATTTTGGGATGTCACAATTCTCCCCTCCTTAAGAAGTTTCGTCCTCGAAACTTGGCCTTACCTCCTCCTTATCAAATGCAAGAACATTTTGGTCATTATCTCGCTCAACTATGTGGCCTTATTACGCTTTCATTGCGCACTCTGATCACTTGTCCTCCTTAATTGCCACATGTCGCGACCTAAACAATTTTGCGAAAAAACCTTAGGTTAATTAACCCTACTCGAACTCTCTCAAGCCCATAACAAATCGCAACTTAGGTTATGATTTTTTATGCAAAAATAATTCAATTTGGAGCTACCACTAATCGTTCTTGGTAGGTCGATTAGAAACCCAAATAAATTAGCAGGAGAACTAATTTATTTCTACGAACTAGAAAAAATGAGTCCAGAGACTTGATTACATTAATTCGAAGGAATTAATGCCCTTTCGGTTCCAAATTTCATGTAAAATCCCTCTTTAATTGAATGATTGTGAATTGAATGATTTAGGAAAAATGGATGGACCGCATGATACTAAAAACTGATCTTTTTTTATTTCCCTTTTTTGATTTTTTCTCTTTTTCGTTTGTTGTTTTTGAAAAAATAGAAAATTAAACGAAACAAAGGATTGAACAAAAATAAACAAAAATGCCCATAATATACCTTTAATTTCTGAATTTTCCGATTAATTCACTCATACCCAAAGATTAGGGTCGGAGGAATTTATCAACTACATAGTCATAGATTCAAGTCAGTATGCAGATTATTGTATAGAATAACATCATCCCTTTTTTCAAAGGGCAGACCACGGAATTCTATACGAATTACCACCCCATTCCACAAGATCGTGGCTAAGGTAAGTAATTCATTTTTCCGAAGGGACAAGGCATAGGGGAGCATATATTATGGGTATGTTTGTTTATAAATGTGCAAACCATATAATATAATAAAACAAACAATCATGACCAAAGATAAACAATGACTCATACTTGTCTTGAATTTTTTATTTTTTATTTTAGAAAATAAGAGGGATGGCCAAAAATATGAGGTGGGGCCACCTTTTCCTCATCCAAAATTTAATTCTGAAAATTATCCACAGGATTTGCAAGATAATTCAGATAATTCTCAAAAATCGGATAATTATTCGATTCAAACAATTAAAATCCATAACACCAAATAACCACAAGAGATAAGACAATCCAACTGATTTGATGAGTATGAGATAATTATCCAATGCAAAATAAATTAGATATTATCCAATTCAGATGATCTCAAAAATCAGATAAGGTTCCTCAGCCAAATCATCATTCGCAACATGAGGTAAGGTCAAACAATCAAAGATGATATCACTCAACCAATTATGCATTATCTACATTTGTAGAGCAATTCGGCCAAAGGGGAATATGGAAGCTGAAAATCACCAATTTTTAATTCACCAAAAAATCCAAGCCTTTCCAATTCAATTTAGATCATAAAAAAACCGAACAAATTTTTTACTCTGAAAATTAGATGTTTTCCAATTAAAACAATCAATTTCCAAATTATTCATGCAGTTCAGCCAATTTCATGACCCAATTAAACTTACTTGAAAAAATCAGAATTTCATGCATCAATTTTCGGTTTTAGCCATAGAATTGATAGAAAAAAGCTTGAATTTCCCAATTTTAATTGCAAATCAAGTATGTTCATCAAGGTATTAGAACATATATGCAAGTTTCCAAGTAAACAATCACAAATTGCAATAAAGAAAGTTAAGAAATCATACCATTTTCAAGCTAATTTCCAACACGCGCACAGGCCGTAATTTCATCCAAAATCGTGCCTGAGCTCGATTCACTAGAGACTAGTCCCAAACGATCTAGCACAAGTTGCAACAAGGTTAGGCCTCTAAATAATATCGAAACGGTGACCAATCGACCTCGATATGGGGCTGGACAGAGGCGCCAACTCTGCTGGTCAGCAGAGTTCTCGGGCAGGCTTGATCAGCGGTTTTGGTGGCTGACCGGTGCTGGATGGTGGCAGATCAGACTGTGGCAGGGGGACGGCGGGGGTTGCTTGGTTGTGGAGATGCTTGATGTGCGGACAGTGGCTGTCCGAGAGCTCGAGGAGTGTGGTTGCTACAACGCCGCTTGTGGAGAGTAGTATGGCCTGGGGCTGATCCAAATAGCTAACAAGTGCCAAGAACCTGCAAAAAGGGACACAAAGCAAAACCAGGCGGCAGCAAGGAAGAATAGAAAATAAGCTCAATTTCGTGGGAAGGGGCTACAGGAAAGAGAAAATATTTCTCTTTGTGCACTTATGGATTTCGCTGGTATCTCTGGGCATTCCAATCAAAATCCACCGAGGAGTGCTTCCTTTTTATTGGACTTCCGAATGACTTTGAGAGAGTTGGACTTGCTGGAGGCAACTTGAAATCAAGTGGTATCTCAGTAAGACTCAGCGGGGATGCTTCGTTGCGATGAAGGGAGACGGTCCCAACAGCGAAGACTGATTTGGTGAATTAAGACCACTAAAAATCACCACGAGAATTCGCTGAACGGGCCTTCGTATTGCTGATCAACCTTGTTGGATCATCACTGGACTGCAACGTGGTGCCTTGGACGGTGGACAGAGAACTGATGGAGATTGACCGCACGAAAAGCCAATCTGCTTGTCTCTTTCATGTGATTCCAAGAAAAGTTCTTGGCCTTTGCTGATATGTAGACAAACGATTTTTCTCTTACTCACCCTCCTTTTGGGCCCGCCTTTTATGAGTCACAGTGTGCTTTTCGTTGAAGACCATGTTGAGAATCCCCAGTAGACTTAACTTCCTATTGATGAAGGTTGCACCGATGGGAGGTCTAAGCTTAGGAACTTGCTTCTCCCTCTCCCTCTCCCGTTGCTTTTCTCTTCTATGGGTCTCAAAATTCTACCGTGTATTCAAAGAATCAATTGGCTTCTCCTTGTGCGTGTGAGCTTAGCGCCCTTATATAGAGCTTAGGCTTGTGAGTCCTAGCAGGAGTAGGAGTCGAAACGGACCGTCGGATTAGCAGTCCCAGGATTACGCGACAACCGTTGGATTGAAAATTATGATCCCGAAAGAGTCCAGATCAAACAAAACTCTCGGTTATTTGCAGCCAAATAGAGATAGAGTTTCAACTTTTCAGGACTCTAATTTGTCGGATAATTTTCTAAATTTATTTAATCCTTGAAGAGTCCAGATCTGCTAAAACTTCTATGAAAATTCGGCCAGATGGGGATGACAGTGACCATGGCAAAAAATGACATGTGCTTGTGGGCCCGTCGCTCATTTTTGGGCTCTAACTGGGCTCCAATTAATTACTGGGTAATTAAAATAAAGGGCTTTTCAATTAATTAAGCTAAAGACGGGCCAAAATAAATATGAAATTAGGTCCCAAAGCCCCTTGAGAATTTCGCCACACCCATGAATGACCTAGCCGAATTTTTTTTTACTTTTTAGGCTCAATCGCATAAATTTCCGAGCTTAAACTAGGCTTTTCTAAAAATATGCATTTAATTGAGCCTTTTCAAAAAAAAATTATTTAACTAGCTTAGTTAAGCTCAAAAACATGCTCGAGGGACTTTGACAATGTCAGCTTGCCTTAGCCAAAAAATTATGATGAACCTCAGTCCAGACCGCCCGTCGAATTAAGCTCAACTTCTCACCGTCAATGCAAAAAAATGTGATGCATGAGAAAGATAAAACTGCAATGCATGGAAATTTTTTGTGAGAATTGATTCTCATTTTTGTGCAATATATATGAAAAAAAGAAAAAAAATCAAAATTTAGATGTTAACACCACATCTCGCAATCTTAACCATTCTCAGGGTCACCACCAACCTCACTATCTCACGATCCCTCTCGCAATTCCATAATGCCATCAATTTACAATTCCACTACGAACCTTTCAAGTTGATTTCCATCACTTCTCTAATTGCTTATTCTCTAGGAATCATCACATCCCGCAATTTTAACCGTTAACATGGGTCATCACCTACCTCAATGATCATAAATCTATTTGGTGACATTACTAGGCCACTCGCTCATGATCACTCTATGAACGTCTCAAGTTCGTTTCTCACACTCGTCAATTCACATGACACCACTCAATGGACTTACCACTCAGAATGTACATATCTCATTCTTCCAATTCTCGATGCCAAAACCACATGCAATACCCAGGATTCTGTTGGCTACGGTCTTTCAAACAAAACACATTCACACCCCACAACGACGCTGTCAGGTCGCTGGCCGGCTAGCTTGTGTGGGTCTTATCACATTTCAAGGCTACCCTAATCATACAGCAGGGGCCCTCTTCGATCATAGCGGAGGCACAACACAAACGCTCGACTTTCACCAACATCCACAAGGCATTCAGGCATTTCTCATTTCCAAGGCATCTAATCTGTTTGTCACTATTCATCATCCGAAATGTAGTGCTATGTCATGCCACAACAAAACTCATTCCGTTCAAACTCAGGACAACATTACGGATGTCATAAATAGTTTAGTTCGAAACCATTTCACTAGGACAACTAGAAAACTCGAAAATCATCTTTAGATTTCGTAAACAGGTCGGACTTAGCACGATACCTAGACTCATCCCTTTTAATGTTTGGTTTGGGTCATTCCTGCCCCCATCGCCATCCTAGAAGCCTATCAGGAGCCGCACCTTGTCCGAGCCTCTCTGCTTCGGCGATCACTCCCTGCCCTCATCAGACCTGGTCGTTACGGTTGTCCCAAGTGATACATCTACGAAGAGAGCCCCGTTCCACATGTCCCATATCATGCTTCACTACGGTTTATATGTATCCCGTCAATCTAGTCCCATACCAAGCTGACGGTTTGTCAAGTCCAATAAAACATGATATGTTCATACATGTACATTTCTCAAACTTTAACTGTTTCAATGCAATAAACACGTGCAATGCATGAACGTCTCTCAAACTCGCATGGCACATTACCGACTGTCACAATATCAGTCCCTTATCTTAAACCGAACTTTCTAACATCTTAAGCGACCATCCACTTCACAAATCAAGAACTTAGAGTCAATCTATATAACTCTTTCTTGGTCGCTATCATTTCAAAAGCCAATTCATATAGTCACATAGGCCCATCGTCCGAGGTTAACATCTAAACCACTAAACACAAGCTTAAATCCATGCCTAGTGCTTTGCAATCACCGTTTGCTTCCCGGCAAACATCAATCATCATTTAGGGCCTTTCGATATGATCGATAACTAACACCATCAAGATACAGTACATGTTCAAACCTAAGATCCACAATATCAATTTACCACAATTTCATATCCACAATCCGTCATAAAGGACTAACCGTCAAACTTCACAGTTCAAGCTTATCGGCAAGTCGTTACCATTTCGACTTATCGTCCAATCCACATGTCGATTACTACACAATATCCTTGAAGCACAGAGATTACACGACCAAAGAATGCTACATGAGTTAGCCAAAACTTGTATTTACTGAACTTGGCATACAACTTATGTTCTCGTAGGATTCGCAGTATCGTCCTTAGGTGCTGCTCATGTTCCTCATAACTCCTTGAGTACTCCAGGGTATCATCGATAAACACGATGACGAGTCTATCTAGATACTCCCTGAACACCATGTTCATCAAATCCACAAAAGCAACAGGGGCGTTTGTCAGATCAAACGGCATTACGGTAAACTCATAGTGGCCATAACGCGTCCTAAATGCCGTCTTCGGTATATCATCTTTCTTAATCCTCAACTGATGATATCTCGTCCATAGATCGATCTTAGAAAATACCGAAACTCCTTGTAGTTGGTCAAACAAATCGTCGATCCTTAGCAACGGATACTTGTTCTTAACTATCACCTGATTGAGCTGTCGGTAGTCATTGCACAGACGCGATGATCCATCTTTCTTCCTCATAAACAACACATGCGCTCCCCAAGGAGACGCGCTAGGATGAATGATTATTCAGTAACTCTTGCATATGTACCTTCAGCTCCTTAAGCTCCGACAACGCCTCCAATACGGTGCTTTAGAAATAGGCTCCGTCCCAAGGCCTAACTCAACCACAAACTCTATTTCCCTCTCTGGCGGCAACCGAGGCAACTCCTGCAAAAAGACCTCCGAAAACTCGCATACAACAGTAATATCCTCCATCCTTGATTCCTCAACCAACACGTTCACCACAGTTGCCAAATATCCTCGACATCCACTATCCAACAACTGAGTCGCTTCTAGAGACGAAACTAAGGGCATAAAGGTTCCTCCTCGATTCCCAACGAACTCAAAACTAACCCATCCAACGAGTTAAACAAAATAGTCTTACGATGGCAATCTATCACAGCCCTTTGCTCAGTGAGCCAATCTATACCAACAATAACATCAAAATCAAACATCGCCAGCACAATCAAATCTATCCTTCCCTCGGGACCGTCTACAACCAACTTACAGCCAGGACAACCTATCGCAGACATTACACTATCCTTAAGCAGCGTAGAGATCTTAAAGACCGTTCCCGACGGTTTTGGACTCAACCCAACTAACTTAACAAATCATTCAACAACAAACGAATTCGTAGCTCTCGGATTAAACAACGCATAAGCTACATGATCATATAAGAAGACCATACCTGTAACAGTCGACGAGTCCTTCGCCTCCTCTCGGGTGACAGCATACACCCTTCCTTACACTAGGGGCCGGTTATGGTGGTTCTGCAGAACATTCCCTCGCAATTATCCTCTTTGCAGTGGCGGCGCTTGCACTCCCATTTATCTTTGAGGGCAATCCCGCACTTGGTGGCCGTGCTGGCCACACCCATAGCAGGCTCCTGCTCTAAAAGGGCATGGGGCGGTTCCATGCCTTCGCTTACAGATTCGGCACTCACCATTGGGGTGGTATGTCGGTTTATCCACAGCGTTCCTTCGATTAGGCGGGATGGAGTTTCTTTCTCCTATCATCGGCCTTTTTCCATACCTACGATCATCCCTCACAGCGGGCGCAAATTGCGATCTAGATGCGGCTACCCTCCTAGACATGTGTCTTTCCACAAGATCGGCCTTCTCGTACAGCTCGTTGTAATCCTTAAGGTTCAATGGCACCAGTAAACCCTTAATCTCAAGATTCAACCCATCTCGAAACCTCTTTGCCCTATCCACAGGGTCCTCAACCATTCTTGGTGTATACTTTGATAACTTAGCAAACTTTGCCTTTGACTAGTCCATACACATCTGATTCTGACAAAGGCGCAGGAACTCAGCCATCTTTCGTTCTAGTGCACAGTCCGAGAAGTACTTTCCATTAAAAGCCTCCACGAAGGCATCCTACGCCGGGACCGTACCCTCGGTAAAAGTCCTTCCTTGCATGGCCTTCCACCACGTGCTAGCGTTACCCTGCAGTTGGTACACAGCCAGCGTCACCTTATCCTCCTTGGAACACCTCAACAAGGCGAAGACCTTCTCCAACTTTTCGATCCAAGTAGTCGCGGCCTATGGATCACCTGCTCCCGAAAACTTCGGTGGCTTAAGTTTTAGAAACTACTCCACCAGCTTGTGTGTCTACGGTCTACCAATCCCATTTCCAGCCAACAGGCCTCCTTGCGGGGCAGCAGCAGCAGCAGCAGCTTGGTTCCTCACTTGCTACCGCATAAGATCTCCTAAGGCCTCCAATGCCTGCAAGATCCCATCCACTTTAGGATCCTCCTGAGCTGCCCTTCCTCTAGGCCTACCTCTTAGATTACGGTCACCCATCCTGTAGGACCTTATAGACTCCTGCTCGCCCAAAGGCAACACATAATGAGAACTCAGGGCTACAACCTAAAAATCAAACAACAATCACATGCATAGGGTTTTAATCTTACTAACTATCCCAAAATCCAGCGCACCTTATCACTCTAGCCCATGACCAAATGGTTTAGGCTGACCTCGTTCTGATACCAAAAGAGGCTGTCACGCCCCAACACATAGGCGCGCGACAGTACCAAATGCCTCAGGTCAAAAGGACGACATCCCAAGTACGTCATTGACCCATTCATTTTATCTTGCAATTAAGCGTACGCGGAACGAAGAACAACCCCAGATAGAAATAAGCAAGAGGGACGGCCAATAGGAAAAACAACAACTAACAGTAGCAAAGACCATTTTATTTATATACTGTTAACCCAGGGAAGCAAGCACAACTACAAGCCCACTCTTCAGGGTTGCTTCCTAAGACCACCAAAAAGGTACCGGGTCACGGTAAGGGGTTAACATTACTTTCAAAAGCTCCATCAAAAGGGGTCTCCACCTCTATGTTAAGGACTTGAAAATGATCAACAACAACGGATGAGATATAAAATCTATGTGAGTCAACGCCTAAGTCCGAGCAGGATGTTGATTCACTCAAGTGGCCTAAACATGCAACATAAAGCGATGGCAGATCAATAGCGTGCGATGCACACTACGCTCTAGCTACCAAACAGATAGGCATAGCTCAACAGCCAATAGACAATCACATGCAAGCTTACCCTGCCTTACTGTACACAGCAGTATTCACATAGCATTCAATCACATACAAATCAAGGCACACAACCAGAACACTTAGCAATAACTCATGCATAATGCAACACGCGTATTCCAGTTATTAATGAGAGATACACCACTCTCGATCATGGCACACTAGGCAGTTGGTGCTCCTCCGGCAGGACCGGGCGTCGTCTCGCTCCATCCAGCGACAGCAACCGATAGCCCCTCAGGACCCCTAAGGTGGACATACCAGGCTTTTCGATAAGAAACTTTGGTCCGTCACAAGCTGCGATCGACATCCGATCAGCCATACGATTCCGAACTCCTGCCGGCATGGACTGTTAGGCAACCAATAAGTCGTGTAGTTCCGAACTCCCGCCGGCACGGACTTATCAGGCGACGAACCCAAGCCATCAAGGGTATCGACAACGTCCCCAAGTACCTCAAGGTGACGCTTTACCATCATGTGACCTCACAAGCACGCCAAACATCCAAGCCAGTTCATATCTTCACATTTAGTCCGAAGCAATCATGGTCGTGCTCAAAACTCGGCGTAAACCGTTTTTCATGCTCAAAGATGTAGTAGAAAGGTCACATGTGATCACACGAACATTCTCTTCTAGTTGAACATGATATTCTGACATAGATGATCACTCATCAGATCCACATAATTAAACACCCAAGGCACTCAACAATTATTCAATCAGCACATAATAATAATAATAATTAATTAATAATTAATTATCCTTACTAAGGTTAATTAGCCTAACGATAATTAATTAATCGGACCTTAATTAATTAACACCACATTAGATAATCAGCCCAATAATCCACATAAGCTAATTAACCTGACCATAGTCAACCAGAATAACTATAGTTAATTAAAGCAACTATAGTTAAATTAAAGTAACTATGGTTAATCTAATCTAACCATGATTAATCTAAAGTAACCATGGTTAAACTAAAGAAACCATGGTTACTATAACCTAACCATAGTTATCTAATTAACCTAACCTTAGTTAAACTAACCTAACCACGATTTGGCTAAACGAATCCACAATTAACTTAATTAATCTATCCCTAAGCGTAATTAATGACCTAATCAGATATTAGGGGTGAACTCACAAATAAATCGTCCGGCATTGACGGCAACGACAACCCGTGGCGGCGCGACGACGAATGACGAGCGGCTTCTATCTAGCCCAAATCACGAAAATCCAATGGTTTCTTCGATGATTAGTCCTCAGAACCAAGTATCCCTCGATCTTACGGTCGCGTTGGAGAAAATGGAGCTCGTTTTCCCTTTGGACCAGCTCAAACCGAAGAATTCTTCTTGAGCGCGCGCAGAAATTCGAGAAAATGGGGCTCTCGGGTTGGTTGATTTTTGGGCTGATGACAGTGGCTCGGGCGGAGGATCGTGGTTCGGTGAGGTGGTGAATGGGCGAGCGGTGGATGGCGGCGCTCTGCGGACGACGACGAACAGCGTGGCGGCGGAGCTTTGGGGGGAAAATGGGAGGAGATGGTGATGGTGGTCAAAAAGAAAAATGAAGAGGGGAGGGGATGAGGGTCACGGCCAGCCAAGGGGAGAGGGAGAAGAAGGAAGAGAGAGAAAAGTGGGGCTCACTTCCATAAATGCTCATTAATACTTTTCATCTTTTATGAATAATATCTAGGGGCAATTTGGTAATTTCACACAAGGGGTAGGTTAGTCATTTGGCATCAATGATTGAGGGTACTTTGGTAATTTAGCACTCAAGGGCAAACTGGTAATTTTCAAAGGGGTGAAATGGTAATTTCAAGGCAAAGGGAAAAACCGTAAATTTACTTTTAGGGGCAGAACGGTAAATTCACTTCTAAGGTTCGGCTAGGACTAGGCTCGGACCCGAATGGTCTCGATGCTTCGATTCGACGGCTCGACTATTGTTGACACCTAAATTTTGATTTTTCATTTTTTCATTTATATTGCACGAAAATGAGAATTAACTTTAATTCTCACAAAAAATAATTTCTCATGCATTTCATATTTAATTTTTTCTGTCAGTCATTTGCATACAGGCCAGAGACGCAATTGCGCTTCGATTTGACAGACGACTGGATTAGAGCATATCTTAGATTTTCGGCCAGAGCATGGGAGGATGTGCCGAATTTTGCTACGATTTATTTTGAGCTTAATAAATTCCATTTAAATGATTTATTTTGAAAAAGGCTTGATTAAATGCATTTTCATGAAAACCCTAATTTAAGCTCAGAAAATTGCACCGATAAGATCGAAAAATAAAATGAATTTCGGTTAGGCTATGGTGACTAGTGTGCTGAATTTTATGAGGTCATTAGGCCTATATTTGAGTTAAAATTAGCTCACTCAAGACCGTACAATTTACAAAGGATTTTAATTAATTATTCATTATTTGAAAAAAGCCTTAATTTGAGCCCGAGAATTTGTGACAAGCCCACAAATTTGTTTGAAAATTTCGACTAGGGCCTAAGGGTGAGTATGCCGAATTTCATATGGGTTTTAGAGCTAAAATTCAAATTCAAATCAACCCGTTTTAATTATTTAATTAAGCGAGGCCTTTAATTAATTACTCATTTAATTAATGAGAGCACGTTTCAAGTCCTAAGAAAACAAAACTCTATCTTTATCAGGCTTTAATTAATCGAGAGTTCTGCTTGATCTAGATTCCTCCGGGATCAGAAATTTTGATTCAACGGCTGATATTCAATCCTACTTTGACTAGGATTAGCGATCCGACGGTCGAAAACGAGTCCTACATCTACTAGCATTAGTGAGTTTTTAGTTCTATAAATAATCAAGCTATCTTAGAGAGCTCTGGTTGACAATTTCAACACACTGAAATTCAAGGAGAATCCACCACAATTCATGGAGAAATTTCGGCAATACCAAAGGCTAGAGGAAAGAAAATTGAAGGAGTTTGATTGTCTCTCCAACCGGTTGAGACTTTCCTCCATTCAGCCGCCCATCCTCCTAGTGCCGTCCACTGCCTATCCCATCGGTGTTCCAGCTTGGTCCAACCACGCCCCAGCTCTGCTGTCGACCACCACTGGCCCGCCGCCTCACCACAGCCATTGGAGCACCACGATAGTCCCTGATCAGCTTACTGTCCAGTTACAATTTCGGCTCAATTCGGCCCCAATCTTTTGGTAAAACGGACTTATTTTTACTATTATTTAAAGTCTAACACATCTACTATTTGGTGTTAGAAGTCCTTGCGATATCGAGCTCAAAAGGGTGCAAGTTTGGGCGAATTCGCAGCTCGCTCGTTGCTAGAATTTTTCGCTTCAAAAAGGTATAATTGCTCGACCCTTTTTTTTGTAAATCCATGATGATTTGAGTGGTAGCATGCTTTCATGTTCATGTAATTTTATGGATGAATGCGAATTTGTGATCAAAGCTAAAAAAAATTAATTTTTTGTCAAGGCCATGCTAAAACCGAAAATTGATGTTTGTGGGATGAAAATTCTGATTTCTCTTATCAAGCTTAGTTTGCTTGTGAATTGATTAAATTTTTATCACCTTCGAGGCTTGGTTGACTTAATTGAAAACATGTTTTTTCTTCAAAGTGATGAAGTTTTTTTTTGGGGTTTAATTAATAAAAAGATGGATTTTATTAATTATCAAAACCAAACAATTTGAGACGTTGCTTTCACTGTATTTCCTTCAACCGGCCATGTTATGCCATCCGCAGCCTGGAGCCATTTGAAATGATCTACATTTTAGCATATCAAAAATTGTTATGTGTTTCGATAATTAATTTTAATCCAATCTTTTTATTAAAGCCGAAAAACTGAGTTTTAAAAAAAATCTAAAATTTTCGGCTATATCCCCTCTTTGGCCGAATTTGACATGTCATTGGATGAGGTTTGCTTTGAATTTTATCACGTGGTTGGTTGAATGAGCTCGTTGGATGTGATATGCCTTGTTATGGATCATGTTTGGTGGTTGGATAATTGCTTGTTCATCTCAAGAATTATTTGAGTTATCCTGCAAACCCCGTGGATATTTTCGAGATTAAATTGCGATTGACGAAAGGTGACCTCATTTGAATAATTTCGGCCATCCCTCTCATTTTTGCCGAAAAATAAAAAATTCAAAAAAATCGAGCTCAATTGATTCCCTTTGATCGTGCTTGTTTGATTTTATTTTTTGCCGTGTGGTTTGCACATTTATAAACAAACATGCCCATAATATATGCTCCCTCATGTCTTGTGCCTTCGGAAAGTAAATTGCATACCTTAGCCACGATCTTGTGGAATGAGACAACAATTTAGTATAGAATTTCGTGGTCCGCCCATTGGAAAAAGGAATGATGTTATTCTATACTATTATCCGCATACCAACTCGAATCGAAGAGTATGTAGCGGTTCCGACCCTAATCTTTGGGTATGAGTGAATTAATATGAAAATTCAGAAATTAAAGGTATATTATGGGCATTTTTGTTTATTTTTGTTCAAATCTTCGTTTTGTTTAATTTATTATTTTTTCAAAAATAAAGGAAAAAAATCTAAAAAAACCGAAAAAGAAATAAAGTGAAAAAAAAAAAGCATTTTCGAGTATCATGCGGTCCATCCATTTTTTCTAAGTCATTAAATCCACAATCATTCAATTAAAAACGATTTTTCATCAAATCTGGTACCGAAAGGGCATTAATTCTTTCGAATTAATGTAACCAAGTCTCCGGACCCATTTTCTTTGGTTCGTGAAAATAAATTAGTTCTCCCGCTAATTTATTTATGTTTCTAATCGACCTACCATGAACGATTAGTGGAGGCTCCAAATTGAATTATTTTTGCATAAAAATCATAACTTAAGTTGCGATTTGGTATGGACTTGGGAGAGACTAAGTCGGGTTAATTAAATAATTAACCTGATAATCCATTAACCTAAGGTTTTTTCCCAAAATTTTTAGGTCACGACGGCTTGGCGACTCCACTAGGGACTAATCTTTTTTAATTTTTTGAAACAGTAAAGGGGCACCGATTTTTTCAAATTTTCGAAAATTAAGTCTTGATTTTTTGGAAATTAAAAAAACCCTAAGAAAACCCTTAATTTTTTATAAATTTAAAAAAATTATTTGCGGACTTAGGTCGTTTGAATGTCATGAGTCATCCTTGAATTGATTGTGGACCGACTGATTGTGAATGCATTTTGATTTTTGGACTATGCCTTGGTGGTTATGAATTATTTCGATCATGGTTTGCTGAATTACTTTGATCGTGGGTCTTCTTCGATTTTCTGATGATTCCTTGAAGGTTTACTCGATTTTTAGCATTGAACTTAATTGCTTTATTTTGTTGCATGTTGCCATGTTTGAGTGAATTATACCTATTGTGCATGATTCATGACATTGCATCAGACCTTAAAATGTTAGATGAGCCTAGGATGGTGTTTGGGCAAGACTTTTCCTGGCCTCAGGATGGAGGAGCGGATGACCTTGCTTTCCCCTCACTGGCTTGAATCTAATGGCACAAGCGGAATTCTTGACATCTCCCAAGCTTAGAGGTGCTAAATAATGACCCTAATCAATGGGTACAATTTGCCCTCTGTAGCTCTAAAAACTCGGCTATTAATGCATGCATGCATGAACATCATTCTGCTTGTCTCTAAATCCGTCATGCTCCTTTTGTTATGCGTGTACTTGTTCCTATTTTGAGTCGGACCATGGCTTAGGTGAGTCGTTGTTTGATCTATCACTTTATGGGGCATGACAATATCCGCACTGTTATTATGTCCAAGGCCGACCTAGTCGATTGGTTGGCACAGCTCGATCAGACGGCTCGTGAGTATGTGGAGCGCAGACTACGAAGGTTGATCTTGTTGCTTGATATCAAAGTTCGTGTCGAGATTATTCATGCATTGGCACACTGTTGGGTCCCTCAGACGGCCACATTCTTGCTAGGTAAGAATGAGCTTACACCTACCTTGGAAGAGTATAGCGTGCTCATTAGTAAGTCCCTGGACTCCGAGCTCATTCATCTGTTCTTGGGGGAGGACTCCTCTATGGTTTTAGCTGAGTTTCTAAAAGTTGAGATTTCCGTCGTCTGAAGGGTTTTGAAAGCAAATTATGGGAATTGCCCATTCTCTTTCTTGATTGATTGTTTCAATAAAGCTGATTCGTTGCAAAAAGGAAAGGTTTTTATGCTTGCCTTCTTTAGATTGATAGTGTTCCCTCACCATAAAAACTCTGTCAATCCGAACATGGCTCATTTTACTCAACAAGTTTGCGAAGAAAAGAATTTTGTTGTGACCCTGCTGGCCGAGACATTTATCTCTTTGAACAACTATAGGTGAGGCAAGGTCAAGGTTTTGCGAGTGCTGGCTGCAAATTTCGTTTCTTTCTCATATTAAAGAATGTCAGAAGCTCGTGTCGGTTGACGAGCATTGAAACTTTGCCCCTCCGATGGTCGTTTTCAGAAATAAACAAGAAGAGTGTCCTGATTATCATTTTTCTGAGTGGCTAAAACTCATGAGCTAGATGACCGCCAAGTCCCTTTAGTGGCATGCCAACTGGTTTCAAGGTAAGGTGGCTCAGCTTACTTCGACGCAGGCTGGACCGGTTCCCTTGCTTGGTTTCACTAGAATAGCAAATATTATCCTCCTCGCGTCATACGATAGTATGGATGCGTATAGAAGATACCTCCACCTCTTCTGTCCGAGCAAGTCCACCTAAACTTCGAGAATCTCATATCGGAGCACGAGGAGACGGTTATATCTACTTTTTATTTGTGGGCAGCCTGTCACCCCACAAAGCTGAGTTTCCCGAGGAAGGCATTGGAGCCCACTGATGAGGTGTTTCGATCCACGAAGGAGTATCATCTGAAGTACTCTATTCCCGAAGCCTGGCGTCCGAAGCTTCTAGATATCACCCCATCTCAATACACGAAAAACGAGCTTAGGCGGTTGCTGGCCGAGGCGTATGAGGAGATCAAGTGGCAAGGAAGGCACTCAATCGAGCATAGGGCGAGGCCGGACCATTGAAGCGCCCCCGGAAGTGATAGACTTGGTCCGATCTAGTCGAGTCGTGTCCTTTCGTTCATGTTATTTCCGTTCTATTTGGTTTTTTAGGGCGTCACGGTCATGAGTTGTTGGGATGTAACACTTTTACTTCAATTTCAGTTTAATGAAAGGTTCTGATTCTAGTCGACCTTGTTATGTTGTGCAATTTTTTTTATTTTTCTACGTAGATATGGCATTACTTGTATTCATAAGAAATTTCTGGAAGGCCTTAATCCATCACGTAAAACAATTTCAGATCAATCCGATGCGTTTTCTATTTATTACGGAATTAATGGCCGAGATGGAGTGGGCTGGAACTTCACCCGTTTTTCCAACTATGGGCTTGTTTTATCATTTATCCCTAATGAACAAATTTTTTTGCCAAACCACAAAACATGAAATTTTAAGGCTGGGCTTTTAACTAAAGGCCTGAAAAATTTAGGACTCTAATTCATACTTTTGATGGCCCCTTCGTTCTTTAAACAAAGGCTAGACAAAACAGTTTTCTGGGCCAAATATTTTCCAAACAAGTATTAAACTATATTGATTCGTGCATTTCTGGCCCCGGTACAATACATGAAAGTTGTTCATTTTGGTATTGACTACGTGTTCGTAAATTTTTCTGACATTTCGATCCATCTCCAATTTTTCATGAATTTTCTCCCAAAATCGACAGAATTGGGATTGCCTGAATCACAGTTAGGCCATGTGGGTCAGTCCGGTCTAGAGATAGATCGATTCGTCATGTCCACTCTTTGTACTGATCATATTGATGCACTTTTGCAGGTAATCTAATAGGGATACCCAGTGTACGTATATCACTCAGTCAGTGGCGAGGAAAGTGGCCGATAAAGCTGAGATCAATACAGCAGTTCAAGAGGCTCTGAAGCAGCATATGGATGAAATGAATAACCGTTTTGAAGGGATGATATCCCAAGCCATAAAGAGGGTGATGGAAGGCTTCGCAGCCATGCAGCAGCCGTCTAGCTCAATTCCTCCACCGGTGGCACCTCCTCCGCTGCCTCCAGCGAACAAACCCGACAAGGGCATTAACCATAGCTCTACGCCTACCTTACCTTTGGAGGATGTTATCTTTGCTGGTGCCAGCTCGAGCACATCACCTATAGTCCCCACACCCCGTGCCAGCTCGGGCACGTCATAGCTCAGATAGAGCAGAGGCTGCGCGAAGTCGAGGGATCCCACAATATTGTTCCCGTTGACCTGTCCGTTTACTCGAAGGTCCAGGTGCCTGATAAGTTCAAGACCCCCGATTTCGAGAAGTATGACGGTACTTCTAACCCAGTTCAGCATGTCCAGATGTATCAAGCCAAGATGAATAAGTATGTGGCTAACGGCCCCCTAATGGTTCAGACTTTCCTGGCCAGTCTGAAGGATGCGGCCATGAGGTGGTATACAGACTACGAGATTTACCAGATGGAGGAATGGGAGAAGGCTGCCAATGCATTCATTAAACATTTTAGTTTTTACCTGGACCTTGTCACCACCCGAGAGGATCTAGAGCAGTCAGAGATGAAGATAGGCGAATCGATTAAGTAGTATACTACCCGATGGAGGAATATTGCATCCCAGTTGAAGCCAGTGCCACCTGAGCGAGAATTCGTGAGATTGTTCGCCTCAACCTTACCTTAGATAATGCGGTCGTGCATCCTTGGGACGGCGGCCACATCATTTAGTCATCTTATTGCAATGGGTGAGGAAGTCAAGATCGATCTAAAGAAAAGATGGTATGGCAAGGCTGACTCTAGCACTAAGCGATTTCAGGCAAAGAAAGACAAAGAACCAGCCTCGTAGGTGAACATGGCTTTACACGCAAAAGCCTCAGGCACAGCCACCCAAGGTGCAAGTCCTTAACCAGCAACAAACCAATTTTAGTCCACAGAACCAGCGGATAAACCGGCCTATCAATAGACAGTACACCCTGCTCCTTGGTACTCCTTCTCAGGTCTTGGCTGTCTTGCGCAAGAAGGAGCTGTTGATGACTGAGCCGATGCGGGTGAACTACGCATCTTTTCCAAGTATGACTCGACTAAGAAATGTGATTATCACCGTGGTGAGCCCGGGCATAATATGGACGAATGCAGTGCACTTAGGAATCGTATATAGGATTTGCTTAACTCTGGAGCATTTTCATTTCAGAGCAACGGTCAACCGAACGTTCAAAACAACCCTTTGCCTAAGCATGAGGGTAAGGTTAATGTTGTCTTTGCTGAGACAGGCCCGGTCAAAGATGTCAGAGTACGACTGGTCGATGTATTTAGTGCTTTGGTTCGCACGAGTTACTTTCGGAGCGAGGAGATCGTATCATTAGATCAGGTAAGACATACGGTACTAAATTTAATCGAGCAGGGCATGATCGTATAAACAAGCCAGGCCGAAGTGGTGGCTACTGTTTCGCAAATAATCATTGATTGGGATGAAGATCTAGCTACACTGACCACCTAGGTCAAACCGAAGTTGGAGGTTGGGGTAACCGAAGATGATAGGGGCAGCGAGATCAAGGCGGACCCTAAACTAGCTAATATGCCCGCCTTGGAAGACGCATCCGATAATGAGCTGGGCATTATCGTGCCTGACACTTTTATAGTCACACCGCCACAACCGTTTCCATACCACGATGATAAAGTAGTGCCATGGTCTTATGACTTGGAGCTGGCATTAGTGACAAAGTCGGGGCGCGCCAATAATAACGATCGACTTGCCAAATAGGCTACAGACAAGGAAACGAAGGAATTCCTAGCGGTTATTAAGGCCAATGAATATTGTGTGGTCAATCAGTTGCATAAGCATACAATTCATGCTTCACCAGACAGTCCATTGCAGATCCCAGATCTGTCTAATGCCTTTGTTATGGTTGCTAAGGTAATGGTGAGCAAGGAATTCGAGCCTGGTACTAGATTAGGCTGGCATGGATAGGGGATCTGCACCCCGATTGAGGTTAACGGGCAATCCCACATGGCCGATTTGGGATATCATGGATTTAGATGCCGCAGACAAGGTAAGCACGGTTATGGGCGCAGGCGTGATCGAGGAGGCTGAGGCCTGATAGGCCATGGAAAGCCTAAATGCAGTCCATTGCCTCCGCCTCTTTATGAAACCTTTCGTTTAGCTGGAGTGGTAGGTGGAATTGTTGATCTAAGCCAATTTGAAGACGACTTGGGGATAGTGTTCCTTGATTCGATAGGAGGCCAGAACATTGAGCCGATGGTACTTGATGCTGAGAATACTGATGATAGCGTACCCATCCTAGCTAGCTGGTTTGATGACTTCACTATCGCAGCTATTTTTAAGACCCCAAGTAGATTGATGGAGCCCCTGAGGAAGAGCCTTACATAGTGCCCAAGCCTTCGAAGCCGCCAGTCATTGCCATATTTGATGATCCGCTGGAGGGATTAGATTCAGAGTAACATCTTTATGTTTTCATATTCCCCTGTGTGGGAATTTTTATTGCTTTCTTAGGATTTTCTTTTCAATTCAATATTGCACTTTAGGATTTCCCTTTTCAATAGGATGTAATTCGATTGATTAATATCAATCAAATTATAAATTTTTCATTATATTTTGGAATCTTGTCGAAGTACCCCAAACCAGCCCGATGACAATAACCAACGATCGAAAAAATTATTATCAATCTCTGGTAAGAATTGAGGGTTACGCTTCTTCAAGAATTTTCGTCCTGAGATCTTCAAAAATAAAACATTTTTTTTTTCCAAAAATGGAGCTTCAGGGCCTCCTTTTTGGCGTAAAATGCATGTGTTTAGACCCTATTTGTACTTTTGATTTCACTACTTTATGTTTCAAGGGCAAACATGAAGAGGGCAAGCCAGCAGAACTAGATGTATGTGATATTTGTGAGTCGGACGATTTCGATTATGATGACCAGGAGATACGTTAGAGCCTGGAATTCCATGAAAAGTCTAATTTTTTACCGTTGAAGAAACCGTATCAGTCAACCTCGGTGATGCAAAAAACCCAAGAGAGGTAAAGATTGGGGCAAAACTCTCTAAGGACATGACCAGTCGCTTGCGAGAACTCCTGAAGCAATATCAAGACATCTTCGCTTGGTCCTATGCAGACATAGCAGGTCTTGACTGGTCAATCGTCGAGCATTGCTTACCGACTGATCCTTTAATTAAACCTAAGAAGTAGAAGTAGTGCAAGGCAAAGCCAGAGCTGGCGAAGAAGATCGAAGAAGAAGTTATGAAACTTATTGATGTTGGATTCATAGAGGTTACACAGTACCCTACGTGGGTGGCTAATATTGTTCCCGTGTTAAAGAAGGGTGGTCGCGTTCGAGTTTGTGTGGACTATCAAAACCTGAACAAGGCTAGTCCAAAGGATAACTTTCCCCTTCCACATATCGACGTGCTGGTCGATAGTACGTCGGGCTTTGAGTTGTTCTCGTTCATGGACGGCTTCTCAGGTTATAATCAGATCTTGATGAACGAGGAAGACAAGGAAAAGACTGCGTTCACAACTCCTTGGGGAGTGTTCCACTATAAGGTTATGCCCTTCGGCCTCAAGAATGCTGGGGCAACATACCAACGAGCCATGGTTACTTTGTTCCATGATATGATGCATAGAGAGATTGAGGTTTATGTTGACGATATGATCACAAAGACCGGCACGGTGAAGATCATGTAGAGACCTTGACGAAGCTATTTGAAGGGCTCTGCAAGTTCAAGTTGTGTCTTAACCTGGCCAAGTGCGTGTTTGGCACCAGTTCGGGTAAGTTACTCGGGTTTATTGTTAGTAGTAAAGGCATTGAGATAGACCCGTCTAAGGTTAAGGCCATCTGTGAGCTTAAGCCGCCAACGACCATATAGGAAGTTCGAGGTCTCATGGGAAGACTAAATTACATCGCCCAGTTCATTTCTCAGCTGACTGAAATCGCCAAGCCGTTCCTCAAGCTGTTAAGGAAGAATGCACTGATCGAATGGGATAGCGATTGTAAAGAGGCGTTCGAGAAGCTGAAGCATCACCTCATGAATCCACCCATGCTTGTTCCACCCACGCCGAGGCAACCTTTGATCCTTTATCTCACAATCCATAGTGAGTCCCTAGGCACGATGCTTGCTCAGGAAAGTCAAGAGGATGGTAAGGAATGAGCTATTTACTATTTGAGAAAGAAGTTCACGGCCTTTGAGCTGAATTATTCTGAGGCACCTTCGAGGCATGGTTGATTTAATTTAAAATATGTTTTTTCTTCAAAGTGATGAATTTTTTTTGGGGGTTTAATTAATCAAAAGATGGATTTTTATTAATTACCAAAATCGAACAATTTGAGACGTTGCTTTCACTGTATTTCCTTCAACTGGCCATGTTATGCCATCCGCAACCTAAAACCAATTGAAACGATCTACATTTTAGCATATTGAAAATTGTTCTGTGTTTCGATAATTAATTTTAATCCAATCTTTCGATTAAAGCCGAAAAAATGAGTTTTAAAAAAAAATCTGAAATCTTCTGCTATACCCCCTCTTTCGCCGAATTTGACATGTCCTTGGATGAGGTTTTCTTCGAATTTTATCACGTGGTTGGTTGAATGAGCTCGTTGGATGTGATATGCCATGTTATGGATAATGTTCGGTGGTTGGATAATTGCTTGATTCATCTCAAGAATTATTTGAGATATCCTGCAAACCCTGTGTATATTTTGGAGATTAAATTGCGATTGAGGAAAGGTAGCCCCATTTGAATAATTTCGGCTATCCCTCTCATTTTTACCAAAACATAAAATAAAAAAAATAAAAAAAATCGAGCTGAATTGATTCCCTTTGATCGTGCTTGTTTGATTTTATTTTTTGTCGTGTGATTTGCACATTTATAAACAAACATGCCTATAATATATGCTCTCTCGTGTCTTGTGCCTTCGGAAAGTAAATTGCATGCCTTAGCCATGATCTTGCGGAATGGGACGGCAATTTAGTATAGAATTTCGTGATTCGCCCTTTGAAAAAAGGGATGATGTTATTCTAAACTATTATCCGCATACCGACTCGAATCTAAGAGTATGTGGCGGATAAATTCCTCCGACCCTAATCTTTGGGTATGAGTGAATTAATCAGAAAATTCAGAAATTAAAGGTATATTATGGGCATTTTTGTTTATTTTTGTTCAAATATTCGTTTTGTTTAATTTATTATTTTTTTGAAAATAAAGGAAAAAAAATATAAAAAAAACCGAAAAATCGAAAATGAAAAAAACAAAAATCATTTTCGAGTACCATGCGGTCCATCCATTCTTTCTAAGTCATTAAATCCACAATCATTCAATTAAAAAGGATTTTTCATGAAATCTGGTACCGAAATGGCATTAATTCTTTCGAATTAATGTAACCAAGTCTCCGGACCCATTTTCTTTGGTTCGTGGAAATAAATTAGTTCTCCCGCTAATTTATTTAGGTTTCTAATAGACCTACCAAGAACAATTAGTGGTGGCTCCAAATTGAATTATTTTTGCATAAAAATCATAACCAAAGTTGCAATTTGGTATGGGCTTGGGAGAGTCTGAGTCGGGTTAATTAAACAATTAACCTGATAAACGATTAACCTAAGGTTTTTTCCCAAAATTTTTAGGTCGCAACAACTATCCCATCTTGCTTTCCCTTGTCCATTGCCTTAGGATTTCCAATCCCCTTTTCAATTCGATAATTCGACGTCCATCGATTGTCCCTCAATTGTCACGCCCCGACCCTCAGGCACACGACAACCCTTCATCTTGTCAGGTCAAAGGACAACATCGCAAGCATGTCATCAACCCATATCTTTTTATCTTTCAATTATACGCAAGCAGAAGAAATAAAGAACCCCAGACAATAAAAGAGGCAGGGATAAACAATAGAGAATAAAGCAACCATAACAGCACACCCTTTTTATTTATATATCACTTAGCCAGGAGGAAACAACCGATCTACACGCCCATCTCCAGCGCCGTTTTCTAAGACCCACAAAAAGATACCGGGTCGGGTCTAAGGCTAACAACCACCAAAAACTAACTCCAAAAAAGACCTCCACGTCAGCGATCACTGGTCTCCACGATTTCGCCAATTCGTATACCACTGGGCCACTATGGGCTCCTCCACAGGATCCTCCTCCATAGGGTCAGGATTCTCTACCTCCCCATCCGACGTATCAAAATCCAGAGGGTCTCAAGATTGGACGATCGGGGTTTCATTCGAAGGTCCCTCAAACCCTCGATTTGGCCCGTAGAGAGCATCCCCGTGACGCATGTGCTAGGCCATGAAGATATGCGCCACATAGTAGTGCAACCCCTCATCAACCCACACCGTATTCACGTATTGTTCCCATGTCTGATCCGACCAAACCCTGGTGGCGATTGATATGCACGGACTGATCGATAGGTACTCCAAACTTGATGTGTCTCTCCACCATACTCAAGGACCTATAAAAGACGGTTAACTACAACAAAATGAGATATAAATCTCAATGAGTCAATGCCTAAGTCCGATTAGGACGTTGATTCACTCAAGTGGCCTACTCAAATAGCTCATAACAACGCAGGACACGGCCCAATGACCAATAAACAACCACACGCAACTTACTTTGCCTTGAGCCACACAATAGATATCTCATTGGAATAAAGAACAACAGATCAAGGCGTACAACCAACACATGTCAATCACTCAGGTGTTCAAGCACTATGCCGCATGCGGGTTCCGGTTATTAATGCAAGAGATACACCACTCTCGCCACAGTACAGCCTCACTGCTAGTACTCTTCAGGTAGAACCTGGCGTCGTCCTACCCCGTTACAGCGACGGCATCCGATAGCCCCTAAAGACCCCTAAGGCAGGCATACCAGGTATTTCTTGGAAGGAACTTTTGCCCATCACAAGTTGTGACCGGCATCCGATCAATCGTGACCATCTGGACTGTACGTCGCCAGCATGGACTGTCGTGCAACCGATAAGTGATGGGATTCCGGACTGTACGTCGCCGGCACCAACATTTCAGGCGACGAACCCACCAGGAGTACCGTCCCATATCCCCCAGTTACGTTAGGGAGACGAATAACCATCGTGTGACCACACAACACATCAAGCAAACAAGCCAGTTCTTACTTCACATTAGCCTAATGCAGTCACACTCACGAGTATGCTCAAAGCTTGGCCAACAGCCATTTTCATGATTGAAATACATAATTGATCACACGGATACTCAATTTCGATGAAACGTGGCATTCTGACCTAGGTGTGATCATCTAGTGAAAACGCGCAATCAACACTCCAGTCAACCAATCAGCAATCAATAACTAGGTCTAACCGAACTACGGTAGACAAAATAATTACCCATGGTAACTATTCCACCTAATCACTGTAATTCAACTAGCCATAGTAATTAATTAATCTACCATGGTAACTAATTAACTTAACCACAGTAACTATTTAATCTAACCACAGTTAACTATCTAACCACGGTAACTATCTAATTTAACTACGGTAACTAGCTAATCAGCTACGGTAACTATCTAATTAACTACTAAGTGTAATTAATGGCCTAATTAGGGATTAGGGGTTAACTCACTTGATAAACTGGCGGCGACAATCGGCGGCGATCAGCGGTGAGCGGCGGTGACGGCGGTGGTCGGCGACGACGACGGAAAACTCCGGCGACTGATCAACGGACCCGTCTCGATGGTTCGGACTCGAATACGACGACGGTGGACTCCGATAACAAAAGAACAATGACGAACGGGGGCAGTCCGACGGCGGAATAGTTGGGCGGCGTGGCACTACGGCTCGGCGAGCGGGCGGGGGCAAAGGAGGCGACGGCGCGGCTGCTCCGGCGGTCCACGGGACGGCTGGGCAGCGGCGGAATGGCATGGCAGGAGCTGAACCAAACGGCGACGAGGCTTGGGTGGCTCGACGACAGCCTCGCGGTGGCTAGGGCGTGCGGCGTGGCGATCAAACTGTGTTGGCGGCGTGTGTTGGTGGTCGGCCGGCGGTGAGGGGAAAAGGGAGGGGTGAAGAAGATAAAGATGGTGTCCAAGAGTGAAAATGAGAGAGAGTGGGGGTGTGAGGGTGGCCGGCCAAGGGGGGAAGGAGAGAGCGAGAGGAGAGAGAAAGTCAAGGGGCAATTTGGTAATTTTGCCAAAAGTCAAAAGTCAAAATGATGAATAGTGATTTTGACTTGAGTTGATGTGCATTTATGAGGTGGGGCCCACGGTCAAGTTAGTATTAATGACATCTAGCTTATATGAGTAATATCCGTGGGCGATTCGGTCAATAGACAATTTAGTACTAGTTGGACATTTAGTTCAGGGTTAGGCTCGGGCGCGAAGGAAAAACGACGGTAGAATCTACGGCACGACGAAACTAAACAAACTACAATTATCTACGCTTCAGTCGTTGATCAAAGTCTTCCAGATCGAATAATTCCGCGTCCGATACTTGTCACTCGATTTCCAAAGGTCCAATATTATTCATTTAATAAGCCTTGATATTTCAAGACGTCACATCAATCCTCCAAAATCCAATATTTTTTATTTTATAAACGTCCGAATTTTGGGATATCACAACCGTGGACCTGATCCTTTAGGCGGAACAAACCATTAGATGACTTGTTAGGCAGGACAAACCCTTGACGACCTCTTAGGCGGGACGAACCATTGACGACCTCTTAGGTAGGACGATATAATGTGACCCTAAGACGACCTCTTATGATGGGCTTTGGCCTTGCTTTTACCAAGCTCTTTGCTTTTGTTAGTCCTTGACTTTTCTCACTTTTTCCTTTTTGACTCTTTTCTAGATTGAACTTCTAGGGAGTTTTCCAACTATGATTTTGATCTTTTCAGCCGTGATCTTCTAAGAGCTCATCAGAGCAATCGAGACAAAATCGAAGCTCGCCGTTCGTTCCACAAGCTTCTTGGTGGTTTGAGGAGTCACCCGAACCCGCCGTTCAAGCTGATATCACCAGAGAAGGTAACCACCATTGGAGCTCTCAAGCTCGGGCTCCCATGGCTACTTCTTGAACCGTGCATATTCCTTCGCGATTTTTTATCCAAATCGTTCCTCAGCACTTATTGATCACGAATCTACCTTCATTTTTTATTTCGTTGCATATATACCTCGTGTCGACCCCCAAACTCCCCGAGCCGACCGTGAGCCTGCTAGCTCATTTCGCATGAAATCAAGCCCATGTGATTATCAGGTAAGTCTTCTAGATCTTCAGTGATGCCCTGGATGTGTTGGTTTAGGGTTTAACGTGGAAATGGCTTGTGTGAGTTATTAGCTAGAATCTTACTCGCGGCCGGCGCTGGTTAGGTAGTTTTTGGGTCTGTTTTCAAGGCTAAATCGAGATATATTGTTGTTTAGACGTTGAGGAGTCGATTGGTGACGAAATCGAAGCTTTTTGGAGTAGTTCTAGGCTCTGTTACGGTCCGCCTGCGAGGCGTCGGCGGTTTTGGCCGGAAAATCACAGCTCCAGTCGTCTTCCCCGGCCACAGGTTGATTGAGTCAACGCACGTTGGCTCGATCAATGCTGACGTGGCACCACGTGGTAGCCACGTCAGCAGGGACGTTTACGTTCTGTTATGAAAAAAAATTCATTTTCTGAAAATAGTAAAGGATTTTTGAAATAAAAAAATAAAAACCAGATCCAACGGTGGTCGTTGTGCCACGTGTCGAGATCAAGGTTTTTCAGAAAAAAAAATCATTTTAAAAAATATTTTGATTTTTCGAAAATAAAAATCATTTAGTGATCGTGTGGCCCAAGTTTGGCCACGCGTCACTATCTTGACCGTCCATTCAATTTTCGAAAATTCAAAAATCTTTTTCAGAAATTAAAAATTCATTTTTGAATAATAAAAAATAGCCAAATCGGATGGACGTGGATAAGCCACGTCACCCGATCGTGGCCGTAGATCTTAGCGATAGATCGGAGGGCCATGGGCTAGCCACGTGGCCCAATCTAGAGAATAGGATTTATAAATAGATTAATAAATCAGAAAATTCATTACAAATTTGAAAATTTAAAAAAAAAATGGCAAAACTATGTCGTTTTGGTCTAGGCCAGTTTGGACCCGTATGGTCCGGGCAGGGCACCTGTGAGGCGTGGGCTGGGTCAACCTGACCTGGTCCGAATTTTTAAAAAAAATTCAAAAAAATTAGAAAATGGTTTTGAAAAACCAAAAAATTGGAAAATTCATGAAAAATTCTAAAAAAAATTGGAAAAAAATCTCAAAAAATTCAAAAAATTCAGAAAATCTCAAAAATTAGGAAATGTGCCATTTTGACTGGCCAATCCTGTTTTTGACGGCTTTGCCCCTTCCAATCTTTTCAAAATGACAATTTGGCCCCTTTTGGGCAAATTATCTCGGAAAATTCTAAAAATTTTCAAAAGTTACAGAAAATGGGAAATGGTCCACTTTGATTGGCGAAACCCTCATGGGCAAATCGTTCCAAAAATTCCAAAAAAATTTCAGAAAATCTCAGAAATTGGAAAATGGGAATACTCAACTGGCCACCCCTATTTCTGATGATTTTATTTCAAATCTTTTCAAAATGATGATTTTGTCCCTTTGAGCAAATTGTCACCAAATGTCCCTAAACTCCTTCCAAACCTTAATACACCCCTTCTCTAAGCCTTTAGGACTTTACTAGAGATGCCATGTATTGATTTCATGTGTTTTATCCACACATCATTGGATCCTTGGTTGCGCTGATTGTGATTGATAGGCTAGATATTCCCTTCTACATGAACTCCTAGGTTCTAGAACCTTATATATCCTGAGCTATCTGCATGAAATCTTAGTTAGGAAATCACTCAACTTAGGTATCGAAAGGGCGTCAATGGTGACATTGGCATAACTAAGTCCACAATCCCAAATCTCTAGTTCCGTTAGAGTCGTACGGCTTCTCCCACCGCCCGACGAGGTTCCCGATCTACCTTCCCCAAAGATTGGTGGCAACTCCAAAAGCATGTACACCTATGCACATGTCACCTGACCACACTTAAGGTCGAACTCGGTTCATAAATCTCGCCGTCGCTCGTGGTGAGGACTTGGGAGAGTCCAAGCTGATCTACGAATCGCATCGGATCCCTAGATAAACGGCAATCACCCCTAAATCCTATTCTAGGGTCGCGACATTATGCCATGATCTATTACACAACTACCATAAGGGAGATAAGGGTAAACGTGTGGCAATAAAGATTGATCTCGTGAAAGCTTATGACATGCTAAAATGGGATGCAGTTCTTGGGGTTCTCAAAGGTATAAATACACCTCAATACTTGGTTGTTATGATATCTGAATGCATCAGTACATCGATATTTTCAGTGAACTTCAATGGCGAACAGGTTAGCTATTTTAATAGTACCAATGGGCTGCAGCAAGGTGATCCTCTTTCTCCTTACCTCTTTGTCTTGGTTATGGAGCTTCTTAATAGAATTGTCAATGCAAAAGTTGTTGCTTCCACTTTCAAGTATCACTGGCGTTGTAAAACGCAATGGATTACCCACTTATGCTTGGCAGACGATCTGTTTGTATTTGCTCATGGAGATGTAGATTCTGTCATTTGCCTTGTAGATGCCCTTGACGAATTTGTAGTTATGATAGGACTGCGATTCAACCTTGACAAATGCCAAATCTTTTTCTCTAGGTTAAATGAGGATGAGAAGCTCCTTACACTAAACCACACACCTTTTGTCATAGGTACCCTCCCTATTAGATATCTGGGTGTTCCCCTTGTTACAAGAAGACTCACTCACACTGACTGTAAGAGTCTTGTTGACAAGATCTTTAAAAAATTGAAAGTTGGGGCATGAAGCATATGAGTTATGCAGGGCGTCTATAGTTAACCAAATCAGTCCTCATTTCCATCTGCTCCTATTGGATGCAAATGTTTTTACTTCCAAAGCAAACCATATACGAGGTTGAGAAGAGGATTCATCAATTTCTTTGGGCAGGAAATATAGTAAACCACAGATCGCACAAGGTGGCATGGCAAGTAGTTTGCTCACCTAAAAAGGAAGGAGGATTAGTATTGCTCGATTTGAACATATGGAATAAGGTACTGTTACGTTGCATGCTGTGGAACCTCATGAATCGTCCATCCTCTTCTCTTTGGAGTATATGGGTTCACAACACCCAATGCAGAGGCACTCCAATTATGCAGATCAACATTAGGGGCAGTATGGCTTGGAGTTGACAATGTCTCCTTAAATTGTGACTTGTTTTTAACCTCGGTTATCCATAGCTCAGGGTACTCTTGCCGAGAAATCTGTGATGAACTTAGACATGTGGGACTAGTTGTGGAATGGTATCACCTAATTTGGACTAGCGACATTAGCAAACACAATTTTATTAGCTAGCTTGTTTACAGAAATAGACTACCGATAGCAAAGATCGTTTGCCAATGGATGTCTTCAGTTGATATGCAGTGTAACTTTTGCAGAGCTGGTATAGAAGATAGAACACATTTATTCTTCTAGTGTGAGCGGATTAGTAGCATATGGCGCAGTATCCTTGCACAACTTGGGATTAGACGTCCTTTAGGAGGATGGAATGAGGAACTTCAATGGATGATTAGCAAAACTCCTCAAGGTATCCTTTTTAGCAACCATATATGGCATTTGGATGGAGCACAACCATAGGCGGTTTCAAGACAAGTCAACTGACATCCATATTACTTTGGCTAACGTGCGTAAAAATGTAAGAGGTACAGCTTCCCTCTATCAAAAAATTAGCCCTTCCCAGTCAAATGTGGTTTTGGCTACTATGTGGAGACTACCTACCTCCATCTTTTCAAACTACTAGCTCTATTTGTAATGCTGGGGGATGCCCCTAAGCTGCTGTACTTCATTTGCTTTATAATACTTACATTTTCCACACACATAAAACACCACTACTTATATCGTCACAGCTAGTAAACTGGCTCGGATTTCCTATATCGAAAGTATTGAATGATCATCAATCTTGAAGATTGTTTTGCAACCAAATTCTTTACTTAAGACATCTTGGTCGATAGGCAACCATCTCAAAGGGAAGCTACCTTCCTCAAATTAAAAACTCTACTTTTGGAAACCAAGATTTGTTTATATGGGCGATCAAATCGACGGAGATTCTGATCTTATCCTTCAACGGCTACTTAATCTTCCTTGTACAATCTCATCCAACGGCTTGATTGGAGAGTGATCCTCTGAAAACTGTCCAATGGGTTGATTAGAAGTAGATGAGTATAACAGGAGACCATGCGGCTGAAGAAATAGGGAGATTAAGGATAAAAAAATCCAAAGTTGAAAGAGAGCTTCAACCTTATATGCTTGCCTTTAGTGAGGTAAAAATTGTAATCCTTGAGAGGCATTGAAAGGGTGATCATATGTGAAATAGTGAGACCTATCAAACTTGAGTATCATCACTCAAGTATATAACCTCTGATTGATTATTTAGTGGAATCCAACCAGTAGGCTGTCATCGTGGGAGCGTAGATGTAGGCTTACACTAAGTCAAACTGCTATAAAGTCTGAGTGCAATTTTATCTCTCTTTACTCTTGCCCTTTATTTTTGAATTTTTCACACTGATGAATATCATCATACCATTGATTACTTTCAGACTCCGTTCTCACTTGATTTTGACAATACTTAACTTGACTGTTTTATGTCCGCATTAATTTATCAAGTTTAGTTAAAATCATGATTACTTTCAGACTCTATTCTCATTTGATTTTGATAATACTCAGCATGACTATTTATTTCCGCTTTAATTTGTCAAGTTTAGTTAGTCGCCTATTCGCTCACTCTAGGTGATATTCTAGCCTACAACAATTATTACTCTCACCACCCCATTCCTGAACTGGCCATTGAACATTATTAGAAGTCAAGGTTAAGAATGTGATTATTCCTCTCACCAACCCCACTCCTGAACTGGCCATTGCAAATCTCTCGTCACCATATTGCTTTTAGAATCACTCGTTGATCAAGGGTCCAAGACATCGTCCACTTAAAAGTGTTTCCCCTCGATTTAGTTTTCTCATACTTAGCTAGATTTTTCAAAGTTAATCAAATTCAAGGGTGTTATCTCGTGATACGACACCAACGTTACAAATTCGAATCGACCATGACTCGCCCTTAAATAAGAAATACCTACATCGAAACATTTTGATGATAATAAATAGTACAAGTAGTAAGTGCAAATAGAATGACAAAAATCAAAGAGACAACAATTAAAAGAAGGAGATGCCAATCAGAAGTAAAATGATTAATAGAAGACAAACACATGCGTGTGAATATTAATATTAAAGATGACAGATATAATTCTCATTCTATCTAAATCGTGATGTATGAGTTCACAACATAATCTTTCTCTACATCTACGTAAGAGGTTTCCTCCCTAATTGTGTTGGAGGGTTCCATGGATGACAAACATTATACTTTCCGTCGTAACTAAGCCTACAAAGACCATTGTGCGAGATCATCCATATACACTGGTTACAATCATACCAGTCCCTGTTTTGCTCATATATATCAAACCACTCAAATCGGCCTGGCCATGCAAAGCTGCAAAAGAACAAAGTCCCCCCGAAAAAATTAGGTGTGAACGAGAATCCCCAGAATCGCGTTATATCATGGATTCCAAGATCGTCTTCCTTGGATTGGCAATGGACTTTTAGAGTAATCCCAGCTGGCAAATTGTTATTGATCTCAACATATGACTTGCCCGTAAAACCTTCCACACGACTAATTATGAATAAAGAATAAATAAATATGAGCGTAGCTAATGCCCTCATCATTGCAGCATAAGTTGCTCCGAGATCAGCATCATTTAGTTATTTAAGGATGAACAGTGGTAGCATAACAATCACCATTATTATTGAAAGTAACGGTGGCATATGGGCCAGAGTTGTAATGGAGAGAAAAGCGCAACTACCCGTTTTTCTGTGTGTGGTTTCTTTATGTATATAAAGATTGTGTCTAAAGCCTGTGTCTTTGTTGGACGATATGTGATAGTTTCATGAACATATTTTATGCATTTACGTAATAACGCTATGTGGAGAAGCAAATCAATCACAAAATGAGTATTTTCGAATTTTAAATAAAAATTTGATTGGAATGTATGTCAGGTGTGAATTTGTGATTGGTTTGTTTCACCACGACATCAATTGTGTAACAAATGTATATGATATTTTAAAGGCTTATTCCAAAACGATGTGATTAATACATGTAATTTAGAAATATTCACCCATCTTCAAAAATAGATTTTGGCAATAGGTTTTACACATGTAGTTTAAAAAGAATTTGTGCCTAAAGTGCATTTGTGTAGAATTTCCCTCATGCCGATTGACCTGGATGGTTATAACTTATTTTTATGAGATAGTTTTCTTTTTCGTTAAACTTACATGACCGATACAGCAGTCGGTCGATTGCCATGTTTCTAAACTACGTGTATAAATCATATTATTTTGGAATAGACCGTTTAAGTTAAAATTGACATAAACGTATAAAACACATTTGTTACCAACTAATATGATGGTGAAACAAACCAATCACATATTCACATTACTTGTGTGATAGGCATTAAACCAAATTTTGCATTTAAAATTGTTTTAATTCTCAACTTATGACTGACTTGTTTCTCCGCATGTCATTGTCATGTGAGTGCTTTCAAAACATAAAACATGTCATTGTCATGTGAGTGCTTCCACTGGCCGGGGCTCGGCGAACCCCGCCAGCCCATCCCCAACCCTCGCCGGCCATCACCCGCGATGATGTGGCGGCGACGGCGAGGGCTGTGGAAGCCCTTGCCGCTGCAATGTTCAGTTCTTTTTTCGTTTTTTTAGTTTTTCAGCTTGTTTTTCAGATTTAATTTAACTTTTTAAAAATAATTTTGCGTAATCAGTCCATGTGGATTGATTTTAAAAAAAATTGCCACATAGGTTTATTTTTCAAAAAAAATTGACACCTCCATTTCCTTTTTAAAAAGAAAAATCCACGTAAAAATAAAAAATATAAACAAATGCCACTTGGACTGTTTGGCTGAAAGATACACTTAAGTGATCATTTTCTTTTTTCCGATTCGGCACTTAAGTGAGCCGGCGAAAAATATTGGCACCAAAGTAAGCGCCGTACACAAATATTGGCACTTCAAGTGTCCTTCTGCCACATATTGTCCTACAAAAATTGAGACTTTAGACACAATAAATCTTTAAAATAAAAACCGCATGTCACGCCCCGACTCTCAGGTACGCGACCATCCCTTCCGAACGTCAGGTCAAAGGATGATGTCCCAGGCAGATCATCGACCCATTTCTTTTTATCTTATAATTAAGCATGCGGAAGCGATAACACCCCCAGACAACAAACAACAGGGATAGACAAATAGGAAATACAACAAACAACCTTTTTATTTACAACCTGATTAGTTCGCAGGAAAAACATATATTACACAAGTCCATCTTGGACCGATCTCCTTAGACCCACAAAAAGATACCAGGTCGGGTAAGGGCGCACTATAGCCGATACACTACTTCTACACTACCAACTATATACAAGACTGCCTCCAAAACTCCTTCATTGCTCCTCTACAACCCCGGGCTAACGACACCGAGTCAACCTTGATAACCAGGCAGCGAATCTGGGTCTTCCTCCTCAGAACTCAGATCTGGGTCCTCGACCTCCCCGTCTGGCATGTCAGAATCCATCGTGTCCCAGGTCTGGACGATTGGACCCGCACTGTCACGCCCCGCGTCCTACGAGCGCGCGACACCCCTTCAGTGGTCGATAAGAGTTGCGACAACCCAGGACTAGTCGCCGACCCAGATCAAATCTTAAGATCTTAAAGCATGCGCTAGCGGAAACAAACTCAACACCCAGACAATAAAATTCAAGAGGAGGATAGAGAGGAGAGAAACGGGAAAACAAACCATTATATAAACATGCCAAGGTTCAAGTTACAAACACGGACAACATCAAGAGCAGCCATCAACTACAAAAGGGTACCATGGCCCATTAACCTATATCCACTACTAGGATATACCAAAAAGGCGAGAAACACTATCCTAGTCTTCAACCCTCGTCATCATCAAACAGTGGTCCCTCTTCAGGATCAGACTCCATAGGTTCCTCAGCACGCTCCGGCTCCTCAGGCTCAGGGGTCTGAAATATTTTAACTTACAACTATGAGAATAAATCTCAATAAGCTCACCCCTAAGTCTCGGTTAGGACGACACGTACCACCAGACCAACCTAGCATGCAGTCTACACCACCCATACTACAATTTCACAACACGAGGCAAACAAGCCAGGCATAACCAGCATAATTAATCCCACCAGCTCAAGCCACAATTGCAACACGTAGCACTCAACAGTGCTTCACATATACGTATATATCTTTATACATAGCTCAAGTCTGAAAAGATCGTGACCCGCGTTTAACGCCTCAGGTACACGTCACAACCCGCGTTTAACGCCTCAGGTTTGGGTCCAAAACCCAGTCAGACATCAAATCCCGCGTTTAACGCCTCAGGATTGCACAACACCCCGCGTTTAACGCTTCAGGGTCCAAATCACATATACACATCACAAAGCATATATTTTCAGAGCGAGCCTCGCGTAACACGCATCAAGGCATAAATCAGATATATCGCTCGCACGACCACACTTGCACATCAAAGTTCACCAATCAATTCACACAATTTAGCAAACCCGAAATTCACGTTCGATTCACATTCGCGCAAAATGCTCTAAACCGAGCCACATACCACGCACTTGAACACAATCAAATTCCACCACACCAACCATACTATTCAATGCTACAAATGTCATTCCCAAGCATCCACACATCAACATGGAATTCCCAAATTCGGGTCCCCCTAAGGCAGCCCCCAAAAGTGCACATAAAACCACACATTCAAGTGCAAATCACCCCTAAACCCATCTAGGATTAACATACTACACAAATCAAGTTTCTAACCACCTAAAACATCACCCAAGAGCTCTAATATTCATCCCAAACACTTTTAAAATTTCTGATCTTCGATGAATAGTATTTTCCTTCGATGAATAGTGCATATCTTCAATGAATAGTGTCCCGTCTTCGATGAATAGTGTTCGGCCTTCAATGAACAATGCACATGGCAGCCACTAAAATCAACTAAAAACTACATCTAAGCTAGTCTAATGATGACCTACCACCCTAATCAAGAGTTAGGAGTTTGCTTACCCAAATCCAAGCTTGAAATCCACACAAACCCCTCAAGATCAGCCCCTAAAGTGCACGGCAACAGCGGCGAACGGCGGTGCTACGGCGAGCCGGACGGCGGCGGCTTGGCGGGACCGGCGACGGCGTGAGGTTGCTGGTCGGTGCCGGCGTGGAGGAGGAGAGGATGAGGGAAAGCTTCAGCCAAGAGAGATTCAAGGGAGGAGAGAGGATTCCAAGAGCTTCATCCAATCCTTCCTTAAGCCTTGAGTGGGGGTGGGTGAGGTTAGTTGGGATTTTGGATTGCTTTTGGATAGGATAGGGTGAGATGAAGAGGTGAGTGGGAGTTGGTGGTGGGGTTTCATGAGGTGACTAAAGTGGGGTGGTTGATGGGGTTTCCAAGAGTACAACATCCCATCAAGGCTTTTTGGCTCTTGCAAATGAATACCGCGAAGCAAAACTGACAATCTGCAACTTTAGGACAGTCCAGGAATTTTGGTTCGGACGATCGGTACGGCTGGCCAATGAACACTGAACCCCAATGAGGCGACGTCCAAATATTAGCGATGATATCCTTGAAAATTCGACACCCGAATCCGGAATCTAATTCGCGGTCTACACCAGTTGATTGCGACTTTAAAATATCTCAAACTGACGGGCGGCTTTTAGGAGTTACGCGTATCGACCCGCGATAGGTCCACGTACTTAAATTCCTAGCTAGCCTTTCCCTCACGGTCAGTCATCTCGAGAGTGATCAATTCCGAGTGAGACAAATCTAGAGTGCAATAACAAGTTATCCATTCATTATATAAAATCCCGGAAATGGGTCGAATTTCAGAATGTCACAACTCTTCCCCCCTTACAAAAATTTCGTCCTCGAAATTTACAAGAAAACAAACTATCCAAATAAATGGGGGTGCTGACGCCTCATTTCTTCTTCGCTTTCCCAGGTGGCTCCTTCGGTCCCATGATGTTCCCAGATTACTTTCACTAGCTGGACTGTCTTGTTCCTCAAAACCTGCTCTCTTCTGTCCTCTATCCGAACTGGCCTCTCCACATATGAAACTCTGTCGTCCATTTCGATGACTTCATGATCGAGTATATGAGTCGGGTCAGGCTCATACTTCCTCAGCATCGACACGTGAAACACGTTGTGAATCTGTGACAAGCTCGGCGGCAAGGCGAGACGGTAGGCTAAGGTCCCGATTCGTTCCAAAATCTCGAATGGACCTACATACCTTGGGCTTAATTTCCCTTTCTTTCCAAATCGAGATAAACCTCGCATCGGTGAAACCTTAAGGAAGACGTGATCTCCTTCTTGAAATTCCAAAGGTCTACGCCGCTTGTCTGCATAAACTCTTCTGGCGACTCTGCGCAGTCCTCAGTCTTTCTCTGATAACCTTTACTGACTCCACTGACTGCTGAATCAACTCTGGACCCGTTATGCTCCGTTCACCAACCTCATCCCAACACACTGGAGTTCTGCAAGCTCTGCCATACAATGCCTCAAACGGTGCCATTCTGATACTCTGCTGATAGCTGTTGTTGTATGCAAACTCGACCAGATGCAGCTGTTCTTCCCAACCCCTTTTGAAATCTATTACACATGCCCTCAACATGTCCTCAAGTGTCTGTATTGTCCTCTCTGACTGTCCATCTGTCTGCGGGTGATAAGCTGTACTAAACTGCAGTTTCGTTCCCAAAGCCGACTGTAAGCTCTTCCAAAAGTTTGATGTGAACCTAGGGTCACGGTCCGAAGTGACAGTCACTGGTACTCCATGCAGTCGCACGATCTGACGCACATACAACTCTGCCAACCTATCCAAATCAAGATCCTTTCGCACGGCGATGAAGTGTGCAGACTTAGTCAATCTGTCTACCACGACCCAAATGGAATCATTGTCCCTCTGACTCCTTGGCAAACTTGTCACGAAGTCCATCGTGATATGTTCCCATTTCCACTCTGGAATTTCTAACGGTTGAAGCAATCCACCAGGTTTGCAGTGTTGTGCTTTTACTTGTTGGCATGTCAAACACTTAGCCACATGCTTGGCCACGTCCACTTTCATTCCATTCCACCAGTAATGCTGACGCAGATTCTGATACATCTTTGTACTGCCCGGATGAATACTGTAGTTGCTTCGATGGGCTTCTGACAAAATCTCCTCCTTTAGTTCCTCGTCATTGGGCACACACAGACGTCCACGGAACTTTAAGATCCCATCCTCGGATACTTGAAAGTCGGGTTTCCTCTTAGTTACGTCCATACTCAGGATCTTCTGAATATCAGGGTCCGTAGATTGTAAAGCCTTAATCCTTGCCTGAATCTCCGGTTCTATCCTCAAAGTAGCTAACAAACTCGTGAGGTGACCTACCTCGAACTTAAATTCCGAATCTCTTATTCCTTCGAGTAAAGTCCACTCCTTAACCATCATATACGCTACACTCGATTTTCGACTTAGTGCATCCGCGACTTTATTAGCCTTCCCAGGGTGGTATAAGATGTCGCAGTCGTAGTCCTTCAGCAATTCCATCCAACGACGTTGTCTCATGTTCAGCTCTTGTTGGGAAAATAGGTACTTCAAACTCTGGTGGTCCGTGTAGATTTGAAACCTTTCCCCAATCAAATAGTGTCTCCAAATCTTCAATGCAAAGACAATCGCTGCAAGCTCTAAGTCATGCGTCGGGTAGTTCTGTTCATGAGGCCTCAATTGTCGCGATGCGTATGCAACAACTCTACCATGTTGCATTAGAACGCATCCCAATCCCTTTAGCGACGCATCACTATAGATCTCAAACCCTCCAGGACCAGATGGTATCGTTAATACTGGTGCGGTCGTTAGCTTATGCTTAAGCTCTTGAAAACTCCCTTCGCACCTATCTGTCCATTCAAACCTCGTTTCCTTCTTCAATAACCGCGTCATCGGAGTGGCTATCGACGAGAATCCTTCCACAAACCGTCTGTAATATCCCGCCAGACCCAGAAAACTGCGAACCTCTGTAACTGACGTCGGTCTCGGCCAATTCGCAACTGCTTCAATCTTTGTTGGATCCACCGAGATTCCATCTCCAGAGATTACGTGACCAAGAAACGCTACTCGATTGAGCCAGAACTCGCACTTACTAAACTTGGCATAGAGTGCGTGTTCTCTTAAGGTCCGTAGAACTATACTTAGATGTTCTTCATGTTCTCCAGGGCTCTTCGAGTACACCAGGATATCGTCGATGAATACTATAACGAACCGATCCAAAAACTCCTTGAATACTCGATTCATCATATCCATGAAGGCAGCTGGGGCATTAGTCAGTCCAAAAGGCATGACGGTGAATTCGTAATGTCCATACCTAGTACGAAATGCCGTCTTTGGTATGTCCTCCTTCTTGATCCTTAACTGATGATAGCCCGTCCTCAGGTCTATCTTAGAGAACACTGCTGCCCCTTGCAGTTGATCGAACAAGTCGTCGATCCTTGGCAGTGGATACTTATTCTTGACGGTCACCTGATTCAGTTGTCGATAGTCAATGCACAAACGCAATGACCCGTCCTTTTTCCTCACAAACAGCACTGGCGCTCCCCACGGTGACGCACTAGGGCGGATGAATCCCTTATCCAGCAGCTCTTGCATTTGAACCTTCAGCTCCTTCAACTCTAACAAGGCCATCCTGTATGGCGCTCTAGAGATTGGCTCTGTCTCAGGGGCCAACTCGATTACAAACTCCACTTTTCTTTCTGGCGGCAACCCCGGCAATTCTTGAGGAAAGACATCGGGAAAATTGCGCACCACAGCTATGTCTTCTAGCCTTGATTCCATGATCGTCGAATCCACAACAGACGCTAGAAATCCTTGACACCCTTCATCTAGCAGCTTAGTCACCTCAAGTGACGAAATCCAAGGGATCGAGGTTCCTCCTCGGCTTCCCACAAATTCATATCTAGGATGACCAATCGGATTAAATTGGATCACCCTGCTACCACAGTCCATCACAGCCCTTTGTTTCCCTAACCAATCCATTCCTACTATCACATCAAAATCATGCATAGTCAAAACTGCCAAGTCTATCCATTCATCTCTACCGCCAATGTTTAACTTACAGTTCGAGCATCCTAACGAAATCAACACTTTATCCTTTAGGGGTGTGGTAACATGCAGCATTACTCCTAACGGTTTCGATTCAATACCAGCCAAATTTACAAACTGAGCAGACACAAAGGAGTGCGACGCTCCCGGATCAAACAAGGCGTAAGCGGCATGATCACATAAAGAGACGGTACCTGTGATCACGCCTGGAGCATCTTCCGCCTCTTGACGTGCCATTGCAAAAACTCTTCCTTGTGTCGGCGGCCTATTTTGGTTGTTTTGAGGCACGGCTCCAGTCTGAGGTCCAATCCGAGGTTGCTGAGGTTGGAATCTTGGTCCTGCAGCCTGATTCGGGCAATTCCTTATCTGATGATCATGCCCGCCACACTTGAAGCAAGCTCCCATCCTACCGGGGCAAGGGCCATTCCCGTGCCTCCTTCCGCAAGATCGACACACCATGCCAGATTGGTATGCCGGCTTCCCAAAATTCTTTCTGACTGGAGGGACAAAACGTCTATTTCCTTCTGCCGGCCTCTTCCCAAAGTGCCGGTTGTCCCTATTAGGCGCATACCGCGATCCAATTGCGATAGCCCTTTCGTTCATATCTCGCTCCACCATCTGAGCTCTCTCATAAAGTTCATTGTAATCCCTCAGATTTAGGAGTATCAGCTGACTGCGCAGTTCCGGCTTTAGTCCATCTCGAAACCTCCTCGCTCTGTCTAGCGGGTTCTCAACCATCCTAGGTGCGAACTTAGACAGCCTAGCAAACTCTGCTTCATACTGGTCGACTGACATCTGATTCTGACGGAGTCGCAGGAATTCTGTCATCTTCCTCTCTTGTGCAGTCTCAGAGAAGTACTTTCCATTGAATGTCTCCACAAAGGCGGTCCAGGTTGGGACAATACCCACGGGGAAAATCCTTCCTTTGGTGGCCTCCCACCAGTCATTGGCGTTGCCTTGAAGCTGGTACACTGCCAGCGTAACCTTTTCCTCCTCAGTGCACCCCAGCAGTGCAAACGCCTTCCCCAATTCCTCAATCCAACTAGAGGCAGCCTCAGGATCACCCTTCCCGTCAAACTTAGACGGCCTCAGCTTCAGAAATTGTTCCACCAGTTGATGCATTTGACGATTCCCCTGAGCATCTCCTTGGTTACCATTGTGTCCATTTGCAGCGGCGACAGCAGCTTCAGCAGCTTGGGCAACCGTGGCAGCTCGTTCTTGAGCCTGCCTCCCCATCAGATTCCCTATCTCTTCCAAGGCTCTCATGACCCCTTCCATTCTAGGGTCTTCCACCTCAGGTCGTGCTCGAGAGCTAGACGCTCCACCAGATCCTCTACCCCGTCTGCTCATCCTCACAGGGTTCTCACACACCTAACCTGCTATAATTCCGCCAAGGAATTAGAGACCTAAACCATCTACTGAAGCCTAGCAGCCCTAAGCAAGAGCTCACAACATCCACAACCACAACAACAACCACAAAGCAAGCAGCCACAAGGGCACAAACAACACAGATCTTGCTCTTACCTCAAGTCCTGCCGCACCTGCAACTTTAGCAAAATCACTACGTACTACTCAACCAACCAAGCAGAAGCTAACACAGCAACATAGAATACTCAGGCTACACCAAAGCAAGTCCACCAATCACAAGCACAGACTCATACCACATGCGTAACGCACTAAACTCTAGCGAACCACTAAGGTCTCTCTACCTACTATCCTCAAAACCGTCACTCCTTATCACTCCAAGGCTCAACCAACTTGGATCGAGCTGACCTTGCTCTGATACCAATTCAACAGGGATGTCACGCCCCGCGTCCTACGAGCGCGCGACACCCCTTCAGTGGTCGATAAGAGTTGCGACAACCCAGGACTAGTCGCCGACCCAGATCAAATCTTAAGATCTTAAAGCATGCGCTAGCGGAAACAAACTCAACACCCAGACAATAAAATTCAAGAGGAGGATAGAGAGGAGAGAAACGGGAAAACAAACCATTATATAAACATGCCAAGGTTCAAGTTACAAACACGGACAACATCAAGAGCAGCCATCAACTACAAAAGGGTACCATGGCCCATTAACCTATATCCACTACTAGGATATACCAAAAAGGCGAGAAACACTATCCTAGTCTTCAACCCTCGTCATCATCAAACAGTGGTCCCTCTTCAGGATCAGACTCCATAGGTTCCTCAGCACGCTCCGGCTCCTCAGGCTCAGGGGTCTGAAATATTTTAACTTACAACTATGAGAATAAATCTCAATAAGCTCACCCCTAAGTCTCGGTTAGGACGACACGTACCACCAGACCAACCTAGCATGCAGTCTACACCACCCATACTACAATTTCACAACACGAGGCAAACAAGCCAGGCATAACCAGCATAATTAATCCCACCAGCTCAAGCCACAATTGCAACACGTAGCACTCAACAGTGCTTCACATATACGTATATATCTTTATACATAGCTCAAGTCTGAAAAGATCGTGACCCGCGTTTAACGCCTCAGGTACACGTCACAACCCGCGTTTAACGCCTCAGGTTTGGGTCCAAAACCCAGTCAGACATCAAATCCCGCGTTTAACGCCTCAGGATTGCACAACACCCCGCGTTTAACGCTTCAGGGTCCAAATCACATATACACATCACAAAGCATATATTTTCAGAGCGAGCCTCGCGTAACACGCATCAAGGCATAAATCAGATATATCGCTCGCACGACCACACTTGCACATCAAAGTTCACCAATCAATTCACACAATTTAGCAAACCCGAAATTCACGTTCGATTCACATTCGCGCAAAATGCTCTAAACCGAGCCACATACCACGCACTTGAACACAATCAAATTCCACCACACCAACCATACTATTCAATGCTACAAATGTCATTCCCAAGCATCCACACATCAACATGGAATTCCCAAATTCGGGTCCCCCTAAGGCAGCCCCCAAAAGTGCACATAAAACCACACATTCAAGTGCAAATCACCCCTAAACCCATCTAGGATTAACATACTACACAAATCAAGTTTCTAACCACCTAAAACATCACCCAAGAGCTCTAATATTCATCCCAAACACTTTTAAAATTTCTGATCTTCGATGAATAGTATTTTCCTTCGATGAATAGTGCATATCTTCAATGAATAGTGTCCCGTCTTCGATGAATAGTGTTCGGCCTTCAATGAACAGTGCACATGGCAGCCACTAAAATCAACTAAAAACTACATCTAAGCTAGTCTAATGATGACCTACCACCCTAATCAAGAGTTAGGAGTTTGCTTACCCAAATCCAAGCTTGAAATCCACACAAACCCCTCAAGATCAGCCCCTAAAGTGCACGGCAACAGCGGCGAACGGCGGTGCTACGGCGAGCCGGACGGCGGCGGCTTGGCGGGACCGGCGACGGCGTGAGGTTGCTGGTCGGTGCCGGCGTGGAGGAGGAGAGGATGAGGGAAAGCTTCAGCCAAGAGAGATTCAAGGGAGGAGAGAGGATTCCAAGAGCTTCATCCAATCCTTCCTTAAGCCTTGAGTGGGGGTGGGTGAGGTTAGTTGGGATTTTGGATTGCTTTTGGATAGGATAGGGTGAGATGAAGAGGTGAGTGGGAGTTGGTGGTGGGGTTTCATGAGGTGACTAAAGTGGGGTGGTTGATGGGGTTTCCAAGAGTACAACATCCCATCAAGGCTTTTTGGCTCTTGCAAATGAATACCGCGAAGCAAAACTGACAATCTGCAACTTTAGGACAGTCCAGGAATTTTGGTTCGGACGATCGGTACGGCTGGCCAATGAACACTGAACCCCAATGAGGCGACGTCCAAATATTAGCGATGATATCCTTGAAAATTCGACACCCGAATCCGGAATCTAATTCGCGGTCTACACCAGTTGATTGCGACTTTAAAATATCTCAAACTGACGGGCGGCTTTTAGGAGTTACGCGTATCGACCCGCGATAGGTCCACGTACTTAAATTCCTAGCTAGCCTTTCCCTCACGGTCAGTCATCTCGAGAGTGATCAATTCCGAGTGAGACAAATCTAGAGTGCAATAACAAGTTATCCATTCATTATATAAAATCCCGGAAATGGGTCGAATTTCAGAATGTCACACGCACCCAGGAGTACATCAAACCCTCGAATCCGTCTTATGGGAACACCAGCCTGACGCACGAACCAGGCCTTAAAGAGGTGTGCCACATAGTGCGGCAACCCCTTGTCGACCCAGACGGTCGTCACGTGCTATTCCCACACATCCTCAGAATTGGCGACATGACGGTAATGAAGTGCCATGGTCAGGTCGACAGGAACACCAAATCTAGCGTGGCGCGCGGCCATCTCGAAGACCTAAAAGGTGATCAGCCAAAGCGCATGAGATATGAATCTCAGCGGGTCAACGCCTAAGTCCGATTAGGACGTTGATTCACAGCCTAACGATTCTAGCGAACTAATCTCAACATCTAGAAAACAACCACATGCAACGTACCTCGCCTTGAGCCATACGACAAATATATTATGCCAATAATTAAACAACAATCATTCACTCAACCAGAACACTCAGCCAAAGATCATGCACAATGCAACAAGCGCGTTCCGGTCATCACGGCCAAGAGATACCCCACTCTTGCCATAGTACAGCCTCGCTGCTAGTACTCGTCCGGATTAACCGGGCGTCGTCCCACAACGTTTACGGCGACGACATCCGTTAGCCCCCTCAAGACCCCTGAGGCGAGCATACCAGGAATCATTCCAGGAGGGACTACGGACCAACACAAGTTGCGACCGGCATCTAATCAACCATGGTAATCCAGATAGTACGTCGCCGGCACGGACTGACAGGCAACTAATAAGCCGTGGAATCCCGGACGGTACGTCGCCGGCACATAGACTTATTAGGCGGCGACCCATGCCAACAAGGGTATCGCCCGTGCCCCCAGTTACGTTAGGGTGACTCAATTAAAACCACGCGTGACGTCGCATTTCTCACCGGCTCTTAAGCCAAATCTCATTTTTGATGCAATCACACTCACATCATGCTCAAACCTGGCCCACGGCCATTTTCATGCTCAAAATCACAATTGGTCACGCGAATATTCAATTTCAATTTAACATGGCATATCGACACTAGTGTGATCATTCAGCAATTAAGCGTAATCAACACTCAGTCCGATCCACGATTAGCCACCATAAATTATCGGGCACAACAAGCAGGCAATTAACCATGGTAACTATTCCACCTAACCACGGTTAATCCAACTAACCACATCAGTTAATTATTCTACCACAGTAACTATTCACTAACTATAGTAACTATTTAATCTAACCACTGTTAACTATCTAACCACGGTAACTATCTATTAATTGCGGTAACTAACTAATTAATTACGGTTACTAACTAATTAACCTATTAAGTGTAATTAACGGCCTAATCAGGGATTAGGGGTTAACTCACTAATTAATGGTCGGCGACGGTCGGCGGCGATCGGCGATGAGCGGCGGCGATCGGCGATGAGCGGCGGCCGCGACGAAATTTCCCAGCGATGATCCCACGGACTCGTCTCGTCGATTCGGACGTAACCACGGTGTGGAATTTCGAAGGCGACACCCGGACGACGACAAACGACGGCTGGACAGCGGCTATTCACGCTGCCAAACGACAACGACGGACACGGCGAGCGGGTGGAGGACCCGGCGAGGCGGTGAGGCTACACCGGCGGTATAGCAGGGGCTCCGGCGGGCTCTGCTGGACTGCGGCAGTAGCTGGACAGGGGCGGCTTGGACAGCGGGAGGCTCGGCAGGGCACGGCACGTGGCAGTGGGGCTAGGCGAGAGCGGCGGCGGCACGGCGGCGACGAAGGTGAGATGGTGAACAAGATGGAGTGAAGTTGGCGTGAGAATGGAGGGGGAAGGGGTAGCTGCCGTGGAAGAGGAGAGAGAGAGGGAAGAGAGAGAAAATGGTCTTAGGGGCATTTTGGTCTTTTCCATGGTCCAATGGCAATTTGGTAAATAACCAAGGTCAAAAAGTAAGATTTGACTTGCCATTAATGAGGTAGGGCCCACGGTCATTTGGTATTAATTGTTTCTGGCGTTTATGAATAATATCTGAGGGTATTTCTGTAATTTGATGATTTAGGACTGGTTCAGAATATTTGGTTCAGGGTCGGGCGCGGGCGCGAAGGAATTCGGCGAGAACTAATTACGGCACGACTAATCTAATCGAACTATAATTAGCTACGCTTCAATCGACGATGAACGTCCTTTAGATTGAACGATTCTGCGTCCGATAAATGTCACTAAATTCCAACAGTCCAAGATTATTCATTTAAAAGGGCTTGAAATTCCGGGACGTCACAACTCTTCCCCCTTGGGAAATTTCGTCCCCGAAATTAAAATTTTACATCACCTAAAAAAGAAAAGGATACCTACTCTTCATTGACTCTTCACTTTCCCACGTCGCTCCCTCGGTTCCATGGTGTTGCCAAACAACCTTCACCAACGGCATTGTCTTGTTTCGTAGAACTTGCTCCTTTCGGTCATCGATCCTCACCGGGCGTTCCACATACGATACATGCTCATCCACTTCGATCTCTTCAAAGCTCAAGACGTGAGCTGGATCCGGCTCGTACTTCCTCAACATAGATACATGGAATACGTCATGTACCTGAGCAAGTCTCGGTGGCAACGCGAGACGATAAGCAAGATTTCCAATCCGCTCCAAGATTTCGAACGGCCCAACATATCTCGGGCTTAACTTTCCCTTCTTGCCGAAACGAGATGTGCCTCTCATAGGCGACACCTTCAGAAAGACATGATCACCGACTTGAAACTCCAACGGTCTACGTTGTTTGTCAGCATAACTCTTCTGACGCCTCTAAGCTGTCCTCAATCTTTCTCTGATGGTTTTCAATGTATCCAATGACTGTTGCACCAACTCGAGACCGGTGATTTTCGTCTCGCCAACTTCGTCCCAACAGACTGGTGTTCTACAAGGCCTGCCGTACAATGCTTCGAAAGGCGCCATCTTGATACTTTGCTGTTGTTGTAGGCGAATTCAACCAAATGAAGCTATCCTTCCCAGCTGCCTTTGAAATCCAATACACATGCCCGAAACATGTCCTCAAGCGTCTGAATTGTCCTTTCAGACTGGGCATCTGTCTGCGGATGATAAGCAGTACTAAATTGCAGCTTTGTTCCCAACGCAGTCTGCAAGCTTTTCCAAAAGGTAGACGTGAACCTAGGATCATGATCCGACGTGATTGTCACTGGTACACCATGCAGACGTACGATCAGACGTACATATAAATCTGCCAACCTTTCTAGAGAAAAATCCTTTCGTATTGGGATGAAATGTGTTGACTTCGTCAATCTGTCCACTATGACCCAAATTGAATCGTTGCCCCATTGGCTCCTCGGCAAACTTGTCACGAAATCCATCGTGACGTGCTCCCACTTCCATTCCGGAATCTCAAGTGGCTGTAACAACCCTCTAGGCTTACAATGTTGTGCTTTGACCTACTGGCACGTTAGGCATTTCGCCACATGCTTGGCTATGTTCGTCTTCATGCCACTCCACCAGAAATACTATCTCAGATTCTGGTACATCTTTGTACTACCCGAATGAATACTGTAGCTGCTACGATGTGCTTTTGATAAGATTTCTTCCCTAAGACTCTCATCAGCCGGCATACATAAATGTCCTATGAACTTCAATATTCTATCCTCAGCTACCTGAAAATCCTCTTTCCTCTTCTCTGAGCCCTCTTGAAGGACTTTCTGAATGGCAGGATCCGTCGATTGCAAAATCTTAATCCTCGCCTGCACCTCCGGCTCGATCCTCAACGTAGCCATCAAACTCGACAGACGGCCTACCTCCAACTTAAACTCGGAGTCTCGCATCTCCTCCAGAAGACACCACTCCAGGACCATAAACTGGGCAATCGCCGACTTTCGACTCAGCGCATCAGCAACTTTGTTAGCCTTTCCCGGATGGTACAAGATCTCGCAGTCATAATCCTTAAGAAGTTCCATCCAACGGCGCTGCCTCATGTTCAGCTCCTTCTAAGAGAACAGATATTTCAAACTTTGATGATCGGTTTAGACTTGGAACCTTTCTCCTACTAGGTAGTGTCTCCAAATCTTAAGGGCAAACACAATCGCTGCTAACTCCAGATCGTGCGTCGGGTAATTCAACTCATTCGGCGTCAACTGACGAGAAGTGTATGCAACTACTCTCCCATGTTGCATAACCACACAGCCTAGTCCTTTGAAGGAAGCATCGTTGTATATCTCATAACCTCTAGGACCAGACGGTATTGTCAAAACAGGAGCCGTAGTTAGCTTCTGCTTAAGCTCTTGGAAACTACGCTCGCACTTGTCTGTCCACTCAAATCTCTCGTCCTTCTTCAGCAGACGTGTCAATGGTAAGGCTATCGCGGAGAACCTTTCCACGAAGCGTCTATAGTAGCCTGCTAAACCCAAGAAACTCCGCACTTCTATCACTAACGTCGGTCTCGGCCAATCCATAACCGCTTCAATCTTGGTTGGGTCCACTGATATTCCTTCTCTAGAAATTATGTGACCAAGAAAGGCTACGCGAGCGAGCCAGAACTCGTACTTGCTAAACTTAGCAAACAACTGGTGTTCCCGAAGAGTTTCTAACACTGTCCTCAAGTGTTGCTCATGTTCCTCAGGGCTCTTAGAGTACACCAAAATATCGTCAATAAATACTATGACGAATTTTTTCAAATACTCACTGAATACCCTGTTCATCAAGTCCATGAAAGCAGCTGGAGCATTTGTTAGATCAAACGGCATCACTGTGAATTCATAGTGACCATAGCGCGTCCGAAAAGCCGTCTTCGGTACATCCTCCCTTTTGATCCTTAGCTGGTGATATCCTGTCCGTAGGTGGATCTTGGAGAATACCGAAGCTTCTTGAAGTTGGTCAAACAAGTCGTCAATCCTTGGCAACGGATACTTGTTCTTGACTGTCACCTGGTTGAGCTGATGGTAGTCGATGCACAGACGAAGTGATCCATCCTTTTTCCTCACAAACAAAACGGGCGCTCCCCATGGAGATGCACTTGGATGGATATATCCTTTATCCAACAACTCCTGCATCTATACCTTCAGTTCCTTGAGTTCCGACAACGCCATCCGATACGGTGCCTTTGAGATTGGCTCCATACCAGGAGCTAACTCAACCACGAACTCTATCTCCCTTTTTGGAGGCAATCCAGGTAACTCCTTCTGGAAAACATCAGGGAACTTCCTTACTACAACAATATCTTCCAGCCTTAACTCCTTAGCCAACACATCTACAACAGACGATAAATAACCTTAGCAACCTCCATCCAACAACTGAGTCGCTTCCAACGACGAAACTAAGGGGATTGAGGTTCCCCTTCGGTTTTCAACAAACTTGAAACTAACTCCATTCAATGGGTTAAACATGATAGTCTTACTATGACAATCCAAAACAGATCTTTGCTCAGTGAGCCAGTCTATACCAACAATCAAATCGAAATCAAAAATAGCTAGCACAACCAAATTTATCCTTCCCTCATGACCATCTACAACCAGCCTATAATCAGGACATCCTACTGTAGCCATAACATTATCTTTAAGCGATGTAGATATCCTAACAATTGATCTCAATGGTTCTATACTCATGCTAGCTAGCTTAACGAACTGATCAGCAACAAAAGAGTGGGAAGCTCCTGAATCAAACAATGCATAAGCTACTTGGTTATGCAATAAGATCGTACCTAAAATGGTCGGTGAGTCTTTCGCCTCTTCTCGGGTGACAGCATACACCCTTCCTTGCACTGGCGGTCGGTTCTGATAGTTCTGCGGAACATTCCCTTGCATTTGACCTCCCTGCTGCAACTGTCCTCCCATCTGTCTCTGAGGACAATCTTTGATCTGGTGGCCATGCTTGCCACAACCAAAACAAGCACCTGACCTCCTTGGGCACAGGGCAGACCCATGCTTCTGTTGGCAAAACGAGCACACAATGTTGGGACGGAACGTTGACTTCCTAACAAAGTTCCTCCTATTAAGCGGGATGAGATTCCTATTACCCATCATTGGTCCTTTATCGAACCTTCGGTTATCCCTCACAACAGGAGCGAATCGCGGTCCAGATGCGGTTGCCTTTTCAGCAACATCCCTTTCTACCAGCTAAGCTTTCTCATACAGCTCATTGTAGTTCCTCATGTTGAACGGCACTAACATGGTCTTGATCTCGGGCTTCAACCCATCTCTGAACCTCCTCGCCCTATCCTCAGGGTTCTCCACCATCCTCGGCACATACTGGGACAATTCGGCAAACTTTGCCTCATATTGGTCCACCGATGACTGATTCTGGCGAAGATGTAGAAACTCATCCATCTTCTGCTCTCGCGTACAATCCGATAAGTACTTTCCAATGAAGGCTTTTGCGAAGGCACCTCACTCCGGGATCGCACCCTCGGGAAACACACTTCCTTGCGTGGCCTTCCACCACGAGCTAGCGTTACCCTGCAGTTGGTACATAGCCAGCGTTGCTTTCCCATTTAGCACTTAAGTGAGCCGGCGAAAAATATTGGCACCAAAGTAAACGCCGTACACAAATATTGGCACTTCAAGTGTCCTTCTGCCACATATTGTCCTACAAAAACTGAGACTTTAGACACAATAAATCTTTAAAATAAAAACCACATGTCATGCCCCAACTCTCAGGTACGCGACCATCCCTTCCGAACGTCAAGTCCAAGGATGATGTCCCAGGCAGATCATCGACCCATTTCTTTTTATCTTATAATTAAGCACATGCAGAAGCGATAACAACCACAGATAACAAACAATAGAGATAGATAAATAGGAAATACAACAAACAACCTTTTATTTACAACCTGATTAGTTCGCAGGAAAAATATATGTTACACAAGTCCACCTAGGACCGATCCCCTTAGACCCACAAAAAGATACCGGGTCAGGTAAGGGCGCACTATAGCTGATACACTACTTCTACACTACCGACTATATACAAGACGGCCTCCAACAACTCCTCCACAGCTCCTCCACAACCCCGGGCTAACGACGCCGGGTCAACCCTGATAACCAGGCGGAGAATCTAGGTCCTCCTCCTCAGAACTCGGATCTGGGTCCTCGACCTCCCCGTCCGGCATGTCAGAATCCATCGTGTCCTAGGTCTGGACGATTTGACCCGCACCTAGGGGTACATCAAACCCCCGAATCGGTCCTATGGGAACACCAGCCTGACGAGGTGTGCCCCATAGTGCGGCAACCCCTCGTCGACCTAGACGGTCGTCACGTGCTATTCCCACGCGTCCTCAGAATTGGCGACATGACGGTAATGAAGTGCCATGGTCAGGTCGATAGGAACATCAAATCTAACGTGGCGCGCGGCCATCTCGAAGACCTGAAAGACGATCAGCCAAAGCGCATGAGATATGAATCTCAGCGGGTCAACGCCTAAGTCCGAATAGGACGTTGATTCACAGCCTAACGATTCTAGCGAACTAATCTCAACATCCAAAAAATAACCATATGCAACGTACCTCGCCTTGAACCATACGATAGATATGTCATGCCAATAATTAAACAACAATCATTCACTCAACCAGAACACTCAGCCAAAGATCATGCACAATGCAACAAGCGCGTTCCGGTCATCATGGCAAAGAGATACCCCACTCTTGCCACAGTACAGCCTCGCTACTAGTACTCTTCCGAATTAACCGGGCGTTGTCCCACAACGTTTACGGCGATGACATCCGATAGCCCTGTCAAGACCCCTAAGGCGAGAATACCAGGAATCATTTCAAGAGGGACTACGGACCAACACAAGTTGCGACCGACATCTAATCAACCGTGGTAATCCAAACAGTACGTCGCCGGCACGGACTGACAGGCAACCAATAAGCCGTGGAATCCCGGACGGTACGCCGCCGGCGCACAGACTTATTACGCGGCGACCCATGCCGATAAACGTATCGCCCGTGCCCCCAGTTACGTTACGGTGACACAATTAAAACCACGCGTGACCTCGCATTTCTCACCGGCTCTAAAGCCAAATCTCATTTTTGATGCAATCACACTCACATCATGCTCAAACCTATCCCACAGTCATTTTCATGCTCAAAATCACAATTGGTCACGCGAATATTCAATTTCAGTTTAACATGGCATATCGACACTAGTGTGATCATTCAGCAATTAAGCGTAATCAACACTCAGTCCGATCCACGATCAGACACCACAAATTATCGGGCACAACAAATAGGTAATTAACCATGGTAACTATTCCACCTAACCACGGTTAATCCAACTAACCACATCAGTTAATTATTCTACCACAGTAACTATTCACTAACTATAGTACTATTTAATCTAACCACTGTTGACTATCTAACCACGGTAACTATCTGTTAACTGCGGTAACTAACTAATTAATTACGGTAACTAACTAATTAATCTATTAAGTGTAATTAACGGCCTAATCAGGGATTAGGGGTTAATACACTAATTAACTGGCGACAGCTACGGCGAAATTTCCCGACAACGGTCCCACGAACTCGTCTCGTCGATCCGAACGCAACAACGGTGTTGGATTTTGAAGGCGATACCCGGACGATGACGAACGACGGCTGGACAATGGCTGTTCACGGGGACAAACGGCGACGACGGACACGGCGAGCAGGCAGAGGACCCGGCGAGGAGGTGCGGCTGCACCGGCGGCACGGCAGGGGCTCCGGTGGCTCTGATGGACTGCGGCAGCAGCTTGACGGTTGCAAAACAGGGGCTGGACAGGGGCGGCTTGGATAGCGGGAGGCTCGGCAAGGCACGGGCTGCGGCGGCGGGGCTAGGCAAGAGCGGCAGCGGCACGGCGCGAGCGGCGGATGGCGGTGGAATGACGGCGACGAAGGTGAGTTGATGAAGAAGATGGATTGAAGTTGGCGTGAGAATGGAGGAGGAAGGGGTGGCTGCCGTGGAAGAGGAGAGAGAGAGGGTAGAGAGAGAAAATGGTCTTATGGGCATTTTGGTCGTTTCCATGGTCTAATGGCAATTTGGTAAATAACCAAGGTCAAAAAGTAAGATTTGACTTGCCATTAATGAGGTGGGGCCCATGGTCATTCGGTATTAATTGTTTCTTGCGTATATGAATAATATCTGAGGGTATTTCGGTAATCTGACGATTTCGGACTGGTTCAGAATATTTGGTTCAGGGTCGGGTGCGAGTGCGAAGGAATTCGGCGAGAACTAATTATGGCGCGACTAATCTAATCGAACTACAATTAACTACGCTTCAATCGGCGACCAACGTCCTTCAGATTGAACGATTCTGCGTCCGATAAATGTCACTAAATTTCAACAGTCCAATATTATTCATTTAATAGGCCTTGAAATTCCGGGACGTCACACCGCAAGACAATGCAAACATTTGGACATCAATATGTAAATATTAATAAAGGAGAATGAAGGATATCGGACCTTGCCAACTTGCAACAATGATATTTTTCCCTTTTATTTTTTCTTCTTTTTTACTTTGGGCTAAGAGTTGCCACATAAGATGTGACGTCCCGAAATTTCAAGACCTATTAAATGAATAATATTGGACTGTTGGAATTTAGTGACATTTATTGGACGCGGAATCATTCAATCCGGAGGACGTTGATCGACTATTGAAGCGCAGTTAATTGTAGTTCGATTAGTTTAGTCGCGCCGTAGATAATTCCCACCGAATTCCTTCGCGCCCGCACCCGACCCTGAATCAATTATCCCGAACCCGTCCTGATTTGTCGGATTACCGAAATACCTTCAGATATTATTCATATACGCCAGAAACAATTAATTCCGATTGACCCGTGGGCCCCACCTCATTGAATGCCAAGTAAATATCCTCTTGCTTTTTGACTTTTTGACTTTGACTATGGAAATGACCATAATACCCCTAAAGAAAACTTTCTCTCTCTTCCTTTTCTCTCTCCTCTCTCTCTCTCTTCCCTCTTGGAAACCCACGGCAGCCCATCCCCTTGCATCTCACGTTCATCTTCATTTCACCATCACCATCTTCTTCATCTTCTTCACCATCTTCACCTTCAAGCTTCCAAGTCTTCGCCGCCGGACCGCCGATCGTCGTACGCCGCTGTGGGTTGTCACCGCCGCTCGTTGTTCACTACCTCACCAAACCACCATCCCCCACCGTGAGCCGAGCCAACCGCCGCCCAAATCGCCGTCCGCGAGCCCAAACCCGAGAGCCCGTCAATCCCGTTTTTCAACGCCCGCCGGACTTGGAATCACTCGTTTAAGCTCGTCCGGAGGGCGAATCGAGCTCCGTTTTCGCCTACGCGACCGTCAGACATCGGGCTAAATAGATATGAGGATGGATCATCCATGAAGTTGCTGGATTTTCGTGGGTTGAACTGAACAGAGGCTGGTCGTTGGGGAAAAGGCGCGTTTTGCTTTGATTCAAGCTCCACCGTCGTCGTATTCAAGTCCGGAGCGTCGAGAGGAGTCCGTAGGACCGTTCGCCAGAATTTTCCGCCGGACCGCCGCCGCTCGCCGGAAACCGCCGCCGCTCACCGCCGATCGCCGCCGACCGTCGTCGCCAGTTGTCGAGTGAGTTAACCCCTAATCCCTGATTAGGCTGTAAATTGCACTTAGGTTTAGTTTAATTAAGTAACGGTAAATAGATTAGTTAGTTACCGTAGTAACTGAATAGTTACTGTAGTTTAATTAGTTACCATGGTTAGTTTAATTAGTTACCATGGTTAGACTATTTAATTACTATGGTTAGTTGGAATTACTGTGGTTAGGTGAAATAGTTACCATGGGTAATTGCCTACTTTGTGGTAATTAATTAGACTGGATTTATAACTGCTGTGGAGATAAATAGTCCGGATTCGGATATTTATCGATGGATGAATAGTAAATGTATGATTACTGATTGATTGACTGTTTGATGACTTGAGTGTGGATTGCGCATTTTTGCTGAATGATCCCACTTGTTTTAAATGCTATGTTTAAATAAATTTTTAAACGTTCATGTGACCAATTGTGGTTTTGAGTACGAAAATGGCCGAGGGCCGAGTTGAACATGAAAATGGCCGTGAGCCGAGTTTTGAGCATGATTGAGTTTGCATTGGCTAAATGCGAAGATATGAATTGGCTTGGTTGCCTGTGTTGTTGTGTGATCACACGATGGATAAACGTCACCCTAAAGTAACTAGGGACGTAGACGGTACCCGGGGTAACTCGAATCCGTGGCCTGATAAGTTTGTGCCGGCGGGAGTTCGAAATTTCACGACCTATCGGAAGCCTGATAAGTTCGTGCCGGCGGGAGTTCGGAATCCCACGACTTATTGGAAGCCTAGCAATTCGTACCGGAGGGAGTTCGAAATACTACGATTATTTCAGAAGCCGGTCGCAGCTAGTGATGGGCCGAAGTCCATATTGGAATCCTAATATGCTTGCCTTAGGGGTCTTGAGGGGCTATTAGTTGCCGTCGCCGTGAACGTTGTGGGACGACGCCCGGTACAACCGGAAGAGTACTAGTAGTGAGGCTGTACTATGGCGAGAGTGGGGCGACTCTTGCAGTAATAACTAAAACACGCATGTTGCATAGTGCCTGAGTGCTTGAATGCCTGAGTGACTGACGTGTGTTCTGGTTGTATACCTTGACCTGTTGTGTTTGAATGCCATAAGATATTTGTTGTGTGGCTGAAGGAAAGGTGAGTTGTATGTGGTTGTTTATTGGCCGTTGGGCCGTGTTGCTGCTTGGTATTGTAAGTTAGGCTGCTTGAGTGAATCAACGTCCTAATCGGACTTAGGCGTTGACTCATTGAGATGTATATCTCATTCGCTGTGGCTGATCGCCTTTCAGGTTCTCATAATGGCATGCCGGTAGCCCGGGGTGCGAGTTGAGCTGCGGAGGAGCGTTTGGAAGTTTATCGTGTATGATAGTTGGTAGTGATGGTAGTAGACCCTTAGCCCTGCTTGGTATCTTTTTGTGAGGCATAGGAAACGGCCCTAGAGATGGGTTTGTAGATCTGTACATTTCCCTGTTGGGCTAAATGAAGATAAATAAAATGGTGATGTTGTTGTTGTATCTCCTGCTCATCTATCCCTGTGTTTGATTATTTGTCTGGCGTTTGATGTCGCTTCCGCATGCGTATAATTGAAAGATAAAAAGAAATGGGTCAATGATGTGCTTGGGATATCGTCCTTTGACTTGACGAATGGAAGGGTTGTCGCGTGCCTGAGGGTCGGGGCCTGACGTCCCCGTTTTGGTATCAGAGCAAGGTCAGCCTGAACCATATGGTCTTAGGCTGGAGTGGTAAGGTACGATGGGTTTGGGATAGTTAGTAGGATTGAAACCCTATGCTTGTGTTTGTTGTTTGATTTCTTTTAGTCGTTGTCCTGAGTTCTGATTGCGTGTTGCCCTTGGGCGAGCAGGAGTCCTGAAGGTCCTGCATAATGGGCGACCGTAATCCGAGGGGTAGGCCCATAGGAAGGGCAGCTCAGGCAAGTCCCAACGGGGACAGGGTTCATGATTCGGAAGTGCCCAGAGAGGGGCCAGTTCAGGAAGACCCCACGATGAACGGGATTCTTCAAGCCTTAGAAACCTTGGGAAATATCGTGGGGCAACAAGCAAGGAACCAAGCTGCTGCTGCTGCCCCACAGGAGAATCCGTTGGCTGAGAACGGAGTTGGAAGGCCACAGACCCATAGGTTGGTAGAGTAGTTTTTGAAGCTCAAGCCACCGAAGTTTTCTGGAGCAGGTGACCCTGAGGCTGCAACCTCATGGATTGAGGAGCTGGAGAAAGTGTTCGCCTTGCTAAGGTGCTCGGAGGAGGAGAAAGTAACGTTGGTCGTTTACCAACTGCAAGGTAACGCTAGCTCGTGGTGGAAGGCCGCGCAAGGAAGAGCTTTCCCCGAAGGTGTGGTCCTAGTGTGGAATGGATTCATGGATGCCTTCAATGGGAAGTATTTCTCAGACTGTACGCAAGAGCAGAAGATGAATGAATTCCTTCGCCTGCGCCAGAACCAGCTGTCAGTGGATCAATACGAGGCAAAGTTTGCCGAGTTGCCCAAGTATGCGCCTAGGATGATTGAAGACCCTGTGGATAGGGCGAGAAGGTTCAGAGACGGGCTGAAGCCCGAGATTAAGAGTGTTCTGGTGTCACTGAATTTGAAAGACTACAATGAATTATACGAAAGGGCAGAGATGGTAGAGCGAGATTCAGCAGAAAGGGTAGCCGCATCTAGATCGCGGTGTGCTCCTGTGGCAAGAGATAACCGCAGATTCGGCAAAGGACCAATGGTGGGAAATAGGTTCTCAATCCCGCCCAATCGGAGGAATGCTGTTGGGAAGCTGAGGTATCATCCCAATGGTGTGTGTCAGCTTTGTAAGAGAAATCATGGATCAGCCCCGTGCCCTGGAAGGACAGGTGCTTGTTATGGTTGTGGTCAACATGGCCACCAAGTTAAAGACTGCCTGTAGAGACAGATGGGAAGGTAGATGCCGATGTAGCAAGGAGGACAGATGCGAGGGAACGCTTCGCATGACAACCTGAATCAACCTCGCTAAAGAATAGTGTATTGTCTGCGGTAGGATGTTCCGGTTGTAAGTTAGTTACAGGGGTTGCGAGGAAGAGATAGACTTAAACTTTGGTTATGTATTTGAATATAAGTTTGAACTCGTGTTGTCTTCTAATGGTTTTGGTTATCGACTTTTATTAATGGCCCTGATTAGTGATATGAAAGAGATTTGCAATGCAATTCAGTTTAACCCGTTGGAGGGGGTTAGTTTTGAGTTTGTTGAGAACCGAGAAGGAATCTCAATTCTCTTAAATTCGTCGCTGGAGGTGACTCGTTTATGGGATAGTAGTTGTCAAGGCTAGTTGGTAACTATAATTAAAATATTGATTGAGGAACCAAGGATGGAGGACATCATAGTGGTGAGTGATTTTTCCGATGTCTTTCCGCAAGAATTACCAAGGGATTGGTAGTAGCTTAGGCTACTTGTTAGATGAGAAGTTTGTCGATCAATGCATAGGTTTGATGATTTCTTTGCCTTGAGGATATTGTATAGTGATTGACAGGGGAATGGACGATAAGTCGGAATGAGGACGACTTATTGATAGACTTGAATTGTGAATTATGATGGTTAGTCCTGTGTAACAGATTGTGGATATGGAATTGCGATGGTTTGGTATGTGAGGATTATAGGCTTGAATCTGTATCAGATCTTGATGGTTTTAGATATCGATTGTTATCGAAGAGCCCTGGATGATGGTGTGAGGATCGCAAGGAAGCGAACGGTAACCTTGGATTATGGGCTAGCTAGATTGCATGATCATGGGTCTATTGTGAACGGCGACAAGAAATGGTTATATAGTCTAATTCTAAGTACCTAATCCTTGATATGATGGTCGCCTGTGGTATTTGAATGCTCAATTTGAGATAAGGAACCGATATTGTGAAGGCATGTGAGATATGAGGTTCGTAGGGAAGCGAACGATGATTGTGAAGTGCTAAGCGTGGATTGAGCTTGTGCTTGGTGGTTTAGATATCAACTTTGGATGAAGGGCCAATCTAATTGAATGATTGTGATCTTGTTGTGGATAGGGACCAGGAAAGAGTGCTCTAAGTTGATTTTAAGTATCTGATCTTTGATACAATGGTCGCTTATGATGCTAGAATATTCAGGTAAAGGTGAGAACTATGGTTACGGAATGTAAGTGGTATACGATACGAGTTTGGAAGTGGAGGTTACTCATGCATTGCACCGATTGGTTGCATTAGAAATGAAAGTTTGAGAGCGTACATGCATAAACATATCATCGTTTTGTCGGACTTGATAAACCGTCGCTTGGTATGGGACAAGCTATACGGGATGCCTATAAACCGTAGTGAGACATGGTATGGGACGTGTTGAATGGGACCTTCTTAGTAGGTGCTTGACTTGGGGACGAACCAGACGAAAGCTGGTGGACTTGTAACGACCCGGTCTGATGAGGGCGGGGAGTGATCGCCGGAGCAGAGAGGCTCGGACAAAGTGCGGCCCCTGACAGGCTTCTAAGATGGCGATGGGGACAGGAATGAACCAAGCCACACATTGAAAAGTGGGTCTAGGCGTTGTGCTGAGTCTGACTAGTTTTAACTGCATCATCTTATTTAAAGGGCATGACATAGCATTACGTTTTGGTGAGCGAACTGATGAATGAAAGGATGAGTGGATTGAGATGCCGTGTATGAGAAATGCCTGAATACCTGGTGGGAAGTTGGTGAAAGTCTATTGTGATACCTCCGAGGTTGTTGCCGGAGAAGATCTCGTCTGTGTGAGGGATATGTTGTTTGTGTGTGCCTACAGTGATGTGTCCTATAGAGGTCTAGATTGCGCCACGGAATGCCTGGAGGTTGATTCCCAAAGATCCGAGGATTGCGTCAGACATGTTTGAAATTGTGTTATATGCGAATACCGTAACCAACAGAATCCTAGGCATGGCATGTGATGTTGGCATCAAGAAAGGGCAGGAATGTGTTACGCCCTGAGTGATAATGGACGCACTGTTTGGTGAAATGATATAGACATTATGGTCTTGAATGATGCCATGTAGATTGGCGAGTGAGAAATGAGCTTGACTTGTCCATAGAAAATTGTTAATGGACCGCAAGCTGGTATGGCTAGATAGATCTGTGAGTCTTAGGATCAATGAAAACCCCTTTAAATGGCATGAAAGCGGACATAGCCAAGCATGTGGCGAAGTGTTTAACATGCTAGCAAGTGAAGGCGCAGTACTGTAAGGCTAGTGGACTGCTGCAGCCACTTGAAATTCTAGAGTGGAAATGGAAGCATATCACGATGGACTTCGTGGTGGGGTTGCCAAGAAATTATAGAGGCAATGATTTGATTTGGGTCGTGGTGGATAGACTGATGAAGTCTGCGCATTTCATCGCAGTGCGAAAGGACTTTGCATTGGATAGGTATGCTGATTGTACATGCGATAGATAGTACATCTTCATGAAGTGCCAGTGACGATCACATCGGATCGTGATCCATGATTCACTATCACCTTTTGGAAAAGCTTGCAGACTGCGTTGGGAACAAAGCTGTAGTTTAGTACTGCTTATCATCCGCAGACGGATGGCCAGTCTGAAAGGACGATTCAGACGCTTGAGGACATGTTGCGAGCATGCGTATTGGATTTTAAGGGTAGCTGGGAGGAACAGCTTCATTTGGTCGAGTTCGCCTACAACAGCAGTTATCAACAAAGTATTAAGATGGCACCTTTCGAAGCGTTGTATGGAAGGCCTTATAGAACATTAGTCTGTTGGGACGAAGTTGGTGAAAGGAAGATCACTGGTCCTGAGCTGGTGCAGCAATCTTTGGACACTGTCAAGGTTGTTAGAGAAAGACTTAGGACAGCCCAGAGCCGTCATAAGAGTTACACAGACAAGCGGCGTAGACCGCTGGAGTTTCAAGTAGGAGAGCATGTCTTTTTAAAGGTGTCGCCTATGAGAGGGACATCTCGTTTCGGCAAAAAGGGAAAGTAGAGCCCGAGATATGTTGGGCTGTTCGAGATCTTAGAGCGGATTGGAAACCTGGCTTATCGTCTCGCGTTGCCACCGAGACTTGCTCGGGTACATGACGTATTCCATGTATCAATGCTGAGAAAGTATGAGCCCGATCCAACTCATGTGCTGAGTTTTAAAGTGGACGAGCGGGTGTCATACGTGGAACGTTCGATAAGAATCGAGGACAGAAAAGAGCAAGTGTTGCAGACCAACATAATCCCTTTAGTTAAGGTGATTTGGCAACATCATGGAACAAAGGGTACAATTTGGGAGAGTGAAGAGTCAATGAAGAGTATGTATCCTTTTCTTTTTGAGGTGGTGTAATGTTTTAATTTCGGGGACGAAATTTCCCAAGGGGGGAAGAGTTCTGACGTCCCGAAATTTCAAGGCCTATTAAATGAATAATATTGGACTGTTGGAATTTAGTGACATTTATCGGACGCGGAATCATTCAATCCGGAGGACGTTGATCGACTATTGAAGAGCAGTTAATTGTAGTTCGATTAGTTTAGTCGCGCCGTAGATAATTCCCGCCGAATTCCTTCGCGCCCGCACCCGACCCTGAACCAATTATCCCGAACCCGTCTTGATTTGTCGGATTATCGAAATACCCTCAGATATTATTCATATACGCTAGAAACAATTAATGCCGATTGACCCGTGGGCCCCACCTCATTGAATGCCAAGTAAATATCCTCTTGCTTTTTGACTTTTTGACTTTGACTATGGAAATGACCATAATACCCCTAAAGACAACTTTCTCTCTCTTCCTTTTCTCTTTTCTCTCTCCTCTCTCTCTCTCTCTCTTCCCTCTTGGAAACCCACGGCAGCCCATCCCCTTGCATCTCAAGTTCATCTTCATTTCACCATCACCATCTTCTTCACCATCTTCACCTTCAAGCTTCCAAGTCTTCGCCGCCGGACCGCCGATCGTCGTACGCCGCTGTGGGTTGTCACCGCCGCTCGTTGTTCACTACCTCACCAAAACCACCATCCCCCACCGTGAGCCGAGCCAACCGCCGCCCGAATCGCCGTCTGCGAGCCCAAACCCGAGAGACCGTCAATCCCGTTTTTCAGCGCGGGCCGGACTTGGAATCGCTCGTTTAAGCTCGTTCGGAGGGCGAATCGAGCTCCGTTTTCGCCTACGCGGCCGTAAGACATCGGGCTACATAGATATGAGGACGGATCATCCATGAAGTTGCTGGATTTTCGTGGGTTGAACTGAACAGAGGCTGGTCATTGGGGAAAAGGCGCGTTTCGCTTTGATTCAAGCTCCACCGTCATCGTATTCGAGTCCGGAGCGTTGAGAGGAGTCCGTAGGACCGTTCGCCGGAATTTTCCGCCGGACCGCCGCCGCTCGCCGGAAACCGCCGCCGCTCACCGCCGGTCGCCACCGACCGTCGCCGCCAGTTGTCGAGTGAGTTAACCCTTTATCCCTAATTAGGCTGTTAATTGCACTTAGGTTTAGTTTAATTAAGTAATGGTAAATAGATTAGTTAATTACCGTAGTAACTGAATAGTTACTGTAGTTTAATTAGTTACCATGGTTAGTTTAATTAGTTACCATGGTTAGACTATTTAATTACTGTGGTTAGTTGGAATTACCGTGGTTATGTGGAATAGTTACCATGGGTAATTGCCTGCTTTGTGGTAATTAATTAGATTGGATTTATAACTGCTATGGAGATAAATAGTCCGGATTCGGATATTTATCGATGGATGAATAGTGAATGTATGATTACTGATTGATTGACTGTTTGATGGCTTGAGTGTGGATTGCGCATTTTTGCTGAATGATCCCACTTGTTTTAAATGCCATGTTTAAATAAATTTTTAAACGTTCATGTGACCAATTGTGGTTTTGAGTACGAAAATGGCCGAGGGCCGAGTTGAACATGAAAATGGCCGTGAGCCGAGTTTTGAGCATGATTGAGTTTGCATTGGCTAAATGCGAAGATATGAATTGGCTTCGTTGCCTGTGTTGTTGTGTGATCACACGATGGATAAACGTCACCCTAAAGTAACTGGGGACGTAGACGGTACCCGGGGTAACTCAGATCCGTGGCCTAATAAGTTCGTGCCGGCGACAGTTCGGAATTCCACGACCTATCGGAAGCCTGATAAGTTCGTGCCGGCGGGAGTTCAGAATCCCACGACTTATCGGAAGCCTAGCAATTCGTACTAGCGGGAGTTCGTAATACTACGATTGTTTCAGAAGCCGGTCGCAGCTAGTGATGGGCCGAAGTCCATATTGGAATCCTAATATGCTTGCCTTAGGGGTCTTGAGGGGCTATTAGTTGCCGTCGCCGTGAACGTTGTGGGACGACGCCCGGTACAATCGGAAGAGTACTAGTAGTGAGGCTATACTGTGGCGAGAGTGGAGCGACTCTTGTAGTAATAACTGGAACACGCATGTTGCATAGTGCCTGAGTGACTGACGTGTGTTCTGGTTGTATACCTTGACCTGTTGTGTTTGAATGCCATAAGATATTTGTTGTGTGGCTGAAGGCAAGGTGAGTTGTATGTGGTTGTTTATTGGCCGTTGGGCCGTGTTGCTGCTTGGTATTGTAAGTTAGGCTGCTTGAGTGAATCAACGTCCTAATCGGACTTAGGCATTGACTCATTGAGATGTATATCTCATTCGTTGTGGCTGATCGCCTTTCAGGTTCTCGTAATGGCATGCCGGTAGCCCGGGGTGCGAGTTGAGCTGCGGAGGAGCATTTGGAAGTTTATTGTGTATGATAGTTGGTAGTGATGGTAGTAGACCCTTAGCCCTGCCTGGTATCTTTTTGTGAGGCATAGGAAACGGCCCTAGAGATGGGTTTGTAGATCTGTACATTTCCCTGTTGGGCTAAATGAAGATAAATAAAGTGGTGATGTTGTTGTTGTATCTCCTGCTCATCTATCCTTGTGTTTGATTATTTGTCTAGCGTTTGATATCGCTTCTGCATGCGTATAATTGAAAGATAAAAAGAAATGGGTCGATGATGTGCTTGGGATATCATCCTTTGACCTAACGAATAGAAGGGTTGTCGCGTGCCTGGGGGTCGGGGCGTGACATAAGATCAGCTAGAAGTCAAGTATAAAATCTTATGTATATATTAATTAAAGGAGATCAAATGAAAACAACTTTGTTATCGCTTGCTTAATGCCCAAATGATCCGTAATGATTAACTTTTGTGGTAGTTCTTGTTGGATCTAGCAATATCACCTAAAGAGGGGGTGAATAGGTGATTCTAAACACTTGTAGTATTTAATACGGAAATTAATAGGTTCAGAACATAAACTTAATGAGATCAGTAAGAAGACGTGCTGATAAACTAAATATAGCAAGATGAGTTTAGGGACAAAGAAATTGCACGTTATATTTATAGTAGTTCGGCTTTAGCAAGCCTACGTCTACTCTCCCACGATGACAGCCGATCGGCTGGATTCCACTATGAGTCAATGAAAGGTTACAAGAGTTGTCACTCTAATCACTCTTACAAAGGAACCTCTCAAGACAAAGAATTTTAAGCTCACAAGAACAAGAGAATGTGAATCTGAATAACTCAGCATTTTAGAATTTTCAGTTCGTGAACTCTCTCGTAACAGTCACCATTGATCTTCTTTTATACTCCTTCGACCTTGAACTAGCCGTTACCAAGGTCCTTCAAAGGATCGTTCCTCAATCTCTGATTGGGCGCCATCAATCTTGATTGACCAAGACTGTATATGGGAAGATCTAGTAGCCGTTGGAGTAGAGTCTGAACCCTTCAGATTCAGTCGCCCATACAACCAAATCTTCAGTTTCCATAAATAGAGTTCATCCAAATTTCCAAGATTTCTTGTCCATGGAAGGTAATATCCAATCGAGGATATTCTCCTGATTTGATTGGAAAATAATCCTGTCAATCAAATCTTACAAACTTCCATAAAAAGATGCGGCCAAACCGGAAACCTGCCAAACGTAGGTTTTCAGAATCTGACAGAGAGATATTGCAGAATCTGAATGCTGTTTAGAAGCAGTCTTCTGAACTAAAGAGACTCTCTGAATCTGAACAGATTAGAACAGTGACTCTGAGCTTTTGTAAGGTCCTTGCTGACGTATCACATAAATCTTCTCGAAATAAGTCTTCAGAGGCAACACAAACCTCCTTCTGAAGTCTTCAGAGGCAACACAGACTTCCTTCTGAAGTCTTCAGAGGCAACACAATTCTCCATTTGAATACTGGACTTCGACTATCTCTGAAGCAAGTGTGCGATGACTACTCCTTGAGTCTGAACGCCAGTTTTGGAACATTATAAGCTTTTGTTCACATGCTCATGCCTGTAATAATAAATTATTTGCATTAACCAGATTCTCTCACAAGAAGGATAGTTTTGTCAGAATCAAAATATTCAGAGGGAATGTTTTCTCAACAGTTCTGAATAGCTCTAGAATCATTTATAAGTTCTATGACGTATCTTTTGCATTTAAATTGAGCTACGTATCATGACTCGTGAATCGATAATTGAATCGAACTGTCAGATTCGAGAAAATACCTAAAATTAGTCTTTGTGTTATGGATATTTCATTCTTCTTTTAAATATATAATGTTACGTTAGAATTATGATCGTGGAAAAAACTCTTAATTTCGAATCTGTGTGATATCCCTATGTATATGAAATATAATTTGCAATTCTTCCATTAAAAAAAAGATTACGCTGAAATATAAAAAAAAAAATTATATGACATTTCATTCATCGTTGCTTTATGAAGTGCAAAACCTTTTTTTAATGGTTCTGTAACTATCAAAGTACAACATATATCATAACATACGACCCAATGTATAATTTTGATAAGTAAATATAAAAATTTGAGTCACCTGAATAGATATACTCGTATGTAATCGTAGACTGGTTGTTGAATCGATAGTTTCACTTGCAGTTCAGGTGATTAGCATTCACCTAATAGATACGTATCATTAGGGTCTCGAATCAAATCGAATCTTATGATCTTGATAACCATGAGAGTAATCTATAATGAAACAAATAAAAAATGAGTGAAGAAGAGGAGAGCTTGGATGGGTGCTTATAGAAGTCCAATCACCACACTCTCTTTAAGCTCTAAGATAGCCTCATAGACTGCATTTGGTGGTTCAAATTTGGATTGGGAATGATAAGATAATGCGGGATTGGAAATCCTCCAGATACCATCTAGATTGTAAAAAATCATATTCCATGTTTGGTGCAATTCGAGATAAGATTCAAAATTATTGAAAATCTCACTTGCTCACAGAAGTGATACTGTCCGAATCTAGGATTGGCGAGCAGATGTGGCACCCTAGAACGCCACCTACTAGCACAGCTCTTTAAATCTTAATTAACTTGTTAACGTAGGTGGAAGACAAACAAGGCACCGAACACAAAACATTAGGATGAACTGCAATTTATATAACATACTACTTCCATTATATTTCATATGACAAAAGCCGATCACAGAAGTTCCATATTCACCCCTCTACTTTCATACACATAATACACTCATTTCTGATTTACTGACTACTGGGGGTCTCATGCCCCGAATCCCAGGCATGCAACAACCGTATCAAACGCCTCAGGTCATTAAGGATGACGTCCCAGGCACGTCATCGACCCACTCATTTTATCTTGCAATTAAGCGCACGCGGAACGTTCTACTACCCCAAACAGAAATAAACAGCAGGGACAGTCAGCAGGAAGACAACAATGAGCAGCAGCAAAAGATCATTTTATTTATATAAAGTTATCCCAGGGAAGCAAAGATATTTACAAGCCCACTCTTTAGGGCTGCTTCCTAAGATCACCAAAAAGATATCGGGTCGGGGCTAGGGGTTAACTACGGCTTCCAAAGCTCCATCCAAAAAGGGAGTCTCCACCTCCATGCTCACCAGAGATAGCGGTAACCAGGCGGAGTCTCAAGGTCCTCCTCTATCGGGTCAAACTCAGGGTCCACCACCTCCCCATCTAAGGTATCAATGTCTATTGGATCCAATGTTTGGATCCTCGGGGTCACAGTCGGGGGTCCCTCAAACCCCCGAATGGGCCCTTAGAGAGCATCGTCGTGCTGGACAAATCAAGCCTTGAAGAGATGGGGCACCAGGTCCTCAATTCCCTCTTCGACCCAGAGAGTCGTCATGTGATGTTCCCATACCCGGTCCGAATCCGGGACCGAATGGTACTTGATATCGAACGATTGGTCGAGTGGCACCCCGAACCTTACCTGGCGGACCTCCATACTAAGGACTTGAAAAATAATTAACAATGACAAAAGAGATATAAAATCTCCGTGAGTCAACGCCTAAGTCTGACCAGGGCATTGTTTCACTCAAGCGGCCTACACATGCAACACAAAACGATGACAGAACAATGGTGTGCGATTCACGCCACGCTCTAGCTATCAAACAGTTAGGCACAACTCAATAGCAAATCACCAATCACATGCAAGCTTACCCCATCTTGGCCCACACAGTAGTAACCACATGGCATTTAATCATATACAGACCAAGGTACACATCCAGAATACTCGTCCATAACGCATACACAATGCAACACACGTGTTTCGGCTATTAACACGAGAGATGCTCCACTCTCGACCATAGCACAGCCCGACCGCTAGTGCTCTTCCGGCAGGACCGGGCGTCGTCCCGCTCCATCCAGCGACTGCAATCGATAGCCCCTTAAGACCCCCAAGGCGGACATATTAGGCTTTCAGGTAAGGAACTTCGATTTGTCACAAGCTGCAACAGGCATCCAATCAGCCGTGTTATTTCGAAAACCATCAGCATAGACTGTCAGGAAACTGATAAGCAGTGTGATTTCGACCCAGCCGGTACTGATATATCAGGCGACAAACCCAATCCATCAAGGGTACCGCTAACATCCCCAGTTACGTTAGGGTAACTCTCAACCATCGTGTGACCACACAAGCACGCCAGGCAACCAAGCCAGTTCATATCTTCACATTTAGTCCAATGCAATCACAAACACGGTCGTGCTCAAAACTCGACTAGCGGACTTTTTCATGCTCGAAGGATCCAGTTGATCACACGAATGTTCGATTCCAGTTAAAAATGCTATTCCGATATATGTGATCACTCATCAGATCTACGCAATTAAACACCTAAGGCACTCAGCAATTATTCAATCAGCACCCAATAATTATTAAATTAATAACAGATAAATATCCTCACATTGACTATTTATCTCCACAATAGTTAATTAACTAGACGATAATTAACTAACCCAGTCTCAGCTAATTAACTGATCACGATCACCCAAAGTAACTATAGTTAACTAAAGTGACCACAGTTAATCTATTCTAACCATAGGTAACTATTTAACCTAACAACGGTTAAACTAACTAATCCACAATTATACTAATTAACCCACAATTAAACTTAGCTAATCTAACTCTAAGTGAAATTAACGGCCTAATCAAAGATTAGGGGTTAACTCACAAATAAATCGCCTGGCGACAACGGCGGCAGCGGCGGGCTGCGGTGACACGGTAGCAAGCGGCGGCGCTACGGCGACGACGACGCCGCAGCGAGCTACGGCGACAACAACGGACGAAGCTTGGGCAGCTGGACGAGGCTTGCGGTGGCTGGACAGCGACGATGACGGACATAGGAGCGTGGACCGGGGGCGCACGAGGGCCGCGGGTCGACGGCGAGCTCGAGGACGATGGAGGCGGCAACCGGCGAGCTGCTCAGGGACGGTGGAGAGGACGGCAGCTCGAGCTAAGGGGGCTGCGGGCTCGCAACTGAAGCAGAGGGAAAACGCGAATGGCTCGCGGCCGGCTCACAAAGGAGGAGGGTGCGGCGGCGGTGGAGCTGCGGACGGCGGGGCTGCGGGGTTCGGTTGGTCGGGTGGACGAAGGGTGGCAGCGGCGACGAACAGAGGAGAGGACGACGTCGAGGAGTGGCCGAAGGGGAAGAGAGGAGAGGGAGTTCGTGGGGCGGTTCGGCAGGTTCGCGGGGTCGCTGGTCTTAATGGCGACGGGCGCGGCAAGCTCGACATGGCTGGGCGACGGCAACGATGACATAGGGTGGCGGACGGAGGTGGTGGTGGCTCGGCCGAAGGAAAAGAAAAGAGAGGGGAGGGGGAGTGGTCCACGGCTGAAGGGGGAAGGAGGGAGAGAGGAGAGAGAGAAAAGTAACACAGAGAGAGAAGAGTTGACTTGATGGTGATGGGGAGTTAATGAGGTGGGGGCCACAAATCAAGTCAACATTAGTGGTTTTTTCTTTTTGTGAATAATATCTAGGGGTAAAAAGGTAATTTACTAATGTGGGACAGATTGGTTATTTGGCACAAAAAACTGAAGTTATTTTTGGTCAGGTTTAGGCTTAGCATGAAGGGTCTCGACGCAAGGTTCTATGGCACGACTAAACCGGCTTGATTCTTCTGACCTACGCTTCAAGGTCTTACAAATCCCTTCCAGATCAAACAAAATCGCGTCCGATAATTGTCACTTAAATCTCAAAAATCCAATATTATTTATCTTATAGACCTCAAAATTTCGGGATGTCACAACTCTTCCCTCCTTAGGAAATTTCGTCCCCGAAACACAACTAAAAAAAAAGTGTATTGACTCTTCATAACCTCCTCACTTTCCCACCATCACTAGCACTCCATGAAGACGCACTATCTACCGCACATACAACTCAGCATACCTGTCCAAAGCGAAGTCCTTTTGCATGGCGATGAAGTGAGCAAACTTCGTCTATCTATCCATCACAACCCAAATTGAATCATTACCTCACTGACTCCTTGGCAAACCCATCACAAAGTCCATCGTGATATGCTCCCACTTCCCCTCTAGAATCTGAAGCGGCTGCAGCAGTCCACTAGGCTTATAATACTGCGCCTTGACTTGCTGGCGCGTTAAATACTTCGCTACGTGCTTGGCTATGGCAGCCTTCATACTATTCCACCAGAAGTACTGCCTCAAATTTTGATACTTCTTCGTGCTGCCCTGGTGAATACTATATCTGCTACGATGTGCCTCCGATAAGATTTCCTCCTCAAGACCTTCATCGGCAAGAACGTACAAACATTCTCGAAACTTCAGTATCCCATCCTCAGCTACCTGGAAGTCGGCTCTCCTTTTCTCTGAGCCCTCTTGAAGGATTCTTTGAATAGTAGGATCCGTTGATTGCAAAACCTTAACTCTTGCCTGCACTTCCGGTTCAATCCTCAACGCAACCATTAGACCTGACAGACGGCTTACCTCCAACTTAAAATCTGAATGTCGCACTTCCTCCAAGAGACACCACTCTTGGATCATCAATTGGGCAATCACTGACTTTCGACTCAACGCATCTGCCACCTTGTTAGCCTTACCCGGATGATATAGAATCTTACAGTCGTAATCCTTAAGAAGTTCCATTCAACAACCCTGCCTCATGTTCAGCTCCTTCTAAGAGAACAGATACTTAAGACTTTGATGGTCGGTGTAAGCTTGAAACTTTTCTCTAACCAGATAATGCCTCCAAATCTTAAGAGCAAAAACGATCGCTACTAACTCTAAATCATACGTCGGTTAGTTCAACTCATGTGGCCTCAACTGATGAGATGCGTACGCAACCACTCTCCCATGTTGCGTAAGAACGTAGCCAAATCCTTTAAAAGATGCATCACTATAAATCTTATAACCTCCCGGGCCAGACGGTATTGTAAAAATAAGAGCCACAGTTAGCTTGTGCTTAAGCTTTTGAAAACTACGCTCGCACTTACCCGTCCACTCAAACTTCTCATCCTTCTTCAATATTCGCGTCAACGGCATAGCTATTGTAGAGAATCTTTCCATAAAATGCATGTAATAGCCTGCCAATCCTAAGAAACTCCGAACTTCTATCACTGTCGTTGACCTCAGCCAATCCGTCACCGCTTCAGTCTTGGCCGAATCCACTAATATCCCTTCTTTGGAAACCACATGACCTAGAAAGGCTACGCGAGTTAACCAAAACTCACACTTACTGATTTTAGCAAACAACTAATGCTCCTAAAGAGTCCCCAATACCATTCTCAAATGTTGCTCATGATCCTCAAAACTCCTAGAGTATATCAAGATATCGTCAATAAACACAATGACGAATCTGTCCAAATATTCCTTGAACACCCTATTCATCAAATCCATAAAAGCAACATGGGCGTTTGTTAGACCAAACGATGTTACGATAAACTCATAGTGACCATAACTCATCCTAAATGTCGTCTTCGGTATATCTTCTTTCTTAATCCTCAACTAATGATATCCCGTCCATAGATCGATCTTGAAAAATACCGAAGCTCCTTGAAGTTGGTCAAATAAATCGTCGATCCTTGGCAACGGATACTTGTTCTTGACTGTCACCTGATTAAGCTGTTGGTAGTCAATGCATAGACGCAACAATCCATCCTTCTTCCGTACAAACAACACAGGCGCTCCCCATGGAGATGCACTAGGACGAATAAATCCTTTGTCCAGTAACTTTTGCATCTGCACCTTTAGTTCCTTAAGCTCCGATAACGCCATCCGATACGGTGCTTAGGAGATCGACTCCGTCCCAGGGGCTAACTTAGCCACAAACTCTATTTCCCTTCCCGGTGGCAACCTAGGCACCTCATGTGGAAAGACATCAGAAAACTCGCATACCATAGCGATATCCTCTATCCCTGATTCCTCAACCGACACGTTAACTAGAGTCGTCAAATATCCTTGATAGCCATTATCCAACAATCGAGTCGCTTCTAGTAACGAAACTAAGGGAATCGAGGTTCCCCCTCGGTTTCCAACAAACTCAAAACTAACCCCATCCAACAGGTTAAATCGAATAGTCTTACGATGACAATCTATCACAGCCCTTTGCTTGGTGAGCCAATCCATACCAATAATAACATCAAAATCAAACATTGCCAGCAAATTAAGTCCATCCTTCCCTCACGACCATCTACAACCAACTTACAGCTAGGACAACCTACCGCGGACACTACACTATCCTTAAGCGGCATAGAAATTTTAAAGACTATTCCCAGCGATTTCGGACCCAACCCAGCTAACTTGACGAACTGCTCAGCAACAAACAAATGCGAAGCTCCAGGATCAAACAAAGCATAAGCTACATGATCATGCAAGAAGATCGTACCTGTAACGGTCGACGAGTCCTTCGCCTCCTCTCAGGTGACAACATACACCCTTCCTTGCACTAAGGTATGATTATGGTGGCTCTCCGAAACATTCCCTCGCATCTGTCCTCCTTGCGGTAGTTGCACCTGCCTTCCCATCTGTCTCTATGGGCAATCCCTCACCAGGTGGCCATACTGACCACAACCAAAGCAAGCACCCGCCCTCCTAGGGCACGGGGTTGATCCATGCCTCTGCTTACAGAATCAACACATATCACTGGGGCAGTACACCGGCTTCCCGACAGCGTTCCTCCGGTTGGGCGGGATGGGATACTTTCCTCCAACCATCAATCCTTTCCCAAACCTACGGTTATCCTTTGCTGTAGCACAAACTACGATCCAGATGCGGCTGCCGTCTCAGACATATCCCTTTCCACAAGTTGGGTCCTCTCATACAGCTCGTTATAATCCTTAAGGTTCAGCGGCACCAGCAAACCCTTAATCTCGGGTTTCAATCCATCTCGGAATCTCCTTGCCCTATCCACAAGGTCCTCAACCATCCTTGGTGCATAACTTTGTCAACTTAGTAAACTTCACATCTGATTCTAACGAAGGCGTAGGAAGTCAGCCATCTTCTGTTCTCGCGCACAGTCCGAGAAATACTTTTCATTAAAAGCTTCCACGAAGGCATCCCACACCGGGACCGTACCTTAGGGAAAGATCCTTCCTCGAGAGGCTTCGCACCACGTGCTAGCGTTACCTTGCAGTTGGTAAATAGCCAGTGTTACCTTCTCTTCCTCAGAACACCTCAACAAGGCGAAGACCTTCTCCAACTCCTTGATCCATGCTATTGCGGCCTCTGGATCACATGCTCCCGAAAACTTCGACGGCTTATGCTTTAGAAATTGCTCCACCAACTTCGGTGTCTGCGGCCTACCAATCTCGTTTCCAGCCAACGGGTCTTCTTGCGGGGCGACATCAGCAGCTTGGTACCTCACTTGCTGCCCCAAGAGATATCCTAAGGCCTCCAACACTTGTAAGATAGGGGTGTCAATAGTTCGGTTCGATTCAATTTTTTAGGAAAATCGAACCGAACTGATAGGGTAAGCAACTGAACCGAACCGAATACGAATTGAATCAAAAAATACAATTCGGTACGATACAGTACGGTTCGATTCAGATTTTTGATTTTCCTTCTTCTTTTTATATTTGCATTGAATGAAACCGATGACCACCTGGACGAGGAAAATCGAGCAACAACTAAGAAAGAAGTACACAGATTCTTCTTTCTTGGAAAATCAAGGATTTCTGCGGATCATCGCCGCTACTGCTTTTGGGAGAGAACTACGATTGTGCCATTTTTTGCATCTTCGCTTCCCTTTCTGAGGAAAGCAAACGAGATTTGCTAGCCTCAAGTCAACCGATCAGAGTTTGAAGGATTTGGAGCAGGAAAAGATAAAATCCTTGAATCCTACTTCGTGGATCGAAGGCTTAAAAACCTTTATGAGTCGTGCTTACCAGAGCTGCGTTATTCCCGCTAAAAAACCTCCACCCAAAGCAATCTGCACAGAGAGAGAGAGAGAGATAGAGAGAGAGAGTACTAAAGTTTCAACTGTCGAAATTTCAACCAGAAAAAGTTCTTTAGATGAAACGCCGTCAATCGGAGTAACCGCCGCCGCCGAATCATTGCTGGCTAAACATTTTACTTCACGAATGGACGCGTGAACATGGTCGCAAACTCGCGATAAAAACGCAAGTGCTGCTGAGAACGAATTCGAGCAGTCCATCCGTCGATGGAGGAGAGTTTGGATCTAGAAGCGAGTTGGGAACAGCGTAAAAGCGAAGTCTGAAATTTTAAAGATAAAGGGTTTCACAGACAGAGATGAGAGAGAAGATCAAATGATAGAGTGAGATGAAAACGTCGAGGTCGTGGGAAGATTAAATCTCAGGGGAATCCTATGGTTCGGTTAACAGAATCGAACCAAAGTAAAATAAACTGAACCGAAAGAAAAAACCGATTATTTTTCCATTATTCGAATAAAAAATCGAACCGAACCGAAAATACATGAAATTTCGGTTTGGTTCTGTTTCAATTTCGGTTCGGTTCGATTCTGACACCCCTACTGTAGGATCCCGTCCACTTTGGGATCCTCCTGAGCTGCCCTTCCTCTAGGCCTACCTTTCGAATTACGGTCACCCATCCTGCAGGACCTTACGGACTCCTGCTCGCCCAAAGGCAACGCGTAATGAGAACTCAAGACTACAACCTAAAAATTGAACAACAATCACATGCACGGGGTTTTAATCCTATTAACTATCCCAAAAACCCAGCGTACCATATCACTCTAGACCATGACCAAGCGGTTCAGACTGACCTTGCTTTGATACCACCTCGGGTGAGGATGTCACGCCCCGAATTCTAGGCACGCGACAACCCTACTAAATGCTTCAAGTCATTAAGGACGACATCCCAAGCACGTCATCGACCCATTCATTTTATCTTGCAATTAAGAGCACGCAGAATGTTCTACTACCCTAGATAGAAATAAACAATAGGGACAGTGAGCTGGAGGATAACAACCAGCAATAGCAAAAGATAATTTTATTTATATAAAGTTAACCCAGGGAACCAAAGAAATCTATAAGGCCTCTCTTCAGGGCTGCTTCCTGAGACCACCAAAAAGATATCTAGTCAGGGCTATGGGTTAACTACGGCTTCCAAAGCTCTATTCAAAAAGGGTGTCTCCATCTCCACGCTCACCAGAGATAGCGGTAACCAGGCGGAGTCTCAAGGTCCTCCTCTACTGGGTCAAGCTCAAGGTCCGCCACGTCCCCATCCGGGGTATCAATGTCCACCGGATACCATGTTCAGATCCTCGGGGTCGCAGTCGGGGGTCCCTCAAACCCCCGAATGGGCCCGTAGAGAGCATCACCATGGCAGATTAACCAGGCCTTGAAGCGATGGGGCACTAGGTGCTCCACCCCCTCTTCGACTCAGAGATTCTTCACATGATGTTCCCATACCCGATCTGAATCTGGCATCGGATAGTACGTGATATCGAACGATTGGTCGAGTGGCACCCCGAACCTTACCTGGCGGACCTCCATACTAAGGACCTGAAAAATAATTAACAACGATGAATGAGATATAAAATCTCTGTGAGTCAACACCTAAGTCCGAGTAGGGCATTGATTCACTCAGGCGGCTTACACATGCAACACAAAATGATGATAGATCAAAAGTGTGTGATTCATGCCATACTCTAGCTACCAAACAGTTAGGCATAACTCAACAGCCAATCACCAATCACATGCAAGCTTACCCCGCCTTGGCCCACACCATAGTAACCACATGGCATTCAATCATATATAGACCAAGGCACATAACCAAAACACTCATCAATAACTCATGCACAATGCAACACACGTGTTCCGATTATTAACACGAGAGATACTCCCCTCTTGACCACAACATAGCCCGACCGCTAGTGCTCTTCTAGTAGGACCAGTCATCATTTCGCTCCATCTAGCGACGAAAATCGATAGCCCCTCAAAACCCCCAAGGCAGACATACCAGACTTTCCGATAAGGAACTTTGATCCGTCACAAGCTACGACTGGCACCCGATCAGCCATGTTATTCTAAAAACCATCGGGATGGACTGTCAGGCAACCAATATGCCATGTGATTCCTACCCAGCCGGCACAAACATATCAGGAGACGAACCCAAGCCATCAAGGGTATCGCCAACGACCCTAGTTATGTTAGGGTGATGCTCAACTATCATGTGACCACACAAGCACACCAAGTAAACAAGCTAGTTCATATCTTCATATTTAGTCCAATGCAATCACAAACTCGGTCGTGCTCAAACCTCGGCTAGCAACCGTTTTCAAGCTCGAAGGATGCAGTTGATCACATGAACGTTCGATTCCAATTAAATATGCTATTCCGAGATATTTGATCAGTCATCAGATCCATGCAATTAAGCACCCAAGGCACTCAGCAATTATTCAATCAGCATCCAATAATTATTAATTATTAACAGATAAATATTTGACTTTGATTATTTATCTCCATAATAGTTAATTAACCAAACGATAATTAACTAACCTTGTCTCAGCTAATTAACCGATCATGATCACCCAAAGCAACTAAAGTTAACTAAATTGACCATAGTTAGTGTATTCTAACCACAAGTAACTATTTAACTTGACCACGATTATACTAACTAATCCATAATTATACTAATTAACCTACAATTAAACTAAACTAATCTAAATCTAAGTGCAATTAACGGCCTAATTAGAGATTAGGGATTAACTCAAAAACAAATCGTCCGGCGATGGCTATAGCGGCGGCGGACGGCGGCGAGTAGCAACGGAGCACTGCAAGTGGTGGCGATGCTGCGGCGGGCGGCGTCGAGCTACGACGACCGACGAAGCTCGGGCTGCTGGACGAGGCTCGCGGGGGCTAGACAGCGACTACGACGGACAAAGGGGCGCGGATCGAGGGCATACAGGGGTGGCGAGCTACGACGACGGTGAGATCGAGGGCAGCGAACACGGCAACCGGCGAGCTGCTGAGGGATAGCGGAGAGGGCGGAGGCTCGAGCTGAGGGGGTTACGGGCTCGCGGGTGAGGAGGAGGGGAAACACGGATGGCGCCCGACCAGCGCGCAGAGGAGGAGGGTGTAACGGCGGCGGAGCTGCAGATGACGGGGCTATGAGGTTTGGCTACTTGGGTGGAGGAAGGGTGGTAGCAGTGACAAACAGAGGAGAGGACAGCGTCGGGGATTGGCCGAAGGGGAAGCGAGCAGAGGGAGTTCGGGTGGTGGTTCAGTGGGTTCGTGGGTAGCTGGTCGCGGTGGTGAGTTGAACGGGCGTCATGCGGTGAGCTCGGCAGGGTTGGGCAACGACGACGGAGGGTGGCGAACAGAAGTGGTGGTGGCTCGGCCGAAGGAAAAGAAAAGAGTGGGGAGGGAGAGTGGTCCACGGCTGAAGGGGGGAACGAGGGAGAGAGGAGAGAGAAGAGAGAGAGAGAAGTAAGAGAGAGGGAAGAGTTGACTTGATGGTGATGGGGAGTTAATGAGGTGGGGGCCATAAATCAAGTCAACATTAACGATTTTATCTTTTTGTGAATAATATCTGGGGGTAAAAAGGTAATTGCTAATGTGGGACAGATTGGTTATTTTGCACAAACGACTAAAGGTATTTTCGGTCATGTTTAGGCTGGGGCACGAAGGGTCTTGACGCAAGGTTCTACGGCATGACTAAACCGCCTTGATTCTTCTAACCTACACTCCAGGGTCTTCTAAATCCCTTCCAAATCAAACAAAATCGCGTTCGATAATTATCCCTTATACCTCAAAAATCCAATATTATTTATCTTACAGACCTCGAAATTTTAGGACGTCATAGGGGGTGATCCAAAAAGTTGCCTAGCTCCTTTATGTGCCGGCGACCCCTATCCAAAAGTGGGCCTATCTATACGTATGGCCACATTCGCAATCATATACACATATATATATATATATATGTATGTGTGTGCGCGCGCGCGCACCCATTCACGTCCTCCTTACTCATCCCCATCGATACCTCCACTGCTGCTACTAGTATCGTCCATGAAACGAAGCGGTCCTCGGAGCTCCCCATCCCTATTCCAATACCAAACTGCAAACCTATACGGCACCCATGCCGCACGGCCTACATAGACCCAAAGGGTGGCCTTGTATCGGGTGAAAACCAAGCTTGATCCTTGGAAGGTAACATCAGTCATCGCACCCTCAAAGCTAATGGGTGCGCCGTACCTCACAAAAGGTGGGATATCCACAGCTAATGATCTGAAATAAGGCAACGGGGTGAGCTACAGCACAGCAAGAGATATAATCCATACTTCTACACTACATAATCTATCGCCCTCATCTCATGGTATTCAATCAAACATGGCATCAATTTCCATAACGAGGCATTACATGGCATAATTAAATATACAAATCATAACAATATGAATATGGAATGCAATGCATGTCTCACAAGCTCATATGCAGAGTCTTATACGTTTTAATTATCTTTCAATCCCGTCCCGCGGTGTACCCCGGTTCGTTGTTCGGCCCATCTGGGTTACTGCGGTATACGCCGGTTCGTTGTCCGGCCCATAAAAGTATAAACGATGGTATCTGCTGGTTCACTGTGCAGCCCACACAATTTACTTCCGGTTCACTGTTGGAAACTTCCGAGGTTCGCTATCCTCAGGCATCCTAAATTTATGTGGCTTCATCGGTTCACTGTCCGATGGTATTCTTATCACTTTTTTAGTTCCCAAGCTCAACTATGAGATGCTAATGCACATGCAACATGTATAATGAACATTTACAGTCAATTCGGCATCTTTTCGCCACAATTTCCACTCATAATGATCCATACCATCACAAGACATCATTTCAAGCTATTTTCCATACAAATACCACCCGAAACCACACCCATCAGTACCGACCAGCAGCAACCAGAAGCATTTTGTCACTTTTCAAGCATAAAAACAGCCTTAAAATCACCCAAACGGCATACTATGTCACACGGCAACATAATATAGCTTGTGCAATAGCCCTACGTGATTCCCAACGACCATCTATACCACAATTGACCCAATTACTGCTTGTATACATCCATTTCACGCCTAACCAGTCCATGACCAGCAAGCAATTGTTCAATTTCAGCATGTAATTGTGAGGCATCCTAACAGACTGTTGACACCTAAATTTTGATATTCCTTTTTACTCATCATTCTGCATAAAAAAATCAAGGATTAATTTTAATTCCTACTAAAAATAATTAATTGTTCATATTTAATTTTTATCATTCGTGCATTTACATTTGGCATTGGACCGGTGCCGCGACCTAAAAAAAATGAGTTTCCTTAGGTTAATGGATTATCAGGCTTATCAAATGACTAATCTAATACGGACTCTCCCAAGCCTTATCAAATCGCAACTTAGGTTTTGTATTTAATGTTCAGATGATTTAAAGTTTGGAGTCGCCACTAATCATTCTTGGTAGGTTGATTAGAAACCTAAGCAAGGTATCGAGAGAAATACCTTACTTCTACAAACCAGAGATTAGGGATTCGGGGACTTGATTACACTAGTTAGTTAAAACTAATGCACTTTCGGTACCTTAAATTTCACGGAAGTCCTAATTTGGCAACTCAAGCTTGATTTACTTTTAAGCTCAAGTGAGGTGTTCTTTTTGTGTTTTCGCTTTTTGGAATGCAATGCAACGAATGACATGACACTATCTAATGACAAGGAAATATGAATGCAATGCCATGGCTAGATAATAAAAGATGCAATGCAAGACATGCGAAATTAAAGCTATCTTACCCTATATGCAAAATTAACTAATTAATTAAAATATGCAAATATGACATGACATCAAAACGAGACGTAATGCAAAACAAGACAATGAGCAACGTGCAAACAATATGTATTCAATCAAACTAAACACGCAAAATGACATGACAATACTATAACGTTCAAAAACATGCAAAGACTAAATGACATGCGCAAATTCTAATTAACCTACGTAGCACACAATCTTGATTCAAGCAACTTAAACATGTAAATTGGACTAACCTAAGATGAATGCTCCTAAACATCATACTAGATGACATGCGGAAATGACATGGCAATACTATAACATGCGAACATGCAACATGGTAATCTATGAGAATGCAGAATTTTCGAAAAAAATGGAGGAAGCAAATGGATGATACTCGAAATTTACATCCAAGCCACAAGAGATAATGCAAGGTGAAGCATGTGATACTTGAAAATCATGGAAGAGAGACATGTGATATTAAAAAAAATAATGAATGTGATACATCACGAGATTTTTCGAAAATCATGGATACGGAATGCAATGATACTCGAAAATTACGGACATGAAATAATGCAAACATGGATATGCATGACACATGAGATATGCAAAAGATGTGCATGAGATAATGAGCAGAACTTTTGGTATTTTTTGTTTTCTTTTAGAATTTTTGAACTTTTTAGAATATGCATGGATAATTCCTTATCTTAATTTTCGCTCCACGTTTCCAATGAGATAAGCTTTCTAAGAAGCATATCTTTCTAAAATTTCAATTGGATAGGGTTTCTAAGAGACCATATCTTACTAAAATTTTAGATTTTTTTATGAAGCTTAAACGAGATAAGATAACAATCCAAAACAAACATGATAGTGCCAAAATAGATTAATGGATATCCAAAAACAATCGCAATATAGTCCACGGATACTCCTCTTAGATTTTTTTTGAAAAAATTCAATTTCCTAAACCCAAAAATTGATTTGAGAAGATAGCGAATCGGATCTAAATGCATATAGATCGAATTGGCCAACTTGCCCTTTTATTAATCCGATAGAATACGTCTGGGTTTGGGTTTAGGTTTTTACTTTACCCCTTAATAAGTTAAACTTCGGCCACGGGGAAAGAATGCCGTAAAATCAATCAATTGACCATCAAAGCAACAAAAAAATCTTCATATACTAAGATGTAAAGCGTTTCAAATGGCTCCAGGCTGCGAACGGCATAACATGGCCGGTTGAAGGCAATACATCAAAGCAACAATCAGAAAGTCTCTACTTTGATAACCAATTGAAGGTTTTTGTTTAATGAAGAAAAGGTTTGAACTTCCTTAGATTTTCATCGCAAATCCAACAAATTCCAAATCAAACAAGCATCGATTTTCAATCAAAAGTCCAAGAAATTACCTCAATGCTTCTGCAAAAATCCACCCAAATTAATACTCATAGAACGTGCAATAAACGACCTCAATTCATCCGAAAATAGCGTGCAAATGAGGTGGAAACAGTACAAAAATAGCACCAAAATAGCATACTTTTTTTTTATCACCAATTAGCTACAAATCGACCGTTTAAAGGGTAAAGATGTTACCTTGATTTGTTGGACAAGATTCAGGCTGAATTGGAGCTGAAAAATGGGTTGGACAGCACCTCCTAATTGAGCTAGGCAAACCGCGGTGGACCAGCGGCGCAAGGCAACGGAGGTACAAGGTGGTGACGTCGGCGAAGCTGAGGCACGGCAGGGGTGGCCGTGCAGCAACGGTGGTGTAGATGGCCAGTGGAGTTACTCGACGATTGGTAGCACACAGAGCCGACATGTTTATATAAGCCTAGGCCAATCCAAGTCCTAGCTAGAGTTGGAGTTATTATGGACCGTTGGATAGTCCTAGCTAGAGTAGGATTAACTTAGGGCCCTTAGATTAGAAATTTTGAATTTAGGAGTTTTAATTACTTAAAACTCTTAATTTTCAAAATAATGGAGAGTCCTAATGGGTTAGGACTCTCCAAAATTCGGCCATAAGGGGAGAGTGAAGTTGGAATTCAACTATAGTGAAGAGTGAAAGTGATCATGGTCGAGAGTGAGAGTGATCATGATCGAGAGTGAACGTGATCATGAGAGTGAACGTGATCATAAGAGTGAATGTGGCCATAAGAGTGAATGTGATCATGAGAATGAATGTGGTCATGAAAAACGAATGTGATCGTGACCGAATTTCTACACTCATGGGCTGTCTCGGGCTCGCTCCATCAGTCTTTTCAATTTGAGCCTCTATCGAATCGATTAAACCTTTTTTAAAGTTAGAACAAATCAAGTGTAATATTTCTTTACAGCATCAGAATTAACGAGATTGGTAAACACACGACCATCCATCTTAGCTAGAATCAGAGCGCCTGTTGGAAGCACTTTCTTCACGATGTACGGTCCACCATAGTTAGGAGGAAATTTTCCTTCCGGAGGTGGAAAGATCGGTAACGGCTTCCGCAGAACAAGATCACCTACCTGGAAATGCCGAGGTCGGACTTTCTTGTTAAAAGACCCAGCGTTTCTCAACAATCAAGTTCAGTTGACCATCCTCTGTTGGATCCAGTCAGTTTCAGTCAACTTGACTTGAGAAAGAATACGCAAGGAAGGAATTTCTACTTCAACAGGCAATACTGCTTCCATGTTGTAAACAAGAGAATATGGAGTTTCCCCAGTTGAGGTCCAAATTGAAGTCCGATATGCCATAAGAGCAAACGGCTACCGCTCATGCCAATCACGATAATTCTAGGCTGTCTTAGCCAAGATCTTCTTGATATTCTTATTGGCTGCTTCCACCGCTCTATTCATCTGAGGACGATATGGGGAAGAGTTCAGATGCTTGATCTTAAATTCATTGAACAACTTATCAACCAACTTGTTATTCAAGTTTGATCCATTATCGGTGATTATGGCCTCAGGTGAACCATATTGAGCAATAATATCTTGACAAATGAACTTCACCACATTCTTCACTGTGACTGCGACATATGATGCAGCTTCGATCCATTTGGAAAAATAATCAATGGCGACCAATGAAATGATGCTCGTTAGACGCCTTCGGGTTGATAGGGCCAATCACATCAATGCCCCACATAGAGAATAACCATGGCTCTGGCAACTACTACAGCTCGTTCGAAGGAACATTAATCTTTTCCCCGTGGATTTGACGTTTGTGACAACTCCAAAAATGTTGGATACAGTCACTTTCTAAGGTGAGCCAATAGTAACCCAACCTCATGATTTTCTTGGCTAGCATGTGGCCGTTCATATGTGAACCACAAACTCCTTCATGCATTTCCATCATCAGACGGACTGCTTCAGTAGAATCGATGCACCTTAGAAGGACTGAAGGACTAAATCATAAGACCGCTTTTACAGGCTTTCTCCACTCAAGAAGAATTTCAAGGCCATCTTCTTTTTGTACCTCTGATCAGCCGCGGTACTCTTCTCAGGAAACTCATGCTTCTGAATATAAGTCTTGATATCATGATACCATGGTTTGCCGTCAGGCTCTTCAGTCATGGCCATGCAGTAGGCTGCTTTTCTTAATACTTCGATCTTTAAAGGCTCGACTTCTAGTCCATCAGTAACTTGCAACATTGATGACAAGGTTGCTAATGCATCAGCGAACTGATTGTGAGTTCTGGATAGATGCTCAAACGAAATGTCCTCAAATTCTTCCACTAACTTATCTAAATACTCATGGTGGGGTAGCAATTTAGCATCCCGTGTCTTCCACTGGCCCACGGTTTGACAGATAAACAAAGCACAATCCCCGAACACCTTGAGTCGGGTGATCCTCATCTCAATCGCGGCTTGTCGCCTGAGAATACATGTTTCGTACTCTGCTATATTGTTAGTACAAGGAAATACCAACTTTGCTGCTACTAGGTAATGTTGCTCGCCTAGGGATATTAGAATCGCACCAGTACCTAACTCGGATAAATTCACGGCTCCATCAAAATACATGGTCTAAGTATAATCTTCTACTGGCATGATTCGATCCTCAGGATGATCGATATTCTCGTTTTGCCTCGGATTCTCAGCCAAGACATAAGCTATAACTCGTCCTTTAACCGACTTCTGTAGCAAGTATTGGACATCAAATTCAGAAATAAGAATCTGCCACTTTGCGAGCTTCCCAACTAAAGCCAGCTGATTCAACAAGTACTTAATAGGATGGCACTCCGTTACCAAGAGTACCTGATAGTGCAAAGTATACTGACGTAGCCTGTGTAACACCAAGACTAGTGCCACACATGTCTTTTCTACCTCAGAATAATTCAACTCAGAGGCCGTGAACTTCTTACCCAAATAGTAGATAGCTCGTTCCTTACCATCCTCTTGACTTTCCTCAGCAAGCATCGTGCCCAGGGACTCACTATGGATTGTGAGATGCATGATCAAAGGTTGCCCCGACGTGGGTAGAATAAGCACAGGTAGATTCATGAGGTGATGTTTCAGCTTCTCAAATGCCTCTTCGCATTCATTATCCCATTCGATTAGCGCGTTCTTCCTTAACAGCTTGAGGAACGGCTTAGCGATTTCAATCAACTAAGAAATGACTTGGGCGATGTAGTTCAGTCTGCCCATAAGACCTCAAACTTCATTGACGGCTATTGGCGGCTTGAGCTCACATATAGCTTTTACTTTAGATGGGTCGATCTCAATGCCTTTGCTATTGACAATAAACCCGAGCAACTTTCTTGAACGAGCGCCAAACACGCATTTGGCCGGGTTAAGACGCAACTTCAACTTGCGGAGCCTATCAAACAGCTTTGTCAAGGTCTCCACATGATCTTCACTGCGTCGGGTCTTCGCGATCATATTATTGACATAAACTTCAATCTCTCTATGGATCATGTCATGGAACAAAGTGACCATCACTTGTTGGTACATTGCCCCAGCATTCTTGAGACCGAAGGGCATAACTTTGTAGTGGAACACTCCCCACGGGATTGTGAATGCTGTCTTTTCCTTGTCCTCCTCATTCATCAAGATCTGATTATAACCTGAGAAACCGTCCATGAGTTAGAACAATTCAAAACCTGCCGTGCTATCGACAAGCACATCAATATGAGGAAGGGGGAAGTCATCCTTTGGACTAGCCTTGTTTAGGTCACGATAGTCCATACAAACCTGAACGCGGCCATCCTTCTTCATTACTAGAACTATATTGGCCACTCACGTAGGGTACTATGTAACTTCTATGAATCCGACATCGATGTAGAAACCCAGGTACTCGCCACTGTCGCATCCTCAATCCATACAAGGCTGGTGCATAGGTCCCACACTGTACCGCCCATGACTAAGGCTTACATTCACTACTTTAATATTTTAAATGAGAGTATAGATATTGGCGCATGCGAAAGTCTTAAATAGAAGAAAATCAGACAGGGCGGCCATACGGGCACAAGTGCATGTCAAACAAAACATTCAATACGACAGGCACGCCTAATCCAAGGGTATGGCCTTTCTTGGTTTCGCTAACTAGATGTCACACATGCCAAACAATAGTCTTTTATTCATATCTCATTCATCCAACTACATCCACTATTCTTTCTTACATATTCATACAACCATTTCACTTACTTACAATATTTACATGGGACGAGTAACAACAGAGGGTAATCTACTTCGGAATTTCCAGAATCATCATCCACGGCCTCCATCACTCCTACCATCTTGAGCTAGCTCATCTGAAAATGGTTAATCAATGAGAGTAAGCCGAAGCTCCTCCGCAAGTAGGATCCCTAGGCCAAACGACTAAACTAGCTATAGAATCGCCAGAATTGCAAATAGAGTTACTATGACGGATTCCAAGGTATATAAGGAGATATTCTCAGAATCGAATCAAGATCTAATAAGGATACAACCTCAGAATCAAACTAGAGTTCCAACAGAATCCAAGGTATACAAGGGATAAAATCTCATCAGAATCCAATGAACGATAGAATCTCAGAACCTCAGAATAATCCAATTGAATCCACCACAATCAGAACATCTCAACCAAGACAGATCACAATGCCCACAATAGCAAAACCATAGACAATCTAGTAGTAAGGACTAGAAATCCACTTGCCTTAGTTCCGAATTCAAAGAAACGGAAACAAACAAACGAACGGACGACGATCGATGACGAATGAGCAGTGCGGCCAGAGGTGGCGTGCGAATGGCTCAACGACGGTGTAGCTAGGGCGGCGTAGATGGACGACGGCTTAACAACGGTGCAAGGCGACGTGGCACACGTCTCCGCTTCGACGGCATCGGGCTCAACGGCACACGGTAGACAGCGTATGACCAAGGCAGCGGCGCGGAGTGGTTTAGGTGAGCAAGATCGGCCAAATTAGAGAGAAAATAGAGTAGAAAGCTTTGTTCTAACCATCGAATGACGAACAAGCTGACATCAAGTTCTATTTATAGGGGAAGGTAAGCTGACTACCAGTTAGCTTGGTGAGTCAGCAGCTTAGGATGAGTCAGCTCAAGCTCAGTGGTGGTTTCACCACGGCCTGACACTTATCACGTGCTTGTGACGTGTCGTGCTTAATCAGCTGCTTGCAGTGGAGCAGCTTAAGACGTGTCGTGCTTAACAGTCAGCAGCTTATCAGCTGCTTTCGATTTGTCGTGCTTATGACGTGTTAGCAGGTGGACCTGCATGCAGACTTCACCAAACGATGACACGTATCAAGCTCCTGGACACGTGTCACACATGCATGGCTTGACGGCCACGTGGAAAACCGCCTTGCCACGTGCTGACACGTGGCCTCGCACGTGTCCTCGTGCAGCCACGTGTCCTATCTTGTCCCCAGTTGTCCCAATTTCGTACATATTTAACCGATGGGACCTAAATCCAACATATCGTGTCCCTAAAATAAAACCAGGTCATATATAAATTCTCAAAAATACTCTTGAGTCCAGATAAAAATCTCTCATTACTTATCCAATAATTCGAAGTCATTAATTGCTAATTCACCACTTAAGCAGGTGAAAGTTTTCGGGGTGCTACAATCCTCTCCACCTTAGGAAATTTCATCCTCAAAATTTTGAGATTGGTATAGAGACAGTTGCACGGAATCACATAGAGGCCGTCACACGGGATCACCAGAATCCGCCACACGAATTCGTACAGAGCCCGTTGAACAGAATCACATTGAGACTGTCCTCGTGGCACAATGGAATCACACAGAGACCGTTGCACGGATCTGTGGACGTAACACTCATCTGCCAATCATGATGCCAATTTCACATGCCAAGCCTGTGGTCCTATTAGTTTAGTCAAAAATATTTCACAACCATTTCATAAAACCAAGTCTGACGCAATCCCCGGATCTCTGGAAATCAACCTCCAGGAATTTCGTGACGCAATCTAGACCTCTACATGACGCATCACTGTAGGCAAATATAAACAACATATCCCTCACACAAACAAGATCTTCCCCAGCAACATCCTCGGGGGTATCACAATATAAACCACCAGGTATTTCAGGCATTTCCTGCCAATGGCATCTCAACTTCATTTACCATGTTTTATTCTAAGTTACAATGCCATGTTTACAGTTTCCAGTTCATTTGAGTTTAAAGCTCAGGAAATTCATTTCAAACATTGAAACCAATGCAACTTTGGCTTCTGGAAACTGTTTTATTTCAAAAACACAATGCAAGTCAAACTCGAAATCATTTCAATCCAAAATCGAGAACATTCCAAAATCTAAAAACACTTTAGGTTTTGACAAATCCGCTCATATTTTTTAATTCGTTTCGATACAAAATCGAAAACGAGTCAGACTTAGCACGATACCTAGACCTACTCTTTCAATGTATAACTTGGTTCATTCCTGCCCCCATCGCTACTCTGTTCCGAGATGACAGCTAGGAGCCGCCCTTTGCATAGGTCTTATCTCTGCCCGACGTTCACTCCCTGAGTCGGCCAACAGGTCGGGTTGCTACAGTTCATCCCCAAGTCATACACTTACGAAGAGAGTCCCGTTCAACACGTCCCATACCATGTTTCCATGGTTTTTAAGTATCCCATGCAACTTGTTCCATACCAAGCTGCCGGTTATTCAAGTCTGATATAAATCAATGATATGCTCATGCATGCACATTTTCAAAACTCAATAGTTTTAATGCAATAAATCCGTGCTTTGCTTGTTACAATTTCAGACTTGATACCTCATGAATCCACAACTTAAATCCAACAATAACCATCGAGTGATCACCTCATATCAAAGATCAATAGCTTAGATTCATCTATATCACTTGATCACTTTCATATCGGCCATATTCCATACTACTCAAGAGCAGTTTCTAAATTCCATTTACAACTCCACAATCTAGTCCTATAATTTAGAATATCAATCATCTTGTCACAATTCCATATCCACAATCTCTTATATAAGGTTAACCATCAACTTCAACGATTCAAGCTTAAAATAAATCTAACAACTTCGCTTACCTTAGCATCCAAATTTCTAGTTGATCACCTTGCTATATCCACAAACAATCATACTAATCGTCAAACTTAAGTAGTGATCAACATAGTAATATATGCTGCTACCAATCCCTGACAATCACATTCACATGCACTTGTAGTTTTATCACGTTCACGTGCCTACCAAACACTTCATCCATTAGTGCACCTTATCACTCCATGAACCGCACTGATACCAAATCAGTTACTGTAGCGACCCAGGTACTCGCCACTGTTGCGCCCTCAATCCATGCGAGGCTGGTGGTTACGTCCCATACCGTTCCGCTCGCGACTAAGGCTTACGTTCTCTGCTTTAATCTTTTAAATTAGAGTATAGATATTGGCACATGCGGAAGTCTTAAATAGAAGAAAATCAGACAAGGCGGCCATACGGGCACAAGTGCATGTCAAACAAAGCATTCAATACGGCAAGCATGCCTAATCCAAGGGTATGGCCTTTCGTGGTTTCGCTAACCAGATGTCACACATGCCAAACAATAGTCCTTTATTCATATCTCGTTCATTCAACTACATCCACTATTCTTTCTTGCATATTCATACAACCACTTCACTTACTTACAACATTTACATGGGACGAGTAACAACAGAGGGGAATCTACTACATAATTTCTAGAATCATCATCCACGGCCTCCATCACTCCAACCATCTTGGGCTAGCTCATCTGAAAAATGGTTAATCAACAGGACTAAGCCGAAGCTCCTCCGCAAGTAGGATCCCTAGGCCAAACGACTAAACCAGCTACAGAATCGCCAGAATTGTAAACAGAGTTACTATGACGGATTCCAAGGTATACAAGGAGATATTCTCATAATCAAATCAAGATCCAATAAGGATACAACCTTAGAATCAAACTAGATTTCCAACAGAATCCAAGGTATACATGGGGTAAAATCTCATTAGAATCCAATGAACGATAGAATCCCAGAACCTCAGAATCATCCAATTGAATCCACCACAATCAAAACATCTCGACCAAGACAGATCACAATGCCCACAACAACAAAAGCATAGACAATCTAGTAGTAAGGACTAGAAATCCACTTGCCTTAGTTTCGAATTCAAAGAAATGGAAACAAACGAACTAACGGACGACGATCGATGATGAATGAATAGTGTGGCCAAAGGTGGCGCATGAACGGTTCAATAGTGGCGCGGCTAGGGTAGTGTGGACGAATGACGATTTAGCGACGGTGCAAGGCGACAAGGCGCACGGCTCGGCTTCGACGTCGTCGGGCTCAGCGATGCACGGCGGACGGTATACGGCCATGGCGTCGACGACCAAGGCAGAAGTACGATGCAGTTTGGGCGAGCAAGGCTAGCTAAGTCAGAGAGAAAATATAGGAGAAAGCTTTGTTCTAACGATCGAATGACGAATGAGCTGACATCAAGTTCCATTTATAGGGAAAGGTAAGCTGACTGCCAGTCAGCTTAGCGAGTCAGCAGCTTAGGATGAGTCAGCTCAAGCTCAGTGGTGGCTTCACTACAGCGTGACACTTGTCACGTGCTTGTGACGTGTCGTGCATAATCAGCTACTTGCAGTGGAGCAGCTTACGATATGTCGTGCTTAATGGTCGGCAGCTTGTCAGCTACTTCTTATTTGTTGTGCTTACGATGCGCCAACAGGTTGATCTACTTGCAGACTTCACCGGACAGTGACACGTGTCAAGCTCCTAGACACGTGTCACACATACACGGCTCGGCAGCCATGTGGCAAACCACCTTGCCACGTGCTAATACTTGGCCCCGCACGTGTCCTCGTGCGACCACGTATCCTATCTTGTCCCTGGTTGTCCCAATTTCGTACATATTTAACCTGATGGGACCTAAATCCAACATATCGTGTCCCCAAAATAATACCGAGTCCAATATAAATCCTCAAAAATACTCTTGAGTTCGAATAAAAATCTCTCATTACTTATCCAATAATCTGAACTCATTAATTGCTAATTCACCACTTAAGCAAGTGAAGGTTTTCGGGGTGCTACAGTCGATGAGTTTCATGACCTCTCTTCAATCTTCTTTGCCAGCTCTAGTTTACCTTACGCCGGTTCTGTTTTTTAGGCTTAATTGAAGGATCGGTTGGTAAACAGTGCTCGACGATCGACTGATTAAGACTTGGCATATCTGCATATGACTAGGCGAAGATGTCTTGATAATTTTTCAAGAGTTCCTCTAGACGCTCAGCCATGTCTCTAGTGAGTTTTGCCTCGATCTTCACCTCTCTTTGATCGCCAAGGTTGATTGATACGGTTTCCTCAATGGTCAAAGACTTAGACTTCTCATGGAATTCCAGGTTCTGACGTATCTCCTCGTCATCATAATCGGAATCGTCCAACTCATGAATATCACATACATTTGGCTCCGCTGGCTTTCCCTCCTCGTGTTTTCCCCTAAAACATAAAGTAACGGGATCAAAAAGACACGAAGGGTTTAAACCACATGTATTTCACGCTAATGAGTATTTTCGAAGAATCTTTTATTTTCAAAGACCTCGGGATGGGAATTCTTGAGGAAGCCCAGCCCTCAGTGCTTACCATGGATGACAAAAATGTTCGATCGTTGGTTATTGTCATCAGGTTGATTTAGGATACTTCAACAAGATTCCAAAATGTAATGAAAAAACTCTTGTAATTTTATTGATATTGAATCAATTGAATTATATGATATTGGTAGGAAAATCCTAAGAGCGCGATATGAATGGAAAATGAAAATCCTAAGAAAGCAGTAAGATTTCCCATGCAGGGGAGTGCGACATAAATGGAAATGAAAATCCTATGAAAGCGGTAAAATTTCCCACGCAGGGGAGTGCGAGAACATAAAAATGTTACTCTAAATCTAATCCCTCCAGCAGATCATTGGATATGGCAATGACGGGCGGTTTCGAAATCTTGGGCACCATGCAAGGTTCTTCTTCAGGAGCTCCATCAACCTGCATAGCGTCTTCATAGATAGCCACGATGGCCAAGTCGTCAAACCAACCAGCCAGGTAGGGCACACCATCATCTGTATCCTCATTATCAAGAACCATCGGTTCAGGGCTCTGGTCTTTCGGTGAGTCAGGGAACACTATCCCCAGGTTATCCTCAAATTGGCTCAGATCATCATAGCCTCCTACTACTCCAGCTGAACGGAAGGTCTCATAGAGGGGCGGTAGTAATGGACTACATCCAGGCTTTCCACGGCCTATCGAGATCCATTTTCCGCATCCAGGTTAGCCACATCCGTGGTATCCCAAATCAACTGTGTGGGATTGTCCATTAACTTCCATCGGGGTGTGGATTCCCTATCCATGCCTCATAATTCGCCACCAGGCTCAAATTCATTGCTTACCAACACCTTAGCAAGCATGACAGAGGTATTAGACAGCTTCGGGATTGGCAAAGGACTATCTAGTGAAGCATGAATTGTGTGTACCAACTCGAAGGAATGGTAAGAATCTTCTTCGGTATGCTCCTGCTCGATGTAGGGAATACCTTTCTCATTGAAAGCAGGAAAATCCTCCTCCCCATGAATAATCAACAGCTTCTGTTCGACCACAAATTTGACTTTCTAATGTAGACTAAATGGAACAGCCCTAGCATTATGGATCCACGGATGTCCTAGCAAGAAGTTGAAAGCCGAAGGGATATCCAGCACCTGAAATAAACCATTAAACACTAAAGGACCGTCTTGTATCTCCAGATTAATCTGCCCCATGACATTCTTCCTCACTCCGTCGAATGCCCTGACTGACATCTGTCGCGACCTAAAATTTTTGGGAAAAACCTCAGGTTAATGGATTATTATGTTAATTATTTAATTAACCTGACTCGAACTCTCCCAAGCCCATACCAAATCGTAACTTAGGTTTATTCATTAAAAAATTGTTTAATTGAAGCCGCAACTAATAGTTCTTGGTAGGTCGATTAGAAACCCAAATAAATTAGCGGGAGAACTAATTTATTTCTACAAACTAGAGAAAATGAGTCCAGAGACTTGGTTACATTAATTCGAAAGAATTAATGCCCTTTCGATACCCGATTTCATGAAAATTCCTTTTTAATTGCATGATTGTGGATTGAATGATTCAAAAAATGGAATGGACCACATGATATTCGAAACATGATTTTTGTTTTCTTTTTGTTTTCTTTTGCTCTCTTTTTTCTTGCTTCTTTTTTTGTTTTTCAAAAAATTAAATAAGCAAGGATTGAACAAAAATAAACAAAAATGCTCATAATATACCTTTAATTCTGAATTTTTCGATTAATTTACTCGCACCCAAAGATTAGGGTCAGAGTGAATTTACCCGCTACGTACTCTTAGATTCGAGTCGGTATGCGGATTAGTGTATAGAATAACATTATCCCTTATTTCCAAAGGGCGGACTACGAAATTCTATACGAATTACCATCCTATTTCACAAGATCGTGGCTAAGGCAAGTAATTCATTTTACAGAAGGGACAAGGGACAAGGGAGCATATGTTATGGGCATGTTTGTTTATAAATGTGCAAACTATATAATAAAATGAAACAAACATGACCAAAGAAATACAAAATGAGATTGATTTTTTTTTTTCAAAAAATAAGAGGGGTGGCCAAAATTGTGAGATGAGCCACTTTTCCTCACCAAAATCCAATTTCGAAAATATCCACTGGATTTGGAAGATAACTCAGATAATTCTCAAGAAAATCCATTATTTTTCCAACATTATCCATAACAAGAGGTTTCACAAGAGACAACATAATCCAACTAATCATGTGATAAAATTTCAAAGCGAAACTCGTTCATGGACATATAGATTCAGCCAAAGAGGGGATGTAACCAAAAAATTCAATTTTTTATCCATGAAAATGTTCTAATTTTAAAATCAATTCAATTCGTAAAAAGTCATCAATCATCCATCATGTATTAAAAAAATTCGGCCAAAAGAAGATGTAGATGCCGAAAATCCGGATTTTATTTCATTAAAAGTTTCAATTTTTATTCTTAAAAAAATGAACTAAAGTTGATTACCAAAGTAACGAACATTCTTACTTTGCTAAAACGTAAAACGTTTCAAATGGCTCCAAGTTGCAGACGGCATTGTTGACACCTAAATTTTGAGTTTTCATTTCTTCATTTATATTGCACATACTTGAGAGTTAATTCTCACAAAAAATATTTTCTCATGCATTGCATGTTTTAATTTTTCTATCAGTCATTTGCATTTAGGCTAGAGGAGAGTCGGTCGAGCTTTGATTTTACAAGCGACTGGACCAGGCCATACCATTGGATTTTCGGCCAGAGCATGGGAGTATGTACCGAATTTTTTATAATTTATTTTGAGTTTAATTAAGTTCATTTAAATGATTTATTTGGAAAAGGCTTTATTAAATGTGTATTTTCAGAAAAGCCTAATTTAAGCTCAGAAAATTGAACCAATAAGCTCGGAAAATAAAATGAAATTTGGTCAGGCTATGGTAATTGGTGTGCCGAATTTTATGAGGTCACTGGGATTGTTTGACTAGGATTATCAATCCAACGGTCCAAATTGAGTCCTACACCTATTAGGATTAGTGAACATCATTCTCTATAAATACTAGGTGGTCCTAAGAGGTTCAGGTCGGTGAATTCTAGTCTTCCAACTCAGAAAATTCAGAGAGAGAGAAGGGGATTTTTTCCGAAAAAGTGAGGGAGGAGTCTCGGCCAAAGCAATCCAGCCGAGACCCTAGCCGGAGCATCACCGTCCGTGTGTCACCTTGGCCGTCCGTGCGCCGCCTCAGCCCACTGTGCGCCGTCTCAGTTTTGCCGTGGTTTGGTTCAATCCTGCGCAGTAGCCAAATCAACCCCTAAAGCCACTAAACAGCCCTACCTTGAGCGATCAGTCTGGCATTGCTCGATCAGCTTGCTGTCCAGCCATCGTTTGCGCCCAAATCAGCCTTGTTAAGTGGTAAAATAGCTCACTTTTCTCTTATACTTGAGGTCTAACCCAGTTGCATCTTGTTATAGAGTTTTGACAAAGTCGAAACTCAAATCAAACTCGAAAAAGGATCGTTTTGGGCGAGGAATTTCAAGCGCGCGCTTGCTGGAATTTTCTCTAAAAAAGGTATAATTTCTCGACCCTTCGTTTGCAAATCCATGATGATTTGAATGTCGACATGCTCGTATGTTTATAAACTTCGATGGATGAATGCAAATTTGTGATCAAAGTTGAAAAAGTTTGATTTTTTGTCAACACCATGCTGAAACCGAAAATTGATGCTTGTGGGATAAAATTCTGATTTTTTTTATCAAGCTTAATTTGCTCATGAATTGATTAAATTTTATCACTATTGAGACTTGGTTGATTTAATTGAAAACATGATTTTTTTCCTCAAAGTGATAAAATTGTTCAATTTTGTTTGGATCTAATTAATTCAATCATTTGATAAAATCGAAAAAATGTTTTTTTAGTAAATAAAATCTAATTTTTCTAGTTATATCCCTTGCTTGGCCAAATTTTACTTGCCCGTGGATGAGCTTCGCTTTGATGTTATCACATGATTAGTTGGATTGTCTTATCTCTTGTGATACTTCGTGTTATGGATAATGTTGGGAAATTGTTTGATTTTTCTCAAGAATTATTTGTGTTATCTTGCAAATCCTTGGGTAATTTTTGAGATTAAATTCTAGTGAGGAAAGGTGGTTCAATCACAATTTTCGGCCATCCCTCTCATTTTGCTGAAAAATTAAAATAAGAAAATAAAAAATGCAAATCAAGTTCAATTGATTGCCTTGGTCATGTTTGTTTGATTTTTTTTTCCATGTGATTTGCACATTAATCAACAAACATGCCCATAATATATGCTCCCTTGTGTCTTGTGCCTTCGAAAAATAAATTGCAAGCCTTAGCCACGATCTTGTGGAATAGGACAGCAATTTAGTATAGAATTTTGTGGTCTGCCTTTTTGAAAAAGGGATGATGTTATTCTATACCATTATCCGCATACCGACTTGCATCTATGAGTATGTAGCGGATAAATTCCTCCGACCCTAATCTTTGGGTATGAGTGAATTAATCGAAAAATTCAGAAATTAAAGGTATATTATGGGCATTTTTGTTTGTTTTTGTTCAATTCTTCGTTTTGTTTATTTTTCTAATTTTTTCGAAATAAAAAAAATCGAAAAAACAATAAACAAAATCATTTTTCGAGTATCATATGGTCCATTCCATTTTCTGAATCATCTAATTCACAATCATTCAATTTAAGGGATTTTTTTTCATGAAATCTGGTACCGAAAGGGCATTAATTCTTTCGAATTAATGTAACCAAGTCTCCGGACTCACTTTCTCTGGTTCATGAAAATAAATTAGTACTCTAGCTAATTTATTAAGGTTTCTAATCGACCTACCAAGAACGATTAGTGGCGGCTCCAAATTGAATTATTTTTGCATAAGAATCATAACCTAAGTTGCGATTTGGTACGGGCTGGGGAGAGTTCGAGTTGGGTTAATTAAATTAACCTGATAATCCATTAACCTAAGGTTTTTCCCAAAAAATTTTGGTCGCGACAGCTTGGCGACTCCGCTGGAGAGTATGGTTGATCTTTTGTCGAAGAATTAAAGGGGGCACCGAATTTTTTAATTTTCGAAAAATTAAACTTGATTTTTTGAAAAAAGAGAACAAAAAACCCTTAAGTTTTCGGAAAATAGAAAATTAATTTGCGGACTTAGGCCATTTGATTGTCGTGATTTATCCTTAAATTGATTGTCGACTGATTGATTGTGGATTGATGCACTTAGAGTTGGCAAACTAGAAATTGGCTGAAATTTGGTCAACTGCATGGAAACGGGCCGTTGATCAAAACTCACCGCTATACTGTGATCGACGTCGTCTTTTAGCGTTTCGTTATCGTTTTGATGGGTTTTTAGGCAATTTTTGTAATTCGAGTGGCGCATTCGTAATTTTTGGCATTGAAATTAAGTGCTTTATTTTATTGCAATTTGCCATGATTGAGTGTTTATACCTGTTGTGCATGATTCATGCATTGCATCAAACCTTAAACTGTTAGATGAGCCTAGGATGGTGTCTGGGCAAGACGCTTCCTGGCCTTAGGATGGAGGAGTAGATGGCCTTACCTTCGACCCCGACTATGTCAAGGTTCCCCGCACTGGCCTGAATTTAATGGCACGAGCGGAATTTTTTATATCCCCCAAGCTAAGAGGTGTTAAATAATGACCCTAATCAATGGGTACGATTTGCCCTCTATAGCTTTAAAAACTCGGCTAATAATACGTGAATGAACATCATTCCGCTTGTCTCTGAATCCATCATCATTGTTTGGTTATAATTATGAGTCGGTCCATGGCTTAGGTTAGTCGTCCTGTTGGTCTATCACTTCATGGGTCACGACAACATCCGCACTGTTATTATGTCCAAGGCCGACCTAGTCGATTGGTTGGCACAGCTCGATCAGACGGCTGGTGAGTATGTGGAACGCAGACTAGGAAGGTTGATTTTGTTGCTTGATATCAAGGTTTGTGTGGGGATTTTCATGCATTGGCACACTGTTGGGTCCCTCAGACGGCCACATTTTTGCTGGGTAAGCATGAGCTTACACCTACATTGGAGGAGTATAGCGTGCTCATTGGTAAGTCCTTGGACTCCGAGCTCATTCATCCGTTCTTGGGGGAGGACTCCTCTATGGTTTTAGCCGACTTTCTAAAAGTTGAGATTTCCGTCGTCCGGAGGGTTTTGAAAGCAAATTATGAGAATTGCCCCTTTTCCTTCTTGATTGATTGTTTCAATAAAACTAATTCGTTGCAAAGAGGAAAGGTTTTCATGCTTGCCTTCTTCGTCTTGATAGTGTTCCCTCACCATAAGAACTCTATCAATCCGAACATGGCTCATTTTACTCAACAAGTTTGCCAAGAAAATAATTTTGTTGTAACCTTGCTCGCCGAGACATTTATCTCTTTGAACAAGTATAGGCGAGGCAAGGCCAAGGTTTTGCGAGCACCGGCCAAACTTTTGCAAATCTGGTTTCTTTCTCATATTAAAGAATGTAAGAAGCTCGTATCGGTCGACGAGCATAGAAACTTCGCCCCTCCAATGGTCATTTTTAGAACTAAACAAGAAGAGTGTCCTGATTATCATTTTTTTGAGTGGCCAAAAATCATGAGGAAGCCGACCGCTAAGTCCTTTTAGTGGCACGCTAACTGGTTTCAAGGTAAGGTGGCTCGTCGTACTTCGGGGCAAGCTGGACCGGTTCCTTTGCTTGGTATTACTAAAACAGCAGAATATCATCCTCCTCGCGTCATACAGCAGTATGGATGCGTACAGAACATGCCTCCACCTCTCCCGCCCAAGCAAGTTTGCCTGAACTTCGAGAATCACATACCAGAGTACGAGGAGATGGTTATATCTACTTGTTATTTGTGGGTAGCCTGTCACCCCCACGAAGCTGAGTTTCCCAAGAAAGCCGTTGGAGCCCGCTGATGAGGTGTATCATTCCACGAAGGAGTATCATCCGAAGCACTCTATTCCCGAAGCCTGGTGTTTAAAGCTTCCTGATATCACCCCATCCCAATACATGAATAATGAGCTTAGGCGATTGCTAGCCAAGGCATATGAGGAGATCAAGATGGCGAGGAAGGCGCTCAAGCGAGCACAGGGCGAGGCCGGACCATCGAAGCGCCCCCGGAAGTGATAGACTTAGTCTGGTCTAGTCGAGTCGTGTCCTTTCGTTTATGTTATTTCCGTTCTAGTTGGTTTGTTTAGGGCGTCATGGTCATGAGTCATTGAGATGTAACACTTTTACTTCAATTTCAGTTTAATGAAGGGTTCTGATTCTAGTTTACTTGTCCAGTTGTACGATTTTTATAATTTTTTCCGCTTGGATCTGCCATTACTCTTTTTCTTAAGAAATGTCTGAAAGGCCTTAATCTATCACATTAAAAAAATTTAGACCAATCCGATGCGTTTTCTATTTATTATGGAATTGATGGCCGAGATGGAGTGGGCTGGGACTTCACCCTTTTTCTGACTATGGGCTTGTTTCATCATTTAGTCCTATTAATCGAATTTTTTCGTCAAACCACAAAGAATTAAAGTTGAAGGTCGGGCTTCTAACTGAAGGTCTGAAAAATTTTGGACTTTAATTCTCATTTTTAATGTCCCGTTAGTTTTTTAAACAAAGGCCGGACGAAGCAGTTTTCTGGGCTAAATTCCTCCAATGATATATCAAACTGTATATATCCGTACATTTTCAGCCTTAGTAAAAAACATGAAAGTTTTTCATCATTATCTTGGCTACCTGTCAATAAATTTTGGTCACATTTAGATCAATCCATGATTTATCATGAATTTTTTCCCAAAACCTGATGGAACTGGGACTGTGTGAATCACAGTCATGAGTCAAGTCAGGTCATGTGGATCGAATCGTCATATCCGCTCTTTATACTGATCATATTGACACACTTTTGTAGGTAATCTAACACGGATACCCCGCATACGTATATCACTCGGTTAGTGGCAAGGAAAATGACCGATAAAGCTGAGATTAATGCGGCAGTTCAAGGGGCTCTAAAGGAGCATATGGAGGAGATGAATAATCGTTTTGAAGGGATGCAGTCTCACGCAATGGAAACATTCGCGGCCAGTTTTGCGGCCAAGCTACAATCGTCTAGCTTGGTCCTCCGCCCGTGGCGCCTCCTCCACCGCCTCCAGCATACAACCTCGATAAGGGCATCGATCATGGCCCCACGCCCACTCTACCATTGGAGGATATTATCTTCGCTGGAGCTAACTCAAACACGTCACCTGTAGTTCTCACACCTCAGACCAACCCTGTGGCCGAGGGAATGAGCGAGGAAGCCATGAAAGTCATAGCTCAGATGGAGCAGAGGCTGTGTGAAGTCGAGGGATCACACAATATTGTTCCAGTCGACCTATCCGTTTACTCGACGGCCTAGGTGCCTGATAAGTTCAAGACCCCCGATTTCGAGAAGTATGACAGTACTTCCAACCCAGTTCAACATGTCCAGATGTACCAGACCAGGATGAATAGGTATGTGGCTAATGGCCCCCTAATGGTTCAGACTTTCCAGGCTAGTCTAAAGGATGCAGCCATGAGATGGTATGTAGACTACGAGGTTTACCGAATGGAGGATTGGGAGAAGGCTGCCAATGCTTTTATCAAACACTTTAGTTTTAACCTAGACATCGTTACCACTCGAGAGGACCTAGAGCAGTCAGAGATGAAGAAAGGAGAATCGATTAAGTAGTATGCTACCCGATGGAGGAATATTGCATCCCAACTGAAGCTAGTACCACATGAGCGGGAACTCATGAGATTGTTCGTCTCAACCTTACCTTAGATAATGCGGTCACGCATCCTTGGGACAGCGGCCACATCATTCAATCATCTTATTACCATGGGTGAGGAAGTCGAGATCGGTCTAAAGAAAGGATGGTATGGTGAGGCCGGCTCTAGCACTAAGCGGTTTCAGGCAAAGAAAGACAGAGAACCAGCTCCGCAAGTAAACATGGCTTACACGCAGAAGCCTCAAGCGCAACCACCCAAGGTGTAGGTCCATAATCAGCAACAAACCAACTATAGTCCACAAAACCAGCGGACGAACCAGCGAATCAATCGACAGTACAATCCGCTCCCTAGTACTCGCTCTCAGGTCTTGGCTATCTTGCGCAAGAAGGAGCTATTGACGACTGAGCCCATGCGGGCAAACTATGCATCCTTTTCCAAGTATGACCCGACTAAGAAGTGTGATTACTACCGTGGTGAGCCTGGGCATAGTACGGATGAATGTAGTGCACTTAGGAATCGTATCCAGGATTTTCTCGACTTCGGAGCATTCTCATTTCAGAACAACGGCCGACCAAACATTCAAAACAACCCTTTACCTAAACATGAGGGTAAGGTTAATGTTGTCTTCGCTGAGACAGACCCGGTCAGTGATGTTAGAGTCCGATCGGTCGATGTATTTAGCGCTTTGGTTCGCACTAGCTACTTTCGGAGTGGGGAGATCATATCGTTGGACCAGGTAAGATGGAAAGTACTAAGTTTAACCGAGTAGGGAATGATTATGTGCACAAGCCAGATCGGAGTAGTGGCCACTATTTCGCAAATAATCATCAATTGGGATGAAGAGCTGGCTGCACTGACCACCCAAGTCAAACCGAAGTTAGAGGTCAGGATATCTGAAGATGATACGGCTAGCGAGATCAAGGAGGACCATGAACTAGTCGATATGCTCGCCTTGGAGGATGCTTCTGACAATGAGCTAGGCATTGTTGTACCAGATACTTTTATAGTCACACAACGTCAGCCATTTCCCTACCAAGATGATGAAGCCGTGCCGTGGTCTTATGACTTGGAATTGGCATTGGTGACCGGGTCAAGACGTGCTTACAACAACGATCCACCGGTCAAGCAAGCTACAGATAAGGAAGCGAAGGAATTCCTGGCGATTATCAAGGCCAGCGACTATTGTGTGGTCGACCAGCTGCGAATGTTGCCGGCTCAGGTTTCTTTGCTAGAACTCCTCCAATCCTCTTAGAAGCACCGGAACTCTTTGTTGAAGGTACTAGGGTAGGTCCATGTGCCTGAAGACATTGATAGAGACAACTTGGAGAACTTCGTTGGAACTATCCTTTTGAAAGATCAGGTAGTATTAGCTGATGATGAGATCCCTATTGAAGGAAGAGGTCATAATAAGGCTTTGCATATCTCTATTAAACACAAGCAAAACACGTAGCTTGGGTGCTGGTTGATAATGGGTCGGCTCTGAATTTGTATCCGTTGGCTACATTGAATCGCTTAGGCGTTGATTTGACTAAGATACAGGCAGCTAAGATGTCGGTCAAGGCATTTGACGGCTTGAGGAAGAGTGTCATGGGGCAGATCAATCTGGAGATACAAGTTGGTCCTTCTGTGTTTGATGTTTTATTTTAGGTGTTGGATATCCCGTCCACTTTCAAACTTTTGCTAGGCCGTCCATGGATTCATAATGCTGGGGCTATCCCATCCAGTCTACATCAGAAGGTCAAGTTTGTGGTTGAGCAGAAGCTGGTTATAGTTCACGGAGAGGACTTTCTCGTTTTCAATGAAACGGCTATTCCCTATATCGAGTCGGAGCATACTGAAGAAGACACTTACCACCCCTTTGAGTTGGTGCATACGATCCATGCTTTACCAGACAGTCCTTTGCCGATCTCAAAGCTATCTAATGCCTCTGTCATGGTTGCTAAGGTAATGGTGAGCAATGGATTCGAGCCTAGTACTAGATTAGGTTGGCATGGAAAGGGGATCCGCACCCAACTAAGGTTAACAGGCAATCCAACACGGTCGGTTTGGGATATCATGGGTTTAGATACCACGGACATGGTAAGCACGGTTATGGGAGCGGGCGTGATCAAGCTGGTCGAGGAGGTCGAGGCCTGATAGGCTGTGGAAAGCCTGATGCAGTCCATTGCCACCACCTCTTTAAGAAACCTTTCGTTCAGCTGGAGTGGTAGGTGGCCATGACAATTTGAGTCAATTTGAAGACGACCTGGGGATAGTGTTCCCTGATTCGACAGGAGGCCAGAACACTAAGCCAATGGTACTTGATGCTGAGGATGCTAATGATAGTGTGCCCAAGCTAGCTTGTCACGCTCCGACCCTCAGGCACGCGACAACCCTTCCATTCGTCATGTCAAATGATGATATCCCAGGCACATTATCGACCCATTTCATTTTATCTTTCAATTATACGCATGCGGAAACGATATCAAATGCCAGACAAATAATCAAACATAGGGATAGATGAGCAGGAGATACAACAACAACACCACCATTTTATTTATCTTCATTTAGCCCAACAGGAAAATGTACAGATCTACAAACCCATCTCCAGGGCTGTTTCCTATGCCTCACAAAAAGATACCAGGCAGGGCTAAGGGTCTACTACCACCACTACAAACTATCATACACAATAAACTTCCAAAAGCTTCTCCGCAGCTCAACTCGCACCCCGGGCTACCGGTACGCCATTACGAGAACCTGAAAGGCGATCATCAACCACAGCGAATGAGATATACATCTCAATGAGTCAATGCCTAAGTCCGATTAGGACGTTGATTCACTAAAGCAACCTAACTTACAATACCAAGCAGCAACACGGCCCAACGGCCAATAAACAACCACATACAACTCACCTTGCCTTCAGCCACACAATAAATATCTCATGGCATTCAAACACAACAGGTCAAGGTATACAACCAGAACACACGTCAGTCACTCAGGCATTCAAGCACTCAAGCACTATGCAACATGCGTGTTCTAGTTATTACTGCAAGAGTCGCTCCACTCTCGCCACAGTACAGCCTCACTGCTAGTACTCTTCCGGTTATACCGGCCGTCGTTCTACCCCATTACAGCGACGGCATCCGATAGCCCCTCAAGACCCCCAAGGCAAGCATATTAGGTAGTTCCGTAAGGACTTCTGCCCATCACAAGCTGCGACCGGCTTCTGAAACAATCGTAGTATTCCGAACTCCCGCCAGTACGAACTGCCAGGCTTCCGATAAGTCGTGGGATTCCGAACTCCCGCCGGCACGAACTTATCAGGCTTTCGATAGGTCGTGGAATTCCGAACTCCCGCCGGCACGAACTTATCAGGCTACGGATCCGAGTTACCCCCGGTACCGTCTACGTCCCTAGTTACTTTAGGGTGACGTTTATCCATCATGTGACCACACAATAACACAGGCAACCAGGCCAATTCATATCTTCGTATTTAGCCAATGCAAACTCAGTCATGCTCAAAACTCGGCTCATGGCCATGTTCATGTTCAACTCGGCCCTCGGCCATTTTCGTACTCAAAACGACAATTGGTCACACGAACGTTTAAAAATTTATTTAAACATGGCATTTAAAACAAGTGGGATCATTCAGCAAAAATGCGCAATCCACACTAAAGCCATCAAACGGCCAATCAATCAGTGATCATACATTCACTATTCATCCACCGATAAATATCCAAATCTGGACTATTTATCTCCACAGCAGTTATAAATCCAATCTAATTAATTACCACAAAGGAGGTAATTACCCATGGTAACTATTCCACCTAACCACGGTAATTCCAACTAACCATAGTAACTAATTAGTCTAACCATGGTAACTAATTAAACTAACCATGGTACCTAATTAAACTACAGTAACTATTCAGTTAGTACGGTAACTAACTAATCTATTTACCGTTACTTAATTAAACTAAACCTAAGTGCAATTAACAGCCTAATCAAGGATTAGGAGTTAACTCACTTCAATAACTGGCGGTGAGCGGCGGTTTCTGGCGATCGGCGGCGGTCCGGCGGAAAATTCCGGCGAACGGTCCTACGGACTCCTCTCGACGCTCCGGACTCGAATACGATGACGGCGGACGTTGAATCGAAGCGAAACGCGCCTTTTCCCCAATGACCAGCCTCTGTTCAGACCAAACCCACGAAAATATAGCAACTTCCTGGACAAACAGTCCTCAGATCCTTGTAGTACTTGATATTACGGTCGCGTAGGCGAAAACGGAGCTCGATTCGCCCTCCGGACCAGTTCAAACGAGCGATTCCAAGTCCGGCGCGCGCTGAAAAAGGGGGAAACGGGGCTCTCGGGTTTGGGCTCACGGACGGCGATTCGGGCGGTGGTTGGCTCGGCTCGCGGTGGGGGATGGTGGTTTGGTGAGGTGGTGAACAACGAGCAGCGACGACAACCCACGGCGGCATACGACGATCGGCGGTCCGGCAGCGAAGACTTGGAAGCTTGAAGATGAAGATGGAGAAGATGAAGATGAAGTGAAGATGATGAAGATGGAGGTGAGCGTGAGATGCAAGGGAAGGGGGCTGCCGTGAGTTTCCAAAAGGGAAGAGAGAGAGAGAGAGAAAATGGAAGAGAGAGAACGTGTCTTCAAGGGCATTTTGGTAGTTTCACAAAAAGTCAAAAGGTGAATAGTGTTTTATGATATTTACTAAGGTAATTAATACGCGGGGACCACGGGTCAATCGGTATTAATTATTTCTGGCGTATATGAATAATATCTTAGGGTATTTCGGTAATCCGACAATTCAGGACTGGTTCAGGATATTTGGTTCAGAGTTGGGCGCGGGCGCGAAGCAATTCGGCGAGAATTATTTACGACGCGACTAAACTAATCGAACTACAATTATCTACGCTTCAGTCGACGATCAACGTCCTCCAGATTGAACGATTCCACGTCCGATAAATGTCACTCAATTCCAAAAATCCCAATATTATTCATTTAATAGACCTTGAAATTTCGGGACGTCACAACTCTTCTCCCTTGGGAAATTTCGTCCCCAAAATTAAAACATTACACCACCTCAAAAAGAAAAGAGTACATACTCTTCCTTGGCTCTTCGCTCTCCCAAGTTGCACCTTCTGTTCCATGATGTTGCCAAACCACCTTAACTAAAGGGATTGTCTTAGTCCGCAACTCTTGCTCTTTTCTGTCCTCGATCCTTACTGGACGTTCCACGTACGACACCCGCTCGTCCACTTCAATTTCTTCAAAACTCAGTATATGAGTTGGATCCGGCTCGTACTTTCTCAACATCGACATATGGAATACATTATGTACCTGAGCAAGTCTCGGTGGCAACGCGAGACGATAAGCTAGATTTCCAATCCGCTCTAAGATCTCGAACGGCCCAACATATCTCGGGCTCAACTTTCCCTTTTTGCCGAAACAAGATGTCCCTCTCATAAGCAATACCTTTAAAAAGGCATGCTCTCCTACTTGAAACTCCAGCGGTCTACGCCGCTTTTCTACGTAACTCTTCTGATGGCTCTGGGCTATCCTAAATCTTTCTCTGATGATCTTGACAGTATCCAATGGCTGTTGCACCAGTTCAGGACCAGTGATCTTCCTTTCACCGACCTCGTCCCAACAAACTGGCATTCTACAAGGCTTACCGTACAACGCTTCAAACAGTGCCATCTTAATACTTTGTTGATAACTATTGTTGTAGGCGAACTCGACCAAATGAAGCTATTCCTCCCAGCTACCCTTAAAATCTAATACGCAGGCTCGCAACATGTCCTCAAGCGTCTGAATCGTCCTTTCAAACTGGTCATCTATCTGCAGATGATAAGCAGTACTAAACTGCAGCTTTTTCGCATCGCAGTCTGCAAGCTTTTCCAAAAGGTGATAGTGAATCTTGGATCACGATCCGATGTGATCGTCACCGACACTTCATGAAGATGTACTATCTATCACACGTACAATCAGCATACCTATCCAATGTAAAGTCCTTTCGCACGGCGATAAAATGCGCAGACTTCATCAATCTATCCACCACGACCCAAATCAAATCATTGCCTCTATAATTTCTTGGCAACCCCACCACGAAGTCCATCGTGATATGCTTCCATTTCCACTCTGGAATTTCAAGCGGCTGCAACAATCCACTAACCTTACAATACTACACCTTCACTTGCCGGCATATTAAATACTTCGCCACGTGCTTGGCTATGTCCGCTTTCATGCCATTTAAAGGGGTTCTCGTCGATTCTAATACTCATAGATCTATCTAGTCATACCAACCTGCTGTCTATTAACAATTTTCTATGGACAATTCAAGCTCATTTCTCACTCGCCAATCTACATGGCTTCATTCAAGACCATAATGTCTATCTCATTTCACCAAACAGTGAGTCTATTATCACTTAGGACGTAACACATTCCTGTCCTTTCTTGATGCCAACATCACATGCCATGCCTAGGATTCTGTTGGTTACGGTCTTCGCATATAACACAATTTCAAACAAGTCTGACGCAATCCTCGGATCTCTGGGAATCAACCTCTAGGCATTCCGTGGCGCAATCTAGACCTCTGCAGGACACATTACTGCAGGCACACACAAAACAGCACATCCCTCACACAGACGGGATCTTCTCCAGCAACAACCTCGGAGGTATTACAACAGAATTTCACCAACTTCCCACCAGGCATTCAGGCATTTCTCATACACGACATCTCAATCCACTCATCCTTTCATTCACCACTTCGCTCACCAAAATGTAATGCTATGCGTGCACTTTAAATAAGATGATGCAACTTTTTAAACTAGTCAGACTCAGCACAACGCCTAAACCCACTTTTCAATGTGTGGCTTGGTTCATTCCTGTCCCCATCGTCATCTTAGAAGCCTGTCAGGGGCCGCACTTTGTCCGACCCTCTCTGCTCCTGCAATCACTCCCCGCCCTCGTCAGACCGGGTCGTTACAGGCCCACCAGCTTTTGTCTGGTTCGTCCCCAAGTCAAGCACCTACTAAGAAGGTCCCGTTCAACACGTCCCATACCATATCTCACTACGGTTTATAGGCATCCCGTATAGCTTGTCCCATACCAAGCGACGGTTTATCAAGTCCGACAAAACGATGATATGCTTATGCATGTACGCTCTCAAACTTTCGTTTCTAATGCAACCAATTGGTGCAATGCATGAGTAACCTCCACTTCCAAACTCGTATCGCATACCACTTACATTCCGTAACCACAGTTCTCACATTTACCTGAACATTCTGGCATCATAAGCGACCATTGTATCAAAGATTAGATATTTAAAATCAACCTAAAGCACTCTTTCCTGGTCGCTATCCACAACAAGATCACAATCATTCAATTAGATTGGCCCTTTATCCAAAGTTGATATCTAAACCACCAAGCACAAGCTCAATCGACGCTTAGCACTTCACAATCATCGTTCGCTTCCCTACGAACCTCATATCTCACATGCCTTCACAATATCGGTTCCTTATCTCAAACGGAGCATTCAAATACCACAGGCGACCATCATATCAAGGATTAGGTACTTAGATCAGACTATATAACCCTTTCTTGTAGCTGTTCACAATAGACCCATGATCATGCAATCTAGCTAGCCCATAATCCAAGGTTGCTGTTCGCTTCCTTGCGAACCTCACACCATCATCCAAAGCCCTTCGATAACAATCGATATCTAAAACCATCAAGATCTGATACAAATTCAAGCCTATAATCCTCAGATACCAAACCATCGCAATTCCATATCCACAATTCGTTACACAGGACTAACCGTCAGAATTCACAATTCAAGTCTATCAATAAGTCGTCCTCATTCCGACTTATCGTCCATTCCCCTGTTGATCACTATACGATATCCTCAAGGCAAAGAGATCATCAAACCTATGCATTGATCGACAAACTTCTCATCTAACAAGTAGCCTAAGCTACTACCAATCCCCTGGTAATTCTTGCGGAAAGATATCGGAAAAATCACTCACCACTATGATGTCATCCATCCTTGGTTCCTCAATCAATAGTTTAACTACAGTTACCAACTAACCTTGACAACTACTATCCCATAAACGAGTCGCCTCCAGCGACGAATTTAAGGGAGTTGAGATTCCTTCTCAGTTTTCAACAAACTCAAAACTAACCCCCTCCAACGGGTTAAACTGAATTGCATTGCAAATCTCTATCATATCACTACTCATGGCCATTAATAAAAGTCGATAACCAAAACCATTAGAAGACAACACAAGTTCAAACTTATATCCAAATACATAACCAAAGTTCAAGTCTATCTCTTCCTCGCAACCCCTGTAACTAACTTACAACCGGAACATCCTACCGTAGATAATACATTATTCTTTAGCGAGATTGATTCAGGTTGTCATGCGGAGCGTTCCCTCGCATCTGTCCTCCCTGCTGCATCGGTATCTGCCTTCTCATCTATCTTTGTGGATAGTTTTTAACTTGGTGGCCATGTTGACCACAACCATAACAAGCACCTGTCCTTCCAGGGCACGGGGCTGATCCATGATTCCTCTTACAAAGCCGACACACACCATTGGGATGATACCTCAGCTTCCCAACAGCATTCCTCTGATTAGGCGGGATTGAGAACCTATTTCCCACCATTGGTCCTTTGCCGAATCTGTGGTTATCTCTTGCCGCAGGAGCACACCGCTATCCAGATGCAGCTACCCTTTCTGCTGAATCTCGCTCTACCATCTGTGCCTTTTCATATAATTCATTGTATCTTTCAAATTCAGTGGCACCAGAACACTCTTAATCTCGGGCTTCAGCCCGTCTCTGAACCTTCTCGCCCTATCCACAGGGTCTTCAATCATCCTAGACGCATACTTGGACAACTCGGCAAACTTTACCTCGTACTGATCCACTGACAGCTGGTTCTGGCGCAGGCAAAGGAATTCATTCATCTTCTGCTCTTGCGTACAGTCTGAGAAATACTTCCCATTGAAGGCTTTCATGAAGGTATTCCACACCGAGACCACACCTTCGGGGAAAGCTCTTCCCTGCGTGGCCTTCCACCACGAGCTAGCGTTACCTTGCAGTTGGTAAACGGCCAGCATTATTTTCTCTTCCTCCGAACACCTTAGCAAGGAGAACACCTTTTCCAACTCCTCAATCCATGAGGTTGCAGCTTCATGGTCACCTACTCCAGAAAACTTTGGCGGTTTGAGCTTTAGAAACTGCTCCACCAGCCTATGGGTCTGTGGTCTTCCAACTCCGTTCTCAGCTAACGGATTCTCCTGTGGGGCGGAAGCAGCAGCTTGGTTCCTTGCTTGTTGCCCCACGATGTTTCCCAAGGTCTCTAAGGCTTGAAGAATCCCGTTCATCCTGGGATCTTCCTGAACTGGCCCCTCTCTAGGCACTCCCGAATCACGGATCATGTCCCTACTAGGACCAGCTTGAGCTGCCCTTCCTCTGGGCCTACCCCTCGGATTACGGTCACCCATTATGCAGGACCTTCAGGACTCCCGCTCGCCCAAGGGCAACACGTAATCAGAACTCAGGACAACGTCTAGAGATAAATCAAACAAAAAACACAAGCATAGGGTTTCAATCCTACTAACTATCCCAAACCTATCGCACCTTATCACTCTAGGCCAAGACCATATGGTTCAGGCTGTCCTTGCTTTGAAACCAAAACGGGGATGTCACGCTCCGACCCTCAGGCATGCGACAACCCTTCCATTCATCAGGTCAAAGGATGATATCCCAAGCACATTATCGACCCATTTCTTTTTATCTTTCAATTATACGCATGCGAAAGCGATATCAAATGCCAGACAAATAATCAAACACAGGGATAGATGAGCAGGAGATACAACAACACCACCACCATTTTATTTATCTTCATTTAGCCCACCAGGGAAATGTACAGATCTACAAACCCATCTCCAGGGCTGTTTCCTATGCCTCACAAAAAGATACCAGGCAGGGCTAAGGGTCTACTACCACCACTACCAACTATCATACACAATAAACTTTCAAAAGCTCCTCCACAGCTCAACTCGCACCCCGGGCTACCGGCACGCCATTACGAGAACCTGAAAGGCGATCAGCCACATCGAATGAGATATACATCTCAATGAGTCAACGCCTAAGTCCGATTAGGACGTTGATTCACTCAAGCAGCCTAACTTATAATACCAAGCAGCAACACGGCCAATAAACAACCACATACAACTCACCTTGCCTTCAGCCACACAATAAATATCTCGTGGCATTCAAACACAACAGGTCAAGGTATACAACCAGAACACACGTCAGTCACTCAGGCATTCAAGCACTTAGGCACTATGCAACATGCGTGTTCCAGTTATTACTGCAAGAGTCGCCCCACTCTCGCCACAGTACAGCCTCACTACTAGTACTCTTCCGGTTATACCGGCCGTCGTCCTACTCCGTTACAGCGACGGCATCCGATAGCCCCTCAATACCCCTAAGGCAAGCATATTAGGTAGTTCCGTAAGGACTTCGGCCCATCACAAGCTGCGATCCGCTTCTGAAACAATCGTAGTATTCCGAACTCCCGCCGATACGAACTGTCAGGCTTCCGATAAGTTGTGGGATTCCGAACTCCCGCCGGCACGAACTTATCAGGCTTCCGATAAGTCGTAGAATTCCGAACTCCCGCCGGCATGAACTTATCAGGCTACGGATCCGAGTTACCCTGGGTACCGTCTACGTCCCCAGTTACTTTAGGGTGACGTTTATCCATCGTGTGACCACACAACAACACAGGCAACCAGGCCAATTCATATCTTCGCATTTAGCCAATGCAAACTCAATCATGCTCACAACTCGGCTCATGGCCATTTTCATGTTCAACTCGGCCCTCGGCCATTTTCGTACTCAAAACCACAATTGGTCACACGGACGTTTAAAAATTTATTTAAACATGGCATTTAAAACAAGTGGGATCATTCAGAAAAAATGCGCAATCCACACTCAAGCCATCAAATAGCCAATCAATCAGTGATCATACATTCACTATTCATCCACCGATAAATATCCGAATCCGGACTATTTATCTCCACAGCAATTATAAATCCAATCTAATTAATTACCACAAAGGAGGTAATTACCCATGGTAACTATTCCACCTAACCACGGTAATTCCAACAAACCATAGTAACTAAATAGTCTAACCATGGTAACTAATTAAACTACAGTAACTATTCAGTTACTACGGTAACTAACTAATCTATTTACCGTTACTTAATTAAATTAAACCTAAGTGCAATTAACAGCCTAATCAGGGATTAGGAGTTAACTCACTTCGATAACTGGCGGTGAGCGGCGGTTTCCGGCGAGTGGCGGCGGTCCGGTGGAAAATTCCGGCAAACGGTTCTACAGACTCCTCTCGACGCTCTGGACTCGAATACGATGACGGCGGAGGCTGAATCGAAGCGAAACGCGCCTTTTCCCCAATGACCAGCCTCTGTTCAGACCAAACCCACGAAAATATAGCAAATTTCTGGACAAACAGTCCTTAGATCCTCGTAGTACTTGATATTATGGTCGCGTAGGCGAAAACGGAGCTCGATTCGCCCTCCGGACGAGCTCAAACGAGCGATTCCAAGTCCGGCGCGCGCTGAAAAAGGGGAAAACGGGGCTCTCGGGTTTGGGCTCGCGGACGGCGATTCGGGTGGCGGTTGGCTCGGCTCGCAGTGGGGGATGGTGGTTTGGTGAGGTGGTGAACAACGAGCGGCGACGACAACCCACGACGGCATACGACGATCGGCGGTCCGACGACGAAGACTTGGAAGCTTGAAGATGAAGATGAAGTGAAGATGATGAAGAGATGGAGGTGAGCGTGAGATGTAAGGGAAGGGGGCTGCCGTGAGTTTCCAAGAGGGAAGAGAGAGAGAGAGAAAAAAAATGGAAGAGAGAGAAAGTGTCTTCAAGGGCATTTTGGTAGTTTCACAAAAAGTCAAAAGGTGAATAGTGTTTTAGGATATTTACTAAGGTAATTAATACGCGGGGCCCACGGGTCAATCGGTATTAATTATTTCTGGCATATATGAATAATATCTGATGGTATTTCAGTAATCCGACAATTCAAGACTGGTTCAGGATATTTGGTTCAGGGTCGGGCACGGGCGCGAAGGAATTCGGCGAGAATTATTTACGGCGCGACTAAACTAATCGAACTACAATTATCTACGCTTCAGTCGACGATCAACGTCCTCCAGATTGAACGATTCCGCGTCCGATAAATGTCACTCAATTCCAAAAATCCAAATATTATTCATTTAATATACCTTGAAATTTCGGGACGTCACATAGCTAGCTAGTTTGATGACTTGACTATGGCAGCTATTTTTGAAGACCCCATGCAGATGGATGGAGCCCCTGAGAAAGACCCGTACATGGTGCCCAAGCCTCCGAAGCCGCCCGTCATTGCCATAATTGATGATCCGCTGGAGGGATTAGATTCAGAGTAACATCTTTGTGTTTTCAATTTCCCCTAGTGGGTAATTTTATTGCTTTCTTAGGATTTCCTTTTCAATTCAATGTTGCACTTTAGGATTTCCCTTTTTAATAGGATGTAATTCAATTGATCAATATCAATGAAATTATAAAGTTTTTTCATTATATTTTGCAATCTTGTCGAAGTACCCCAAACCAGCCCGATGATGATAACCAACGATCAAAAAAATTATTATCATCTCTAGTCAGAACTGAGGGTTGGGCTTCTTCAAGAATTCTTGCCCCGAGGTCTTCAAAAACAAAAGCCTTTTCGAAAATGGAAGCTTGAAACACCTATACTGGCATGATATGCATTGTTTAATGTTTGTCCTTTTGATTTTGTTACTTTATGTTTCGAGGGAAAACATGAGGAGGGAAAATCAGCGGAGCCAGATATATGTGATATTCATGAGTCGAACGATTCCGATTACGTCAGAACCTGGAATTCCATGAAAAGTCTAAATCTTTGACCGTTGAGGAAACTATGTCAATCAACCTTGGCATTGCATAAAACCCAAGAGAGGTAAAGATTGGGGCAAAACTCTCCAAAGACATGGCTAGTCGTTTGCAAGAACTCCTGAAGGAATACCACGACATCATCGCTTGGTCCTATGCGGACATGCCAAGTCTTGATCAATCGATCATCGAGCATTGCTTACCGACTGATCCTTCAATTAAACATGAGAAACAGAAGCGGCGCAAGGCAAAGCCAAAGCTAGCGAAGAAAATTGAAGAGGAGGTTATGAAACTTATTGACGTTGGATTCATAGAGGTTACATAGTACCCTACGTGGGTGGCTAATATTGTTCTCATGTTGAAGAAGGATGGTCGCGTTCGAGTTTGTGTTGACTATCGTGACCTGAACAAGGCTAGTCCAAAGGATGACTTTCCCCTTCTACATATCGATGTGCTAGTCGATAGTACTGCAGGTTTTGAGTTGTTCTCATTCATGGACGGTTTCTTAGGTTATAATCAGATCTTGATGAATGAGGAAGACATGGAGAAGACTGCGTTCACAACTCCTTGGGGGCTGTTCCATTATAAGGTTATGCCATTTGGCCTCAAGAATGCTGGGGCAATGTACCAACGAGCCATGGTTACTTTGTTCCATGATATGATGCACAAAGAGATTGAGGTTTATGTTGATGATATGATCGCAAAGACCCGTCATGGTGAAGATCTTGTAGAGACCTTGACGAAGCTGTTTGAAAGGCTCTGTACGTTCAAGTTGCATCTTAACCTGACCAAGTGCGTGTTCGACGCCAGTTCAGGTAAGTTGCTCGGGTTTATTGTTAATAGTAAAGGCATTGAGATCGACCCGTCTAAGGTTAAGGCTATATGTGAGCTTAAGCCGCCAATAACCGTCAAGGAAGTTCGAGGTCTCATGGGTAGACTGAATTACATCGCCTGGTTCATTTCTCAGCTGACTGAAACTGCTAAGCCGTTCCTCAAGTTGTCAAGGAAGAATGCACTGATCGAATGGGATAGCAAATGTGAAGAGGCGTTCGAGAAGCTGAAGCATCACCTCATGAATCCACCTATGCTTGTTCCACGCACGCCGAGGCAACTTTTGATGCTTTATCTCACAATTCATAGTGTGTCCCTAGGCGCGATGCTTGCTCAGGAAAGTCAAGAGGTGGTAAAGAACGAGCTATTTACTACCTGAGTAAAAGTTTACAACCTCTGAGTTGAATTATTTTGAGGCGAAAAAGACATGTGCGGCACTAGTCTAGGTGCTGCACAGGCTGTGGCAGTATACTTTGCATTATCAGGTACTCTTGGTAACGGAGTGTGATCCTATCAAGTACTTGCTGAATCAGTCGGCTTTGATTGGGAAGCTCGCGAAGTGGCTGGTTCTTATTTCTGAATTTGATGTCCAATACTTGCTACAAAAGTCGGTCAAAGGATGGGTTATAACTAATGTCCTGGTGGAGAACCCGAGGCAAAACAAGAGTATCGATCATCCCGAGGATCGAACCTGGACCATGTATTTTGATGGAGCTGTGAATTTATCTAGGTTAGGTACTGGTGCGATTCTAATATCCCCAAGGGGGCAACATTACCCAGTGGCCGCAAAGTTCGTATTTCCTTGTACTAACAATATAGCAGAATATGAGGTGTGCATTCTTGGGCTACAAGCCGCGATTGAGATGAGGATTACCCGACTCAAGGTGTTCGGGGATTCTTCTTTGATTATTCTTCAAACCGTGGGTCAGTGAAAGATGCGGGATGCTAAATTGCTACCCTAGCATGAGTATCTGGACGAGTTGGGGGAACAATTTGAGGAGATTTCGTTTGATTATTTATCCAGAACTCATAATCAGTTCGCTGATGGACTAGCAATTTTATCGTCGATGTTGCAGGTTACCGATGGTCTGGAGGTTGAGCCATTGAAGATAGAACTGTTGAGAAGACCAGCCTACTGCATGGCCATAATCGAGGAGCCTGACGGCAAGCCGTGGTATCATGATATTAAAACTCATATTCAGAAGCAGGAGTTTCCTAAGATGAGTACTGCAGCTGACCAGAGGTACATAAAGAAGATGACCTCAAAGTTCTTCTTGAGCGAGGCGAGCCTGTATAAGCGATCTTATGATTCAGTCCTTCTAAGGTACATCGATTCTACTGAAGCAGTCCGTCTGATGATGGAAATGCATAAAGGAGTTTGTGGTCCACACATGAAAGGCCACATGTTATGCAAGAACATCATGAGGTTGGGTTATTACTGGCTCACCTTGGAAAGTGATTATATCCAGCATGTTCGAAGTGGTCATAAGTGCCAAATCCAAGGAGACAAGATTAATAAACGCATGCGTGTCGCGACCTATCTTAACCTCTCCCGAGGGTCCGACGGGTTTAGAGGTATTGCCTATTGATTTAAGCGTGGACTCTCCCAAGTCCTACCTCGCGTGACGTTGGATTTTTTTTTCGTGATTAGCAACCTAAAATGTTACTAGGAGTCGCCACTAGCCTATTGGGGTCGGCTAGAAACCAATCGAGACACGGGAGTGTCATCTTGATTCCTACGCAACCAGAGCTTCTAAGTTCGGGGACTTGTTTACGCTAACTAGATAATTAGCGCCCTTTCGGTACCTAACCAGTTAATATTCCCTAAGGTGATCACACATTCTACATATCATTTCAAGCTTACCAGGTATCTAACCAATGCTAGATGATCATGCATAATATTTTTCTGCCATTTCGTGCAATTACCTATTTATCCTCAACCTAGCATATAGGGAAAGCGATTAATAAGTAATTTATCAAAAGACAGTGCTATAATAAGCACTCAAACAGGTAAAGTATGCCAAGTATTAGACTGAAATGTACACATGCAAACCAAATCTATAATGGCGATATTTAAACTAACAACATCGACCCGAGGGTCAAGAAGTATCAGTATCAGACCGAATTGGCTATCGGTCTTCAACCAACACCAATTAAGGCCTAACAAATCATTTTCTTAATTTTCTGAAATTTTCTGATTTTTTTATATTTTTATTTATTTTTCTATTTATTTTATTTTTTATTTTATATTATTGTTTTATATTATTTTTTTAAAAGGCAAATCCGATCCGGGTCGGATTCTCGGACCCGGGCTCGGATTAGGTCGTTGGACCTGATCCGGCCCGGGAGGGAGGAACCAGACCTGGCCTGGGCGACACAAAAAGGCCCAGGCCCTCTTCACCCACTTCTCCTCAAACCAGCCCAGCCGGCTAGCCCAAACACCCCATTTTTATTTTGACATAGAACAGCCTAGGCCCAGCTCCTCCTTCCACTCCTATTCAGCCCATTCGGCCGGCCCAAGACGGACAACGCAGCAGACGTGCGAGGGCCCAGATCTACTGTTGATCGTCTTCAACCTGGAGCTTCTGCCCCGTGCAGCCCCGACAGTGGTGACTGCTCAGCCACACACCGCCGACTGGACCCGCTCGCCACCAACGCTGCCTTTACGTCTGTTGATCGTGCGCGCCGCCTCAGCTGGGTCTGCTCGCGTGCGTCTCCTGGTCAGATCGCCAGAGTCTACTCAGTACCCCTGCCGGAACTGCTCATCGTCATCGCCGACCAGGTCCAACTCATCACACCGCCTCCTCGTCGCCCGTCGCACCGCCTCTTCTCACGTCCGTGTAGCCACTGATTCGGGTGGCTTCACAGCCACGACCACGCCGGACCCAAATCGCCCTATCCGACATCTCTGCCGTCTTACATCAGTCCGAATAAGTGCTACGATTTCTACTTGACAGCAACTAACAAAGCCGAGAGGAAATTGGTGATAAAACAAGGGAGGCGCCCGAGAACTCTACCAACACAGACAGGACCAAACCCAGCCACAAACATGCTACGACAAGGGTCTACAGCTAGATCGCAGTTATGAAAATCATCCAAAAGGCTCACCGGACCGAGGGAAACACTAGCCCCGGCCTAGTGAGCTCCCGGTCGAAATCGGAGCAAGCTGGGGGGGGGCAACCAACCTGTTTTCAAGCTTCTCCGACAAACGACGGCGGCGGATTGATGATTGGGGACCTTCGGAGCGAGATACACGCATCGGCACGACCGATTGTCTTCGGGAACGCCTCCGATTTCGCTGGCCAAAGCTCACGGCACCCTCCTTCTTCCTCCCTTTTCTTTCTCTATTTTTTTTTTAGACTCTGCGAACCCACCCTGTCCTGCTTTTCCTCTCTGTTTTTTCTTTTCTTAGGAACCCCCTCAATCCTCTTTCTTTTTTGAAAACATGATCCACGTCCCGGCCTCCTCTTTTGACCAAGATCAAGATAAGCATGGATTTTTGTGGTTATTTGACCGTCTAGTGTGTGTCGGCTGGGTAGAAAGGGATCGCGGTCTCGGAGAAATATAACGCGATTCGAGCTTCGCCCGCATGGATTCGATTCAGCGCGACGTGATTCGATTTTTTTGTTTTTTTGTTTTTGTTTTGTTTTGTTTTATAATAGTAATAATATTTTTTTTTCACTTTTCTATTTTGCAATAAAATAAGAAAAGATGCATATTTAACAATCATATTATATTTTATGAAGAAAATAAATTATGGGACTGTCAAAATTAGGAAGGATCGCAACATGGTCTTCGGCTGGTCTTGACTTTACGATCAGGTCATCGACGTAGACCTCGATTTCGTTGTGCATCATATCATGGAACAAGGCCACCATGGCTCTTTGATACGTGGCGCCTGTATTCTTCAGGCTGAAAGGCATGACCTTATAACAAAAGGTCCCCCGTGGGGTTATAAAGGAAGTTTTGCTTCTGTCTTCTTCTCTCATCCGGATCTGGTTGTAGCCGGAAAAACCATCCATGAAGGAAAATAGCTCGAACCCAGCTGTACTGTCAACTAACACATCGATATGCGGGAGCGGGAAGTCATCCTTTGGGCTGGCCCTATTCAAATCACGGTAGTCGACACACACTCTGACTCCTCCGTCTGTCTTCATCACGGGGACGATATTGGCTATCCAATCCGTGTAGTGAGCGACCTCAATGAAGTCAACTTTCAGGAGCTTCATTACCTCCTCCTTCTTAGACAATTCGGGCTTTGTCCTTCTCAAACGCTGCTTCTTCGGTGGTATATCTGGGTTAGTCGGGAGAGCATGCTGTACAATGTCTGGATCCAATCCAGGCATATCAATATACGACCAAGCGAACACGTCTTGAAACTCTCGAAGAAGACTGATTAGTCTGGCGGCCTCTGCTTCCTGCAAGCCTGCCCCAACCTTGGTCTCCCTGATATTGTCTTCAATACCCAGATTCACTGTCACTATGGGCTCAGCTGTCAAGGGCTTAGATTCGTCATGGCGATTCCATTCGAGTTCAATCCCCCTCAAATCATCGCTATCGTAGCCTGAATCGAAAAAAAAGTCATCTGGCGAGTCTGAGTCACATGCATTCTTTGGCGAGTTGGGGGAACTAGCTGATGATTTCGCCTACTCAGATGTGGTCGCACCTACAGAAGGCTCTTCGGGAATAACCTTCTGGGGGTTAGCTGGCTCATCTTCATTAAGCCACGAGGCTATTTCACCCGAGGATGGAAACACATCTATCTTGTGCGTCCGTCGGTCTTCGAGAGTCAGTGCCTCTAGGAAGGCTTCAATGTGCCTCTAGGAAGGCTTCAATATCAGCTGGTGTGATGACAGAGTTGGCAACGGGCTCTTCGAATAGTTGCGATATCCCCTCTAAGCTGAAGGCGTCTGCGTCGTTTAGCATTCTAGGCGGACCAGGGAAACATAGCTCGAGGGGATTGCGAATAGGCTGACTACCAGAGCTTCCATCTGTCGCTAATTGGGCGGCGTTGTTCCCACGACTTCCTCGGTTACCTCGGTCTCCAAAGGAGGGAGGTAGGTAAGGACTGATCTCCTTACGGCGTTTGCGTTGGAGCAAACGGACGGTGGGACCGTCGAGTCGACTACGACTACCTGGATACCCGAGTCCGAAACGGCCATTATTCGGCCCTGGCCGAACGGGCTCGGTGATACCCTGACCATGTAGGCCCAAACCTTCCCCAGGGACGTGACCATACTGGAGCAACACCCTGCTTGACATCAGGGAAGGGCCAAACAATGATGGAGGCTGAGTAACGGCATCCTCTGGAACGTGTATTGTCGATACCAACTCAAAGGTATGGTAACTTGCTTCTTGCTCAGCTCCGGGTGGGATATACGAGATGACTACTCCATCGGGAAGCCGCATGTCGGCTTCGCCATTGATCGTTACCATTTGATCATTAACAATAAACCGAACCTTCTGATGGAGGCTCGAAGGGACGGCCCTAGCCATGTGAATCCACGGCCTTCCCAAAAGCATGTTGAAGGAAGACAGAATGTCTAGGATTTGGAACATCACTGAGAATTTCTCGGGCCCAATCAGCACTTCCAGTTTGGCCTCGGCCAGAACATTCTTCCTCATGCCGTCGAAAGCTCTGACATACGAATTAGCCGCATGCATCTGCGACTCCTCAAATCCTAGAAGGCGATAAGTATCGAGAGGACAGATATTCACCGCAGACCCGTTGTCAATAAGGACTCTCGAGACCATCTTGTCTCGGCATTTGATAGAGATGTAGAGGGCATTAGAATGTGAAGGACTGCCAGATGGAAGGTCTAAGTCGACAAATGATATATGATCTTTCTCGAGAATGGAGCCCACGAATTCCCCTAGCTGGAGTGCGCCAGTAGTCGCTGGGATGTGCACCTCATTAAGCACATTCATGAGAGCCTCTTTGTGCTTTTCTGAAGATTGAAATAAGTCGAGGACGGAGATCTGAGTTGGCATTTTCCTTAGCTGATCTACCACCAAAAATTCACTAGTTTTTACAACAGACAAAAGATGCTCGGCCTCTGCCTCTGTCACAGGCTTCTCTTGAGATGGCTGAAAAGGTGCATAAGAGCGGCCTGTCCGGGTGACTGAGTCAACTGCCTTGGTCCCATAGTCCCTAGGGATCGCCTTGGCGTCGGGGATAACTGTCGCGTCATCACTCGCCTCCATGCGAATGAATTCTTCGGAAGTGAGATCGATGATCATGTGGCCTTCATCCTCCAACTGATAAATCACACAGACCCCTCCTCGACGGTCAAGTCTATTATCACTGGCCCCATTATACCAATGAATGCCTCGTTCAAGTCAGGTATTATTTGAGGGATAGCCACGTCGTCATGAGTGACCCCTTCAGGGCTAATGGGCTCCTCCGCATCTATTGTAGTGATTACCTTATCGGTGGGCTCAAGCACGTCAAATTCCTCTCCCCATTCGCTCCAGTGAGCTCGGGTCTCGGGGAGGTTCTCCTCGAAGAACCAAGGCGAGGGTGAATATGCTACCACGAAGTCATACCCGTCGCTAGGCTCCCCCAAGGTATCTACTACTTCACCTGCTGCATGCGCGTTCTTCGAGAACTCCGCATCCCAATATTGTAGGCTATATAGGGAGCCTGCTTCTGGATCACGACTCTCATCTGGCTGGGCTGGCGTTATTCCTGGCGCGCCCGCATTTTCTGGTTCGGCTAACAAGTTGCCAGTCCCAACTGTGGCTATCTCCAAGTCTGGTTCGACAGGGGCGATATCGGGAATGCAGGTCGCATGAACCATTGCTGGCACGGAGTCGATAACCTCTTTCTGGGTAGCCTGAATTACTCCCGTTCGGACCATTTCGGTGATACGCGTACGCTTCTCTCGGATGGAAGCCACATCCGTATTGCTATAGTGTCCGACCGAAATGAGTGCTTGATACATCTCAACGACATCTATTCGAAATCTCTTTTTGGTAACACTCTTCACCTCCTCGATGACTCCCACGTTTGGAGCGTAGCACGATAATGGGTTCCGCTGCACATTTGGCTCGAAGTCTTTAAATGACAGGCGGTTTGCCTCTAGAAGATCCTGAACTTTATGCTTGAGGACATAGCAGCTATCAACATCGTGCCCCCTCTCGCCCATGTGGAACGCACTGGATTTGGAGGTCGAATCCATGATACTTCGGGGGGTTGCTTCGAGCAGCTTCTTTGGCCACAAGTCGTTTGCCTAACAAAGCCGGTAAAAGCTGTGATAACGGCCTCGGTAGCGGAGTAAACTATCTTAGCTTCCTTGGCTGAGCATTCTAATACCCGCTGTTTTGATAACTTCCTGACGCAGATGCTGACTGATCGGGGGTAGGTTGGGAAATCGGCGTCGGTTGTGCGACAGGAGCCTGGACAAAGGAAACCTCTACTTCCTTTTCCTTTCTAGTTGACGCCCTTCTACCGGTACCATCCGCTATTCTTCCTTCATGCATCCCGCTCTCAATTCTTTCCCCAGCCTCAACAACTAAAGGGAAACTTTGAAATCCTGCTCCGACGAGCTTTTGGTAATACTCATTTGGGAGAGTTCTCACAAACAAACTGACGAGCTCAGCTTCCTTAAGAGGAGGACGGACTTCAGCGGCTAATGCACGCCATCTGTGAGCGTAAGTCCGGAATTCTTCATCTCTCTTTTTCACCATACGGGATAACGCCTCCCGAGTCGGGGCCATCTGCGTGTTGTATTAATATTGTTCCACAAACGATTTGGCGAGGTCTTCCCACTTGGTAATCCTATCCGCCTTGAGATCCAAAAACCAACGAAGTGCTGCGTCCTCTAAACTATTTTGAAACGTTTGGATCAGCAGAGGAGTGTTTTTGGCTTATCGGCCCATCTGGTTGGTATAGTAAACCAAGTGTGCTCTTGGATCACCCTTCCCTGAGTATTTTGCGAAGGGAGGTATCTTGAACTTATATGGGAAGCTGATCTTGTCATATCCGGACAGATCTCCGACATTTTCAAGTCCATGCTTATCCTTGAGCTGCTGCTCCAGATCGGAAAACCGCTTCCTAGTCTCTTCTTCTAACCGGGCCGAGATAGCTGTTGAGATGGGATCAAGAGGAGCAAGTACAAGAACCTGAACTGCCGCCCTCTCAACGACTGGATCTGCCAGGTTGTCGTCAATTAGGCCAGGCATATCAACGGGTGGCGGAAACTGCACCTAGTTTTGGTTGCGCTGTACTGAAAGTGCTCTAACTTCAGCAGTTAGCTGGATCATCATTGCCCTCAAGTCTTGGACCTCCGCAAAGGCAGCGGCTCCTCGACTCCGATTCTGTGTTTCCTCATCTGTACGTGTCTCCATATGTGTGGTTACGGCCCTAGTGTGGATGGGCGAACGCGCGAAGCCTGCAATATTTACCTATGAAAAGGTGGAATCCGTTATTTGATTTCAAAGAGAAACATGCGTGACTTCCTTTGACAGTATAATCTTTTGCAACAAACTTGAGATGTGTGAATTCTCCAGCAAATTCGCGAGAATAGACTTTATCGTGGGTTATTCGCAAAAGAATACGTGGACAAATGGAAAAGCACGTAATAACTGTATTAACGAGTGAGTCAGTACATACAAAGATTTTATATCACAAACTGGGACAGAGTTATAACATCATATTACAAAAGACTGTCAGAGCATATACTAAAACATGATATAAACTTGATGAGTAACAGGTCCACCGATAACAAAATGCCCATTCCCTAGACTGCAAAATGGGAGTTTCGGGCGACCTATCCCTGTTTCCTAGCTCACTAGCCATCTTCTTGCTGGAGACCATGGTGAATGACCTCTGGAGGGATAAATGGTAGGGTGATTCGACAATTAGGATCCGCCGAGCGGTGGATGTACGCCAAGGATGCTTGATGGAGTCTCATTTCACCTTCTAGCTCGGGGGCTTGGACAATGGCTTGCTTTTGACAGCTCTTCCAGGCATCCTTGATATTGTTGATGTCTACTTGTCGAAAAGCGATTTCTTGCTCATTCATCTGTTCCTGCTGGAGGTTGAACCTGAAAAATTGTCCCCTCAATGGTGGTGGGACTTCTTGAAGAGCCCCAAGCTATCTGACCGTCCTCAACGGGTAGCAGGTAGTGGCGCCAGTGAATCCCAACAAGGGTATGGGATCAATGTTGGCGGCAGCAAGGCGGATGCTTTGGAATTGGGTCCCCCTGAATTTCCATCGGATTTGGTTTGGAGTTAGACTCCTCAAAAAACGGCACCAGCCGTGGAACGACCTTTCGTAAGGTTGTATCTGCAAGTGTATAAGCTTTTCAAATGGGTGAGTGTGATCTTTGTCCTTAGAAAAAGTCATGTGGAAAGAGGTTTGATTAATATGAGAGACAAGCCAGGTGTAGAGAATGCCGGCAGGCGCATGAAACACTTTCTTGACCCCATTAGCTTTAAAATTGTTAAGAGACAAGAAAGACTCAGCTAGGATCATGGGAATGAAGTCCCAGTTGATGCAAACTTGTCTCACAACATGGGCCAAAAGAGGGTTCATGGCGACTATGGACTCAGGGAATATTACGAATCCAAAAAAGGCTAGAAGAAAAGCTCAGGCGGATTTGGTGCCATCCTTTTTTGGCAGCTTTGAGAATTTCCCGACTAAAAAGGTCAAATGGCAACGGCCGCCGTTGCTTTTGAGCAATTTAGTGATCTCGACTTTGGGTGTTTCAAGGAATTCGGACAAAGTGCTCGCAGGATCAAGACCCAAAGGTGGCTCAACCAATCTTTTCTCCGAGGGAACGCCGATGGTGAGGTAGTATTCTTTGATGGTGGGGGTCAGCTCATGACCATTGAAGATGAAGGTGGATGTGATGGGATTCCAAAAATGTGTCAAGGCTTGGACAGCATGGGTCTGACAGCGCACCCAAAGCAGATGTATGAGGTGGCCAATCCATTCCTTGACATATCGCTGGTTGTGACGATCCAGACCCTCCCACCATGCTGACAAAAGTCTTTCGGGAACAGGGATAAGGGTGATGTCATGTTTTCCCATCGAGTCTATATCACACACAAGTACTTTAATCAGTCGATTAACGCAGTAAAGACATTACTGAAAGAGACTCGGGAAGATTTGGGACAGGGTAGGAATTATACTCACAATGGTTGGCGAACAGTGCCTGTTAATGGTATAAACATGCGCATGCTAATAGTGAGGTTCGACACATAAGGATGGGGTGGACTAATGGTTAAAGGCTCCCACCACAACAAAATGATATACCACCCCCAAAAACGCTCACAGCATAATCGGGTCGGGGCACATATTTTGAGGCGATGAGCGGTATCAAAAATGATCGTGCCTTTTGCAGACTTGCATATGGCCCACTCTATTTTCGACACCTCCTAAAGGTTTCCTAGGGTCGCAGTCCGGGTTTGACCGCTGGATGTGTGTGCAAAAGGTGTAGTGTATGAGAGGTATGCATAACAGGGTATATCAAACACCGCTCCAATGTACATCCAAATAAAATACATTCCCACGTCGACCTGCAAGATAGACAGGTCAGCAATCACTCCACCCCTTATGACTCCCAACCTGCAAGAACATTTAACACAAGGTTAGCAAACGAGCCTAGTTTCCGAGCAGCGCTGCAAAATGTGGATCAAGTTAGGAAACAATCAACTGGTTATTACGGCCTAAGTCTACACAGGTTTGTAACCGTTTCGTCCCCAGCGGAGTCGCCAAGCTATCGCGACCTGTCTTAACCTCTCCCGAGGGTCCGACGGGTTTAGAGGTATTGCCTATTGATTTAGGCGTGGACTCTTCCAAGACCTACCTTGCGTGACGTTGGATTTCGTTTTCGTGATTAGCAACCTAAAATGTTACTAGGAGTCACCACTAGCCTATTGGGGTCGGCTAGAAACCAATCGAGACACGGGAGTGTCATCTCGATTCCTACTCAACCAGAGCTTCTAAGTTCGGGGACTTGTTTACGCTAACTAGATAATTAGCGCCCTTTCGGTACCTAACCAGTTAATATTTCCTAAGGTGATCACACATTCTACATATCATTTCAAGCTTGCCAGGTATCTAACCTGTGCTAGATGATCATGCATAATCTGCCATTTCATGCAATTACTTATTTATCCTCAACCTAGCATATAGGGAAAGCGATTAACAGGTAATTTATCAAAAGACAGTGCTATAATAAGCACTCAAACAGGTAAAATATGCCAAGTATTAGACTGGAATGTACACATGCAAATCAAATCTATAATGGCGATATTTAAACTAACAACGTCGACCCGAGGGTCGAGAAGTATCAGTATCAGACCGAATCGGCTATCGGTCTTCAACCGACACCAATTAAGGCCTAACAAATCATTTTCTTAATTTTCTGAAATTTTCTGATTTTTTTATTTATTTATTTATTTTTCGATTTATTTTATTTTTTTATATTATTTTTTTAAAAGGCAGATGCGATCCGGGTCGGATTCTCGAACCCGGGCTCGGATTAGGTCGTTGGACCTGATCCGGCCCGGGAGGGAGGAACCAGACCTGGCCTGGGCGACACAAAAAGGCCCAGGCCTTTCTTCACCCATTTCTCCCCAAACCAGCCTAGCCGGCTAGCCCAAACACCCCATTTTTATTTTGACATAGAACAGCCTAGGCCCAACTCCTCCTTCCACTCCTATTCAGCCCATTCGGCCGGCCCAAGACGGACAACGCAGCAGACGCGCGAGGGCCCAGATCTACTGTTGATCGTCTTCAACCTGGAGCTTCTCCCCCGTGCAGCCCCGATAGTGGTGACTGCTCAGCCACACATCGCCAACTGGACCCACTCGCCACCAACGTTGCCTTTAGGTCTGGGATCGTGCGTCGCCACTAGTCCGAGATCGAGCATCACCTCCGGTCCAAGATCGCGCGCCGCCTCAGCTGGTCAGATCGCCAGAGTCTACTCAGTACCCCTGCCGGAACTGCTCATCGTCATCGCCGACCAGGTCCGGCTCATCACACCGCCTCCTCGTCGCCCGTCGCATCGCCTCTGCTCACGTCCGTGTAGCCACTGATTCGGGTGGCTTCACAGCCACGACCACGCCGGACCCAAATCGCCCTATCCGACATCTCTGCCGTCTTACATCAGTCCGAATAAGTGCTACGATTTCTACTTGACAGCAACTAACAAAGCCGAGTGGAAATTGGTGATAAAACAAGGGAGGCGCCCGAGAACTCTACCAACACAGACAGGACCAAACCCAGCCACAAACATGCTACGACAAGGGTCTACAGCTAGATCGCAGTTATGAAAATCATCCAAAAGGCTCACCGAACCGAGGGAAACACCAGCCCCGGCCTAGTGAGCTCCTGGTCGAAATCGGAGCAAGCTGGGGGGAGGCAACCAACTTGTTTTCAAGCTTCTCCGACAAACGACGGCGGCGGATTGATGATTGGGGACCTTCGGAGTGAGATACACGCATCGGCAGGACCGATTGACTTCGGGAACGCCTCCGATTTCGCTAGCCAAAGCTCACGGCACCGCCTTCTTCCTCCCTTTTCTTTCTCTATTTTTTTTTAGACTCTGCGAACCCACCCTGTCCTGCTTTTCCTCTCTGTTTTTTCTTTTCTTTGGAACCCCCTCAATCCTCTTTCTTTTTTGAAAACATGATCCACCTCCCGGCCTCCTCTTTTGACCAAGATCAAGATAAGCATGGATTTTTGTGGTTATTTGACCGTCCAGTGTGTGTCGGCTGGGTAGAAAGGGATCACGGTCTCGGAGAAATATAACGCGATTCGAGCTTCGCCCACATGGATTCGATTCAGCGCGACGTGATTCGATTTTTTTGTTTTTTTGTTTTGTTTTGTTTTGTTTTATAATAGTAATAATAATTTTTTTTTCACTTGTCTATTTTGCAATAAAATAAGAAAAGATGCATATTTAACAATCATATTATATTTTACAAAGAAAATAAATTATGGGACTGTCAAAATTAGGTGTCAACAATGCGGAAGCAACATAGAACCATAGACAGTAATATAAATAAGGATAGACAACATGAGATATAACAAACTATAACAGCATAATCATTTTATTTATTTTTAGTTAGCCCAAGGGGAAACGAATCGATCTACAAGCCCATCTTCAGAGCCGTTTCCCATGACCAATAAAAACATACCAGGTCAGGTCTAGGGGCTAACTACTACCACCAAAACGCTACCACCAAAAAGAAACCTCCACAGCTACGAACACTCACTGGCCGCCACCACCAGGCCAGCCGTGGTACTTCGGTGGAGTCTCGGGATCATAATCCAGGTCAAACTCGGGATCCTCCACCTCCCCGTCTGGTGTATCAAAATCCAGCGGGTCCTATGCTCGGACGATCGGGGTCGAACACGGGGGTCCCTCAAACCCCTAGATCGACCCATAGAGATCATCACCGTGACATATGAACCAGGCCTTGAAGAGATGAGCCACTAAGTGAGCTATCCCTTCATCGACCCAGACAGTCGTCACGTGCTGCTCCTAGACTTGATCCAAACTTGGACCCGGACGGCGAATGATATGAGAGGACTGGTCGGTGGGTACCCCGAACCTCACGTGACGCTCCACCATACTATGGACTTGTAAAATGGTTAACGACAATAAATGAGATATAAATCTCAATTAGTCAACGCCTAAGTTCAATTAGGACGTCGATTCACCCAGGCGGCCTAAACATGCAACGCGAGAATGATGGTAGATCAATAGCGTGCGATACACGCCATGCTCTAACTATCAAACAGATAGGCACGGCCCACGGCCTAAAAAAAACAACATGCAACTCACCTTGCCTTAGACCACACAACAGATATCTCAATGAAATAATATATAAACAGGCCAAAGCACACAACTAGAACACTCACCAACCACTCAGGAACTATGCAACATGCGTGTTTCAATTATTAATACAAGAGATACTCCACTCTCGCCACAATACTCTTCCGACAGGACCGGGCATCGTCCCACTCCGTTCTGGCGATGGCATTCGATAGCCCCTCAAGACCCCTAAGGTGGACATACTAGGTATTCCTATAAGGAATTTCAGTCCATCACAAGTTGCAACCGGCATCCGATCAGTCGTGTGGTTCTGGCCTCGTCGGCACGAACTGTCATGCATCCAATATGCCTTGTGCATCCGAACTCCCGCCGGCACAGACATACTAGGCGACGAATCCATGCCAACAAGGGTACCGCCACGTCCCCATTTACGTTAGGGTGACACTCAACCATCGTGTGACCACACAAACACACCAGGAAACCAAGCCCATTCTTACTTCGCATTAGCCTAATGCAGTCACACTCACGAGTATGCTCAAACTTGGCTAACAACCATTTTCATGCTCAAAAGACACAATTGCTCACGCGAATATTCAATTCCAATTAAACAGGATAGTCTGCCCTAAGTGATCAACCACCAGATCCAAGCAATCAAGCAATCAACAATTAACCGATTAGCAATCAAGGGAAAATAATTACTAACAGGCAATTTTCCCGTGTCACGCCCCGATCCCCAGGTGCGCGAACATCCCTTCCAAAAGTCAGGTCAATGGATAATATCCTAGGCATGTCATCCACCCATTTCATTTTAACTTTCAATTAAGCGCAAGCGAAACGTACAAAGAACCCTAGACAAGAACGAGGTAGGGATAGCAGCAGAAGATACAATAAACCACCACAGCACAAAACCCTTTTTATTTATATTCAGTTAGCTAGGGGGAAATAATCGATATACAAGCCCATCTCCAGGGCCGTTTCCTAAGACCCTCAAAAAGACACCGGGTCGAGTCTAGAGGCTAACTACTACCACAAAAAACTATCCTCCAAAACGAAACCTCCACAGCAACCCAGCTCAACGGCCACCATGAACCTCACATGGTGCTCCGCCATACTCAAGGACCTGTAAAGAGATCAGCTACAACAAGTGAGATATAAATCTCAATGAGTCAACGCCTAAGTCCGATTACGACGTTGATTCACTCAGGCGACCTAACACATGCAATAACAAATGATGGGAGATCAATGGCATGCGATGCACGCTACGCACTTGCTACCAAACAGAGGCAAGGTCCAATGGCCAATAAACAATCACACACAACTCACATTGCCTTTAGCCACACGATAGATATCTCATGACATTCAAACATAACAGGTCAAGTACTCAATTAGAACACACGTCAATCATTCAGGCATCCAGACACTCAGGCACTATACAACAGGCGTAATCTAGTTATTAATGGCCACTCGGCCACTAATAGTCCCCCTGGTACCCTCGGGACAGACATATCAGACACAGCACAACGCCCCTGGTACCCCTAGAACGGTTTAATGCTCTTTCGGCATGACCGGACTTTATCCCATTCCTTCGGCGATGGCTACCGATAATCCCCCTGGTATCCCCGGGCCAGATATATCAAGCATTCCTGTAAGGAGCGTCGGTCCATCACAAGCTGCGATCGGCATCCACCCAATCCCCCTAGTACCCCCGGGCCGGATTGTCAGGCGACTGATAAGCCGTATAATTCCCTGGTACCCCCGGGAACGGGCATATCAGGCATCGTCCCCTGGTACCCCCGGAGACGGTTTCAACCATGTGACCACGCAAGCACGCCAGTTCATACTTTCATATTTATTCCGATGCAATCACAATCATGGCCATGCTCAAAATCCGGCTTGAAGCCATTTTTCATGCTCAAATACACAATTGCTCACACGGATATTTAATTCCAATTACATAGAATAATCTGCCGTAGGTGATCAACCAACAGATTTGAGCAATCAACAATTAATCAATCAGCAAACAAAGGCAAATGAATACTAACAGGCAATTAATTCTAGCCTGACTATTTATCGCCACATCAGTCAATCAAATAATTAACCATGGTAACTATTCCACCTAACCATAGTAATCCAACTAACCACAGTTAATTAATTACTCTACCACTATAACTATCGACTAACCATAGTAAATAATTAATCTAACCACAGTAACTATTCTAACCATGGTAACTATCTAGTTTTAGTATGGTAATTAATTAATTAACTATGATAACTAATTAAACTAATTCTAAGTGAAATTAACGGCCTAATCAGAGATTAGGGGTTAAATCACTTCGTCACTGGCGGTGACGATCGGCGGCGACCGGCGGTGAGCGGCGGCTGCGGTTTTCGGCGAGCGGCAGTGGTCTGGCTGAAAATTCCGGCGAACGGTCTTACGGACTCGTCTCAACGATGCGAACGCAACCATGGTGACAGTTTGAGACGAAGAAACTCGGACGAGAGCAAAGGGCGAAGGACAGCGGCTGTGGCGACGATGGCGAAGCTTGAAACGAAGCGAAACGCGCCGGTTCTCACAACCGGCCTCTGTTCTGACCAAAACCACGAAAAACCAGAAAATATCTGGGAGAAAAGCCCTCATAACCTTGTATTCCTTGATCTTACGGTCGCGTAGGAAAAAATGGAGCTCGATTCGCCCTCCGGATGAGCTCAAATGAGCGATTCCAAGTCGGGCGCGCGCTGAAAAATGGAAAATCGGGGCTCTCGGGTTGGGGCTCGTGGACGGCAATTCGGGCGGCGGTTGGCTCGGCTCGGGGTGGGGAATGGTGGTTTGATGAGGTGGTGAACAATGAGCGGTGGCGACAACCCATGGCGGCGTACGACGAATGGCGCGGCGGCGGTCGGCGGAGCTCGGGCGGTGGCTATGGAGGAAAAAGGAGGTGAAGATGGTGGTGGTGGCCAAATGAAGGGGAAGAGAAGAGGGAGTGGTCGACAGAAAAAATGGAGAGGAAAAGAGGAGAGAGAGAGAGAGAGAGAGGAGAGAGAAAGTGAGGGTAATATGGTAAATTGCCAAAGCCAAAATGTCAAAAAGGGTGAATAGTGATTTGACTTGCATTTATGAGGTGGGGCCCACGGTCAAATCAGTATTAATTGCTTCTGGCTTATATGAATAATATCTGAGGGCAGAACGGTAATCTAGTATTTCAGGACTGGTTTTGGATATTTGGTTTAGGGTTAAGTTCGGGCGCGAAGGAAAGCAACACTAATATCTACGGCGCAATTAAACTAAACGAACTATAAATATCTACGCTTCAGTCGTTGATCAAAGTCTTCCTGATCGAACGATTCTGCGCCCGATAAATGTCACTTAATTTTCAAAGGTCCAATATCATTCATTTAATAGGCTTTGAAATTTCCGGACGTCACAACTCTTCCCCCTTAGGGAAATTTCGTCATCGAAATTAAAACATCATATTACTTCAAACAGGATAGGGTACAAATTCTTCATTGCCTCTTCACTTTCCCTTGTTGCACCTTCTGTTCCATGGTGTTGCCAGACCACTTTAACCAAAGGGATCGTCTTATTTCATAGTACTTGCTCTTTCCTATCCTTGATCCTCACTAGACGTTTCACGTACGACATACATTCGTCCACTTCTATCTCCTCAAAACTCAGCACATGAGCTAGGCTAGGCTCATATTTCCTTAACATCGATACATGGAATACGTCGTGCACTTGAGCAAGTCTCGGTGGCAACGCAAGATGATAAGCCAGATTCCCAATTCGCTCTAGGATTTCGAACGGTCCAACATACCCCGGGCTCAACTTTCCTTTCTTACCAAAACAAGATGTCCCTCTCATAGGCGACACCTTCAGGAAAACACGATCACTAACTTGAAACTCCAACGGTCTACGCCGCTTGTCGGCGTAACTCTTTTGACAACTCTGAGCTGTCCTAAGCCTTTCTCTAACGACCTTAACAGCATCCAACGACTGTTGTACTAACTCAGGACCAGTAATCTTTCTTTCACCAACTTCGTCCCAACAAACAAGCGTTCTGGAAGCTCTGCCATGCAACGCTTCGAAGGGTGCCATCTTGATGCTCTGCTGAAAGCTGTTATTGTAGGCGAACTCGACCAGATGAAGCTAATCTTCCCAATTGCCCTTGAAGTCTAACACATAGGCTCGCAACATATCTTCGAGCGTTTATATCGTTATCTCGGATAGTTCATCCATCTGCGGACGATAAGCTGTGCTATACTACAACTTCGTTCCCATGGCACCTTGAAGACTTTTCCAAAATGTAGCGGTGAACTTGGGATCTCAATCCGAAGTAATCGTCACCGGCACTCCATGAAGACGTACGATCAGACGTACATATAAATCTGATAACCTTTCCAATGCGAAGTCCTTTCGCACGGCTATGAAATGTGCAGACTTGGCCAGCCTATCAACTACGACCCAAATAGAGTCATTACGTCACTAACTCCTTGTTAGACTCATCACAAAATCCATTGTGATATGTTCCCATTTCCATTCCAGGATCTCGAGTGGCTGCAGCAATCCACCAAGCTTACAATGCTGCGCTTTCACTTGTTGGCATGTTAAGCACTTCGCTACGTGCTTGGCTATGTTAGCTTTCATGCCATTCCACCAGTAGTATTACCTCAAGTTTTGGTACATCTTTGTACAGCCTGGATAGATACTATAGTTGTTGCGATGGGCTTCCGACAAGATTTCCTCCTTATCAAATGCAAGACTCTTATGGTCATTATCTCACGATCCCTTCTTATCGAATCTGAGATTCTCTAGAGTCGATCTTTCCATCCAAAACACGTGACCGTATCACACTCTTACCTCATCCACTTGATCATCTATCCTTTGGGAATCATCACATCCCACAATCTTAACCATTGGCAGGGGTCCTCATCGACCCTAATACTTACGAATCTATTTGGCAACCTCACTAAGCCGTTTTTCTCATGAATCGCACTACGAACGTCTTAGACTCGTTCCTAATACTTGCCAATTCACATGGCGTCATTCAGGGACATAATGTCCATCACATACAACTAGGCAGATTGTCCATTATCACTCAGGACGTACATCTCTCATGCTGCCAATTCTTGATACCAAATCCACATGCCATGCCCGGGATTCTGTTGGTTATGGTCTTAAAAACACAACACATAATTCACACCCCACCATGACGCTGTCGGATCACTAGCTGGCTAGCTCGTGTGGGTCTCATCACATCTCAAGGCTACCCTAATCACATAGCAAGGGCCCTCTTCGGTCATAACGGAGGCACAACGCAAACGTTCAACTTTCACCAACATCCATAAAGCATTTAGACATTTCTCATATCCATGGAATCTCATCTGCTCATCACTATTCATCATCCGAGATGTAATGCTATGCCATGCACTTTAAATAAAATGATGTAGCTTTAAAGATTAGTCAGACTCAGCACAATGCCTAGACCCATTTTTCAATGCGTAACTTGGTTCATTCTTGTCCCCATTGCCATCTTAGAAGCCTGCTAGGAGCCGCTCCTTGTCCGAGCCTCTCTGCTCCGGCGATCACTCCCCGCCCTCATCAGACCGGGTCGTTACAGGTCCACCAGCTTTCGCCTGGTTCGTCCCCAAGTGAGGCACCTACTAAGAAGATCCCATTCAACACGTCCCATACCATGTTTCACTATGGTTTGTAGGCATCCCGTATAGCTTGTCCCATACCAAGCGACGGTTTATCAAGTCCGAGCAATCAGATGATATGCTCATGCATGCACGTCTCAAAACTCAGTAGTTTTAATGTAAGAATCTCGTGTAATGCATGATCGTCCTCACTGCTACTCACGTATCACTCATTTTCACATCAATCCCCATCTTAGCAAACTAATCTATCACCACAAGTAACCAATTCCTCAATAAGGATTGTCCGTCTAGGTCACTCTATAAACCTCATGTCCGATCGTTGTCTAGAAAAAAATCATATGCATTCAATCATACTGGCCCTTAGTCCAAACGTTCGTCGTTCACTTTCTTGAGAACCTCATTCAAATCACCACTCAGGACCATCAATTAAAGTTGATAATCAAAACCATTAGAACACAACACAAGTTCAAACTTATACTCAAATACATAACCATAATTCAAACCTATCCTTTTCTCGCAACTACTTAAAACCAAAATACAAACGGCACATCCTACCGTAGACACTACGTTATCCTTTAGCGGGGTTGATTCAGGTTGCCCTATGGAGCGTTCTTTCGCAGTTGTCCTCCTTGTGATATTGGCATCTGCCTTACTGACTGTCTCTGCGGGTAATCCCTGACCTAGTGGCCGTACTGACCACATCCAAAACAGGGCCCCATCCTAAAAGGGCACGGGGCTATTCCATGCCTTTGCTTACCGAATCGGCACTCACTATTGGGGCGGTACTCCGGCTTCCCTACAGCATTCCTTCAATTGAGCGGAATGGGATGCTTTTCTCCTATCATCGCCCTTTTTTCCAAACCTATGATTATCCCTTACAGTAGGAGTAAACCGTGATCCAGATGCGGCTGCCCTTTCTACTGAGTCTCGTTATACCATATAGGCCCTTTCATACAACTCATTGTGGTCCTTCAGATTCAGCGGCACCAACAAACTCTTAATCGCTGGCTTCAGCCCATCTCGAAACCTTCTTACGCTATCCATAGGGTCTTCAATCATCCTAGCCGCATACTTGGATAACTCGGTAAACTTTGCCTCTTACTGATCCATTGACAGCTGACACTGGCGAAGGCGAAGGAACTTAGCTATCTTCTGCTCTCGCGCACAGTCTGAGAAATACTTCCCATTGAAGGCTTCCACGAAGGCATCCCATACCGGGACCATACCCTCGGGAAAAGATCTTCCTTGCGTGGACTTCCACCATGAGCTAGCGTTACCTTGCAGTTGGTACATAGCCAGCGTTACCTTCTCTTCCTTGGAGCACCTTAGCAAGACGAACACCTTCTCCAGCTCCTCGATCCACGAGGTGGCGACCTCCAGGTCACCTGCTCCAGAAAACCTCGGCGGCTTGAGCTTCAAGAACTGCTCCACCAGCCTATGCGTTTGCGGCCTACGGATCCCGTCCTCAGCTAACGGATCCTCTTGCGGGGCGGCAGCTGCAACTTGATTCCTCATTTGCTGCCCCATCAGGCCTTCCATGGCCTCCAAAGCTTGCAAAATCCCATATACTCTAGGATCTGCATGAACTACCCCTTCTCTGGGTATTTCCGGGTTATCCACCCTACCCACTCGAGGTCTCATTCGAGCAATCCTTCCTCTACGCGCTCTAGGAATGCGATTCTCTTCCACCTCGGAAACAACTGGAGCTACCCTTCCCTTGGGTACTCTCGGAACACGATCCCTTTCAACTTCGGGATCCACCTGAGTTGCCCTTCCGCTGGGCGCTCTCTAATTACAGTTGCTCATTCTGCAGGACCTAAAGGACTCCTGCTCGCCCAAAAGCAACGCGTAATGAGAACTCGGGACAACAACTAAACAACAATCAAACAGCAAACAAAAGCATAGGGTTTAAGTCCTACTAACTATCCCAAATCCAATGCACCTTATCACTCTATCAACCACGCTTTGATACCAAAACGGCGATGTCACGCCCCGATCTCCGGGCGCGCGAACATCCCTTCCAAACGTCAGGTCAAAGGATAACATCCCAAGCATTTCATTGACACATTTCTTTTTATCTTTCAATTAAGCACAAGCGGAACGTACAAAGAACCCTAGACAAGAACGAGGTAGGGATAGCAGCAGAAGATACAATAAACCACAACAGCACAAAACCCTTTGTATTTATATTTAGTTAGCTAGGGAGAAAAAATCGATCTACAAGCCCATATCAAAGGCCATTTCCTAAGACCCTCAAAAAGACACCGGGTCGAGTCTAGAGGCTAACTACTACTACCAAAAGCTATCCTCCAAAACGAAACCTCCACAGCAACCCAGCTCAACGGCCACCATGAACCTCACATGGTGCTCCGTCATACTCAAGGGCCTATAAAGCGATCAGCTACAACATGTGAGATATAAATCTCAATGAGTTAACGCCTAAGTCCGATTACGACGTTGATTTACTCAGGCGGCCTAACACATGCAATAACAAACGATAGGAGATCAATGGCGTGCGATGCACGCTACGCACTTGCTACCAAACAGAGGCAAGGTCCAATGGCCAATAAACAATCACACACAACTCACCTTGCCTTCAGCCACACGATAGATATCTCATGGCATTCAAACAGAACAGGTCAAGTACTCAATCAGAACACACGTCAATCATTCAGGTATCCAAGCACTTAGGCACTATAAAACATGTGTATTCTAGTTATTAATGGCCACTCGGCCACTAATAGTCCCCCCGGTACCCCCGGGACAGACATATCAGACACAGCACAACCCCCCTGGTACCCCTAGGAGGGTTTAATGCTCTTCCGGCATGACCGGACTTCATCCCATTCCTTCGGCGATGGCTACCGATAATCCCCCTGGTATCCCCGGGCCAGATATATCAGGCATTCCTGTAAGGAGCGTCGGTCCATCACAAGCTGCGATCGGCATCCGCCCAATCCCCCTAGTACCCCCTGGCCGGATTGTCAGGCGACTGATAAGCCGTATAATTCCCTGGTACCCCCGGGAACGGACATATGAGGCATCGTCCCCTGGTACCCCCGGAGACGGTTTCAACCATGTGACCACGCAAGCACGCCAGTTCACACTTTCATATTTAGTCCGATGCAATCACAATCATGGCTGTGCTCAAAACCCAGCTTGAAGCCATTTTTCATGCTCAAATTCACAATTGCTCACACGGATATTTAATTCCAATTACATAGAATAATCTACCTTAGGTGATCAACCAACAGATTTGAGCAATCAACAATTAATCAATCAGCAAACAAAGGCAAATAAATACTAACAGGCAATTAATTCCAGCCTGACTATTTATCGCCACATCAGTCAATCAAATAATTAACCATGGTAACTATTCCACCTAACCATGGTAATCCAACTAACCACAGTTAATTAATTACTCTACCACTATAACTATCGACTAACCATAGTAAATAATTGATCTAACCACAGTAACTATTCTAACTATGGTAACATTCTAGTTTTACTGCGGTAATTAATTAATAAACTACGATAACTAATTAAACTAATCGTAAGTGCAATTAACGGCCTAATCAGAGATTAGGAGTTAACTCACTTCGACACTGGTGTCGACGGTCGGAGGTGAGTGGCGGTGGCGGTTCGACAGAAAATTCTGGTGAACGGTCCTACGGACTCGCCTCGACGATGCGAACGCAACCACGGCGACGGTTTGCGACGACGACACTCGGACGATGGCGAAGGGCGAAGGACAGCGGCTGTGGCGACGATGGCGAAGCTTGAAACGAACCGAAACGCGCCGGTTCTCCACGACCAGCCTTTCTTCTGACCAAACCCGCGAAAAACCAGAAGTACTCTGGGAAAACAGCCCTCATAACCTATTTTTCATAGATCTTATGGTCGCGTAGGCGAAAACGGAGCTCGATTCGCCCTCCGGATGAGCTCAAACAAGCGATTCCAAGTCGGGCACGCACTGAAAATCGGGAAAACGGGGCTCTCGGGTTGGGGCTCGTGGACGGCGATTCGGGCAGCGGCGGTTGGCTCGGCTCACGGTGGGGAATGGTGGTTTGGTGAGGTGGTGAACAACGAGCAGTGGCGACAACCCACAGCGGCATACGACGAACGGCGTGGCGGCGGTCGGCGGAGCTCGGGCGGTGGCTATGGAGGAAAAAGGAGGTGAAGATGGTGGTGGTGGCCAAATGAAGGGGAAGAGAAGAGGGAGTGGTCCACGGAAAAAATGGAGAGGAAGAGAGAGAGAGAGAGAGAGAGAGGAGAGAGAAAGTGAAGGTAATATGGTAAATTGTCAAAGTCAAAAAGTCAAAAAGGGTGAATAGTGATTTTGACTTGCATTTATGAGGTGGGGCCCACGGTCAAATCAGTATTAATTGCTTCTGGCTTATATGAATAATATCTGAGGGCAGAACGGTAATCTGGTATTTTAGGACTGGTTTTGGATATTTGATTCAAGGTTAAGCTCGGGCGCAAAGGAAAGTAACACTAATATATACGGTGCAATTAAACTAAACGAACTATAAATATCTACGCTTCAGTCGTTGATCAAAGTCTTCTAGATCGAACGATTCCGCATTCGATAATTGTCACTCAATTTTCAAAGGTCCAATATCATTCATTTAATAGGCCTTGAAATTTCAGGATGTCACATCCCGGCCCTAGCTATTTATCGCCACAACAGTTAATAAACAGGTCTGATTTAGTTACGGTAAATGAAACAATTAACCATGGTAACTATTCCACCTAACCATGGTAATTCAACTAACCAGAGTAGCTACTTACTCTACCACGGTAATATTTAACTAACCATAGTTACTAATTTACCTAACCACAGTTAATCTATTCTAACTACGTTAACTATCTAATTACCTATGGTAACTATTCTAATTAACCACGGTAATTACTCTAATCTAGGACTAAGTGCAATTAACGGCCTAATCGATGATTAGGGGTTAACTCACAACGACGGCGGGGGCGATGAGCGGCGATGGCAGTAATGGGTCTACGAACTCGGCTCGAGGTTGCGAACTCAACTACGATGACGGCAGACGTCGACGACACACGGACAGCGACTAACGACAACGAACAGCGGAGATCAGGCGGTCCGAGAGAAGGTTTCAACGGCGGAAGGAAGGCAACTCTGCTCGACGACGCACGACGATGGCGACTCGGCTCGACGGGACGGCGACAGTGGCTGGACGGCGCTGAATAGAGGAGCACGGGGCACGGGGGAGGTGATGCCGCTGGGCAATTGGCTTGGCGAAGCCATAGGGCTACGCTCGGCTGGGTGGCGCGGCGCGATATGGGCGGTTGAGGGCCGTGGGGTAACGGCGACGGTCCGAATGGTGGTGACGGTGTGAGGTGGTGGCCGGCGTGCAAAGGAGAGGGAGAGAGGAGGGTTGGTCAGCGGTGAGGGGAGGAAGAGAGAAAGAATAGAAAGAGAGAGAGAGAGAGAGAGAGAGAGAGAGAGAGAGAGAGAGAGAGAGAGAGAAGATGGAGATAGAGAGAGGTAGTTTGGTAAATTGCCAAAGTCAAAATGTAAACAGTAATAATTGACTTTGAATTGAGGGGTAATTAATAGGTGGGGCCCACAGTCAAATCAGTATTTATGATATTTGGCTTATATGAATAATATCCGAGGATAAAACGGTAATTTGACAATTCAGGTTTGGTTGGTCATTTGGCACAGGCTACTGAAGGTATTTTCGATTAGGGTTAAGCTTGGGCGCTAAGGAATTCGACGTTAATATCTACGGCGCGACAGAACTAAATGAACTCTATTGAACTACGCTTCAGGGGCTATTCCAAGCCTTCAGAACAAACAATTTCGCGTCCGATAATTGTCACTCAAATTCCAAAAGTCCAATATTATTCATTTTACAAGCCTTGGAATTTCAGGACATCACAACTCTTCCCTCCTTAGAAAATTTCGTCCCCGAAATTAAAACATTACACAACATCAAAAAGAAAAGGGTATCGGCTCTTCATAGCCTCCTCGCTTTCCCATGTTGCTCCTTCTGTCCCATGATGTTGCCAAACCACCTTAACCAAAGGAATCGTCTTATTCCTCAGCACTTGTTCTTTCCTGTCCTCAATCCTCACTGGACGTTCCACCTACGACACGCGGTCTTCCACTTCGATTTCCTCAAAACTCAAAACATGAGCTGGATGAGGCTCATACTTCCTTAACATCGATACATGGAATACGTCATGTACTTGAGCAAGTCTCGGTGGCAACATAGGACGATAAGCCAGATTTCCAATCCGTTCCAGAATCTCGAACGGTCCAACGTACCTCGGGCTTAACTTTCCCTTTTTGCCAAAATGAGATGTCCCTCTCATAGCCGACACCTTCAGAAAGACGTGATCGGCCTCCTGAAACTCCAACGATCTACGCCGCTTGTCGGCATAACTCTTCTGACGGCTCTAGGCTATCTTAAGTCTCTCTCTGATAACCTTGACAGCATCCAATAACTATTGCACCAACTCTGGACCAGTGATCTTCATTTCACCAATCTTGTCCCAACAAACTGGCGTTCTGTAAGCCCTACCATACAGCGCTTCAAAGGTACCATCTTAATACTCTGCTGATAACTGTTATTATAGGCGAACTCGACCAGGTGAAGCTGATCCTACCAATTCCCCTTGAAATCCAATACATAGGCTCACAACATATCCTTGAGCGTCTGAATCGTCCTTTCCGATTGGCCATCAGTTTAATATTGATAAGCCGTACTGAATTGCAGCTTATTCCCAACGCAGTCTTCAAACTCTTCCAAAAGGTGGAGTTGAATCTAGGATCACGATCCAATGTGACCGTCATTAGCACTCCATGACGATGCACTATTTGACGCACGTACAAATCAGCCAACCTGTCCAATGCGAAGTCCTTTCGCACGGCGATGAAGTGAGCAGACTTCATCAATCTATCCACCAGGACCTAAATCGAATCATTGCCTCTCTGAGTCCTAGGTAAACCTGTCATGAAATCCATCGTGATATGCTCCCACTTTCATTTCGGAATCTCGAGCGGTTGTAGCAGTCCTCCAAGTTTACAGTGCTGCACTTTGACTTGTTGACACGTCATAGACTTCGCCACATGCTTGGCTATGTCAACCTTCATACCACTCCACCAGAAGTACTGTCTCAGATTCTGATACATCTTTGTGCTACCCAGATGAACACTATTACTGCTACGATGTGCCTCTGACAAGATCTCCTCCCTAAGACTTTCATCAGCAGGCACACATAAACATCCTTGAAACTTTAGTATTCCATCCTCGAGTTGACACCTAAATTTTCGTTTTTTATTTTTTCGTTTATATTGCACAAAATGAGAATTAATTCTCACAAAAAATATTTTCTCATGCATTGCAAATTTTATTTTTGTTAGTCATGCATTGTCATTTGTATTCAGGCTAGAGGTGAAGCGAGTTGATCTTAATTTGACAGGCAGTTCGGACTGAGGTTCATCATAATTTTTTACTAGGGTGAGCTGGCATTGTCAAAGTCCCTCGAGCATATTTTTGAGCTTAATTGAGCTGGTCAAATGGTCATGTTTGAAAAGGCTTAATTAAATGCTTATTTTTAAGAAAAAGAGCCTAATTTAAGCTCGAAAATTCTTGCGAAATGGGCTTAAAATAGAAAATAAATTTCAGCTGCAGTAAGCATGGATTGCCGAAATTATAAGTGGGCCTGGACTTATTTTAATTCAATGCAGCTCATATTTAGCACAATTAATTGAAAGGGGCTTTTAATTAATTACCCCTTAATTAATTTGAGCCCGATTCGAGCCCAAAAATGAGCAGTGAGCCCACGAGGACATATCATTTTCGACTGGCCCATTTTCATCACTCTTTTGGCTGAAAATATCAGAAGAGTTTTAGCAGATCTAGACTCCTCGAGAATTAAAATAATTCGGGAAAATTATCTTGAAAAATAGAGTCCTGAGAAATTGAAACTCTATCTCTATCAAACTGCAAATAGCAGAGAGTTTCGTCTGATTCGGACTCTTTCGGGATCAGAATTTTTGATCCAATGGTTGTCATGTAATCTTACTCCAGTTGGGACTGCTAATCCAACGGTCCATATCGACTCCTACTCTTAATAGGATTCGCAAGTCTGAGCTCTATATAAGTGCACTTAGCTCACACGCACGAAGGAGGCCAATTGATTCTTTGAATACACGGCAGAAATTTGAGGCTCAGAGAAAGAGAGAGCAAGGATTCGAGAGCTTCATGGACGACAACAATGCAGAGAGAGAGAGCCAAGTGGTGATAATTGGGATGAAGAAGAGAAGGCTTCTGACCACCGCTTGAGAAGGAGAATTCCTCTTGACAGAAACACGTGCCTTTGAGGAAGAGAAAGGCAAAAAGAGGCGACCTTGAATAGGAGACAATGATTAATCGTCAGGCCCACGTTGATCTGAACATTGATTGACTTCGTGGAAGATTAAGAAGTCGTCGAAGGCGCACAAAGGCCAGCGACGATGCACTCCACAGTACACACTTGCTTCCGATCGGGCTTCGACACTGCAAGCCAACACTTCATCCAGCAACTTCGGCGAGACCAATCCGCATCTGACGTTGTCCATGCTTTTCTTTTGTTTATTTTTGCAGGTCTACCGAGGAGTCCTCATCTGGACTAGTCATCGGCCCTTGTGACTTCGCCGAGGCAGACACCGCTGCTGACTCTCCACGCCAATCCATTCGAAGCGACCTATTTTATTGTTCCTCTCCTAGCGCTCATTCAGCCACGATCACCACTGTCTCGACGGTCATGACACGAGAGGAGAGACATGCTTGAGTTTTCGTTTGATTTATTTTTCTTCGCGATATTTGCTCATCCGATTTGCAGTCCATGAAGGGGATTTTATGCCAAAAAGAGGAAGGCAACATTGAAGCGCCATATTGATGCCGAGTTACATTGTTCCTTGCTTCGATGTCCAGCTCCACTGAGAACTGAAGAGAACAACAAGTCCATGCGCAAGTCCTGCGAGAAGCCGCGACGTTCCAAGCCAGTCCCTGCTATCTTTAAATGGCAAACATATGTTCTTGAGAAGAACATATTCATTTTGGACTGCTCGAAAGATTCCAGGAAAAGTTCCTTGAGATTTGAAGTCCAAATTCAATCGGGAGAAGGGGGTTTCAATTAACAGTTTTATTTTTTAATCTTTATCCGAATTCCTCCACCTATTCTGTTGATCTACAGGACCGATTACCACTACTCATTGGAATTTTTTCATCCAAACGTCCCCAACGAGGTCTAGTCTCCCCGAAGTGGTTCATACACATCCCCGCCGAATCACCATCACGGATCAGCCCTCTGTCCAACCAGAGATCGGTTCTGTCCAGCTCTGTTTGGAGGTTAATTCAGCTTCATTTTTTCTCAATCACTAAGATCTAACAAGGTTATTGTCTGGTGCTAAGGGTCTTGCGAGTCCGGAGCTTAATTTATTGCGAAATTGAGCGAGAAGTGGATTGATTTAGGCGCAATTTCAAGGCTGCAAGTGTGCTGGAATTTAGCTCGATAAAGGTACAATCTCTTGACTTTTAATGGCAACTCAATACTTGATTGATCGAAAGTTTGTGATTATGTTATTGTGCCATCCATTTTCCATAGTCATTAAATCCACAGTCATTCAATTAAATAGATTTTTCATGAAATCTGGTACCGAAAGGGCATTAATTTTTCCAAATTAATGTAATTAAGTCTCCAGACTCATTTTCTCTAGTTCGTAGGGATAAAATAGTTCTCCCGCTATTTTATATAGGTTTCTAATCAACCTACCGTAAATGATTAGTGTCGACTCCAATTGAATTAATTTTGCATGAAATCATACCTAAGTTGCGATTCAGTCGGACTTGGGAAGGTCAGAATTATGTTAGTTAATTAACCTGATAATCCATTAGCCTAATTTTAGGTCACGATAGCTTGGCGACTCCACTAGGCAACACATGGATTTTTTCAAAACATTCAAAAAAAAATGAGGGTGCACCGAATCTCTTTAATTTTTCGGAAGATTGAAATTCATTTTTTTCGGAAATATAATGACCCCTTGAATTTTTGAAAAAATCATGTTTGTGGGCTGAGGCCATTGACTGTGGTGATCTATCCTTGATTGTGAATCGAGTTTGATTGTCGACCGACTGATTCTGAATGTGATGCACTTTGAGCCGCCGAACTCGGAATGGGCTGAAATTTGGTCGGCTACATGGAAACGGGCTATAGATCAATACTCACGCTTTGTCATGACTAATGTCGTTTTTTTTTTTTTTGCGTTTCGAGATCGTTTTGACGGGTTTTTAGGCAATTCTTATAATTCCAGCAGTAATTCGTAATTTTTCACATTGAATTTAATTGCTCTATCTTAAGGCGATATGCCATGATTGGGTGTTCATATCTGTTGTGCATGATCCATGACATTGCATCAAACCCTAAACTGTTAGATGAACCTAAGATGGTGTCTGGGCAAGACTCTTCCTAGCCTCAGGATGTTGGAGTGGATGACCTTGCCTTCGACCCCGACTATGTCAGGGGTTCCCCGCACTGGCCTGAATCTATTGGCACAAGCAGAATTCTTGACATCCCCAAGCTTAAAGGTGCTAAATAAGGACCCGAATCAACAGGTACGATTTGCCCTCTAATGCTCTAAAAACTCAGCTAATAATCCATGCATTGAACATCATACTGCTTGTCTCTGAATCCATGATTCTTGCACGTCTACTTGCTTGTATTGATTTGAGTCGGTCCAAGGTTTAGGTGTGTCGTTCGTGTTGGTCTAACATCCGTACCGTCATTATGTCCAAGGCCAACCTGGCCGACTGGTTGGCACAGCTCAACTAGACAGCTCGTGCATACGTGGAGCATCGATTAGGAAAGTTGCTGTTATTGCTGGACATTAAGGTTCGAGTCGGCATCATTCATGCGTTGGCTCATTGCTAGATCCCTAAGACGGCCACGTTCTTATTTGGTAAGCATGAGCTTACACCCACATTAGAGGAATATAACACGCTTATTGGTAAGTCCCTGGACTCTGATCTAATCCGTCCATATTTGGGAGAAGACGCCTTTATGATTCTAGTCGAGTTCTTGAAAGTCGAGATGTCCGCCGTCCACAGGGCTCTGAAATCGAATTATGGGAATTGCTCGTTCACTTTTCTGATCGATTGTTTTAATAAGGCAGACACCTTACAGAAGGAAAATATTTTTATTCTTGCCTTCTTTGGGTTGATAGTGTTTCCACAGCATAAGAATTCTATCAATCTGAGTATGGCTCATCTGGCTCAGCAAGTTTGTGAGGAAAAGAATTTTATTATGACCTTGCTCGCTGAAACATTCATCTCGCTGAATAAGTATAAGCGTGGCAAGGACAAGGTCTTACGAGCACTGACTGAGCTCCTACAGGTTTGGTTCCTCTCTCATATAAAGGAATGCCAGCATCTGGTGTCGTTTGATGAGCTTAGGAACTATGCTCATTCGATGGTTATCTTCGAGAGTAAGAAGCAGAAATGTCCTGATTATCATTTTTCTGAGTGGCTAAAGCTTATAAGGGATCTGGCCGCTAAGACCCTTCAGTGGCGTGCTAGCTGGTTCCATGGTAGGGTGGCTCACCTTGTTTCAAGGCAAGCCGAATCAGTTCCGCTATTGGGTTGCACCAGAATAGCTGAGTATTATCCTCCTTGAATTATACGGCAGTTTGGATGTGTTCAGAGGATGCCTCCACCTCTCTCGGCCGATCAAGTCCACCTGAATTATGAGAACCTGATACTAGAGCTCGAGCAGACAGTTATCACCACATGTTGTCTATGGGCAGCCTGTCACCCCACGAAGCTGAGTTTTCCAAGGAAGCCGTTGGAGCCCGCGGATGAGGTGTATCGATCCACGAAAGAGTACCGTCTGAAGCACTCTATTCTTGAGGCCTAGCGTCCGAAGCTCCCTAATATCACCCCAGCATAGTACACGAACAACGAGCTTATGTTGTTGCTGGCCGAAGCATATGATGAGATCAAGATGGCAAGGAAGACACTCAAGCGAGCACAGAATGGGCCTGGACCATCAAAGCGCCCCCGGGAGTGATAGACTTAGTCCAGTCTAGTCGAGTCGTGTCCTTTATTTATGTCATTTCAATTCTAGTCGGTTTGTTTAGGGCGTTTAGGTCATGAGTCGTGGAGATGTAACACTTTTACTTTGATTTCGATTTAATGAAGGGTTCTGATTCTGGTTGACCCTGTTCCTTTGTACGATTTTTATAATTTTTTAAGTTCTAATCTGGAACTTTCGATCTTCATAATAAATGTTTTTAAGGCCCTAATATATCTTATCAAAATATTTCATAACGATCCAATGTGTTTTCTATTTATTATGGGATTAACGGCCGAGTTGTAGTGGATTGAAATTACACCCGTTTCCTGACTACAGGGATAGTTTCATCATTTGGCCCTATTAAATGATTTTTTCCATCAAACCACAAAGAATGAAAGTTGAAGGTTGGGATTTTAAATGAAGTCCTGCAAAATTTTGGACTTTAATTCTCATTTTTAGTGGCCCTTTCGTTCTTTAAACAAAGGCCAGACAAAACAGTTTTCTAGGCCAAAATTTTCCAAAGGAGTATTAAAATGTATTGATCTGTGCATTTTCAGCCACAGAAAAAAACATGAAAGTTTTTCACCTTGGTCTTGGATATATGTTCATAAATTTTAGTAACATTTAGATCACTTCATGATTTTTCATGATTTTTCTCCCAAAACTCGACGGAACTGGAACTTCCTGAATCATGGTCGTGAGTTAGGTCAGGTCGTGTGAGTCAGTCCCATCTAGAGCCATGGATCGATTCATCATGTTTGATTTCTATACTAATCATATTGACACACTTTTAAAGGTAATCTAACGCCAATATTTCACTCGAAAGGTGGCAAGAGAGATGGCCGACAAAGCTGAGATTAATGCAGCAGTCCAAGAGGCTATGAAGGAGCAAATGGATGCAGTGAACGAACGGATGAACGGTCTACTTGATCTCACAAAGTGTATTTTTTATCTATTGAAGCATCTGGTCAAGGAAAATCAAGCACCTCCTTCATCCAACACCAATTCCTGTTTTGGTATGCCCGGTCCGAGTCCGAGGACTCTTCCTGATCCGGTTAGGTTTAACCGATATCCTGGCCCCGTCGTCTCTAATCAACGACATGCCGCTCAGATGTCTCAGCACTGTGATTGCTAGAAGCATGTCATCCCAGACCGACCCCTAGTTCTGAAGGGAAGAGAGTTCACTCAACTCCCTGCGGCTATATCCATCATCTGGCCCATATTGCCGAAGAAAGGATTGATCCAGAGGGAAGAAGAATTTTCTAGGATTGAAGATGGCCATAATTTTGATCAAGGAAAATCTTGTGACTTTCATTATGGTCGCACCGGCCACTCACTAGAGCAATGCTTCACATTGAAAACCCGGATCCAAGACATGATTGATGTGAGAGATCTCGCATTCCGTGCTTGGGAGTACTACAATGGGAATCAAGACATGTTGGTAATTCCTAGCCTGCAATTAAAGTATCCCCACGCATTTGAGGATGAAGGCAAGGAGATATGGAATACCTTCGAGCAACCGAGTGGAGGATATAATTTCATGGTCAAGTATTCTACACCTCTCAGACATAATGCCCATCCCCGTAGTGCTACTAGAGACACCTGGGATGATTAACAGTCAACTGGAGATCGGTCGGAGCTACTCATCAGCGCCATCATCAAGCAAGCTCCTTGAACAATCAGGCGACGGTCCATTTATCTTTATGCAATCCCCCACATGGGATGTTTCCTATTTTCTAGGTGCTTAGGTTGCATTTTATTGCTTTCTAGGATCTTTCATTTCCATTCATATTGCACTCTTAGAATTTCCCTTTCAATATCATGTAATCCGATTGATTCAATATCAATAAAATTACAAAAGTTTTTCATCACATTTTAGAATCTTGTTGAGGCGCACCAAACCAACCCGATGACGATAACCAACGATTGGAAATTTATCATCCATGGTAAGCACTGAGGGTTTGGCTTCTCAAGAATTCTCGTCCCGAGGTTTTCAAAAACAAAAGGTTTTTCAAGAAAAAATTTCATAAAATAGCTGGTGTGCGGTTTAACCTTGGTTGTCCTACTAATCCATTTGCTATATGTTTCAGAATCAATTCAAGGGCAAGGGGGGAGATTATAGACTCCAACTATGCATCGCTCGATCAATCCTCAGACAACTCCTCGAGTGGGTTTTGAGCCTCATGGCTCACGATAGAGCTGGAAATTCTTGGCTGATCCCAATTCATCAACCAGTTGAGGTAGATCCATGCTTCACCAATAATCATTATCCGTACCAGGCGATTGAGCTATTGGTCAGCTTGAGTATGATTGACATCGGCCCGACTAAGTTGAAATGCCAAAAGAGCACGATATAGTCATCCTCGGCTACAGAGGATATCATGAATAAATTGAGAAATGATTGCCCTGTCACATTGATGTATCAACCACTATGATGCTTCAATCCAGGCTAGGAACAACACCAATAGCAAGCCAAGGCTATCTCTGAACAGACGTTGGTGCCCACAATAGCTCTGTAGCCGGTGATTCATCAACACTCGGCTAGACCGATCAAACACACAACGATCCTTGCATCAAGTCTCAGCATCAGCTATCGTCGATCTTTGTATCAGTCAGTACTACCTTTGGCTGTCTTTTGATGAACCCCATATTGATCCTTGGGGCAATCCTTGACCGATCCCTTGGTCGATTCATCAGTGGCACTACCCCAATCGAATATCAAGCCGGTCTAATGCTTTTGAGAATGGCTTGGGCTAGTAGAGGATCATCCACGAAGACTTCCATCCCCCAGATGATTCGAGACCAGAGTCCAACTAAGCATGAGAGAGGAGGCATCTACGACAGTCAAGGGACCGCTCCTTAACAAAAAGATATCCAACATGGCCGTGACTCAGCCTGATGAAGTGCACCAGCGAACTCGTATACCAATCCATCGGCCAGCCGAGCCTGATCCATGTTTCACTTTCTACCGACCCTCTGATCGTGCAGTGTCAGTCGAAGAAAGACAAGAGAAGACCAAGGCCACCTGATCTCAAAGGGTGTATCTTTTGCCAAGCCCGATCATTTCTGAAAATGACATTCTATTTTCCTTCTTGCAGGTGCCGAGCTAGAGGACATGTCTTTGATTGCTACCACTAAAGCAAATCGACAATTGAAGCTTCCTAATTTTTGCTCAAACCCTATTCATGAACATTTTTTCTATGCAAGATCAAGTGTGGAAACAAGTCGGTTGCTAAAGCTCGAGGCCGAATTCCTAGCATGTTTGGGGCAATCCCAGATCTTGGTGAAGCTATGATCATCCGATGTGATCCATTCTGACGGAAAATGGGGCAAAGCAATAGCGAACCCCGACTTGGAAAAGGGAGTATTCTTCTTTAACTCATTTGGTTTTGGAGATAACTTTCCACTTTCTTTCTTGTAGGGGCATTTGACCGACCATGATGGTTGTTGCTATTGAACAAGCCAGAGCATCTCAAGTCTTCACTTGACTCATTCGTACACGTTTTCCTTGCTCTGGGGAAAGGATAGCAATGAACTAGTCCTCAGTTTGAGGAGTAGACCCCCTGATTTGTTTAAGCTACTCACATGTTCTGGGGCAACTCAGATTCCCCCATTCCTAAGAATTCTCTTTCATACTTGCACATTCTGTTTTTCAAGAAAATATATTTTTCGATGCTGAAAATTGCTACATTTGCATTGTGCATACACATTCTATGGTTTATGCATGACTATTCTACATGTTTTAGTTTACCAACTCTGAATAGGAAGCGTAAACTACATATGATGCATCGAATGTACAGAATGGGGCATGACAGAATGATGAAAGGCAAGCCATTTCCCCACACATCCTGCACCTTAATCCCCAATGAGCTGAGCGGTAGATAAGTTCTGCATTCCCTGAGGTAATGGGTTTTCTTGCAAAAGGTACGATAGTTGAAGTGACAGATCCATTCATTTCTCCATACCAAACACTTCAGGTGTCCATTGCAAACCCCTTTGAGTGGCGGTTTCATTTTTTTATCCCTGTCAAGAACCACCCCACATCGGGGCCAAACGGAGGTAATTCCAGCAGAAGTATGAGGTAAATGGTTAGAAATTTTCTTGCTTGGACTAACATCAATCTTCGAGTGTTTCTTTGCATTATACTCGAACTTTAATTCAAGTGCTTTAGGATGACGAAGAGCATTCATTTCTCTATCCTACATACTTATATCCTTTGCATAGCCCACTTGAGCCTGCAAATTCATTTCTTAAACCCTTGTTGGTGATCATTACCATTCCAAGATGAAGATGGCACCATCTCCAAGTAGAATTGAAAGAAATCGGGTCGCCAATAGAGAATTCTCGAGTGAACTCATCTTGTATTTTAGATTTTTCATGTGATGTTTAGCATAATTTTTGTAAATGTCTATGTTGTTGTAATTCCTTATCATGGGATTGTAAAAAGTAAGCAAATCAGCCTGAAAGAAGGGCCCACTCCCGTATAAAAAAAATAAAAAGAAACCTCTTCTCAGAAAAAAGAGAGAAACCTCTTCCCGAAAAAAAGTAGAAGAAGAAAAAAGTGGAAAAGAAATCTCTCTCTCAGAAAAAAAAAAAAAAAGGAAGAAAAACAGGATTTGGGAGTAAGAAAAGTGAAGGCTGATCCCATACAGAGATCCCGGGCATTAGAAAAAGCAAAGTGCCTATCAAAAGTAAGGCCAATGCCCGATCAATCCTTGTTCATTTGTAGAGTGCTCTTGAATTTTGAGTGTACATTTTTGTACGTTATTTTTCTTGTAAATTACAAAGTCATTGAGCTGTAAAGAAAAATCCCCAGAGGATCCAAGTTGCAAAATGTGATCCTCGATTGAATTCATGCGGTCCTCAAGCAATGACGGAATCGGCGGAATCAAATCCAAGAAGGCCAAGATCGGGGACAAGTCAACGATGATCACCGACATCAAGCCATTCTCATATATTTTCTAAGCCAAAACGAACCTTTTCGTTCCTCAATCCCCAATCCCAACCTACGTTGCAACCCTTCAAAGTCTCTTCTGATTAGGACACTTGAGTTAACGTGGAGTTAAATGATTTTAAGCGTCGCACGAAGAAGTTTGACCAAGATTATTTCTCTCTCATTTTTGCAGGGTTCTTGACTTGTAAACCCAGAGCAGATGATGAAGAACTTCTTTCAAAAGCCTTGACTCAATAGAGAGTCCCCTTTGTAAACCTTTGACCCAGCCTACGTTACAGTCCTAATTAAGACCTCCAAATCGGCTCGATCGTACCAATTGCGAGATTACTCGGACCCTTGTCGAATGCGGTGATGGTAAGATCGAGTGATTCTCATGAATCATGCAGTCAAGATAAACAGCTTTTCTCGAGAGTGAGAGAAAGTACTTTTCGGATTGAAGTCCCCCATTCAGGTTACATTTGAGGTATTCATGACATGATGACCTCCCTGAATAGAATTGGTAGTGCAAACTTGACAGAATGGTTATGCATAAACCACATTATCAATCATACACATTTTGTTCCTAATCATTGCAAACTTAGCCGAATAGTTTTGCATGAGTTGGTTGAGTTCTAGCATGTATGCTTGCACATGTTACTTCTGACACTGTTTGATAGGTAATACATTCTTGATGTTCGAATTGCCTTCCGAGGTCTCGAAATTCATCCAAGGATTATTGAATGAACATGCCATGTTGGCGAGTGCCCATCAGGTAATCTTCCAAATCGTCAGGCATGACGCAGTCAAGCTTTCTACTTCTCGACCATTAACTCAGAAAATCCATGTAAGTTTTCTGAACTCTTTCCGAATTCGGCAAATTTTTGCTGATTCAAGTAATTATTTTCACTCCTTCTTGTGTTCGCTTGATAGGATTCAAGCAACACACCCCTTTGTGTATTGACTTGACTCATCTCAGGCGCACACCCTTTTGTGTACTGACCTGACTCATCTCAGGCGCACACCCCTTTTATGTATTGACCTAACTCATCTCAGGCGCACACTGCTTTGTGTATTGACCCGACTCATCTCAGGCGCACACTGCTTTGTGTATTGACCCGACTCATCTCAGGCGCACACCTCTTATGTGCTTGTTCTGACTTATCTCAGACACACATTTCTTTTTGTGATTTCGCGCTGTGAGATTCACGACACAAAACCTTTGATGTGATTTCGCGCTGTGAGATTCGCGACACATCTCCCTTGATGTGATTCTGCGCTGTGAGATTCGCGGACACGTCTTCGTTCTTATTCATACACCCTTTAATGTGATTCTGCGCTATGAGATTCGCGGACACATTTTCCTTATTTTTACTTCTTTTGACGATTCAAACTGATTTTTCGGTCCATGATTGATTCGCTCTCGTGATATCGGAAGATCTATTACAGATCTTGCGCTGTCTCGCATCAGAATGATAGTTCTGATAATAGATAGGACCCAGTATCTTGTGATCCTTGCAAGCTTGAAAATCAAGAGAATCATCAGAATCATGAGGTGTCCGGTGACCGATATTTCATGTGCGATCCATGTGCAGGTTTCTCTAATCCATTTCTTGGGAACATAGTAGTCTTAGCACATGTTATTTATGGTTCTGCCAATCATGCATCATTTCATTTACATAAAATGGGGTTGAATTCCCGCACAAATCACTCATCTTTTGCATTGTCAAAATTTAGGGTTCGATTTTGTCTTTGAGCAAAACCTCTGCGAGCCTCCACTCAAAGAGGGGCAGCTATTGACACCTAAATTTTGATTTTTTATTTTGTCGTTTATATTGCACAAAATGAGAATTAATTATCACAAAAAATATTTTCTCATGCATTGCATATTTAATTTTTGCTAGTCATGCATTGTCACTTGCATTCAGGCTAGAGGTGAAGCGAGTTGAGCTTAGTTTGACAGGCGGTCCAGACTGAGGTCATCATAATTTTTTACTAGGGTGAGCTGGCATTGTCAAAGTCCCTCGAGCATTTTTTTGAGCTTAATTGAGCTAGTTAAATGATCATTTTTTAAAAGGCTTAATTAAATGATTATTTTTAAGAAAAAGAGCCTAATTTAAGCTCGAAAATTCTTACGAAATGGGCTTAAAATAGAAAATAAATTTCAGTCGGACTAAGCATGGATTGCCAAAAATATAAGTGGGCCTGGACTTATTTCAATTTAATTCAGCTCATATTTAGCGCAATTAATTGAAAGGGGCTTTTAATTAATTACCCCTTAATTAATTAGAGCCCGATTCGAGCCCAAAAATGAGCAGTGAGCCCACGAGGACATATCATTTTCGGCTGGCCCGTTTTCATCACTCTTTTTGGCCAAAAATATCAAAAGAGTTTTAGCAGATCTAGACTCCTCGAGAATTAAAATAATTCGGGAAAATTATCTTGAAAAATAGAGTCCTGAGAAATTGAAACTCTATCTCTATCAAACTGCAAATAACAGAGAGTTTCGTCTAATCCGGACTCTTCCGGGATCAGAATTTTCGATCCAATGGTTGTCATGTAATCCTACTCCAGCTGGGACTGCTAATCCGACGGTCCATATCGACTCCTACTCTTAATAGGATTCGCAAGTCTGAGCTCTATATAAGTGCACTTAGCTCACACGCACGAAGGAGGCCAATTGATTCTTTGAATACACGGCAGAAATTTGAGGCTCAGAGAAAGAGAGCACAAGGATTCGAGAGCTTCATGGACGACAACAATGCAGAGAGAGAACCAAGTGGTTATAATTGGGATGAAGAAGAGAAGGCCTCTAACCACCGCTTGAGAAGGAGAATTCCTCTTGACACAAACACGTGCCTTTGAGGTAGAGAAAGGCAAAAAGAGGCGACCTTGAATAGGAGACAATGATTAATCGTCAGGGCCATGTTGATCTGAACATTGTTTGACTTCGTGGAAGATTAAGAAGTCGTCGAAGGCGCACAAAGGACAGCAACGATGCAATCCACAGTACACACTTGCGTCCGATCAGGCTTCGACACCGCAAGCCAACACTTCATCCAGCAACTTCGGTGAGACCAGTCCGCATCCGACGTTGTCCTTGCTTATCTTTTGCTTATTTTTGCAGGTCTACCGAGGAGTCCTCATCTGGACTAGTCATCGGCCCTTGTGACTTCGCCGAGGCAGACACCGCTGCTAACTCTCCACTCCAATCCATTCGAAGTGACCTGTTTCATTGTTCCTCTCCCAGCGCTCATTCAGCCACGATCACCACTATCTCGACGGTCATGACACGAGAGCATAGACAGGCTTGAGTTTTCGTTTGATTTATTTTTCTTCGCGATATTTGCTCATCCGATTTGCAGTCCATGAAGGGATTTTATGCGTAAAAGAGGAAGGCAGCATTGAAGCGCCATATTGATGTCGAGTTACATTGTTCCTTGCTTCGATGTCCAGCTCCACCGAGAACTGAAGAGAACAACAAGTCCATGCGCAAGTCCTGCGAGAAGCCGCGACGTTCCAAGCTGGTCCCTGCTATCTTTAAATGGCAAACATATGTTCTTGAGAAGAACATATTCATTTTGGACTGCTCGAAAGATTCCAGGAAAAGTTCCTTGAGATTTGAAGTCCAAATTCAATCGGGAGGAGGGAGTTTCAATTAACACTTTCATTTTTTAATCTTTATCCAAATTCCTCCACCCATTTTGTGGATCTACAGGACCGATTCCCACTACTCATTTGGCATTTTTTCATCCGAACGTTCCCAACGTGGTCCAGTCTCCCCAAAGTGGTTCATACACATCCCCGCCGAATCACCATCACGGATCAGCCCTCTGTCCAACCCGAGATCGCCTCTGTCCAGCTCTGTTTGGAGGTTAATTCAGCTTCATTTTTGCTCAATCCCTAAGATCTAACAAGGTTATTGTCTGGTGCTAAGGGTCTTGCGAGTCCGGAGCTTAATTTATTGCGAAATTGAGCGAGAAGTGGATTGATTTAGGCGCAATTTCAAGGCTGCACGTGTGCTGGAATTTAGCTCGATAAAGGTACAATCTCTTGACTTTTAATTGCAACTCAATACTTGATTGATCGATAGTTTGTGATTATGTTATTGTGCCATGACTTTGCAATTAAAACTGAAAAGATCAAACCTTTTTTTTTTTTTATCAATCCTTGCTAGAACCGAAAAATTGAATCTCGTGAGACAAAATTCTGATTTTTCTGATCAAGTTTAATTTGCTCGAAAATTGATTAATCTATCACTCTAGCGAATTGATCGATTTGAATGAAAGCATGTTTTCTCAAAGTGATAAAATTGCTGAATAAATTTTGGTCTAATCAAGTTGATCAAAAGATTAGATTTTCGGTGCAACACACTCTCTTGGCCGAATTTGCGTTGTGGATAATATTTGCAATGTTGTGTTGATCATCTCGGTTGGTTGAATTAGCCTTATCTTTGATTATCTGATAATATCTGAGTTGTGGATAATGTTCGGTGGTTGGATAATTGTTTGATTTTTTTAGAATTATCTAAAATTAATTTCCAAATCCTAAGGATAATTTTCTCAAATTAAAATCAAACATTGGATGAGGAAAGGTGGACCCCACTCTCAAAATTTTGGCCACCCCTTCAAATTGTCGAAAAAATTAAATCAATTTGGCTCACTTTTACTTTTATTTTTGTCATGTTTGTTTGATTGCTTGATTGTTATAAAGTTTGCACATTTATAAACAAACAAGCCCATAATGCATGCTCCCATGTGCCTTTGTCCCTCCGGTAAAATAAAAATCACTTGCCTTAGCCACGATTTTGTGGAATGGGATGGTGGTTTGTACGGAATTTCGTGGTCTACCCTTTGTCAAAAGAGGTGATGTTATTCCATACCCCCAATTCGCTTACTGACTCGAATCTAAGAGTACGTTGCGAATAAAATTATACTCTGACCCTAAACTTTGGGTACGAGCGAATTAATTGGAAAAATTCAAAAATTAAAGGTATATTATGGGCATTTTTATTTATTTTTGTTCATCCTTTTTGTTTGCTTTGTTTTGTTTAATTTATTCGAAAATAAAAAATTCGAAAAAGGAAAATTATTTTTGAGTATCACATAGGCCATCCATTTTCCTAAGTCATTAAATCCACAGTCATTCAATTAAAAGGATTTTTCATGAAATTTGGTACCGAAATGGCATTAATTTTTCCAAATTAATGTAATCAAGTCTCTGGACTCATTTTCTCTAGTTCGTAGGGATAAAATAGTTCTCTCGCTATTTTATATATGTTTCTAATCAACCAACTATAAATGATTAGTGGCGGCTTGAATTGAATTAATTTTGCATGAAATCATACCTAAGTTGCGATTTGGTCGGACTTGGGAGGGTCCGAATTAGGTTAGTTAATTAACCCGATAATCCGTTAGCCTAATTTTAGGTCGCGACACCTCGGCTATCTAAAAGTTGTCTTTCCTCTTCTTTGAGTCCTCTTGAAGGATTTTCTGAATGGTAGGATCCGTCAACTACAAGGCCTTAACTCTTGCCTGTACCTCTGGCTCAATCCTTAAAGCAACCATCAGACTCGACAGATGGCCTACTTCCAACCTAAACTCTGAATCTCGCACCTCCTCCAGGAGACGCCATTCCTGGATCATCAACTGGGCAATCGCTGACTTCCGACTCAGTGCATCAGCGATCTTATTCGCTTTACCCGGGTGATACAAAATCTCGCAGTCATAATCCTTAAGAAGTTCCATCCAACGATGCTGCCTCATGTTCAGCTCCTTCTGAGAGAACAGATACCTCAGACTCTGGTGATCGGTGTAGACTTAGAACTTCTCTCCAACCAAGTAATGCCTCCAAATCTTAAGAGCAAAAATAATTGCTGCTAATTCCAAATCATGCGTCGGGTAGTTCAACTCATGCGGCCTCAACTAACGAGACGCGTATGCAACCACTCTCCCATGTTACATAAGAACACAACCTAATCCCTTGAAAGATGCATCACTGTAGATCTCATAACCTCCAGGGCCAAACGGTATCGTCAAGACAGGAGCCGTAGTTAGCTTATGCTTGAGCTCTTGGAAACTATGCTCACACTTATCTGTCCACTCGAATCTCTCGTTCTTCTTCAACAGACGCGTCAACGGCATAGCTATCAAGGAGAACCTTTCCACAAAACGTCTATAATAGCCTGCCAAACCCAAGAAACTTCGAATCTCTATCACTATCGTCGGCTTCGGCCAATCCATAACCGCTTCAATCTTGGCCGGATCCACGGATATCCCTTCTCCAGAAATCACGTGACCAAGGAAGGCTATGCGAGCTAACCAAAACTCGCACTTGCTAAACTTAGCAAACAACTGATGTTCTTGAAGAGTCCCCAAAACTGTTCTCAGATGCTGCTCATGATCCTCAAAATTCCTCGAGTAAACCAAGATATCGTCTATAAACACTATGACGAATCTATCCAAATACTTCTTGAACACTCGGTTCATCAAATCCATAAAAGCAGTTGGGGCATTTATCAGACCAAACGGCATCACAGTGAACTCGTAGTGACCATAGCGAGTCCTAAATGCCCTCTTCGGTACATCCTCCTCCTTTATTCTTAACTGATGGTATCTCGTCCGTAGGTCAATCTTGGAAAATACCAAAGCTCCTTGAAGTTGGTCAAACAAATCGTCGATCCTCGGCAATGGATACTTGTTCGTGATCGTCACTTGGTTGAGCTGATGGTAGTCGATGTACAGACGCAACGAGCCATCCTCCTTTCTCACAAATAGCATAGGTGCTCCCCACGGAGATGCACTAGGACGAATGAATCATTTATCCAGCAGCTCCTGCATATGCACTTTTAGTTCCTTGAGCTCTGACAATGCCATCCGATACGGCGCCTTTGAGATCGGCTCCGTACTATGGGCTAGCTCAACCACAAATTCTATTTCCCTCTCAAGCGGCTATCCAGGCAACTCCTTCGGAAAGACATCAGGAAACTCATCCACTACAGCAATATACTTGATTCTCATCTCCTCAGCCAACACATCAATAATAGACCCCAAATAGCCTTGGCAACCACAATCCAACAACAGAGTCGCTTCCAATGATGAAACCAAGGGGATCGAGGCTCCCCCTCGGTTCCCAGCAAACTCAAAACTAACCCCATTCAGCGGGTTAAAATAATGGTCTTACGATGGTAATCCATCATAGACCTTTGCCTAGTGAGCCAATCCATTCCAACAATCAAATCATAATTAAAAATAGCCAGAAAAATCAAGTCTATCTTTCCCTCGCGACCATCTATAACTAGTTTACAGCCAAGACAACCTACTGTTGAAATCACACTATCCTTAAGCGATGTAGAAATCTTATAGACTGTTCCCAACGGTTTCGTACCCAACCCAGCTAGCTTAACAAATTGCTCAGCAAAAAATGAATGGGAAGCTCCCGAATCAAACAAGGCATAAGCTACTTGATTATGCAAGAAGACCATACTTGAAACGGTCGGCAAATCCGTTGCCTCTTCACTGGTGACAGCATACACCCTTCCTTGCACTAGCGAATGGTTCAGCGGAACGTTTCCTCGCATCTGATCTCCTTGTTGCATTGGCATCTGCCTTCCTAACTATTTCTACGGGCAGTCTCTAACTTGGTGGCCATGCTGACCACAGCCAAAATAAGTACCTGACCTCCCGGAACACGGGGGTGATCCATGCCTCTGCCTACAGAGCTGACACACACTGTTGGGGCAATACATCGACTTCCCAACAGCATTCCTCCAGTTGGCCTAGATGAAAAACCTACTTCCCACCATTGGCCCTTTGCCAAACCTACGATTATCCCTTACCGTAGGAGCGAACCGCGATCCAGATGCGGCTGCTCTCTCAGACATGTCCTTCTCAACCAGCTGGGCTCTCTCATACAGTTCATTATAATCCTTCTGGTTAAGCGGCACCAACAAACCCTTGATCTCCAATTTTAGCCCATCTTGAAACCTCCTTGCCCTATCCACAGGGTCTTCAACCATTCTAGGTGCGTACTTGGACAACTCGGCAAACTTCGCCTCGTACTGGTCTACGAACAACTGATTCTGACGAAAGTACAGGAACTCAGCCATCTTCTATTCTCGCGCGCAGTCAAAGAAGTACTTCCCATTAAAAGCCTCCATGAAGGCATCCCACACCGGGACTACACCTTCGAGAAAAGCCCTCCCTTGTGTGGCCTTCCACCATGAGCTAGCGTTACCCTGTAGTTGGTACACAACCAGCGTTACTTTCTCCTCCTCAAAACATCTCAGCAAGGCGAACACCTTCTCAATCCATGAGGTTGCAGCCTCTGGGTCACCTGCTCCTGAAAACTTCGGCGACTTTAGCTTCAGAAACTGCTCCACCAACTTATACGTCTATGGCCTTCCAACTCCATTTCCAACCAATGGTTCTGCTTGCGAGGTGGCAGCAGTAGCTTGATTCCTCACTTGTTGCCCCACAATGTTCCCCAGGTTTCCAATGCCTAAAGTATCCCATTCATCTTGGGATGTTCCGATGCTGCATTCACTCCAGGTACTTCCGGATCGTGAATTTCGTCCACTCTAGGACCTGCCTGAGCTGCCTTTCCTCTAGGCCTACCTCTCAGATTACGATTGCCCATTTTACAGGACTTTACGGACTCCTGCTCGCCCAAAGGCAACACATAATGAGAACTCAAGACTACAACCTAAAAGGAATCAAACAGCAGACACAAGCACGGGGTTTTAATCCTACTAACTATCCCAAACCTAGTGCACCTTATCACTCTAGGCCATGACCACATAGTTCAGGCTAACCTTGCTCTGGTACCACTAAACGGGGATGTCACGCTCCAATGCTCGGGCACGCAATAACCCTACCAAACGTCAGGTCAAAGAATAACATCCCAGGCATGTCGTCGACCAATTTCCTTTTATCTTTTGATTAAACGCATGCAGAAGCAACATAGAACCCCAGACAGTAATATAAACAGGGATAGACAGCAGGAGATATAACCAACTACAACAGCACAACCATTTTATTTATTTTCAGTTAGCCCAAGGGGAAACGAACCGATCTATAAGCTCATCTTCAAGGCCATTTCCTATGACTAACAAAAAGATAGTGGGTCAGGTCTAAGGGCTAACTACTACCACCAAAAAGAAACCTCCACAGCTACGCACGCTCACCGGCCGTCACCACTAGGCCAACCGTGGTACTCCGACGGAGTCTCGGGATCTTAATCCGGGTCGGACTCGGGATCCTCCTCCTCCCCTTCCGGTGTATCAAAATCTAGCGGGTCCCATGCTCGGATGATCGGGGTCGAACACGGGGGTCCCTTAAACCCCCGGATCGGCTCATAGAGATCATCACCGTGACGTTTGAACAAGGCCTTAAAGAAATGAGCCACTAAGTGAGCTATCCCTTCATCGACGTAGACAGTCATCACGTGCTACTCCCAAACTCGATCCGAACCTGGACCCGGACGGCAAATGATATGAGAGGACTGGTCGGTGGGTACCCCGAACCTCACGTGACGCTCCACCATACTATGGACCTGTAAAACGGTTAACGATAACAAATGAGATATAAATCTCAATGAGTCAATGCCTAAGTCCGATTAGGACGTCGATTCACCTAGGCGGCCTAAACATGCAACGTAAGAACGACGGCAGATCAATAGCGTGCGATACACGCCACGCTCTAACTATCAAACGGATAGGCAAGGCCCACGGCCAGTAAACAACAACATGCAACTTACCTTACCTTGGCTCACACAATAGATATCTCATGGAAATAATATATAAACAGGCCAAAGCACACAACCAGAACACTCAGCAACCACTTAGGCACTATGCAACATGCGTGTTCTAGTAATTAACGCAAGAGACACTCCACTCTCACCACAGTACAGCCTCACTACTAGTCCTCTTCCGGCAAGACCAGGCGTCTTCCCACTCCGTTCCGGCGACGGCATCCAATAGCCCCTCAAGACCCCTAAGGCGGACATACCAAGTTTTCCTGCAAGGAACTTCGGTCCATCATAAGCTACGACCGGCATCCGATTAGTCATGTGGTTTCGGCCTTGCCAGCACGAACTATCGAGCATCCATCCAATATGCCGTGTGCATCCAAACTCCCGCCGGCACGGACATACCAGGCGACGAACCCATGCCAACAAAGGTACCGCCACATCCCCAGTTACGTTAGGGTGACGTTCAACCATCATGTGACCACATAAACACACCAGGCAACCAAGCCAATTCTTACTTCGCATTAGCCCAATGCAGTCACACTCACGAGTATGCTCAAAACTCGGTTAACAGCCATTTTCATGCTCAAAGGACATAATTGCTCACGTGTATATTCAATTCCAATTAAATAGGATATTCTTCCTTAAGTAATCAACCAGTAGATCCAAGCAATCAAGCAATCAACAATTAACCGATCAACATTCAAGGGTAAATAATTACTAACAGGCAATTATCCCGGCCCTGGCTATTTATCATCACAACATTTAATAAACGGGTCTGATTTAGCTACGATAAATCAAACAATTAACCATGGTAACTATTCCAACTAACCATGGTAATTCAACTAACCATAGTAACTACTTACTCTACCACGGTAACATTTAACTAACTATAGTAACTAATTAATCTAACCACAGTTAATCTATTTTAACTGCGGTAACTATCTAATTACCTGCGGTAACTATTCTAATTAACCATGGTAATTACTCTAATCTAGGACTAAGTGCAATTAACGGCCTAATCGAAGATTAGGGGTTAACTCACAATGACGACGGCGACGGGTCTACGGACTCGGCTCAAGGTCGCGAACGTAACTATGATGATGGCCGACGATGACGACACACGGATAGCGGCCGACGGCAACAAATAGTAGCAGTTGAGCGGTCCTGGCGATGGCGACGGCGATGGCTCGGCGGGGCTTCAGGCAACGACAACTCGGCTCGGTGAGACGGCGGCAGTGGTTGGTCGGCACTGAACAGAGGAGCAGGGGGCACAAGGGAGGTAATGCCGCAGGGCGACTGGCTCGGTGAAGCTGCGGGGCTACGGTTGGCTGGGTGGCGCGGCGCGGCGCGACAGGGGCGGCGGAGGACCACGGGGTGATGGCGACGGTCCGAACGGCGGCGACGGTGTGAGGTGGTGGCCGGCTCGCGAAGGAGAGGGAGAGAGGAGGGTCGGTCGACGGTGAGGGGAGGAAGAGAGAAAGAATAGAAAGTGAGAATAGAGAGAGAGAGAGAGAGAGAGAGAGAGAGAGAGAGAGAGAGAGAGAGAGAGAGAAGATGGAGATAGAGAGGGGTAGTTTGGTAAATTGCCAAAGTCAAAAAGTAAAAAGTAATAATTGACTTTGATTTGAGGGGTAATTAATAGGTGGGGCCCACGGTCAAGTCAGTATTTATGACATTTGGCTTATATGAATAATATCCGAGGGTAAATTGGTAATTTGACAATTTAGATCTGGTTGGTTATTTGGCACATGCTACTGAAGGTATTTCCGGTCAGGGTTAAGCTCGGGCCCGAAGGAATTTGACGCTAATATCTATAGCATGACAGAACTAAACGAACTCTATTGAACTACGCTTCAGGGGCTATTCCAAGCCTTCAGAACAAACAATTCCGCCTCCAATAATTGTCACTCAAATTCTGAAAGTCCAATATTGTTCATTTTACAAGCCTTGAAATTTCAGGACGTTACACCATCAACTAAAAAATGTTTCCAATTGATTCGGTGTAGATTTTGTTTTACATACTTATGAACTCAAGGGTGCTTATTCATGACACGACACTGGCATTACAAATTCACTTCACACTTATTAACATTTTTAATACATAAATGATTTACATAGAAACATTTTGATAACGATAGCAAACGATGCAAGTAATAACTACATAAAATGACTCAAAATGAAGAGATAGCACTATACAGAAAGAGATGCAAATCAAAATTTGTGTGTATGCATTTTAAAACAACAAAGGTCATTCTTATTCCATCTAAATCGTGATGTATGAGTTCACCATATCATCTGTCTTCATCATGCATTCACATACGATGTTTTCCCTCTAATTGTGAAGGAGAATTCCAGGGATAACAATCATCGAAATGTCCGGTTAATCCATCATACATACAAGGACCTTTGGGCGAGATATTCCAGACACATTGGATGCATTTTTCCTCATCCCTCCTTCGAATATATATATCAAACTGATGAAATTGACTAAGCCATGCAAAGCTGCAAGAGAACATCGTATTATCAAAAAAATGGGGTATGAATGAAAATCCCCAACTCCTCGTAATATCATGGACTCCGAGATTGTCGTCCTTGGATTTGCAATGAACTGTAAGAGTAGTTTCAGCCGGCAAATTGTTATTGATCTTAACATATGCATGGGCCCAAATATTTCCTACACAGCGAGTTACAAATAAAGAACAAATACAAATGAGCATAGCTGATGTCTTTGTCATCGTAGCATACATTGCTCCGATATCAACATCATCATTAAGCTATTTAAGAATGAATAATGCTAGCATAACAGTCACCGTTACTATTGGAAGTAATGGTGGCATGTCGGCCACGAGTAGTAATGAAGAGAAAAGGGCAGCAATGCTACCATAACCTTAACCTTTAGTTTGGGTTTAAAATCGCGATAATAACTGTTATTTTTCTTCTTATTTACTTTGAGATAAGAATTGCCACATAAGGTCAGCTACAAATCAAGTATAATATCTTTGTAGATGCCACTTATACTAGCATGATGTATCAACAATTTAAGAACTCCTTTTTGGGGAACATAAGTTGAGATTGATAAACGGTAATTGGCTTGTTCAAAATGCTAAACGGAAACCATTGCACAATCTCATTTTCATTTTGTAAACAATTTGATCAAATGATCCTTATTATATAACTTTCATGGTAGCTCTGACTATCTCTAGTATTATTTGTAAGTTCTATACCAAATCTTTTTCCATTAGGGAATCCAGCTGTCATTTCGCTAGATATCACGACGAGGGAAAGAGAATTAGCAAATGAAGCTGTTTTTCCCCCCTTAGCATTTGCTACCTATTCATTAAGTGTCAATTTGGATCTAGGTAACCTTTCGTTTAAGGTAATTTGCATATCCATTTGGCTCACATAAATTGGATGCATATAAGAAATTAGAATCGCTCACAAAAGGGGCAGCTAAATTATTAGTGATAGAATATATTTGTTCTTCCTATATCCTTTTTTGGTACTAAGGTACAAAGTAAGCATAGTTTTCAATTCGAGATAGGTACCATTATGAAAATTTTCAGTTTATTAATCGTGAATCAGTGATTGATTCGTATAGAACTAAAACTTATATATGTGTCATGGACATTCATAAATGCTACACAAATATGTACACAATTTTGAGTACGAATTACGATCTTGGAAAGACAAATCTTAATTTCAAGTGCAAGAGATGATCCCTATGCATAAGAAGTTACAAATTCCAAATGGGATTATTGAAACAAAATTACATTCAAATATAGATCAGAAATATTTGTGTGTCATTTCATTTGTCATTGCCTTATAAAGTGCATGTTATTTTTAAATATTCAGTAACTATCTAAGTACAACATGTATACTGTAAAATATGACATTTTTAATTGTTGAATAAAATCACTAGATAAGTAAATATATAGACAAAAAACAGAGCAGCTCAATATTTATCAAATCGATAGATTCGCTAGCGGTTCAGATGATGGCGGTTCACCTAACAGATTCATATCACTAATGCCTTGAATAGGATTTGTGACGTCCCAAGCACGTCACCCCGTGACCTTTCTTACTTTTTCCTTTATTTTCTCTTACCTTATCCTACGGAAACGAAATGGAAAAGCAATCCAACTAAGCATAGCAGCTTTCCAGACAGCCGTATCATACATGCTATTCTATTATACAAACCTCATATAATTTACATTGCCAATATCCTATTTTTCCCAAGCTATATATAACCAAAAAATTTTTGGAAGTCAGGCCGGTCGCTGCTACTACCCTTAAACTCCCCAAACCGTTTACAATCCAAACTTTGGAGAAGTTCAAGCCAGGTAGCTACTACGACCACTACCGAGGACTTTCTCTTGGCTCGTCGTCGCCATCGACGCCCTTTAGTGGTTGAAACCTGGGGGCCTATTGAAGTCTCAAAGTGGTTCAACAAGCGACGCATCAACACTTAGGAGCCAAGCGATAAAGGCGAGGGGTAAATGCTCCGGAAGACCAATATCAATCCATACCACCGACTTAACTCTAACATATGTGGTGTCGGACTCCACATCGAAGACATCGTCTTTTGAGACGTCCACACAAATCGGCACACCGAATAAGGGAGTAGATGATGTAGCTATGCTATTGATTTCCTGAAAATTAGAGGAATAAGAAAATAGCTAGTAAATAGGAAGGGCGGCGACTCGACGCTCGACGTCGTGAGCAACAATAGAAGATTCATAGTAAAACTTTATTGTAAATCACTTCACTTTGTGAATGACCCTCGACTAGAAAAGGGTTAACGGATTACTAAACCTTTTTTACGGGTTTAGCACGAGTCCTCCCAGACCCATACCGAATCCTCACCGGGAATATTTAAATTTTGACCTTAGTGTGGTCGGGTGACATGTACAAAATTGTACATGCAATGGAGTCCCCACCAATCATTTTTGGAAGGTTGATTGGAAACCTCACCGAGCGGTTGGGAGATTCCGTTTGGTTCTGCACAACCAGAGGCTTTGGATTCGGGAACTTGGTTACGTCGGTATTTCTACTGATGCCCTTTCGGTATCTATGTCAAGTGCTTATCCTAACTTGTTTTCATGCGGGTTTTCAAATTTAAGTTCAGGTGAGGTAAGTCCAAATCTAGGTTTTTTTTTCATGCAAATGCGAGACTATTCCTATCAAACACAACCATGTAAGAACGGTGCACAGATCAAGGAATCAAAACATGTGGATAAAATGCCTCATCATGAATCTAGTAAAGCCCTAAAGCCTTAGAAAAAGTCTGATTAATGTGTGGAATTGATTTGGGGACGATTTTCCCAAAAAGGCAAAATCATCAATTTCCAGGGTCCTAAGTCTCAAAACTAGGAAACTTAGGTCAATTTAGTTAAATCTAACAATTTCCTATTTTTTATGATTTTTTTGGAATTTTACTGATTTTTGTAGAATTATTGTAGAATGTTTTATGATTTTATGATTTTTTATTAATTTTTTATTAATTTTTTAGTTTTTATTTGAATTTTATTTTATTTCAAAAATTTACGGGCCCGGGTTGACCCGACCCCTGCCCATTGGGTGACGGACTCGGACCAAATGGGTCTGGGTCGACCTAAAACGACACAGTTTTGGAACGTACACCCAAAATGATGCAGTGTCAGATATAGAGTACAAAACGACATAGTTTTGAGACTCAGACTCCAAAGTGACCTAGTTTTGAGTATTTTGGGCAATTTTCAGATTATAAACCTACTTTTTAATTCATTTTCTATTTTTCTAACATTTTTATTTTCTAAAATTATGAGATCGCGCCATGTGGCCTAATCATGGCCATCTGATCATTTTATTTAATATATATCTGAAAATATTTTTTACAATTCTGAAAATATATTTTAATTTTTGAAAAATCCCCGATCGCAACACGTGACTTAAGCACGGCCGTCGGATCTAGGTTTTTATTGTTATAATAGAAAACCATTGTCACGCCCTGAACCCCGGGCACGCGAACATTCCTTCCAAACGTCAGGTCAAAGGATAACATTACAGGCATGTCATCGTCCCATTTCTTTTTATCTTTTAATTATAAGCAAGCAGAAGCAATATCAAACCCCAGACAAGAAATCAAATAGGATAGATAAGTAGGAGATACAACAACAACAACAACAACAACAACAACAACAACAACAACATTTTATTTATATACCAATTAGCCAAGGAAACAACCGATCTACAAGCCCATCTCTAGGCCCGTTTCCTAAGACCCATAAAAAGATACCGGGTCGGGTCTAAGGCTAACTACTACCAAAAACTAACTCTAAAAGAACCTCTACAGCTATGCCAGCTAACTGACCAGACCGCCATACTACGGACCTGAAAAATGGTTAACAACAACAAATGAGATATAAATCTCAATGAGTCAACGCCTAAGTCCGATTAGGACGTTGATTCACTCAAGTGGCCTAAACATGCAGTACATAACAACGACACGGCTCAGCGGCCGATAAACAACCACACGCAACTCATCTTGCCTTGAGCCACACGACAGATATCGCATGGCAATAAAGAGCAACAGTACAAGGCATACAGCCAACACACATCACACTCTTAGGCATTCAAGCACTATGCAACATGCAGTTTTCCGGTTATTCATGCAAGAGATACACCACTCTCGCCACAGAACAGCCTCACTGCTAGTTCTCTTTCGGTCGAACCGGGCGTCGTCCTACCCCGTTACAGCGACGGCATCGGATAGCCCTTCAAGACCCCTAAGACAAGCATACCAGGTAGTTCCACAAGGACTTCGGCCCATCACAAGCTGCGATCGACATCCGACGAGTCGTGTCTATCCGGACTGTACATTACCGGCACGAACTGTTGTGCAATCGATAAGTCGTGGGATTCCGGACTGTACGTCGCCAGCACGAACATATCAGGCGACGGACCCACCAGGAGTACCGCCCCATGCTCCCAATTACGTTAGGGAATGATTAACCATCATGTGACCACACAAACACATCAAGCAAACAACCAGTTCTTACTTCACATTAGCCCGATGTAGTCACACTCACAAGTATGCTTAAAACTCAGCCAACGGCTATTTTCATGATCGAAATACACAATTGGTCACACGGATACTCAATTTCGATTAAACATGGCATTCTGACCTAGGTGTGATCATTCAGCGAAAACACGCAATCAACACGCTAGTCAACCAATCAGCAATCAACAAACAAGTCTAACCGAACTACAATAGACTAAGCAATTACCCATGGTAACTATTCCACCTAACCACGATAATTCAACTAGCCACAGTAATTATTTAATCTACCACGATAACTAATTAACCTAACCGTAGTAACTATTTAATCTAACCACAGTTAACTATCTAACCACGGTAACTATCTAATTTAACTGCGGTAACTAGCTAATCAGCTACGGTAACTATTTAATTAACTACTAAGTGTAATTAACGGCCTAATCAGGGATTAGGGGTTACCTTACTCGGCAACTGGCTGCGACGATCGACGGCGATCAGCGGTGGCGACGAAGGCGGTGATGACGGAAAACTTCGACGACGGGTCTACGGACTCATCTCATCGCTCCGGACTCGAATACGACGATGGCGGTCTCCGATGACTCACGGATGACGATGAACGGCATCTGGACAGTGGCGGCACGACGGCGAAACGGCTGGACGGCGTGGCACAGCGGTTCGGCGAGCGGGCGGGGGCAACGGCGCAGCTGCTCCGGCAGTCCACGGCAGGGCTGGACAGCGGCTGAACGGTGGCGGCTAAGCTGAATCGAACGGCGACGAGGCTAGGGCGGCTGCCTTGCGGCGTCTAGGGCGACGGCACGGCGGTCGAACAGCGGTGGAGGCGTGCGGCGGTGGTTGGCGGCACGGCAAAGGAGAGGGAAATGGAGGAAGAGGATGGTGTCTAAAAGATGAAGATGAGAGAGTGAGGGAGAGGGGGAGTGCACGGCCAAAGGGTGGGGAAAGGAGAGAGAGAGAGAGAGAGAGAAGAGAGAGAAAGTCAAGGGGTAGAATGGTAATTGCCAAAAGTAAAAAGTAAAAAGATAATATCTTAAGGCATTAATGAGGTGGTTCCCACGGGTCAAGTCAGTATTAATGATATCTGGCTTATATGAATAATATTCGAGGATATTTTGGTTATTTACTAATTTGGGGAGTGGTTGGACATTTGGTTCAGGGTTAGGCTCGGGTCCGAAGGAAGAACGACGGTATATTCTTCGACGCAACGAAACTAAGCGAACTAAAATTATCTACGCTTCAGTCGTTGATCAAAATCTTCCTGATCGGATAATTCCGCGTCCGATAAATGTCACTCGAATTCCAAAGGTCCCAACATTATTCATTTATTAAGCCTTGAAATTTCAGGATGTCACAACCGTCTCGGCTGATATGGCTGCTACGTGTTTGACGCGTAGTGCCACATCAGTGCCATGTCAGTGTTGACCGAGTCAGCAATCACCTGAGAAGATGATCGGAGACCTGCTGATTCCGGCCAAAACGTCGGAATCCCGCCGGAGCAACACCAACAATCACCAAAACTTGTCCATTTCAATTCGATTAAGAGTCAAAACGAACCTAAACTAACACTACACTAACATATATGAGAACTACAGCTTGAATCAACCTAGAAAGCACTGATCTAGCACAGGCCGAGAGTAAGTTTTAGGCGGAAAACAAACGTGCAATTCTCATGTAAAACTTGCTATCTAAACTATCCAGCAGCATCAAAGAAAGTCAAAAAGACTTACTTGATGATTGCGTGAAGTCGAGGACGTCGGGAATGAGCTCGCGAGCTCTCGACCAGACCAAGAGCTCGTGAGCCTCGGCCATGACATTTCAGTCGGTTTCGATGCAAAATAAGAATGAGGTTTTGCTTAGGGCTAGTTCTAGATGAGATTTTGCTTAGGGCTAGTTCTAGATGAGATTGAACCGGAAAAATAAAAGAAAAACCGCTAGATTACAAATCCGCCATTAACACAGAGCTTGAAGTTCAAGAATGGTAACTACCTGATTTCGCAATGAAACTCTGAACGGGATAGATAGGGATGCTCCTTAGGACTGTAGGAAGTTTTGAGGACTAATTAGAAGTCTCGGTTTTGCTCCGAAAGGCTTGACGAAGCTTTGGAGCTCGCGGCTAAGCTTCGTCAATGGCGATCGTTCAATCCTCTGATCACCTCTCTCTCTCTTACTTCTCACTCTAGAGAGTTAGGGAGAGATTCTTTGATCAAAATGAGCCCCTCCCCCCTCAGAAAACGAGTGGGAGCTTTTGTACTAATTTTTCAAAAAATTTCCTCGTCTGGTATTGCTTCGTCGGCTCGGCTCCGCACATGCCCTCACATGCATTTAGGCACGCCGGGGTCGGAATCTCATGGACAACATTGCCCACCCTCGTCAATTTGGTGTCCCCTTTCTCGGTTTGCACTTGCGCGCGAAGAAGCATGAAAATGGCTTTTGTGGGAATTGGGTCGACCCGGGTCAATTGGGTCGGCTCCACCTGACCCAATTGACCCGCATACTCAGTTTTCGTCCATTAGTCCACAATTCGTCCAAAGTTTACAAAATTGATGCCAAAATTGAACTAAAGGGTATGCAATTCATCTAAAAATGATGCTCCTGAGTGACTTTGAGTTCTATTGGTCAATTATCGACAAAAACCCAAATTTTAGTATCAAAATTGGTGAAAATTGGCAAATTAGAGTCCCAATTGACCCAATTTTGCTAATCTGATTTCACCAATAGATGTAAAATGGCCAATTACCCTTGGGTAATGATCTGATTTTCCACAAAATTTACTATTTGAACACAAGTTCAAAAATAGGACTAAATTGAATTTCAAATAGGTCCAATTGTCCAATGTGCTCAATTTGTGAAATTGATTTGACTGAAATGCAATTAAAGGTATTTAGATCAAATACCATAACTAGCCCAAAGTGAAAAGAAGTCTAAAAAGGACTCAAATTTGGATTTTGGTTCGATCGGGGACCTAACTATAAAAATTTGGAAATCTGAGACTTAGATCGAATTTTTAGGATTCAAAGTTACCAAAATGCAATTGGGACTAAAAGAAGACTAATGGTAATTTTTTCATATTTTTCTGGTCACAAATGCAAGTTTTCTCATTTTTGGGTATTTTCTAATATAAGGAAATTTCACAAATTCAAAAAATATTTTTTTTGTTCAAAATTGGTTCCTAGGGTTTGGCCAAGGCTTCCAAAATTGGTTTTCTAATTTTTGTGAATTTTTATTGATTTTTAGCTATTTTTCTGAAAATAAAAATGATTAAAAATCAAGTCTCAGCAGCTGCCCATCTTTAGGAATGATCTCGGTAGAGGTCGCTCTCAAAGACAAGGTGGCGCCTGAATTTTAATTGACTCGATTAGGGAGTAAAAAAAAATCTATGACATTTGATCACGAACCTCTCTATGTAAGCCTAAGTCTAAACAGATTTCATTTTGCTCTCATGATATGAGAAAGAGACAGAAAGAGAGGTTTACCTGAAGCTTACTTGTCAGCCGTATGAATGCCATTGATGTGAATGATTTTGATAAGATACGTAAGGACTTGTTATAAGAATACCCTAGGGAAGTTAAGATTTGACCCGTATGGAGGGAAGAACCATAAGAAGGATTTCTAAGGATAACACTTAGAGTAAAATGACTCGTATGGTGAGACAAACCATAATAGAATTCCTAACAAAAGGATTTTAAAGAAACGGATCATCCCATTACACGGATTTACTGAAGGAATGCCCTAATACTGCTTTTTAAGGCAAACAAAAGTGGTAGACATTGGATCATCCTAGCAAATAGGAATCACCAAGGAATTATCCTAATGTCGCTTTTTGGGCAGACAAAAGAGGTAAGGATTGAAAGACGGATCATCCCCTAACTCACTAGAGGAATACCCTAATGTTGCTTTATGGGCTAACACAAGAGGTAAGAATTGGAAGATGGATCATCCCCTAACATGAACTCACCGGAGGAATACCATAATGTTGCTTTATGGGCTAACAGAAGAGGTAATGATTGGAAGACGGATCATCCCCTTACATGGACTCGTGGGAGGAAAACCCTAATGTTGCTTAATGGGCTAACAAAAGAGGTAAAGATTTGAGATTGGATCATCCTATTAAAAGGAATCACTAAGGAATACCTATAGGAAGGGATTTAAACATGGATCATCCTAGCAAATAGGAATCACCAAGGAATCCTAATGTTGTCTTTTAAGAACTTCAAAAGGAATTTCAATTTTAACAAGATTTCAAAGTTTTGATGAATGCATGATCCTATGATTTGGGTAGATTAGGAATCATGCAACACTTTTTAAATGAATGCAATAAGATGTTGGAGGTTATCCAAAACACCTTGCAACATAACAAAGGTGATTAAAAATTCCTTGTGGGGAATGTTTTGAATCGAATGATCTGAAATTACCAAAAGAGTTTGGTTAAAACATCAATTGCAATACGTTCATCAAAGGGGACTTCTTACAATATCTCAAAAAGGGTTTTATTTCTACTCCCTGGGGAAAATTTCAAAGAAACACTCAAATCATCTCACTAAACCTAAGTTTAGGATTTCGGGACTATTTTGCAGTGTATACATTCTGATTGATCAGAAAAGGTCTTTTAAGGGACCGTAATGTCAGTTTGGTCAAAGACTTATGCAACAGATAGGCACTTTGAGGTCAATAATGAAATATATTTCAAAATGTCTTCTTTGGGTTTACAAGTCAAGAATCTCAAAGATAAGATAAGACAGGGTTGCACTTACTCCTTTACGCAGTAGCTTCCTATGTGAAATCTCATGTCGACTTGAAATATACCAATTAGAAAAGTCTTCGAAAAGGGTTGTAACGTGGGCTTCGAGGTAGGCTCCATGAAAGGCCATATTTTCATAATGAGGTATATGAAAGGTTGGTGATTACCATTACATTATTACCAACTCATGTATCCACTAGGGATAGATTTACACTTGTGACATTAAGAGTCCACTAAATGCTCATGTTTTAACTCTAGAGATTTTTTTGTTTTCTTGTGACGTCCCAGGTCGTCACCATATTAAGTACGGGCCTCTTTTAATCTTTTATACTCATAATAAGGCACATGCGGAAGGCAAAACAAAAATCGCTCATAAGGCCATAACATAAACAATGAACGAACAAGCATCGCGTGACTAAAGGGTATGGTCATTTAGGGGTTTCGACTGCCTATACCTGTCAATAGTAAGATCATTCAACAAATTGTGCTAAATACTTGATTTTATGTATGTATATATATGCATCATTTAACCAGTTATGTACATAATCCGATTAGTCGTCAACAACAAGCAAAAGAAACTGAGAGGTCAAAGTTAAGGGTAACTACTCCCCGTCATCACCATCACCACCATCATCGCCATCCATATTTACATACTACGGCTATATCCAAAAAGTGACAATCGTATCATCATCAAAGCCTGCTTGTGCAATGCTAACCACCATCACTGAACACCTCCACTCGTCGTCGTTGCTGTCACTGCTACTACCGTCACTATCGGCGCCTGAGAAGGGAGAAGGGAGCGGGCCTAACCACTGACCAAAGGATCGCACATAGATGGCTATGAAACGATGTGATACACGACCGGTAGGGGGTCCTACATCAACTATAAGTGTAGCTCGCAGCTTCATATATCGTACGTACGGAGGGTCAGGCTCGATATACATTTCCCATGAATATGAGAAGTCAACGGGCGCACCATACCTGAAAATAGGGATAACGGAAGGAGTCGGCATATATAACTATCTGGAAAACAGTTCAACAAATAAAAGTGAGCTAAAGCTCACCAAGTAAATATCTAACTAGTCAACAACCAGAATTGACATCCACATGGTGAACATGCATCATGCCGATGTAGAAGCAACCAGGTGTCAAACACATGCACAGGACCCCATGACCACACATGCAGTGCTTTATGCCATATACATTAAATTAATTATTCTCTGCATTTCAAAGATCCACCCCCATCTTATGGCACTACCGGTTTAGTGACCGGCCCATGTGGGTAACTTTCGATTTGCTAACCGGACTTTTGTGGATCGCCATGTCCACAGGCTTCACACTCCGAGGCTTCCTTGAACGCACACAGCAGGGGTCCTCGGCATCTCGATTTCCAATCTTGGCTCGCATGGGGCATCACTAATACACTTTCCAATGGTATCCATAGCCGTTCATTATTCCATATGCAATGCAATGATGTGATCATGCCATGCCACACGACTCATGCAGCAGGTTACAACTATGGTACCACAACGGCAAACCATATTCATAACACATGCAAATCAGACCATAATTCATGACATGCAAAACAATCACCACTCAGAGTCGACTACCCAGCGACTCAGGATTATAAGTTCATCATAAATTCAACATGCAAATGCTGATTTATCACCAGTTCGCATTAACCTTCACAGCCGTCGTCCATACTAGTCCCGACACCAAACCGAACCACAACTTTCCCCATGCAAGGCGATCCATCGCCACACTTTGGCTACTCAAGACCCCGTGACGTCAATCCATCAGTAAATTTCGACATGTAAACAAACGATTATCGCATGCAAGACCATAAACCACTCGGCCAAACCCACACTTGATCCGCCAACCGTATCGACAAGCATGACGATCCACCGCCACGGATCGACTACCCAACGTCACGAGACGACAATTGACAAACCGAACGAGACATGCAACCCATTAGAGACCCGTCACGCACATATGCACTCCATCCAACCTTCGCACGCACGGCCAACCACCATCCGCCACACTTCGAGACGATCCAACTTCCAATCTAGCTAACTCGACACTCAAGGTAGTCCATCCAACCATCAGACTCGACATGCAATTGAAATGACAATCCGAAAGTCGGCGAGTTAGGAATTTACTCACCTCGAATCCAAACTACAGAGACGTGTCGCACTGCAAGCTTCGAGCCTCGTCTTCCTTTCTTCGCTCTAGCAAGACAGAGAGAGATGAGAGGGAGAGCTCGTGCGAGAGGGATCGAGTGGCATCGGGGCGAGACCGAGAGGGAGAGAGCGCGAGCCAAGAGAGAGAGCAGACGGAGAGAGCGAGGGAAGTGAGGGGTGGGTCGTCCACGAAGGGGAGGGAGAAAATGGGGAGGGGAGAGAGAGAGGGCTTCTTAAAGGGGCGCGGTCGGTGGGGGTAGTGGGCTAGTTGAACCAAATTTCGTGCAGACCGACTCTATGAGGACGAAAGCAAATATCAATTGCCAACGATCATTTTATCCTAATAATGTCGCACCGTCAACTAACCTCCTTTCAAAAATAACCCTCGATTATCGTCACCACGGTCAATCTATTTCGTTCGTTAACAGATGGGCGAAAAGCAGGATGTCACAAATCTTCCCTTCTTAAGAAATTTCGTTCTCGAAATTTCAGTTCTTATTCTCTCCTTCAAACAAATGAGGTTATTGTCGCCTCATAATCCCTTCACTTTCCCACGTTAGCTCTGCCATATCGTGGTACCGCCATAAGACTTTGACGAGAGGAACGGTCTTATTTTGGAGAACTTGTTCGCTTCGATCCAATATCCTTACCGGTTCCTCTGCATACTTGACCCTTTCATACACTTCGACTGTCTCAAAATCCAATATATGATGAGGGTCAGTGATACTTTCTAAAGGGAATGGATCCCAATAACATATACGTACATTTACGCAGCAGATTACATTAAATTACATGCCGTAGAATCATCTTGAATCACTGATCGGAGAAGTATATCACGTAGAACGAACATACCTCGATAGCCACAGATTAAAAGCCCCTTAGCAAATGAGAAAGCATCTGGATCCACCGATCGCTTGTTCTTTGAGAGAAAACCACAGAGATTTTTTGGAGAATGTTTTCTTATTATAGAATTGTGTTGTGGAACATACGTATGTTCTATCCAAGAGAGTATATAATCTGCTCTCTCTCTCTCTTGGAATAGAATAGGAAACTAAATATTCCATATTCTAACCAATAAAGACTTGCCTTTATTTGGTTTGTGTCATGGCCCGAACCCCGGGCGCACGAACATCCCTTCCTCTCGTCAGGTCAAAGGATAACATCCCAGGCATGTCATCGACCCATTTCTTTTATCTTTTAATTATACGCAAGCGGAAGCAATAACACACCCCAGACAAACACATAAACAGGGATAGATAAGCATGAGATATAACAACAATAACAACACCATTTTATTTATACACCAGTTAGCCAGGAACACAACCGATCTACAAGCCTATCTCCAGGGCCGTTTCCTAAGACCCACAAAAAGATACCGGGTCGGGCCTAGGGCTAACTACTACCAAAAACTAACTCCAAAAAGAACCTCCACAGCTGCGCCAGCTGACTAACCAAACCGTCGTACTATGGACCTGAAAAAGGTTAACAACAAAAAATGAGATATAAATCTCAATGACTCAACGCCTAAGTCCGATTAGGACGTTGATTCATTCAGGCGGCCTAAACATGTGATGGCAGATCAATGGCGTGCGATGCATGCCACGCTCTAGCTACCAAACAGGAGCACGGCTCAATAGCCAATAAACAACCACATACAACTCACCTTGCCTTGAGCCACACGACAGATATTTCATGGCAATAAAGAACAGCATGACAAGGCATCCAGCCAACACACGTCACACTCGCAGGCATTCAAGCACTATGCAACATGCGATTTTTCCTGTTATCATGCAAGAGATACACCACTCTCGCCACAGTACAGCTTCACTACTAGTACTCCTCCAGTCAAACCGGGCATCGTCCTACCTCGTTACAGTAACGGCATCCGATAGCCCCTCAAGACCCCTAAGGCAAGCATATCAGGTAGTTTCGTAAGGACTTCGGCCCATCACAAGCTGTGACCAGCATCCGACCAATCGTGTCTATTCGGACTGTACGTCGCCTACACGAACTATCATGCAACCAATAAGTCATGGGATTTCAGACTGTACATCGCCGGCACGAACTTTCCAGGCGACGGACCCACCAGGAGTACCACCCCATATCCCATAGTTACTTTAGGGAGACGAATAACCATCGTGTGACCATACAAACACATCAGGTAAACAACCAGTTCTTACTTCACATTAGCCTGATGCAATCACACTCACGAGTATGCTTAAAACTCGGCCCACGGCTATTTTCATGATCGAAATAAATAATTGGTCACACGACTGCTCAATTTCAATTAACATGGCACTCTGACCTAGATGTGATCATTCAGCGAAAACGCACAATCAACACGCTAGTCAACCAATCAGCATTCAGCAAATAGGTCTAATCGAACTACGGTAGACAAAGCAATTACCCATGGTAACTATTCCACCTAACCATGGTAATTCAACTAGCCACAGTAATTAATTAATCTACCACGGTAACTATCTACTAACCATAGTAACTATTTAATCTAACCACAGTTAACTATCTAACCACGGTAACTACCTAATTAACTGTGGTAACTAACTAATCAATTACGGTAACTATTTAATTAAACTACAAAGTGTAATTAACGGCCAAATCAGGGATTAGGGGTTAACTCACTTCGATAACTGGCGGCGACGATCGGCGACGACCGATGGTGAGCGGCGGCGGCGGCGGTCCCACGGACTCGTCTCGACGATCTGGACGCAATCACGGTGTCGGTTTTCAAAGGCGACACCCGGACAACGGCGAACGGAGGCTGGACAGCAGCTGTTCACATGGCCAAACGTCGACGACGGAGCTTTGCGAACGGGCGGCAAGCTCGGCGGAGCTTCGGTTGAGGCCCGGCGGCGTCTCGGTGGCTCCGACGAAGTTGAACGGAGCTCAGGGAGGCACGGTGGAGCTCGGCCAGCGGCTGAATAGCGGCAGCTTGGACGGCACGAGGCTCGGCAAGGCGTGGCCGAGCGGCGGTGGGCTAGGCGCGGCGAACGGCGGCGCGGCGCGAGTGGCGGTCGGCGATCTGGCGGCGGCGAAGATGAAGTTCAAGATGAGATGATGAAGTGAAGATGGTGATGTGCATGAGAATGGAGGGGGAGGGGCTGCCGTGAGTTTCCAAGAGGGAAGAGAGAGAGAGGAGAGAGAAAAGGAAGAGAGAGAAAATGGTCTTCAAGGGCAAAATGGTCATTTCCATGGTCAAAGGGCAATTTGGTAATTTCCCATGGTCAAAAAGTAAGATTTGACTAGCATTTATTGAGGCGGGGCCCACGGTCATTCGGTATTAATTGATTCTGGCGTATATGAATAATATCTGAGGGTATTTTGGTAATCTGACAAATCAGGACCGGTTTAGGATATTTTGTTCAGGGTCGGCACGGGTGTGAAGGAATTCGACGTGAATTATCTACGGCGCGACTAAACTAATCGAACTATAAATATCTACGCTTCAGTCCTCGATCGAAATCCTCCAGATCGAACAATTTCGTGTCCGATAATTGTTACTCAATTTCAAGAGTCCCAATATTATTCATTTAATAGGCTTTGAAATTTCGGGTCGTCACAGTTTGCTTCTGCATGGTAACTGATACCAAAGAATAAAGACAATTTCCTTTATGGGCACAATTTTCCAACATCTCCCACTCGCCCATAAAGGGCCAAACATCTCTATTTCTCTTCTCACTGCAAAGTTCATATGTTAGGAATATATAGCAGCTCACATTGGGCATTCTAATTTAGAGTAGATCCAGTATGCAGTACCCTAGATCAACCAGTCACATTTATATCTCTCATGATCTCTTCAAAAGTTCATTATGTATTATATTCACGATTACGATTACACTCATATAATCATAATGGGTTGACATTTGAATATAAAATCATAATGTGATATCAACTACGAATTGATCTTCCTCTTTCCTTAAAAACTCTAAATTTCAACTCAATTCACTTTTCCTAGAATGTCCCACTAGTTCGAATCATCCATGATCATTGGCAACACTCTAGGATAGCAAACACTGAATCAAAATTTCAAGAATAGGTCAGAGTTGTGAAGGCACTAAGCTGAGGAACTCATATCCTCAAGAGTCTCACACAGCTGTACAGTTGAGATCAGTACTCTTGCCAACTCTTCTTAGTCGTCTCATGCATACGTAATATGAAATACGTATTACGGTATTCTCTCCTTTCCCATGGAATGTATGTCTCTACATTCAATATCGTAAATATGATAGTTCAAACATTCCCAATGTCTAACTTGAGTTCACAAATGTCACACCCCGAACCCTGGGTGCGCGAACATTCCTTCCAAATTTCAAGTCAAATGATGATATCCCAGGCAGATCATCGGCCCATTTCTTTTATTTTTTTCTTATACTTATGCACAGGCGGAAGCAACAACAACCCCAAACAAAATACAGCAGGGATAGAAAAGCAGGAGATACAACAACAACAACAAACCCTTTTTATTTATACACATGATTAGTCCACAAGAAAGATATTACTGTACAAGTCCATCTTGGACAATTCCTTAGACCCACAAAAAGATACCGTTCAGGGCGCTACTGCCGATACACTACTGCTACATTACCGACTATCCACAAGGCGGCCTCTAAAAAAAGCTCCTCCAGAACTCCTCCACACCCCGGCTAATGACACCGGGCCAACCTTGATATCCAGGCGGCAAATCAGGGTCCTCCTCACCAGAACTCGGACTCGGGTCCTCGACCTCCCCATCCGGCATATTAAAATCCATCGTGTCCCACGTCTGAACGACTGGCCTTGCACCCGAGGGTACATCAAACCCCCAAATCGGTCCGATGAGAACACTAGCCTAATGAACGAACCAGGCCTTGAAAAGGTGTGCCACATAGTGTGGCAACCCCTCATCGACTCAGACGGTCGTCACGTGCTGTTCCCAAATATCGTCAGAATTGGCGACATGACGATAATGAAGTACCGTGGTTTGGTCGGCAGGAACGCCGAACCTAACGTGGCATACAGCCATCACGAGGACCTGAAAGGCGATCAGCCGAAGCGCATGAGATATGAATCTCAGCGGGTCAATGCCTAAGTCCGATTAAGACATCGATTCACGCAAGTAGTCTAACAATTCTAGCGAACTAATCCCAACATCCGAAAGACAACCACATGCAACGTATCTCGTCTTGAGCCATACGACAGATAAATCATGGCAATGAATAAACAACAATTGGTCACTCAACCAGAACACTCAGCCAAAGATCATGCACAATGCAACAAGCGCGTTCCGGTCATCACGGCCAAGAGATACCCCACTCTCGCCATAGTACAGCCTCACTGCTAGTACTCTTCCGGATTAACTAGGCGTCGTCCTACTACGTTACAGTGACGGCATTCGATAGCTCCCTCAAATTCCCTAAGGCGAGCATATTAGGAATAATTCCAAGAGGGACTACGGACCAACACAAGTTGCAACCGGCATCTAATCAATCGTGGTAATCTGGACTATCCGTCGCCGGCACGGACTGATAGGCAACCAATAAGCCATGGAACCCGGACGGTACGTCGTCGGCATGCAGACTTATTAGGCAGCGACCCATGCCAACAAGGGTATCGCTCGTGTCCCCAGTTACGTTAGGGTGACACAATCAAAGCCAACACGTGACCCCACATTCATCACAAGCACTTATGCCGATTCTCATTCTCAATGCAATCACAATCACATCATGATCAAAACCCGGCCTACGGCCATTTTCATGTTCAAAACCACAATTGGTTACGGGAATATTCAATTTCAATTCAATGTGGCATATCGACACTAGTGTGATCATTCAGCAATTAAGCGCAATCAACACTCAGTCCGATCCACGATCAGACACCAATAATTATTGGACACAGCAAAACAGGCTATTAACCATGGTAACTATTCCACCTAACCATGATTAATCCAACTAGCCATAGTAATTAATTACTCTACCACGGTAACTATCCACTAACCATAGTAACTATTTAATCTAACCACAGTTAACTATCTAATTAACTGCGGTAACTATCTAATTAATTACGGTAACTAACTAATTAAACTATTAAGTGCAATTAACTACCTAATTAGGGATTAGGGGTTAGCTCACTTCGATAATTGGCGGCGACGGTCGGCGATGGGCGGCGACTTCCGACGGCGGTGGTGAAATTTCTCGGCGACGATCCCACAGACTCGTCTCGATGATCCGGACGCAACCATGGCGACGGTTTGCCACAATGACACCCGAACGATGGCGAACGGAGGCTGGACAGCGGCTGGTTTCACGGCCAAACGACGACAACTGCACGGGGTAGGCGACGGCAAGCTCGGCGGAGCTTCGGCCCAGGTCCAGCGGTGCTGCGGTGGCTCCAGCGAGGCTGAACGGGGCTCGATGAGGTGCGGCGGAGCTCGGACAGCAGCTGGACATTGGCGGCTTGGGTGGCACGGGGCTCGGCGAGGCGCGGTACACGGCGGTAGGGCTAGGGCGCGAGCGGCGGGGGTGGTTGGCTATCCGGTGGGGGCTCACGGCGGACGGCGGCAACAAAGATGAAGATGAAATTGGAGTGAAGAAGATGGAGGTGTGCGTAAGAAGGGGGAGGTGGAAAAATGCCGTGGAGTCCAAGAGGGAAGAGAGAGAGAGAGAGAGACGAGAGAGAAAATGATATAGGGCATTTTGGTAATTTGCCATGGTCAAAAGTAAAAAAAGTAAGATTTGACTAGCATTTATGAGGTGGGTCCCACGGGTCAATCGGTATTAATTTCTTCTGGCGTATATGAATAATATCTGAGGGTATTTCGGTAATCTGACAATTCAAGACTGGTTCAGGATATTTGGTTCAGGGTCGGGTGCGGGCACGAAGGAGTTTGGCGAGAATTATCTACGGCGCGACTAAACTAATCGAACTACAATTATCTACACTTCCGTCGTCGATCAACGTCGTTCAAATTGAACGATTCCGCGTCTGATAAATGTCACTCAATTCAAAGAATCCCAATATTATTCATTTAATAGGCCTTAAAATTTCGGGACGTCACAACAAATCTACTCTCTTCAAAGAATCCATCAGAACTCACATCTGGCATCAAAGACAGATAAAGTGAAATACGTGGGTTACTTCACTTTCGGGCATAACTTATTATGACCTCATCTTAACACACTTGTTAAGGCAACATAAAAAATTTCAAGTTTGAGCTCTCAATTATCACATAGATAATAAGCTTGAAATCATTTCATCTCTATTTATGACATAGTAAATAGAGGCGATTATCCGTGTGAGTAAGCTAATCTCTTATCTGTCCGACATACTTTCTCAATATAATGCACTAAGCATTAATATGCATAAATATCAAACAAACTCATAGGCATCAATAATGATAACAAATACCATTAACTATGAACTTTGGGAAATTTAAATATCTAGTACTCCAACTTCTACGCACTTCTAGAGATTTCAATGTAGGGAACTAATCCCTTTTTCAACACATGATCAGGGAAAACATCTCTAGGAATTGACTTCGTCATACAATCTGTAATCATTTTATGCGCAGGTATATACTGTACGTTCACATCTTTTCATACAACCATGTTTTTCACAAGAATATACTTCATGTCTATTTGTTTGGTCTTGCAATGGATCTTTAGTGTAAGCTATTGCTACTTGGCTATCACAATTAACCAATAATTGAACCCGCAGCATCCTTAGCAATACCTCACTGACCCAAACATCTCTTAAGCCAAACACCCTCTTGTACTGCTGCTGATAACACCACGAGATCAGTTTTCATCGTGGATAAGACTATACACGTTTGCTTCTTACTACTCCAAGATATTGCGCCATTGCACAGAAAGAATACAAACCCAGAGGTAGATTTCCTCTCATCTAAACATCTTCCTCAGTCAACATCAGTATAGCCTTCAAGGCGCAGATCTCTACCTTGATAACTCAGCAAAAAATCGATAGTACTCTTCAGATACCTCAGGATTCTCTTGAAGGCAATCCAATCTGCTTGACCTTGATTGGATTGGTACCTACTTACCATTCCAACTGTATAACAAATATCAGGTCTTATACACATCATAGTGCACATTAAACTTCCAACAGCAATAGCATATTGAACACTTTCCATTTCTTCATTTGCTTATGGAGTCTCAGGACACATTTTGCGGCTCAGACATTCACCTCTTGCAATAGGAGTTTCTTTGCTTTACACATGTTACATGTCTGTGAGAAAATTTTCATACGCTTTGCTGGAACTTTTGACCAGAATGCACACTTCAATTTTGGTAACTAATTCATGCGCGCATCCGTCAAGAGATCGTCTGAAATATGTAAGTATTGATTTTTAAACAAGTTGCTCATAGTGAAAAAACTCAACCTCCAGCTACGTTACTCTTGCCGAAGAGCCACTATGATCATCTCTATGATCATCAGATGCATCAGTCCCAAGCGTACGTCACGGTAAGATGCGGAAATGACCGTATGAATTGGGTCCGTATGCCTTGTTTTTATCGGAACTAATAAATTTGACGGGTCTCGTGTTAAATTCATCGCGGTCCACAAGTTTTAGTGGTGCAAATGGATCCGGTGTTCAGGTACCGAGCTCCTACGATATTAGCTCTGTGGGATGGTCCATATGCAATATATGTGAAATTTCTCCAATTTTCCAAGGTCATGGGGTGACTTAAATTGGTCACTTAAGGCCTATTGATTACGGTAACCATTTATAGGATCAAAAGATCAATGGCCCCCAACAAAGCAGATCTGGCACATAAATCTGTTCAAACACTTCTTCGAGCTGGACAACCAACAAAATGGAACTGGGTCAGATCACTAGGACTTATGCTTCATTTCTCATCTCAGGTTCGCCATCCTCCACAAACCGTGATTACGCTGATTCGTGGGTACCTAGGCAGAGCAGGGCGGCAAGTGTTCGGGGGTCGCTCACTATGCCTCAGTTCAAGATCAATCTTTCGTCCACAAGGCGTTTTCCGCAGTTGCAAGAAGGCAATGGCGTTAACAGAGAAGTATTCCGCGGTGCGTTTCGGCCAAAGTTCACCAGGCCCGCTTCCGTTGCTGACTGGATTGTGAACTGACCCGTCGCAAGAGTAGCAAATTGCCAAATCCCACTTGTCAGTTGGAATCATCAATGCAACAGTGCAATGTAAAAATCTGCCACTGGGGACAATGAAATGCAGCTGGCTTTACTTGGCAGTTTGCTTAGTATCATAATCAGTGTTGTAACATCAGAGTGGAGAAGTCATGGGGAGACTTCGCCAAATAGACGAGCTCAGCCCAGTTGGCTGTTCATTCAAAGGATTCTTTCTTTTGGTTCAGAAGCTACTTGCAAACCGCTACACCTATTTCCTTCTTGACTAAGTTTTGATCTCGTGAGATCAGCGAGCAAGAGAAATAGCAGAATTCGCAGTGTCCTCTTTGGTTGAGAAGCTTACTACGTTCGTTGAGAAAGAGGTGAAACTATTGAAAGGGGTACGTGGTGAAATTGAACTCATCAGAGATGAATTTGAGGGCATCAAGGCCTTCTTAGCAAGTGCCCAGTTGTCGCAAGAAGATGACCCTGAGTTGAAGGTATGGGTGAAACAGGTTAGAGATATTGCATACCATGTGGAGGATATTCTGGATGAATTCACGGTCAACTTGGCAAGCGATCACAGACATGGGTTCACGAGATACTTTCACAAGATCAAGTCATCCGTACATAACTTGAAAGCACGCCATCATATCTCCTGCAAAATAGCTGACATCAAGTCAAGAGTCAGCAGCATCAGCGAAGGGCATCGGCGATACCATTTCAAGTCATATTGCACAGAGCAAAGGGCAAGCGCATCCACCAGAGGCACCTCTTGGCACGATCTCAGGGAGGACGCTTTTCTAGTCAATGGGGATTGACGAGCCGAGAGAACAGCTCATTAGGTGGCTTGTTGATGGAGAACCCGGACTTGAAATTATATCGATCTTAGGGATGGGGGCTTCAGGGAAGACCATGTCGAATATCTAAATTCGATCCTATCAACGATGCAAGAAAGTAATGGAAATTCGCACAACACAAGAATTTACGTGGTTCAGCAGGGAAGATGTTCCGCCTATCTACGTCCACAGGGAGATAAGATCTGTTTCACTAATAACGTAAAAAAGTGTACAGCCACTCTTTCTCATCCTCTCTCTTCTTTTGAGACCTGTTTCGCCCTAAATATATATAGCGAAACCCTACATGGAACAAATTACAAAATTGCCCACATAGCCTAAAATATTTAACTTTCCCATATAAATCCTGCTATGACTGAACATAAAATGCCTTTGGCGAGACCCCCGTGCTGTCCAGTCGTCAGGGGGCCTTTCAGAACCGTCTCATAATCTCTTAGATAACAGAATACAAGACATCAACCTCAACAGACCACTCTGGCAAAAAGAGTATGACGACCGCCGAGTAAAAGCCTACTTTCAAAGCCATGCATGGATCAGTGTCTCGCAGTCTTACAATATTCAGAATATCTTGAGGGACGTAATTGCACAACTACATGGAGAAATTCAGCAACCGGTCCCTCAAGGATTAGAATCCATGAATAGGATGAGGCTCAAGCAGATACTGAAAAAATTTCTGCAGCAAAAGAGGTATGTCATTATTCTAGACGATGTATGGAACTTGGAAGCACTAGAAGGTTTAAAAAATGCAATGCCTAATCATAATAGCAGTTTCCGTAGCCGAATAATGATAACTACTTGCATAGCTGACGTTGCTGCTCTCTCATCTAACCCATCCAAAGTTTATACCCGTAAGCCCTTGTCTCTAGAAGAATCATGGTCCTTATTCTGCAAGAAAGCCTTCCGTGGGAGTCCCTGTCCTCCTCACCTAGAACAGCTTTCTCGACAGATTTTGAAGAAATGCGAGGGTTTACCACTTGCCATAGTGGCAATTGATGGTCTTGTCTTTGCAAAAGATGTTCAGGAATGGGAGATGATTTCTCGAAGCCTCGCTGCAGAACTTGAAAGCAATGACAGGATCCAAAATTTCAGGAAAATTCCCAGCTTGAGCTACAATGATTTGCACTATAACTTTTTTTTTGGTTGAAGAGCTGCTTCTTGTACTTGGGAGTATTTCCAGAGGATCATGTCATTGAGTGTAGGAGACTCGCCCATTTGTGGATTGCAGAAGGATTTGTCGAGGAAAGAGAAGGGATGACCTAGGAGGAGGTTGCTCAAAGATACCTGAAGGAGCTTATAAACAGAAGTTTGGTGCAAATTTTAAAAACTACTATGGACGGAAGGCTAAAAAGTTGTAGGGTACATGACCTGATGCGCGAAAGTATCATTTCTAAGTTAAGGGATGAAAACTTTGCTTCGTTCGGAATATACGCAGCTTCACCCATATCCTTTATCTCAAAATAGGAACATAACCAATTCTTGACTGTATTAACAAACTCCATATTGCTCCTAGCAATTAATATATCATCAACATATAATGATAAGATCACAAATTGATCTTTGGATCTTTTGATATATACGCAATGATCTTCATCAATCATTACAAAATCATATGCCACTATGGCATTATGAAAACGTTTATACCATTGTCTCAAAAATACTTAGGGCCATATATCGATCTCAAAAGTCGACATTTTGTTTTGTTCTTGGCCTTCTGTAATAAACCCAACGGGTATTCCATATAAATTTCTTCTTTTAATTCTCTATTGAGAACTGCAGTCTTTACATCCATTTGATGTAATTCAAGATCCAAACCAGTCACTATTACCAGAATAAGGCGAATTAAGGTAAATCTCACCACAAGAGAGAAAAAAAAACTCTTTATAATCAATTCATTCCTGTTGATTATATCCTTTCACCACAAGGCAAGCCTTATATCTATCAATGTCACACCCCGAACCCCGGGCGAGCGACCATCCCTTCCAATCGTCAGGTCAAAGGATGATGTCCCAGGCAAATCATCGACCCATTTCTTTTATCTTATAATTAAGCACATGCGGAAGCGAACAACACCCCGGACAACAAACAACAGGGATAGAAAGAATAGGAACTACAACAAACAACAACAAACCCTTTTCATTATTTGCTTGATTAGTTCGCAATACACACATAATTTACAAAAGTCCTCCTCGGACCGATCCCCCTTAGACCCACAAAAAGATATCGGGTCGGGTCGAGGCGCACTAGCCGATAAACTACTACTACACACATACTACCATCTATACACAAACAACCTCCAAAGCTCCTCCGCAGCCTCTCCAAAAACCCCGGGCCAACAACACCGGGTCAACCTTGGTAACCAGGCGGCGAATCTGGATCCTCCTCCTCCGAACTCAGATCTGGGTCCACGATCTCCCCATCCGGCATCTCAGCCTCCGTCGCGTCCCAAGTCTGGACTATTGGACCCGCACCCAGGGGTACATCAAACCCCGAATCGGTCCTATGGGAACACCAGTCCGACACATGAACCAGGCCTTAAAGAGGTGGGCCACATAGTGTGGCAACCCCTCGTCAACCCAGACTGTCGTGACATGTTGTTCCCATATGTCCTTAGAGTTAGCGACGTGACGGCGATGAAGTACCGTCGTGAGTTCGATCGGGACGCTAAACCTAACGTGGCGCGCGGCCATCACGAGGACCTGAAAGGCGATCAGCCAAAGCGCATGAGATATGAATCTCAGCGGGTCAACGCCTAAGTCCGATTAGGACGTTGATCACGACCTAACCATTCTATCGATCTAATCTCAACCTCAGAACAACAACCACATGCAACGTACCTCGCCTGGAGCCATGCGACAGGTACAATATAACAATGAATAAACAATGCATCAACCAATCAGCCAGAACACTCAGCAATGGTCATGCATTATGCAACAAACGCGTTCCGGTCAGCCGGCCCAGAGATACCCCACTCTCGCCAAAGCACAGCCTCGCTGCTAGTACTCTTCCGGATTAACCGGGCGTCGTCCTACTACGTTACAGCGACGGCATCCGATGGCTCCCTCAAGACCCCTAAGGCGAGCACACTAGGGATATTCCAGGAGGGACTACGGACCAACACCAGTTGCGACCGGCATCTCATCAGCCGTGTTATCCGGACGGTCCGTCGCCGGGCACGGACTGACAGGCAACCAATAAGCAGTGGAATCCCGGACTGTACGTCGCCGGCACACAGACTTATCAGGCGGCGACCCATGCCAACAAGGGTATCGCCTGTGCCCCCAGTTACGTTAGGGCGACACGGTGAAACAACTGCATGACCTCGCGCTCAAAACCGGCTCTCAAGCCAAATCTCATTTTTGATGCTCAAACCTAGCCCACGGCCAATTTATGCTCAAACTTGGCCAACGGCCATTTTCATGCTCAAACTCGACCAACGGCCATTTTTACATTCAAAACTAGCCCACGGCCATTTTCACACTCAAATCTGGCCCACGGCCATTTTCACACTAAAATCTGGCCCACGGCCATTTTCACACTCAAATTCACAATCGATCATGCGAATAATCAATTTCCATTTAATATGGCATTTCGACCCTAGTGTGATCATTCAGCAATTTAATGCGCAATCAACACTCAGTCCGATCCACGATTAGACGCCACAACTAGGCACAACAACATGCAATTAACCATGGTAACTATTCCACCTAACCACGGTTAATTCAACTAACCACAGTAGTTAACTAATCTACCACGGTTACTATCTAATTTAACTATAGTAACTAATTAATCTAACCACAGTTAACTAACTAACCCAGGTAACTATCTATTAACTGCGGTAACTAATTAATCTAATTACGGTAACTAATTAATTAATCTAATTAGTGCAATTAACGGCCTAATCAGGGATTAGGGGTTAACTCACTCCTAAACGGTCGGCGACGGTCGACGGCGATCGGCGGCGAGCGGCGGCGGCGGCGGCGACGGAGGCGGCGGCGGCAAATTTTCCGGCGACGCTCCTACGGACTCTCCTCGTCGATCCGGACGCAACCACGGTGTCGGATTTCCAAAACGACAACCGGACGATGAAGAACGGCGGCTGGAAAATGGCCAAACGACGGAAACGGAGCTCAACGAGCGGCCGGCAAGCTCGGCGGAGCTTCGGCCAAGGTCCGGCGGGTCCTAGGGGGCTCCGGTGAAGCTTGGCGGACGACGGCGAGGCTCGGCGGTCGACGGACAGTAGCCAAACAGAGGCGGCAGCAGCCCGGCTAGGGTCGGCGAGCCGCGGGAAGGGTGGCCGGGGCTCGGCGGGCGCAGGACGGGCGGCGACGGCGCGAGCGGCGGGCGGCGGAGCGGCGGTGGCTCGGCGAAGGCTTGAGGAAAAAGATGAAGTGAGCATGAGGATGGAGGAGGGGGCTGCCGATCGTGAAAAGCAAGAGGGAAGAGAGAGAAACGGAAGAGAGAGAGAGAGAGAGGAGAGAGAAATGGTCTTGAGGGGCAAAATGGACTTTTCAATGGTCCAATGGCATTTTTGTGAATAACCAAAAGTCAAAAAGGTGATATGACATGGCATTAATGATGCGGGGCCCGCGGTCATTCGGTATTAATTGTTTCTGGCGTATATGAATAATATCTGAGGGCATTTCGGTAATCTGACGATTTAGGACTGGTTCAGAATATTTGGTTCAGGGTCGACGCAAGCGCGAAGGAATACGGCGAAGACTAATTACAGCGCGACTAATCTAATCGAACTATAATTATCTACGCTTCGATCGACGACTAACGATCTTCAGAATGATCAATTCCGCGTCCGACAAATGTCACTCAATTCCAACCGTCCAATATTATTCATATAATAGGCCTTGAAATTCCGGGACGTCACAACTCTTCCCCCCTTGGGGAAATTTCGTCCCCGAAATTAAAATATTACACCACCTCAAAAAGAAAAGGATACCTAGACTTCATCGACTCCTCACTTTCCCACGTCGCTCCCTCTGTTCCATGGTGTTGCCAAACAACCTTCACCAATGGAATTGTCTTGTTTCTCAGAACCTGCTCCTTCCGGTCTTTGATCCTCACCGGACGTTCCACGTACGATACACGCTCATCCACTTCAATCTCTTCAAAGCTCAAGACGTGAGCTGGATCCGGCTCGTACTTCCTTAACATAGATACATGGAATACGTCATGTACCTGAGCAAGTCTCAGTGGCAACGCGAGACGATAAGCCAGATTTCCAATCCGCTCCAGGATCTCGAATGGCCCAACATACCTCGGGCTTAACTTTCCTTTCTTGCCGAAACGAGATGTCCCTCTCATAGGTGACACCTTCAGAAAGACATGATCACCGACTTGAAACTCCAATGGTCTGCGTCTTTTGTCGGCATAACTCTTCTGACGGCTCTGAGCTGTTCTTAGTCTTTCTCTGATGATTTTCACTGTGTCCAACGACTGCTGTACTAACTCAGGACCGGTGATTTTCCTTTCACCAACTTCGTCCCAACAGACTGGCGTCCTACAAGGCCTGCCATATAATGCTTCGAAAGGCGCCATCTTAATACTCTGCTGATAGCTGTTGTTGTAGGCGAATTCAACCAAATGAAGCTATCCTTCCCAGTTACCCTTGAAATCCAATACACACGCCCGCAACATATCCTCAAGCGTCTGAATTATCCTTTCAGACTGGCCATCCGTTTGAGGGTGATAAGCCTTACTGAATTGCAGCTTCGTTCCCAACGCAGTCTGCAAACTTTTCCAAAAGGTAGACGTGAACCTGGGATCACGGTCCGACGTGATCGTCACTGGTACACCATGCAAACGTATAACCAGACGTACATACAAATCTGCCAATCTGTCCAAAGCGAAGTCTTTTCTCACTGGGATGAAATGTGCTGACTTCGTCAATCTGTCCACTACGACCCAAATTGAATCATTGCCCCTTTGGCTCCTCGGCAAACTTGTCACGAAGTCCATCGTGATGTGTTCCCACTTCCATTCTGGAATCTCAAGCTGCTGTAACAATCCTCCAGGCTTACAATGCTGAGCTTTGACCTGCTGGCATGTTAGACATTTCGCCACATGCTTGGCTATGTCCGTCTTCATGCCACTCCACCAGTAATACTGCCTTAGATTCTGGTACATCTTCGTACTACCCGGATGAACACTGTAGCTGCTACGATATGCCTCGGACAAGATTTCTTCCCTAAGACTCTCATCAGCCGGCACACACAAACGTCCTCTGAACTTTAATATTCCATCCTCAGCCACTTGAAAATCTTCTTTCCTCTTCTCTGAGCCCTCTTGAAGGACTTTCTGAATGGCAGGATCCGTCGATTGCAATATCTTAATCCTCGCTTGCACCTCCGGCTCAATCCTCAATGTAGCCATCAAACTCGACAGACGGCCTACCTCTAACTTAAACTCTGAATCTCGCACCTCCTCCAGAAGACGCCACTCCCGGACCATCAACTGGGCAATCGCTGACTTCCGACTCAGCGCATCAGCAACTTTGTTAGCCTTTCCCGGATGGTACAAGATCTCGCAGTCGTAATCCTTGAGAAGTTCCATCCAACGGCGCTGCCTCATGTTCAACTCCTTCTGAGAGAACAGATACTTCAAACTCTGATGATCGGTGTAGACTTGGAATCTTTCTCCTACCAGGTAGTGTCTCCAGATCTTAAGGGCAAACACGATCGCTGCTAACTCCAGATCGTGTGTCGGGTAATTCAACTCGTGCGGTCTCAACTGACGAGAAGCATACGCAACCACCTTCCCATGTTGCATAAGCACACAACCTAGTCCCTTGAAGGAAGCATCGCTGTAAATCTCATATCCTCCAGGACCAGACGGTATTGTCAAAACAGGAGCCGTAGTTAGCTTTTGCTTAAGCTCTTGAAAACTACGCTCACACTTGTCTGTCCACTCGAATCTTTCGTCCTTCTTCAGCAGACGTGTCAACGGCAAAGCTATCGCGGAGAACCTTTCCACGAAACGTCTGTAGTAGCCTGCTAATCCCAAGAAGCTCCGAACTTCTGTCACTAACGTCGGCCTCGGCCAGTCCATGACCGCTTCAATCTTGGTTGGATCTACTGATATCCCTTCTCCAGAAATTATGTGACCAAGGAAGGCTACGCGAGCTAGCCAAAACTCGCATTTGCTAAACTTAGCAAACAACTGGTGTTTCCGAAGAGTCTCTAACACTGTCCTCAAGTGTTGCTCATGTTCCTCGGGGCTCTTAGAGTAAACCAAAATATCGTCAATGAACACTATGACGAATTTGTCCAAATACTCACTGAATACCCTATTCATTAAGTCCATGAAAGCAGCTGGAGCATTTGTTAGACCAAACGGCATCACTGTGAACTCATAGTGACCATAGCGCGTCCTAAACGCTGTCTTCGGTACATCCTCCCTCTTTATCCTTAGCTGATGGTATCCCGTCCGTAGATCGATCTTGGAGAACACCGAAGCTCCTTGAAGTTGGTCAAACAGGTCATCAATTCTTGGTAACGGGTACTTGTTCTTGACTGTCACCTGGTTGAGCTGACGGTAGTCGATGCACAGACGAAGCGATCCATCCTTCTTCCTCACAAACAAAACTGGCGCTCCCCATGGAGATGCACTTGGACGGATATATCCTTTATCCAACAACTCCTGCATCTGTATCTTCAGTTCCTTGAGTTCCGACAACGACATCCGATACGGTGCTTTTGAGATTGGCTCCGTACCAGGGGCTAACTCAACCACGAACTCTATCTCCCTTTCCGGCGGCAATCCAGGCAACTCCTTCGGAAAAACATCAGGAAATTCCCTTACAACAGCAATATCCTCCAGCCTTAATTCCTCAGCCAACACATCTACAACAGACGCCAAATAACCTTGGCAACCTCCATCCAACAACCGAGTCGCTTCCAGCGACGAAACTAAGGGGATCGAGGTTCCCCCTCAATTTCCAACAAACTTGAAACTAACCCCATTCAATGGGTTAAACAGGATAGTCTTACTATGACAATCCAAGACAGCTCTTTGCTCAGTGAGCCAGTCCATACCAACAATCAAATCGAAATCAAACAAAGCTAGCACAATCAGATTTATCCTTCCCTCATGACCATCTACAACCAGTCTACAATCAGGACATCCTACTGCAGCCACAACATTATCGTTAAGCGGTGTAGATATCCTAACAGTTGATCTCAACAGTTCTGTACTCATGCCAGCTAACTTAACAAACTGAGCAGCAACAAAGGAGTGGGAGGCTCCTGAATCAAACAATGCATAAGCTACTTGGTTATGCAATAAGACCGTACCTCAAACGGTCGGCGAGTCCTTCGCCTCTTCCCGGGTGACAGCATACACCCTTCCTTGCACTGGCGGTCGATTCTGAAAGTTCTGCGGAATATTCCCTCGCATCTGACCTCCTTGTTGCATCTGTCCTCCTATCTGTCTCTGAGGACAATCTTTGACTTGGTGGCCATACTTGCCACAACCAAAGCAGGTACCCGACCTCCTTGGGCATGGACCAGGCCCATGCTTCTGACGGCAAAACAAGCACACGACGTCGGGACGGAACGTCGACTTCCCAACAAAGTTCCTCTTGTTAGGCGGGATGGGGTTCCTATTACCCATCATCGGTCCTTTACCGAACCTTCGGTTATCTCTCACCACAGGAGCGAACCGCGATCCAGATGCGGTTGCCCTTTCAGCAATGTCCCTTTCCACCAGCTGAGCTTTCTCATATAGCTCATTGTAGTTCTTCAGGTTGAACGGCACCAACACACTCTTGATCTCCGGCTTCAACCCGTTTCTGAACCTCCTCGCCCTATCCTCAGGGTTCTCTACCATCCTCGGCGCATACTTGGACAGCTCGGCAAACTCTGCCTCATATTGGTCCACTGACGACTGATACTGACGAAGATGCAAAAACTCGTCCATCTTCTGCTCCCGCGCGCAATCCGAGAAGTAGTTTCCGTTGAAGGCTTCCGCGAAGGCACCACACTCCGGGATCGCACCCTCGGGAAACACACTTCCTTGCGTGGCCTTCCACCACGAACTAGCGTTACCCTGCAGTTGGTAGACGGCCAGCGTTACCTTCTCTTCCTCAGAACATCCTAACAAGGCAAATGCCTTCTCCAAATCCTCCATCCACGAGGTGGCAGCTTCCGGGTCACCAGTTCCCGAAAACCTCGGCGGCTGAAGCTTCATAAATTGCTCCACCAATCTGTGAGTCTGCGGCCTACGGATCCCTTCTTCAGCTAACGGACCCTCCTGTGGAACGGCAGCTGCAGCTTGGTTCCTCATCTGCTGCCCCATCAAGTTACCCATGGTTTCCAACACTTGCAGGATCCCATCCACTCTAGGATCTGCATGCACTGCCCCTTCTCTAGGCACTTTTGGTTCGTCCACTCTACCCACTCTGGGTCTTGCTCGGGCGGCCCTTCCTCTGCCTCTGCGAGCAATAGGAACGCGGTTCTCCACCGCTTCCGGAACAACTGGAGCTACCCTTTCCGCGGGCACTCCCGGAACACGATCCCTCTCCATATCGGGATCCACCTGAGTTGCCCTACCTCGGGGCACTCTCCGGCTACGGTTGCTCATCTGCAGGACCGTAAGGACTCCTGCTCGCCCAAAGCAACATGTAATGAGAACTCAGGTCTACTACTAAACAACAAGCAAACAGCACAGACAAGCACAGGGTTAAATTCCAACTAACTATCCCAAACCCAGTGCACCTTGTTACTCCACAAATCATGCTCTGATACCAAAATGGGGATGTCACACCCCGAACCCCGGGCAAGCGACCATCCCTTCCAATCGTCAGGTCAAAGGATGATGTCCCAGGCAAATCATCGACCCATTTCTTTTATCTTATAATTAAGCACATGCGGAAGCGAACAACACCCCGGACAACAAACAACAGGGATAGAAAGAATAGGAACTACAACAAACAACAACAAACCCTTTTCATTATTTGCTTGATTAGTTCGCAATACACACATAATTTACAAAAGTCCTCCTCGGACCGATCCCCCTTAGACCCACAAAAAGATACCGGGTCGGGTCGGGGCGCACTAGCCGATAAACTACTACTACACACATACTACCATCTATACACAAACAACCTCCAAAGCTCCTCCGCAGCCTCTCCAAAAACCCCCGGGCCAACAACACCGGGTCAACCTTGGTAACCAAGCGGCGAATCTGGATCCTCCTCCTCTGAACTCAGATCTGGATCCACGATCTCCCCATCCGGCATCTCAGCCTCCGTCGCGTCCCAAGTCTGGACTATTGGACCCGCACCCAGGGGTACATCAAACCCCCGAATCGGTCCTATGGGAACACCAATCCGACACATGAACCAGGCCTTAAAGAGGTGGGCCACATAGTGTGGCAACCCCTCGTCAACCTAGACTGTCGTGACATGTTGTTCCCATATGTCCTTAGAGTTAGCGACGTGACGGCGATGAAGTACAGTCGTGAGTTCGATCGGGACGCTAAACCTAACGTGGCGCGCGGCCATCACGAGGACCTGAAAGGCGATCAGCCAAAGCGCATGAGATATGAATCTCAGCGGGTCAACGCCTAAGTCCGATTAGGACGTTGATCACGACCTAACCATTCTATCGATCTAATCTCAACCTCAGAACAACAACCACATGCAACGTACCTCACCTGGAGCCATGCGACAGGTACAATATAATAATGAATAAACAATGCATCAACCAATCAGCCAGAACACTCAGCAATGGTCATGCATTATGCAACAAACGCGTTCCGGTCAGCCGGCCAAGAGATACCCCACTCTCGCCAAAGCACAGCCTCGCTGCTAGTACTCTTCCGGATTAACCGGGCGTCGTCCTACTACGTTACAGCGACGGCATCCGATGGCTCCCTCAAGACCCCTAAGGCGAGCACACCAGGGATATTCCAGGAGGGACTACGGACCAACACCAGTTGCGACCGGCATCTCATCAGCCGTGTTATCCGGACGGTCCGTCGCCGGGCACGGACTGACAGGCAACCAATAAGCCGTGGAATCCCGGACTGTACGTCGCCGGCACACAGACTTATCAGGCGGCGACCCATGCCAACAAGGGTATCGCCTGTGCCCCCAGTTACGTTAGGGCGACACGGTGAAACAATTGCATGACCTCGCGCTCAAAACCGGCTCTCAAGCCAAATCTCATTTTTGATGCTCAAACCTAGCCCACGGCCAATTTATGCTCAAACTTGGCCAACGGCCATTTTCATGCTCAAACTCGGCCAACGGCCATTTTTACATTCAAAAATGGCCCACGGCCATTTTCACACTCAAATCTGGCCCACGGCCATTTTCACACTCAAATTAACAATCGATCATGCGAATAATCAATTTCCATTTAATATGGCATTTCGACCCTAGTGTGATCATTCAGCAATTTAATGTGCAATCAACACTCAGTCCGATCCACGATCAGACGCCACAACTAGGCACAACAACATGCAATTAACCATGGTAACTATTCCACCTAACCACGGTTAATTCAACTAACCACAGCAGTTAACTAATCTACCACGGTTACTATCTAATTTAACTATAGTAACTAATTAATCTAACCACAGTTAACTAACTAACCCAGGTAACTATCTATTAACTGCGGTAACTAATTAATCTAATTACGGTAACTAATTAATTAATCTAATTAGTGCAATTAACGGCCTAATCAGGGATTAGGGGTTAACTCACTCCTAAACGGGCGGCGACGGTTGGCGGCGAGCGGCGGCGGCGGCGACGGCGACGGCGGCGGCAAATTTTCCGGCGACGCTCCTACGGACTCTCCTCGTCGATCCGGACGCAACCATGGCGTCGGATTTCCAAAACGACAACCGGACGACGAAGAACGGCGGCTGGAAAATGGCCAAACGACGGAAACGGAGCTCAACGAGCGGCCGGCAAGCTCGGCGGAGCTTCGGCCAAGGTCCGGCGGGTCCTAGAGGGCTCCGGTGAAGCTTGGCGGACGACGGCGAGGCTCGGCGGTCGACGGGCAGCAACCAAACAGAGGCAGCAGCAGCCCGGCTGGGGTCGGCGAGCGGCGGGAAGGGTGGCTGGCGGCTCGGCGGGCACGGACGGGCGGCGACGCCGCGAGCGGCGGGCGGCGGAGCGGCGGTGGCTCGGCGAAGGCTTGAGGAAGAAGATGAAGTGAGCGTGAGGATGGAGAAGGGGGCTGCCGATCGTGAAAAGCAAGAGGGAAGAGAGAGAAACGGAAGAGAGAGAGAGAGAGGAGAGAGAAATGGTCTTGAGGGGCAAAATGGACTTTTCAATGGTCCAATGGCATTTTTGTGAATAACCAAAAGTCAAAAAGGTGATATGACATGGCATTAATGATGCGGGGCCCGCGGTCATTCGGTATTAATTATTTCTGGCGTATATGAATAATATCTGAGGGCATTTCGGTAATCTGACGATTTAGGACTGGTTCAGAATATTTGGCTGAGGGTCGACGCAAGCGCGAAGGAATACGGCAAAGACTAATTACGGCGCGACTAATCTAATCGAACTATAATTATCTACGCTTCGATCGACGACTAACGATCTTCAGAATGATCAATTCCGCGTCCGACAAATGTCACTCAATTCCAACCGTCCAATATTATTCATATAATAGGCCTTGAAATTTCGGGACGTCACACTCAATCTAGCCATTAGCTTTATACTTTATTTTGAGAACCCACTTGTTCCCAATGGTTTTGTGCCCATTCGGAAGATCAACCAATTGCCAAACTTGGTTTGTTCTCATTGACTCCATCTCTTCTTCCATTGCTTGTATCCACTTTTCATTATCAAGGCAAGTCAGAGCCTCATTTATATTCCTTGACTCATCCTCTTCTTGTGGAGTGACCATGAAAGCTTTATCTTTAATGTCTAAATGTCGACGAGTCGACGGAGAATGCTTTTGCGACTTGTTCGCCAAAATTGGAGATTATACACTTAGTACATCATGCTCCATCACGCTCCCACTTGGCGACTTGTTCGTTGTATTGGAGATTGTACCCTTGGTACTGCATGCTCTATTACACTCCCACTCGGATTAGATAACAACGACATCTTCACATCAAGTGGTTGCAATTGAGACTAGTTCGAAACAAATTCCCAACTTCTCACATTGCTTCCACTTAGATAAGATACCCTAGTAAAATCATTATCACTATCCAAGCTTTTAAATAGAGAATAGTCTTCACCTTTCTCGCCCTTTTTCGAAAATTCATTCACTAAGAATGCGACATCTCTTGATTCAAATTCAATTACACCCCCACTTTCTTGTTCACCTATAACACACACCCTTTCGAGTGCTCTCAGTATCTCATGAAGATAAACTATTTGCCTCTATGGCCCAATTTTCTATACTTGTGGGAAGACTCGTGTGTATAGGCCGCACATTCCCAAGGTCTAAGAAAATTCAAATCTTGTTTTCGACTTATCCACAACTTATATGGAGTGGAAGTAACTAATTTAGAAGGCACACGGTTAAGTATCTAGACAGCAATTCTCATAACCTAAAATTTTTAGGCAAAACCTTAGGTTAATGGATTATCAGGTTAACTTAATTAACCCGACTCGGACTCTCCCAAGCCCATACCAAATCGCAACTTAGGTTCATTCATGAAATAATTATTTGATCGAAGCCGCCACTAATCGTTCTTGGTAGGTCGATTAAAAACCCAAATAAATTAGCGGGATGACTAATTTATTTCTATGAACTAGAGAAAGTGATTCCGAAGACTTGGTTACATTAATTCGAAAGAATTAATACCCTTTCGATTACAAATTTCATGAAAAATCCTTTTTAATTGAATGATTGTGAATTGAATGATTCGAAAAATGGAATGGGCCATATGAGACTTGACAAATGATTTTTTTTTTTTCGATTTTCGAATTTTCTTTTTTGAAAAATTGGACAAACAAAGGATTGAACAAAAATAAACAAAAATGTCCATAATATACCTTTTATTTTCGAATTTTTTGATTAATTCGCTCATACCCAAAGATTAGGGTCGGAGGAAATTTATCCATTGCGTACTCTTAGATTCAAGTCAGTATGCGGATTAATGTATAGAATAACATCATTCCTTATTTCCAAAGGGCGGACCACGAAATCCTAAACGAATTACCATTCCATTCCACAAGATCGTGGCTAAGGCAAGTAAATCTTTTTTACCAAAGTTTTAATCTTGATTTTTTTTTTGAGAAATTATCCTTGAGATTTGCAAGTTAATTTCAGATAATTCTCAAAAAGATTTGGATAATTATCCAAATAAACCAATCTTAACCTTAAATCAAATAATCTCATAAAATTCACAAAAGATAAGACATGATATTCACGAGATAATCAACCCAACCAACTCAATGATCATGAGATAACAAAATCAAAGCAAAGATTATCCAAGATAAATTAGATATTATCCATGTGACGTCCTGAAATTTCAAGGCTTATTAAATGAATAATGTTGGGACCTTTGGAATTCAAGTGACATTTATCGGACGCGGAATTGTTCGATCTGGAAGATTTTGATCAACGAATGAAGCGTAGATAATTTTAGTTCGCTTAGTTTCGTTGCGCCGAAGAATATACCGCCGTTCTACCTTCGCGCCCTAGCCTAACCCTGAACCAAATGTCTAACAAGTCCTAAATTAGTAAATGACCAAAACACCCTCAGATATTATTCATATAAGCCGAATGCCATAAATGCGGATTTGACCGCGGGACCCACATTATTAATACAAGTCAAAATATCTTTTTTACTTTTTGACTTTGGCTATATACATTCTTACCCTCACTTTCTCTCTTTTCTCTCTCTCTTTCTCTCTCTCTCTTGCGGTGGACAGCCCCCCCTTTTTGCCGTGCAATCCCCCTCTCCCTCACTCTCTCATCTTCATCTCTTGGACACCATCATCTTCACCCTTCGTTTCCTCCCTAGCCGCCACCGCCGTTCGCCGTGCCGTGCCACCGACTGCCATCGCGCCGCCTTGCCACCGCTCGCCGTTAGCCCTAGCCACCGCAAGGTCGCCGCTGAGCCGCCCAAGCATTGTCGCCGTTCAGTTCAGGAGGCCTGCCGTGTCGTTCAACAGCTGCCCAGCCGTCCCGTGGACTACCGGAGCCGCCGCGCCATCACCGCCGGAGCAGTCGGGCCATCACCACCGTTGCCCGCGCCCGCTCGCCGAGCCGCCGTACCGCGCTGTCTAGCTATTTCGCTGTCGTACCCCCGCTATCCAACCGCCGTTCATCGTCATCCGTGAGTCGTCGGAGACCGCCGTCGTCGCATTCGAGTCCGAAGCGACGAGACGAGTCCCTAAACCCGTCGCCGAAGTTTTCCGTCACTGCCACCGTCGCCACCTCTAACACCGCCGCCGACGGCCGATCACCGCCGATAGCCGTCGATCGTTGTCGCTAGTTGCCGAGTGAGTTAACCCCTAATTTCTGATTAGGCCGTTAATTACACTTAGTAGTTAATTAAATAGTTACCGTAGCTGATTAGCTAGTTACCGTAGTTAAATTAGATAGTTAACTGTGTTTAGATTAAATAGTTACTACGGTTAGGTTAATTAGTTACCGTGGTAGATTAAATAATTACTGTGGCTAGTTGAATTACCGTGGTTAGGTGGAATAGTTACCATGGGTAATTGCTCGGTCTATCGTAGTTCGGTAAGACCTGTTTGTTGATTGTTGATTGGTTGACTAGCGTGTTGATTGCGCGTTTTCGCTGAATGATCACACCTAGGTCAGTATACCATGTTTAATTGAAATTGAGTAATCGTGTGACCAATTGTGTATTCCAATCATGAAAATGGCCGTTGGCCGAGTTTTAAGCATACTCGTGAGTGTGACTGCATTGGGCTAATGTGAAGTAAGAACTGGTTGTTTGCCTGATGTGTTTGTGTGGTCACACGACGGTTAATCGTTCCCTAACGTAATTGGGAGTATGGAGCGGTACTCCTGGTGGGTCCGTTGCTTGATATGTTCGTGTCGGTGACGTATAGTCCGGAATCCCACGACTTATCGATTGCACGACAGTTCGTGCCGGTGACGTACAGTCCTGATAGACACGACTGGTCAGATACCGGTTGCAACCTATGATGGGCCGAAGTCCTAACGGAACTACCTGGTATGCTTGCCTTAGGGGTCTTGAGGGACTATCGGATGCCTTCACTGTAACGAGGTAGGACGACACCCTGTTCGGCTGGAAGAGTACTAGCAATGAGGCTGTACTGTAGCAAGAGTGGTGTATCTCTTGCCTGAATAACTGAAAAATCGCATGTTGCATAGTCCCTAAATGCCTGAGAGTGTGACGTGTGTTGGCTATGTGCCTTGTACTGTTGCTCTTTATTGCCATGAAATATCTGTCGTGTGGCTCAAGGCAAGGTGAGTTGCGTGTGGTTGTTTAACGGCCATTGGGCCGTGTCGTTGTTATGTACTACATGTTTAGACCGCCTGAGTGAATTAACGTCCTAATCGGACTTAGGCGTTGACTCATTCAGATTTATATCTATTTATTGTTGTTAACCTTTTTCAAGTCCGTAGTATGGCGGTCTGGTCAGTCAACTGACGCAGCTATGGGGGTTCTTTTGGAGTTAGTTTTTGGTAGTAGTTAGCCTTAGACCCGACTCGATATCTTTTTTTGGGTCTTAGGAACCAGCCCTAGAGATGGGCTTGTAGATAGGTTGTTTCCCTGACTAACTGGTATATAAATAAAATGGTGTTGTTGTGATTGTTGCATCTCCTGCTTATCTATCCCTATTTGATCTCTTGTTTGGGATTTGATATTGCTTTCGCTTGCGTATAATTAAAATATAAAAAGAAATGGGTCGATGACATGCTTGGGATGTTATCATTTGACCTGACGAATGGAAGGGTTGTCGCGTGCCTGAGGGTTGGGGCATGACATTCCCGCTTTGGTATCCATGCAAGGTCAGCCTGAACCATATGGTCTTGGCCTAGAGTGATAAGGTGCGATGGGTTTGGGATAGTTAGTAGGATTGAAACCCCATGCTTGTGTTTGTTATTTGATTTCTTTTAGTTATTGTCCTGTGTTCTGATTATGTGTTGCCATTGGGTGAGCAGGAGTCCTGAAGGTCCTGCATAATGGGCAATCGTAATCCGATGGGTAGGCCTAGAGGAAGGGCAGCTCAGGCATGTCCTAATTGGGATGAGATCCGTGATTCGGGAGTGCCTAGAGAGGGGCCCGTTCAGGAAGATCCCAGGATGAACGGGATTCTTTAAGCTTTGGAGACCTTAGGAAACATAGTGGGGCATCAAGTAAGGAATCAAGCTGTTGTTGCCGCCCCACGGGAGAATCCGTTAGCTGAGAACGGAGTTGGAAGGCCATAGACCCATAGGCTGGTAGAGCAATTTCTGAAGCTCAAGCTGCCAAGGTTTTCTGGAGCAGGTGACCCTGAGGCTGCAACCTCATGGATTGAGGAGCTACAGAACGTGTTCACCTTGCTAAGGTGTTTAGAGGAGGAGAAAGTAACGCTGGCCGTTTACCAACTATAGGGTAACGCTAGCTCGTGGTGGAAAGCCATGCAGGGAAGAGCTTTTCCAGAGGGTGTGGTCTTGGATTGGAATGCCTTCGTAGAAGCCTTCAATGGGAAGTATTTCTCGGACTGTGCGTGAGAGTAGAAGATGGCTAAATTCCTGCACCTCCTCCAAAATCAGTCATCAGTGGACCAGTATGAGGCAAAGTTTACCGAGTTGTCCGAGTATGCGCCGAGGATGATCGAAGACCCCGTGGATAGGGCGAAAAGGTTTAGAGACGGGTTGAAGCCCGAGATTAAGAGTGTTCTGGTGCCGCTGAATCTGAAGGACTACAACGAGCTATATGAAAGGGCTCAGATGGTAGAGCGGGACGTAGTAGAAATAGCAGTCGCATCTAGAACGCGGTTTGCTCCAATATTAAGGGATAACCGCCGTTTCGGTAAGGGGCCGATGATGGGGAGTAGATACTCTATCCCGCTCAACCGGAGGAATGCTGTCGAGAAGCCTATGTATCGCCCCAATGGCGTGTGCCCGCTCTGTAGACAGAAGCATGGATCAGCTTTGTGTCTTGGAAGAGCAGGTGCTTATTTTAGATGTGGTCAGCATGGCCACCAGGTTAGGGACTGCCCACAGACATAGATGGAAAGGCCGATGCTGATCCAACAAGGAGGTCCGATGAGAGGGAACGCCCCACCGAACTATCAGAACCGACCCCTGGCATAAGGAATAGTATTTGCTATCTCTCGGGAAGAGGCGAGGGATTCGCCGACCGTTTTAGGTACGGACTTCTTGCATAACCAAGTAGCTTATGCATTGTTTGATTCTGGAGCTTCCCACTCCTTTGTTACTGAGCAGTATGTTAAGTTAGTTGGGTTGAATGTGGAATCGTTGGGATCAGTTTTTAGAATATCTACACCGCTTAAGGATGGTGTCTTGTATGCAGTAGGATGTCCTAGTTGTAAGCTAGTTGTAGATGGCCGTGAGAGAAGGATAGACTTGATAGTGCTAGCCATGTTTGATTTTGATATTATTGTGGGCATGGATTGGCTCTCTGAGCAAAGGGCAGTGATGGACTGTCATAGTAAAAAAATCCTGTTTAACCCATTGAATGGGGTTAGTTTCGAGTTTGTTGGAAGTCGATGGGGAGCCTCGATTCCCTTAATTTCGTCGCTAGAGGCGACTCGGTTGCTGGGTTGTGGTTGCCAAGGTTATTTGGCATCAATTGTTGACGTGTTGGCTGAGGAGACAAGGTTGGAGGATATCGCGGTAGTAAGCGAGTTTCTTGACGTCTTTCCTAAGGAGTTGCCTGGATTGCCGCCTGAAAGGGAAATATAGTTCGTAGTTGAGCTAGCCCCTAGTACAGAGCCAATTTCAAGGATTATGATTGCGAGATCCTATACCATCCGAGGAAAGCTAATAAGGTTGCTGATGCACTAAGTCAGAAGTTAGTGATTGCCCAGTTGATGATCCGGGAGTGGCGTCTCTCGGAGGAAGTGCGTGATTTAGAGTTTAAGCTAGAGGTAGGCCGTCTGTCAAGTTTGATAGCTACGTTAAGAGTCGAACCAGAAGTGCAGGCGAGAATTAAGGCCTTACAGTCAACGGACCCTGATATCCAAAAGATCATTTAAGAAGACTCAGAGAAGAGGACAGTCGACTTTCAGATAGCTGAGGATGGAATACTGAAGTTTAGATGACGTTTATACGTACTTGCTGATGAAGGCCTTAGAGAGAAAATCTTGTCGGAGGCACATCATAGCAGTTATAGTGTTCATCCGGGTAGTACGAAGATGTACCGGAATCTGAGACAGTATTATTGGTGGAGTGGCATCAAGGTTGACATAGACAAGCATGTGGCGAAATATATGACGTGTCAACAAGTCAAGGCGCAGCATTGTAAACGTGGAGGACTGCTACAACCGCTTGAGATTCCAGAATGGAAGTGGGAACACATTACGATGGATTTCGTGACTAGTTTGCCAAAGAGCTAGAGAGGGCATGATTCGATCTGGGTTGTGGTTGACAGATTGACGAAATCAGCGCATTTCATCCCAGTGAGAAAGGACTTCGCTTTGGAAAGGTTAGCAGATTTATATGTACACCTGATCGTATGTCTTCATGGAGTGCCTGTGACGATCACTTCGGATCGTGATCCTAGGTTCACAGCAACATTTTGGAAAAGCTTATAGACTGCGTTGGGAACAAAGCTGTAGTTTAGTACTGCCTATCACTCGCAGACGGATGGCTAGTCTGAAAGGACGATTTAAATGCTTGAGGACATATTGCGAGCATGTGTGTTGGATTTTAAGGGTAACTGGGAGGGACAACTTCACTTGGTTGAGTTCGCCTACAACAACGGTTATCAGCAGAGCATCAAGATGGCACCGTTTGAAGCATTGTATGAGAAACCCTGCAGAACACCAGTTTGTTGGGACGAGGTCGGAGAAAGGAAGATCACTGGTCCTGAGCTGGTGCAACAGTCTTTGGACATTGTCAAGATTGTTAGAGAAAGACTCAGAGCAGCCCAGAGCCGTCAAAAGAGTTATGCTGACAAGCAGCGTAGACCGCTGGAGTTTCAGGTTGGCAACTATGTCTTCTTGAAGGTGTCGCCTATGAGAGGGACGTCTTGTTTTGGCAAGAAAGGGAAGTTGAGTTCGAGATATGTTGGGTCGTAAAAAATCTTAGAGCAAATTAGAAATCTGGCATATCGTCTTGCTTTGCCACTGAGGCTTGCTCAGGTACATGATGTATTCCATGTATCTATGCTGAGTTAGTACGAGCCGGATCCAACTCACGTCTTGAGCTTTGAAGAAATTGAAGTGGATGAGCGTGTGTCGTACGTAGAACGTCTAGTGAGGATCGAGGACAGAAAAGAGCAAGTGTTGCGGACTAAGACAATCCCTCTAGTTAAGGTGGTTTGGCAACATCATGGAACAGAAGGTGCAACTTGGGAAAGCAAAGAAGCAATGAAGAATTTGTACCCTTTTCTGTTTCAAGTTGTGTGATGTATTAATTTCGAGGACGAAATTTCCTAAGGGGGGAAGAGTTGTGACGTCCCAAAATTTCAAGGCTTATTAAATGAATAATGTTGGGACCTTTGGAATTTGAGTGACATTTATCGGATGCGGAATTGTTCGATCTAAAATATTTTGATCAACGACTGAAATGTAGATAATTTTAGTTCGCTTAGTTTCGTTGTGCCGAAGAATATACCATCGTTCTTCCTTCGCGCTCGAGCCTAACCCTGAACCAAATGTCCAACCAGTCCTAAATTACTAAATGACTAAAATGCTCTCAGATATTATTCATATAAGCCGAACGCAATAAATACGGATTTGACCACGGGATCCATATCATTAATACAAGTCAAAATATCTTTTTTATTTTTTGACTTTGGCTATTTACATACTTACCCTCACTTTCTCTCTCTTCTCTCTCTCTTTTACTGTGGACAGCCCCCCCTTTTGCCGTGCAATCCCCCTCTCCCTCACTTTCTCATCTTCATCTCTTGGACACCATCATCTTCACCCTCCATTTCCTCCCTAGCCGCCACCGCCGTTCGTAATGCCGTGCCCCCGACCGCCATCGAGCCCCCTTGCCGCCGCTCGCCGTTTGCTCCAACCGCCGGGAGGTTGCCGCCCAAGCATCGTCGCCGTTCGGTTCAGCAGCCCTGCCATGCCGTTCAACCGCTACCCAGCCGTCCCGTCGACCGCCGGAGCAATCGCACCATCACCACTGTTGCCCCCGCCCGCTCGCCGAACCGCCGTGTAGTGCCGTCCATCCATTTCGCCGTCGGATGTCGCTGCTCAATCGCCATTCATCGTCATTCGTGAGTCGTCGGAGACTGCCGTCGTCGTATTCGAGTCCGGAGCGACAAGACAAGTCCGTAGACCCGTCGCCGAAGTTTTCCGTCGCCGTCGCCGGAGGCCCCTCCGTCACCGCCGCCTCCGACCGCCGCTCACCATCGATCGTCGCCGCTAGTTGCCGATTGAGTTAACCCATAATCCCTGATTATGCCGTTAATTACACTTAGTAGTTAATTAAATAGTTACCGTAGCTGATTAGCTAGTTACCGTAGTTAAATTAGATATTTACCGTAGTTAGATAGCTAACCGTGGTTAGATAATTTTAGTTCGCTTAGTTTCGTTGTGCCGAAGAATATACCATCGTTCTTCGTTCGCGCTCGAGCCTAACCCTGAACCAAATGTCCAACCAGTCCTAAATTACTAAATGACCAAAATGCTCTCAGATATTATTCATATAAGCCGAACGCCATAAATGCGGATTTGACCACGGGATCCATATCATTAATACAAGTCAAAATATCTTTTTTACTTTTTGACTTTGGCTATTTACATTCTTACCCTCACTTTCTCTCTCTTCTCTCTCTCTTTTACTGTGGACAGCCCCCCCTTTTGCCGTGCAATCCCCCTCTCCCTCACTTTCTCATCTTCATCTCTTGGACACCATCATCTTCACCCTCCGTTTCCTCCCTAGCCGCCACCGCCGTTCGTAATGCCGTGCGCCCGACCGCCATCGAGCCCCCTTGCCGCCGCTCGCCGTTTGTTCCAGCCGCCAGGAGGTTGCCGCCCAAGCATCGTCGCCGTTCGGTTCAGCAGCCCTGCCATGCCGTTCAACCGCTACCCAGCCGTCCCGTCGACCGCCGGAACAATCGCACCATCACCACCGTTGCCCCCGCCCGCTCGCCGAACCGCCGTGTAGTGCCGTCCAGCCATTTCGCCGTCGGATGTCGCTGCTCAACCGCCATTGATCGTCATTCGTGAGTCGTCGGAGACCGCCGTCGTCGTATTCGAGTCCGGAGCGACGAGACAGTTAATTAAATAGTTACCGTAGCTGATTAGCTAGTTACCGTAGTTAAGTTAGATAGTTACCGTAGTTAAGTTAGATAGTTACCGTAGTTAGATAGCTAACTGTGGTTAGATTAAATAGTTACTGTCACGCCCCGAACCCCGGGCGCGCGAACATCCTTTCCAATCGTCAGGTCAAAGGATAATATCTCAGGCACATCATCGACCCATTTCTTTTTATCTTGCAATAATGCACATGAGGAAGCAATAACAACCCTAGACTATAATACAGCAGGGATAGAAAAGCAGGAGATATAATCACAACAACAACAACACCAAACCTTTTTATTTATATACCAGTTAGCTAGAGGGAAACGTCAACTATACAAGCCCATCATCGGGCCGCTTCCTAAGACCCACAAAAAGATACCGGGTCGGGTCAGAGCTAACTACCACAAACAACTACCATACAAGGTAGACTTCCAAAAAGCCCCTCCACAGCTCAACTCGCGCGCTGACTTCCGGCACCGGTCAACCTTGATACGCTAGAGGTGAATCGGGGTCCTCCTCATCGGGACTTGGACTGGAGTCCTCGACTTTCCCATCCGGCATATTCGAATCCATCGCGTCCCACGTCTAAACGATTGGCCCCGCACCCAGGGGTACCTCAAACCCCCGAATAGGTCCGATGAGAAGATCACCTTGACGAACAAACTAGGCCTTCAAAAGGTGTGCCACATAATGTGACAACCCCTCATCGACCCAGACGGTCGTCATGTGTTGCTCCCAAACGTCGTCAGAATTAGTGACGTGACGATAATGAATGACCGCGGATTGGTCGACGGGAACACCTAATCTAACGTTGCGCACAGACATTACGAGAACCTGAAAGGCGATTAGCCACAGCGTATGAGATATGAATCTCAACGAGATAACGCCTAAGCCCGACTAGAACGTTAATTCACTCAAGCAGTCCAACAAAACGAGCGACCTAAGCCCGACAGCCAAAAGTCAATCACATGCAACTTACCTTGTCTTGAGCCATACGATAGATAATTCATGGCAAGGAATAAACAATAGATCAATCACTCAACCAGAACACTCAGCCATAAACCATGCACAATGCAACAAGCGTGTTCCAGTTATCAAAGACCAAGAGATACCCCACTCTCGCCACAGTATAGCCTCACTGCTAGTACTCTTCCGGATTAACCGGGCGTTGTCCTACTACGTTACAACGACGGCATCCGATTGCTCCCTTAAATTCCCTAAGGCGGGCACACCAGGAATAAATCCAGGAGGACTACGGACCAACACTAGTTGCGACTGGCATCTAGTCAACCGTGGTAATCTGGACTATCCGTCACCGGCATGCACTGACAGGTAACCAATAAGTCGTGGAATCCCGGACTGTATGTCGCCGGCACACAGACTTATTAGGCAGCGACCCATGCCAACAAGGTATCGCTCGTGTCCCTAGTTATGTTAAGGTGACACAATTAAAGGCATCATGTGACCACACATTCACCACAGGCAATCACGCCAATTCTTAATTCCAATTTAGTCCAATGTAGTCACATTCACATCATGATAAAACCCGGCCTGCGGCCATTTTCATGTTCAAATCCACAATTGGTCACACAAATATTCAATTTTAGATAAACATGGCATCTCGATACTAGTGTGATCATTCAGCAAGTAAGCGCAATCAACACTCGGTTCGATCCATGATCAAACACCGATAAATATCAGGTAAAATAAAATAGGCAATTAACCATGGTAACTATTCCACCTAACCATGATTAATCCAACTAGCCATAGTATTTAATTAATCTACCACGATAACTAATTAACCTAACCACAGTAACTATTTAGTCTAACCACGGTAACTATCTAATTTAACTGCGGTAACTCGCTAATCAGCTACGGTAACTATCTAATTAACTACTAAGTGTAATTAATAGCCTAATCAGGGATTAGAGGTTAACTCACTTCGATAACTGGCGACGATAGTCGGTGGCGGTGGCGATTTTCGGCGAGCGGTGGCGGTTCGACGGAAAATTCCGGCGAACAGTACTACGGACTCGTCTCGACGCTCCGGACGCAACCGCGGCGAATGGAGGCTGGACAACAGCTATTCTCGCAGCAAAACGACGACGACGGGTTCGGCGAACTGGCGGAGGGCGTCGGCGAGGCGCTGCGTCTATACCGGCGGCACGGCAGAGGTTCTGGCAGCTCTGCTGGGCGGCGGCAGCGGCTGGGCAGAGGTGAAACAGTGGCTGGACAGAGGCGGCAGCAACGGCGACAGTGGTTGGCGAGAGGCTGAGGTGAGCAACAGGGGCTGGCTAGGCACGACATAAAGCGGCGGACGGCGGCGGCTCACGGTGGCGGTCCGGCGACTTGAAGATGAAGAAATGGAGGTGGTCAAGAAGATGAACGTGAAATGGGGGGGTTAAAGTGCCGTGAGGTAGAGAGAAAGAAGAGAGAGAGGAGAGAGAAACTGGTCTTGGGGGTAAAAGGGTAATTTTGCTTGGGTCAAAAGGTTAATAGTAATTTTTTGACTGTGGTATTTATGAGGTGGGTCCCATGGGTCAATCGGTATTAATTTTTTCTGGCGTATATGAATAATATCGGAGGGCATTTCGGTAAACTGATAAATCAGGACTGGTTTTGGATATTTGGTTCAGAGTCGAGCGCGGCGCGAAGGAAATTTGGCAAGAATTATCTACGACACGACTAAACTAATCGAACTATAAATATCTACGCTTCAGTCGTCGATCAAAGTCTTCCAGATTGAACGATTCTGCGTCCGATAAATGTCACTAAATTTCCAACAGTCCAATATCATTCATTTAATAAGCCTTAAAATTTCAGGGCGTCACAGTTCCTATGGTTAGGTTAATTAGTTACCGTGGTAGATTAAATAATTACTGTGGCTAGTTGAATTACCGTGGTTATGTGGAATAGTTACCATGGGTAATTGCTCGGTCTACCGTAGTTCGGTAAGACCTGTTTGTTGATTGCTAATTGGTTGACTAGCATGTTGATTGTGCATTTTCACTAAATGATCACACCTAGGTCAGTATACCATGTTTAATTGAAATTGAGTATTCGTGTAACCAATTATATATTCCAATCATGAAAATGGCCGTTGGCTGAGTTTTAAGCATACTCATGAGTGTGACTGCATCGAGCTAATGTAAAGTAAGAACTGGTTGTTTGCCTAATATGCTTGTGTGGTCACACGATGGTTAATCGTTCCCTAACGTAATTGGGAGCATGGGGCGGTACTCCTAGTGGGTCCGTCACCTGATATGTTCATGCCGACGACGTACAATTCAGAATCCCACGACTTATCGGTTGCAAGACAATTCGTGCCGGCGACGTACAGTCCGGATAGACACGACTGGTAGAATGCCGGTCGCAGCTTGTGATGGACCGAAGTCCTTACGGAACTACCTGGTATGCTTGCCTTAGGGGTCTTGATGGGCTATTGGATGCCGTCGCTGTAACGGGGTAGGACGACGCCCGGTTCGGCCGGAAGAGTACTAGCAATGAGGCTGTACTGTGGTGAGAGTGGTGTATCTCTTGCATGAATAATCGAAAAATCGCATGTTACATAGTGCTTGAATGCCTGAGAGTTTGACGTATGTTGGCTGTACGCCTTGATCTGTTGTTCTTTATTGCCATGAGATATCTGTTGTGTGGCTCAAGACAAGGTAAGTTGCGTGTGGTTATTTATTGGCCGTTGGGTCGTGTCCTGCGTTGTTATGTGTCACTTGTGTAGGCCGCCTGAATGAATCAATGCCCTAGTCGGACTTAGGCATTGAATCATTGAGATTTATATCTCATTCGTTGTAGTGAACCGTCTTTTATAGGTCCTTGAGTATGGTGGAGAGACACGTCAGGTTCGGAGTACTAGTCGACTAGTCTGTGCTTATCAATCGCTGCTAGGGTCCGATCCGGATCAGACATGGGAGTAACATGTGACTACGGTGTGGGTCGATGAGGTGTTGCACCACTACGTGGCGCATATCTTCAAGGCCTGGCACTTGCGTCACGGGGACGCTCTCTATGGGCCAATTCGAGGGTTTGAGGGACCTTCGAATGAAAACCCGATCGTCTGATCCTGGGACCCTCTGGATTTTGATACGCCAGATGGGGAGGTAGAGAATCTTGACCCTGTGGAGTAGGATCTTGACGAGGAGCCTGGGGTGCCCTAGTGGTATACGGATTGGCTGAATTGTGGTGGCTAGTGATTGCGGACGTGGAAGTCCTTTTTGGAGTTAGTTGTTGGTGGTAGTTAGCTTTAGACCAGACCTAGTATCTTTTTGTGAGTCTTAGGAAACGGCCCTGGAGATGGGCTTGTAGATCGGTTGTTTCCATGGCTCACTGATATATAAATAAAAAGGGTGTGCTGTTATGGTTTACTTTATTCTCCTGCTTATCTATCCCCGTGTTTGTGTTTGTTTGGGGTTTGATATTGCTTCCGCTTGCATATAATTGAAAGATAAAAAGAAATGGGTTGATGACATACTTGGGATGTTATCCTTTGACTTGACGAGAGGAAGGGTTGTCGCGTGCCTGAGGGTCGGGGCGTGACATATGCTATGAGAAAATACTGAATCTATAGGCTTTTTTTTATGAGACAAATAGCGACAAGATATCTCTGTCACCCATTGACAAATAAAAATTGCTCATAAGCAGTTGTTGACTTATTTGAACTAGTGACGGATTTGTACTTGGTGAGTAATGTGCATATATATTGTGGGTTTGTTCATCAGATAGGCATTTGGTTTAAAGAGTGATATGTCTTGATAGAAGCTTGCATCTTATATTTCTGTATGATTTTATGTGGCGAAGTGCAAGTTCTAATGATACATCCTTGGATGCAGATTGTTAACAAGCTCCATTGGTATGTTCGGAATGGTGACATGGTAAGAAACGTAATGCTTAGTAGTTTGTTTCCACCTTGATGCTTGAGAATTTTAAACGTAGAAGATCACGATGATTTGTATGTGATCGGCAATATGATTGGTGAGTTTTCTCCTGAGGGATTGAAATTCTGAATTGCTTCGCTTGAGCTTATATTTCTACAAATGAATCTGACAATCATCACAAACCCTTGTGTGAATATTTAATCTTTCACCAGTCTTTGTCATAAAAAAGAAATCTGCTTCTTACACTTTTCCCCCCATCTATGGCTCTGTTTGTACGACGTTGATGTCACTCATCCAACTCATAAGAATTGTGTTATCCAGATTGTTGACTTCTGTTGTGGGGCAAATGATTTTAGCTGCTTAATGGCGAAGAAGCTTGAAGAGACCGGAAAGAAGTGCTCTTACAAAAATTATGATATTTTTCCACCAAAGGTAATTTGCGCGTGCTACCTCGTTTCATTAAGTTTTATGTGTGAAGAATGTTTTTGTTGTCTTTGCAGACGGTTTTGCAGCATGGTATATCCTTTTTTTTCTCATGGAAATTTTTTTAAGTATGGTTTTTGCGTTACTAAGCTCGTGTCTAGTGGCTGTTCACTTGTTCTAGTGGGAAGAGGTTGAGGGACGTAGAGCCTTTCTTTTTCCTGTTCCGAGGTAGTAAAGAAGAGACAATTCCTTAGATTGTGGAATGGAAATTTAGGGTTGCCATTGTCACGCCCCAAACCCCTAAGCGCGCGACCATCCCTTCCAAACGTCAGGTCAAAGGATGATGTCCCAGGCAGATCATCGACTCATTTCTTTTTATCTTATAATTAGGCTCATGCGGAAGCGAATAACAACCCCGGACAACAATCAACAGGGATAGGTAAATAGGAAATACAACAAACAACAACAAACCCTTTTTATTTATCTGCTTGATTAGTTCACAATACAAACATAATTTACACAAGTCCTTCTTGGACCGATCTCCTTAGACCCCCAAAAGATACCGGGCCGGGTCGGGGCGCACTACAGCCGATACATTACTCCTACACAACCGACTATGCATAAGACGGCCTCCAAAAACCAGCTCCTCCACAGCTGCACAAAACCCCCAAGCCAACAACACCGGGTCAACCCTGGTAACCATGTGGCGAATCTAGGTCCTCCTCCTTCGAACTCAGATCTGGGTCCACGATCTCCCCGTCCGGCATTTTAGCCTTTGTCGCGTCCCAAGTCTGGACGATTGGACAAGCACCCAGGGGTACATCAAACCCCCGAATCGGTCCTATGGAAACACCAGCCTGACACATGAACCAGGCCTTAAAGAGGTGTGCCACATAGTGTGGCAACCCCTCGTCAACCCAGACTGTCGTGACATGCTGTTCCCACACGTCCTCAGAATTGGCGACGTGATGGCGATGAAGTACCATCGTCAGTTCGATCGGGACGCCAAATCTAACGTGGCGTGCGGCCATCACGAAGACCTGAACGGCGATCAGCCAAGCGCCTGAAATATGAATCTCAGCGGGTCAACGCCTAAGTCCGATTAGGACATTGATTCACAGCCTAACCATTCTAGCGAACTAAACCCAACATCAGAAGAACAACCACATGCAATGTACCTCGCCTTGAGCCATGCGACAGATATAACATGATAGGGAATAAACAATGCATCAGCCAATCAGCTAGAACATTCAGCCAAAATCATTGACAATTCAACAAACGCGTTCCAGTCAGCCGGCCAAGAGATACCCCACTCTCGCCAAAGTACAGCCTCACTGCTAATACTCTTCCGGATTAACCGGGCGTCGTCCCACAACGTTAACGGCGACGGTATCCGATGGCTCCCTCAAATTCCCTAAGGCGAGCACACCAGGAATAATTTCAGGAGGGACTACGGACCAACACCAGTTGCAACCGGCTTCTCATCAGCCATGTTATCCCGGCGGTCCGTCGCCGGCACGGACTGACAGGCAACCAAAAAGCTGTGGAATCCCGGACGGTACGTCGCCGGGACACAGACTTATTAGGCGGCGACCCATGCTAACAAGGGTATCGCCTGTGCCCCCAATTACGTTAGGGTGACACGATGAAACTACTGCGTGACCTCGCGCTTAAAACCGGCTCTCAAGCCAAATCTCATTTTGATGCTCAAACCTGACTCACGGCCAATTTCATGCTCACAATTGGCCTACGGCCATTTTCATGCTCAAACCTAGCCCACGGCCATTTTCACACTTAAACCTGGCCCACGGCCATTTTCACACTCAAAATCACAATTGGTCACGCGAATATTCAATTTCCATTTAACATGACATTTCAACCCTAGTGTGATCATTTAACAATTTAATGCGCAATCAACACTCAGTCCGATCCATGATCAGACGCCACAAACTAGGCACAACAACATGCAATTAACCATGGTAGCTATTCCACCTAACCACGGTTAATTCAACTAACCACGGCAGTTAATTGTTCTACCACAGTAACTAATTAAATTAACTATTGTAACTATTTAATCTAACCACAGTTAACTATCTAACCACGGTAACTATCTATTAACTGCGGTAACTATTTAATCTAATTACGGTAATTATTTAATTAACCTAATAAGTGTAATTAACTTCCTAATCATGGATTAGGGGTTAACTCACTAGTTAACTGGCGGCGACGGTCGGCGGCGACCGGCGAAGGGCGGCGGCGGCGACGGTCGGCGGCGACCGGCGAAGGGCGGCGGCGGCGACGACAAAAATTCCGGCGGCGGTCCCTATGGACTCTCCTCGTCGATCCGGACTCAACCACGGTGTCGGATTTCCAAAACGACACCCAGACGACGACGAACAGCGGCTGGACAGTGGCTGGAAAACGGCCAAACGACGACAACAGAGCTCAACGAGCGGGCAGTAAGCTTGGCGGAGCTTCGGCCAAGTTCCGGCGGGGTCTCGGCGGCTCCGGTGAAGCTCGGCAGACGACGGCGAGGCTCGGCGATGCTTGGACAGCAACTCCGCAGAGGCGGCAGCAGCTGCGGCTGGAGCGGAACGGTGACGGCGCGGCAAGGCACGAGCGGCGGCGGACGGCGGCGGGAAGGTGGTCGGCGGTGGCTTGAAGAGGAAGATGAAGATGAGATGATGAAGATGGTGGATTGGACATGAAGTGGGCTGCCATGCGTGAAAAGCAAGAAGGAAGAGAGAGAAAGGGAAGAGAGAGAGAGAGGAGAGAGAAAGGGTCTTGAGGGTATTTTAGTCTTTTCCAAGGTTAAATGGCATTTTTGTAATATCTCAAAGGTCAAAAAGGTGATTTGACTTTGGCATTTATGAGGCGGGGCCCACGGTCATTCGGTATTAATTGTTTCTGGTGTATATGAATAATATCTGAGGGTATTTTGGTAATTTGACGATTTTAGGACTGGTTCAGAATTTTTGGTTTAGGGTCGGCTCGGGCGCGAAGGAATTCGACGAAGACTAATTACGGCGCGACTAATCTAATCGAACTACAATTAACTACGCTTCGACCGACGGCTAATGACCTGCAGATTGAACGATTCCGCGTCCGACAAATGTCACTCAATTCCAACAGTCCAATATTATTCATTTAATTGGCCTTGAAATTTCGGGATGTCACATCTCTTCCCCGCTTATGAAATTTCGTCCTCGAAATTAAAATATTACACCACCTCGAAAAGAAAAGGATTCCTAGACTTCATCGACTCCTCACTTTCCCACGTCGCTCCCTCGGTCCCATGGTGTTGCCAAACAGCTTTCACCGACGGGATTGTCTTGTTTCGCAGGACCTGCTCTTTCCGATCTTCGATCCTCACCGGACGTTCCACGTACGATACGCGCTCATCTACTTCGATCTCCTCAAAACTCAAGACGTGAGCTGGATCCAGTTCATACTTCCTCAACATAGATACATGGAATACGTCATGTACCTGAGCAAGCCTCGGCGGCAACGCGAGACCATAAGCCAGATTTCCAATCCGCTCCAAAATCTCGAACGGCCCAACATACCTCGGGCTTAACTTTCCCTTCTTGCCGAAACGAGATGTCCCTCTCATAGGCGACACCTTCAGAAAGACATGATCACTGACTTGAAACTCCAACGGCCTGCATCTTTTGTCAGCATAACTCTTTTGGCGACTCTGAGCTGTTCTGAATCTTTCTCTGATGATTTTCACTGTATCCAAAGACTGCTGTACTAACTCAGGACCGGTGATTTTCCTTTCACCAACTTCATCCCAATAGACTGGCGTCCTACAAGGCCTGCCATACAACGCTTCGAAAGGCGCCATCTTGATACTCTGCTCATAGCTGTTGTAGTAGGCGAATTCAACCAAATGAAGCTGTCCTTCCCAATTGCCTTTGAAATCCAATACACATGCCCGCAACATATCCTCAAGCGTTTGAATCGTCCTTTCAGACTGGCCATCTGTCTGCGGATGATAAGCCGTACTGAATTGCAGCTTTGTTCCCAACGCAGTCTGCAAACTTTTCCAAAAGGTAGATGTGAACCTGGGATCACGATCCGACTTGATTGTCACTGGTACACCATGCAAACGCACTATCAGGCGTACATACAAATCTGCCAACCTGTCCAAAGCGAAGCCTTTTCTCACTAGGATGAAATGTGCTGACTTCGTCAATCAGTCCACTATGACCCAAATTGAATCATTACCCCTTTGGCTCCTCGGCAAACTTGTCACGAAGTCCATCGTGATGTGTTCCCACTTCCATTCCGGAATCTCAAGCGGCTGTAACAACCCTCCAGGCTTACAATGCTGAGCTTTGACCTACTGGCACGTTAGACATTTCGCTACATGCTTGGCTATGTTAACCTTCATGCCACTCCACCAATAATACTGCCTTAGATTCTAGTACATCTTCGTACTACCTGGATCGACACTGTAGCTGCTACGATGTGCCTCCAATAAGATTTGTTCCCTAAGACTCTCATCAGCCAGCACACACAAACGCCCTCTGAATTTCAATATTCCATCCTCAGCTACCTGAAAATCTTCTTTCCTCTTCTTTGAGCCCTCTTGAAGGACTTTCTAAATGGCAGGATTCGTCGATTGCAATATCTTAATCCTCGCTTGCACCTCCGGCTCGATCCTTAACGTAGCCATCAAACTCGACAGACGGCCTACCTCCAACCTAAACTTGGAGTCTCGTACCTCCTCTAGTAGACATCACTCCCGGACCATCAACTGGGCAATCGCTGACTTCCAACTCAGCGCATTAGCAACTTTGTTAGTCTTTCCCGGATGGTACAAGATCTCGCAGTCATAATCCTTAAGAAGTTCCATCCAACGGCGCTGCCTCATGTTCAACTCCTTCTGAGAGAAGAGATACTTCAAACTCTGATGATCGGTGTAAACTTGGAACCTTTCTCCTACCAGGTAGTGTCTCCAAATCTTAAGGGCAAACACGATCGCTGCTAACTCCAGATCGTACGTCGGGTAATTCAACTCGTGCGGTCTCAACTAACGAGAAGCGTACGCAACTACTTTCCCATGTTGCATAAGCACACAGCCTAGTCCCTTGAATGAAGCATCGCTGTAAATCTCATAACCTCTAGGACCATACGGTATTGTCAAAATAGGAGCCGTAGTTAGCTTTTGCTTAAGCTCTTGGAAACTACGCTCGCACTTGTCTGTCCACTCGAATCTTTCGTCCTTCTTCAACAGACGTGTCAACGGCAAACCTATCGCGGAGAACCTTTCCACGAAGCGTCTATAGTAGCTTGCTAAACCCAAGAAACTCCGCACTTCTGTCATTGACGTCGGTCTCGGCCAATCCATAACCACTTCAATCTTGGTTGGGTCAACAGATATCCCTTCTCCAGAAATTATGTGACCAAGGAAGGCTATGCGAGCTAACCAAAAATCGCATTTGCTAAACTTAGCAAACAACTGGTGTTTCCGAAGAGTCTCCAACACTATCCTCAAGTGTTGCTCATGTTCCTCAAGACTCTTAGAGTATACCAAGATATCGTCGATAAACACTATGACGAATTTGTCCAAATACTCACTGAATACCCTATTCATCAAATCCATAAAAGCAGCTGGAGCATTTGTTAGACCAAACGGCATCACTGTGAATTCATAGTGACCATAGCGCGTCCTAAACGCTGTCTTCGGTACATCCTCCCTCTTGATCCTTAGCTGGTGGTATCCCGTTCGTAGGTCGATCTTGGAGAACACTGAAACTCCTTGAAGTTGGTCAAACAGATCATCAATCCTTGGCAACGGATACTTGTTCTTGACTGTCACCTGATTGAGCTGACGGTAGTCGATGCACAGACGAAATGATCCATCCTTCTTCCTCACAAACAAGACGGGCGCTCCCCATGAAGATGCATTTCAACGGATATATCCTTTATCCAACAACTCTTGCATCTGTACCTTCAGTTCCTTGAGCTCCGACAACGCCATCCGATACGATGCCTTTGAGATCGGTTCCATACCAGGGGCTAACTCAACCATGAATTCTATTTCTCTTTCCGGAGGCAATCCAGGTAACTCCTTCGGAAAAACATCAGGGAACTCCCTTACTACAACAATATCCTCTAGCCTTAACTCCTTAGCCAACACTTCTACAACAGACGCCAAATAACCTTGGCAACCTCTATCCAACAACTGAGTTGCTTCCAGTGACGAAACTAAGGGGATTGAGGTTCCCCCTCGGTTTCCAACAAACTTGAAACTAACCCCATTCAATGGGTTAAACAGGATAGTCTTACTATGACAATCCAAAACAGCTCTTTGCTCAGTGAGCTAGTCCATACCAACAATGCCATCAAAATTGAACAAAGCTAGTACAATCAGATTTATCCTTCCCTCATGACCATCTACAACCAGCCTATAATCAGAACATCCTACTGAAGCCATAACATTATCCTTAAGCGGTGTAGATATCCTAACAGTTGATTTCAACAGCTCTGTACTCATGCCAGCTAGCTTAACAAACTGAGCAGCAACAAAGGAGTGGGAAGCTGCTGAATCAAACAGTGCATAAGCTACTTGGTTATGTAATAAGATCGTACCTGAAATGGTCGACGAGTCCTTCGCCTCTTCCCGGGTGACAGCATACACCCTTCCTTGCACTGGCGGTCGGTTCTGATAGTTCTGCGGGATATTTCCTCGCATCTTACCTCCCTGTTGCATCTATCCTCCCATCTGTCTCTGAGGACAATCTTTGACTTGGTGGCCATACTTGCCACAACCAAAACAAGCACTGACCTCCTTGAGTATGGACCAGACCCATGCTTCTGTCGACAAATCGGGCACACAATGTCAGGGTGAAACGGCGGCTTCCCAACAAAGTTCCTCCTGTTAGGCGGGATGGGATTCCTATTACCCATCATCGGTCCTTTATTGAACCTTCGGTGATCCCTCATAACCGGAGCAAACCGCGGTCCAGATGCGGTTGCTCTCTCAGCAACATCTCTTCCTACCAACTGAGCTTTCTCATACAGCTCATTGTAGTTCCTCAGGTTGAACGGCACCAACACACTCTTGATCTCCGGCTTCAACCCGTCTCTGAACCTCCTTGCCCTATCCTCAGGGTTCTCCACCATCCTTAGTGCATAGTTGGACAGCTCAGCAAACTTTGCCTCATATTGGTCTACCGATGACTGATTCTAACGAAGATGCAGAAATTCATCCATCTTCTGCTCTCGCGCACAATCCGAGAAGTACTTTCCATTGAAGGCTTCCGCGAAGGCATCCCACTTCGGGATCGCAACTCCGGGAAACACACTTTCCTACGTGGCCTTCCACCACGAGCTAGCGTTACCCTGCAGTTGGTAGACAGCCAGCGTTACCTTCTCTTCCTCCAAACATCCTAACAATGCAAATGCCTTCTCTAAATCTTCCATCCATGAGGTTGCAGCTTATGGGTCACCAGTTCCAGAAAACCTCGGCGGCTTAAGCTTCATAAACTGTTCCACCAATCCGTGAGTCTGCGGCCTGCGGATCCCGTCTTCAGCTAACGGACCCTCCTATGGGATGGCAGTTGTAGCTTGGTTCCTCATTTGGGCCCCCATCAGGTTCCCCATGGCTTCTAAGGCTTGCAGGATCCCGTCCACTCTAGGATCTGCATGCACTACCCCTTCTCTAGGCATTTTTGACTCATCCACCCTACCCACTCTAGGTCTTCCTCGGGCGGCTCTTCCTCTGCCTCTACGCACTGCAGGAATGCGATTCTCAACTACATCAGGAACAACTGGAGCTACCCTTTTCGTAGGTACTCCCGGAACACGATCCCTCTCCATTTCGGGATCCACCTAAGTTGCCCTACCTCGGGGTGCTCTCCGGCTACAGCTGCACATCCTACAGGACCGTAAGGACTCCTGGTCGCCTAAAGCAACACGTAATGAGAACTCAGGTTTACTACTAAACGACAATCAAATAGAAAACACAAGCATAGGGTTTAATTCCTTCTAACTATCACAAACCCATCACACCTTATAACTCCACAAACCATGCTCTGATACCAAAACGGGAATGTTACGCCCCGAACCCTGAGCGCGCGACCATCCCTTCCAAACGTCAAGTCAAAGGATGATGTCCCAAGTAGATCATCGACCTATTTCTTTTTATCTTATAATTAGGAGCATGCGGAAGCGAATAACAACCCTGGACAACAATCAACAAGGATAGGTAAATAGGAAATACAACAAACAACAACAAACCCTTTTTATTTATCTGCTTGATTAGTTCACAATACAAACATAATTTGCACAAATCCTTCTTGGATCGATCCCCTTAGACCCCGAAAAGATATCGGGCCGGGTCGGGGAGCACTATAGCCGATACATTACTCCTACACAACCGACTATGCACAAGACGGCCTCCAAAAACTAGCTCCTCCATAGCTGCACAAAACCCCCGGGCCAACAACACCGGGTCAACCCTGGTAACCAGGTGGCGAATCTGGGTCCTCTTCCTCTGAACTCAGATCTAGGTCCACGATTTTCCCGTCCGGCATTTCAACCTCTATTGCGTCCCAAGTCTGGACGATTGGACCCGCACCCAAGGGTACATCAAACCCCCGAATCGGTCCTATGGAAACACCAGCCTAACACATGAACCAGGCCTTAAATAGGTGTGCCACATAGTGTGGCAACCCCTCGTCAACCCAGACTGTCGTGACATGCTGTTCCCACACGTCCTCAGAATTAGCGACGTGACGGCAATGAAGTACCATCGTCAGTTCGATCGGGACGCTAAATCTAACGTGGCGTGCGGCCATCACGAAAACCTGAAAGGCGATCAGCCAAGCGCATGAGATATGAATCTCAGCGGGTCAACGCCTAAGTCTGATTAGGACGTTGATTCACAGCCTAACCATTCTAGCGAACTAATCCCAACATCAAAAGAACAACCACATGCAACGTACCTCGACTTGAGCCATGCGACAGATATAACATGATACGGAATAAACAATGCATCAGCCAATCAGCCAGAACATTCAGCCAAAATCATTGACAATGCAACAAACGCGTTCTAGTCAGTCGGCCAAGAGATACCACACTCTCGCCAAAGCACAGCCTCGCTGCTAGTACTCTTCCGGATTAATCGGGCGTCCTCCGACAACGTTAACGGCGACGGTATCCGATGGCTCCCTCAAATTCCCTAAGGCGAGCACACCAAGAATAATTCCATGAGGGACTACGGACCAACACCAGTTGCGACTTGCTTCTCATCAGCTGTGTTATCCGGGTGGTCCGTCGTCGGCACATATTGACAGGCAAACAATAAGTCGTGCAATCCCGGACGGTACGTCGCCGGCACACAGACTTATTAGGCGGCGACCCATGCTAACAAGGGTATCGCCTGTGCCCCCAGTTACGTTAGGGTGACACGGTGAAACTACTGCGTGACCTCGCGCTTAAAATCGGCTCTCAAACCAAATCTCATTTTGATGCTCAAACCTGGCCCACGGCCAATTTCATGCTCAAACTTGGCCCACGGCATTTTCATGCTCATACCTGGCCCACGGCCATTTTCACACTCAAACCTGGCCCACGGCCATTTTCACACTCAAAATCACAATTGGTCACGCGAATATTCAATTTCCATTTAACATGGCATTTCGACCCTAGTGTGATCATTCAGTAATTTAATGAGCAATCAACACTCAGTCCGATCCACGATCAGACGCCACAAACTAGGCACAACAACATGCAATTAACCATGGTAGCTATTCCACCTAATCACGGTTAATTCAACTAACCACAGCAGTTAATTATTCTACCACAATAACTAATTAAATTAACTATGGTAACTATTTAATCTAACCACAGTTAACTATCTAACCACGGTAACTTCTATTAACTGCGGTAACTATTTAATCTAATTACGGTAATTATTTAATTAACCTAATAAGTGCAATTAACTTCCTAATCATGGATTAGGGGTTAACTCACTAATTAACTGGCGGCGGTGGCGGCGACGACAAAAATTCCGGCGGCGGTCCATACGGACTCTCCTCGTCGATCCGGACTCAACCACGGTGTCGGATTTCCAAAAAGACGCCCAGACGATGACGAACGGCGGCTGGAAAACGGCCAAATGACGACAACGGAGCTCAACGAGTGGGCGGCAAGCTTGGCGGAGCTTCGGCCAAGGTCCGGCGGGGTCTCGGCGGCTCCGGTGAAGCTCGACGGACGACGGCGAGGCTCGGCGATGCTTGGACAGCAGCTGCACAGAGGCGGCAGCAGCTGCGGTTGGGGTGGCACGGCGACGGGGTGGCACGGCGACAGCGCGGCATGGCACGAGCGGGAGCGGCGGACGGCGGCGGGAAGGTGGCCGACGGTGGCTTGAAGAGGAAGATGAAGATGAGATGATGAAGATGGTGGATTGGGCGTGAAAGTGGGCTGCCATGCGTGAAAAGCAAGAAGGAAGAGAGAGAAAGGGAAGAGAGAGAGAGAGAGAGAGAGAGAGAGAGAGAGAGAGGAGAGAGAAAGGGTCTTGAGGGCATTTTAGTCTTTTCCGAGGTCAAATGGCATTTTTGTAATATCTCAAAGGTCAAAAAGGTGATTTGACTTTGGCATTTATGAGGCGGGGCCCACGGTCATTCGGTATTACTTGTTTCTGGCGTATATGAATAATATCTAAGGGTATTTCGGTAATCTGACGATTTTAGGACTGGTTCAGAATATTTTGTTCAGGGTTGGCTCGGGCGCGAAGGAATTCGGCGAAGACTAATTACGGCGCGACTAATCTAATCGAACTACAATTAACTACGCTTCGACCGACGGCTAACGACCTCCAGATTGAACGATTCCGCGTCCGACAAATGTCACTCAATTCCAACAGTCCAATATTATTCATTTAATGGGCCTTGAAATTCCGGGACGTCACAGGCATAGTTATTGAGTATAGTATCCGAGGTTAGACTAGGTTGTTTATGAAATAATTGTACTGTCTCAAGCATCTATTTGCGCAAGTCATCATGCAATTTGTTCCACTAATAAGTGGTTTCATTCATGATGACATACAATAAATGTTGGTAATACAATAGAGTCAAATAGTGTGATACTATAACTCATGCAAGTTTCCTTTTTGTTTTTATTTGCTAATGGGTTAAAAAGCTCAAGTCAGGTTTAGGATCCTAGGATATGCTAACAGTATTTGGAGGACCTACGGAACAAACAACACCTGCAAATCTGTGGCTGGTTATGTTTGAGGAGTGGTCAAAGGGGTTTTGGAGGAAGCTTTGAGGAGCCTTGGTAGTCAAATAAAGAGGTACAAAAATTTTAGGAAAAAATCATCTAAAAGTAGAGGCTAGAATTAAGAGCATTGGCATTAGAGCTAGAACTTTCAAGTCACTGAAATTTTCTGATCCACAAGATCTACAGAGTGGCAAGTGGAGAACATACTCATGTCACCGATTCACCTCATCAAGTTAACAGTGCAACTCTAAACATCTAAGGACATCAGACCTCGAGGAAAGAGGGAAAGTGCTTAGAAAGACATAGGAGATGTGTATGCTATAGAGATTATCCAAACTCAGTCTTATTCCACAACTGAAGGATGATACCCTCATATAGGTGATGCCAAGGGTATTACAGGCCTTTAACAACACAACCATAGAGTCAAGCAGTATGCATCTTTATAAGATGCTCTTACAAAGCACACCGACACATACTTTGGCCAAAGTTGGCGCGCTTATTCTAGTAATACAATAATTCACAATGAAAGGAAATTAGTACTAAAATTTGGTAAGAAATTATCGTATCGTGGTTTGAAGTGCAGTTGAAAGCTTAGCCAACCTGTTAACTAATATGGAGGAGGAATAGGCTGTTTATAACCATAAAGGAAGACATGAGTAAGTTGTTGTAAGCCGGCCACAGTTACCTGCTTTCTCAGCCTTATTCCCATTACTCCCACTTTGGTCTCACCACTTCGGTTATGCTGGAGCTTTGAAATCTGGAGTAATGACAATTTTGCAGGATGTTGTTGCTTTGAAGCTTGTATGAGAAACTTGAACATGCCAACATAATTTGAGCACTTTTACTGGTGACCCATGCACTTTGTGTGTGCGTGTGTGTGCACCTTTCGCGCATGTGTTTACAGTGGGGTCCATTTGTGGGTGAGTGAAACTTCCATTCATAATTTCTATACAATGGACGATATCGGCAGTATAGTCTTCTTTTTTATTACTCATAAGTGTTCTTACAGGACTTTATCAGGATCATGTAATTCCAATGAACTTTCTTGGTGAAGATAAGAGTTTGATGACCTTAGTTGGCGATGTTTTTTATGTGCCTATTGGAAAAGATATGGTTCATCGTGTTGTGAGGTGGCAGCCTGCAAAACGATGTTGATACCTGATTTTTAGCTGACAAAGTCATATAAAACCAAAAACTCAGAGAATCAGGTTCATGATCGCGAAGGGCACGTCTCTTGGTAAAAGAGAGTTGTTTAAGTGTTTTTGAAAAAAAATTCCAAGTTTCATAATGTTTTGTTTAAGCTAAGACATTGATTTCATCAACAATCTTGAATGTCTTTAGAGTTGACTTTTTGGTCAACCACTGAAGTTAACCGTTGGTCAACATTTTTACAAATTTGAGAATTTGAGAAATCATCAAATCAATCATTTTCAAGCTTAATTAGACTTTTAAATCATCGATTTTACAAAAGTCGGTTGAGAAGCGACCTTTCAACCAAACTGAGAATTTCAACTTTTGATCGGCCGAATTCAAAATTTATTGATTTCTATTCATTGGATAATTTCCCTCACGACATTTGATCCATGGATTGTCATGCATTCAATTTTCAAGCCAATTTCAATAAATTGAGCTAGAGATGGGTTTTTTTATTTTCGAACAACAATCTGGGCCCCTATCGGTCCTTCAAGAGTAACGCCATTTAACCCAATTCCCATCTGATTTAGTCAAATTAACTCAATTTCAATGTCAATTTCAGAAAAATCATGGCGACTTGGCGTAATTTATCCAAAGCGACGAATTAGGACCGACAACGGTTGTCGGAGCCAACCTGATGGAATCGACTTGGTTCGACCCATTTAAGACGAAGCCCAATAAAATCTCACTTGGCCCAATTAAACGCACAAATCTCCGGAGGTGAGCCGAACACACAAGGCTGAGCATGGGCCATGAAATTCAATTAATGATCCCCAAGAAAAGAGGCCTATCAACATAAATAAAAAGAGCCCCCGCGAATAGCCCTCTCTCCCTTCCATTCAGTCTCTTCCTCCTCAGAATCGGCCGACGTGCATGCCCGTGGAAAGTCAGCGAAGCAGATCCGAAATGGAAGAAACACCACGGTTGACGCCACAACAGAATCGCTCCTTCTCTTTCTCTATCTCTGGCTCTTTCTCTCTCATAAAACCTACTCCTGATTGCCATTAAAAAGCTCGTAATCCAAGCTCGACGAGGGGGAAGGTGACACGCTCAACAGAGAGAACGGAATCTACACTCTCTTTTGAATCCATTCACACCCATGTTCTGTTTTTACCATCCCGACCATGTCTCCGTCACTCTCATTCCCATCGTGATCATCACTCCATGGAGAAAAACACAGTGATATGCACTCTAGGGAACGTACATTGCCGAACCCACAAGGAGAACAAGTCGCGTGGACGATGAACGGAGGGAACGACGAGATTTGGAGCGGTTCTGTTGAGATTACAGCCTCATTATGTTTGGCTGCTCCTGCTGGTATGACTACAACCAGAAAGGAAGAAGAGGAAATGGAACAACTGACGCCTTCAATATGTGTCAAATGTTGAGTTGTGTTCTGCACAACTACATTCTGTTTTTGAGCTAAGGAAAACAGAGTGGTTGAGAGTCGCTCAAAACAAAGTAGTTGAGAGTTGTTTCTTTTTTGTTAGTTCAATTCTTCAGTTTTATTCCTTCTGTTACATCATTTTTTTTCCAGTTGTATTCCTTGATGTATGAGCTGTTACTCTAGAGTTTGTTTTACTTTTGAGATCTGGGCTTGTATATAAAAACCTGCAAGTTACACGAGAGATGTTATGCTCTCAGATGAAGAAAATGTGTACAGTTTCTTTGTGAAAATCTTCAATGAAGTTCAAGTTCTTCATCTGCTGTTCTTCATGCGTTTCTTCACATGGTATCAGAGCCATTCTCTAAGAGCAAAGCTGTGAATCTCAATCTTCTTCCTTGAAGAGCACAGCAATGGCAGCAAGAACACCGAGATATCCTTTTCCTATCCATGTAAACATTGCTAACTTCGTTACAATCAAACTTGCTGAAGATAAGTTTGTTCTCTGGCAAACTCCATTTCACAGATTTCTACGTAGTCAAGAGCTCTTTGGTTTCGTTAGTGGAGAAGTTCCACCACCACAGAAATTGCAAGTTGATGTCGAAGGGAATGAGACCGAAGCTGTGAATCGTGATTACAATGATTGGGTAAGAACTGATCAACTGGTATCATCATGGATTAGTGGTGCAGTTTCTAAGCATATCCTGGGACTGATCATTGGCCTGGAAACATCCTATGAGGTATGGCAGACATTACTAAATTGTTTCACACAAAAATCAGTAGCTAGAGAATTTGAACTGAGAGGGAAACTTCAAGCATGTCAGAAATGAAATAGGCAACTTTCAGATTATCTTAGAGAATACAAGCTGATTTGCGACCAGTTAAATGCAATTGGGAAGCCTATGGATGAGATAACTAAAGTCTTTGGTGTCTTAGAGGGTCTAGGATCAGAGTATGAGAATTTTCGAACCACTATGTACTGTTTGAAACCTCAACCTGATTATGATGAGGTGATATCACAATTAGAAAGATTTGAAACAAGACGAAAAAACTACTCCTCGAGCCAGTATAATCCTAACATGGCCTATTATGGAGAAAGAAATTTAGAGATGGAATCAAAGGTATTACTTGACAGAGAACTGCATCAGTCTAATGTTCCGTTAATAGGCCAGAGAGGGAGTATTCATGGGGGATGCTATTATGGTAGAGGTCGTTCATTTGACAATCGAGGTCGTGGCTTTGGGTATCAAGGAAGAAGTCAGAGTTTTAGATCAGTTAATCTGAATCAAGATTAGGAGGTTCAACATTTTAGTCCACGGAATAACTCCTATGCTCCAGGTCAGGTTTTCGATCTTGTGCCGCTTCATCACAGAGATATCAAGATACCAAATCCTATCCCTCTCCAAATGTCACAGTTCACAAGAACTCGCAGGATGAAAAAGCGATGGATGGAGTTCGCGTAGCTTGTCAAATCTGCAAACGTCCAGGACATGATGCTCTTCGATGCTGGTATCGATTTGATAACTCTTATCAAAATTAAAATATCCCGTAAGCTCTAACAGCAATGCACCTTGAGGATTCTACAGGCAGTGAATGATATCCAGACACAGGAGCCACAGCTCACATCACAGCAAATTTGGGTATAATTCATAACTCATCAAAGTATACTGGAACTGATACTATAATGATAGGAAATGGATCGCGTCTTCCTATTACTTACACTGGTAATGCGTTGTTACTTACAGAGATTGATGCGTTACCTCTAAGTGATGTGTTGGTAGTTCCTGAAATCAAGAAAAATCTTCTTTCAGTTTCGAAATTAACTAATGACTTTCCCTGCTCCTTTGTGTTTGACAAACATGGTGTCTATGTTAAGGACAATCGCACCAACTCCACTGTGAAGCTCGGATAGAAAGTTGGGGGGCTCTATCGAGTGGATCAGCAGGCCACACAAGCTCTGTTTACACAAAGACGTAAGGATGTCACAGAGAACATATGGCATCAGAGACTTGCTCATACTAATACTAAGACCTTAAAGTACCTTCAACAACCGCAGCAGATTTGCTGTACTGAGAAAACTCCATCTGTATGTGGCAGTTGTCATCTTGTCAAGAGTACTGCTTTACCTTTTCCTTTATCAGATTCTGCAACTGAAGTTCCTCTAGAAAGGATACATTGTGATATATGGGGTCCTTCCCCAGTAACCTCTTTTCAAGGCTTCAAGTTTTATGTCATTTTTGTGGATAACTTTTCTTGATACAGTTGGCTTTATCCAATGAAGTTCAAGTCAGAGTTCTATGATGTTTTCCTTATGTTTCAGAAATATGTAGAGACTCAATTTGATCACAAAATCAAAATTTTCCAATGTGATGGTGGTGGTGAGTTCACTAGCACCAGGTTTCAGACTCATTTGGAGACTTGTGGTATTAAACAATACATCTCCTGCCCATACACTCCTAAACAGAATGGGATATCTGAAAGGAAACACCGTCACGTGGTCGAATTGGGCTTAACTATGCTCTACCATTCTCGAACTCCATTACACTACTGGGTTGATTCCTTCTTAACTGCAAATTATATTATTAATCTGCTTCCAACTCCAAAGCTGCAGATGGACTCACCTCACGGCAAAATCTTTAAACGAGTGCCAAGCTATGATCATCTCAGGGTCTTCGGATGTGCATGTTATCCATGTCTCAGACCCTATGGTCAACATAAATTTGATCCTCGATCCCTCACTTGTGTACTCCTGGGGTATAGTGAGCAACATAAAGGGTATCGCTGTCTGGTACCTACTAATGGTAGGATATATATCAGTCGACATGTGACATTTGATGAAGATTTCTTTCCCTTTACCAAGAAATTATCTGCAGATTATCCCCATTATACCTCTCTATATCGGAAATGGGTTGATGAGGTGGCCTTTCTGGATTCTACCAGGGAAAATCCAGTACGACCACCTTCTCACTCTTATACTGGTCATCTACAAGAAAGTGGTGTTTTGGAGGTAGGCCAAATTCGTATACCATATATTACTACCCAAGGCACAGGTTTGTCTCCATCACATTCATAGTCTGTTGTTGATCCTGGACCATCAGATTTTTCACATACTGTCGCACATAACATACCTGTTGCTGACCACGCACATCAGAGTGCCTCACCTCCTCACCACTATGACACTTCTATTCATCATACTGTCGCACAAATCCCAGGTATGCATGCTTAGCTGAATATAAAGTTCCTCTCGAACCAAAATCACTTAAGTCAGCCTTGGTTCATGAAGGCTGGACTCGCGCAATGCAAGAGGAAATGGATGCCTTGCATGAAAATCAAACGTGGGTGTTAGTCCCATGAACTGCTCAGATGAATGTCATAGGCTGTAAATGGGTGTTTAAGACAAAGTTAGCATCTGATGGGAGTCTTGACAGGTTAAAAGCTCGTTCAATGGCCAAAGGGTTTCACCAAGAAGGAGTAGACTATCTTGAAACTTTCAGTCCTGTTGTCAAACAAGAAACCATACGTATTGTCTGGTCAGTAGCTATGGTGCGGCATTGGCCTATTCATCAATTAGACGTCAAAAAATGCCTTTTTACATGGCACACTGATTGAATCTGTTTATGTGACGTCCCGGAATTTCAAGGCCTGTTAAATGGATAATATTGGACTGTTGGAATTTAGTGACATTTATCGGACGTGGAATCGTTGAATCTGAAGGACATTGGTCGTCGACTAAAGCGTAGTTAATTATAGTTCGATTAGTTTAGTCACGCCGTAGATAATTCTCGCCGAATTCCTTCGCGCCCGTGCCGACCCTGAACCAAATATCCTGAACCAGTCCTAAATCGTCAGATTACCGAAATACCCTCAGATATTATTCATATACGCCAGAAATAATTAATACCGAATGACCGTGGGACCCACCTGATTTATGTCAAGTCAAATCTAGCTTTTTGACCATTGGAAATTACCAAATTACCCTTTGACCTTGGAAATGACCATTTTGCCCTTGAAGACCATTTTCTCTCTCTTCCCTTTTCTCTCTCCTCTCTCTCTCTCTCTCTTCTCACCTACGGCAGCCCCTTCCGCCTCCATTCTCACGCATGCCTCCACCGCCGTTCGCGCCGCGCCGCCTTCCACCACGCCCTGCCAAACCGCCGCTCGCCTCAGCCGCTCGCCAGCCCCTACCGCCGCTGCTGCCGCCTCTGTCTAGCTGCTGTTCGAGCTTCGTCATGCCTCACCGTCGACCGCCCAGCTTCGCCGGAGCCACCGAGACCCCGTCGGACCTCAGCCGAAGCTCCGCCAAGCTTGCCGCCCGCTCGCCGTGACCATCGTTGTCGTTTGGCCGCGAGACTAGCCGCTGTCCAGCCACCGTTCGTCATCGTCCGGGTGTTGCCTTCGAAAACCGGCGCTGTAGTTGCGTTCGGATCGACGAGACGAGTCCGTGGGACCGCAGTCGGAAAATTTCACCGCCGTTGCCGCCGCCGCCCATCGCCGGTTGCTGCCAGTTAATTAGTGAGTTAACCCCTAATCCCTGATTAGGTAGTTAATTGCACTTAATAGATTAATTAGTGAGTTACCGTAGTTAATTAGATAGTTACCACAGTTAATAGATAGTTACCGTGGTTAGATAGTTAACTGTGGTTAGCTTAAGTAGTTACCTTAGGTTAATTAATTAGTTATTGTGGTAGATTAATTAACTTCTGTGGTTAGTTGGATTAACCATGATTAGGTGGAATAGTTACCATAGTTAATTGCTTGTTGTATTGTGCCCGATAATTTGTGGTGTCTGATCGTGGATCGGACTGAGTGTTGATTGCGCTTAAATGCTGAATGATCACACTAGTTTCGATATGCCATGTTAAATTGAAATTGGATATTTGCATGACCAATTGTGATTTTGAGCATGAAAATGGCCGTGGGCCAAGTTTGAGCATAATGTGAGTGTGATTGCATCAAAATGAGATTTGGCTTGAGAGCCGGTGTTAAATGCGAGGTCACGCGTGGTTTTAATTTTGTCACCCTAACGTAACTGGGGACACGAACGATACCATTGTTGGCATGGGTCGTTGCTTGATAAGTCTGTGTGCCGGCGACGTACCGTCCGGGATTCCATGGCTTATTGGTTGCCTATCAGTCCGTGCCGGCGACGGATGGTCCAGATTACCACGGTTGATTAGATGCCGATCGCAACTTGTGTTGGTCCGTAGTCCTTTATGGAATGATTCCTAGTGTGCTCGCCTTATGAAATTTGAGGGAGCTATCGAATGCCGTCGCTGTAACGTAGTAGGACGACGGCCGATTAATCCGAAAGAGTACTAGCAGTAAGGCTGTACTGTGGCAAGAGTGGGGTATCTCTTGGCCGTGATGACCGAAACGCGCTTGTTACATTGTGCATGATCTTTGGCTGAGTGTTCTGGTTGAGTGGCTAATTGTTGTTTATTCATTGGCATGATATATCTGTCGTATGGCTCAAGATGAGGTACGTTGCATGTGATTGTTCTTTGGGTGTTGGGTTAGTTTGGCAGATTCGTTAGATTGCTTGGGTGAATCAACGTCCTAATCGGACTTAGGCGTTGACCCGCTGAGATTCATACCTCATGCGCTTTGGTTGATCGCCTTTCAGGTCTTCGAGATGGCCGAGCGCCACGTTAGGTTTGGCGTTCCTGTTGACCAAACCACGGTACTTCATTACCGTCATGTTGCCAATTCTGAGGACGTGTGGGAATAGCACGTGACGACCGTCTGGGTCGACGAGGGGTTGCCACACTATGTGGCACACCTCTTTAAGGCCTGGTTCGTTCGTCAGGCTAGTGTTCTCATAGGACCGATTCGGGGGTTTGATGTACCCTCGAGTGCGGGTCCAGTCGTCTAGACCTGGGACAGGATGGACTTTGATATGCCTGATGGGGAGGTCGAGGACCCAGATCCGAGTTCTGAGGAGGAGGACCCAGATTCACCGCCTAGTTATCAGGGTTGACCCGGTGTCATTAGCCCGGAGGTGTGGAGAAGCTGTGAAGGAGCTGTAGAGGAGTTTTTGGAGGCCATCTTGTAAATAGCCGGTAGTGTAGTAGTAGTGTATCGGTAGTAGTGCGCCCTGACCCGACCCAATATCTTTTTATGGGTCTAAGGGATCGGTCCAAAGGTGGACTTGTGTATTATATGCTTTTCCTGCGAACTAATCAGGCTTATAAATAAAAATGGTTTGTTGCTGTTTGTTGTATCTCCTGCTTTTCTATCCCTCTTGTATGTTGTCTAGGGTTGTGGTCGCTTCCGCATGTGCGTAATTATAAGATAAAAAGAAATGGGTCGATGATGTACCTGGGATATCGTCCTTGGACCTGACGTTCGGAAGGGATGTTTGCGCGCCCGGGGTTCGGGGTGTGACAGTTTATATGGAGCAACCTCCTGGTTTCATACATCCAACATTGCCTCATCATGTCTGCTTACTTCAGAAGTCTTTATATGGACTTCGACAAGCTTCCCGTGCATGGTTTGAAAAATTTAGCAATTTTTTACTTGAATCAGGATTCTTCTGCAGCACAATAGATCCCTCTCTATTTGTGTTCCACAAAGGCACGGATATAATTCTCTTGCTTCTTTATGTCGATGATATTGTGCTGACTGGCAGCTCCCCTCAGCTACTTGCTAACTTAATCAAGTCTATGAGCATCACTTTTCATATGAAAGATTTGGGTTCTCTTCATTATTTTCTGGGTATTGAAGCCACATGTACTTCTGATGATCTCTTTCTCTGCCAAACTAAGTATGCTCTTGATCTTCTTACATGAGCACACATGCAAGACTGCAAGCCAATATCAACTCCCCTATATGTCAGGTCTATTCCCACGTCAGATGATGCCATCTATCTTGATAATCCACTTGAATACCGAAATCAGGTTGGAGGTCTTCAATATCTCACTATTACTCGACCTGATCTTGTATGTTGTCTAGGGTTGTGATCGCTTCCGCATGTGCGTAATTATAAGATAAAAAGAAATGGGTCGATGATGTACCTGGGATATCGTCCTTGGACCTGACGCTCGGAAGGGATGTTTGCGCGCCCGGGGTTCGGGGTGTGGCAGTTTATATGGAGCAACCTCCTGGTTTCATACATCCAACATTGCCTCGTCATGTCTGCTTACTTCAGAAGTCTTTATATGGACTTCGACAAGCTTTCCGTGCATGGTTTGAAAAATTTAGCAATTTTTTACTTGAATCAGGATTCTTCTGCAGCACAATAGATCCCTCTCTATTTGTGTTCCACAAAGGCATGGATATAATTCTCTTGCTTCTTTATGTCGATGATATTGTGCTGACTGGCAGCTCCCCTCAGCTACTTGCTAACTTAATCAAGTCTATGAGCATCACTTTTCATATGAAAGATTTGGGTTCTCTTCATTATTTTCTGGGTATTGAAGCCACATGTACTTCTGATGATCTCTTTCTCTGCCAAACTAAGTATGCTCTTGATCTTCTTACATGAGCACACATGCAAGACTGCAAGCCAATATCAACTCCCCTATATGTCAGGTCTATTCCCACGTCAGATGATGCCATCTATCTTGATAGTCCACTTGAATACCGAAATCAGGTTGGAGGTCTTCAATATCTCACTATTACTCGACCTGATCTTGCCTATGCCACTAATCTTTTGTGTCAGAAAATGCAGCGACCAACCATTGCTGATTTTCTTAAACTGAAGAGAGTTCTTCGGTATGTAAAGCGGACTGTTCATCTGGGTATCTTTCGTCACTCCCATAGTACTTTAAACTTATACGGCTTCTCAGATGCTGACTAGGCCGATTGTCTCGATACCAGACGATCTACTACTGGTTTTTGCACATATCTTGGTTCCAATCTCATCTCCTGGTCAGCTAAGAAACAACCAACAGTTTCTCGTTCATCCACTGAAGCAGAGTATCGCGCCCTTGCATCTGCTACTGCTGACCTTACATGGATCAGCTTTGTCCTACGTGACATTGGCATTCCTCTTTCCTCCCCTACGGTACTATTTTATGATAATCAGTCTGCCATTTCTCTTACTGCTTATCCTGTTTTACATACTCGGACCAAACATATCGAAGTTGATTTTCACTTCATCTGGGAAACAGTTTCATTGGGATCGTTATACATAAAATATGTTCCCAGTCATCGCCAACTTGCTGACATTTTCACCAAGCCATTGTCAAGGCTCGATCACTGCACTCTCAGAACCAAACTGGGCTTGGGATTTAAACCTGCGCCCAGTTTTGCGAGGGGATGTTGAGATTACAGCCTCATTATGTTTGGCTGCTCCTGCTGGTATGACTACAACCAGAAAGGAAGAAGAGGAAATGGAACAACTGACGCCTTCAATACGTGTCAAATGTTGAGTAGTGTTCTGCACAACTACATTCTATTTTTGAGCTAAGGAAAACAAAGTGGTTGAGAGTCGCTCCAAAACAGAGTAGTTGAGAGTTGTTTCTTTTTTGTTAGTTCAGTTCTTCAGTTTTATTCCTTCTGTTACATCATTTTTTTTTCAGTTGTATTCCTTGATGTATGAGCTGTTACTCTAGAGTTTGTTTTACTTTTGAGATCTGGGCTTGTATATAAAATCCTGCAAGTTACACGAGAGATGTTATGCTCTCAGATGAAGAAAATGTGTATAGTTTCTCTGTGAAAATCTTCAATGAAGTTCAAGTTCTTTATCTGCTGTTCTTCATGCGTTTCTTCACAAGTTCAAGCTACGGCTTTTGGAAAGAGGAAGATGTTACCAGCAGAATAGTACTGAGTCCAAAGCTAGTAACAGCGACGGGTTCGATTTCCGGAGAAGCGGCGAGAAGGGCTTGGAAGTTCCGCCGTCGAAGCTGATCAGTCAGTTCCTGCACAAGCAGTGAGCTTCTGGCGATTTCTCGCTCGACATCGATCTGGAGATGCAAGAGCTCAAGCGAGATGACCACAATTTCACGCCGCTGCCACCTTTGGAAGAGTCGCCATTGAAGAGCATGAAGAAGGTGTCCTTCCATGAACGTGCACCTCAAGACTTGCCCATCTTCTCTCTCCTCCTCCTCCTGCCGCTACTGATTCTCCACTGAAACGTCGGTGGTCTTGGACTCGCTCAAGCCGCGCTTGTCGAAGAACATCTTGTTCCGGCTCTTCAATGGCGACTCTTCCGAAGGTGGCAGCAGCGTGAATTTTTCGTTGTCTTGCTTGAGCTCTTGCATCTCCAGATCGATGTCAAGTGAGAAATCGCCGGAAGCTTGCTGCTTGTGCAGGAACTAACCGATCAGCTTCGACGGCGGAACTTGCAAGCCCTACTGTTCTTTGTTAAATGATGAAATTATTATGTGACTACAAATAAAAAAAAATCAAATATAATATTCCATAGGCCAGATTGTTTTGTAATTTTGGTGCATTAATGAGATTTTAGTGGGATTAATTTTTTTTTTTTGTAATTCATGTAAGTTATTGGACCTTTTGTGGTGATCAAATCTACCATAAATCTTTGTTCTAACCATTCTTTTAATATTACAACTAGACTTCATGTGCGCTGCACATGCTTAATTTTCTTTTTTTTTTTTGTAATAAAATATTGCTTGAAAGTATCAATTAGAATTATCGTTTTGATTTAACAATTGCTTTAACTGATCTGTCAGTATAAAAAAATGAAAACCCTTTTTCAAATTACTTCTTAAAATTATGTTTATCATGTGAGCCAAACCACAAAAGCATGATGCTCGGCTAAAACCATTTGCTGAATTAAGCAATTCATTTTGTTGGTTACATACCTTTCGGCCAATGGATCCTATAGTGCTATGCATGGGACAACAAAATATTCTGACTACTTTAGTATTTCTCTCACAATTTACAATAACTTTTTACTTTCGATCTTAGAGATGTATTTTTTTAAATACTTTAGATAAAATACCAGGCTTAAATTACACCTGCAAATCAATCAAATGTATAGTTTTCTGTGTTTGTCTATTTAGTTCGTGCATATTTGGTAGAAAATAATTCGTTTGAGGTATTGTATAATCGTAGTCAATGACTAAAACATCAATTGAGCCTATGCCATTGGAAAATTTAGGTAGAAAGCACAAAATGTAAGGGTAAATATAATGACCCCAATAATTCAGGGACTATGAATTCTGTCTCATTATTATATATTCAATGGAGTCCAAGTACATAATAGCTAAATAATGAGTAATTGTAAAGTTAATAAATTTTAAAGAAGAATAAGATAAAACTCAAAAATCACTGCTCTGCTTTTTTTAATTATCTTTAAGTCTATTGTATGAGATTATTCCCTTCATCATTTCTCATGCAATTCATTTCTAGTTACAAGCACTATTATGAGATAGTGCGGATTTATTCACCCTTTGCAGCTAATAAAGCTACAGAATTTGGAAGCCATAACCATTGAAAGATGTCAAATAATACGAGGAGTCTTTGACCTGGAAGGACTGATAGCCAGTGGGGAAGTCAAGATCATGTCCCGATCAAGAGAATTAACCTTGAGTGACTTGCCAAGTTTGGATCACATATGGAACAAAAATCCAGGAAGAACATTGTGTTTTTGAAACTTAAGGACACTAAAGGTGCAAAACTGTGAGAGCCTGGGGTTTCTTTTTTCTTCTTCCATGACTAAAGCTCTTGGGAAAAATAAATAAAGAGAAATAACGAGTTGTAAACTGATGGAGGAAATTATTGATTTGCAAGAAGAAGAATCGGAGGAAGCCGCAACCACTGACACTTTAGAGTTTCCTTTTTTAAGCTCCTTGTCTCTTGAGGAATTTCCAAATTTTAGGACATTCTCTTTTGGAAAGTACTGTATTCACGGTTCATCCACAACAAGACTGAGGATATCTAAATGCCCCAAATGCTGACATTCTCTTCATTAGAAGGAAAGTGATAGCTGATACAGGTTTATAACAAGTTTTTGATGGTATCAACTCTGGCTTGTCCTTGCCTGTCTTCTTCGAATCCGGATCACCTAACATTGGGGTTTCTGTGACATGGGTAACATTATTCAAATCAAGCAGTCCATTTTTATTTGGACGGCCAAGAATGGGCCACGTTATTTGTTGAGGGGGAGGGAAAAAAATTAGGCTGGAATTTTTTTGGGGTTTGAAAAATTTTGAATCCCAACCCTCTCTCAAATCAGGCCTTCCATTTTCATTTAGACGGCCTGATTTGAGTAATGTTACTCATGTCATAGAAACCTCGATGTTAGATGATCCGCTTCCGTCTTCTTCAATGAAAAGGTATGTAAGCATCTACATTATTCTTCTCTTAGCCATTCTTCTAGTTCTAGTTAGTGAAGCATTTTAATAGAAAATAGATCATTATTCTGTACCAAAAGTTTAGCAGTTTGTGGAAAAACTAACTTATTCTTCAATGCCAAAGATGCCCCGAAGTTTTCGGCGTGATAAAATCCTGTCCCAAATATGCAATGTTTTTATGCAGGTTCACTTTTCAAACTTGGAGGAATTGGAGCTTTTGTCCATGTGCGTATTAAAGAGGTGGTAAGCATTATTTGAACCCATAAGTCTCAGCGCTGAGAAATGGCAAACGCCATTGGTCCTCTCTGCATTAAAAATATTGAAGTTGCTGAATCTAATCAATGCTAAGAGACGTTTTGAAGAGTGACTGCAAAGTAACCTTGGCATTTCCTAGTCTGATGGAAGTGAACGTGAACCATTGTCATAGTTTGCCATATATCTTCTCCAGTGCCATGGCCATTACTCTTGATAAACTTGTGGTGCTTGATGGTTCATGCTGCAATAACCTGCGGGGCGTAATTACGATGGAAGAAGGAAAAGGGAAAACCGTATAGACAGTAAAGTTCCGTCAATTAAGCACACTCTGTGACGTCCCAAAATTTCAAGGTCTATCAAATGAATAATATTGGGATTTTTGGAATTGAGTGACATTTATCGGACGCGGAATCGTTCAATCTTGAGGACGTTGATTGTCGATTGAAGCGTAGTTAATTGTAGTTCGATTAGTTTAGTCGCGCCGTAGATAATTCTCGCTGAATTCCTTTGCGCCCGAGCCTAACCCTGAACCAAATATCCTGAATTATCAGATTACCGAAATACCCTCAAATATTATTCATATACGCCAGAAACAATTAATACTGAATGACCGTGGGACCCACCTCATTTATGGCTAGTCAAATCTTGCTTTTTGACCTTGGAAATGACCAAAATGTCCCTCAAGAGCATTTTCTCTCTCTTCCATTTTCTCTCTCCTCTCTCTCTCTCTTCCCTCTTGGAACCTCACGGCTGCCCCTCCCCCTTCACGTTCACTTCATCATCTTCATCACCATCTTCTTCATCTTCTTCACCATCTTCATCTTCAAGCTTCCAAGTTTTCGCCGCCGGACCGCCGATCATCGTACGCCGCCGTGGGTTGTCGCCGCCGCTCGTTGTTCACCACCTCACCAAACCACCATCCCCCACCATGAGCCGAGCCAACCGCCGCCCGAATCGCCGTCCGCGAGCCCCAACCTGCGAGCCCCGTTTTCCCATTTTTCAGCGCGCGCCGGACTTGGAATCGCTCGTTTGAGCTCGTCCGGAGGGCGAATCGAGCTCCGTTTTCGCCTACGCGACCGTAAGACATTGGGCTAAGTATATATGAGGACGGATCGTCCATGAAGTTGCTGTATTTTCGTGGGTTGAACTGAACAGAGGCTGGTTGTTGGGGAAAAGGCGTGTTTTGCTTCGATTCAAGCTTCGCCGTCGTCGTATTCGAGTCCGGAGCGTCGAGAGGAGTCCGTAGGACCATTCGCCGGAATTTTCCGCTGGACCGCCGCCGCCGCCGCTCACCGCCGGTCGCCGCCGATCGTCGCCGCCGATCGTCGCCGCCAGTTGTCGAGTGAGTTAACCCCTAATCCCTGATTAGGCTGTTGATTGCACTTAGGTTTAGTTTAATTAAGTAACGGTAAATAGATTAGTTAGTTACCGTAGTAACTGAATAGTTACTGTAGTAACTGAATAGTTACTGTAGTTTAATTAGTTACCATGGTTAGACTATTTAGTTACTGTGGTTAGTTGAAATTACCGTGGTTAGGTGGAATAGTTACCATGGGTAATTGCCTGCTTTGTGGTAATTAATTAGATTGGATTTATAACTGCTGTGGAGATAAATAGTCCAGATTTGGATATTTATCGGTTGATGAATAGTGAATGTATGATCACTAATTGATTGACTGTTTGATGGCTTGAGTGTGGATTGCGCATTTTTGCTGAATGATCCCACTTGTTTTAAATGCCATGTTTAAATAAATTTTTAAACGTTCGTGTGACCAATTGTGGTTTTGAGTACGAAAATGGCCGAGGGCCGAGTTGAACATGAAAATGGCCTTGAGCCGAGTTTTGAGCATAATTGAGTTTGCATTGGCTAAATGCGAAGATATGAATTGGCCTGGTTGCTTGTGTTATTGTGTGGTCACACGATGGATAAACGTCACCCTAAAGTAACTGGGGACGTAGACGGTACCTGGGGTAACTCGGATCCGTGGCCTGATAAGTTCGTGTCGGCGGGAGTTCGGAATTCCACGACCTATCGGAAGCCTGATAAGTTCGTGTCGGCGGGAGTTCGGAATCCCACGACTTATCGGAAGCCTGGCAATTCGTACCGGCGGGAGTTCGGAATACTACGATTGTTTCAGAAGCCGGTCGCAGCTAGTGATGGGCCGAAGTCCATATTGGAATCCTAATATGCTTGCCTTAGGGGTCTTGAGGGGCTATTAGTTGCCGTCACCGTGAACGTTGTGGGACGACACCCGGTATAACCGGAAGAGTACTAGCAGTGAGGCTGTACTGTGGCGAGAGTGGGGCGACTCTTGCAGTAATAACTGGAACACGCATGTTGAATAGTGCTTGAGTGCTTGAATGCCTGAGTGATTGACGTGTGTTCTGGTTGTATACCTTGACCTGTTGTGTTTGAATTGCATGAGATATTTGTAGTGTGGCTGAAGGCAAGGTGAGTTGTATGTGGTTGTTTATTGGCCGTTGGGCCGTGTTGCTGCTTGGTATTGTAAGTTAGGCTGCTTGAGTGAATCAACGTCCTAATTAGACTCAGGCATTGACTCATTGAGATGTATATCTCATTCGCTGTAGCTGATCGCCTTTCAAGTTCTCGTAATGGCGTACCGATAGCCCGGGGTGCGAGTTGAGTTGCGGAGGAGCTTTTGGAAGTTTATCGTGTATGATAGTTGGTAGTGATGGTAGTAGACCCTTAGCCTTGCCTGGTATCTTTTTGTGAGGTATAGGAAACGGCCCTAGAGATGGGTGTGTATGTTTTATGTATCTCCTGCTGTCTATCCCTGTTTGATTACTTGTCTGGGGTTTTATATCGCTTCTTCATGCGTATAATTGAAAGATAAAAAGTAAATGGGTCGATGATGTACCTGGGATATCATCCTTTGACTTGACGTTTGGAAGGGATGGTCGCGTAACTGAGGGTCGGGGCGTGACATTCCCGTTTTGGTATCAAAGTATGGTTTGTGGAGTTACAAGGTGCGCTGGGTATGGGATAGTTAGTAGGAACTAAACCCTATGCTTGTGTTTGCTGTTTGATTGCTGTTTTAGTGGTAAACTTGAGTTCTCATACGTGTTGCTTTGGGCGAGCAAGAGTCCTTACGGTCCTGCAGGATGAGCAACCGTAGCAGGAGAGTGCCCCGAGGTAGGGCAACTCAGGTGGATCCCGATATGGAGAGGGATCGTGTTCCGGGAGTACCCACGGAAAGGGTAGCTCCAGTTGTTCCGAAAGCGGTTGAGAACCGCGTTCCTATTGTTCGCAGAGGTAGAGGAAGGGCTGCCCGAGGAAGACCCAGAGTGGGTAGGGTGGATGAGCCGGAAATGCCTAGAGAAGGAGCAGTGCATGCAGATCCTAGAGTGGACGGGATCCTGCAAGCGTTGGAAACCATGGGTAACCTGATGGGGCAGCAGATGCGGAACCAAGCTGCAGCTGCCATTCCATAGGAGAATCCGTTAGCTGAGAACGGAGTTGGAAGGCCGTAGACGCATAAGCTGGTGGAGCAGTTTCTAAAGCTCAAGCCATCAAAGTTTTCTGGAGCAAGTGACCCTGAGGATGCAACCTCATGGATCGAGGAGCTGGAGAAAGTGTTCACCTTGCTAAGGTGCTCGGAGGAGGAGAAAGTAACGCTGGCCGTTTACCAACTGCAAGGTAACGCTAGCTCGTAGTGGAAGGCCACGCAAGGAAGAGCTTTCCCGGAAGGTGTAGTCCCGGTGTGGAATGGATTTGTGGATGCCTTCAATGGGAAGTATTTTTCAGACTGTGCGCGAGAGCAGAAGATGAATGAATTCCTTCGCCTGCGCCAGAACCAGCTGTCAGTGGATCAGTACGAGGCAAAGTTTGCCGAGTTGTCCAAATATGCGCCGAGGATGATCGAAGACCTTGTGGATAGGGCAAGAAGGTTCAGAGACGGGCTGAAGCCCGAGATTAAGAGTGTTCTAGTGCCGCTGAATCTGAAAGACTACAATGAGCTGTATGAGAGAGCTCAGTTGGTAGAAAGGGATGTTGCTGAAAGAGCAGCCACATCTGGATCGCGGTGTGCTCATGCGGCAAGAGATACAGCAGATTCGGCAAAGGACCAATGGTGGGAAACAGGTTCTCAATCCCGCCCAACCAGAGGAATGCTGTTGGGAAGCCAATGTATCATCCCAATAGTGTGTGTCGGCTTTGTAAGCGGAATCATGGATCAGCCCCGTGCCCTAGAAGGACAGGTGCTTGTTATGGTTGTGGTCAACATGGCCACCAAGTTAAAGACTGCCCGTAAAGACAGATAGGAAGGCATATGCCGATGCAGCAAGGAGGACAGATGTGAGGGAACGCCCCGCATGATAACCTAAATCAACCTTGCTAAAGAATAGTGTATTGTCTATGGTAGGATGTTCCGGTTGTAAGTTAGTCACAGGGGATTACGAGGAAGAGATAGACTTGAACTTTGGTTATGTATTTGAATATAAGTTTGAACTTGTGCTGTCTTCTAATGGTTTTGGTGATCAACTTTTATTAATGGCCCTGATTAGTGATATGATATAGATTTGCAATGCAATTCAGTTTAACCCGTTAGAGGGGGTTAGTTTCGAGTTTGTTGAAAACTGAGAAGGAATCTCAATTCCCTTAAATTCGTCGCTGGAGGTGACTCGTTTATGGGATAGTAGTTTTCAAGGCTAGTTGGTAACTATAGTTAAGATATTGATTGAGGAACCAATGATGGAGGACATCATAGTGGTAAATGATTTTTTCGATGTCTTTCCATAAGAATTACCAGGGAATTGGTAGTAGCTTAGGCTACTTATTAGATGAGAAGTTTTTCGATCAATGCATAGGTTTGATGATCTCTCCGTCTTGAGGATATCGTTTAGTGATCGACAGGGGAATGGACGATAAGTCGAAATAAGGACGACTTATTGATAGACTTGAATGGTGAATTCTAACGGTTAGTCCTGTGTAACAGATTGTGGATATGGAATTGCGATGGTTTGGTATCTGAGGACTATAGGCTTAAATCTGTATCAGATCTTGATGATTTTAGATATCGATTGTTATCGAAGAGCCCTGGATGATGGTGTGAGGTTCGCAAGGAAGCAAACAATAACCTTGGATTATGAACTAGCTAGATTGCATGATCATGGGTCTATTGTCAACGGCGACAAGAAAGGGTTATATAGTCTGATTCTAAGTACCTAATCCTTGATTGATGGTCGCATGTGGTATTTGAATGCTCAGTTTGAGATAAGGAACCGATATTGTGAAGGTATGTGAGATATGAGGTTCGTAGGGAAGCGAACGATGATTGTGAAGTGCTAAGCGTGGATTGAGCTTGTGCTTGGTGGTTTAGATATCAACTTTGGATGAAGGGCCAATCTAATTGAATGATTGTGATCTTGTTGTGGATAGCGACCAGGAAAGAATGCTCTAGGTTGATTTTAAGTATCTGATCTTTGATGCAATGGTCACTTATGATGCTAGAATGTTCAGGTAAAGGTGAGAACTGTGGTTACGGAATGTAAGTGGTATGCAATACGAGTTTGGAAGTTGAGGTTACTCATGCATTGCACCGATTGGTTGCATTAGTAAAAAAAAAGTTTGAGAGCGTACATGCATAAGCATATCATCGTTTTGTCAGACTTGATAAACTGTCGCTTGGTATGGGACAAGCTGTACGGGATGCCTATAAACCGTAGTGAGACATGGTATGGGACGTGTTGAACGAGACCTTCTTAGTAGGTGCTTGATTTGGGGACGAACCAGACGAAAGCTGGTGGGCCTGTAACGACCCGGTCTGACGAGGGCGGGGAGTGATCGCCGGAGCAGAGAGGCTCGGGCAAAGTACGGCCCCTGACAAGCTTCTAAGATGGCGATGGGGACAGGAATGAACCAAGCCACACATTGAAAAATGGGTCTAGGCGTTGTGCTAAGTCTGACTAGTTTTAAAAGCTACATCATCTTATTTAAAGTGCATGGTATAGCATTACGTTTTGGTGAGCGAAGTGGTGAATGAAAGGATGAGTGGATTGAGATGCCGTGTATGAGAAATGCCTGAATGCCTGGTGGGAAGTTGGTGAAAGTCTGTTGTGATACATCCGAGGTTGTTGCCGGAGAAGATCCCGTCTGTGTGAGGGATGTGTTGTTTGTGTGTGCCTGCAGTGATGTGTCCTGTAGAGGTCTAGATTACACCACGGAATGCCTGGAGGTTGATTCCCAGAGATCCGAGGATTGCGTCGGACTTGTTTGAAATTGTGTTATATGCGAAGACCGTAACCAACAGAATCCTAGGCATGGCATGTGATGTTGGCATCAAGAAAGGGCAGGAATGTGTTACGTCCTGAGTGATAATGGACACACTGTTTGGCGAAATGAGATAGACATTATGGTCTTGAATGATGCTATGTAGATTGACGAGTGAGAAACGAGCTTGAATTGTCCGTAGAAAATTGTTAATGGACCATAGGCTGGTATGGCTAGATAGATCTGTGAGTATTAGGATCAATGAGAGCCCCTTTAAATGGCATGAAAGAGGACATAGCCAAGCACGTGGCGAAGTGTTTAATACGCCAGCAAGTGAAGGCGCAGTATTGTAAGGCTAGTGGATTGCTGCGACCGCTTGAAATTCTAGAGTGGAAATGGAAGCATATCACGATGGACTTCGTCGTGGAGTTGCCAAGAAATTATAGAGGCAATGATTTAATTTGGGTCACGGTGGATAGACTAATGAAGTCTGCATATTTCATCGTCGTGCGAAAGGATTTTGCATTGGATAGGTATGCTGATTGTACGTGCGATAGATAGTACATCTTCATGAAGTGCCAGTGACGATCACATCGGATCATGATCCAAGATTCACTATCACCTTTTGGAAAAGCTTGCAGACTGCGTTGGGAACAAAGCTGCAATTTAGTGCTACTTATCATCCGCAGACGGATGGCCAGTCTGAAAGGACGATTCAGACGCTTGAGGACATGTTGCGAGCATGCATATTGGATTTTAAGGGTAGCTGGGAGGAACAGCTTCATTTGGTCGAGTTCGCCTACAACAACAGTTATCAACAAAGCATCAAGATAACACCGTTTGAAGCATTGTATGGGAAACCTTGCAGAACGCTAGTTTATTGAGACGAGGTCGGTGAAAGGAAGATCACTGGCCCTGAGTTGGTGCAGCAGTCATTAGACGCTGTTAAGGTTGTCAGAGAAGGGCTTAGGATAGCCCAGAGCTGTCAAAAGAGTTACGTAGACAAGCGGTGTAGACCGCTGGTGTTTCAAGTAAGAGAACATGTCTTTTTAAAGGTGTCTCCTATGAGAGGGACATCTCGTTTCGGCAAGAAAGGAAAGTTGAGCCCGAAGTACGTTGGACCATTCAAAATCTTAGAGCGGATTGGGAATCTAGCTTATCGTCTTGCGTTGCCACCGAGACTTGCTCAAGTGCACGACGTATTCCATGTATCGATGCTGAGAAAGTATGAGCCCGATCCAACTCATGAGCTGAGTTTTGAAGTGGACGAGTGGGTGCCGTCCGTAGAACGTCCGATGAGAATCGAGGATAGAAAAGAGCAAGTGTTGCAGACCAAGACAATCCCTTTAGTTAAGGTGATTTGGCAACATCATGGAATAGAGGGTGCAACTTGGGAGAGTGAAGAGTCAATGAAGAGTAGGTAACCTTTTCTTTTGAGGTGGTGTATTGTTTTAATTTCGGGGACGAAATTTCCCAAGGGGGGAAGAGTTGTGACGTCCCGAAATTTCAAGGCCTATCAAACGAATAATATTGGGATTTTTGGAATTGAGTGACATTTATCGAACGCGGAATCGTTCAATCTTAAGGACGTTGATTGTCGATTCAAGCGTAGTTAATTGTAGTTCGATTAGTTTAGTTGCGCCGTAGATAATTCTCGCCGAATTCCTTCGCGCCCGAGCCTAACCCTGAACCAAATATCCTGAACCAGTCCTGAATTATCAGATTACCGAAATACCCTCAAATATTATTCATATACGCCAGAAACAATTAATACTGAATGACCGTGGGACCCACCTCATTTATGGCTAGTCAAATCTTGCTTTTTGACCTTGGAAATGACCAAAATGCCCCTCAAGAGCATTTTCTCTCTCTTCCCTTTTCTCTCTCCTCTCTCTCCCTCTTCCCTCTTGGAACCTCACGGCTGCCCCTCCCCCTTCACGTTCACTTCATCATCTTCTTCACCATCTTCATCTTCAAGCTTCCAAGTCTTCGCCGCCAGACCGCCGATCGTCGTACGCCACCGTGGGTTGTCGCCGCCGCTCGTTGTTCACCACCTCACCAAACCACCATCCCCCACCGTGAGCCGAGCCAACCGCCGCCCGAATCGCCGTTCGCGAGCCCCAACCCGAGAGCCCCGTTTTCCCGTTTTTCAGCGCGCGCCGGACTTGGAATCGCTTGTTTGAGCTCGTCCGGAGGGCAAATCGAGCTCCGTTTTCGCCTACGCGACCGTAAGACATTGGGCTACGTAGATATGAGGACGGATCATGCATGAAGTTGCTGTATTTTCGTGGGTTGAACTGAACAGAGGCTGGTTGTTGGGGAAAAGGTGTGTTTTGCTTCGATTCAAGCTTCGCCGTCGTCGTATTCGAGTCCGGAGCGTCGAGAGGAGTCCGTAGGACCGTTCGCCGGAATTTTCCGCTGGACCGCTGCCGCTCGCCGGAAACCGCCGCCGCCGCCGGTCGCCGCCGACCGTCGCCACCAGTTGTTGAGTGAGTTAACCCCTAATCCCTGATTAGGCTGTTAATTGCACTTATGTTTAGTTTAATTAAGTAACAATAAATAGATTAGTTAGTTACCGTAGTAACTGAATAGTTACTGTAGTTTAATTAGTTACCATGGTTAGACTATTTAGTTACTGTGGTTAGTTGGAATTACCGTGGTTAGGTGGAATAGTTACCATGGGTAATTGCCTGCTTTGTGGTAATTAATTAGATTGGATTTATAACTGCTGTGGAGATAAATAGTCCGGATTCGGATATTTATCGGTTGATGAATAGTGAATGTATGATCACTGATTGATTGACTGTGTGATGGCTTGAGTGTGGATTGCGCATTTTTGCTGAATGATCCCACTTGTTTTAAATGCCATGTTTAAATAAATTTTTAAACGTCCGTGTGACCAATTGTGGTTTTGAGTACGAAAATGGCCGAGGGCCGAGTTGAACATGAAAATGGCCTTGAGCCGAGTTTTGAGCATGATTGAGTTTGCATTGGCTAAATGCGAAGATATGAATTGGCCTGGTTGCCTGTGTTATTGTGTGGTCACACGATGGATAAACGTCACCCTAAAGTAACTGGGGACGTAGACGGTACCCGGGGTAACTCGGATCCGTGGCCTGATAAGTTCGTGCCGGCGGAAGTTCGGAATTCCACGACCTATCGGAAGCCTGATAAGTTCGTGTCGGCTGGAGTTCGGAATACTACGATTGTTTCAGAAGCCGGTCGCAGCTAGTGATGGGCCGAAGTCCATATTGGAATCCTAATATGCTTGCCTTAGGGGTCTTGAGGGGCTATTAGTTGCCGTCGCCGTGAACGTTGTGGGACGACGCCCAGTATAACCGGAAGAGTACTTGCAGTGAGGCTGTACTGTGGCGAGAGTGGGGCGACTCTTGCAGTAATAACTGGAACACGCATGTTGAATAGTGCCTGAGTGCTTGAATGCCTGAGTGATTGACGTGTGTTCTGGTTGTATACCTTGACCTGGTGTGTTTGAATTGCATGAGATATTTATTTTGTGGCTGAAGGCAAGGTGAGTTGTATGTGGTTGTTTATTGGCCGTTGGGCCGTGTTGTTGCTTGGTATTGTAAGTTAGGCTACTTGAGTGAATCAACGTCCTAATTAGACTTAGGCGTTGACTCATTGAGATGTATATCTCATTCGCTGTGGCTGATTGCCTTTCAGGTTCTCGTAATGGCGTGCCGGTAGCCCGGGATGCGAGTTGAGTTGCGGAGGAGCTTTTGGAAGTTTATCGTGTATGATAGTTGGTAGTGGTGGTAGTAGACCCTTAGCCTTGCCTGGTATCTTTTTGTGAGGCATAGTGTGACATTCTGAAATTCGACCCATTTTCGGGATTTATGAATGAATGGATTTCTTGTTATTGCACTCTAGACTTATCTCACTCGGAATTGATCACTCTCGAGCCGACTGACCGTAAGGGAAAGGCTAACTAGGAATTTAAGTACGTGGACCTATCGCAGGTCGATACGCGTAACTCCTAAAAGCCGCCCGTCAGTTTGAGATATTTTAAAGTCGCAATCGACTGGTGTGGAACGCGAATTAGATCCCGGAATTGAATATTGAATTATCAAGAATTTCGTGACTAATGTTTTGGACGTCGCCTCGTTTGGGTTCAGAGTTCAGTGGCCAGCCAAACGGATTGCCTGTGCCAAGATTCCCGATCAGTCCCGACATTTGCAGATCGTCAGTTTTCCTTCAGGCATTTATTTGCAAGAGCCAATAATGAAGAGGATTTGACTTCTTTGTCTTTAGCTCATTAAAACCCCAAAAATCCCAAAACCAACTCCCACCAACCCACCTACTCCCACTCAAGACTCAAGTCCAAGAAGAGAATGTGTTCTTGCAACTCTCTCTCTCACCTCACTTGCTCTCTCCACCCTTGCATTCTCATCCTCTTGCTCTCCCTCACCCAAAGCTCTCCTTCCCCTCCTCCTCCTTGCGCCGCCGTGCCGCCACCGCCGGCCAGCCACAACACCACCAACATCCAGCCAAGCTTTGCCATCCTTCTCGCCGCCGTTGAGCCGCCGAACGCCGCCCATTCAGCCGTGGACACCGGGTGCAGCCACGAAGAGAAAAGGGGGCTGTTTTGGGTCCGTTTTGTGGTTTTTCAAGCTTAGATCAAGTAAGCAAACCCCCTAATCCTTGTGTAGGCTAATGTAGTACTAATGAGCATGTTTAGGAGTGAAATTAGTGAATTTTAGGGCGTCGGAACACTGTTCATCGCAGAAAACCGGGAATGGAAAATTAGGTTTTGATGATCTTGGAAGCTTGGAAAGTGATCTTGAGTGTTAGGGATGGTTAGTTAGGCCTATTAGAGGTTGTTGTACATAGTTATGAAGTTTTGGAACACTATTCATTGAAGGGGTTTACTGTTCATTGAAGATTAGCACTGTTCATTGAAGGTTTGCACTGTTTATCGAAGATTTTTACTGTTCACGGGCTGATCCGAGTTTGATTGAGGCTTAGGATGATCTTGGGGACTTGTCTTGTGGTTTAAAGCGGTTGGAGGATCAATTGGAAGGTTCGGGATTGCTTAGGTCGATTCGTGTTTGCAAATTAGTTTAGTTTTAACTAGTTTGAGCAATTTTCGTGCACTTGTGAAGTAGGGGCTGATTCGAGGGTGATCTTGTGCCTTTGATTTAAATTGACGAGTTTGCAATATGCTCGTGTGCATGTGTGTTCGGCCTTGTAGCCCGGATGTGCCAATCGTGGCTTGATTGCTTGTTCTTGCTTGATAAGCATGTTGGGAAGGAATTAGTTCAATTGTGGAACTTATGCCATGCTTAGCTTTCGAGTAATTAGCTGATTAGCTGGCATATTTTGAATGCATGAATTCTTGCCTTGACGGGTGTTTACGCGAGGTATGTTAGAAACTGAGATTATGATATTCATGTCATTAAAGCCCTGATGCGTTATGACGCGGGGAGTTGAGCTAATCCTGATGCGTTAAACGCGGGATATAATGTCTAATGAGACAGTTGGTTACCTGCCTGATGCGTTAAACGCGGGCTGTAGCCCGGACCTGAGGCGTTAAACGCGGGTCGTTCTTCGTTCTGGCTATATACGTATATGAACTTGTTGTCATGCTTAGACGAATGCATCGGAATTGAATTGTATGCTGGACTGATTGAATTGTTGGTTTGAATTACTCTAGTGGAAACACTTAACCTTGGAGTGTTTAGTGGGCATGTTTTCTACTGTCTAGTGTGGCTGAGCGGGTAGTCTAGATGGGTTTGCACTACATGTTGGGTTGGCTTGGAGGTACCGTTATCCTAAGCGAGGCTTAGGGGGTGAGCTTATTGAGATTTATTCTCATAGTTGTAAGTTAAAATATTTCAGACCCCTAAGACTGAGGAGCCGGAGCGTGCCGAGGAACCTATGGAGTCCGATCCTGAAGAGGAATCACTGTCTGGTGATGACGAGGGTTGAAGACTAGGATAGTGTTTCTCGCCTTTTTGGTATATCCTAGTAGTGGATATAGGTTAGTGGGCCATGGTACCCTTTTGTAGTTGATGGCGGTTCTTGGTGTTGTCCGTGTCTGTATCTTAAACCTTGGCATATTTATATGATGGTTGTTTTCCTGCTTCTCTCTTCTCTACCCTCCTGTTTGAATTTTGTCTGGGTGTTTTCATTTGCTTCCGCTAGCGTTCGTTTCTAAACGATTAAGTATCGATCTGGGTCGGCGACTGTCCTGGGATGTCGCATTGATATTCGACCGGAGCAATGTGGTTCGGGATGTCGCGTGCTCGTATGGACGCGGGGCATGACACATAGGAAACGGCCCTAGAGATTGGTGTGTATGTTTTATGTATCTCCTGCTGTCTATCCCTGTTTGATTACTTGTTTGGGGTTTTATATCACTTCCGCATGCGTATAATTGAAAGATAAAAAGTAAATGGGTCGATGATGTACCTGGGATATCATCCTTTGACCTGACGTTTGGAAGGGATGGTCGCATACCTGAGGGTCGGGGCGTGACACACTCAAGCTTGATGACCTTGAGAATTTTATTACTTCCCACTTAGTGAGTTGTGCTAGTGTTGGGTTACATCCTCTATTTGACGAGAAGGTATATGTGATATGTTATTTTCCTCTGTTTTTTATGCTTTGGCCCTAAGCAATTTTGGGTATTTTCGCTTTATCTCCATAAATTTGTAGCTTGCATTTCCAAAGTCAGAAGCGCTACACATCAAGGGATTCCAATAGGAAGAACTATGGAACAATAAAATTGTTTTGGGGTCCTTTTGCCGTCTAAAGGTCCTCGAGGCACAGCAATGTCCCAACCTAATGAATGTGATTCCTTCATTCAAGTAAAATAGGCTGCTTCACAGTGTGAAGTCGTTCACTATATGGAAGTGCCCATGTATGAGAGACCTTTTTACAATGTATATGGAAAAAATTCCAGGACAACTCCAATATCTTGGTCTCGGTGGTTGTGTAGAGATGGAGTACATTATTGCTAGAGAAAATGATAAATTTGAAGAAGCAGTCGACAGAATTGTAATTCCTCAACTCGTCACTCTATATCTTCACAACATGCCAAAAATCAAAAGTTTCTACTAAGGGAAGTATATTTCAGAGTGGCCCTCCTTGAAAGAGTTCACTATCAAAGATTGTAAAGCTGTGGAGGTGATTCTAGGACATGCCAGTTGTAGAAAACTAGAGGACAGCGTTCCGAAGCAACAACCGCTTTTACTCGTTGAAAATGTTTGCAATTGTTTTTCTTTAATGACATATTTAGTTTGTTGTCCTTGATGATTTGAGCTAGATAATGTAAGGTCTATGGGGTCACTTATGCTAACTTATCATTTTCATTTACAAATCTTTAAACTTACATAAAAAACATCTCAAAGCTACTTCTTTGATATAAACATATCGACAAGTATCGCAAAACTTTTTCATAAGTTTCAAAAAGTTAATGTTTTCTCATATCGACATCTCAAAGCTACTCTTAGACTAATGTGACGTTTCTTAATATTGTAGCTAAAGTACAGATATTAATGAGAGGCTAACCCTCAATCAACAACTTTTAACTAATCTAGAGTCTAGACAATGCTAAAGATGTTGGCTCAAATGTAAATCTTATTCAACATAAGATCAAGGGTTAATGATAATACGAGTCCTAAAACTTTTGTTAGCAATTGATAATATAGAAGGAAAATGCCAAGCAGGTTTCAGAATTGAAGAGAAATAAGATAGCAAGAAAGGAGGGAAAAACTAGAGAGAAAGAGAGAAGAAAGAGACAGAAATACCAATTCAGGCGAGGAAGAAGAAACGCCAAATAGGCATACTCATTAGTTAATGAATTTATCCTCAAAATTGAAGAAAATTAGTATCTTGGACTATTTTTTGTGTGTGGGTAAATTAATCAAAATTAGTATCTTGGACTATATTGATAGGTAATTAAAACAAGAGTTCAAACTAAGTAAGCATATCTAAAATAAGAGAAATCAATCAAGATAAGTATCTTCAATTCTTAATAGTATCCAAAAAAAAAAAAAAAAATAAATCATCAAGGTGGTGGTTAGAGAATCATGTCATACATCAATCTCCACACCAAATAATCTCACAATCCACAAGAGAGATTTGGATGTGCACTTAGGAAATAAAGGTGAGAATGGTCCGGGTTGGTCAGGTTCCCTTAGGAACGGGGGACTAGACCGGCGGTACCGGTTCTCAATTTCTGGAACTGAGGACGGGACCGCTCGGACACCGGTTCTACCTTAAGAAACTAGGGACTGGACTGATGACCTCCAGAACCGGATCCAACCCCTCGGTCCAGTCCGGTCCGTGCGGTTCCTAATCTGGTCGATCCATCTTGCTCTCCCTTACTAGGAAGTATACAGCTATACTAAGTATTTTACAACAAATTTTATCATCACGAATTTTTCACTTCTGTGAATGATCAATATGAGAAATTACATTCGTGAATTTGTCGAAAGAAGGTGCTTCACTAAATTCACCCAGATTAGTTAGTAGAATTTTACTCCACTTCGCTATTCTCAAAAGCAGAGTCCTTATCTAACTCTTCAAGACATCAAGAGTACTTATCCATGTTGTTTTGCTCATTAGCAAACTGATTTTGGACCGTTTTCATGTCTTCCATGTAGTTTTTGATTGAATCTATTCAATTCTCACCAAAATTGTGAAAATATTCTCTTAGATCATTAAAATTTGATTAACCCCTTCAAGATTGGTAAGGATTTATAATCATCATAATCTTGTTAATTGTGACGTCCCGAAATTTCAAGGTTTATTAAATGAATGATATTGGATTGTTGGAAATTTAGTGACATTTATCAAACGCGGAATCGTTCAATCTGGAGGACTTTGATCGACGACTAAAGTGTAGATATTTATAGTTCGATTAATTCAGTCGCGCCGTAGATAATTCTCTCCGAATTCCTTTGCGCCCGCATCCGACCCTAAACCAAATATCCTAAACCAGTTCTGATTTGTCAGATTACCGAAATACCTTAAGATATTATTCATATACGCCAGAAACAATTAATATCGATTGACCCGTGGGCCCCACCTCATAAATGCAAGTCAAATATCCCCTTTTGACTTTTGACTTTGGCAAATTGCCCTTTTCTCTCTCTTCCCTCTCTCTCTCCTCTCTTGGAATCCCACGGCAGCACCACCACCGCCGCCCTCACACTCACATCTTCATCTTTTCACCATCTTCACTTCATCTTCATCTCCATTTTTTACCCTCCTTCGCCGCTGTCGACTGTCCGCAGTGAGTCGCCGCCAACCACCCTCGCCGCTCACACCCTAGCCCCACTGCCGTACGCCGAGCCAACCGAGCCCCGTGCCGCCCAAATCGCCTCTTTCCAGCCGCTGCCGCGTCCAGCAGAGCCGCCAGAGCTCCTACCGTGCCGCCTCACTGAGTCTGTCGTCGTCGTTTTGCCACGGAGCCAGCCGCTGTCCAGCCTCCATTCGTTATCGTCCGGGTGTCGTCGTCGCAAACCGTCACCGTGGTTGCATCCAAATCGTCGAGAAGAATCCGTAGGACCGCCGCCGCCCACCGCCGATCGCCGCCGACCGTCCCCGCCCGTGTCGAAGTGAGTTAACCCCTAATCCCTGATTAGGCTGTTAATTTCACTTAGTATTTTAATTAGATAGTTACCATAGCTGATTAGCTAGTTACCACAGTTAAATTAGATAGTTACCGTGGTTAGATAGTTAACTATGGTTAGATTAAATAGTTACTATGGTTAGTGGGTAGTTACCGTGGTAGATTAATTAATTGCTGTGGCTAGTTGAATTAATCATGGTTAGGTGGAATAGTTACCATGGTTAATCGCCTGTTTTATTGTGCCTAATATTTATTGGTGTCTGATCGTGGATCGGACTTAGTGTTGATTGTGCTTAATTGCTGAATGATCACACTAGTGTCAAGATACCATGTTTAACTGGAATTGAATATTCGCATGATCAATTGTGGTTTTGAACATGAAAATGGCCGCAGGCCGGGTTTTGATCATCATGTGAATGTGATTGCATTGGGAATAAGAATCGACTTGAGTGCCTGTGACGAATGTGGGGTCACGCGATGGCTTTGATTGTGTCACCCTAACGTAACTAGGGACACGAGCGATACCCTTGTTGGCATGGGTCGCTACCTAATAAGTCTGTGTGCCGGCGACGTACAGTCCGGGATTCCACGACTTATTGGTTGGCTGTCAATCCGTGCCGGCGACGGATAGTCCGGATTACCACGGTTGATTAGATGCCGGTCGCAACTTGTGTTGGTCCGTAGTCCCTTTTGGAATTATTCCTGGTATGCTCGCCTTAGGGAATTTGAGGGAGCTATCGGATGTCGTCGCTGTAACGTAGTAGGACGACGCTCGGTTAATCCGGAAGAGTACTAGCAGTGAAGCTGTATTGTGGCGAGAGTGGAGTATCTCTTGGCCTGTTATGACCGGAACACGTTTGATGCATTATGCATGGTCTATGGGTGAGTGTTCTGGTTGAGTGATTGGTTTGTTGTTTATTCCCTGCCATGATTTATCTGTCGTATGGCTCAAGACGAGGTATGTTGCAAGTGGTTGTCTTTCGGATGTTGGGCTTAGTTCGCTAGATTTTTTGGACTGCTTGGGTGAATCAATGTCCTCGTTGGACTTAGGCGTTGACTCATTGAGATTCATATCTCATATGCTTTGGCCGATCGCCTTTCAGGTCCTCGTAATGGCAGTGCGCCATGTTAGGTTCGGCGTCCTTGTAGACCAAACCACGGTCCTTCATTATCGTCAAGTCGCTAACTCTGACGACGTTTGGGAACAATACGTGACAACCGTCTAGGTCAATGAGGGGTTGTCACACCATGTAGCACATCTTTTCAAGGCCTGGTTCGTTCGTTAGGGTGGTGTTCTCATTGGACTGATTCGGGGGTTTGAGGTACCCACAGGTGCGGGGCCAGTCGTTCAGACGTGGGACACGATGGATTTTGATATGCCGGATGGGGAGGTCAAGGACCCGAGTCCGAGTTCTAGTGAGGAGGACCATGATTCGTCGCCTAGATATCAAGGTTGACCCGATGTCGTTAACCCGAGGTGCGAGTTGAGCTGTGGAGGAGCTTTTTGGAGGCCGCCTTGTTGATAGCTAGTAATGTAGTAGTGTGTATCGGCAGTAGTACACCCCTGACCCGACCCCGTATCTTTTTGGTGGGTCTTAGGGATCGATCCGAAGATGGACTTGTGTAGTAGATGTTTTCTTGTGGACTAATCATGTTTATAAATAAAAAGGTTTGGTGTTGTTGTTGTTGTGATTGTATCTCCTGCTTTTCTATCCATGTTACAGTATTGTCTGGGGTTGTTGTTGCTTCCGCCTGTGCATAATTATAAGATAAAAAGAAATGGGTCGATGATGTGCATGGGATATCATCCTTTGACCTGACGTCTGGAAGGGATGTTCGCGCGCCCGGAGTTCGGGGTGTGACAATAATAGTCGTATTACTCCTGACAATCAAAATCTAGTAGAACAACATAATAATCATAATAACAGTAGTCGCCATACCAATTGACGTAGTAACAGTGATAACCCCCACTCTTTTCAAATTTCAATATACCAGATGTAATAAATTCTGCAATACTGTTCAAAGAGAATTATACCAAACCTAGAGTGGCTCCAAATCAGCAAACATGACGTACACGATGCGTTGGCCTTTGGTCTAGAATCATGGCACAACAACACGACGTACACGAAGCAAAGTTTTGATACCAATTAAATGTTGAAGTGATCCAGCTCAGATACCAATTGATGAAGAACATATCTAGATCCATTGCCAACTAATCAAGAACAGATCTAGATCCATTACCAACTAATGTTTCTGGTCCGGTATCATGGATCCGACCCGACCCCTTGACACCCCTAGATGGGTTATGCTACCCCTTGAAATGGATGTAAGTATAGGCTTTCCACCCAAAAATGGTACGACAAAAGAATGGACTTCAGGGGGTAGTATATGCTAAAAAGAAAAATAACGTACATCTTCTTTTCTTTCTATTCTATTGATAATGTCTATCCTATGGTTTTTCTTGTTCTTGAAATTATAGTCTTATCTTTTTTTAGGGTAACAGGGAGTGGGTTCTAATTAATTAAATTGACAAATAATAGGTTGAGTTTCCTAGTAAGGAGTCAATGAAGATTTTGCACGTTTATAATAGGGAGAAGTTATGGCTTGATGCGCTTGCTTCAAATGCCTTTAGGAAACTCAATGAAGATTTTGCCCATGTCCCATCAATTCAATTTTTCTTTTTTCTTTTTTCATTTGGTTTCTGCCAATCATTTATTAAGTTTGAATGCATTCTTCTCAAGTTATAGAAGGATGAAGCCGTGCCATAATCAACTATTCTGTGGGGGTTAAAATGGAACCTAGGTCCGTGTTGGTATAACACTGCTATACCACTCAAATTAAGGTTAGCAATTTCAAATAAATGTTGGTAACTTCAAAACCGTTAGTAAGCCATCGGAATAAACGTTGGTAGATTATTTCAAGTAGTTGGTGATGTTAAATGTATAAAGAAATATTAGTACTTTTCAAAACCTACAAGATTAAAAGTTGTCACTTAAATCAGTTGTTGTCTTAATTTGACGAATGTTGGTACATCAATCCAATTAAGGTTTGTGATTTAAAATAAAAGTTAGTAATTTCAAAATGTTGGTTAGTCACAAGAATTAAAATTGGTTGATCATTAAAATAGTTAGTAATTTTGGAAGTATAAAGGAATGTTGGTGGTTTTCAAAACCTATTAAATTTGAGAACATTGAGTTCGCGTTTGTGGGGGCAGCACGATGATCCTCCTAAACTTCAAGAAGCTCCGAGTGGTTGGTGGATTGGAAAATTACGCATGCTCGAGGACTTGGAGCCATGTTCTCTTGGTATCACCACCCTATCGTTCGATGTCATTTTCCTTTCTCAGCTGAAGCGACTCAAGCTCGTCTGTCGTATTTTGCAGTGCCTACCTAGGTTTTCGACAAATTTTTCGTACTTATTGATTGAGTGTAAATGGAGTTTGAAGACAACGTGCGATCTTTCGTATTTGAAATCGTTATTGGATTCGAAGGTTGAGAGTTGTGACCAGCTAACATAGATTCAAGGCCTTGAAGGTTCGGAGAAATTGTGATCATTAGAGCTCAATGAACTTCCATCATTGGCGGAGTTGCTTGATCAGACTAGCTTGAAGATGCTCAAGAAAATTCATCTAAGGCGCTATCCTGACCTGGTTGAGATTCGAGGTAGTCCAAAATTGTTGGAGGAACTTAACATTGTGAGGTGCTTTAAATTGCAAAAGTTGCCTGATCTGACTAACTTGAAGAAGCTCAAGAAAATTTATCTAAGGCGCTGTCCTGAGCTGATTGAGATTTGAGGTAGCTCGGAATCATTGGAGATGCTTGAAATTGTGGGCTATTCAAATCAGCGAAAGTTGCCCGATCGATCAAGTTTCAAGAATCTAAAATTTCGAATTTCGATAAAGACCGGTTGTTGTCCTTCACTAACCCCTATCACTGTCTTTGATTTCATTGAGAGGAATGCACATCTTTTATGCTGATTAGACGAGTGATCTTAATTGCCATGATGGTAATTGAAATTGTCACGGGAGGTCTAATTGAGGCGGCGGGCAAAACCGGAAAACCCTAGAAACATGCCTGCCTTCTAATCTAATGATCAGCCCCACAAGCTAAATTTTTATCAGAAATTATCTGAGGTAACGTGGCTACCCTGGCTAAGTCAAACACGATCGTAACAGAGAATCTGTCTTGCGTGGAGAACGGAACCAAAAAAATCTCGCTCTCGAGTTTTCTCTCCGCCACTACTCGCCCGAGAGGAGAGAGAGGAGGCACAACAAAAATAACTCTCTCTGTTTCTTTCTCTCTGGGGTTGTGATCTCTGTTCCGATTCCATGTCCTCACGCTCCGCCGCGAGGCGGCAGCGCATTGGCAGAAATGGACAGTCGTGCACCACTGCTCCTTCATTCCTCCTCCCCTCAGCCATCATATCCGCCGACAACGAAGACCAGCCTTCCATCATTATCGCCGTCATTGTCACTATTTGTTGCCGATGGTCACCGCTCGTTGATGCTCACCATCGCTGGTGCTGTACTTAAGAAACCGCGGAAGATGCTCTGCTTATGCTCTGTTTCGAAACTGGGAATCCTTGAAGTGACGAGATACGAGCCTGTGACTCGTTCGTTGCTATAATCCTGGCCATCGGTGATAGCCAAAACTCTTTCCGTCGATCTAATCACCTCTATTCTTTTTTAATTAGGTAATTCCATTCTCCTCTGTTTTGTCTGGTTTCTGTGAGACGTTAATCATTGAGAATCTGAGTCGTTGCTTGATGACTCATGACAATATCGCTGTTCCAACTTTGGTTTTAGCCGAGAAAACTTCTATGTTTTTTTATTAGACTCAGCATTCTTAATGTCCACAAACTGTTTGTTGAAATGCCGCTTAGACATGGCTGCAAAATGGCTTATCATTTTGTATGATCTGAGAAAGTATTGATGTAAATTGATCATGTTGTTAATGTTCATATTCGATTCCTGTCACGTTCCATGGTTATTACAAATGAATCTGACCATTGCTTGTGTTTCTGTTCTCTGTGTTCATGTATGTGTCCCGGCGATGTCCGCTGGTGGTCCATGGCGAGGAAATGCTCGTTGTCTGGAGTGATGGTTCCTTGAGGTGTTTCGCGTTGGTTTGCCCCTCTAACCCATGTATTGATTGGTCTCCATAATAGTCAGATTGTAGGTGATTGAATTGTTCACTGAATAGAGAAGGGATGAAGTCTGTCATTGATAATAGTTAATGATTCTGTGAAGGTCAGTAGTAAACACAAAGATGGTGCTCATTTGAAGTCTAGGGATGCTTTGATTTAGATAGTAATTCGTTTATGATGTTAGTGCTTCATTTATTAAGATTGACTTCGACTTCGGCTCCGTTTCCTTCACAGAAAATGAATAATCTTGAAAACATTTTCATGAAAATGACTGATTGTATCACTTACAAAAATAAATGGTAAAAAAATATTGTCATTATCGACAATAATTTATGTTTAAATATCTTCATAGACAATAAAGAAATATTTTTATTCATTTATTTTCATAAAAAAAATTATTTTGCGAATCATTCATTTTTTCGAAAGAGAATAGAAGAAAAATGAATATTTTTGGAAATGGACTTACTTGTAGTCATGCTAAAGCGTGTCGGATAAAGATTGGGCATATTTTTTTTCTAATAGATTTGCGTTTGATTTGAGATGGGCTTAACTCAGCTTTTAATGTTTGGGCCAAGTTTAATTTTTCAAGAAATGGGTTTAGTTTAGTTGAGTTGCCTGTAAGCATCTAGGGTTACGCGAGGCTAGAGTTGGCCCATGTTCGGATCAAGCCCAAGGGTTCGGCCCGAGTCCTCATTTCCAGAAATAATAAAAATAAAGTAAAAGTAGAATACCCGACTAAAACAATTTGGAAAATTGGATAGAAAATTCTATTCCTTGATTTTTAGTGTAATTTGTGCTTTTACTTGATTGATTGATTGATGATTTGTGTTTTCAAGCTAGATCAAATTGTGGATCCTTCATTTAGTTTAGGATCACCTAGGAATAGCTGAGCTAATTGGCCTCAATGTGTACCCGTTTGATCCTTGCTTTACAATCAAAATGATGATTAGTTGCCTTCGATTTGATTAAGTGATGTATGATTGTTCGGCGGTTAATTTAGAGTTGGGGATTAGAAGTTAATTAGGTGCTTTGTGACTTAGCCTACCCCGTGATAAACGTTCAAGTGGGGGTTAATGATCACTTAGCGATAATTAATCAATCCTACTTATACGAGGTGGATGGGAAATCAAATTGCATGAACGAAACCAAATTTCCAAAATCCCGAATTTCTTGATTGTTTGTTAATTGTGCGAGATCGTTGATACTTGATTTAAATGGTTGTATGAATAATTGGACGTGATTGGCAATTGGAGGAGGCGGCCTAGAGTCCATGTGGCGGTCCATGGTGGCTATTAATGGAGACATCTAGTTTAGTTTAGCATAAATTAGACTAGTTAGTTATAAACTTAGAGAGTTAGCAATCAAATTAGCCTAGGCTCTTGCTAGAATAATTGGAAAATAAAATAAAATTAGACTTTGCATCATTTCCTTAATAATTGGTTAGCTTAGTTGAGATTAGTTTTACCACCTAAGGAGCGGATTTAGGCTCACCCAGTCACAGAGTACTTATGGGAAATTTTAGAACAGGAAAGTCAAAGGGTGTTAATACCTAATCAACATCACTTTAATAAAATAACGGAAATTAAATTCACTGAAATCGATAAGCACAAGAGCAGCAATTCAAAATCCATCCTTTAAATTATACAATTTATACGGACGAGAAACTAGGAGTAGGGAACATAACGTTCTTTTCACATGGTCCCTAGTTTCTTGTCCGTGTAAATTGTATCATTTAAATTATGGATTTTGAATTGCTGATGTTGTGCTTATCGATTTCTGCGAATTTAATTCCCCTTATTTTGTTAAAATGATGTTGATTAGCTCTTGACACCCTTTGACTTTCCTGTTCTAAAAAAAATTCCCATTAATACACTGTTATCGGTTCTGTCCACGTAGTGTATGACTCAAGCTCATGACCCACGGACTGCATAAATCCTCGTGTGAGCACGAGTGCAAGTCATCAAAAATAATTCTGCCTATTATCTTATTGTCATTTAAGTCTTCAAGATACAACTCATCACTCTCCTATGCGATGCGACGTTTAACTTTAGCGACAGCTATTGGGCTTTGGCTCAAATGTAGCTTTCTTTTATCTTATTATTGTATGGTTTAGACCATGTTTTCTAGTTTAGGAATCAAATAAAACCCATTTGATATTTCATTTATTGGAGTCGCAATTATAGGCAATTTTTGGCGTGCAACACCTCACACCGCGGCGCCAGTATAGCATAGTCACGGTGATACCAAGTAATCTAATCTATACTAGTACAGAAAATAAAGAAGACCTCCTACTTTACAGGAATCACAATCCGTTTATTTCTCCCAAATATCCTTGATTAATTATCTCATAAGTACTATACCAATGGCAAAATATGTAAGTTAGTCATTCTATTTTATCCCGTACATATTTCAAGTAAAAATGGATTTTCTTTTCCAAATAAATTGCTAGTGAATAGGAACATATTATTTGTTGCTATTTTTGAAATCATTTTTTCTTCGAGTTAAGTAGTAACATGCTGCAATTGGTCACAATTTTTTGGGTGAATAATATCAAGTTTTTGGACATGTTTAGATTTTGAGAATTTGAAACTAGAGGAACTCCATCTTTACTTGGTTTTCATCTTCGCAATAATTACATTTCTGTTTCTTCAACATTTAAGTGTGTCAATTCTATTTATCATTATTCACGCTACCCACTTCGTTTAGGCTGTATAGCAAGGCAACATTGCATTTTTAATTTACCTTTGTTAGTTCTTCCAAAAATTGATCTGATGTGGTCTACCTTAAATCGAGGGGAGAAGCAGTTGTCAATTGCATTTTAAGGAAGTATCAGTTTGTGCTACAAATGATACGTTTAGACTTTTGTCTTTGTTTTATTTGCTATTCCCACTGGGACCAAGGGATAGGCATAGCTTTTATCATGGGATTAGCGGCGTGTCCGGGAAAGGAATGACTACTATGAACAGGTTGGATGAATGTCAGTGAAGTATCGTAGTTGATATTGGCCGGGTAATACCTGTATGTACAATATGAGCATGTACTTCTTGAATTATTGGGTTTCCTCGGTTGGAGTCTGTCGCGACCTAAGAATCGACTTTCCCAATTTTAGGTTAATGGATTGCCAAATTAATTAATTAGATTAATTAACATAGCTCGAACCCTCCCAAGCTCTACTAAATCGCAACTTAGGTTCAATTTCATGCAAAGATTTATCTTGGAGTCGCCACTAATCGTTTCTTGGTAGGTCGATTAGAAACCTAAGTAAATTAGCGGGAGAACTAAATTACTTCTATGAACCAGAGATAAAGGGTCCGGGAACTTGATTACATTAATTTTTTAATTAATGCCCTTTCGGTACCAACTTCACGAAAAAAGTTCAATTTGGCAATTTTGATACATTCTCACTTGAAGTCCAAAGGTGCAATTTTTTGGGTTTTCTTTTTTATGAAAATGTAAGAATTAAACTACATGCAATGTATGCCAAGAAAGTTTAATAAAAATGCAATCTAATCGAGATATTTACAAGATGGATTACACGTGCAATTATCTACATGATGCTAATTTTGGAATATACAATTTTTAAGCATGGTGGAATAATATGTCCGATAAGATTTAATCGGGATTCCAATCAATTAGGTAACAAAGTTTTTGAATATTCTAAAAAAAGGATTAGAATCGTTACCTAATTTGGCGGATTCGACTACCGAGTTCGAACCTTGAATTGTCTTGGGGATCGGGACCTTGGACCACAGCTCGAACGACGGGGATGGACTTGCGGCTTTGTGTTGATGAAGGGATTGGCAAGGGAGACTCGGTCGGGAAATCTCTCAACCGAACTCTTTCTTCTTTCGCACACAAGTGTTTTCTCACCTCACTTTGATGATTTTTTTTTATATCTCTCTCCAAGCTCTCAAGAACTTCGTCTCCAAAAATTCTTCTCCCAAAAAATTCTTCTCCCAAAGCTCTCAAAAAACTCTCTTCCAAAGATTCTTTTCTTCAAAAATTCTTCTCCCAAAGCTCTCCCCTCTTCTCCTTTTATAACTCCCTCATTCTATCCACCTTTCTAATTTCTCCACTAACTCCATCTTCTCTTCTCCATCCCTTTTTCTCCATCTTCCTTTCTCAATCTCTCATTCTTCATCTTCGTTTCTCAATCTCCCCTTCTTTATCTTCCTTTCTCTATCTCCCCTTCTCCATCTTCCTTTCTCCATCTCCCCTTCTAATTTCTCCACTAACTCCATCTTTTGGTTATTTGCAAAGTAGTCCCTCAAGTTTTGAATATTTGCACTTTAGCCCTTAAGGTTTTACGTATTTGCAATTCAGTCCCTGAGGAAATATTTCTTCTTCTGATTAAGTCCGAGCCTTCAAAAGATAAATCTTTCGCCGGAATTCGTGCCTAGTCCAATCTCCTATCATTTTAAAACTCGAATCTTCCGCCGTTAGTCTGAATGCGATGCATGAATAAATATGAAAAATTACATGATTATTTTTGGCAAGAACTAAAATTAGTTCTAAATTTTTTTTTTATGGAAAAATGACTAGAAAGGTTAGTCAGAATTTAGGTGTCAACAGAGTCCACTTGAGTTTTATTGTGATCTGCTCATCTATTTTGTGACTGTATAATGTGATCATGTTCTTGAAGTGCCTAAGTTCTCGTTGTAGAGATCTTATCTGGCAATGTCAACGACCGATCCTTTTAATTATGTTTAGTGTAGGGCCTAAGGGTGGGCAGCAGCTACGAGTTCTAGTCATTCGCCCCAACCTCCTTCTACTGAATGCATGTGCTTAGGTGCATTTAAGAAAGGAATTATGTCTGTTAGCATCATCCATTAACAATAACTCTGATTGATGAGTTCATCCGTATCATTCTTTTTCTGGGACTTCAAACCCAACCACTAGCACGAATCTGAACCTGAGCCTCCAACGTTATGCTTTGGCAAGAGAAAAGAGATCTCGACGCACCGAGGTAGAGCACAGGAGAGAGAGAGAGAGAGAGAGAGAGAAGAGAGAGAGAGAGAGAGAGAGAGAGAGAGAGAGAGATTAATCCGCAGTAGTCTATAGGTGGGTTTTTTCATTTCGGGTGGTTTCCGATGTTGGTTCTTGGATGGAGAAAAATCTCCAGCAAGTTGAAGCAGGCAGAGTTGAAGAAGGAGAACCTCTTCAAGGCGTACGAGCAAGAGCAGTCGCAGGCAGCCTCGATTCTCTTGCTCACACTCCGGTGGAAGGACTTGGAGGATTCCAGAGGTTGCTCAAGTGCCACTACGAGGGACTCAATGACGGTGAGAGGTTGCCCACAAAGTCGAGGCTGGGATGGACACAAGAAGCAGGAGACTCAATCGGTTCTGACAGACGACACACTTAATGAGTGTATCTTGCTAATTAGGGACAAGGAGAAGGAGCTGAGTTCTCTGATGTAGTCGCCTAAGGAATGTTGCAGGGATCATGATTCGAAGTAGGAGAAGGTGGAGATGCTGCGAAAGGAATTGGACTCGAAGGAGAAAGGAAGTCGCTTGGTGCAGAGTTTGCTCGAGGAAAATGCTCGGGAGCTTGATTTGAAAGTAGAGAAGTTGGGTTCGGTGAAGCGTTCTGTTAATAAGTGCTCTAGGGCGGTTGAATTGACAAGAAAGAAATTGAGTATGCTTGATGATAGATTCGAGGTACTCGACAAGAGAGAGAAGAGGTTGAGAGTTCTGAAGCACACGATCGAATAGTGGGATAAGGAGGTCGTGGCCGAAGAATGAAGTCTCTCGAAGATAAAATAAATGACTGTTAAGTTGAACTTAAAGTGAATGAGGACAAACTCTAGGGAATCCCTAAGTTCGTGGACGAGCAGTCGGAGGAGCTTGAATCTAAAAAGAGTCGACTTGATTCCATCAATATATCGATCGAGGAGCACAAAGAGCAGCTCAAATTCAAGAAAAAGGAGTTTGAGGAAATAAACAGGCTGATCAATGAGTGGTTGACAACACTTATTTTGAAAAGTAGGGAATTGGGATCTATTTAGATATCTATTGGAAAGCTTTCAAGAAAGCTTAAATCCAAGGAAGGAAAATTGGAAATACGATGAAAAGCATGTAGCAGTGTAAAGATAAAACTGAGTCAAAGAAATTTGGCAATTTCTTCCAGTTTTGCCTGGATTGAAGCCAAATATTCCTTCTTTGACTCTCGATTTCCTCTTTGCACTGCTTCACGTGCTACATCATATATTCTAGTTTATGTTCTTGGGATTTAAGCTCTTTGGAAAGCTTTCCAATAGATGTTTCAATGGACGTCAATTCCCCATCTTTCAAAATAAGTGACGTCCACCGCTCATTGATCAACTTGTTGATTTCCTCAAACTCCTTTTCCTTGGATTTAGCTCCTCTTTGTGCTCCTTGATTGATATATTGATGAATCAAGTTGACTCTCTTTAAATTCAAGCTCCATCGACCGCTCGTCGATGGATTTAGGGATTCCCTAGAGTTACTCCTCCTTCACTTTAAATTCAACGTGACAGTCATTTTTCTTATCTTCGAGAGACTCCATTCTCCGGCCACGATCTTCTTATCCCACTATTCAATTGTGCGCTCCAGAAATCTCAACCTCTTCTCACTCTCATCGAGTGCCTCAAATCTGTCATCAAGCAGACTCTGCACCATACTCAATTCCTCCGTTGTCAATTCAACCGCCCTAGAGCACTCATCAAGAGAACGCTTCACCAAACCCAACTTCTCCACTTTCGAATCAAGTTCCCAAGCATTTTCCTTGAGCAAACTCTGCACTGACACGACTTTCTTCTCCTTCGAGTCCAATTCTTGTCATAGCATCTCCACCTCCTCCTTTGACTTATAATCCCTGCGACATTCCTTAGTTGACTGCATTAGAAGACTCAGCTTATTCTCCTTATCACTAATCAGTGAGACGGACTGGTTAAGCGCGTCACATGTTAGAACCAATTGACTCTTCCTCCTTGCACTCCTCGACCCTCCACCGCGTCGAGTGCAGCTCGTCCTCCCGCAACGCGACTTCACAGGCAACCTCTCAACCTTTGCTAAGCGCCTCAGAGTGGCATTCAAGCGACCTCCGGATGCCATCTAAGTCTTGTGACTGCTCTTGCTCGTACGCTTTGAAGAGGTTCTCCTTCTTTGACTCTGCCTGCTTCAGCTCGCCAGAGTTTCTCCATTGAAGCACCAACACCAGAAACCACCCAAAGAGAAAGAACCCACCTATAGACCAGAGTTTTGAAAGAGCGCAATGTAGAAGTCACATGGTGAAGATTGAGGACAAACCTGGCAAATGGTGCGAGAGCTAAGCCGGCATTGAGGAAAAGCAGATTCTGATGAAGGGAATGATTTGGAGGGAGAGAGAGAGTTTTTCTCTTGGTGGCAAAGAAAGAAAAACAGATATGGTGCTGGAAATTATTTAAACATATGCGGTCGCTGCAAAGTTGGTGCTAGATGCCATGGATGGATTTTACCCCAGGATAGAGATGGGTTACTAGATATTGGGGTGATTAGAAGGAGTTGTATCTTCCACTTGGAGAATTTGTAAGATCTTCGGCAGAGATTGAGCCCCAGGACACGGAAGCTGAAATGAAACTGGCTGTTGAATGGAAAGGGAAGCTGAAATTTCTACCATCAGAGCATCCTTTGGAGGTCTTGGGTTTATTGAAGCTTTTAGTGGCATATAACCCTTCTGCCATTGATGCAAATGAAATTTAAGATCTTGTCAATACTGTGTCACAGTTTCAAATAGCACAGGAACTCCACCAGGTCCTTGGTACTTCAGCTGTGCTGCCTGGTTAGTGGACATGCAGCTATTGACTTGAAATGTTGAACATGGTTGCCAGTTTCTTTATCATATCATGCCTAATTTTTGCAGTATTATTCATGCCGCTTTAATGTTTGTCTCGTTATGCAAACAAAGTTTTGAAACATGATGATGGCTCTGTATATTGACGTGTGCGAGATGAGATAATCCCGTGTTCTTTCCTTATATTCATTGCCGATACCGCACCGATTATTGATCTGATCCATTGAAAAATCTCGGGGATGCTAATTACTGCTTTCGGCTTTAGTATCAACCTTTCACCAAATCAAAACTAAAATCATTGACTGGAGACTTCTATCTCTGTTTGTTCATTTTCTTTGTGTTTTTAGTTGCCAATTTCAAACCGAAGCACCTTGTGGCTTGTAATTGGGAGGTCACTGCCATGCTAAAGGTGGCGACTTAGCATTTTTTTTGGAGCTGTGACCAATAGATATGCATGCCTTATATTTATTATTCTGTGTTATCGACCATCAGTTTGAGGTTACACGCTCTATAAGGTTTCATGGTGCAAATTGGACAATGTGCTGCTTGACGAGTCCGGCCGATGAACTCGCTGTCGTTCTGAATTACGTATTTTATGTTTCCCGCTTGTATCATTTGTCTTTTCGGAATCAATTCTGTGCATATTTGATGAACGCCGTTTTGAAGTTATTCAGTTTGATTCTTCATTCTGGTAACACAATCATGAGTATCCACCTCCTCTAAGTTATTTAGGCTGGCTTAGAGAATAGCTGAATAGAGTCCTATTTTGGTGTTTTGTTATGTCCAGCTTGCTCGCAATCAAGCTTAATAGAGTCCTATTTTGGTGTTATGTCTATCTTGCTCGCAAAATCTCGTTTGACAACTGGTGTCAATGCGAGAAATATCCCGAAGATTCTAGAAGTGGAAGGAAGAATTAGCTTTTCTGATTGTATCGAGAAGTTCAGTGGTGAAGAGCAGATGCATGTCCCCCATGTTTGCTACCTGCTCCTTGTTTGGTAACTGTGGTTCCCTTGCAGAAAGTTTTATTAAGCTTGGACGGAGTGCTTGCTTGTATTATGTATGGAGAGCCAGAGAAGTTACATCCTCGAAGGTCGTCATCCATTGGTAGCATCATTTCAGCTATTCAATTTGTTGTGAAGAACAGATTTGAAGGTCTTGAAGGGATTAAGAATAAGGTGACTATTGCCAAGCATATGCAGCTGTGTTTGAAATGGAACATCTCCTTTAGGATGGGGACAGCTGCTTTTTTTTTATTTTTTTCAGAAAAATTTTGTCAGAAAAGAAAGATTTCCATTTAACTAGATAAAAGTTGAGAGTACATACTCGTAGTTTCAGACTAAAGCAAATCCCAAAAGTTTTGAGAATACATGTGATTTGGATTGCGATTTCCTGCTCAACACAAATTTGCATGTTTGTATATGGAAATTGTCCGGTTAGAAGATGTTCGTTTGTCCAAATATGACTGAACCTATTCTCATAATTTTTTTTAAAGACGAGATGGTGATATGATCTGGCTATAACACAGGTCGCATATAATATTAATTCTCGCCGTGTCTTTCACCATTGATAATACTCTGTTACTGTTGTGCTTTGTCAACTTGATACTACGTGATTTAACCTGCAAATGACTAACTACATGTTTATACTTGGTTGGCTACCCATATTTGTGGAATATCTTAGCATAATATTACTTATCCTTACTTGTAGAAGGCTAACAGTTATGTCTGTACAGTGATGAGACAAGGGGTCAGCATTGCTGAGGCGAGGAGCAGTCAAGATCGAGCTTGAGATGGAGACTCGGCGAACTGCCATATAGATATACGGTGTCCCTATTTCGCTTTGCTTTCAGCGAGTATTGTATTGTTTGAAGAGTGAGACTGAGAGTCCTAAGTCTAGAGTTGCCATGAAGGTGTGGCAGGCTGACAGCTTATGAGAACTGATGAAGCAATGTGATGACTTGTGATATGAACATATGAGTTGTACAACAAAGAGGTATTTGAAACTGCCATGTCAACTCTTTTTTTACTCAGAGCTTCCATTCGCGGTTGGAATTAACTACTTTTAATATCGAGTCAAGGATGTCGACTTTCATTTCGTTTGACCAAGGAAGATTAGCTAAATCATCTCATGAGCAGAACAATTTGATTGAACAATTCTGATTGCACAAATCAATTAAGATGGAGACATTCTATTTGAATAAGATAGGATCTTTTTGTTCAGAGACCACTTGTGTCAAGATGAAATCCTTTTGTTCAGAGATTATTCTGGCCTGCGATCCTCTGAAAAAAAAAAAAACCCTGAGCCGCACTAGAAATCTCTTTGATAAGTGCTTTTAGATGTATTTGACCTAGGATGAACATCTCCATGGCAGAAAAGATCGTGAAAAATGCTGGCTTGTACTAGTTTTTGCGAGTAATTCATCACAAAATAAACACATCAATAATAATACCTGCGGAGAAACTTCATTCATTCATTCAAATTACAAAACATGGTCTTCACATGTACATTAGAACCTAATCCAAAGGAGAAACTAAGATTAAGTCCTATGGCATTACAATGAAATTACAAAACTACCGAATTGGGCGCATATCGGCATGTATGATCCCATCATTCTTAATCGCAAGATTATGGTTGGTCTCTCCTACTTCGGCCTTGGCCAATTCAAGAACCCAATTTTGAGTAATTCGGGTGAGCAATCCAAGCAAGGCCCTGTGCGCTCGTCCGACTAATCTCGGCACTGATTCAACAGCGTTTGCAACATTACATAATGCAAGAAATTCACCAGGATCTCGCAACGTTGTCTCTCTTCACCGATGTATACTGCGAAGTATCCTCTTCTTGCTATCTTCTTGCCGATTCCTAAATTCTCAAGGAGCCAACGTGCAGCGAGTTTAATTTAATTTTATTAAGGGTCTAAAAGAGATTTTAACTTTTGAATTCCAGTGGAATTTTAAAACCAGATAGAGATGTCCCCAACTAACCTCGTGGTCAAGCAATGCATGTTAGTTTAATAGGTGGATGGAGATCATGTGTATATAATTTAAATCCATTTAGTTTTTTTTCTTAAACAAGGGATGAATCCATAGTGACCATTGACTTGGATGTTTTTTTTTTTTTGTTCAGAGAATTTGATGGTTTGTGTCACTGAGTTTTTAGACTTTTCTTAACAGTAAAGCCGGTTGAATTGCTTGAGATGATCGACTTTTAGTCTTTACTGATCAAGCATTTGCCTCAATCATAAAAAGGCCGCGATCAAGACGGACTGCACAAGCAATAGCAAACATATCTAAATGCTTCTGCAATGGAGGGCATCTGATTGTCTCGAGCGAGACAGTTTAGTTTGAGTTTCTGATAAGGAGCACAAATTATGGAGCTGTCCAGTGAGTTAGACGTTTGATATGTGATGGAAAAATTTGTGGTTTTCATTGTGCTTTTACCATCTGATTGTAAGCTAGATATAGGCATAGAATGATAATAAGCTGAGCTGGTCAACAGTATGTTCTACTATCTTTTTGGCACTGTGAAAGGTTTTTTTGGCTCCTTCTTAGATGTTGTTAAGCCTTCAAGCAAATGTAGGTATTAAGCCGGATTTGAGGCATGACGATCAGCAGGAATTTCACAACAACTTGGAGTATCACGGCGAGCAGAATTCCGTCAAACAGTTTCTTATATCATCATACAAAAAGAACTTGAATCCTGCATTGAAGGCAGAAATTCACCAACATTCTCGGGACCGAGATACACATCCGTCAAGGAAAACGTCATCTCTCAGAAGTGAGTCGAATCACTGATATAATAGATGATCTGTTTTTCTGGAAGGAGTTAGTTCCTAGAATGAGGAGATATGAAGCAGCCTAACAAAACTATTTTTCAATTTCTTGACGTTGCAATCTGTTGATACCAAATAATAATGAGTTACCGAATTGACTTCGGTATCATCATATCCCGAAAATCGGTAAATCGGGAACAGTAAACTATTCTGAGAAGTTCACTAAGGTGTCTGTAACATACCGAAATGTCTAGACTTAACTGTAGGATCCAGGACATCAAGGACGACTTTCTTCATGATAGAGTGTGATGGTTCGTACAATTTGTTGCTTGGAAGAGATTGGATACACTCTAATCAATGTGTACCTTCGACTCTTCATCAAGTTCTGGCATTTTGGAATGGTGAGGGAGTAGAGTACATTGAGGCTGATTCGGGACTTGCTTCAATAGGGTGGACCGATATTCATCAAGAGCATCAAGATTATTCACATGGAAATCATGTTATCGAAACACCAAAAACAGATTCACGATCCTACGCTTATTGCCGCTTTGGGGATATGAAAACTGAATGGATTCCTAAGTCTAGCTTGGCATTAGAGGAGTTACATACTCTTTATGGAAAGCGAACCATTATTGCAAGAAGTTTGTGAAAGGTATTTCGCATACCTGGTGGAGATGACCCAGCAGAGCGCTGAAGTTTTAGATTGTATTGATGAATGGGAAGAGTCACCAATCAAGGAAGACAGCAGGTCAACAGAAGCTCAAGACCCATTGCTAGAAGTTGATATATGAGAACTTGGGTGTTTTCGTCCAGTGTATGTGAGTGCGTTTCTGCAAGGGGGCATGAAGGAAGATTTAGTCAACCTGATCAAAGAGTACAAAGATTGTCACGCCCCGAACCCCGGGCGCGGGAACATCCCTTCCGAACGTCAGGTCAAAGGATAACATCCCAGGCATGTCATCGACCCATTTCTTTTATCTTTTAATTATACGCAAGCGGAAGCAATAACACACCCCAGACAAACACATAAACAGGGATAGATAAGCATGAGATATAACAACAACAATAACACCATTTTATTTATACACCAGTTAGCTAGGAAACACAACCAATCTACAAGCCCATCTCCAGAGCCGTTTCCTAAGACCCATAAAAAGATATCGGGTCAGGTCTAAGGCTAACTACTACCAAAAACTAACTCCAAAAGAACCTCCACAGCTGCGCCAGCTGACTGACCAGACCGCCATACTACGGACCTGAAAAACGGTTAACAACAACAAATGAGATATAAATCTCAATGAGTCAACACCTAAGTCCGATTAGGACGTTGATTCACTCAGGTGGCCTAAACATGCGATGGCAGATCAATAGCGTACGATACACGCCACGCTTTAGCTACCAAACAACAGCACGGCTCAACAGCCCATAAACAATCACACGCAACTCACCTTGCCTTGAGCCACACGACAAATATTTCATGGCAATAAAGAACAAAAGTACCAGGCATACAGCCAACACACGTCACACTCTCAGGCATTCAAACATTATGCAACATGCGATTTTTCCAGTTATTTATGCAAGAGATACACCACTCTCGCCACAGTACAACCTCACTGCTAGTACTCTTCCAACCGAACCGGGCGTCGTCCTACCCCGTTACAGCGACGGCATCCGATAGCCCCTCAAGACCCCTAAGGCAAGCATATCAGGTAGTTCCGTAAGGACTTTGGTCCATCACAAGCTGCGGCCGGCATCCGACCAATCGTGTCTATTCAAACTGTACGTTGCCGGCACGAACTGTCGTGCAACCAATAAGTCGTGGGATTCCGGACTGTACGTCGCCGGCACAAACTTACTAGGCGACGGACCCACCAGGAGTACTGCCCCATATCCCCCAGTTACATTAGGGAGACGAATAACCGTCGTGTGACAACACAAACACATCAGGCAAACAACCAGTTCTTACTTCATATTAGCCCGATGCAATCACACTCACGAGTGTCGCGACCCGAAAGAAGATCCCCCTTTTAGGGATCGAATCGAGGCTAATGGATTGCCGGGCCCTTACTTTCTGATGGGGGCTTCGGCGCGAGCCCTCCCAGACCCATACCAAATCGCGGCGGGAGTTTATCGGCTTCGACCTTGGTGTGGTCGGATGATATGTGCTATGTGTGCATGCAATTGAAGTCGCCACCGGTCTTTCTTGGGAGGTAGACCGGATACCTCTCCGAGCGATTGGGAGAGATCGCTCGGTCCTACGCAACCAGAGATTCTAGGACCGGGGATTTGGTTACCCTAGCTTAAGCTAGAGTCCTTTCGGTTACCGTCCGGAATTGATTATTATCTAACTTGTGAGCACGCGAGGTTTTATCAATTTGACTCCTAATCATGTTCTTGTCAGTCGCTAAGTGTTCATGCAAAATGGTCTTGCGGGGTTCGTTTCATGGCATTCTAACTTTTTTTATTTTTTATCAAAACGAATTAAAATCAACGAAGCATTCAAAAGGGAATATAGAGGAAGCATAAGAAAAGCTACGCTAAGGCGGTAAACAAAACCCGCGGCCCTCGGGTATTTAGGTACAAGGCCGGAATACAAAACCCGAGACAGGATCGGGTGTACAATAATAAGACCGGGTTGGACATCGGTCTTCCTCCAATGCGGGTTAAAAGTAAATTGATGTTGGCCATGTTGAAAAACGCAATAAAAAATCAATTTTGACTTTTCCACGATTTTTTTGATTTTTTTGGGATTTTTCTCGAATTTTCCGATTTTAATTTTTTTAATTTTTTTTATATTTTTTTTTTTGGACCGGGCGGAACAAGCCCAGAGATACTGAAAACGAATTGCGCGAAGTTTCGGCGAAAGTCTCACTCGAAATCTCGGGTTTCGCTCATTTTCCCAAAAAAAATTGGTTTGGAAAAGTTGACTCTCGAGGTGTTTTCAAGAGTGATTATCTTAGTACTCAAATCAAATAGGGGGAAAGAGATCATACCGCAAGAAATTAGGTATGATCAGGTTTCCAAAACAAGTAACGGCTCGGGAAATGGTCAATCGAGCACGTCGTAATGGCATCGGGAAAATGGCTTGCTGGAAAGCAACACTTAACCGAAATCCCAGGCTCTCACTTTGCAGTTCACCGAGCCAAATTCGAGAGTAATTATCTCGGAAAAGCAAATTAATCAGGGGAAAACCGATCATACCACGTGAAACTAGGTATGATCTAGTTTCCAAAATGATCAACGGCTTGGGAATTGACCGAACGAGCGCACCGTGATGGTGTCGTGAATGTGCTTGGTGCACAACCAACACTTAAAAAAAAAAACCAACCCCTCACTTTGCAGCTCACTGAGGTGATTTTCGGGGATCGTAACTTGATCCACCGAGACAACCAAATCAAACCTAAAGTATCAACATGAAGAGCTACACAGAGAGAGCATGTTAGACCAAATAACGACTCAAAAAGCTCCTGAAATAACCAAGGAAAGTGACCCCGAAGTAGCAGGTCTGGAACGATTCAAACACTTAGAAAATATTCCGACCCAGAAACCCAGTTCACGGGAGCATATTCTCGGACGTTTTTCTTGCTCTCCGATCATCACCGATGAGCGAAACAAACACCGACGTGAAGATCTACATACAAGGAATAATATCAAACAAACATAATGCTCAAAACACATAAGGTGAGAGAGAAAACCGACCCCAAAGCGGGAGGGTCGCACTGTTTTTCCAGAAATCTGGGCTTAAACCGGGCCAACATGGGGTATTCTCGACCCCATAAATTTCCCCAAAGATCGAAACGAGAGCAAATGAGCACAACCACGTGTTCTTCTATGAACCAGGAACACAATAAATCAAGAATCGTCCAAAAGTACTCAGATTAAGATAATGAAAAATGAGCACGAAACAGGCAATTTGGACTGAGTCCAACACTTATGCAAAATTTCCAGATTCGGGTCAGACCGATAAGGCAACTTCAAACGGCCATAACTTACACCTCGATCGTAACCACGGGCCACATGACATATCAAAACGAAGAGCTACATACGTAGAATTCATTTGCACAAATAAATACCAGAATATCTTGCAAGAAGTGTACGAAAAGTATGCTCAAAGTCGGGGGTTTGAGCCAGCCGAGGCATTTTAACGAACAGGTTATGTGCGTCGTTGAAAACGTGCACCCGGGGTATTATGAACGAAACTAAAGCATGGGAACACTATAAGGAGGCCACATAAGCGTGAAACAACGATATGGGGAGGTCGGTTTGGCTCCGTCCGACCCGAAAGTCGAACGGAGCCAAACCGGCGAAAACCGGGCACCAAAAACAGGGGCCTCGGATTCAAACCTGTTCAGTGTGTAAGACGGCGATGGCAGCGGTCGGGAGGGCTCGAAGGTGGTCCGAGGACCTCGGTGGACGGTGGTAGTGCTTCGCCGGGGTTGTGGACCGCTCAAGTTCTCTCTTCTCGGTCTCAAACTCCCTCTCGGTTTCTCTTTTTTTCTACCTAAGCTCCCTCCCAAAAAAAAAACTGCCCCTCTCATTCTCTTCCTTTTCTAATTTCTCCACTAACTCCATCTTCCTTTCTCTATCCCCCATTCTCCATCTTCCTCTCTCTATCTCCCATTCTCTATCTCCTCTTCTCCATCTTCATTTCTCTATCCCCCTTTCTCCATCTTCTTCTCTCTATCTCCCATTCTCTATCTCCTCTTCTAATTTCTCCACTAACTCCATCTTTTGGTTATTTGCAAAGTAGTCCCTCAAGTTTTAAATATTTGCACTTTAGTCCTTGAGGTTTTACGTGTTTGCAATTCAGTCCTTGAGGAAATATTTCTTTTTCCGATTAAGTCCGGGCATTCAAAAGATAAATCCTTCGTCGAAGTTCATGTCTGGTCCAGTCGCCTGTCATTTTAAGACTCAGATCTTCCGTCGTTAGTCTGAATGCGATGCATGAATAAATATGAAAAATTGCATGATTATTTTTGGCAAGAACTAAAATTAGTTCTAATTTTTTTATGGAAAAATGACTAGAAAGGTTAGTCAGAAATTAGGTGTCAACAACGAGTATGCTTAAAACTTGGCCCACGGCCATTTTCACGATCGAAATAAATAATTGGTCACACGACTGCTCAATTTCAATTAACATGGCATCTCGACACTAGTGTGATCATTCAGCAATTAAGTGCAATCAACACTCAGTTCGATCCACAATCAAACGCCAATAATTACCAGGCACGATAAAACAGGCAATTAACCATGATAACTATTTCACCTAACCATGATTAATCCAACTAGCCACAATAATTAATTAAGCTACCACAGTAACTAATTAATTTAACTATGATAACTACTTAAGCTATCCACAGTTAACTATCTAACCACGGTAACTATCTATTAACTGCTGTAACAAACTAATTAATTACGGTAATTATTTAATTAAACTACTAAGTGTAATTAACGGCCTAATTAGGGATTAGGGGTTAACTCACTTCGATAACTGGCGGCGACGGTCGGCGGCGACCGGCGGTGAGCGGCGGCGGCGGCGGTTTCCGGCGGCGGTGAAATTTCCCGACGACGATCCTACGGACTCATCTCGTCAATCCGGACGCAACCACGGTGTCGGTTTTCGAAGGCGACACCTGGACGACGACGAACGACGGCTGGACAGCAGCTGTTCTAGCGGCCAAACGACGACGACGGTCACGGTGAGTGAGCGGCAAGCTCGGCGGTGCTTGAAACGAGGCGGAACACGCCGGTTCTCCACGACCAGCCTCTGTTCTGACCAAATCCACGAAATTCCAGCCACTTCCTGGACAAACAGTCCTCATATCCTCGTATTCCTTGATCTTACAGTCGCGTAGGCGAAAACGGAGCTCGATTCGCCCTCCGGACGAGCTCAAACGAGCGATTCCAAGTTGGGCGCGCGCTGAAAAAGGGGAAACGCGGGCCTCCCGGGTTTGGGTCCGCGGAACTCCGGGCGACGGTGGCTTCGGTCTGGCGGCACGGCGGAGCTTCGGCTAGCACAGCGCACGGCGATGGGGCTAGGGCGCGAGCGGCGAGGGTGGTCGGCGGTCCGGCGAACGGCGGATGGCAGCAGAGCGGCGGCAAGATGAAGATGAAGATGGTGAGAAGATGATGGAGATGGTGAATGTGAAGTGGGGGAGGGGTGGCTGCCGTGAGTTTCCAAGAGGGAAGAGAGAGAGAGGAGAGAGAAAATGAAGAGAGAGAAAGTGGTCTTCAAGGGCAAAATGGTCATTTCCAAAGTCAAAGGGCATTTTAGTAAATTCCAAAGGTAAAAAAGCAAGATTTGACTTGCCATTAATGAGGTGGGTCCCACAGTCATTCGGTATTAATTGTTTTTGGCGTATATGAATAATATCTGACGGTATTTCGGTAATTTGACGATTTAGGACTGGTTCAAGATATTTGGTTTAGGGTTGGCACGAGCGCGAAGGAATACGGCGAGAATTATCTACGGCGCGACTAAACTAATCGAACTATAAATATCTACGCTTCAGTCGACGATCAACGACCTCCAAAATGAACGATTCCGCGTCCGATAAATGTCACTCAATTCCAACAGTCCAATATTATTCATTTAATGGGCCTTGAAATTTCAGGACGTCACAAAGATTGCTTCGCATGGGATTACTATGAAATGCCTGATTTGTTAAGAGATATTGTAGAACATCGCCTTCCTATTAAGAAAGGATTTCGTCCACATAAGTAGTTAGCAAGAAGGTTTGCTCCAAACGTAGTTGATAAAGTTAAGGAAGAAATTAAAAGGCTGCTAAAGGCGAAATTCATTGAGACAGCTAGGTATGTAGAGCGGCTTTCGAATATTGTTCCTGTGAAGAAGAAGAATGAAAAATGGAGAGTCTGTATTGATTTTCGGGATCTTAATAATGCCACTCCAAAAGACGAGTATCAGATGCCGATGTCAGACATGTTAGTAGATTCAGCGTCGGGAAATAAGATGTTATCTCTAATGTATGGTCATTCGAGTTATAACCAGATATTTATTGCTAAAGAAGATGTCCCGAAAACAGCGTTTAGATGTCCTGGTGCTATCGGGACTTTTCAATGGATGGTTATGCCATTTGGACTGAAAAATGCAGGAGCTATGTACCAGCGAGCAATGAATTTCATCTTTCATGACATGATCGGTAAATTTTTGAAAGTTTATATTGATGATGTGGTGATTAAATCAAATCAGGAAGAGCATTTGGATTATCTTGAGCAAGCTTTTGTTAGAATGAGGAAATACAAATTGAAGATGAATACAGCCAAATGTGCCTTTGGAGTGCGAGTAGGGAATTTCTTGGGATTCTTAGTTAATCAGAGGGGAATTAAAATTGACAGGAATAAGGCAAATGCTATCATAGAGCTTCCTCATCCTACATCAAAGAAGCAACTACATATGATACTTAGGAAAATTAATTTTCTCATAAGATTCATTGCCAATTTATCGGGGAAGATAGAACCAATGACACAACTCTTGTGTCTTAAAAATCAGGAGGAGTTTATAAGGGGAGATAAACAACAAAAGGCAATTGATGCAGTCAAAGTTTATCTAACAAATCCTCCTGTATTGATGCCGCTAAAAGCAGGCAGGCCACTAAGGTTGTACTTGTCCACTACCGATTCAACTATCGGGAGTATGCTGGCACAAGAGAATGAAAATGGAAAAGAACAAGCGGTATACTATTTAAGTAGAACGTTGACTGATGTTGAAAAAAGATATACCGCAATCGAACAATTATGTCTATCTTTGTACTTTTCTTGTATGAAGTTAAGACATTATTTGTTGCCAGCTACAGTACATGTACTCGGTAAAACTAATGTGATAAAATATATGCTGTCATAGCCTGTTATAAAAGGGCGTACAGCCAAATGGGCATTTATCTTGTCTGAATTTGATTTGGCATACGTACCAATAAAAGGAGTCAAAGGTCAGGCCGTTACTGACTTTCTTACCGAATACCCATGCCTACAAATGGAAGAAAATGAACAGAATTTCAGTCAGGTTGTACCATGGACTATGTATTTTGATGGATCATGCGCTAAGAGCATGGCTGGAGCCGGTTTGATGATAATTTCTCCCACCGGAGAGCTTACAAGGTGTGTTTGTAAGTTAGATTTTGAGTGCTCAAACAATCAAGCCGAATATGAAGCATTGATTATCGGCTTAGGAATCCTGATTGAGTTAGAAGCACAGTTCATGAAGATATTTGGTGATTCACAATTAGTGGTTAAGAAGTTAAAAGGGGAATATCAGTGCTTGAATGAAAATTTGATTGGCTATTATTATCTAGCCAAGAAGTAGTTGGAACAGTTTAGAGAGTATGACATAGTCCATGTCAAAAGAGAAACCAATTACGAAGCCAACGAGTTAGCACATGTGGCTTCCGATTATAAAATATCAAAGGAGTTGGCAAATATTGCAACTATCATCAAATTATCGATACCTTCTATTGAACGAAGAGAAATACCGATAGCGGTCAGTGAGGTAGCCCGAGAAAAAGATTGGAGACAGCCTATCATGGAATACTTGAAAAATCCTGATTTAAGAGATCAAAAGCTGAGGAGACAAGCTCAGAAGTACGTAATATTAGGAGAAGAGTTATATCGAAAATCCTCAGATGGGTTACTATTGCGATGTCTTGATAAGGATAATGCGAGACTAGTTATGGCAAAAGCACACGAAGGCATATGTGGAGCACATCAAGCTGGAATTAAGATGAGATGGCTTTTGAAAAGGTACAGATATTTTTTGCCAACAATGATGCAGAATTGCATTGAATATGCCAAAACATGCATCTCATGTCAAAAGCACGGACCTTTGCAACATGCGCCTGCTGTAGAACTTCATTCTATTATAAAGCCATGGCCATTTAGAGGATGGGCAATGGATATAATAGGTAAGATTTATCCACCTTCTTCTCATAAGCATAGTTTCATTCTACTGGCTACGGACTACTTTACAAAATGGGTGGAAGCAATTCCATACAAGAGCATTAGTCAGAAGACGGTGATCAAATTTATTGAGGAGAATATAATTCACCGATTTGGCTTACCGGAGTCAATCACTGCGGATCAAGGAACAATGTTTACTGGAAGCGAAGTTGTGGAATTGTTCAATCAAGAGGAATTAAGATGATACATTCCACACCATATTATCCTCAAGCAAACGAACAAGTTGAAGCTACTAATAAAGCCGTGATTGGATTGATTAAAAAGCATTTGGAAGAAAATCCAAAATAATTGGATAACCTATTATCAGCAGTGTTGTGGGCGTACAAAACATCGCGAAGATCAAGTACAGGCGTCAGTCCATATATGCTAACATATGGACAAGAGGCGGTTTTACCGATGGAGATAACCGTGCAATCATTACGAGTCCAATTGCAAAATGAAATGTTGCCGGAAGATTACAGAGATTGGATGCATATAAATTTGGATGAATTAGACGAAGTCCGGGCAGCTGCTTTGGATCAGTTGGTCGCACAAAAGAAAAGAGTAGCCAGAGCTTTTAACAATACTGTGTCACAGTTTCAAATAGCACAGGAACTCCACCTGGTCCTTGGTACTTCAGCTATGCTGCCTGGTTAGTGGACATGCAGCTATTGACTTGAAATGTTGAACATGGTTGCCAGTTTCTTTATGATATCATGCCTAATTTTTGCAGTATTATTCATGCCGCTTTAATGTTTGTCTCGTTATCCAAACAAAGTTTTGAAACATGATGATGGCTCTGTATATTGACGTGTGCGAGATGAGATAATCCCCTGTTCTTTCCTTATATTCATTGCCGATACCACACCGATTATTGATCTGATCCATTGAAAAATTTTGGGGATGCTAATTACTGCTTTCGGCTTTAGTATCAACCTTTCACACCAAATCAAAACTAAAATCATTGACCGGAGACTTCAATGTCTGTTTGATCTTTTTCTTTGTGTTTTTAGTTGCCAATTTCAAACCGAAGCACCTTGTGGCTTGTAATTGGGAGGTCACTGCCATGCTAAAGGTGGCGACTTAGCATTTTTTTTTTGTTGAGCTGTGACCAATAGATATGCATGCCTTATATTTAGTATTCTGTGTTATCGACCATCAGTTTGAGGTTACATGCTCTATAAGGTTTCATGGTGCAAATTGGACAATGTGCTGCTTGACGAGTCCGGCCGATGAACTCGCTGTCGTTCTGAATTACGTATTTTATGTTTCCCGCTTGTATCATTTGTCTTTTCGGAATCAATTCTGTGCATATTTGATGAACGCCTTTTTGAAATTATTCAGTTTGATTCTTCATTCTGGTAACACAATCATGAGTATCCACCTCTAAGTTATTTAGGCTGGCTTAGAGAATAGCTGAATAGAGTCCTATTTTGGTGTTTTGTTATGCCTATCTTGCTCGCAAAATCTCGTTTGACAACTGGTGTCAATGCGAGAAATATCCCGAAGATTCTAGAAGTGGAAGGAAGAATTAGCTTTTCTGATTGTATCGAGAAGTCCAGTGGCGAAGAGCAGATGCATGTCCACCGTGTTTGCTACCTGCTCCTTGTTTGGTAACTGTGGTTCCCTTGCAGAAAGTTTTATTAAGCTTGGACGGAGTGCTTGCTTGTATTATGTATGGAGAGCCAGAGAAGTTACATCCTCGAAGGTCGTCATCCATTGGTAGCATCTTTTCAGCTATTCAATTTGTTGTGAAGAACAGATTTGAAGGTCTTGAAGGGATTAAGAATAAGGTGACTATTGTCGCGACCTAAGAATCGGCTTTTCCAATTTTAGGTTAATGGATTGCCAAATTAATTAATTAGATTAATTAACTTAGCTCGAACCCTCCCAAGCTCTACCAAATCGCAACTTAGGTTCAATTTCATGCAAAGATTTATCTTGGAGTCGCCACTAATCGTTTCTTGGTAGGCCGATTAGAAACCTAAGTAAATTAGCGGGAGAACTAAATTACCACTACGAACCAGAGATTAAGGGTCCGGGAACTTGATTACATTAATTTTTAATTAATGCCCTTTCGGTACCAACTTCACGAAAAAAGTTCGATTTGGCAATTTTGATGAATTCTCACCTGAAGTCCAAAGGTGTAATTTTTTTGGGTTTTCTTTTTTATGAAAATGTAAGAATTAAACTACATGCAATGTATGCCGTGAAAGTTTAATAAAAATGCAATCTAATCGAAATATTTACAAGATGGATTGCACATGCAATTATCTACATGATGCTAATTTTGGAAGATGCAATTTTTAAGCATGGTGGAATGATATGTCCGAGAAGATTTAATCGGGATTCCAACCAATTAGGTAACAAAGTTTTTGAATATTCTAAAAAAAGGATTAGAATCGTTACCTAATTTGGCGGATTCGACTACCGAGTTCGAACCTTGAATTGTCTTGTGGATCAGGACCTTGGACCACGGCTCGAACGACGGGGATGGACTTGCGGCTTTGTGTTGATGAAGGGATTGGCAAGGGGGACTCGGTCGGGAAATCTCTCAACCGAACTCTTTCTTCTTTCGCACACAAGTATTTTCTCACCTCACTTTGATGATGATTTTTTTTATATCTCTCTCCAAGCTCTCAAGAACTTCTTCTCCAAAGCTTATTTTCTCCAAAAATTCTTCTCCCAAAGCTCTCAAAAAAACTCTCTTCCAAAGATTCTTTTTTTTAAAAAAGATTTCTCCCAAAGCTCCCTTTAAACTCTCTCAAAGATTCTTTTCTCCAAAAACTCTCTTTCAAAGATTCTTTTTTCCAAAAAAATTTCTCCCAAAGCTCTCCCTAAAACTCTCTAAAAAACTCTCCTCCTATTCTCCTTTTATAACTCCCTCATTCTATCTACCTTTCTAATTTTTCCACTAACTCAATCTTCCTTTCTCCATCCCTCTTTCTCCATCTTCCTTTCTCAATCTCCCCTTCTTCGTCTTCCTTTCTCTATCTCTCATTCTCCATCTTCCTTTCTCCATCTCCCCTTATAATTTCTCCACTAACTCCATCTTTTGGTTATTTGCAAAGTAATCCCTCAAGTTTTGAATATTTGCACTTTAGTCCTTGAGGTTTTACGTGTTTGCAATTCAGTCCATGAGGAAATATTTCTTCTTCTGATTAAGTCTGAGCCTTCAAAAGATAAATCTTTTACCGAAATTCGTGCCTAGTCCAATCGCCTATCATTTTAAAAATTGAATCTTCCGCCGTTAGTCTGAATGCGATGCATGAATAAATATGAAAAATTATATGATTATTTTTTGGCAAGAACTAAAATTAGTTCTAATTTTTTTTTATGGAAAAATGACTAGAAATGTTAGTCAGAATTTAGGTGTCAATAGCTGCCCTTCTTTGAGTGGAGGCTCGCAGAGGTTTCGCTAAAAGACAAGATTGAACCTAAATTTTGACAATGCAATTGATGAATGTTTATTTTTTGGGTGGGGTTTTAATCTCATTTTTTATGCAGATAAAGATGATGCATGAAATGCAAGACCGTAATTAAAAACATGCCCAGGCTTCTCTCTTCCATGGAATAGAATGGGGAAACCTGCGCATGGATTGCATATGAAATACCTGTTTTACCAGACACTTCGTAATGCTGATGATTCCCCTGACTTCCAAGCTTCTTCCAGATGCAAAGATCTCAAGGTGCTGGGCCCATCTGTTATCAGAAATCTCATTCTGATGCGAGACAGCGCAAGATATGTTGATTATGAAATGTGCTTGAGTTATGGTTCAAGCTGCACCATTTTGTCTCTTGGGACCACCATCATTTTAATGGGTTGCCATGAGCTGGAAATGTCTCTCGAGACCACCATCGTTTTAGCGGGTCTTCGTGAGTCGGTAAAATTTCTCTTGGAACCACCATCGTTTTAGCGGGTCACCGTGAGTTAGTAAGATGTCTCTCGAGACCACCATCGTTTTAGCGGGTCTTCGTGAGTCGGTAAAATTTCTCTTGGGACCACCATCGTTTTAGCGGGTCACCGTGAGTTAGTAAGATGTCTCTCGGGACCACCATCGTTTTAGCGGGACGCCGTGAGTCAGAAATGTCTCTTGAGACCACCATCGTTTTAGCGGGTCTTCGTGAGTCGATAAAATTTCTCTTGGGACCACCATCGTCTTAGCGGGACGCCGTGAGTCAGAAATGTCTCTCGAGACCACCATCGTTTTAGCGGGTCTTCGTGAGTCGGTAAAATTCTCTTGGGACCACCATCGTTTTAGCGGTCGCCATGAGCTGGAAATGTAGTGCCAAGATCACAAGAGTATGTCGATTGTGATTTGGGTAAAGGTATCACGAGAGCAGGTCGATCGTGAGTTGGATAAAGATAAGACCAAGACCACAAGAGCATGTCGATTGTGACTTGGGTAAAGGTATCACGAGAGCAGGTCGATCGTGAACCGGGTAAAGATCAAGAACACGAGAGCAGGTCGATCGTGAACTGAAAGATGTCGAAGTCACTAGAGCATGTCGATCATGACTTTGATAACATATATCGAGACCACGAGAGCAGGTCGGTTATGGGTCGATAAATTCCTCATGATATCAATCATGAGTTGGGTAAATATCCAGATCACAAGAGCAGGTCGATCATGGACCGGAAGATGTCGAAGTCACAAGAGCAAGTCGATCATGACTTTGATAACATATATCGAGACAACGAGAGCAGGTCGGTCATGGGTCGATAAATTCCTCATGATATCAATCGTGAGTTGGGTAAATATCCAGATCACAAGAGCAGGTCGATCCTGAACTGGATTTTATGGGCAAACGGCCAAGGAATGGACGAGCTGACTGTGTCATACCTGTCATTTCACTTGAAGTAGAGATTGAAATGGTCATGTGCATAAAATCAAAGCAAATGCAACATCATATGCCAGTAAAACTTATTTGCTTGCTTGCATTATAAGGCTTCACTAGGGAATTTCATCAATAAAGAAATCTGTTTGATCCTTTTGATAAAACCAATCAACATTGAATGAGGAACCTTCAGTCAGAAAGGACTTTCACTCACTCATCATGAAAAGGCTTTTGAGACCCGACCATTGATGCGGGTATGAGAATCACTCAGAACTACCACTGTTATGCTTGACAAGGGTTTGGGTATTCTCGCAATTAGTATAACCAGGCCAATTTGAGAGGTCTTTGTAGGGACTGTAATTAGGGCTAGGTCAAAGGTTCACAAAAGGGGACTCTCCGTGGAGTGAAGGCTTTTTTGAAAGAGAATCTTCATCATCTGCTCCGAGTTTACAAGTCAAGAACCCTGCAAAAATGAGAGAGAAATAATCTTGCTCGAATTTCTTCGAGCGATGCTTAAAATCATTCAACTCTACGTTAACTCAAATGCCCTAATCAAAAGAGACTTCCAAGGGTTGTAACGTATGTTGGGATTTGGGACTGAGAAACGAAAAGGCTCGTTTTAGCTCAGAAAGTATATGAGAAGGGCTTGATGTTGATGATCATTGCTGTCTTATCACCAATCTTGGCCTTCCAGATTTGATTCCGCTGATTCCATCATTGCTTGAAGATGGCATAAATTCAGTCGAGGATTACATTTTACAATTTGGATCCTCTAGGATTTTTCTTTACGAGTCGACCCATTGAGGATTTACAAAAATGCAAACATGTACCTTGAAAATTTGGAAGTACTTTACAAGGGAACAAGGGTTTGAATGGACATTGGCCTTGCTTTTGATAGGCACTTTGCTTTTTAATGCCCGAGATTTTCTGTGAGATCAGCTTTCGCTTTTCTTACTCCCGGCTCCCGTTTTTTCTTTTTGTCTCGACGTCTTGAATTTTTGTCCTTTTTTTTTTACGTCTTGATTATTATTTTTTCAGGAGCGGGCCCTTTTCTTTTAGGCTACACTTGCGTCTTCTTCTTTTTTGACAATCCCGTGATTTGAATTCCCTTTTTTTTTCTTTAAGGAATTACAACAATAAGACAATTTACAAAAATTATGCCAGACATTACATGAAAAATCTAGCACATGAGATGAGTTCATTCGGGAATTCTCTATTGACCCGATTCTCTTCAATTCTGCCCCTTGGGGATGGCACCGTCTTCACGTTGGAATGAGCAATGATCACTAACAGGGGTTTAAGAAATGAATTTGTAGGCTCAAGTGGGCTATGCAAATGGTAGAGTGTATAGGATAGAGAAATGAATGCTCTTCATCATCTTAAGACACTTGAATTAAAGTTTGAGTATAATGCAAAGCAAAACTGGAAAGATTGATGTTAGTCTGAGCAAGAGAATTTCTAACCATTTACCTCATGTTCTGCCGGAATTGCCTCGTCTGGACCCCGATGTAGGGTGGTTCTTGACAGGGGTAAAGAAATGAAACCGCCACTCAAGGGGTTTGCAATGGATAACCTGTAGTGTTTGGATAGAGAACTGAATGCCTCCGTCACTTCGGCTATCGTACCTTTCGCGAGAAAACCCTTTACCTTGAGAATGCAGAATCTAGCTATCTCTCAACTCACTGGGGATTAAAAATGCAGGACGTGTGTGGAAATGGCGTACCTTTCGTCATCCTGTCATGCCCCATTTTGTACATTCGATGCATCATATGCAATTCATGCTCCCTATTCAGAGTTGGTAAATTAAACATGAAGAATAGTCATGAATAAATTATGCAATGTGTGAGCCATTTCGAGCATCAATCATATTTCATGAAAATCTTATGCTTCTGCTTAAGGATCAGACCGTGCAAGTATGAAAAAGAATTCTTGGGAACGAGAGAAATTGAGTTGCCCCAGAACGCGTGAATGGATCAAACAAGTTGGGGAGCTTAGTCCTCGTGTTGAGGAATGAATTACCCCTGACTTTTCCCCTGCACAAGGAGACACATGAACGAATAATAAGTCGAGTAAAGACCCGAGATGCTCTGGTTGTTCATTGGTGTTGACCATCATGTCGGTCGTGTGCTCCTGCAAGAAGGAAAGTATGAGTGTTATCTTGAAAATATCATGAGACAGAGAAAACACAACTCCATTTATCCAAGTGAGGGTTCGCTATCGATTTGCCCTATTTTCGTCAGAATGGATCATGTCAGATGATTGTAGCTTTGCAAAAATCTGCAATTCCCCCCAGATATGACCGATGTTTAGAATTTGATTCCGGGCTTGGCAAATGACGCATTTCACCACTTGACCCTACAAGGAGGAAAAATAGAGGGTCATTATTTCAAAAAAATGATCAGGCCATGCAAGATATACTCTCTCTTGAGGTCAGGCCGTCTTGGATTTGTCTCGCTTTCTGTCTGTCAGAATAGGCTATGTCGGGTAGCATAATCCGAGATTGTCTCTAGGTTGGAAGTTTGATTTCCAGCTTTAATAGTCATATCATTCCTGTGCTTGATCCTTGACGAGAAAAGGGTGCGTGGACTCCGTGATAAATTACTTACAAAAGTATAGATGGAAATAAGTACAATGAGCAAAAAAGTGAGTCGGTCCATGACACCCTCCTAGACCCGAAAACCGAAATAAACAAGACCAAAGGATCGAAACAGGCAATTTCCCAATTCCGTCGGCTTTCACGAGAAAATTCCTATTAATTCGCAGAATGATTGAAACACTACAAAATTTTACGAACAAAAGGAAAAGACATGGATGAACAACTTTCATGTTTTAAGCTTAGGGAAATCCCGGACGGATCAATACAGCTTAATGCTTCTTTCCGAAAAGTTTCTTAGAAAACTGGCTTGTCTGGTTTTTTCTTTGAGGATAAATGGGCCACCAAAAATGAGAATTGATGCCCGAAAATTTGCAGATCACTAGTTAAAATCCCATTCTACCACTTTCATGTTTTAACTTCTTGCAAAAAAGTTCATTTATTAGTGGCATATAGTGAGATTAAACTGAAGTCAGGAAAATTCCGAAAATCCAGGCAGTTTATCACTCGTCTTAAGTTTGACATTAAACGGAAAACACTCTGGAATGATCCGAAAATTTTTTAGGTAATAGACCAGGATCTTGCAGATGTTTTTCAAGAAGACCATGTGAGCCAATTCGAATCACAAAATTCATAAAAAAAAAAATTACGGAAGACCCGAAGGTCAGTCTGAACAGTAGCCTCTATTACAAGAAAAAATCCATAAAGTCACGAAATAGACTTACAACTGAAATGAAGCTAAACACGACTCGTATCAAGACGTTTTCCTCTTCTTAGAGGCAACACGATCTATAGATGAATGGGACTCCAACTCTTTTCGAAGTCGTGCATTTTCTTTGGCCAGAGTTTTCATTTGCTTTGTTGCCTTTTGAGCCTTCTTCTCGTAGGCTTCTACCTCGACTAAACGAGTGGGCTTCACAATCACCAACGGGAATTTCGGAAGCATATGAGCCGGTATGGAATGATGGTGAATGTATCGGGCCTTCGCATGGTAAAGCTTTTCCTTCCCTTCAAGCTCCGCCTTGGGTAGTGACAATAGGCAAGTCTTGGACTTGAGCCAAGTTTGATCAAGACGCCTGAGTTCGGTTCTATAATTCTTGGCCGTAATGAATTCAACTCGCAAAGTGTCCGGCCTCATAGGTGGAGGAACATCCTAGAATGAAGGTAGCGGTATCCGAGCACCAGAAATGTGCGAGTGCTTGCATAACCCCAGTCTGTAATCGAATGTCCAGGAGCGGCAATATGTGACCCATACGGCTAAAGACATAGCTCTGTGCATCGATGCTTAGACGATACCACATCTACTTCAACTCGGCCTTCGGAATATACACGAAACGAATATCATTGTGTCCCATTGTCTATAAATCGCGTGCCACAAACCTAATTATCATGGACCGACCCAAAAAAAAAATTGATATAAGACAAGATGAAATTGTGGGTCATACTTTACCGTAGGATAAGAAAGTAAATAATCACATAGACATGCATATGATTCGTGAGTTATCCTTATTCTAACTATCCTAAAGGCTCGCAAATTGAAGTGAAAGACTTGCGGCAAAGCTACAATCTCGCGCACATAATCAAAGTTAGTCGTGATCCCTTGACATAACCAGGATTAGCCGGGTCTTTCAACTTCGGTTTCTCGAGTTAAAAATTATAACCCCCGCTTCGGTAATCTTACCGAGCATGAGTTCTAACTTTTAAAACTCATTTTTGAAAAGAGAGTCGGGATCGAATTCGGACTAAATTTCAACCGTGATCACACGGAGAACGCTAGGATCCAATCTCGATACCATCTTAAAACTAGTGGCTCGGGTCCGGCCACGTGTAGTGTGTGGTGTAGTGCTAAAGCAATTAATCATGCATAACAGTTAAATCCAAACACCGCTTCAAAAGGTGCACAAATTAAATAAGGAATTCCCAAACACCACAAATCTACAAAACAAAGGGGTTAGCCAAACACTCCTCCCCTTATAACTCCCATTCTGCAAGACCATTTAACACCTAAGGATGATAATTCAATCAAAATTTGCCAAGCAAAGGGACAATTATCGCGAAAATTTTCTGGCCTAAGTCCTCCTTAAAAAAAAACGTCCCCAATGGAGTCGCCAAGCTGTCGCGACCTAAGAATCGGCTTTTCCAATTTTAGGTTAATGGATTGCCAAATTAATTAATTAGATTAATTAACTTAGCTCGAACCCTCCCAAGCTCTACTAAATCGCAACTTAGGTTCAATTTCATGCAAAGATTTATCTTGGAGTCGCCACTAATCGTTTCTTGGTAGGTCGATTAGAAACCTAAGTAAATTAGCGGGAGAACTAAATTACTTCTATGAACCAGAGATAAAGGGTCCGGGAACTTGATTACATTAATTTTTAATTAATGCCCTTTCGGTACCAACTTCACGAAAAAAGTTCGATTTGGCAATTTTGATGAATTCTCACCTGAAGTCCAAAGGTGTAATTTTTTTGGGTTTTCTTTTTTATGAAAATGTAAGAATTAAACTACATGCAATGTATGCCGTGAAAGTTTAATAAAAATGCAATCTAATCGAAATATTTACAAGATGGATTGCACGTGCAATTATCTACATGATGCTAATTTTGGAAGATGCAATTTTTAAGCATGGTGGAATGATATGTCCGAGAAGATTTAATCGGGATTCCAACCAATTAGGTAACAAATTTTTTGAATATTCTAAAAAAAGGATTAGAATCGTTACCTAATTTGGCGGATTCGACTACCGAGTTCGAACCTTGAATTGTCTTGTGGATCAGGACCTTGGACTACGGCTCGAACGACGGGGATGGACTTGCGGCTTTGTGTTGATGAAGGGATTGGCAAGGGGGATTTGGTCGGGAAATCTCTCAACCGAACTCTTTCTTCTTTCGCACACAAGTATTGTCTCACCTCACTTTGATGATGATTTTTTTATATCTCTCTCCAAGCTCTCAAGAACTTTTTCTCCAAAGATTATTTTCTCCAAAAATTGTTCTCCCAAAGCTCTCAAAAAAACTCTCTTCCAAAGATTCTTTTTTTAAAAAAAAAATTTTCTCCCAAAGCTCCCCTTAAACTCTCTCAAAGATTCTTTTCTCCAAAAATTCATCTCCCAAAGCTCTCCAAAAACTCTCTTTCAAAGATTCTTTTTTCCAAAAAATTTTCTCCCAATGCTCTCCCTAAAACTCTCTAAAAAACTCTCCTCCTATTCTCCTTTTATAATTCCCTCATTCTATCTACCTTTCTAATTTTTCCACTAACTCCATCTTCCTTTCTCCATCCCTCTTTCTCCATCTTCCTTTCTCAATCTCCCCTTCTCCATCTTCCTTTCTCTATCTCCCCTTCTTCATCTTCCTTTCTCTATCTCCCATTCTCCATATTCCTTTCTCTATCTCCCCTTCTCCATCTCCTTTCTCCATCTCCCCTTATAATTTCTCCACTAACTCCATCTTTTGATTATTTGCAAAGTAATCCCTCAAGTTTTGAATATTTGCACTTTAGTCCTTGAGGTTTTACGTGTTTGCAATTCAGTCCCTGAGGAAATATTTCTTCTTCTGATTAAGTCAGAGCCTTCGAAAGATAAATCCTTTACCGAAATTCGTGCCTAGTCCAATCGTCTATCATTTTAAAAATTGAATCTTTCGCCGTTAGTCTGAATGCGATGCATGAATAAATATGAAAAATTACATGATTATTTTTTTGGCAAGAACTAAAATTAGTTCTAATTTTTTTTATGGAAAAATGACTAGAAATGTTAGTCAGAATTTAGGTGTCAACAACTATTGCCAAGCATATGCAGGTGTGTTTCAAATGGAACATCTCCTTTAGGATGGGGACAGCTGATTTTATTTTTTTCAGAAAAAATTTGTCAGTAAAGAAAGATCTCCATTTAACTAGATAAAGTTGAGAATACATACTCGTAGTTTCAGAGTAAAGCAAATCCCAAAAGGCTTGAGAATACATGTGATTTGGATTGCGATTGCCTGCTCAACACAAATTTAATGTTTGTATATGGAAATTGTCCGGTTAGAAGGTGTGCGTTTGTACGAATATGACTGAACCTATTCTCATAATTTTTTTTTTAAGACGAGATGTTGATATGATCTGGCTATAACACAGGTCGCATATAATATTAATTCTCGCCGTGTCTTTCACCATTGATAATACTCTGTTATTGTTGTGCTCTGTCAACTTGATACTACGTAATTTAACCTGCAAATGACTAACTACATGTTTATACTTGGTTGGCTACCCATATTTGTGGAATATCTTAGCATAATATTACTTATCCTTACTTGTAGAAGGCTTACAGTTATGTCTGTACAGTGATGAGACAAGGGGTCAGCATCGCCGAGGCGAGGAGCAGTCAAGATCGAGCTTGAGATGGAGACTCGGCGAACCGCCATATAGATATACGGTGTCCCTATTTCGCTTTGCTTTCAGCGAGTATTGTATTGTTTGAAGAGTGAGACTGAGAGTCCTAAGTCTAGAGTTGCCATGAAGGTGTGACAGGCTGACAGCTTATGAGAACTGATGAAGCAATGCGATGACTTGTGATATGAACATATGAGTTGTACATCAAAGAGGTATTTGAAACTGTCATGTCAACTCTTTTTTTTTTTTACTCAGAGCTTCCATGAGTGGTTGGAATTAACTACTTTTAATATCGAGTCGAGGATGTCGACTTTCATTTCGTTTGACCAAGGAAGATTAGCTAAATCATCTCGTGAGCAGAACAATCTGATTGAACAATTCTGATTGCACAAATCAATTAAGATGGAGACATTCTATTTGAATAAGATAGGATCTTTTTGTTCAGAGACCACTTGTGTCAAGATGAAATCCTTTTGTTCAGAGATTATTCTGGCCTGCGATCCTCTGAAAAAAAAAAAAAAACCTGAGCCGCACTAGAAATCTCTTTGATAAGTGCTTGTAGATGTATTTGACCTAGGATGAACATCTCCATGGCAGAAACGATCGTGAAAAATGCTGGCTTTGTACTAGTTTTTGCGAGTAATTCATCACAAAATAAACACATCAATAATAATACCTGCGGAGAAACTTCATTCATTCATTCAAATTACAAAACATGGTCTTCACATGTACATTAGAACCTAATCCAAAGGAGAAACTAAGATTAAGTCCTATGGCATTACAATGAAATTACTAAACGACCGAATCGAGCGCATATCGGCATGTATGATCCCATCATTCTTAATCACAAGATTATGGTTGGTCTCTCCTACTTCGGCCTTGGCCAATTCAAGAACCCAATTTTGAGTAATTCGGGTGAGCAATCCAAGTAAGGCCCTGTGCGCTCGTCCAACTAATCTCGGCACTGATTCAACAGTGCTTGCAACATTACAGAATGCAAGAAATTCACCAGGATCTCGCAACGTTGTCTCTCTTCACCGATGTACACTGCGAAGTATCCTTTTCTTGCTATCTTCTTGCCGATTCCTAACTTCTCAATGAGCCAACGCGCAGCTTTCTTCCGAGAATGGCCATCAGAACTTTCCGATGAAGAATGGTGAATCCTTAGTGAATTTGATCTCTAACCGGTAGGAGAGAGATTGGGACCGTTAATGTACAAATTGTTGGAGGCTTAGCGAGTGGATTATTTATAGAGGGTTAATCATCGTGGAATTAGAGTACGATTAGGTTTACTTTTTCAGATAGAATTGGCGAAGTAGCTTAATTTAATTTTAAGGGTCTAGAAGAGATTTTAAGTTTTGAATTCCAGTGGAATTTTAAACCAGATATAGATATTCCCAACTAACCTCGTGGTCAAGCAATTTAATAGGTGAATGGAGATCATGTGTATATAAAAATCATATAAATCCTATATGTAGGAAATTTAAATCCATTTAGTTTTTTTCTTAAACAAGGGATGAATCCATAGTGACCATTGACTTGGATGGTTTTTTATTTTTTTTTTGGGTCAGAGAATTGGATGGTTTGTGTAACTGAGTTTTTAGACTTTTCTTAACAGTAAAGCCGGTTGAATTGCTTGAGATGATCGACTTTGAGTCTTTACTTGTGACGTCCCGAAATTTCAAGGCCTATTATATGAATAATATTAGACGGTTGGAATTGAGTGACATTTGTTGGACACAGAATCGTTCATTCTGAAGATTGTTAGTCGTCGATCGAAGTGTAGTTATTTATAGTTCGATTAGATTAGTCGTGCCGTAATTAGTCTTTGCCGTATTCCTTCGCGCTCGCGCCGACCCTGAACCAAATATTCTGAACCAGTCCTAAAATCGTCAGATTACCGAAATACCCTCAGATATTATTCATATACGCCAGAAACAATTAATACCGAATGACCGCGGGCCCCGCATCATAAATGTAAAGTCCAATCACCCTTTTGACTATTGAGAATTTACAAAAATGCCATTTGACCATTGAAAAGTCCAAAATACCCCTCAAGACCATTTTCTCTCTCTTTCCTTTTCTCTCTCCTCTCTCTCTCTTCTTCCCCTCCATTTCACGCACGGCTGCCCACCCCTCCATCTTCACGCCATTGCCATCTTCATCTTCTTCTTCGTGCCGCCGCCGCCCGTCGTTCACACTGCCGCCGTCCCTCGCGCCCGCCGAGCCGCCAGCCACCCATCTTGCCGCTCGCCAACCCCAGCTGAGCCCCCTGCCGCCCCTGTTCAGCCGCTGCCCGTCGACCGCCGGACCTCGCTGTCATCCGCCAAGCTTCACCGGAGTCACCGAGGACCCACTGGACCTTGGCCGAAGGTCCGCCGAGCTTGCCGCCCGCTCGCTGAGCCCCGTTGTCGCCGTTTGGCCTCTGTCCAGCTGCTGTCCAGCCACCGTTCGTCGTCGTCTGGGTGTCGTTTTGGAAATCCGACACCGCGGTTGCGTCCGGATCGACGAAGAGAGTTCGTAGGGGCCGCCGCTAGAATTTTTGTCGTCGCCGCCGCCGCCCCCGGAAACCGCCGCCGCCCTCCGCCGGTCGCCGCCGACCGTTGCCGCCAGTTTAGGAGTGAGTGAACCCTTAATCCCTGATTAGGAAGTTAATTGCACTAATTAGGTTAATTAAGTAATTACCGTAATTAGATTAAATAGTTACCGCAGTTAATAGATAGTTACCGTGGTTAGATAGTTAACTGTGGTTAGATTAGTTAGTTACCATAGTTAATTTAAATAGTTACCATGGTAGATTAATTAACTGCTGTGGTTAGTTGAATTAACCGTGGTTAGGTGGAATAGTTACCATGGTTAATTGCATGTTGTTGTGCCTAGTTTGTGGCGTTTGATCGTGGATCGGACTGAGTGTTGATTGCGCATTAATTTGCCGGATGATCACACTAGGGTCGAAATACCATGTTAAATGGAAATTGAACATTCGCGTGACCAATTGTAGATTTGAATATGAAAATGGCCGTGGGCCGGATTTGAATATGAAAATGGTCGTGGGCCAGATTTGAATATGAAAATGGCCGTGGGCCAGATTTGAATATGAAAATGGCCGTGGGCCAAGTTTAAGCATGAAATTGGCCGTGGGCCAGGTTTGAGCATGAAAATGAGATTTGGCTTGAGAGCCTGTTTTAAGCGCAAGATCATGCAGTAGTTTCACCGTGTCACCTTAACGTAACTGGGGGCACAGGCGATACCCTTGTTGGCATGGGTCGCCGCCTAATAATTCTGTGTGCCGGCGACGTACAGTCCGGGATTCCACGGCTTATTGGTTGCCTGTCAGTCCGTGCCGGCGACGGACCGCCCGGATAACACGGCTGATGAGAAGCCGGACGCAACTGGTGTTGGTCCGTAGTCCCTCCTGGAATTATTCCTGGTGTGTTCGCCTTAGGGAATTTGAGGGAGCCATCGGATGCCGTCGCCGTTAACGTTGTGGGACGACGCCCGGTTAATCCGCAAGAGTACTAGCAGCGAGGCTGTGCTATGGCGAGAGTGGGGTATCTCTTGGCCAGCTGACCGGAACGCGTTTTGTTGCATTGTAAATGCTTTTGGCTGAATGTCCCGGCTGATTGGTTGATGCATTGTTTATTCCTTATCATGTCGTATCTGTCACATGGCTCCAGGCGAGGTACGTTGCATGTGATTGTTGTTCTGATGTTGAGTTTAGTTCGCTAGAATGGTTAGGCTGTGAATCAACGTCCTAATCGGACTTAGGCGTTGACCCGCTGAGATTCATATCTCAAGCGCTTGGCTGATCGCCTTTCAGGTCCTCGAGATGGCCGCACGCCACGTTAGGTTTGGTGTCCCGATCGAACTGACGACGGTACTTCATCGCCATCACGTCGCTAATTCTGAGGACGTATGGGAACAGCACGTCACGACAATCTGGGTTGACGAGGGGTTGCCACACTATGTGGCACACCTCTTCAAGGCCTGGTTTATGTGTCGGACTGGTATTCCCATAGGACCGATTCGGGGGTTTGATGTACCCCTGGGTGCGGGTCTAATCGTCCAGACTTGGGACGCGATGGAGGCTGAAATGCCGGACGGGGAGATCGTGGACCCAGATCTGAGTTCGGAGGAGGAGGACCCAGATTCGCCACCTGGTTACTAGGGTTGACCCGGTGTTGTTGGCCCGGGGGTTTTGTGCAGCTGTGGAGGAGCTGGTGTTTTGGAGGCCGTCCTGTATTTAGTCGGTTGTGTAGGAGTAGTGTATCGGCTGTAGTACGCCCTGACTCGGCCCGGTATCTTTTTGTGGGTCTAAGGGGATCGGTCCGAGGATGACTCGTATAAATTATGTTTGTATTGTGAACTAATCAAGCAGATAAATAAAGAGGGTTTGTTGTTGTTTGTTGTAATTCCTATTTGCCTATCCCTGTTGTTCGTTGTCAGGGGTTGTTATTTGCTTCCGCATGTGCTTAATTATAAGATAAAAGAAATGGGTCGATGATTTACCTGGGACATCATCCTTTGACCTGACGATTGGAAGGGATGGTCGCGCGCCCGGAGCTCGGGGTGTGACATTACTGATCAAGCATTTGCCTCAATCATAAAAAGGCCGCGATCAAGACGGACTGCACAAGCAATAGCAAACATATCTAAATGCTTCTGCAATGGAGGGCATCTGATTGTTGCACGTAATTTTTTCCTCGGAAGGGAACCGTACTTGTTTGCCTTGTCTCGAGCGAGACAGTTTAGTTTGAGTTTCTGATAAGGAGCACAAATTATGGAGCTGTCCAGTGAGTTAGACGTTTGATATGTGATGGAAAAATTTGTCGTTTTCATTATGCTTTTACCATCTGATTGTAAGCTAGATATAGGCATAGAATGATAATAAGCTGAGCTGGTCAACAGTATGTTCTACCATCTTAGCAGATTTCGGTACATAGTGTATAGCTACAGGACCTGCTTTTCTCCTTTCATTTCATTCTTTTCATTGGAATGAATTTATCTATTTCAATCGGGAAGATTTCCATTCTTAATTGGAATTGAAATCTGACACTTCCTCTAGTGGTCTCCCAAGTATTGCCTGATCCAGTGAGGATTGTTGATGATTTAATCAGGGTATGATTGTTAAATGGAGCACTATATATATACTCGAGGAATTTCTTTTACCATATTGTAATGGCAAATAAAAATCATACTAAAACTTTATCGGCTTTCCTACTTCTGTTGGGTGTCACGATTAATATGCCAAGAAACAAGGTTGCTAGAGCAAGAATCCTTACGCAAGAAGAGATGACGGTTTTAGCTAATCCTAAAGGCACAGAGAAAACTATAGAGGTCGCTCTTAGACTTGTTTGTTGCTGTTTCAGTTATTTCTCTAAAATTCTACCACCTTAGTCTGCATAATAAACTACCCTATGTGAAAATGTTGAAATTGAATTGCAATGTTATATTACAGCGTCGTGGTACAGGTGAAACAATATATTGCAGTTTTTAATGCCGAATCGCAAAAGAAATTGGCTAAAATGAAATTCGGAATTGAAAAGAGGAACAATTTGTTCACTCGAAATTCGATTATCAAAATCAGTAACAAAAGTTTGCTCTCGGAATCTTAAAAACACCATTTTATATGGTGTAAACCCTAATTACCTAGGAAAAAAATTACAAAAACGCCACTGAAATTATAAAAATTACCTAAAAACCCATCAAGACGACTACGAAACGCGAAAATACGACGTCGGTCAGGGCATATCGGTGAGGATTGATCAACGACCCGTTTCCATTCAGCCGACCAAATTTCAGCCCATTCCGAGCTCGTCGACTCCAAGTGCATCATCCTCCACTGCTAGAAAAAGATTCGTCCTCGAATCTGCTTCGTCTTCATTGATATCAGTCTCCTCAGGTTCAATCTCCTTAGGTTCTTCCTCATCTGCATGGTAAGGTGACAAATCTGCTACATTAAAAGTCCCGGATACATTGTACTCACCTGGCAGCTCAATCTTATAAGCATTGTCATTAATTCGCTCAAGAACTCTAAACAGTCCATCAGCTCTAGATTGCAACTTGCCAAACCTGCTACCTGGAAAACGCTCTTTCTTGAGGTGAATCCACACTAGATCGCCCTTTTTGAAGAGGACTCTTTTCTTTACGCATATCCACTCGCTGCTCATACTTCATATTCTGCTTGTTAATCTAGTTATGAACCTGTGAATGCAGCTCTTTGATTTGCTTGGCATGCTCATCTGCGTCTGAACTAAACTGCTTGTGAACTAGCAAAGGCGTGAGATCCAGAGGAGTAATTGGATTACGCCCATAAACTATCTCGAAAGGACTCTTGCCAGTCGTTCGATTCTATGACCTGTTGTAGGCAAATTCTGCTTGAGGTAACACCAAGTCCCATTACCGCGGGCTATCTCCAATCAAACTTCGTAGCAAGTTCCCCAAGCTTCGGTTAACAACTTCAGTTTGCCCATCAGTCTGGGGATGGTGAGAAGAGCTAAATTGCAATCCGGTTCCCATGTGCCTCCAAAGAGTGCGCCAAAAGTGACTCACAAGCTTCACATCACGACCTGAGGTTATGGATTTGGGAACTCCATGTAACTTAACAATCTCCTGCAAAAATAAACGAGCGACCTGTGAAGCATCAAAGGTCTTGTTACAGGGAATAAAGCGCGCCATCTTCGAAAATCTGTCGACAACCACCATTATGGAATCTTTATTCCGCTGTGTTCTTGGCAATCCCAACACGAAATCAAGGCTGACATCCTCTCATGGCGCAACTAGGACAGGTAGAGGCATATATAAACCAGCATTGGTTCCTCTGGTTTTTGCCACATGACATACCCTGCACCTCTCTACAAATTGAGTCACATCACGTTCCATTCAAGGCCAATAAAAGTGTTCACACAGTAAGGCCATCATCTTATCCACCCCCAAATGCCCAGCTAGACCTCCTGCATGACTCTCAATAATAATGGATTCCCTCAAAGAACACTGAGGGATACACAATCTGTTACCTTTGAAAAGAAAACCCTCCACAATCAGAAACTACTTAAAGGGCCCTGTTTTGCACTTCCCCCAAATATCTCCAAAATAGGGATCATCAACATACAAATCCTTAAAAAAAATCAAAGTCCAAAACTCTCACCTACATCGTAGATAGCAAGGAATGTCCTCTACTCAATACATCTGCCACCTTATTCAGTACTCCTGCCTGATCAATCAAATCATCAAATGGTGAGATAGGAAATCGATACCTGATTGTGATTCTATTGACAGCTCTGCAATCTATGCACATTCTCCATGACCTATCTTTCTTGGGAACTAACAAAGCCGGCACTGCCCAGGGACTCATGCTCTCTCGGACCGCCCCCTTATCTAACAGCTCCTGCACTTGTCTCTGCAGCTCCTCATGTTCCTTAGGACTCATTGTGTAAGTTGCCGTATTGGGAATAGCCGCTCTTGGAATTAAATCAATACAATGCTAAATGTCTCTCATGGGCGACAACCCAGGTGGCATCTCTTTCGGTACTACATAAGCAAACCCCTCAAGCAAGGGCAAAACTTGTATAGGAATTTCAGAACTGTCAAAACTCTGCTCCATCACCACAACGGCAAAAAGCTTAGGCGCCCTCACTGCCTCTTCCCGGAACTCTGACCTAAACAGCAAATTATCCTTCAACTCTTTTCTCAAATCTGAAGGACCTAGGGTAATGGTTCGGCCATCCATCTTGAAGGTGTAGGTATTTTTGAAACCATCATGCTGTGTCTTTCTGTCGAACTGCCATAGCCTCCCTAACAGAATATGACAAGCATTCATTGGAACCACATCGCACCACACCTCATCAACATACTTTTTTCTAATCGAAAACTGCACAAGACACCTCTTGCTCACCTTCACTTCGTTCCCTTTCCTAAGCCACGACAGTTTGTATGGTTGAAGATGATCTTCTGTTTTCAACCCCAACTTCTCTACCATGGTAGTGGACACCATATTCTCGCAGATCCCTCCATCTATTATCATGCTGTATACTTTCCCTCCACTAGTACACTTAGTTTAAAAAAAATTATGCTTAAGCCACGATTCATCTTCTGCCACAGCAACATTTAAAACTCTTCTAATGACTAGGGACTCACTAGAATCAGCATAAGTAATCTCTTTCTGATCCAGATCCGCATCTTCCTATTCTCCGTCAGATTCATCATAGACTAGATCTTCATCAAAAGCTGGATTATCAACTAGCGTCACAATCTGTCGATTCGGGCAATCAGCAGCGAAATGCCCGATTCCCTTACACTTGTAACACCGCTTGGCTGCAGCTCCTCCCCTGCTAGTTCCAGCACTACTCTGTCCCTCCTTGGATGTAGATTTAGAAGTCGCACCCTTAACTGCTGCTAATGTCGAGTTGGCTAAAGAACTTCTTGCTTTTCCTCGAAATTCTTTGCCTGACAACCGACTCTGAAATCTGGAACTGCTGCCCTTCCTTTTACACTGCGCTACCACCTTCAAGGACAATCTGCACACATCATCATAGGTCCAATACTGCTGTAATTGGACAACATCAGAAATTTCAGTCCGCAGCCCTGCCAAATATCGAGCAATTGTTTGCTCATCTTCCTCAGCCACATCACAACGCATCTGCAAGCGACCAAACTCTTCAGTATGCTGCTCGAATGTCAATTCTCGCTGCTTAACATTGTGATATTCAATAAATGTCTCCTACTTGTAATGAGTAGGCATAAATTTTTTTCGCAGCAATTTCTTCATCTTATCTTAGTGATCCACCTTCGGTTTCTCCTCTCTAGCACGTTGCTTCTTCACATGCTCCCACCATATCGAGGCATGTTTCCGTAGCCTTATAGCCACTCATTTAACTTCTTCTCTTCAATCAGATCCTTAAAATCAAAGACCCTCTCGACTGTATGTAACCAGTTAATAAACTCATCAGGATGAGTCTTACCTTCAAACTCATGAATTTCGATCTTCATCTTGATATGACGGAAAGAGGGTTGATTTCCAGGTCGTACTCCCCGATTCCGCCCCTAGTTCAGAACCCCGAAAGGAATGACGTCCTCCTCTTCATGATCGGATGGATCCTCAGATTCCACACCATCTTCGAATTGAACGCCCAACCCCGCCTGCGCAAGTTGTCGTTCCAAATCCTGGATTCGCCTTCTCTGCTCTTCAATCTCTATGTCCCGCAGGTTTCTTTGACGTGGTTGTTCATCTGCTTCAGGAACGATTCCACGTCCCCAACCACCATGAACCCGCTGTCCACGTCCACCGCGAATCTATTCAGCCATTGGTTCAAGGCAACTTGAGCTCTGATACCAAATAATGTCAAATCGCAATAGAAATTGGCTAAACAGAAATTCGAAATTGAAAAGAGGAACAATTTATTCTCTCGAAATTCGATTATCAAAATCAATAACAAAAGTCTGCTCTCGGAATCTTAAAAATACCCTTTTATATGGTGTAAACCCTAATTACCTAGGAAAGAAAAAATTACAAAAACGCCACTGAAATTATAAAAATTACCTAAAAACCCATCAAGACGACTACGAAACGAGAAAATACGATATCGGTCATGGCATAGCAGTGAGTATTGATCAGGGACCCGTTTCCATGCAGCCGACCAAATTTCAGCCCATTCCGAGCTCGTCAACTTCAAGTGCATCAGTTTTTTTTGTAGAGTACGAGACGATTAGAATCATACACATTGACCGCACCGGGAAAAGATTATGAGAGAAACTATTCTAAGCATCATGAAGAACGACCCTAGCTCCCTAACTTTCCAACCAAAAAATTGCAGCAACCCATTGTCCCTATAAGATCACAAGAAAGATCCCTCCTGCTTTGAGTTTTTTGTAGTTCCAATCTTGCACATTGCTAAACCAGCAATGACAATTACTAGAATACCTCGAACTATACTTACTCAAATCAGCAACATAGACAAAACGAAACATGACGTGCTTTTTGCCTTTCTAGATTTGGTCCATTTCTATTACAAATAACAAGTGCTAACATGCGGCCACAGGTCAGAGCTCATGGAACTGTGGAAGTAGGATCTGTCCTCTCAACTTGTATTAATATTAAGAGCCTCCACTACCGTGACGACCATCAACTGGCATTTCTCCCAAGTCCATCTCTTGGGTAGTCTGTTGAACACCATAGCTTGGGCCTGGATGATTGAAGGCCATACTCGCTATTGGGGCCATCAAACTTGCTTGTGGCTTGTTCTTGGCTTTGCAGGGCCATCATCCTGAATTTCTTTGATTCCTCCTGATCCTGGCTGCTGTCATAAAATGAGCCTTCATAACGACTATATGCTCTACTATGTTGTGACCTAATTCCGTCATTCAAAATAGCTTAAGGAAAGGTTTCCTTCCAATGCTCGAACTACCTGATTACACGAAGATCAAATTTTATTCCACTCTAGTAGACCAATTTGCTTCGTGTAATTAGGTACTGTGAGCCTTAGAAGGAAACCTTTCTCTAATCGATTTGAATGAAGGAATTATGCACGACATAACAAAGAATATTGTCATTATGAAAGCTCAAACTATAACACTAGCCAAGATCAAGAGGATGCAAAGAAATTCAGGACCGGACTTAGGTATGTACTTCAAACCGGATCCAGAAGGAAAACAAATCTTCCTAGTAATATATTGCACAATCAGTTAGAATTCAAGTTTTCCTTTCACTCTTTCAGCAGAGTAACAAAATACTAAAGGGAATGCATCAACCATGCTAATTTTGATAAGTTGCTATGCTGTACTAACATCTAAGTGAGATTGATGCTAGCATTTTATGGTGAAAACAGCAGACCATCTATTTGACCAAATAGTTTGAAATAAATCACCTAACCAATTTGATTGAGTTGCCATTGGCTCAATTAAATGGGGATCGAAAGGGAAAACTGCATCTACACCTCCCTTGCTTTGGGTGCTAGGTTAACTGAGCCAGTGTACTTTATATATGATGATGTTACTCCCTACATATATTTGACTATCTGGTAGATTCCATAAAATGTCAATGCACCAACAATGCCCACGACATTACCACGTAGGACAATGGCAAGGGGGAATCCCATTGGAAGTTTGTCAGAGGGGGTGTCAACAACTTGTCAAAATTACAGGGACTGATATAGCCAAATATGAATCCAAGGGGTCTCTAACTAAAACACCCAAAATTAAGGGACTCTACGAGGACAATTATCCCCAGTCAAAATTGCCACACAATGGCCCACTGCTACAAGGGCACTACCAAGAAATGATTACATCCAAATGTACAACTGAAAATTTAAGACAATTTGATACTCTCCTTCAACTACCCCTGCCGCCGTACCTACCTACCCCCCCTCCCTTCTCTTTCCCTCCTTTCCTATTTCTAAATTTGTGCTCTGTGACGTCTCTCATCCCCTGCTCTTTCGGGTAGGGCCACAGGAGGACAATTTTCCCCCTCCAAATTGCCAAACAAGTCATCATTCCTACAAAGGCGCTAAGAAGAGATGATTACATCTAAAGGTATGACTTACACGGAAAATTTCTAGAGATCAACTATTGGATACTCTCCTTTATCCCCATCCTGCTCCCTCTTCTAATTCCTATATTTGCGTTCTGAGCTTCCTCTCTCTATATCCCTGCTATTTTGGGTAGGCCAACAGGTGGTCTTTTTTTCGGTGTTGTGGGAGAAAGAGAGAGGACGTCATTGGTGGCACTGATTCTGAAAAGCTCCACAAAGTACCAACAGGTGTATGCCTAACCAATAAGCTGCAGCAGAAGGCATTAAGCATCCCATCGAAGGAATAAACTTGAGTCCACTTGAGCCGACTACAGCAGGGGTTAGCCTTATTATCTTAAAAATGCGAGTCTTCCCTCTGTGTAAGTTCGGAAATCTGGAATTACTTTTCCACTCTTAAGCAAAACCCACTAACTATCATTTGCTATAGGTAGCCTTGACAATAAGGAATATCAGAGAGCATAAACATGCCCAGTAGATATCAATTTCTGGCAGAATTGACTCCAGATGCTACAGTAATCACTCCATGCACGGGAAAATGATCTTCCATTTTTCTTAAGAAACCAAACAGCCAAAAGGATCTTAAGGATCCAGGGAACATCTCCATAACCAATGACACAGTGATAGCTAACTCAAAAAGAGTCAATGCCATCCATCTGAATATCTCGCATACGATGTGAACCTGCAGGGCTACCTGCTAAGTTTAAGCTTATCCGTATATCTCACATACAGCAATGATAAGGTAATATTATTGTGTTGCGTCAAGTTTTACAACGCATCTACTTTCTAGAAATATAATGTTTTACGGTTGGTACAATTCAGATATCTAATTTGCTACGATATTTGAACGTGCTTATGAGTACCCGTCATTTTGCACCATCATAATCACCTTAATATTTGCACGTGAAAGTTTACATATTGTAAATTTGAGGGTGAAATGGGTCAGATACCTTGTAAGCAACTACATGTCCCAACGGAAGCCCTTGACTACCGCACCGTGCATAAAGAGAAAGATCACCAATAAGATCCAAGGCCTTATGGCGACATGGTTCCTCATCAAAACGCAACGGCGGGTTTAACCAACCTTTATCTGCACTGTAGATGATTACCGGAATGCACCATGTCAATCAATGGAGCCAAAAAGAAAAGTACGCGGCCTGCTTTGGCTTGTTGCTTCCAAAGGTTTCAAAAGACAACTTTGGCACATTACGCAGCATAATGTCTTGCACCGTTTCCAACAAAAATTAAGCATTTCTTCTTTGAAAATTCAGGTTCTAAAGCTACAGTAGTTGCCGACCCTCGTTTCTGCCATTCACTAACTCACTAAGGGGGGAAAAAACAACAGAATAAAAGAGGTTCCAAGGTCTCACCTACAAACCAAGGCATTTTCTAGTGAGCATCCTTTTATCAATCCACTACTGTGCATTTTCTCTACCTAAGAAAATATTGCAATATCAGTGCCGGCTTTAGGTGGAAAAGCAAACAATAAGGGAGATCTTCTGCTTAAAACAAGGTCAGTATCATTCAAGACACGCAGATATGGGCCAGTTAGTAACAGACAAATAATTTCGTGGAAAAATGATAATCTGTTGCCCAGATGGCACAAATTAAGGTAATAAGACAAGTGCTTTTACCAAACAAAACAAAAGGTGTAAGTGTATAGGAAACGAACAAGATAATATTCCCAACCACTGGTCGTATAGCAAATTCATACTACTGATAGTAGTCATGAGTCACCCAGCATTGCAACAATCCTGGTCGTGAGTGGGGCAGATGTGATATTTGTACTCAGTACATCAAATTTCAAATTTAATTTTTAAATAATGAATTATGAAATAAAATAATAATAAATTATGAAATTATGAAATAATAAATTATCAAATACAAATTATAATCAAATTGTAAATTGTAATCAAATTTGGGGGGAAAAAATGGAGGGAGAATGGGCTTGAACTTAATGAATTATCATTAAGCGCTTACATATCTTCTTGGAGATAGAAGAATTCAAAGCCCATGTAGTTCTTTTACCTTTGATAACCCCATACTTACTTCATCGTCAATCGTCGCTACCCGTTTCGGTACCAGTACCCGTGGCGGTGGTATCGCCATCATCAAAGAATTCGGCTTCATTGCTGCGATTCATCTCTTGTTGTCGATGTTGAGCCTTTATCCAATCATTAACACAAGCTTGAGCCTCCACCGAATCCGTAAATAATCTCGAACGTCAGTCATCCAAAATGTTGCCTCTAGCGCTAAATGCTTGTTCAACCGCAACTATTGAATAAGTGGTTGTTAAAATGAGCGAAAATTCGGAATTGGGTTGAATGTTTCTTCCACCACTCTAGAATTTTGAAATCTGTGCCGCCTTCGTATTCACCAAACTCAAAAAAGTGGTTAAATAGGTCTATTTTGAAAATATTTGATGTTGCTCCCTTTTATCTTTTTTGCCTATTCATCGGCATTTTGTACCCTCTACTAATTGTACCTTGGTCCCCGCTTTATACGTCGCTAGATTGGGAAGATCCACTATCAACTAGATTATATCTATTACAAAATTCATTATACAATTTTACTATTGCGCTTTTAACTACTGTTTGTATAGCTCTAACATCTACCATTTCAATCAAATGTAAACAGTCATAATACGTATTCAAATAATCACCTAAACCATCTAATTTGGTACGTGAATCGAAAACACAAGCAACCAAATAAATAAGAGGAATTTCGGTAGAATAATGCAGCCAGTTCGTTCGCATTGCTATAATAGTCGGACCTAATTGATCATCTTTTTTATTTTCTTCAAAAACATCAGCAATATTAACACACTCTATTAAAAATAAATGCATAGTATGATAATAAAATACAGGATAAAGTATAAGTTACATTATTAAAAACTTTTAAAAAATCTAATTTTTTTTTTTTGCAAATATCCCACTCTTGTGGGAATAAATTAATTTGAGAAACATTATTCGAAATAAATGTACATAATAAATATTTATATGCAAAAGATTGATTAAGCAACTCGTACGTAGAATTTCAACGAGTTGGAACATCTCTTGAAAAAAAATTTGGTCTTCTTCTATTTGCTTTACAAAATCTGCCACATTCTTTCATAATTTAGGGATGTCTCCATAAAAATTGAATTGATGTCATTTATAGGGCTGAGAAAAACATCAAGAGTTTGTAAACCATCTTGTATACATAAATTTAAAACATGGCAAGCACATTTAATGTGAAAAAATTGTCCACCAAAAGTAGGTTTACAAATCTTTTCTAATTCGGGAATGGAAGCGATATTTGCCGCAGCATTATCAAAACCAACTGAAAAAATTTTATTAACCAAACAATATTTTTCTAAAACTTGCCTAATTATTCTATAAATATTTTTTATCGTATGCCTATCATCAAAAACTCGAAATGCAATAACTCTTTTTTGAATGGTCCAATCATCGCTCGTCCAATGACTTGTAATACCCATATAAGAATGAGTTTACTAAGGATCACTCCAAATGTCGCTACCTATATGCACACGTCCATTGAAATTCATAAAAAAGTTTTTCAAATCTTCTTTTCCTCTTTTATAAATATCAAAAAGTTGACGTTTAAGCGTATTTCTCGAAACAGGTTTTGCTTGTGGAGTACATGCAGTTTGTATAAAATGATTAAAATCATAATTTTCACCAAAATTAAACAATAAACGTTCAACGGCAGCAAATCTAGCTAATTCTTCTTTATAAACTTTTTCATTGTAACGAAATAAAGGATGAGTGTTAGGATTGGCGTACCCGACAATTTGTTGTTGGCTGGTGTCGATACCCGCTTGCGTTAGATGTTTTGACCTCAGATACCGTTTAAATGTTCCATAGTCATATCCACTTGTAAATTTGTATGTTGCCCTACAATATTTACATTTTACCTAATACTTGTTTGCGTCTAAATGTTCCTTCGTGAAGTGTTTTCATATGTCGGATGTACCCTCCCATTCCAGCTCCTTTGTTGTTGATATTTCTTCGTTACTGGTAGGAGGATGCAGACTTTCTTGCGTTGAGACGTGCTCGACGTTGGGAATAATATTGATATCATCAATATCGTCTCCCCAATATGCAAAATCACGAGGATCATGAGGATAATCGGATTTCCCCATCATGCTCTTTCCTCTGTCACTAGCTCTGCTTTCACTTGCCATTTTTTGAGAGAATTGAGCGGAAAGCGGATTCAGAAATTGACAGAGTCACAGAATTGAGCAGATTGAGAGAATTGAGTGGATTGGGAAAATTTGAGAAAATTGAGAGAATTTAAGAGAAATTGTGAGAAAAAATGAAAGATGAAAAGGGATATTTATAATAGTTAAGATAAATTTAATAAATTAATTTAAAAAAAATAAGGGGGGAGGCAACGGTCAAATTTTTTACCGTTGCAACGGCTATAAAGCCGGTTCAAGCAATTGAAGGACCCGTAACCGGCTCCTATGGCACGGGCCGGTTCCGGTTTGGAACCGGCGGGCCCGGTCAATGGGCCGGTTACGGGCCCAAACCGGCCCGTGGCCACCACTACTAATGCACTTCTTCATCTGATTGCTTAGCATCTCTCAACCTCACATTTACAGTTTAGCAATATAGATGCTCATGTAGCTAGAATGAGCAGAGATTACAGATTTAGCTTCCAACGACTACTAAGTAAGGTGGTAGTAATAGTGGTGCTAAAAAGCATCACTCAAGCAAAGAATCTGGGGCGTGAGAAACTCCACTTTAAATAACAACATGATGAGAGCTTCAATGGTACAACAAAATGAGCCCTATTCAACAGCCACTATGAAACTTCAAATTGTATATGACAAGGTTCAGTCAAGCTAGTGGCCCAGACTATTTCAGATAAGTGTTATAGACAGTACGAATACACTGTTGGGAAAAATGGCGGATATAATTTTCCCTCTTTGACTAAACCTGTGAGGAAACGAATCGAGCACAACCAATGGAAATATAGGAACTTAAAGAATAACAACACCAGAATTTTTTACGTGGAAAACTCCTTCAATGCGAAGGATAAAAACCACGAGACCGATCACGGAGTCCACCCGAATCTCCACTATAAATCGTTTAGGTACACAACAACCACGCTGAATTCAACGACAATGAAAACCCAAAACTATAAGTGGAGATCAAGCAACAACAACACCTTAAATGAGAGAAACCGGATGAAAACACCTTCAAATTTGTAGTCTCGAAATACTCACGAACAGCTGCAGTAAATACCTTCAAACGATGATCCAACCGCACAGAATCAAGAACAACGAGTCTTGAAACTGCTGTCAAAATTTCAGCCCAATCGGACCACGGATCGACCTCCGATCGTCGAGTTGATCTCGGCCGGACACCAAGAAAAAACTGCTGCTGCTCCTCTCTGTTTTTCTGCGTTTTTTGCTCTCTGTGACTGCTACTTCACCCTAAAGTGTTGCTGAAATATAACCTTAGGTTTAACAACTAAACCATGGGCTGGATTGGGCCAAATAAGCCCAACAAATCTCCCCCTCCAGCCCATTGGGGAAGATCCCGACACAAAAGAACTCAACAGAAATCCATGCCGGCCTGGCGCCGACAAAACTCATACTTCTCTCTGGTAAGAGCCTTTGTCATCATATCTGAAGCATTGTCTTCTGTATGTACTTTCTCAAGTTCTAACCCTTTGAATTCTAAAGTTTCTCGTATCCAGTGATACCTCACGTCAATATGCTTTGACCTGGTATGAAAAGTGGAATTCTTTGCAAGATGTATAGCACTTTGATTATCGCAAAGTAAAACATACCTTTCTTGAGTGAAACCAAGTTCCTGTGTGAACTCTTTCATCCAAAGCAATTCCTTGCATGCTTTGGTTGCAGCGATGAATTCTGCCTCTGTCGTCGACAAGGCAACACATTTTTGCAACCTTGATTGCCAGGCTATAGCTCCCCCTGAAAAAGTAATCAAATAGCCTGAAGTAGACTTCCTCGTGTCAATATCCCCTGGCATGTCTGAATCAATATACCCAACAAGAATCGGCTTCTCACTCCCAAATGAAAGTCTCAAACTAAAAGTGCCTCGGAGATACCTTAGGATCCACTTCAATGCATTCCAATGTTCTCTTCCTAGATTTGACATAAAACGGCTAACCACTCCAACTGCGTGAGCTATATCTGGCCTTGTACAAACCATTGCATACATCAAACTACCGACTGCGGAAGCATAAGGAACTTTTTCCATCTCTTTCAGATCTTTCTCAGTTGACGGACATTGTTTATGACTAAGCTTAAAGTGTGTAGCAAGAGGCGTGCTTACAACTTTAGCTTTGTCCATTTTGAACCTTTGAAGTACTTTCTCTATGTACTTCTCTTGAGATAGCCATAGTCTCTTCGCTTGTCTGTCACGAGTGATCCTCATACCAAGAATCTGCTTAGCCGGCCCCAAGTCTTTCATTGAAAAAGACTTGCTCAAGTCTCGCTTTAATTGGTCAATCCTTGAAGCATTCTTACCAACTATGAGCATATCATCTACATAGAGCAATAAGATAATAAAGTCACATTCAGAGAATTTCTGTACAAACACACAATGATCAGAAGTAGTCTTTTTATAGGCTTGCTTCCCCATAAAAGACTCGAATTTTCTATACCATTGTCTCGGCGCTTGCTTTAGGCCATATAAGCTTTTCTTCAGTTTACAAACATAATTCTCTTTACCTTTCACCTGAAAACCTTCAGGCTGCTCCATGTATATATCTTCCTCCAAATCACCGTGAAGAAAAGCAGTCTTCACGTCCATCTGCTCAACCTCGAGATCAAGACTAGCTGCTAGACTTAAAACAACTCGAATTGAAGACATTTTAACAACTGGTGAGAAGATCTCATCATAGTCAACTCCCTTTTTCTGATTGAAGCCTTTAACAACCAATCTGGCTTTATATCGAGGACGCGAAGTCGTCTCATCTTGTTTCAATCTGTAAACCCATCGGTTCTTCAAAGCTCTTTTACCCTTAGGTAATTTCACCAACTCAAAAGTATGATTTTCATGCAATGACTTCATCTCATCATGCATTGCATCAAACCATTCCTTCTTATTCTTATCTTCTACTGCTTCTTCAAAAGTTTCAGGTTCACCTGCATCTGTCAATAAAACATACTCACTAGAAGAGTATCTAGTAGATGGTGTGCGGTCTCTGGTAGACCTCCTCAAAGCAGTGGTTGAGGGAGCTAATTGTGCAATCTCTCCAGCATCAACACCACTTGAATGTTGCTGATCACCCTGAGTCTGATCTTGAACCTGCTGATCATTCTGAGTTTGACCCTGAACCTGATGATCTAGAGTCTGACCTTGAACACCATCTTCAACTTGATCATGCAACTGTTCCTGCAACTCAAAAGGTGGGACTAAGCTAGTATCAACTGACATATTAGAATCACGGGAATCTGTCTTCTTCATCTTCTCAATATCCCAGATGGTCTCATTCTCAATGAATACCACATCTCGACTTCTAATAATTTTCTTTGCAACTGGATCATAAAGTCTATAGCCGAACTCATCAGAACCATAACCAAGAAAGATGCATTCTCGTGTCTTGACATCTAACTTGGATCTCTCATCCTTGGGAACATGAACAAAAACTTTGCAGCCAAACACCTTTAGATGATCATATGAAATTTTCCTTCCAAACCAAACTCTGTCTGGAACATCACCATCTAAAGCAGTAATAGGAGAAATGTTGAGAATATGTACCACTGTACTCAAAGCCTCGCCCCAAAAGGTTTTTGGCAATTTTGCATCTGAAATCAAACATCTGACTCTCTCAATCAACGTTCTGTTCATTCTTTCCGCTACGCCATTTAACTCAGGCGTTTTAGGAGGTGTCTTCTGATATCGAATCCCCTGTTGTCTGCAGTATTCATCAAATGGTCCGATGTACTCACCACCGTTATCTGAACGAATGCATTTCAACTTCTTTCCAGTCTGCCTTTCAACTGAAACTTGAAACTGCTTGAATGCATTTAACACTTGATCCTTCGTCTTCAAGAAATAAACCCATAATTTTCTTGAATGATCATCGATGAAGGTTACAAAATAAGTTGCACCACCAAGTGTTAGTGGTTTTATTGGACCACAAACATCTGAATGTACCAAGTCTAGCAACTCTGATTTCCTCGAAGGTGGATGACTCTTGAATGAAACTCTTCGTTGTTTTCCTGCTAAACAATGTGTACACTTCTCAAGTCTTGCACTCTTTACTCCAGAGAGTAAACCCTTTTTAGCCAACAAACCAATTCCTTTCTCACTTATGTGACTAAGCCTCTTGTGCCATAATGCAGTTGCATTTTCTTCTTCCACAACATTACACATGTCCTTGGAAATTTTGGCCTGAAACAAATATAAAGAAGATTGTTTCATACCTTTGGCCACAACTAATGAGCCTCTGGTGAGTTTCCACTGTCCATTATCAAAAGTACTGCAAAATCCTGCATCATCGAGTTTGCCAGTCGAAATTAGATTCAAACGATTATCAGGAACATGTCTAACATCTTTCAGAATTAATTTTGCTCCTTTATTAGTCTCCAGGCATACATCTCCTACACCCACAACAGTAGCCAAGCCATCATTACCCATCTTTAAGGTACCAAAATTTCCTGACCTGTAGGATGTAAAGAACTCCTTCTTGGAAGTAATATGAAGAGAAGCTCCACTATCGATAACCCAACTTGAATCATCACAGGCAAAATTAACATTATCATCATAGCAGACAATAACAAGTTCATTAGTAGCAGTTGCCACCCGATCATCACTACCGTTATCTCTTTTCTCGTTGTTCTCATTGCCATTTTTCTTCTCATTCCTCTTCTCATTTTTCAGCCGAAAGCAATTTTTCTTCATATGACCCATCTTACCGCAGTGATGACACTCAATAGTCTTTTTCCATGATCTTGACTTGCTTCGGCTCTTGTATCTACCTTTTGGACCTCTACTCTGACTTCTGCCCCTGTTTTCAACAACTAAAGCTTCTGAATGAGAGGAAGAACCATGTGTTTTTCTTCTCATCTCCTCATTCAGAACACCACTTTTTGCAAAATCCATGGTAACAATACCATCAGGTGCAGCACTAATCAAAGACATACGAAATGTCTCCCAAGAGTTTGGTAAGGTATATAGCAACCAAAGTCCATGTACTTCATCATCAAATTTAATATTCATGGCAGACAATTGATCTATCACTCCCTGAAACTCATTCAAGTGATCTGATATAGATTGGCCATCTCGATAATGCAACTCCATAAATTGTTTAATCAAACATATTTTGTTGTTGCCAGTCTTTCGTGCATACAATGACTCCAGCTTATTCCACAAAGTCCTAGCATGAGATTCTTTGCTGATGTGATTCAAAACATTATCATCGACAAATTTTCGAATAAATCCATACACAATTTTGTGCTCAAGATCCCAATCAGAATCACTCATATTATCAGGTTTAGTATCAGCAAACACCGGTAAATGCCACCGCTTCACATATAAAAGATCTTCCATCTTTCCTCTCCATACATGATAATTCTTTCCATTCAAACTAATCATCCTGCTCACGTTCGGTTCCATCGTTCAATCAAAAACAATGCTCTGATACCACTATGTTGGGAAAAATGGCGGATATAATTTTCCCTCTTTGACTAAACCTGTGAGGAAACGAATCGAGCACAACCAATGGAAATATATGAACTTAAAGAATAACAACACCAGAATTTTTTACGTGGAAAACTCCTTCAATGCGAAGGATAAAAACCACGAGACCGATCACGGAGTCCACCCGAATCTCCACTATAAATCGTTTAGGTACACAACAACCACGCTGAATTCAACGACAATGAAAACCCAAAAATATAAGTGGAGATCAAGCAACAACAACACCTTAAATGAGAGAAACCGGATGAAAACACCCTCAAATTTGTAGTCTCGAAATACTCACGAACAGCTGCAGTAAATACCTTCAAACGATGATCCAACCGCACAGAATCAAGAACAACGAGTCTTGAAACTGCTGTCAAAATTTCAGCCCAATCGGACCACGAATCGACCTCCGATTGTCGAGTTGATCTCGGCCGGACACCCAGAAAAAACTGCTGCTGCTCCTCTCTGTTTTTCTGCGTTTTTTGCTCTTTGTGACTGCTACTTCACCCTAAAGTGTTGCTGAAATATAACCCTAGGTTTAACAACTAAACCATGGGGTGGACTGGGCCAAATAAGCCCAACATACACATGAAGAAGTGCATCCATGCACAAAATACATTCGCCAACCTGAATCCGAAATCAGGGAGATGGAGATTTTACTTCTCCTAATCTATAAAAACGGAAAGTGGAGCAGAGAGCAACAGCAAGAAGAGAATTGCTATAAGTGGAGAGCCACGATGGAAATTACATTGTCCTGAGTTCAGCAGTTCGAACGAGTAAACCCATATTTCTGGCGTTTCCATCTCCACGTAATGGGAACTTTTCATAGAGAAATTTAGTTAAAGAATTGCTAATCACCATAAGAATCTGATGGTATAACCGTGGTGAGGAACATGGCAATGCAGAGGTCACGACATTAACTATTCATAGCTCGCGATCAGTAATTAGCTGGCGTATCGTAAATCTCTGGTTCAAATGCTCAGACAGGGAATCTCTTGAAGGTGCTCATATTTTGTTCTCAAACTAAGGCTAATATCTCAATTGAAAAAATACGGAAGGAATAAGAGAAGTTCCCAGCCCAAAATAGACCCTAGACTGATATACTGCTATTACTAATTTCATCTTGTCCAATGATGAATCTGGAAGGTTTTCGGGCAATTAGAATTCGAATAAGGAAGAGGTGTCATGTAACAGGGAGAACCACTTTCCCAATATCCAGGTTATTTGAAGGCCCATACTTCCCAATTCATGATTGTGACTGTAGTAGCCCCTCCCCTCCTGTAACAACAGGTTGCTATCTCCTTGATCTTGTTGAAAGAAGTAAAAGAACTTGAATAAATTCCATAGCTAATAAAAATCTTCATTCACAGGAGGAAATAGTTGAGAAAGGCTTTACGAAATTATCATGGCATTTACCATTTTAACAGAAATCAGGTAAACCACTGGAGGAATGAGAATAAGTAAGCGGTGACGAGAAATGCTCAAGGCAGAAGCCTCCTCATCGTTCACGAAGCTTCACTTCTCAGCTCCTCCTATGGGTTTGGAGGAATTTCGACGGTGACACGTGGCATCATACGAGGGAGCGAGAGAGAGAGAGAGAAAGTGTCGGGAGCGTGGGGGATTGTACTTATACTGTCTGAGAGGAGGAGGAGACTGCGGGAAGCGAGGGTGGGCGCAGAGAGACGGAGAGAGAGGAGGGTGGGCTCAATTAAGGGCCAAAAATGTAAAAAAGTGTGTTCTAAATCTTTCAATCTTGTCATTTAAGTTTTAAATTTTTTAAAATAATTTTTACTATTTTAGCCTGAAATTGTTGATGTATATGTTGTCCATCTTATGTGGCGCACCCGACTCTGACGTTGATAATTTTTCTAATTTTTTAGATTTTATTATTATTCTTTTCTTTTCTTTTCTTTTCATTCTTCCTCCGCCAATTACCAGGTCTTGACAGTAGCCGGTGACCGACCACAAGTGACAACTGGCGATGCCAGCGAGGTCGCCTCCCCCTCCCCCAACCAAATGTCGATGAGGTTGAGCCTGCCAAATCCCGCTTTGGCCGATCGTTAGCCATCGCCAAGGCCCAGTGACTGAAAAAAAAAATTAAATAAGATAAAATAAAAATATAACAAAATAGAAAAATTGTAAAATTATCCACGTTACCACTAGTTGTGCCACATAGGACAGACAACATATGCATCAATGTTTTGTGGCCAAAAATAGCCGGATAGACTACATTTGGCAAATTGTCAAAAGTTTAGGATGATCAAACTAAAAAGTTTAGAACTGAATTAGCACAAGCACAATAACATGACTTGATAACGTTCATCGTCACAGTTTCATTATCGTATCACAATTGATTTTTGTCTTAGCATAATACCATTGGCCTAAATGACAGATATTTTACGACCTCCTTCGCAATTAAACAATCTTCTATTTGTAGAAAATCCATTTTCCATTCAACTCTAGATCGGTTTAACGGATCGCATAAAAAGGCCTGACAATTGCTCTTGATTACAAAAGACTGAAAGAGTTTCCTCCTTAACCTTTTGTTGTCATGGGAAAACGAATTCATTTAGGACAAGTTTTCAATAACTTGATGTCGGTGCGCCAGACTAGGGCACGAGCATGTGTACTAGAAGTAGCAAATTGCCAGTTGAAGGTAAACAATTTGGACGTCCTCGCCTTATAACGAGCTCGTCTACTAAAAGGAACAAAAAGGCGGCCGTAAAAAGAATTTGAGATGTACATAAAGATCTACATAGTAGATGCCGTGAATTGATTTTAGGGTAAGAAGGTGTAATAAATGACTAAAAGCGCCACTCGAAAGCATCCGGCATATAATCATACCTTCGCCTAGATACACTATGAAATAGATGGCGAATTCAAGCTAAAAAACGCAAGTAAAATAGCTACGCGGACTTGCATGTTCCGATCATCCTGCACAATCACATCAACCTTGTGGAGAGCTTCCTAGGATAAGTTTTCTATATACACAGCATTAACTTACTTTCCAAGACCGAGACAATGCAACATGTTAACAACCTATCTATACATTCCGTACTTCATCAGCACCGCCATTGCCGAAAATAAACGCAAGATTTGTCTTTGCCGAGCAGTAGATAAAGCTCAGGCCTAATGTTAGCTGAGAATATACCTTAGTGCTCCAGGGTGATTCGCTCGTGACTCAAAAAGGATGACAGTTGTATCAGATATTCATGGGGCGAACTGGATTTTTCATCAGGTATCTGCACTTATGCAAGTGCTGTTCGGATTGCTGATCGATTGCAGGACCACTAGCGATACGTTTCTTCTCTCTAGGCGGTTGCAGATGGACTCCAGAGGAAGAAGCAAGTGTGCTAGCTGGCATTGAGATAAATCAGTAAGAATGCAAACAAGGTTCAGTTCAGGGGGCAGCAGGATACAAGGAAAATGCAGACAGCTAGATATATTGTGTACTTTTTCTGCAGCAACTCAGCAAGAGTCTTGCAGTTGCAACTTTAAACCTTTTCTTCTCGCTTAGCGAATTAACTTCAGCATCTCATCAATTGTAAACTACACGATAAACCTGGCTATCTATTTAGCATGTACTGTTGGCTTTGGCCTCTGGTCATACCAAACCAAGTCATTTTGAATGGGTTGAAACATGCCAACGCCAAACCAACCAAGTTGACCCTTTTTGACCAATTCATCTGTTTAGTATGCTCCAAACAAGTATACTCAAGACAAGAATATTGTTCATAACAAACAAACAGACGGGTTATCAAAGTGAAACTCAATGGGAACTCAGCGAAAGAATAAATATCTGCAAAGTTTTTGGGGCTGCCGTCATTCTATAGGAAGGCATGTGGCAAAAATATTCCTTTCGTAAAGCCAAAAGAGGGGAAAAAGAGAAGAAGTCATAGAAAATTTACCAGTCACCCTGTTGGCAAGACCAAGGGTCTGGCGTAACAGAGGAGCATTGTCATCCAGCGAAACACGATCCGAGATTTCTTCAAGTGTTGCATGATCTTCAGTCAAATGCTCAGTTTGGAGAAACTGCAGAGTTCCTCCAACCGAGGCAGTTGGTGGTGGAGGAATCACACCAGAAGAATCATCTGCATTGTGCACAATACAATGCTCTGACTCCTCAGTCTTAATATGCCACTGTTGAATGAATCTCGAGGAGCCTGTCATATACAAATCAGTTGATAAGAATCCAAACCACCTTAATCAAGATTATTGTAGTATCTGTAGTTTCACGTGAAATCAAAATCAAGCAAGAGTTTATACTAACTAGTAACTAGCTATGAGGAGTAGGAAAGACACAAGACAAAAATCTAAAGACTATGCAAAAGGCAATATAAAAGAAAGGTTTTAAGGTTGCATCTGCTGCTTAGATATCTTTAGAGAAATATTTTTTAGCTCCAACTATAGAGCTTCAACTATTGGATGGAACCTCAAAAGAGCAATATCTGTATCTGGCGCCTTAGCAGCATGAACCTAAGCACTACACTGATATGTTCTGAAGGCACCAAAAAAAAAAAAAAAGAGAGAAAAGTACACATAAATTCAGAAGTGTGAAAAATTAAGGAATCATGATATGTTCTGAAGGCCCAACCTGATCTAGTTTGGAATATAGTTCAAACGAAATGGACCTACTGATCTAGAGATTGCCAAGTTCAAAAAAAAAAAAAAACCAAAAAGAGCGAGTTGTTTGAGATCAACCACATATATAGGTTGGGCATATTTTAGAACGAAGTAAACATGAGTTAAGACAGCTGATCTAAATAGTCACTAAATATACACTGATATGTGTTTTATTTCTGACCATCACAACCAGATCCATCAATGCAAGTTGATAGCTGCACAAAAACTTACCAGGTTGAGAATTTACTTTTGAAGCCGAAGCAGATTCAATTACTAATGCATGTGTCGTTACCCCAGAAAGAGCATTAAAACTCTCTCTCAACTCCAATTCCCTAGAGCGGGTCTCGAGTGCTTTCTCAATCAGATCAATTCGCTCCCTCCTCAATTCTAGTTCGTTACGTTGGACCTCTCCATCTTTCTTTCTCTTTTCAAGTATGTTTGAGCATTCTTCCGTTAGTAAGTCAAGCGCATGAAGGTGCTTTTCCTTGAGTTCAAGATCTCTGCGGCCTTCCTTGCTCCTCTCTTCAATTTGATCCAACTGCCCTTTTCTAAATTCAAGCTCTTGAGAGCACTCTGCCACAGACTTCTGCATCAAATCCAGTTGCTTCTTTTCGGACTTGAGGGTCGATGAGCATTCAAGAATTGAGCTTCGGATGGAAGCATACTCTTGTTCTTTCAGTTGAAGTATCTCTGCAGATTTCCTATTTTGAATTTCGATGGACTCTAGCTGTTTCCTTTTGGATTCAAGTTCAAGATCGTGGTCCTTTATAGACCGTTTGGTTGCACTTAATTCCCTGCATATATATTCAAGAGATCTGCCAGCCTTTCTTTCTTTTCCTTCGACTGAAGCAAGCTCTTCCTTTTTTGACTTCATTTCCTCTTCGAGCTGCTCTACGCACTTCCTGATACCCTCCAAATGACCTTCCTTGGATTTAAGATCTTCCGAGAGCTTTCCCATAGTCGTTTCGATGAACCTGAACAACTTCTCGTTCGAATCAAGTGCCACCGACCGCTCACTGATCAACTTTTCCATTGCATCAAACTGCTTTTCCTTCGATTCAAGCTTTTCCTTGTTCTCCTTGATCAATGTTTCGGCTGAATGAAGGAGCCTCACTTTCGATTCGAGCGCTTCAGTAGACTCTTTGACGCATTTCTTGACTCGACCAAGTTCCTCCTCCTTAACTTGATGTTCAAGGCAGCGGTCATTTATCTCATCTTCGAGAGACTGCAATTCTCCCTGTTTGAGCGCAATCACCCTATGAAGCTCTTCGACAGAGTGTTCCAGATTGCTCAACTGATTCTCTCTCGTGCGCACTGTTTTGTAACTAACCTTGAGCATATTCTCTACCATACTCAAGTCCTGCCTTTTAAAATCAACCTCCCTCGACAATTTTTTGTGAGAACTCCTCGTCGATTCCAACTTCTCTTTTTCCAAATCTAGTTCCCTAGCATTCTCGTCTAGCGAGATCTGCAACTGTCCAACTTTTTTCTCTTGCAAGCTTACTTTCTGTTGCAGCAGCTCTTTTTTCGAACTATAGTTCCCAAGACATTCCTCCGTCGACTTCCTTAAAGAACTCAGCTCCTCCTCCTTGTCTCTGATCAAGGAAACGCAATCACTGAGCTCGCCACGCGTTAGAACTAACCGCTTCTCCTCTGACTCACGCTCATCACACAACCTCTTGACCTGTTCCTTCACCCAAGTCAGCTCCCTCGTCTTCCCACCAATCTCCCCCTCACACTCCTCGATCCTCCGTTGCAACGAACGCAACTCGCCCTCCTTGGACTCCACTACGCGGCGCCGCTCCTCGAGCGACCTCTCCCTCTCGACGAGCTGCTCGGAGCGGCATTCCAACGACCTCTCGATGCCGTAGAAATGCTCCTCCAAATCCTTCCGCATGGCAGTGAAAGACAGGAGCTTCGACGCCTGAGCTTGCAGTTGCTCATACGCCTCGGAAATGCCCTCTTTCTTCAACTCCCATTGCTTCAACTTCTCAAACACCTCCTCCATGGAAGCCACCAGCAATGTCGGGGGAGGAAACAAGAAAACACTCCTCTAGAATCCAAACAGGAAACCCAAAAAAAAAAAGGAAAACAGAAGAGGCCAAAAGCTGTCGCGCGAACGGAGGGATGCCAGTCGCGCGACGAAGACGAACCTGGTGCTGTGGAAGAGCCAGACGAAACCCTAGAGAGAGAGAGAGAGAGTTGAAGGGCAGGCTCCAATACCCAGGTGAACCAGGTCCAGAGGTGGAGGAGGATTTGGAGGGAGAGAGTGAGCGAGTTCCTTGGTGTTTGTTGAAGGAAAAACGGAACTGATCCGATACGTGGTTGAGTCCTGAGCGGGGAGTGTCAGCAGGAGGCGGCGGTTTAGGAATTACCGTACCTGTGCCTGGTGGGATTGCTAAAGTTACGTGACAGTCTCCTATGATCACAGAACGGTCTCTTTTTCTTATTCTAGACCGAAACCAATTAGACGGATTACTCTAGAGTTATTCGAAAGCCGAAAAAAAGAAGTCCACGTAATTTGCTTCGCGAAAAATGAATAATGCGATTTTTCAAAGAATGATGAGAGTAAAATATCTTACAAGCTAGTTTTCACGAACAGGATGCCTTGCGATTCAGGCATTTTAAGACATCCTGTCCGAGGTATCTGTGACCCGTTTAGGCCTCGTTTGTTGGGCGAAAAATAAAAGATTTGGGAAATATTTTCCTAAGAAGGATCGCTTGTATCTCTTAAAATAATTAGCAAATAATTTTTTTTTATTATCAATAACAATTTAGATCTGAATATTTTCGTGGATGTTAAAAATATAATTTGTTGATTTATTTCTGTTTGTGATACAATTGATCTTTTTTAGAAAATTATTTTTCAAATCATTTATTTTTCGCGAAACAAACAGAGCATTACATGTGAACCACGCTAGTTGACGCAAGTTACTTCGAAAGTCGAAAAAAGGATTTCGAATTAATTTAGGTTTTTTTTATTTCGCGAAAAATAAATGATTTGGAAAATATTTTTCCGAAAAATGACCACTTATATCATTAAAATAATTAATAAATGAAAATATTTACGTTGTCGATAATGTCTAAATATTTTTGTGGATGACAAAAATATTTTTCGTTCTCATTTCTATAAAAAGTACAAGCAATTATTTTTAAAAGAAAACTTATTTTTAAATTATTTATTTTTTTCGAAACAAACGAAACTTTAAAGTATCTTGGAAATCCTAATAAATGCAATCTCTTATGAGTTTTTGCTTTTGTTTTTGTTTTCCTGAATTCTCGTATGAGTTGGCGATCTTCAATTGTTTTGGCAATCGCGTCAGACGCTTTAGGAGTTGGAAAAAGAACTATTATGTGATATCGTCAGAGTCAAATAAATGCTTGTGCGTAGTTAATAGTTACGTATGGAAAGGAAGCGGGTGCTCTCACTGATTGAACGGAAGAAACGATTCGGTATTCATTTTTAAGTTTTTCTTTTTTCTTTTTTTGGTCGGATTTAAGTTTTTCTTTATTGCTCGTTTTTTTTTTTTTTGCAAAATCTCTTTAGTCGAAGCGAAACATTTGTAGAAGTTAATTTTTCTATTTTTCTCCGGAAATTAATTTCTTATCAGAGAAATTTGTTTGGTAACGATTGAAAATTTTTACTTTTGAAACATTATTAACGCAAAATCTTCTATGAAAAATTATTGTCGGCGGCAGAAAAATTTCTACTTATTTTTTAAACTTTTTAAATTTCTTTAAAAATAATTTTTATTATTAAAATTTATTATTTACTTTTTTTTAAAAAAAAAAATTACTCCGGCGGTCGGAGACGGCGACTCGGCGAGCAGCGTGGTCGCCGTGGTGGTCGGCTACGGTCAACGGCTGGCGGTTGCGGGCGGTGGTCGACGGTTGGCGGAGGTGGGGGGCGGCGGTGGTCGGAGGTTGGTGGTGGGCGGCAGGTGGCGGCGGGGGGCGGCGATCCCAGGCGACGACCGACAGAGGTCGGCGGTCATGGGCGGCGGTGGGCAGTGGGCGGCAGCCAGCAGAGGTCGGCGATTAGGGGTGGTCGCGAGCGGCGATGGGCGGCGGCCGACGGTGGTTGGCAGTTGGCGGCAAGGGGCTGTGGGTGGCGGTGGTTGCGGGCGGCAGTGGGTAACAGCGGGTGGTGGTCAGCGATGGGCGTTAGCGGAGATCAGCGACAGGTGAAGGCGGGCGTGGTCGAAAAGAGGGTGAGGGTGTAATGAAAAAAGGGTGAGGCGAGAAGTACTTCTTGAATTAAAAAACAATTTTTTTTAACTTCTCAAGTTGGAGGAAAAACAACTTCAGAAGTGAAAATTCACTTTAGAAGTATAAATTTCTTTTAGAAGTAAAATTTTTTACCAAACGAATTTCTGCTCCAGAAGCACTTATGGAGCAGAAATTTACTTCCAGAAGTATTACCATGCGCACCCTTAAAATCCCTTGAAATCTGTCTTAATATTCTGGAAATTAGACAACATTTTTTTAATTGTGACAAGAAAGTAAATGAAAAATCGCTTTCCACAGAACACATGTATATAATTCAAACAGGCTCGTGCCAAACGTTTTCTTTTGCTTAAAGAAAAAAGTTTAAATAAGGGCCTGAAACGAAGGAGTTTACTAAACAAAAAAAAAACCCTAGAGATCTTGTCTCAAACAATGCCTTCAAGTGGTAATTTGATCTCGTATAAGGGCCTGTGCTTTCATGTGCCTCTCACATGTCACTTTTTCAAGCATGATTGGAGGAATTCTTGTCCAAGAGCATTTTTTTTATTGGGTTAATATTACGAAAAACTCTACACTGATACACTTGTACTAAATTTATCATAGATTAATTTTTTGACCACGAAAAATCCCAAACTGGTACATTTGTGATAAATTTACTCCAAACTAATTTTTTGACCATGATAAACCTCAAACCGGTATACTTGTAACAAATTTACCTTGTAACTAATTTTTTTACCGCGAAAAATTTCAAACCGGTATACTCGTGACAAATTGCTAATTTTTTACCACCAAAAATCATAAATTAGTGCAATCGTGACAAGTTTGTTCTCCATTAATGTTCGTTAAAGTGGATTAACCCGTAAACTGCCATGTGTCATCCAACTTAGTAATTAGATAATAAAATTTAACGAAAACTAACGAAGGGTAAAATTGTCACAGGTGTACTAGATTAAGATTTTTGTGGCTGGTCAAAATATTAATTTTTGGGATAAATTTGTCGCGGGTGAAATAATTTGAGATTTTTTGTTGTCAAAAAATTAATTTATAGTAAATTTATCACATGTGTACTAATTTAGATTTTTCATAATATTAACCTTTTTTATTTTCTTTTTTATGTTCGTCTTCTTCCTCATCTCATCTCGAGAAGAAGATGCGGAGACAGGCGAGGGTGAAAAATTAACTCGAGAGCAGCTCTGGAAGCCACGTTGCCTCCTCCTCTCTCCATTACATAAATCACTATCTTACTTTATTCATATAAATGTGTAAAAACCACAAATCAATATCATGCATTATTTCGACCAAAAAATATATATCATGCAGTATAACTTTTTTTTGTCCTTGTGAAAGCATCAGTAACACGAAAATAATACAAAAATGTAATTGTGAATTTATCTGTAAGAACATCATCAATCATAAGTATAACAAATAGATTATTGTATTTATGTTGGCATTCTCACTTTAGAATTTGAAAGAAAATATATCCAAATCAATTTTGAAATAATACAGATAGATAATATATTTTTTTTAAGAGCTAGATTCTATAAGATTTTACACTTCATAAATCAAAAGTATATGCAGATAAATCAAAATTATCCAATACAAAAAAAAAATAATCCTTTTGTCGAAGCATCATTGACTCAAAATATAAAAATTCTATTAGCAAACCGACAATCTACTTAATCATACAAAATCATGTTCTAATTTATGAGAGGAAAGAAATAACTTCTATGGTAATTAAGTTGATGTTGAAAATGGATTCCAAAAAAACAACACACGAGAAATGTGAAAAACATGCCCAAAATGAGCTTGGCTATTGATATTGGTTGTTTCTCTTTCGTACTATCCTTGTTGTTATGTTCGTCTGGGGAAGTATATTGTTTCCACATGTGCTTAATTGAAAGATAAAAATAAATGGATCGGTGATGAGTCCTGGGACGTCACAACTTATCGACCGAGAAGGGATGTTGGCACGCCGATGGGTGCGAGGCGTGACAGATATCATTCTCATGTTTTCAGTTTGTAAGTCTACATAGAGAGGCTTGCCAACTGCACTAGTTACAGCATTGATACCTGGGGCTGACCAGAGAGAATAAGGGATATTCCTCGGGCAAATCTAGACAGGCAGGAAATCATGCTGGTCCCTTTTGAGCTCAAGAAGGGGGTGCCACTGTGGGAGAATAAGGGGGACTCTTGCCACGGTTAATGGTCCGTTGTCAAGAATTTGCCGACGGAATTCACTCTTCGGGATATGAAAGAAATAGAAGCTATCATCATTGGCCATTACTTCAGATAGATGAGTCCCCCAAAGGTGCTTAGCAGTAGACTCAATGAATTTAAAGGGAAGTCTCTTCTCGATGAAGTAACCAACAATGCATTCTTCCACTTCGGGTTGGATGCCTAAAGTATTTCCTCAGACATAGTCACAACCGTTTTACTATCAACAGTAGTGGGAGGAATAAAGGTTAGGTCGTAACCTTTTTCTGCTAATCTTGCAACCGCAGCCCAAGAGCGCTTGGGGGGGGGGGTAGATGCATCCTTAGAAGTCTGATTGAGGGGCTAAGGTGGTTTGGAAGAAGCCCTTCCATGGCTATGGCTCCGTCTACCGGGGCGCAAGACTTGCGGTCCCTGATTCTTGGCAGAGGAAGTTCCAGCTTCCCCAGAACCAGCAACATTCTGCCCCTTCATGGGGTCAATATCAGCAACAGATATCGGGGCACCTTCGGTGGAACCAAAACGGACACCAGAGGTTTGCTTCGAGAGCAAAGGATTCACAGAGGACTTAGCTTTCGCCATGGAAGAAAGTTTCTACGGGAGTGCCTCTTCACGAGTCGAGGATCGATTTGCCATGGAGCTACTAAACTAGATCTGCCGTCAAGACACAGGGGAGGCACCAATACGAGATCCAAAGGGTGGGAAGGGAGGTGACCTTCGACACCAAAAATAAGAGGAATCCAACGGGTCGATCCCACGGGATCGCGAAAAATCGAAGGAGAAGAACAGTGACAGTCGGGCAAGAAACGAGAGAGAACTGAATCAACAGTTCAAGCGCTTTTTCGTTAGGTATCGACTATAATGAATAAATAACCATTTCTGGTGAATTAAATATGTCTTGGGTGATTTTCCTTGTCATATAATCTCTTTGTACGATATTCATATGTACATCTAAGAAAAAATCAATAAAGGAAGTTGTTTTTCTTTTCTGTTCTCGATCAATTTAGAGAAGAGTTAATTCTAATATACACTAACTTATGAAAAATTAATCTCATAAGCAGTGTTATTAGCCCTTGATTTGAAGATTCTAACCATCTGCTTTCTCACAATCCCTCAAATAAAGGGTGGTTGAAACTGCTATATATATCCTAATTTTCATCTACAGAATGGCTTTAATTACTCAGACAGATATTTCAATTAGTTAAGTCCATGATTTTGCCTTAGCATTTCACGGTAAACATTGTCGGTTCTATATCCCATATTTTAATCATGATTGCTTTATTTTGTATCATTTTTTAAATGGGTCACTTCTGACGACAAACAGCATAGGGACATCCGATTATTGGACATTACATTACCGAAGACGATTTAGCCCACGTAATACATAGTAAAAATTGGCTGCAAATTGATCAAGAAGGAAATAAGAAAGGATATATTATCGGGCCGTACCTTCTCGATTTAGAATTACATCTAGATCTCCATATTTTCACAAAATTTCACTGCCTTTATGTAGATGCTTCGAGATTAGTAAGATTAAATTATACCCCTAAAAAAGTAGACTCGGATCCGAAGACAACGGACCTAATCAGCACTTAGTAGTCCACATCCATTATAGAGTCGTTATCGGGACGCCAGAAAATTGGCAAAATTAAAGGGCTAAGTAAACTGATTTTTTTTTTTATATCTAATTTGGCTAACAAGATTGAATATGATCGTCATTCACTCTCTCACTCTAATAAATGAAGTGGATAAATACGAATTGTGATTGTCTCTCCTCTACCTCCAACACTGTTTTATATGCACGTGCCATGATAATTGAATATGGTCGTGGCTATGCTCTCGACCTACATATAAGCATGCATCCATTGCCACATTGAACTCATTTGTCTATCAATATTTAAGACTGTTGCCACGTCGTAACGAAAGTATATTGGAAGGTATTTTCACATGTAGGAGATTATTATGTAAGTTTGATCAACGTCGGATTTTAATTGGCCATCGGGATGAGAGTATATTGGAGGGTATTTTCACGTCACCGAGTACAAATTCGGAGCAATTGGTGAGATGAAAAAAAAAAAGCTTCTAAGTGATTGAATTGACTTCAGAAAATCGGCATAATCTCGCAATCGGATAAGCAGATACAATAATCAATCCTCACGAATTTCTATGGATGGTTGGTTGGTTTCAGCTTTAATGGGGAACGAGGATGCTTTCTTAAATGCGACCAGAGATTTTCTCTCTTAGTAACCATCGCCGTCGCCAAATCATCGCGGAGGGGGAGGCGGAGTTAAAAGAAGTTGCGAATGGAATTGAAGAACTAGCTTCGCGAGCGAGCGATTTACAGTCATGGCGTTTTCTTCTTCGTCGTCGTCGTCGACATGGTCTCCTTCTTCTTACGGTGGTGATGGTCCGCTGAGAGAGAACACAGAGAGGGAAAGAAGAGGAACGTCGGATGAGAAAAGAAGGGGGCAATATGGTCAACACATGGTCAAGGAAGGGGCAATATGGTCAACAAATTGTAATAATGCGTGGGAAAACGTACAATCCCTAATCTCCAATTTTCACACGCGCAAAAAAACCAACTGAAAAATAGATCGCCCAAACTCTAAGCAAGACGATAAAATGACTTATTCAAGGAGGGGAATTTACGATCGTACCCTTCTCGGCCAACTGCTGTCTTTCCTCATCCTTTTTATGTTCGTGGCTTGAGCATTTTCTTCTGTCTTCCATTCTTCACCCTCGTCCACTGCCAGTTCGCAGTCCTCCTCTTCTTCTTCCTCTCCATCGGTTTACAACCTTCCCCATTCGTATCGGGCTTTCCAATCTCGGGTTGACAATCCTCGCAGAACCAAAGAACTTCGTCGTCACCGAAAGTTACGGTTTCTAGGCAATAGCTGAAAAAAACGGAAAGAAGGCCGACGGTCAAGATTTCTAACGGTGAGCATTCACTTGCATGCATGCATACGAGCGCGCACATGTATCATTACGTGATGTAATTGTAGAGGGTGCGAGGGCGAACCTACCGATGAACAGCATATTTCTTACAGTCATCACAATAGATCAAAGCCTCGCCAAAGCCACGGTCCCCACATTGTAGGCAAACAGTCGCCTGTAGGAACTTAACATCAGGGTAGACTTCAAACCTTATTTGGATTTTTAGGCATTTAAGATGTACAGTCTTTAAAACCGATCAAGCGAATTCTAACAGAATGGAAAACAAAATCACGGTCTTTGTGAAAAACAGCGATCAAGGAATTTAAAAAAAGGAATGATTGGAGCTTGGCCAACCGAGGAGAAATAAGCAAGAAGAGAGACAGCCAGAGTTCGCGTACCATTTCTTTAGCCGGAGTTGCTCCCACAAATGCAGATTCTCCGTCCTCGCCGTGCCTGGGAGGTAGTCGCCGCGTTCGGCGCCGTCCTGTTGGACAAAAGAAACCATCCTCTCCTTTCTTTGTTTCACGAAACTCTTAAGAACGAGAGCAAATGTACCGGGACTAACTCTGCATTATTAGGGCGGACATGGTTGGAGCTCAACACTTACTGTTAAGCTAAGCACGATTTTTTAGGAGTCTCGCCAGCCGTGTAACAAATAACGAAAGCCTTATTAGGTGAGTTTGATATGCCACGGAGGCAAAATAATACTCCACTCATTGATTGCCACGTGTACAAATTGGGCCCACCTTGCAGATTTTTTCCTCCCCTCCTTTCTCTTTTGCCTCTCTCTTCCCCCTCCGTTCCTTCTTCCTTCTGCACGACACCATGAATCAGAAACCGCTTGCACTCCATTAAAGCTCCAAACAAAGATGTGCAAAACACGATGACCGAATTTATAGGAAAAAATCACAAGCAAAACCCCTCGAGCATTATTGAATGAAATAAATGGAGAAATCAAAACCTGCTTCAAGTTGCAAATCCTTCCTAAACCTCAAAAAACACAAACACCTCAACCTCTAGAAACCCTAAGCCGGAACCTTCCTCTCCCTCACTCTCGTTACCAAGAACATGAAGCGCGACGACGCCATCACCAGGCTCGGCGACCTTGACCAAAGCGCACGTCAGCAGCTCCCTGCTCTGTGAGCCTGACGCTGACCACCGTCCGGTCGCCTACAACTTCGGTCGGAAGCTCTACGGCGGCGACTCCGGCCAAAAGCATTTTCACCTTGTGCAGGAGAGCTTCAAAACCCACGGCGTCGCGGTGCGCTCGTTGAGGCTGAAGAAGAGGTGAACTGTAAAACTTTGATGCCATGAGAGAGAGAGAGGAGAATTTGACCCAAAAAAAACAAAGAGAGAGAGGAGAGAGAAAAAGTAATGGAGGAAGGCGTGGGTAACGGAGGTGAGAAAAAGTCGAAAAGGAGGACCCAAGTGTTATTTTGCCTCCGTGACATATCAAACTCACCCAATATAATTTGGGATTGGAATTCTCTGGGTCCGGAACCAGGAACATGCGGTTTATATCTTGTGGGGCCCACACTTTTGACTTTTTCCAACTTTAATAAGTAGTTTTCAATTTTTTTTCTATTTTATGATTTCTCTTTACTACGATAGCTAGGTAGTCTAGTGCATCATTCCGGCTTGCTCTCGATTCTAAAAGAAGTAATAGATCTTATTTCAGGAGGAGGGCTTATTAAGGTTTGTACTGAACATCATCTATTACTCATTCTTCCAGCGGTCGTTTTCCTTATGATGTATGTTTTTATGCTTAATGTGTGGCCGTATCTCTTTATGTTCACTCAACTTTGCTGTCTTAATTACATCACTGAGTTGATGATGAACTACCAACATGATCAGTCATATTCTTGTTCACCATCGATTCTAGTATGTTTCATGAAGTTTGCATTGCTTCACAGATATGGCGGCAATGTTGCAATTTACGTCGTAGTCAGTTACCTGATTAGGCCTTTTGATCTGTAGTCTCTCATAAAATTTTGCTGACTAGATCTTGTAAGCTAAGTATTAAAGATTCCTTTTCTTCCTCTTTCATTTATGATTAGGTAATTGTGGAGAAGGATGCAGATGATGATTGAGCGCTTAAGTACTTTGTGTGGCTGAGACACTCAATATCTAATTTCCTTTTTTTCACTTCGTGTAGTGTTTATTTGCTACGGAGACATTCATTGGTTTGATACGCACTGCGAGGACAGTTTGATGGAGATAAGTCTAGATGGATTCTAGTCAAATGAGTGGCCGAGCTGGTCGTCGAGGTATTGACAAACGCGGGATCTGCATTCTTATGGTGGATGAAAAGTTTGAACCTTCCACTGCAAAGATGATGCTTAAAGGATGTGCTGACAGTTTGAACAGGTATATTCAATTCTGCTGTAAGTTTTGGCTCTTGTTTGCTAACTTAGATGTAACAGTTTGTATAACTAGTTTCAGAAATCCCTCATGCTTCAGCGTTTTCTGTTGTGAGGCCAATGACTGGTAGATGATATTACCAAAATTGATTGCACATTCTGTTGATTACATATTCTCTCTCATTCCCATTGAGAAAAGTGTGGCTCTTGTGCCTGTGGTATTTTCAATTTATAATGCAACATTTAACTGATAGGATATGTTTCCGCAAGTGTTTTTTTAAACTCGTCTTTTTGGCACCTGAGGGGGATATCTCTGTTGATGCAAGTTATATTTGTGTTTCAGTGCATTTCATTTAAGCTACAGTACCCTTTTAAATCAAATGCTTTGTGAGGAAGGTGACCCCGAGAATTTGCTTCGAAATTCATTTTATCAGTTTCAAGCAGACCGTGCCATTCCTGATCTTCAGGTGAGTTTTCAGTTGAAAGTATGCAGGCATATGTACTTTTTGTTATGTGCCGAGTATCCCGAGGATGCTTTTCTTGTGACTGTCATACTTTTGATTTCTAATGTGGGGCTAAGGATGAATAGTTCTCATTCGGTTTGATCTTTGATTGATATAGCATTAGAATTGGCGAGTCCATTTTTCTTACTAATCAGCTTGAAATTTGACGGTCTTAATTGTTGATGTCCTTGTTCATGGGACTGTTCGTACATCTGCATGGTAGATGGTTATGATAAGTTGATCTCAACCCTGCAAATTTATCTTGGTGATGGGAAAAACGAATAAATTAGTCCTTATTAGTAACCGTAGGTCATGCTGAGAAGTAGAAAAAGGAAAAGGAAACTCCTTCATGTGTTGCTACTTCCAAACATTAGGTTTAGAATGGCAAGAAGTTTTGATAGTAACATGTTGGACTCTGTTTACAGGGATAGACTAGATCAGTTAAGTCTTGATTCATGAGCGAATGTAGAGAGAGGTGCAAGGAAACTGATAGTCGATACTAGAAGCTGATGGAAGGACTCAGTGCTCAATTTGTTGTTCGCCAAGGAACTATACTTCATGTATCCAGGCATGGAACCCGGGTTGCTGACCCGGCTCTGAGAAGCCATCGTGGACACTGAAAAGCTCGCACGCGGGGCGATCGAGCTCGGGTTGCATCGGTATATGCATCATAGGAAGCCTTTTTTGAGGAACAAGTAAGTTTCATAATTTTTTGAAATTTTCAAGCTTTGACCGAATCTCAACTGATTTCTTTATATCGTGCACGTCACCTTGTTTCTTGAGATGTGTATTGGATAGGGCATTCCTTTGCCTTGGTGTTAGCAGTGGACTTAGTTTGATTTGTGATTATAATTTAAGATATGGATTCATCGTATTTCGAAGAAAAATGACAATCGTAAATGATAGTCTGATATTGGACGGATGTCCTTTCTCCCTTTTTGGAACTCTCTTGACTCAACTGGACTTCTTTGTTTCTATGTCAAATTGGACCTTTGATGGAAAAACCATTCATGAAAATTACGTGATCCATCTCTTTGAATTGAAAACGTGCGTTACGTGATGGATCTCTTCTACATGGCATTCGTAGATTGAGCTCCTCTCTCGTTTCTTGAGATGTGTATTTTGCCACAGTTTAATCAATGGAATAACTTGACCTTTTGTTTTACACGTATCTGTTTGGTTGATATATTTGAATCAAAAACCATATTTAGATTAACTCAATTGGATGTGTTCGAGATTCAAGAATTCAAACGAAAGATTCTAGATTTCCCATTACATTCATGCGGTCTAGTTGGCGTGCCCAAGTCTCTCGCCGATATCGTCAACCATCGGTGCAATATTTGTTGATAGCAATTCGTCAATGGACACTATGTGGAAGGTAATAATACAGATTGCAATCTCTCATATTAATTTCATGCTATCTTTCTCAAGCTTTGTCGGAAACATTTGGCTCTTGTTATTTGTTTCTAATATCTCGAGTTACAATAAATAATTTTCAAATGTTAATATTTGGGCCATTAGTGGGGTGGCATAACCATGTTTTTTTGCTAACGGGCCTGGACGGTTGAGCTTGGGCCTGTGTAGGACCACATGAAGTCCGGCCAGAATGGGTCTGGTTGGGCCGCCCACTTAGGCTCACCCCACCTTTGCTTCATCCATGAGAAAAAAGTTTAAATACCTATTTTTTCTAATCATTTTATTTTTTTGGTCTGAATACTTGTTACTTGTAAAGCCCATGAACATGTTGCTAACCAATTTCATATTGTCTGCGCATATGGTAGTTTTCAAAAGGGATAATGACACAAATAGTTTTTGAACTTTGACCCAATGTGTAATGTAGTCCTTAATTTGACCAATATAGTTCCTGAACTTTAACCCAATGTGTACTGTGGTCCCTGAATTAATTTGACCAATATGATCCCTGCATTTTTGGAACATGTTCAACTTAGTCCCTAAAAAATAGGAATATGTTCAATTCATTCCTCCCATTGATTCAAGTTCAGGGACTAAGTTGAACATATTCCAAAAATTCAAGGATCATATTGGTCAAATTAAAAGTTTGGGGACAACATTGCACATTGAGTTAAAGTTCAGGGACCATATTTGTCAAATTAAAAGTTTAGGGACTACATTGCACATTGGGTCAAAGTTCAGGGACTCTTTATGTCATTTTGCCTTCTCAAAAAGCATGTTGGAGCTGATAATTAGTCCAACACCTTTAAAACTACATCCAGTCACCGAGCTACATGAACTATGCCAAAAGAAGAGTTTGATGTTGAGCTTCAAGGATCTATGGAGTGAAAGTTCAAGTTTCTTCGTATTTGTAGACGATGAGCTGGTGGGAAGAGGCACATACAAACTCAAGAAGGACATTGCGTTGAATAGAGCAGCCCATGATGCTTTAGAAAACATTGAAAGATTACTCTACGACAAAGAGAGTAGCTATGAGAATGGTAGTGGTTTGGAAAAACTAAAAAAAAAATAAATGTGATGACATAAACTATTTACATGAAGCTTTTAAGCATTCATTGAGAAGGCATCATTTCTAGGGGTGTCAAAAAAGCCCGATCCGATCCGGCCCAAAAATTAGGTGTATTTTCGAGCAGGGTCTTGGTACTGTTCTGCGTAAGGTCTTGGTACTGTTCCGCAAGGCTCGGCCCAAAAAGAGGAGTTAGGCCCGAAATTAGAACCCTCGCTACGTCATTGCCTCTCTTCACCCGTTCGCACGTTCTCCCCCTCTACCCCCTGCAGCGTCGATCTCCCCCTCTTCCCTCGTCGGCGTCGATCTCCCCCTCTCCCCTCGTCGGCGTCGGGCTTTGTTCAGCGGAAACTGACGTCGTGCTTGTTGCTCGCGAGCTTCGTTCAGCGGAAACCCTCTCGCGAGCTCCATATCTCTCGCTAAGGTACGCACCACGCAGTGTTCTTCTGTTAATGGAGGCCACACATATAAATACCCACCAATCTCTCTCTTAGCCATTGCTCTTCGCTCTCCACAGCTAATCAAGCTCGAGGTTTGCGTGAATTGAACGCTTTTGGTAATGTAATGGATGTTTGATTCTGGGTTTGGGTTTGATTGGCTTGAGATTTTCTTTCTTTGATTGGCATTTTCGGTGATTCCTATGAACTGGCGTTTGAGTTTGAGAAGGATCTTAGGAATCTGTATGTTTTAGATAAGTCTCAGAGAAACTTCCATATGTTTTAGCTGCTCGTGAGACAGCTATAGCTACGTAGCTGCACGTTGCTGTGGAGATGAAATTTTTTATATTGAAGTAAATGTGACTGGCCTGTTATTCAGATGCCAAGTTCAGATTCCTCTTTATAACCTTTTGAAGATTGGTAGGCAATGTATGGACGAGAATTCTGTGGATAGTAGCTTGTTGTTTTATTCCTCGTAATACTCTTTTCTTGCCTGATAAAGGTATTGAAGTCTTATCTTCATCGGTTATGAATTTCTCCTTTTCTTAGTCTTCCCGCTGCCAAAACAGGATTTGTTTATGACTGCAGACTTTATTGATTGCTTGTCGATGCTCCTGGTCATTTGATTCTCAGGGAGACTTATACGATCAAGAGCGTCTATTGAATGCGATTAAGGAGGCTGATGTGGTAATCTCTGCTGTTGGGACAGAACAACTAGAGGACCAAGACAAGATTGTTGCTGCACACACAAAGGTTCTTTAACCTCAAACTTGTGCTTTCCCATGTCTTGATCCTTGTATTGATATTGGGCTGCCCACAGACTTCAGGAGGCTTTATTTATCCATAACCTGTGTGGTCGGCTTTCTTTCCCTGATGCTGTTCATGATGCTAGCTTTCTCTGTGTTGTTCGACTCTGTTGATTAAGCTCAGGCTGTATAAGAATATTTTTGGCAGTTTTGTGACTTGGGAGCTATTAGTAATTAATGTTGAATGTTTAATTTGTTAGATGGATGAAACGAGTGCTTCAAGTACCACAGAAAAAAGAGAGGAGATCTACGGTGTGGGAACACTTCAAACAGATTCTTGGTAAAGAAAAGGCTGAATGTGCCCAAGATTGGTTACGAAGCGCGCCACTTGCGTGTTCGATTGAGGCGGACTTAGAAGAACTCGAAAAGTTTGAGTCAGGTAAAAAAAATACAGTTGTAGAATATTTATATCTTTCTATATTTCAATGGATACCTTAGTTCTCATTTTCATCGTAAATTTAATGCAGAGTTGCCAACTACGACCATTGAGCCAAACTTGGCATCAATGTCTCTTGATGATTGACATATTCCCAAGGATGAGGAGGCTTGTAGGCTCAGAAACATGTACAGAGAAAAGGTATTTTGGGATCTCTCAATTTTTTTTGGGCATCGTATGCTTTTTTTTTCCCGCTGTTTTGTCAATGTCCGAGTGTCCTTTAGATTTTCTTTGGATGTGTTATCATCTAATTCAGAATCAATTGTCTAGTTGTTTCCTCTCAGCATGTTCTGATGTTATATTGTAGATCGACATCTTTTTCCATGGTGGGCTGCTCTTTTGAGCATTGCGATTCAAGAGCATCGAGCCTGTAGAAATCATCTTTAAAGTACATAGACAATACTATTTGGGCACATTCGTATTTGTGTTCGATGATGCTTAGTGTTTCTTCATGGCCTGGGGGTAACTAGGCCTTGTTTTACATCTACTATCCCCTGAACCTTGTCTGGTTTTTGATGGACTTATTTCAGCGCCAGCTAGCATGCCTGCTTCTCTCTCCAGAGTCCATCAGCAACCGCCTAGAGAGAAGAAACGTTCGGCTAGTGATATTTGTTGCTGATGAAGTACAGGATGTTTGCTGAAAGTATGCCGGAGCTATTTGTGTGGCTGGCTCATACACCTTGCATTGCCAGACAAATCTCATATGATTTCCGGGGGAGATTTGTTGCTGATGAAGTACAGGATGTTTATAGGGTAGGTCTTGTTTTCCCAGGAGAATGTACAGCAGATAGGTTTCCTAACATATGTGTTGTCCTATGCTTGGCAAGCAAGTTAGTGCTTTTTGTATGCGGACTTTTCTACGAAGCACTCAGTGAACAACATTGATAGGATTTTTGTGCAAAATGCTTTGATGTAGACTTTTCTAGTGAGCCGATAATTAGTCCAACAACTTTAAAACTGCATCCAGTCACCGAGCTATATGAACTGTGCCAAAAGAAGAGTTTGATGTTGAGCTTTAAGGATCAATGGAGTGAAAGTTCAAGTTTCTTCGTATTTGTACACGATGAGCTGGTGGGAAGAGGCACATACAAACTCAAGAAGGACATTGCGTTAAATAGAGCAGCCAACGATGCTTTAGAAAACATTGAAAGATTACTCTACGACAAAGAGAGTAGCTATGAGAAAGGTAGTGGTTTGGAAAAACTAGAAAAAGAATAAATGAGATGAGAAAAACTATTTACATGAAGTTTTTAAGCATTCATTGAGAAGGTTTGTGGCATCATTTCTTTTCTTTTTCGCTACCACAAGATAGGCAACGGGCGGGCAGCCAAGATCGTCATTGTTTACACAGTGTGGTATGCTAGGGGCGGTGACCTAACCGTTGCCTGTGATCGCAGATCCTAGTAAGCAGTACGATGAGCAAATAGATTGCGATAGTGTGATGTTTAAACCTAATGAGTCAGATAATGAACCGGATGATTAACCAAGAAAAAGTGCTCCACAAGCTTAGTAACAGACTCATCTGGATCTGGGAAATTCTGACAAGTAATTGTGAGAATTTAGTTCCATGGGAAAATGTAGGATGTTATTGAGAAGCCCTTGCAATTTCTAGCCTGATAGATTTCAACCAAATTAATCATATCTATCTAGCTTAATTGGCACCATCGACGCATGCTGTCCACGCCACCGAAAATTGATCAGCGCGTTGCCTACATTCTGATGCAAGAAACTACAACCGCATTGAAGCAACCGTCTCATACTCCTTAAGCAACACATAGCATGTCCAAAAGAATAGTTAGCTAGTAACCAATACTAGAATATAACAAGAGTTTAGAAACCACTGAAGTGATGTTACTAATGCAAATGAAAATAACATTTCTTTCTCATGTTTTTAGTGATTTAGATGGCAACAACTTCCCTAAATAACACCTATATAGTTAACGACATTTCCTCCTTTCATTTCCTTATGGAGCTGGAGTCTCGCAGCTTACTATGCTTTCAAATCACTTTTAGGTATGTTGTTTACAGGAATATGCTTATGTGACATTTTTTTTTTTATCTATTGTTATAAGCCACAAAAATTGACTAACAAGTAATTAAAAATTATTGTGGAATCCACCCCTTCAAGAATTTGTGGCCCACAACATGCTGTTATTCTCACAGTCACCCAAAGACTATTATGCTAGCAAAGTCTTTGTTTACAATACTTTGACCAAGTCACAATATTGATGGTGCAGCATATTTTATTGTTTGTTCTATATTAAAGGATCAAATTTTATTCTTTTCTTCATCATCTATGATACATACTAACCTGTTGATATGTTTATCAACTAAGAATTTATAATTCCTCAAAGCTTGATCGTTCTCACATTATTTTCTTGAATTATATGCTAGTTTAAAGGCATTCGTGCTATTCGATTATTGGAAAGATTTCTATAATAGACGAAAAATTAACTTTTATAGATGGACAACAATTTGACAAGATTAACACAAAATCTTCCAATTATTTAATTTTTGTTCTTTTTCAAATTCTGTAGCCCAAGAAAACCTCTTGCACCTTATCAGCACCCCAAAACCCTGCATTGTGCCATTTGTTTGTCGCTTCATTGACGAGCTATCTGTCTATCGTATAACTATGCACAATGACTTTTACCATTGTCAATGACCTTTTACAAAATCACCAAAATTAAATCGAATAATTTAAACAAAATGAATTAACCCACAATTGACATGGGGAAGTGGAGTTCATCATATGTGTCAAGGATGGATTAACTCAAAACATGAAAGAAAGTCAAAATATGAGGCAAGAAGGATCAATCAACCAAGAGATAGCTGTTGCTAAAGGATCAGGAGTGGTTTACAAGTCATCCATGAAGTAGGCCACAAGTCAAAAGACAGTTAGAGATTCGCGCGAGGAAGATTAGGATGCATAACAAACGCCTCATTATCGATACAGGAAGAATGAAGGATTACATATATCTCTCAAGACATTCAACATAGTCAATACAGTTGGAACAAGAATTGTACAACATCAATCAAGGAGCCCATCAGATTTTTGTAGAACATCACTCGGATTAGATTTTGCTTGACTTTTGAATTTCAAATTCGAAGTAGATTAGATTTCTCAGGTTTAGTATTTATCTGTAATTATCAAAGCTTTTCAGTGGAGTATCTTAAGCTTTTTACTTTCTCCGTGCACATCATTGACTTCCATGGAGAAGTTCATTGTTCAAATCCAGTCATTAAGCAAGCATGCGTCCAAGAATTTAAATAATTTGTTCTCATTCATTAGAAGTTCCTTGCAATTTCCTTTTTTGTTTCAATTATATGTCCAAGCCTTTTTTTAGTAATTCAAATTTTACAAAGTCCTTGAGACTTCAACGGATGCCAGAATCCATTTGCTTTCAATCGTTGAAACCGTTAAATTTATCGGAGGGGAAGAATGGACAAATCTGTACTCCACATTGATCTGGCAAAACTAATTAAAAAGAAGAACAATTTACTAATCCAACCATGGTGGTAGGCTCTTGGTCCATGCAAGGGGCTCAATCTGTAGATAACATTCAACCATCCAAATGTCTCACTTCATTTAATGCCCAACTGAGCTCGGCATCAGAGGATCTTCTTCAATCTCGATTATCCCAATAACTAGTCAGTATACGCAAACTAGTCAGTGTATGAAGTGGCAAGGAATGATGTTTTAACCTGATCTCAGCGGCAGCACGAGGCCTGTTGCTGAAGCTTCCGACGAAGACTGCAAGTTTTTTTGGTGTTAAAAAATGCATAATGTAGCTGTCACGGTCTTTCATGAGCGAACAATCCGTCGATAATCAACACCCTAACTAAATGCAACCTTTGCCTCGGCGTTAGCAGTGGACTTAGTATGATTTGTGAATTATAATTTAAGATATGAATTCCTCATATTTCGAAGAAAAAATGACAATCGTAAAAGATAGTCCAACATTGGATGGAGGACCTTTCTCTCTTTTTGGAACTCTCTTGACTCGACTGGACTTCTTTGTTTGTGTGTCAAATTGGACTTTGATGGAAAAACCATTCATGAAAATTACGTGATCCATCTCTTTGAATTGAAAACGCGCGTTACGTTATGAATCTCTTCTACATGGAATTTGTAGATTGAGCTCCTCTCTTGTTTCTTTTCTTCCCCTCTTTTACCTTTTGTTGAAATTGCTTTAAATTTAAGAATGAATGAACATTGCCACCTGCCAATAACAGTATCTCAAAATGGCATCACATGCATGAACATTACCATTAGACCATTTGTCAACATAAGAGAGATGGCATCATTTATTCCTTCTAGAAATAAAGTAATCTATTGAGAGAATTTAAAAAGTTGCTTACGGTTCAAAAAGCTATCCGGATTGCCTTTTAATTATTGCGTAATATCAATCATGCTATCGGAAGCCACTTCAATTGTCATAGTCTGATTTTTTTCAGAAACTTCCACAACTCACAAATGTTGAGTTGTAAATACACAAACACTATTGTGAACTTGAATAATCTTTTATATTTAAACGGGAACCTTTTTTGGTTTTACTTTAATGTAAACAACAGGATTTAGGAACGTTCTAGGAAATAATTCTCGAGAAAAAAATATATGCAATAATTGACTTTTTTGGCCCTGTTAAGAGTAGATGCTGAGCCGTGAGATTTAATAACATAACAAGCAACGGAAAAATAAAAGTGAAGGAGATTTACCGACAACTAACTAAAGAGCAAAAATTTCAAGCCACAAAAAAAAATATGTTTGCAAAAATTCTTGGAAAGTTCGTTCACCAACAATCTCTTCGTATAACCCGCACGAGTCAGCGCATTCCTCTTCCACGTTTCGAATTTCCATGTTGCATCGGTATGTGCGCCATAGGAACTAGGAAGCCTACTTTTGAGGAACAAGTAACTTTCATATTTTATCAAAATTTTCAAACTTAGTTTCCTTCTTTATTCCTATTTAGTAAGGACCATCCATTATAAGCTAACCTTCATAAAAATCAATTATAGATGATAAAGACGACATGCACGAAATATTTCAGTATTCATCAATCCTTAGAAAAATATTTTGGCATTCTGATCGGTTTGGCCTATATGAGATGAACCTTGTCTAACTAAATGAAAGATACATGAATAACGGGGGTTACAAAATACGCTAAAAACAAGGAAAATAATCAATCTAGTTAGGAAAGAAATCCCTCTAATCTTGACCGAATCTCTATTGATCTCTTTCCAATCATGCAGGTCACCTTGATCCGGTTTCCAATGGTCGTCTCTATCGATGGTATCGCTAGCAGCAGTTTAATCTATATAAAGGATAACTCAATCTTTTAGTTTTTACTCTGTTTTATGTTTTCATCTATAAAACTCCTTTTTCGGGACTACAATTTGCAGCAGGCGAGCCAGTAGCCATGGTTGAGAGTGTAATGAGAGTGTAATGAAGGCAATATGTGAATTGATTGAATATGTATGGAGCAAGTACCGAGCTTGTACACAAACTTTTATCACGGGAATAGCGGCCTGTCCGGGAAAGGAATGTCAGTGAAGCATCGTAGTTGATTCTGGCCAACTAATACATGTATGTGAGATATGAGCATGTTGTGATCATCGGTTGGAGACCACTTGAGTTTTTTTGTGATCTGTTCATCTGTTTTGTGATCGAGACATGGCCATGAAACGAAAAAGCAACAAATAAAGAGAAAGTAGATAAATCAAAAGAGGAATATATGAAGAACAAGTCAACAGCCCTCCTCAACTCCAGCCAGACTCATGCAAATAAGTCGGATTCGGTTCCGCAAAAAAGACGCTCCTCCAACAGCCCCTACTCATTCAAATCAAGCTTATCTTACCTTAACCGATTATGTGAAATCGCGAAAATCAAGCCGAATAAGTCAGAGGTTCTCTCTCCCTATAACCGTTTGCTCCTTGCTGCTCGCTTGACATTAAATAAATCACAGTATTCGTCGAAATTCCAAACAGAACTTTTTGGAAATGAAGCTAAGAACAGTTGTTCACTAATTTTTAGCATAGAGAGTCAGTGATGTTGAGAGCTTACGTTTTGATCTAAAAATACCAATGCCAGACCCAATTCCTTCACGTGTGCGTTTGAGAACAATTCAGGCTCTTCTCTCTTGCGTGCTCTAACCCGCCGATGCCTCCCTCTCCTCCCTTCGCGGCGACAACCTCGACACTTACTGGCAGTACTCTCTCTCTCTCTCTCTCTCTCTAAGTTCTCTGTTTCACGAAGAATTTCGAGAATTGATCGTTAGGTTTGTTTTTATGGTGGTTTTCTTGGGAGGACTCAGATCTGACGGCGCGCAGCCTCATTTGGTGAACGTTCAGTTCCAGAAGAAAGTGAAGCTCCAGGTTTGATTATGAGTCTACTTTGCTGGTAAATATCTCTATCTGGAAAGGATCCTCGGTGAGTTCCAAAAGCACATGTCATGTTCCTGTAGTTATGCAATGCTAGTAGATAATTCACTGCTTTCTATGTATGTATGATTTGATATTAATACGACATCATACGGAAGACGGAAGCATTTTAGAGAAATTTTAGCTTGGAAGATAGGGTGTCATGTCTTGGAACACCTTTCTGCTAGTGGTTGTTGTTGGTGCCAATCGTTGTCGTGTTTACCTTGTCTAATAGCTGGGGCCAATTTAGGATGGTCTCTTTTCCTATTATGTGATGTAGAACTATCTGACGATGAGCTTGCCTCCACATAATCACCATGAACTTGTGGAAACTCAGATACTTACAACTCCGACGATGGATGTGATGTGACCCATTCAAGTGAATTCTGATGTTGGCATGTGATGTCATTTTCTCATGTTTTGAATTCTGATGTCCCTCACATGCCTAAATTCAAAATTCGTCATTTCATTGCCATATCTATTACGTTTGAATTTGGTATTTGCCATGTCAGTTATCTTCTCCTTGAATTTTGAATTTCTCATGTCATTCTCTCATTATGTGTGCACTCTTGCCATGCCATTTCAATTTCATGTTTTTTTCTTATCATATTGAATTTGAATTTGCTATATCTTTGCCACATTTGGACATATTTAGATTGAATTTCTATGTTGCATTTGGAGTTGACATTTTATTTGCATCCATAGTCTCTCACACACAAATCCAACATCACAAACGAGAAAATGGCATATTCAATAAGTGTTTTGGCAACGTCTAAAATTTGGAACAAAATTGATGCCTGCATGGGAAATTAGATCATGAATAAATTTTGCACTTCATAGAAAATAGAGCTTCGATACTAAAAGAACGTCGTGAAATATCCATCCTACAGTTAACCAAATCCTCAGATTTATAATCTCTACTTTTCTTCTCACATCTCTGGTTACGTAGAATCGAACGGCTTCTCCCAACCGCTCAATAGGGTTTCCGATCTACCATCATCAAGGTTTTCAACCACAATCAAGAAATGTAAGTGCCTAATCAAGGATCCAATGGACAGGGATAAATCGCATCAAATAACCCTAACAAAGCCCTAGAGGCTTAGAGAATATTCAATTAGGGTTTTGATTTAAAAAATGTGCACGATTGGCTCAAAAGGGCAAATTCGTCCAATTCTAGGGAATCTAAGTCTAAAACTAAGAAAATTAAGTCAAAATAGTTAAAACTAGCTATTTCCTATTATTTTTTGAGATTTTCTAAAAAGAATTGATCTTTTTGGGAATTTTTTCAAATTTTCATTTTTTTATTTTTAATCATTTTCTATTTTTAATTTTTTAGCGATTTTCTAATTTATTTTTGATTTATTTTATTTAAGAAAAATTATACGGATCAACTGACTCGACCCGCGCCAAAGGCGCTCGACCTAGACCAAATGGGTTCGAGTTGGCCTTAAATGATGTAGTTTAGGCACCATCTTAGACGTCAAATCATTTTTATTTGTTACTATATTTTCTGTTATTATTATTAATACTTGATTTTTGGTCATTTTAACTTTTACAAAATATTTAAAAATTTATTAAAATTCATAAGATTAAAAAATCAACTTTGGAACCCTTGGCCATGCCTAAGGAATCAATTTTCATGAAAAAATATTTTTCGTATTTTTTCGGCATTTTTGAAATTTCTTTTTATTTAAAAATGGCTGAAAATTGGGAAAAATACCAAATATGGTTAGAAAAATCTAAAAAATACTTAATAATTTTAATTTCATCTTGGCCACTTTTTTTTATTAGGATTATATTTTTCCCCAAATCATGGGATTCATGACCTAACTGAGCAAAAAAAAAAAAAAAATACAAATTAGCCTCCTTCTTGTGATCTTCTTACTTTGAGTCAGTTATGACCTTTGGTTTACGGATCTTCAATTTCACTTTGGTCAAACCAACTTGACATTTCGGGCATAATCCAAACTTGACCTAATTTTAGGCCATTTTTTGGCCCTAAGGAGGGAATCTAAGCTGTTAGATCAATCTTGCGCACGATTGAAATCCTAGGGCCTATAAAAACGTAGACAAAGGGGGATCAAACCCGAGAGAGAGAGAGAGAGAGAGAGAGAGAGAGAGAGAGAGAGAGAGAGAGAGAGAGAGAGAGAGTATGTGCGTGTGTGTGTGTGGGGTCTGAAAGAGAGCAAGGGGGAGGCCACTGGGGGGTTTTGGATTGAGTCCATTTTCTATAGAGAAAATCATGCACAGGGAACAAGAGACCAGATCTAGTTTTGGATTGAAACAAAATTGAGTCTGGTTCTTCATTCAATTTTTTTTTTGGGGGTTTTCAAGACAAGAGAAAGAAACAAAAACAAAGGAAAGAAAAGGAGACACGAGGGGGGGACTCACTCTGTCTTAGACGGAGACCCTCTTCTTCTCCATTGGACCCTTTTTCCCAGCTGAAGTGTTGATCGCCCTCCCTCGTCAATCATCACCACCACCAGTCATAGTGGGATCCGGCATCCCTTTTCTGGCCTTCTAGCTCTCAGTGTTTCCTTGATCAACCTGAGTCAGTCTCCTCTATTTCTACAAAGGTGGGTGTTCTCGGTTGGTTGGTTTGGTTTCTTTTCGTTCCCAAGGATCTTGGGTCGGAGACGATAAGGAGTGGCTGACTATAGCTCAACCCATCTCGAGTGCCCCTTTTATTCGTCATGTTCAAGCTGAAAATAAACGGCTCTAAACCCTTATTTTTACTATTAGCAATAATTACGACCTCATATTTTGATAAACATATTAAAGACCACAATTAATGAAAAAGGGAATGGAGAAATTTTCTAAACCCTCTGTGCTACGAGAGATGATACTGGTCTTACTGAAGGCCCTTGTGGAGAGAAACTCCCCCTCCTCTTCCTCCTCCGATAAAAGATCACGCATATGCACACCACAGCTAGCAGAATTAAAACCTCAATCCCAATCCCCACTATATGTGCTGCCATCGTTCCCCGCGGCAACTCCCCATGTGGAGGAGAGATGGAATTGGTCTCCGAGTGTTCTTCGGCAAGTATCCCCTAGTGGGAAATGCACTCGCCGACTGAACAGGCAAATTAGTGATGGGACCATTCCCTTCCACCAGAAGTGAATCCGCCAGTGATGATGACAACGGAGGGCAATGAGTTCCCGCAACATTCCTCAGCGAGCCCTCCGATGTCGTCATCACTGGCGGATTCTCTTCTGGTGGAAGGGAACGGCCCCATCACTACTTCGCATGTTCACTCGGCGAGTGCATTTCTCACCAGGGGATAATTGCCGAAGAACACTCGGGAGACCAATTCCATCTCTCCTCCAAATAGGGAGTTGCCGCGGGGAACGATGGCAGCACATATAGTGGGGATTGGGATTGCGGTTTTAATTCTGCTAGTTGTGGTGTGCATCTGTGTGATCTTTTATCGGAGGAGGAAGAGGAGGGGGAGTTTCTCTCCACAAGGGCCTTCAGTAAGACCAGTATCATCTCTCGTAGCACAGAGGGTTTAGAAAATTTCTCCATTCCCTTTTTCATTAATTGTGGTCTTTAATATGTTTATCAAAAAATGAGGTCGTAATTATTGCTAATAGTAAAAATAAGGGTTTAGAGCCGTTTATTTTCAGCTTGAACATGACGAATAAAAGGGACACTCGAGATGGGTCGAGCTATAGTCAGCCACTCCGTATCGTCTTTGACCCAAGATCCTCGGGAACGAAAAGAAACCAAACCAACCAACCGAGAACACCCACCTTTGTAGAAATAGAGGAGACTGACTCAGGTGCATCTGCGTGATCTTTTATCGGAGGAGGAAGAGGAGGGGGAGTCTCTCTCCATAAGGGCCTTCAGTAAGACTAGTACCCCTCTTGTAGGGATTATTTCCATATTGTGGAAAGGCTATTATATACATACATATATATATATATATATATATATATATATATATATATATATATATATATATATATATAATTGCAAGATTATATATTGTTTAACTGACTGCTTTTTTTTAATCCTAATGGAGATAACAAAAGAGCATTTTGCTTGAATAAGTGAATGAGGATGTTCCAAACTTCCAAAAGAATTTCCCCATTTGATTGGCCTTCTTGAGCTGGTTCTTTTTTCTCTAATATTGAAAGTATTAGTACAATTTCTCTAATTGGCTCCTGCCCCAGACGAGGGAGAGAGTGGTGATCCGAATTCGAGGGAGTCCAGATAACATGAAAAAGAATAATCTATTGGTGTTTACGGAATATTTAAACGCAGTGGAAGCAAAAAGTAAAATTAAACCATACATGTATCGCTAGAGGCGTCGTTCGTACGTTTTAATTAATAATCATTAGAACAAAGGGGTTTAAATAGATTACCTCTCGTAAATGACTTGGTTCATATGTTCTTCAGTTCAAGCTCCACATATGTCGGATCTCTAGTTTAGACACACCACCAATCGCGTGTCGAATGAAAGAAAGAACTTGCGAGTAATCACCATCTTAATTGTGCAAGCAATCTCATGGAGACAATTCTCCGCACTCTTGATATTCGGATCATGGTACCCACAAAAAGGATAAAGAACTCGCGGACAAACCATACATGTATCAGCAACAATTGATCATCGTGTGCGTGTGCCCCTCTTTTATTATTATTATTATTGTTGTTGATATTATAATTATAATAATAATAATTATTATTATTATTAAAAGAGTACACAATCGGCATGTGTGCATTTTGTTCACATTAATATGTGTCCACTTTGGGCATACATGTGCATCATATGCACGCATGCCAATGAAAAAAATTAATTTAATTTAATTTAATTTCAACCGGACTTAATGCGTAATTGCAAATATATTTGCAATGTTGGTACTAGAGCTGTCAATATGGGTCCCTGGCCCATTTTTTACCCATATTTTGCATAAATGGGTTCTATATGTGTTGTTAGCTTTTAGAGAGCCCAGTAAAAATGGAGTCAAAAATTGAAACTAAATCTGATGGATAAAAAATGAGTAACACATATAACCCACCCAGAATTCATTTTCGATCCATAAAAAAGGTTAAGTCATCGTCTCTTTCATCGTGACTCACAGCGCACATACCTTCACGTCTTGCCCTCGCAACACACACGTAGCCGTCGCATGCTTTTGTCATGTGCTTCCGGTCGCGTCTCTCTTCCACTCACTCAAATCCTTGTCCCTTTCTTCCCCATTTACATTCGATCACCACTATCGTCAACCTCTGAATCGCCCTCTCTTTCCCGACTCCTCCCCTTCTTGACTCGCCAGAGGTAAGCTGTAGTCCTACTGCCTTGAAGTCAACCAATGATTTTAGACGCCATTGAAGCTTCCCTTGTTAGTTGGTATGGACTCGTTGCCTTGCACTGCGACGTCAACTGTGGCATCGCCCGCAGTTCAAACCTCGTATTCTCGTGAGTTTTCCCTCTTTTCTTGTGCCTTGTCTTTCTTTGGTCTTCTGTCGTTTAAAGTGTCTGCGAAAATGTTATGGGAACATAACTGCGGGTGAAGCAAGTTGATTTTGGGATGTAAGCGATTCTTCAGCTGCAGGTCTAGTTTTTGTTGAAGAAGGAAGACTTTGAGTTGAGAGTTTCGTAGTTTGATGCTTACCCTTTTTTAGTCAAGCTTTTGTAGTGAGAAATGAACGAAGTTTTGGCATCTTTGTCCTTATGATTGGTGTTCCGATGCATATGGCCTTAATCGTGCCAGTTTTATCCCAATACACTGGTCTAATTGTGCTAAAAGAACCAGGAATGCATTCCTTAGAGTGTAATTGTCCTAAAAGAACCAGGAATGCATTCCTTATCCCAATACACTAGCTTAATCGTGCTAGTTTTATCCCAAATGTGCTTGGCGGTAGACTCAGTGAGTTTAAAGGGGAGTCTTTTCCCCGACGAAGTAGCTAACAATGCATTCCTTCCTCTTAGGGTTGGACGCCTCAAGTATTTCATCAGAAATAGACACAATCATTTTACTATCAACAATTGTGGGAGGAATAAAGGTTAGGTTATACCTTTTCTCTGCTGATTTTTCCACGGCAGCCCAAGAGCGCTCGAGGGGGGGGGGGGGGGGGGGGGGGGGGGGGGGCGGGGGGGAAGTATCCTTAGAGGAAAGAGTGGGGGGCTGAGGTGGCTTGGACGAAGCCCTACCACGGCTTCCACTACGTCTACCAAGGTGCAGGTCTTGCAAAACTTGATGCTTGGCCGAAGAAGTCCCAGCATCCCCTGAAGCATTCTTCCCCTTCGCTGGGTCAAAATCTACAACAAAGCTCGAGGCAACATCGGTGGATCTAAAACGGACTCTAGAGTTTTTCTTAGAGGGCAAAGGATACTCAGAGGATTTGGCTTTCGCCATAGCACTTGGCTTCTATGGGAACTCTTCCCGAATCGTGGGCCGAGCTGCCATGGAGCTGCTCAAGTCAGATCTGCCATAGAGTTAAGAGGAAGGCTCTCCAACCCGAAATCCCAAGGGTAAGAAGGGAGGAGGAGGTGAGGCGACCTTCAACACCAAAAATCAGAAGGAACCAACGAAGCGATCGTAAGGAGTCGTAGAAACTCGAAGAAGAGGAATAGTGTCAGTCGGAGCAGGGAACGAGAGAGAGCAAGGTGAATAGTGCATGCGCTTTTTAATTCTTAAGACATGAGATTTAATAACATAATAAGCAGAGAAAAAATATAAGTGAAGGAGATTCACCAATAACGAACTAAAGAGCAAAAATTTCAAGTACTAAAAAATATTGACGTGGTTAAATTAGCCGATCATAATTTCCTTATCAATTTAAACTTCTAATAGATAAGGATGTCAAAATAAAAAAAAAATTCCAAAAGAAGTCAACTTTCTTGGTCTCTACTCTTTTTATATGTCCGCAACAAATCTCAGAAAGTTCGTTCCCCAATAGTCTCTTCGTATAACCTGCACACCTTAGCGCAATCCTCTTCCTCGTTTCGAATTTTGGGGGTCTTTCGATGAACTGATTTTGTTTTCCATGGAAGCTTCAAAAGAAGAAGAATCACTTCCTGATCACGAGGAAGAAGGAGAAGAGGAAGTGCTTATCGTTGGATTGGCAGAGCTCGACATACATGGAAAAGAAGGTGGTTTCGAACCTGAATCGACTCGCATCGAGACCCAACCGAGCGTCGACAACTTCAAAGAGATCTTGTAGTACAAGTTCAATGACAAAAGATTGCTCGAAGAAGCTCTCACTCATCATACGTTTGCGGGCAAGACTTTTTGCTATGAGAGATTGGAGTGCATCGGGGACTCAGTGCTCAATTTGTTGTTCGCCACGGAACTATACTTCATGTATCCAGGCATGGAACTTGGGCTGCTGACCTGGCTCCGAGAAGCCAATGTGGACACTGAAAAGCTCGTATGCGTGGTGATCAAGCTTGGGTTGCATCGGTATATGCATCATAGGAAGCCTTTTTTGAGGAACAAGTAAGTTTCATAATTTTTTGAAATTTTCAAGCTTGACCGAATCTCGAATGATTTCTTCCTATCATGCACGTCACCTTGTTTCTTGAGATGTGTATTGGATAGGGCATTCCTTTGCCTCAGTGTTAGCAGTGGGCTTAGTTTGATTTGTGATTATAATTTAAGATATGGATTCATCGTATTTCGAAGAAAAAATGACAATCGTAAAAGATAGTATGATATTGGATGGAGGTCCGTTCTCTCATTTTGGAACTCTCTTGACTCGACTAGACTTCTTTGTTTCTAAGTCAAATTGGACCTTTGATGGAGAAACCATTCATGAAAATTACGTGATCCATCTCTTTGAATTGAAAACACGTGTTACGTGATGGATCTCTTCTACATGGAATTCGTAGATTGAGCTCCTCTCTTGTTTCTTGAGATGTGTATTTTGCCACAGTTTAATCAATGGAATAACTTGACCTTTTGTTTTACACGTATCTGTTTGGTTGATATATTTGAATCAGAAACCATATTTCGGTTAACTCAATTGGATGTATCTAAGATTCAAGAATTCAAACGATAGATTCTAGATTTCCCATTGCATTCGTGTGGTCTAGTTGACGTGCCTAAGTCTCTCGCCGATATCGTCAACCATCGGTGCAGTCTTCGTTGATAGCAATTCGTCAATGGACACTATGTGGAAGGTAATAATACATATTGCAATCTCTTATATCAATTTCATGCTATCTTTCTCAAGCTTTGTCGGAAACATTTGGCTCGTGTTATTTATTTCTAATATCTCGAGTTACAATAAATAATTTTGAAATGTTAATATTTGGGCCATCAGTGGGGTGGCATAACCATGTCTTTCTGCTAACGGGCCTGGACGGTTGAGCTTGGGCCTGGGTAGGACCACATGAAGTCGGGCTAGAATGGGTTTGGTCGAGCCGCCCACTTAGGCCCACCCAACCTTTGGTTCATCCATGAGAAAAAAGTTTAAACACCTATTTTTTCTAATCATTTTATTTTTTTGGTCTGAATACTTGTTACTTGTAAAGGCCGTGAACATGTTGCTAACCAATTTTATATTGTCTACACATATGGTAGTTTGCAAAAGGGATAATGACACAAATAGTCCTTGAACTTTGACCCAATGTATAATGTAGTCCCTGAACTTTTAATTTGACTAATATAGTCCATGAACTTTAACCCAATGTGCAATGTGCTTCTTGAACTTTTAATTTGATCAATATGGTCCCTGAATTTTTGGAACATGTTCAACTTATTCCCTAAACTGTAGGAATATGTTCAATTTATTCCTCCCATTGATTCAAGTTTAGGGACTAAGTTGAACATATTCCAAAAGTTCAGGGATCATATTGGTCAAATAAAAAGTTCGGGGACAACATTACGCATTGAGTTAAAGTTCAGGGACTATATTTGACAAATTAAAAGTTCAGGGACTACATTGCACATTGGGTCAAAGTTCATGGACAATTTATGTCATTTTGCCTTCTCAAAAAGCATGTTGGAGCCGATAATTAGTCTAACAACTTTAAAACTGCATCCAGTCACCGAGCTATATGAACTATGCCAAAAGAAGAGTTTGATGTTGAGCTTCAAGGATCTATGGAGTGAAAGTTCAAGTTTCATCGTATTTGTAGACAATGAGCTGACGGGAAGAGGGACATACAAACTCAAGAAGGACATTGCGTTGACTAGAGCAGCCAACGATGCTTTAGAAAACATTGAAAGATTACTCTACGACAAAGAGAGTAGCTATAAGAATGGTAGTGGTTTGGAAAAACTAGAAAAAGAATAAGTGTGATGACAAAAATTATTTACATGAAGTTTTTAAGCATTCATTGAGAAGGTTTATGGCATCATTTCTAGGGGTGTCAAAAAAGCTCGAGCTGGCCAGGCCCAAAAATTAGGTGTATTTTCGGGTGGGGTCTTGGTACTGTTCCGCGTAAGGTCTTGGTACTGTTTCGCAAGGCTCAGCCCAAAAAAAGGAGTTAGGCCCGAAATTAGAAACCCTCGCTATGTCACTGCCTCTCTTCCCTTGTTCGTACTCTCCCCCTCTACCCCCCTGCAGCATCGATCTCCCCCTCTTCCCTCGTTGGCGTCGATCTCCCCGTCTCCCTGCGGCTCCAATCCCCGCAGCGTCAATCTCCCCCTCTTCCCTCGTCGGTGTCGATCTCCTCCTCTCCCCTCGTCCGGGTCGAGCTTCGTTCAGCGGAAACTGACATCGTGCTTGTTGGTCGCAAGCTTCGTTAAGCGAAAACCCTTCGTGAGCTCCATATCTCTCTAAGGTACGCACCACACAATGTTCTTCTATTAATGGAGGCCACACGTATAAATACCCACCAATCTCTTTCTTAGACATTGCTCTTCGCTTTCCCTAGCTAATCAAGCTCAGGGTTTGTGTGAATTGAACGCTTTTGGTATTGTAATGGGTGTTTGATTCTGAGTTTGGGTTTGATTAGCTTGAGATTTTCTTTCTTTGATTGGCATTTTTGATGATTCCTATGAATTGGCGTTTGAGTTTGAGAAGGATCTTTTGGAGGTTGTCCTACCAAGAACGATTAAGCAAAGCCAAATTATATTTAGTGGCCTAGAAGAGAACAAGGGAACCAGTGGTTTTGCAACTAAAGAAGTGGTGGTCAATCGAATCTGGCCTGCACAGATAAAAAGCGCACACACCATCCAAAATTCTGCGGTAGTTGAGCAATACCACCTGAGTTGGGAGCCTATTGAGTGTAATAAGCTAAAGAAGAAAGGCATGCCGACGGGCAATGCAGCGGTCACAATAAAGGGGTGCCAAGTGATAACCTGCCCTTTGCGCCTGATTAGGTCCCAAGCGATAGCAAAAGAGAAGACACCCGAAGGGTGACCCATCCAAAGGAACCGATCGCAGCTATCGGGGGTAATTGATGGGAGAGCGTCAGACCAATAGGCCATGGTGGTCAAAACTTGAGATGTTTGGGGAACAGGGGACAGGAACTCCAATACCGTAGCCTTTCTTGGGATACCATAGAGATAGATGTCTCTATCAGTAAACAGCTTATAGAGAGGGCCTCTACGGTGCTAGGAATCAAACCAAAAGGAGGCAATACACCCGTTACCAATCCGCCAACGAAATTGTAAATGAAAATCCGAGCAAAGATCCAGGATTTTTTTTCCAGGCCCAAGAGCAAACTGACGGTTTCATAGCGACCGAAAATGTGACATTCTAAAATTCGATCCATTTTCGGGATTTATGAATGAATGGATATCTTGTTATTGCACTCTAGATTTATCTCACTCGGAATTGATCACTCACGAGACGACTGACCGTAAGGGAAAGGCTAACTAGGAATTTAAGTATGTGGACCTATTGCGGGTCGATACGCGTAACTCCTAAAAGCCGCCCGTTAGTTTGAGATATTTTAAAGTCGCAATCGACTGGTGTAGACCGCGAACTAGACCCCGGAATTGGATGTCGAATCCTCAAGAATTTCATGGCTAATATTTTGGACGTCGCCTCGCTTGGGTTCAGAGTTCAGTGGCCAGCGAAACGGATCGCCTGTGCCAAGATTCCCGATCAGTCCCGACATTTACAGATCGTCAGTTTTCCTTCAGGCATTTATTTGCAAGAGCCAATAATGGAGAGGATTTGAATTTCCTTGTCTTTAGCTCATTAAAACCCCAAAAATCCCAAGACCAACTCTCACCAACCCACCTACTCCCACTCAAGACTCAAGTCCAAGAAGGGAGTGTGTTCTTGCAATTCTCTCTCACCTCACTTGCTCTCTCTCACCCAAAGATCTCTCTCTCTCCCTCAAGCTCTCACCCTCTCGATTTCTCTCCCTTGGCCATCGGCCTTGCGCGCTCCAAGGACCGCCGCCGTGTCGCCACCGCCGGCCAGCCACAACCTCACCAGTGTCCAGCCAAGCTTTTCCATCCTTCTCGCCACCGTTGAGCCGCCGGACGCAGCCCATTCAGCCGTGGAATCACCGGGTGCAGCCGCGAAAGGAAATGGGGCTGTTTTGAGCTCTCTTGGTGGTTTTTCAAGCTTAGATCAAGTAAGAAAACTCTCTAATCCTTGTGTAGGCTAATGTAGTACTAATGAGCATGTTTAGGAGTGAAATTAGTGAGTTTTGGGACGTCGAGTTACTGTTCATCGAAGAAAACCGGGAATGAGGAAAATAGGTTTTGATGATCTTGGAAGCTTGGAAAGTGATTTTGAGTGTTAGGGATGGTTAGTTAGGTCTATTAGAGGTTGATGTACATAGTTATGAAGTTTTGGAACACTATTCATTGAAGGAGTTCACTGTTCATTGAAGATATGCACTGTTCATCGAAGATTTGCACTGTTCATCCAAGATTTTCACTGTTCACGGGCTGATCCGAATTTGATTGAGGCTTAGGATGATCTTGGGGACTTATCTTATAGTTTAGAGTGGTTGGATGATCAATTGGAAGGTTCGGGATTACTTAGACCGACTTGTGTTCGCAAATAGCTTAGTTTGAACTAGTTTGAGAAATTTTTGTGCACATGAGAAGTAGGGGCTGATTTGATGGTGATCTTGTGCCATTGATTTAAATTGATGAGTTGCAATGTGCTCGTGTGTATATGTGTTCGGCTATGTAGCCCGGATGTGCCAATTGTGGCTTGTTTGCTCATTCTTGCTTGATAAGCATGTTGGAAAGGAATTAGTTCAATTGTGGAACTTATGCCATGCTTAGCTTTCGAGTAATTAGCTGATTAGCTGGCATATTTTGAATGCATGAATTCTTGCCTTGACGCGTGTTTACGAGAGGTATGTTTAGAAATGAAGATTATGTTATTCATGTCGTTAAAACCCTGATGCGTTATGACGCGGGGAGTTGAGCTAATCCTGATGCGTTAAACGCGGGATATAATGTCTAATGAGACAGTTGGTTACATACCTGATGCGTTAAACGCGGGTTGTAGCCCGGACCTGAGGCGTTAAACGCGGGTCGTTCTTCATTCTGGCTATATAAGTATGAACTTATTGTTATGCATGGATGAGTGCATTGGAATTGAGCTGTAAGCTGGATTGATTGATTTGTTGGTTCGAATTACTCTAGCGGAAACACTTAACTTTGGAGTGTTTAGTGGGCATGTGTTCTGCTGTCTGGTGTGGCTGAGCCGGTAGTCTAGATGGGTTTGAACTGCATGTTGGGTTTGCTTGGAGGTACCGTTATCCTAAGCGAGGTTTAGTGGTTAGCTTGCTGAGATTTATTCTCATTGTTGTATTCCCACACCTTTCAGAACCTCGTCCCTGAGTATGACTCTACCACCGCTTTTTGGGATACCGAGGCGTATCGATCGTATAGTGACGAAGTATGTATTGGGCGATGGTAGGGTGTTCTATAGACATTCTAGTACCGTGAGGATAGACTTAGGAGATGGAGCTTGGACGAGTCAAGTGTTTTTGGCTTGGGCTAAAGGAGCTGAAGAAGGGAGGGGTGAACCTCTTAAAGTTTACAGCCTACCGTATGACGAGGATGAACAGGGTGATCCCATGGAGTTGGACCCCACCGAGTGTGAGCCGTGGGGTGGTGAAGTCATTGACCCGGACACTGAGCCTGAGGAGTCGGAGGGTGCCGAGAAGCCAATGGAGTCTGACCCTGTCGAGGAACCTATGGAGTCTGATCCTGAAGAGGAGCCGATGTCTGGTGATGACGAGGGTTGAAGGCTAGGATAGTGTTCCTCCCCGTTTTGGTATATCCTAGTAGTGGATATCGGTTAGTGGGCCATGGTACCCCTTTTGTAGTTGATGGCTGCTCCTGGCGTTGTCCGTGTCTGTATCTTGAACCTTGGCATAATTATATGATGGTTGTTTTCCTGTCTCTCTCTTCCTTACCCTATTGTTTGAATTTTGTCTAGGTGTTTTTATTTGCTTTCGCTAGCATTCGTTTCTAAGTGATTAAGTATCGATCTGGGTCGGCGACTATCCTGGGATGTCGCATTGATATTCGACCGGAGCAATGTGTTTCGGGATGTCGCGTGCTCGCTTGGACGCGGGGCGTGACATCCCCGTTGAATTGATATCAGAGCAAGGTTAGCTCGATCAGTGTTTGGTCGAAGCTTGGAGTGATAAGGAATGATGGCTTTGAGGGTTATAGATAGAGAGGCCTTAGTGGTGCGCTAGACTTAGGCACGTTATGCATGTTGTGTGAGTTCGTGCTTGTGGTTGGTAGTACTAAGTTGCAGGTGCTGCTGGAGCAGAGGTAAGAGTATGATCTGTGCTGGTTGAGTACTCGTGACTGTTGCATTGTGGTTGCTTGCTTTGTGGTGATTGTTGTGATTTGCTGCTTGGATGTGTTAGACTTGAGTAGTTGGCTTAGGTCTCTAATTCCTTGGCGGAATTATAACAGGTTTAAGTTTGTGAGATTCTGGTGAGAATGAACAGAAGGGGCAGAGGAATTGATGGAGCTTCTAGCTCGCGGGCAAGACCAAGGGCGAAAGATCCTAGAATGAATGGAATTTTGAGAGCCTTGGAGGAAATTGGAAATCTGATGGGGGGCAGGCTCAAGAATGAGCTGCCGCTGTTGCTCAGGCTGCTAAGGTTGCCGCCACTGCTACTAACGGAACTAATGGTGGAAATCAAGGAAATGGAGATGGGAATCGTCAGATGCACCAACTTGTGGAGCAGTTCTTGAAGTTGAAACCGTCTAAGTTTGATGGAAAGAGTGATCCGGAGGTTGCCTCTCGTTGGATCGAAGAGCTAAGGAAAGCTTTTGCACTTTTGGGGTGCACTGAGGAAGAGAAGGTTACCCTGGCAGTGTATCAGCTGCAGGATAATGCAAATGATTGGTGGGCGGCCACTAAGGAAATGACTTTTCCCGTCGGTACAGTTCCGAACTAGACAGCCTTTGTAGAAGCCTTCAATGGGAAGTATTTCTCGGAGACAGCACAAGAAAGGAAGATGATGGAGTTTCTACGGCTTCGTCAAAATCAAATGTCAGTTGACCAGTATGAGGCCGAGTTTGCCAGACTGTCCAAGTTTGCACCAAGGATGGTCGAGCACCCGCTAGATAAAGCAAGGAGGTTCCGCGACGGACTGAAACCGGAACTCCGCTACCAGCTGATACTCCTTAACTTGAGGGATTACAACGAGATGTACGAGAGGGCTCAGGCTGTTAAATGAGACATGAATGAGAGGGCTGCCGCATCTGGACCGCGGTATACGCCTGCAAGGGACAACCGCCACTTTGGAAGGAGGCAGATGGAAGGAAATCGGCGTTTTGTCCCACCTGTCAAGAAGAGCTTTGGGAAATTGGCATACCAATTCGGCATGGTGTGTCGATCTTGTGGCACGAGGCATGGAAATGATCCTTGCCCTGGTAGGATGGGGGAATGCTTTAAGTGTGGCCAGATGGGTCATCAGATTAGGAATTGTCCGAGTCAGACTGTAGGACCGCGATTCCAACCACAACAACCTTGGGTAGGACCTCCAGCTGGAGCTGGGCCGCAGAATAACCAGAATAGACCGCAGGCTCAAGGAAGAGTCTATGCTATGGAGCGAAGGGACGCAGAGGATGCTCCAGGCGTGATCACAGGTACCGTCTCTTTATGTGATCATGCTGCTTATGCCTTGTTTGATCTGGTAGCGTCGCACTCCTTTGTGTCTGCTCAGTTTGTGAAGTTGGCTGAAATTGAATCGAAACCGTTAGGAGTAATGCTGCATGTTACCACACCCCTAAAGGATAAGGTGCTGATTTCGTTAGGATGCTCGAATTGTAAGTTAAACATTGGTGGTAGAGATGAATGGATAGACTTGGCAGTATTAGATATGTATGACTTTGATGTGATAGTAGGAATGGATTGGCTGGTAAAACAAAGGGCCGTAATGGATTGTGGTAGCAGGGTGATCCAATTTAATCCGATTAGTCATCCTAGATATGAATTTGTGGGAAGCCGAGGAGGAACCTCGATCCCTTGGATTTCGTCACTTGAGGTGACTAAGCTGCTTGATGAAGGGTGTCAAGGATTCCTAGCATCTGTTGTGGATTCATCGATTAAGGAATCAATGCTAGAGGACATAGCCGTGGTGTGCAATTTTCCCGATGTCTTTCCTCAAGAATTTCCGGGATTGCCACCTGCGAGGGAAGTGGAATTCGTAATCGAGTTGGCCCCTAGGACAGAGCCAATCTCTAGAGCGCCCTACAGGATGGCCTTGTCAAAATTGAAGGAACTAAAGGTGCAGATGCAGGAGTTGCTGGATAAGGGATTCATTCGTTCTAGTGCGTCGCCATGGGGAGCGCCAGTACCGTTTGTGAGGAAAAAGGATGGGTCATTGCGCTTGTGCATTGACTATCGGCAGTTAAATCAGGTGACCATCAAGAATAAGTATCCACTGTCGAGGATCGACGACTTGTTCGATCAACTGCAAGGACAGTAGTGTTCTCCAAGATAGACCTGAGGACAGGCTATCATCAGTTGAGGATCAAGAAGGAGGACATACCGAAGACGGCATTCCGTACGAGATATGGACATTACGAGTTTACCGTCATGCCTTTTGGATTGACCAACGCCCCAGCTGCCTTTATGGATATGATGAATCGGGTATTCAAGGAGTTTTTGGATCAATTCATCATAGTGTTCATCGACGACATCCTGGTGTACTCGAAGAACCCGGAGGAACATGAGGAACATCTAAGTATGGTTCTATGGACCTTAAGAGAACACGCACTGTACGCCAAGTTCAGTAAGTGCGAGTTCTGGCTCAATCGGGTAGCATTTCTAGGTCATATAATATCAGGAGATGGAATCTTGGTGGATCCGACGAAGATCGAAGCTGTTGCGAATTGGCTAAGACCGACAATGGTGACAGAAGTTCAAAGTTTTCTAGGTCTGGCAGGTTATTATAGACGATTCGTGGAAAGGTTCTCCGCGATAACTACTCCCTTAACACGTCTATTGAAGAAGGAAACGAGGTTTGAATGGACGGATAAGTGCAAAAGGAGTTTTCAAGAGCTTAAGCATAAGCTGACGACTGCACCAGTGTTGACAATACCATATGGTCTCGGAGGGTTTGAGATCTATAGTGATGCGTCGCTAAAGGGATTAGGATGCGATCTAATGCAGCATGGTAGAGTTGTTGCATATGCATCGCGACAGTTGAGACCCCATGAGCTGAATTACCCAACGCATGATTTGGAACTTGCGGCGATCATCTTTGCATTAAAGATTTGGAGGCACTATTTGGTTGGGGAAAGGTTTCAGATCTACACGGATCATCAGAGTTTGAAGTACTTGTTTCCCAAAAGGAACTGAATATGAGACAACGCCGCTGGATGGAATTGCTTAAGGACTACGACTAGGACATTTTATACCACCTTGGGAAGGCTAATAAAGTTGCGGATGGACTTAGTCGGAAATCGAGCATCGCCTGTATGATGATTAAGGAATGGACTTTGCTCGAAGGAATAAGAGATTCGGAATTCAAGCTTGAGGTAGGCCACCTTTCGAGTTTGTTGGCCACATTGAGAATAGAGCCGGAGATTCAAATGAAGATTAAGGTATCGCAATTTACGGACCCCGATATCTAGAAGGTTGTAAAGATGGATGCAACTAAGAGGAAACCTGACTTCCAAATATCCGATGATGGGATATTGAAGTTTCGCGGACGTTTGTGCATGCCCAATGAAGAAGGACTTAAGGAGGAAATTTTGTCAGAAGCTCACCGGAGTAACTACAGTATTCACCCAGGCAGCACGAAGATGTATCAGAACTTACGTCAGCATTACTGGTGGAATGGAATGAAAGTGGATGTGGCCAAGCATGTGGCCAAGTGCTTGACTTGCCAACAAGTGAAGGCACAACACTATAAGCCCGGTGGACTGTTGCGACCTTTAGAGATCCTGGAGTGGAAATGGGAGCATATCACAATGGACTTCGTGACAAGTTTGCCAAGGAGTCAGAGGGGCAATGATTCAATTTGGGTCGTGGTAGACAGGTTGACTAAGTCTGCGCACTTCATTGCCGTGCGAAAGGATTTCGCCTTGGATAGGTTGGCTGACTTGTATGTGCGACTGATAGTACGCTATCATGGAGTACCGGTGACTGTCACTTCAGACCGTGACCCTAGATTTACCTCCAACTTTTGGAAGAGTTTGCAGACCGCCTTGGGAACGAAACTGCAGTTTAGCACAGCTTATCACCCACAGGCAGATAGACAGTCAGAGAGGACAATACAGATACTCGAGGACATGTTGAGAGCATGTGTAATAGATTTCAAAGGGGGTTGGGAAGAACAGTTGCATCTGGTCGAGTTTGCGTACAACAACAGCTATCAGCAGAGCATCAGAATGGCACCGTTTGAGGCATTGTATGGCAGAGCTTGCAGAACGCCAGTGTGTTGGGATGAGGTAGGAGAACGGAGTGTGATAGGTCCAGAGTTGGTTCAACGGTCAGTTGAGGCAGTAAAGGTTATCAGAGACAGACTGAGGACTGCTCAGAGTCGTCAAAAGAGTTATGCAGACAAGAGACGTAGACCTTTGGAATTCCAGGAAGGAGATCATGTTTTCCTCAAGGTTTCACCGATTCGAGGTTTATCTCGATTTAGAAAGAAAGGGAAATTAAGTCCAAAGTACGTAGGTCCATTCGAGATTTTGGAACGAATTAGGACTCTAGCCTATCGTCTTGTCTTGCCGTCGAATTTTTCACAGGTTCACAATGTATTTCACGTGTCGATGCTGAGGAAGTACGAGCCTGACCCGACTCATGTACTCGATCATGAAGTCATTGCAATGGACGACAAAGTTTCGTATGTGGAGAGACCAGTTCGGATAGAGGACATAAGGGAGCAGGTTCAACGGAACAAGACGGTTCAGCCAGTGAAGGTCATCTGGGAGCACCATGGGACAAAAGGAGCCACTTGGGAAAGCGAAGAAGAAATGAGGCGTCAGCATCCCCATTTATTTGGATAATTAGTTTTGTTATAAATTTCGAGGACGAAATTTTTGTAAGGGGGAAGAGTTGTGACATTCTGAAATTCGATCCATTTTCGGGATTTATGAATGCATGGATATCTTGTTATTGCACTCTAGATTTATCTCACTCGGAATTGATCACTCACGAGATGACTGACCGTAAGGGAAAGGCTAACTAGGAATTTAAGTACGTGGACCTATCGCGGGTCGATACGCGTAACTCCTAAAAGCCGCCCGTCAGTTTGAGATATTTTAAAGTCGCAATCGACTGGTGTAGACCGTGAACTAGACCCCCGAATTGGATATCGAATCCTCAAGAATTTCATGGCTAATATTTTGGACATCGCCTCGCTTGGGTTCAGAGTTCAGTGGCCAGCCAAACGGATCGCCTGTGCCAAGATTCCCGATCAGTCCCGACATTGGCAAATCGTCAGTTTTCCTTCAGGCATTTATTTGCAAGAGCCAATAATGTAGAGGATTTGAATTTCCTTGTCTTTAGCTCATTAAAACCCCAAAAATCCCAAGACCAACTCTCACCAACCCACCTACTCTCACTCAAGACTCAAGTCCAATAAAGGAATGTGTTCTTGCAATTCTCTCTCACCTCACTTGCTCTCTCTCTCCCTCAAGCTCTCACCCTCTCGGTTTCTCTCCCTTGGCCGTCGGCCTTGCGCGCTCCAAAGACCGCCGCTGCGCCGCCGTGTTTCCGCCGCCGGCCAGCCACAACCTCACCAGCGTCCAGCCAAGCTTTGCCATCCTTCTCGCCGCCGTTGAGCCGCCGGACGCCGCTCATTCAGCCATGGAATCACCGGGTGCAGCCGCGAAAGGAAAGGGGGCTGTTTTGAGCTCTCTTGGTGGTTTTTCAAGCTTAGATCAAGTAAGCAAACCCCCTAATCCTTGTGTAGGCTAATGTAGTACTAATGAGCATGTTTAGGAGTGAAATTAGTGAGTTTTGGGGCAGCGGGTTACTGTTCATCGAAGAAAACCAGGAATGAGAAAAATAGGTTTTGATGATCTTGGAAGCTTGGAAAGTGATCTTGAGTGTTAGGGATGGTTAGTTAGGTCTATTAGAGGTTGATGTACATAGTTATGAAGTTTTAGAACACTATTCATTGACGATTTGCACTGTTCATCGAAGATTTTCACTATTCACGGGCTGATCCGAATTTGATTGAGGCTTAGGATAATCTTGGGGACTTATCTTATGATTTAGAGTGGTTGGAGGATCAATTGGAAGGTTCGGGATTACTTAGACCGACTTGTGTTCGCAAATAGCTTAGTTTGAACTAGTTTGAGAAATTTTTGTGCACATGAGAAGTATGGGCTGATTTGATGGTGATCTTGTGCCATTGATTTAAATTGATGAGTTGCAATGTGCTCGTGTGTATATGTGTTCGGCTATGTAGCCCGGATGTGCCAATTGTGGCTTGTTTGCTCATTCTTGCTTGATAAGCATGTTGGAAAGGAATTAGTTCAATTGTGGAACTTATGCCATGCTTAGCTTTCGAGTAATTAGCTGATTAGCTGGCATATTTTGAATGCATGAATTCTTGCCTTGATGCGTGTTTACGCGAGGTATGTTTAGAAATGAAGATTATGTTATTCATGTCGTTAAAACCCTGATGCGTTATGACGTGGGGAGTTGAGCTAATCCTGATGCGTTAAACGCGGGATATAATGTCTAATGAGACAGTTGGTTACATACCTGATGCGTTAAACGCGGGTTGTAGCCCGGACCTGAGGCGTTAAACACGGGTCGTTCTTCGTTCTGGCTATATAAGTATGAACTTATTGTTATGCATGGATGAATGCATTGGAATTGAGCTGTAAGCTGGATTGATTGATTTGTTGGTTCAAATTACTCTAGCGAAAACACTTAACTTTGGAGTGTTTAGTGGGCATGTGTTCTGCTGTCTGGTGTGGCTGAGCCGGTAGTCTAGATGGGTTTGAACTGCATGTTGGGTTTGCTTGGAGGTACCGTTATCCTAAGCGAGGCTTAGAGGTTAGCTTGCGGAGATTTATTCTCATTATTGTATTCCCACACCTTTCAGAACCCCGTCCTTGAGTATGACTCTACCACCGCTTTTTGGGATACCGAGGCGTATCGACCGTATAGTGACGAAGTATGTATTGGGCGATGGTAGGGTGTTCTATAGACATTCTAGTATCGTGAGGATAGACTTAAGAGATGGAGCTTGGACGAGTCAAGTGTTTTTGGCTTGGGATAAAGGAGCTGAAGAAGGGAGGGGTGATCCTCTTAAAGTTTACAGCCTACCGTATGACGAGGATGAACAGGGTGATCCCATGGAGTTGGACCCCACCGAGTGTGAGCCGTGGGGTGGTGAAGTCATTGACTCGGACACTGAGCCTGAGGAGTCGGAGCGTGCCGAGGAGCCAATGAAGTCTGACCCTGTCGAGGAACCTATGGTGTCTGATCCTGAAGAGGAGCCGATGTCTGGTGATGACGAGAGTTGAAGGCTAGGATAGTGTTCCTCCCCTTTTTGGTATATCCTAGTAGTGGATATAGGTTAGTGGACCATGGTACCCCTTTTGTAGTTGACGGCTGCTCCTGGCGTTGTCCGTGTCTGTATCTTGAACCTTGGCATAATTATATGATGGTTGTTTTCCTGTCTCTCTCTTCCTTACCCTATTGTTTGAATTTTGTCTGGGTGTTTTCATTTGCTTCCACTAGCATTCGTTTCTAAGTGATTAAGTATCGATCTGGGTCGGCGACTGTCCTGGGATGTCGCATTGATATTCGACCGGAGCGATGTGTTTCGGGATGTCGCGTGCTCGTCTGGACACGGGGCGTGACAGAAAAGTTTTGGTTTTTCAGGAAGTGGTGTGTATCCATTTACATGATAAAGACTCCTTATCCATAAAGAGTATCCATATATGCTTGAGCATAGCGGCACGATTGCAATCAAGAAGCCTACGGATACTGTCACGCCCCGACCCTTAGGCACTCGACAACCCTTCCAATCGTCAGGTCAAAAGATGATATCCCAGGCACATCATCGATAGACGAGCGTGACAGGCAATCTAATCTAATTTAATTACCATAAAGCAGGCAATTACCTATGGTAACTATTCCACCTAACCACAGTAATTCCAACTAACCATAGTAACTAAATAGTATAACCATGGTAACTAATTAAACTATGGTAACTAATTAATTTAACTACAGTAACTACTTAATTTAACCACAGTTAATTATCTAACCACGGAACTATCTAATTAACTACGGTACCTAACTAATTAGCTACGGTAACTATCTAATTATTTACTAAGTGTAATTAACGGCCTAATCAGGAATTAGGGGCTAACTCACTTCGATAACTGGGGGCGACGGTCGGCGGAGACCGGCGATGAGCGGCGGCGGCGGCGACGGAATTTTCCGACGGCGATCGTACGAACTCGTCTCGACGATCCAGACGCAACCACTACCACGGTTTACGACGAAGACACACGGACAACGGTGAACGGGCAACGGCAGCGGCTGTCCAAGTGACATGACGACGACGGAACGGCGGAAAAAGGGCGGCGGAACTCACGGTGGCGAGACAGCTTCGGTCCGGCAGCACGAGCGGGCTTGAGGTGCACGGCGAAGCTCAGCGATGACTAACGAGGGTGGCGGGACGGCTGGACAGCGGCGGTCAACGGCCTCGGCCGGCGACGCACGAACGACGGCGACGTGGGGGGAGCGGCGCGAAGCGATGGAGGTGGAAGTTTGAGCTCAAATGGAGATGGTGATGAAGATGTTGAAGCCAACGTGAAATTGGGAGGGGGGGTGTGGTTGCCGTGAGGTCCAAGTGAGGAGAGAGAGAAAGTGTATTGGGGGGAAAAAGGTAATTTTGCTTGGGGGTAGAAAAGTCAAAGGCCAAATCGAGATTTACTAAGGTAATTATGACGTGGGGCCCACGGGTCAATCAGTAATAATTATTTCTAGCGTATATGAATAATATCTAAGGGAATTTCGATAAACTGATAAATCAGGACTGGTTTAGGATATTTGGTTCAAGGTTAGGTTCGGGCGCGAAGGAAAAATGGCGATAAAATCTTCGGCGCGACGAAACTAAATGAACTACAAATATCTACGCTTCAATCGATGATCAAAGCCTCTCAGATCGAACAATTCTGCGTCCGATAATTGTCACTCAATTCCGAGAGTCCCAATATTATTCATTTAATAGGCCTTGAAATTTTGGGACGTCACAGATACCAACCCACCTTCTTCTTTGGGCGGCATACATTGGCCCACGGGACTTTTGCACCACCAACACCCAAGTTCGGTCCTTTTCACATAAACTATCTAAGAATCAATTCAATTCTCGATAATACAGACATGGGAAAAGTAAAGACACTAGCCCAAAAGACAAGGATGGTATGAAGGACCGACTTAATAAGTTGTAAGCAGCCAGCAAAGGAAAGAAATCATTGAGACTAGGATTGTGCTCTTGCGGTTATAGAGTTCACCAAAGAGTTACAGTCCACCTTGCTAAGCTTAGAGGCAATAACAGGTACACCAAGATAGCAGAATGGCAACATACCTTCCTCAAACTCGAGAGAAAATAGCAGCTGGGCCCGAAGTTCCTCAGAGCCGCCAGAGAAAAAGATCTCACTCTTGTTCACATTAGGCCTCAAACCAAACCAACTAGAAAATTTATCGAGTCCATCCTTCAGCAGAGAGATAGACGTCATATTTGCTTCAGCAAAGAGGAGGACATCATTAGCGAAGAATAGATGCGATAGCCGAGTGGATTTGCAGCGCCAAAAGAATTTGAAGCCTAGCAACTAGGTCTGAGCATTAAGAATGTCGATGAATATCTCCATAACAAGAGTGAATAGAAAGGGAGACATAGGATCTCCTTGACGGATGCCTCTTCCACTGGAAAAAAAACCATGAAGTTCACTATTAATAGAGACGGAGAACTTAGGAGAACTAACACAAGCCATAACAAGCTTAACAAACATAACAGGGAAGCCAAAGGAGCGCAGCACCAACTCTAAGAAATCCCAGTCGACAGTATCATAGGCCTTTTGGAAATCGACTTTGATGGCACACTTAGGCAGATACGGCTCATGGGGGAACCCACAGAAAAGTTCATGAGCAAGTAGAATATTATCGCTGATCCGACGGCCCTTAACAAATGCATTCTAGAGAGGGCTAATAAGAGCAAGTAGGATGCACGCCAGCCTATTAGCCATAATTTTAGTAATGCATTTGTAAACAGTATTGCAACAAGAAATAGGCCTAAAGTCATTCATGGCAGTAGCATTCAGGACCTTGGGTACCAGCGAAAGAATGGTAGCATTAGTCTCTCTAAGCAGAAGGCCGGTATCAAAGAAATCTTTAATAGCCAAAGTGACAGACGAACCAACAATGTCCTAGGTAGCTTTGAAGAAATCGACATTAAAACCATTAGGCCACGGGGTAAAGTGAGAACATCGCGTTGCGGATCACAATATCCGATACAAGCCGAGAAGGAATTGAATCTGATTAAAGTGTAGGGATTGCGCAATAACTGACCGTACATCTTAGACAGAAGGTAGAGCAGGCCAAGGGATTGAAGCAAGCAAGTCCTCAAAGTATGAGACAATGTGCTACTGCACCAATGGTGGATCAGTGAGAAGGATGCCCGAGCTGTCCACAACCGAGAGGATTCTATTACCAAGGTGCCGTTTGTTCACAAAATGGTTGAGATACTTGGTGTTTAGATCCCCTTCCTTGAGCGATTGAATCCTCGACTTATGTCTAAAAAAGGCTTCCTCTTGAAGTCTGAAATCTGAGAAGATACGAAGCTGCTCTTTCTCAAGGTCCGCCAATGTCTGGTTAAGAGGATCCAAGACCAGAGAATCTTGGATAGAAAATAAGGCGGACCTAGCATCGGAGATATGCGCCGAGATATCAGAGAAAGAGTTTCTGTTGAGCTGTTTGAGGTGGCCTTTGAGAATCTTGAGCTTACGGCACAAAATGAACATAGGAGTCCTAATCATCTGGATATCCCAATCCTGAGTGACCAGAGTAAAAAAGGAAGGGTGAGACATCCAAAAGTTGAAGAACTTAAAAGGCTTCCTGGATTTCGAAGGAGGTACAATACGGATGATCATGGGGGGGGTGGTCTGATACCCCCGGAACCAAAAATGAGGCCTTAGAGAAGGAGAAATCTCTACTCCACTGAGTGTTGATAAGGACTCGATCAATCTTTCTTTGTTTACGAAGAGCACCAGAGAAAGTTAACAAAGTGAATCTGTGTCCAATATACCTGAGGTCGTAAAGGCCAGCTTGAACTAAACAATGTCCAAACTCATCAAACGAGGGTAGCCAACCATTAGAACTGCTAATCCTGTCCGAAGGGTCTCTGATCGCATTGAAATCCCCTAAGATGAGCCAAGGAGAGGCAGCAAAATTTACACTAATTTGAACAAGATCAGTCACAGAGTACATCTAGAGACAAAGGTGTGATCAGCATACACAACCGAAAGACAGCAGGCCTTATTAATGAACAGAAAATGTAACTGCCCTTGAATGACCCGAGAGGACGAAGAACACATATAAAAAATAGCAGACCGAGGATCCCATCCAAACCAAATCCTTCCACGATAAGAGAAATTGTAGTTAGGGATCAACTTCCAACCAGGCAACAAACCAGCAGAGATGTTCGCGAACCGAGACATGGGTACCTTCGCCTCGAGAATACAAACACAGCAGAGGTTATTGCACCTTACTAGGTTCCTAATTTCGGCTTGTTTCAAAGGATCACCAAGAACCCTAATGTTCCACACTCCTATAAACATATATACAAGGGAAAGGTGGAGGTTACCGTTTCTTATGGCCACCCCATCTCTTCTTAGAAGATGGTTTGGCCTTTTTAGCAGGACTAAGGCTGCTATCTAAATTGATACTAGGTTGCAACTAATCCGTCAGGGGAGGAAGGGTTACTTCCTATTTACCAAGATCAGCCAACAAAGCAAATTTTCTTCTGGTATTTGGATGGGCAGCAAAGGGGATCCTCCTCCACATCGCTGCCTATATTGCTGACCAACTCTCCGAAAATAGGGTCAGCCAACAGAGGATTCTGAGCTACAACATGTAGAATAGGGGAATCAGACGGTGTCCTCGTATCATCAACAGAATTAGAAACAACAGGCTTAGTGTGAGAACTGCTCGGGTCCCTACTAACAATTTCCCATACACCTTGAGGTTGAGGAGAGAGATTTACAATAGATGCTGGCGTCGTCCGAACATCAACGTGATCAGCATTGGTGATAGGACATTTGTGGCCAAAGGTGCCACACTTCATGTCAAGCCCCGACCCTCAGGCACGCGACAACCCTTCCTCTCATCAAGTCAAAGGATAACATCCCAAGCATGTCATCGACTCATTTATTTTTATCTTTCGATTAAGCAAGCGGAAGAAATATCAAACCCCAGACAAACATAAACACAGGGATAGACAAGTAGGAGATACAATGAAAACAGTACCATTTAATTTATTTATCAGTTAGCTGGGGAAACAACCGATCTACAAGCCCATCTCCAAGGCCATTTCCTAAAACTCATTAAAAGATACCGGGTCATCTAGGGCTAACTACAACCACCAAAATACTATCTTCAAAAGAACCCTTCACTGTCGCGCACGATCACTGGTCTCCATCACCAGGCTCGAAGGGGTACTCCGAAACTCACGTACCTCGTCACCATACTCGAGGACCTGTAAAAGACGGTTCACTACAACGAATGAGATATAAATTTCAATGAGTCAATGCCTAAGTCCGATTAGGATGTTGATTCACTCAGGTGGCCTAAACATGCGATGGCAGATCAATAGCGTGCGATGCACGCCACGCTCTAGCTACCAAATAGAAGCACTGCTCAGCGGCCAATAAACAACCACATGCAACTCACCTTGCCTTGAGCCACACGACAGATATCTTATGGCAATTAAGAATAACAGAACAAGTCATATAGCCAACACACGTCAATCATTCAGGCGTTCAAGCACTATGCAACATGCCGGTTCCGATTATTAACGGAAGAGATACACCACTCTCGCCACAGTACAGCCTCACTACTAATACTCTTCCGGCAGAATCGGGCGTCATCTTACCCCATTATAGCGACGGCATCCGATAGCCCCTCAAGACCCCTAAGGCAGGCATACCGGGTATTTCCTATAAGGAACTTCGGCCCATCACAAGCTGCGATCGGCATCCGATCAATCGTGACTATCTGGACTGTCCGTTGTCGGCACGGACTGCCGTGCAATCGATAAGTCGTGGGATCCCAGACTGTACGTCGCCGGTACGAACATATCAGGCGACGAACCCACCAGGAGTACCGCCCCATATCCCCCAGTTACGTTAGGGAGACGAATAACCATCGTGTGACCACACAACACATCAGGCAAACAAGCCAGTTTTTACTTCACATTAGCCCAATGTAGTCACACTCACGAGTATGCTTAAAACTAGGCCAATAGCCATTTTCATGATCGAAATACACAATTGGTCACATGAATACTCAATTTCAATTAAACATGGCATTCTGACCTAGGTGTGATCATTCAGTGAAAACGCGCAATCAACACTCTAGTCAATCAATCAGCAATCAACGATCAGGTCTAACCGAACTACGGTAGACTAAACAATTACCCATGATAACTATTCCACCTAACCACTGTAATTCAACTAGCCATAGTAATTATTTAATCTATCACGGTAACTAATTAACCTAATCACAGTTAACTATCTAACCACGGTAACTATCTAATTTAACTGCGATAACTAGCTAATCAGTTACGGTAACTATCTAATTAACTACTAAGTGTAATTAAGGGCCTAATCAAGGATTAGGGGTTAACTCACTCAGCGACTAGCGGCGACGATTGGCGACAATCGGCTGTGAGCGGCGGTCGCCGACGGCGACGGCGAAAAACTCCAGCGACGGGTTAATGGACTCGTCTCGACGCTCCGGACTCAAATATGACAACGGCGGACTCCGACGACTCACGGACAACGACGAACGGCAGAAAGACAGCGGCGATCAGATGGCGAAATGGCTGGACAGCGCGGCATGGTGGCTCGGTGGACGGGCGGGGGCAACGGCTGCGACGGCGCGGCTGCTCTGGGAGTCCACGGCAGGGCTGGAAGGTGGCGGTTGCGCACGGCGGGGCTATTGGTCAGCGGCGGCAGCAGCGACGGCACGGCAAGCTGTCTTGAGGGCTGTCAAACGGCACAGCGCGGCGACAGAACTCGGGCGGCGGTGGCTATGGAGGAAAATGGAGGAAGAAGATGGTGGTGGTTGTCTCAAAAGATGAAAATGAGAGAGTGAGGGAGGGGTGAGGGCGGCCGGCCAAGGTGAGGGAGAGAGGAGAGAGAGAGTCAAGGGGCATTTTGGTAATTGCCAAAAGTCAAAAGTCAAAAAGGTGAATAATGATTTTTACTTGAGTTGATGTGCATTATGAGGTGGGGTCCACGGTCAAGTCAGTATTAATGACATCTGGCTTATATGAATAATATTCGAGGGCGATTCGGTCAATCGATAATTTAGGACTGGTTGGACATTTGGTTTAAGGTTAGGCTCGGGCGCGAAGGAAAAACGATGGTAGAATCTACGGCGCGATGAAACTAAACGAACTACAATTATCTACGATTCAGTCGTTAATCAAAGTCTTCCAAATCGAACAATTCCGAGTCCGATAAATGTCACTCGATTTCCAAAGGTCCAATATTATTCATTTAATATGCCTTGAAATTTCAGGACGTGACACGTCATACACGAAACTGGCTTCCATTCACGCTCTACCTTGATCGAACGAATAGTAGCATCATTCAATAGCACTTCAACATATTCGCATAGAGGCTGATTAGCCTTGATCTCAATACAAACCCGAGCATAGGAGATCATTTTCTTCTCCTCCGTTCGGAGATCCACATATAGTGGCTTGCCAATAGCACTCGCCACTGCACTAATGCCAGGAGCAAACCACAACGTATAAGGAATAGATCTCAGCCGAATCCAAACATGTAGGGATTCATGTTGACCTCTCTTGAGATCCAATAAATGGTGCCATTATTGGAGAATAAAGGGCACCCTTGCTATAGTAATAGGGCCATTATCCAGGATTTTGCGATGGAAGTCATCATCCGGTATATAGAAAAAATAGAACCCGTCGTCGTTAGCCATAACATCAGACAGATGCGCACCCCATACATTCTTAGTAGCAGTTTCGGTAAGCCTAAAGGGAAGTCTTTTCCCAACATAGTAGCCGATAAGGCACTTCTTCCACTTAGGATCAGCAGCCTCCAGAATTTCATCAGATATTCTCATTATAGTTCTATCACCAACAATAGAGGGGGGTATGTAAGTAAGATCATACCCCTTTTGTGCAGAGTTTGCCACAGCTGCCCAAGAGCGTTGAGCGGGGCGGGAGACATCCATAGGGGCACCACGGGGTGGTTTGGAAGAAGACCTACCCCGGCTACGATTGCGCCTACTAGGGCGCACGTCTTGCTGAGGTTGATTCGTAGAGGAAGTGCCAGCACCATTAGAACCAGCAGCAGCCTTCATCTTCGCAGGATGAACAGTAGCAGTAGAGCTGGGAACAGCTTCGGTGGAGCCAAATCGGACAACAGAGAAATGCTTGGCACGCACTTGAGCTTGTTTGGCTTTCGCCATAGCCACAGAGGGCTTCTGTAGGGAGGACTCCTCGCGAATCAAGGGTCAGTTAGCCATGGAATCCGTCACTCTAGATTTTCCATGGAGTCAGTAGGGAAGAACCAACCGAAGATCCCACCAATGAGAATAGAGAAGGAGGGTAGGTGACCTCTAGCACAAATTTTCAGAAGAAACTGACGGATGGATCTCAAGAAATCGCAGAGAATGGAGAAGAGGAACAATACCGCAAACACCAGAATATCGAGAGAGAACTGCATGAACAGTACCAGGCGCTCGAATTATTGACTGACTTTAGTTATTTATACTAGCAAAGGGACATAAATATTGTGCTCGCAAGAAATTGACATTTAAAAGAATAAGTATAGTCACATTATGCAAAAAAATAAAAAAAATTATAGGTAGAGATACACACAACAAAGAAACTTCATTAATACCCATGGGAAGAAAAGAATATTTCATGGTTTAAATTCTTTTAGGAAGGTTGTTCTAAATTAGAAAATATTGAAATTTCAGTATTGAAGCATGTGAGAGATAAATAAATGAGGATATTTAGAGGAAAAAGAACAAGTGATCCATTAAAATTAAGCTGTTCTCTTTAATTTATACTAGCCCTTACATGCGCGGTCCATGTGAGCAATATTGCTTTTGTATTTGTTTGCTATAAAAAAAAAAAAAACAGCATCTCTGAGATTGTTTTGCAAATGCTTTCTGTATTATAAGTTGATCAAATAGGCTGTTAAGAGTTAAGAAAAAGGTCAATGGGTAAATTAATCAGGTACTAAGATTTTCTAACTATGTTATAATTGAAGGGATTTATCACACACCGAATCAAAATGATCACACAGAAATCAAGGAAAAATGGACGACGCACGAGATTACCCAGGTTCACTCCAGAATAGGGCTACGTCCTGCAAAGAGATTTCACTATAGTTTCGGTTTACAGCCACTCAACTCGTTACAATGATCAAAAATGAGAAAATATATATATGCCCCAAACGGGCCCAAAACCTAAACCTATATGAAACCTCTTAATTCCACACCATACGGGCCAGCTTAAATAAAAGCCCAAACCCGTTGAGGTTTTGAGGGCGCTGCCCCCAAACTCCCGCATTCCGCGCGCAGGGGTCACATGTCGTTGGATAACACTTCAGGTTCCCTAAGCTCACGTGGGCGTACCCGATGTGAGAAACAAGGGTCCCCGAAGTATTCGTCAATTCTAAGTATGTTATAATCAAGTTCACCTGCTTTCTCTCACTCTCATTAAAGTGTATTCTGCACTTTAAGCCAACCCCAAAATGTGTTGGAGCATTGGGGATGAAGACAACAACTCGGACTGATTACCATAGTTTTGTTCGTGAACTGACATTATTTCGGACAATTATTTTTCGATATTAAGAGTCCGTTTGTTTAAAGGAAAACTGTTTTTTGAAAATTATATTTTGACTTTCTGATGTTCGGATAGAGCTAACCGATCTACAGAAAATATTTTTCATGAACTGAAAATAATTTGTTAACCTTCTTCCAATGGCTATTGCAAGAAAAGATTAAGTGAAAAAGAAAGCAACTTTTAACGGTGAGAAGGGAAGTGCATTATGTATATATCTGAATGGCTAAATGCCAATGAAAGATAAAGATACGAACAGACAAATCCTTTTATTTTTAAGTAGTTGGCTATAAAGAAGATACATGACTTTTTGGATTTGATTGATTAAACTGCCCATCACTAAATGTCACTAACTGATGTAACATGTCTTCATAATTCTATATAGAAGTTAAAACAAACTCGAAATAATGTTTGTGAAATTTCGGTTTTCAAAGCTAAAAAACGAAATAAAAGTAAGCCAAAAAAAATTTGAACTCATTGTGAATTTTTATTGATTAATTATCGAAGTACCATACGTCAATCTCTGACTTAAAATAATGTAATATCTTCCCTTTCTTCTCCATTCTCATTTCCACCTTCTCCATTCTCATTTCCACCATATTACTATCTTTACATCATTGTGTAGTTTGATTGATTTTCCAATCCATTAGGCCGACTCGCCCCACGAATTGAGTTGGTTCTTCTCTGGTAGCGTGATTAGCTTCAACTTGTGGCGAAGTGGCTTCGACTTGTCTGTAGTCGAATGTATCGTTTATGTTTCCATTTTGATATTGGATTGGGTCTAAAAATATCAACATGACTTTGAGTTCTCTAGCTGGACTACTTCTGCTTCTTCAAAATCTATCTCTTGCTGGATCTTTTTAGCTAAGTTAGTAAACTAGTTAAGTGAAGTGAGTATTTATTACATGCTCTGCTGCCCAATCTTTTTTTTTTTTTTTCTAGGCACATGTTCTTTACCAGATTTTTAGTTCATTTTTCCTATTGGATTTCCCGTTTCTCTTCGTACTTGGTTTCTATCTTACGCCGGTTGATTGTGTTTACCAAATGCAGAACCCCTGAAATTGCTGCAAACAAGTCCCTTGAGGTTAATTTACGAGAAAGCACGAGAAAGTTCATTACGTATATCTAGAAATATATGTTGTTTTATCTGAAGCGATTGGAAGATGCTAAAGATATCTATACGGTTGACAAGGCTTTTCTAAGTATTAGAGCTGATAAAAGGGTAAAAGTCAAGTTTCATCATTATGCTTTGAACTCTCTTCTTCATTATGTATTGTATGAGCATCACTGAGTACTCTGATATCATTTGTTAGGATACACGTGTGAGTTATGTTAGAAAAGTCACATATCGAAGAATTAATGTAGTATAGAGCAGTTAATATATCTAAGTTGGCCCATAACTCATAGGCTTAAGCTTTTGAGTGAAGGTGAGTCCAATTGAAAAATAATTCGGAACAGAACTCAAGAAAGGTATCAAACGTTGGAAAATCCATCATAAACTTTTTCCTAGAATAGTTTTCTGTGAAAAAAAATATGGAGCCCTAACCATTGTTTAATTGTCCTCCTTTTAAAAAGAGAAAATCATTTTCCCCATTTTTGAAGGTGTTTTTCTATTGGTGGTAAATGTTTTTCTTGACTAGTTTATTTGCTTGATCTTTTTAGCTAAGTTCTTACCTCAGGCTTGTACCTCTATTTGCATATGGATCATGAGGTTTCTCTATCTCCAAAGGTCTTAGATCAATAAAATAAAATAAAATAAAATAAAAGAGAAAAAAATATGCCGGTCCTCAGGCCAGTTTTAGGATCCACCGGTTCTACTCTCAATTTCAAAAGCTAAGAATCGGCTCTAACAGATAAATTGCAGATTCTTGGAAGACTATATTATGGATTCTTGATGTGAAATCTATCAATCCTGAAAATTCATCATTCTAACATCAAGTCTTCTATTGACGAAATTTTATTGGACAATTTTACCTCCCTATAGAACATTCCAAAAAAATAATACCTTTTCCTCGAATTATTGAGAAATTTACGGTAGTTAATTGAGAAACTTAAAGGAGGAGAGAGAGAGTATGTAAAGAAGCTTGAAAAGAGCGAATGTTTTTAGCGGTTTAGCACTTATGCAAATATTTACTTGAATGGTTATAGTTTTCCTTGCGATGGTTCAGGACGAGGCGATACTTGTAATATTTCCGCTTCGGACGTAAGATTTGACTCAGCATATCCTAGTCGATATGGGTCAAATTTCACATATATACAGTCCCCCCTCTATCTTGGAGATCAATCACCTATTCCCAAGCCCCCCTCCAGAAGAAGGAGAAGGAGAAGGAGAAGGAGGAGAAGCAGGAGGAGGAGAAGGAGGAGGAGAAGAAGCAGAAGCAGAAGAAGAAGGAGGAGGAAATTACTCGATCACTGTATCGTGACCACCACTCATAGGTTACGGCCTCCCAAGTAACAACGACCACATCATGGATACCGCAAGATGGTTGATATTGTCTCCACCTCATACACGCGATGGCCACCCTCTTAGAGCCAAATTCAATAGCGTGTCGCCACCACCACGTGGTGTCGCCCCACTTCAGGCAAAAACCACGAGGTGATTGTTATCCTATATCTAGACGACATAAGTAATAATGGTTCTGTTTGTTTCACGAAAAATATGACATTTTAAGAAAAAAAAAATCAAAAACCCTTTTTCCAGGAAAATGACAATATTTTTCGATATTTGGCTTAAACCTGAAAACGAACTGGAAAATATTTTTCGCTGTTTGGTAAAGAAAAGCTCATATTGTTTAATAGTTGATAACTATTTTTGCGATTCTTACTATCTTTATATTTTTAGATTTTGTTTTTTTTTGTTTATTTTTTTTCTTTCGCTTCTTCCTCCGCCGTTCGCTGGCGACTAGCCACAGGCAAGGCTCCAGCTCACCCGTGGCCAGCGAGGGAGGCAGAGCCTCGCTGGACTTAGGCGAGGTAGGCCTCCCCGACCTCAAGCTCGGCCTCGCTTGGCCAGATCTGGTGAGGCGAAGCTCATCGGCCTCGAGCCAGACCGAGCTAGAGTCCGACGAGGCTCGGCCTCGCTCGCCGGCCATGGGCGAGTTGGATCCTTGCATGTGGCCGGTCGTCGGCAGTCGTCGTGGCCAGCGACTGGCAGAAGAAGAAAGAAACGAAAAATAGATATTATTGAAAATTTTCTTATAGTCGAGAGGCAATTTGCAATAATATGAAACTCTAGGGAGATATTTGTAATTCATCCAAATTTGCTGGAAATTTCTGCCCTTCGCTAGAGTTACCACCTAGTCATGTGAGAACATGACCAAAGTTCTGACAATAATTTGGCTGGAGTCCACGCAAGAGACCACATTACCACGGATTTTAAAATGCCAACGTTAATATTGCAAAGCTGACATCAATATTAAGGGGCAAATTGCCACAATGAAATAACCTTACGGACCATAATTATCTCAAGGAATTCTTAGGGGTGTCAATGGTTCATTTCGGTTCGATTTTTCAATAAAATTGAACCAAACTAAATCATTAGGAGGTAAGTTTGAATCGAACCAAATATCACTCTGAACTGAATATGAACCGCCTACTTTTTGTTCCTATACAGCTATCACTATTTTTTCTTTTCCTTGAATCCTCCTACTGCAAGTTTCAATCCAAGTAGTCGGGAAACAAAAATTGGAGTAATAAGCACTGATTTTGAGGCTACAGATGTTCATGTACATATATGCGTCTAGAGTCACAGACATGTATGAGTTGCAATTTCTGAGAAATTACATCATCATACCCAGGAAAAATTGAAAGAAAAAAGAGTACATACAAGCATAAGCGTCTAGAGTCACAAACATGTATGAGTTGCAATTTCTTATTTTAGATTTCTCTGGAAATAGTTTCTACAAGGATGGTTGAACATCTATTGCAAAGCATGAAAAAGGTAATACGAACTGGAAACAGTAATTGACCGTATTCAATATGCCGAAATGAAGGCCCACCAAAATTTAGGAATATTGTCCTTTTTGTTTCAAATATTTCTTTATATATATAACGTATTAGCACAATTTTTTTTTTGGTCAGAAAAGTATTAGCACATTGAGAAAAAGCAAAAATATGCTTTTCTGTCTTATTTGGTATGACCTTTGCAAAGACGAGGATGCCGTCAAAAGTTTGTCCAATTTTTCTCGTGGGGTTTGTCCAATCTTTTAATTTTTTATTTTTTTAACTTATATTGCTGACCGGACCTTTGGCAAGCCATGTCGGCTCAAGATATTAATAAAAAAATGCCACGTTTGATTTCTAGCCAAACATATCGGAGTTGGGACTGAAAAGATTTGTTGAACTTGACACTGTTTTAAAATCTTTTGAAAGTCCTCAAACTATGGTTTTGCATAAAACGCATGCATTTACAAGCAGCTTTATGTCCAGGACAAACATTACCAAGGTCTTCAATATTTGGAATTTTCGCAGAGACGGCTAGAAGGTGCACATGCCTCCAGAGCGGCTCCATGTTTATCATTCAAAAGGTGAACTTCATCGATGAGTAAGAGTGCGATATCGCTGAAAAAGCTCAAGCCTCCATCCTTTATGCGATAGCGAGTCACTGCATCGAATTTCTACAGAAGGGAAATGAAATCAATCTAGGCTTCAGCCTGACAAGTAAACAGGCAAGAAGACTAGTTGTCCACGTGCAGATGAATCCTAGAGATTCTACAAGGAGCTAACTATACAAGGTTTTCTCCAATGCTTTTTCAAGTTCGCTAGAAACACACGAATGAAATATGAGATCCTAGTTCGGGTGCTGTTAGAATGGTGTCTGCTTCCTGTATGTTCCTTGTTTTGTAAGCATCATTGTCACCAGTCAGCTCGAGGCAATTGATTCCCCATGATCCAAACTTTTGGCTCCTGTCCCTGAGCTTCTCGTGTACTAAAGCCTTGGAAGGAGCAATATAAAAGCAAGAGGCAATTACTCATTGATGCAAAAAAGATGATGTAGTTGCAGAAGAAACACAGTAATACTACAGATGACGGATGTTTCTCTAAAAAGAACTTTTCCAGCAGTCGTGGAATGTTCAACTGCATATTCATAAAATGTACATGCTTTGTTGGCAATGACTATATCAAGTCGCGTTTTGACTGAAAAAAAAAGTATTCTATCGAGAGTACGGCCAACGAGGACCAGCAGCAAAGCCAAAAGCATTGCCTCGGTATCCAGAATGCGGTCCCCTGTGATCAAGATACCCGTTTCCACGAATCACAGGTGCCTCAGGCCTCTCATTGTTCGTTCTCATTGGATTCAGTTCATCCAAACGGGGAGCATATCGTTGCATCGCAGACACGTCTCCTCGCTGGGACGATACAGCCATGGCACCCATGAGTCCAAAACCATACCCGGGATCATGACCTGCCACGTAATTTCTTGTAGACACATCTGGGTCTTGCTGACCATAAAGACGGACCTGCGAACGCATCTCCAGGTCCCTCCAATATCTCTCTTCAGGTTCAGAGACATTAGGTCTGTAGTTAGCATTGTACCTCATATGAGCCGCCGATCCCTCCGAGTTCTGAGTTGAATAATATCTATTGTCGTTCAGTCCATACATCCTGCTGGCATCAGCAGAGAGAGTGGATCCTCGCCCACCATAAAAGTTCTCAGCGAGTGACATAGACATGCCTGAGTCAGCGTGTTGATAATTCATGCCGCTGACTTCCTTCTCAGAGGGAACTTCACGTGATCTTGAGGATCGGTCATTGACTGACCACTTGGGCGAGGGACGACGTCAGGTTACCTTTGCCGGCGGCTCCTCATCAATTTCTCTTCCACGTGTTCCTCTACCACCTGCTATTTCTCTAGAGGACCGATCATTGGACGAAGACTCCCCAATCTTCAAATTGGGTGAGGGATAACAAGGTACATTGGCCTTCCCCGTAGAAGTACCAGTAGACTGGCTCTCCCTGCTTTGTCTCCCGCTGTCATTTCGAGAAAAACACCCTTTTTGACCTTCAGCTCTATTGACTGTCTTTGGTTTCTTCAGGCCTACCCATTGGCATGGAGGTATCACTTGTAAGTGACGAAGTACCAACACAAAGGCTCCGGTCATCTTTCAGATAATGAAGATCCCGTGATCCATTGCAGTCATCATTTGACTGCAAGTGACCCTGCTTTTGGGCTATGGTCTGTGTTTTGCAGTCCAATCTCGACGGCTCCATAGATACAGCAATGGTGGCTTATTGTTCCACTGTTCAATTTGTTTATCCTTCACATCCACAGACCCTGGCAAATAAAATGACTGAAAAAGGAAGGTTACAGTTAATCCATCAGATGCAAACATATGATCAGAAGGATGAACAGGACGTCCCATTTCACCTTTCCAGACAAGAATCGATCGTCTTCCCACACCAGATCATACCGAAAATTTTTCTCATCTGCAATGCACCACTAGATTTAAGTGTTTGCAAAGGAAAAGGAGAGAGCTAAAATTGAAGTAGTTACCTTTCAGTTTCTGATGGAACAATCAGAATAAGGAGCTTTGGTTTGAATTCAAGAGCTTTATCAATAAACTTGTTCGCCAAAGCTGCTCTAACTCCAAAAGGAGGATTTAGCCCCATGATCTACTGAGGAAGCAACATAATAGAATGATAAAACATTCAATAACGCATGGATATGTTCAGCGAGAGAGAGAGAGGGAGAGAGGGGAGCGAAAGGGCAAATAAGCCCAACGAAAAATGCGGAAAGTTAAAGCAAAACTCTCCCTCTTACCAATTTTGACCCAGAAGGTAGCTCTTTTTGTTGGACAGTCATCCAGTCCCTTGGTTCAAACTCGAAGTTATTCTGCAATCAAAAGGAGGAGAAACCATATGAAACCAGGCTTACACGAAGGCAAGTCCAAGTTCAATTACCAAGTACATTTCACAGAGATCATAGCAGCACCAGCATTACCAGCAAATGCTAAGTCAACCAATTCTTCTTCTTCATGGAATTCATTGAAAACTGAATTGCTCAAAGCAAATATGCTAAAGCATAAAAAATTGGGTTACCCCAGGCCACAGCCTGGAAAGACCCTAACAGAGGCTCCCTATTTCAACCTATAGGCATCAAGAAGAATCTCTAACAAATTGCAAGTGCAAAAATAAATGAGGAACATGAAAAATAAACATATTTGCTAAACCACATGCAAATTGCATTTAACAGGCACAGGCTAAAATTCCTTATCATCCAACTTGTGCTAGACCTATTCCGTGGAACAGGCACCATTGGTCTGACATGCCCTGAATCGACATGCCCTGCTAAGCAGCTTATGGAGATATTTTTCACCATCTGGAAGATTCATTGCTCCTCACACTCTGAAGCTCGAGTGCCTCAACACTACATCCTCCCCTGCAACGGTGTACAGGTCATATGGATGCAGCATTGCAGAAGTCAACTCTGAATACGGAAAAATTCAGAGGATATTATGCAAAAGGAACTACACTGTTCCTATAGAAATCTGGCCTAATGCATTCCAGAAAGAAGTGCCATGGGATTATAGGCAGGCATATGAACCAACTAGAGATGATGCTATCAGACAAGCCTTATAAGAGTTCCATGCAAATAACCCTCCTCAGCCTGTACAGCCACCACAATCTCAGCAGCCCAACATCAGTCATCTTCCCAGGACCCTTGGTGTGGACCACTTTCTCAGGACCCATGGATTAGGGTCCCCCCTCTGATCTCCAGAATATAGCAAGCTGGCCGCAACCAACATAAGAGCATCTCCAGATTCTCTAACATAGAAAGGATACAGCTTACTTTAGACCTGAAACGATGCATACGGTGGAGGTATGCTGACGAGGACAATCCTGAAGATGTCCTCTCGTCTGACTGTGATTTTCCAGACCTCTCATTGTGAATTATTGTTTTGCTAGAATAAGCGCGCCAACTTTGGCGAAAGTATGTGTCGGTGGGCTTTGTAAGAGCATCTTATAGCATACTGCTTGACTCTATGGTTGTGTTGTTAAAGGTCTGTAATACCCTTGGCATCACCTATATGAGGGTATCATCCTTCAGTTGTGGAATAAAACGAGTTTGGATAATCTCTATAGCATACACATCTCCTATGTCTTTCTAAGCACTTTCCCTCTTTCCTCGAGGTCTGTTGTCCTTAGATGTTTAGAGTTGCACTGTTAGCTTGATGAGGTGAATCGGTGACATGAGTATGTTCTCCACTTGCCACTCTGTAGATCTTGTGGATCAGAAAATTTCAATGACTTGAAAGTTCTAGCTCTTATGCCAATGCTCCTAACTCTAGCCTCTACTTTTAGATGGTTTTTTCCTAAATTTTTTGTACCTCTTTATTTGACTACCAAGGCTCCTTAGAAGCTTCCTCCAATGACCACTCCTCAAACATAACCAGCCACAGATTTGCATGTGTTGTTTGTTCCGTAGGTCCTCCAAATACTGTTAGCATATCCTAGGATCCTAAACCTGACTTGAGCTTTTTAAACCATTAGCAAAAAAATAACTTGCATGAGTTATAGTATCACACTGTTTGACTCTATTGTCTTACCAACATATGTTGTACGTCATCATGAATGAAACTACTTATTATTGGAACAAATTGCATGATGACTTGTACAAATGGATGCTTGAGACAGTACAATTATTTCATAAACAACCTAGTCTAACCTCGGATACTATACTCGATAACTATGGCAACCCTAAATTTCCATTGCACAATCTAAGGAATTGTCTCTTCTTTGCTACCTTGGAACAGGAAAAAGAAAGGCTCTACGTCCCTCAACCTCCTCCCACTGAAACAAGTGAACAACCACTAGACACGAGCTTAGTAACACAAAAACCAGACTTAAAAAAATTTCCATGAGAAAAAAAAGGACATACCATGCTGCAAAACCGTCTGCAAAGACAACAAAAACATTCTTCACACATAAAACTTAATGAAACGAGGTAGCACGCGCAAATTACCTTTGGTGGAAAAAAATCATAATTTTTGTAAGAGCACTTCTTTCCGGTCTCTTCAAGCTTCTTTGCCATTAAGTAGCTAAAATCATTAGCCCCCCAACAGAAGTCAACAATCTGTTTAACACAATTTTTATGAGTTGGATGAGTGACATCAACGTCGTACGAACAGAGCCATAGACGGGGGTAAAGTTTAAGAAGCAGATTTCTTTTTTATGGAAAAGACTAGTGAAAGATTAAATATTCACACGAGGGTGTGTGATGATTGAAGTGATGATTGTCAGATTCATTTGTAGAAATATAAGCTCAAGCGAAGCAATTCAGAATTTCAATCCCTCAGGAGAAAACTCACCAATCATATTGCCGATCACATACAAATCATCGCGATCTTCTACGTTTAAAATTCTCAAGCAGCAAGGTGGAAACAAACTACTAAGCATTACGTTTCTTACCAAGTCACCATCCTGAACATACCAATGGAGCTTGTTAACAATCTGCATCCAAGGATGTATCATTAAAATTTGCACTTCACCACATATCATCATATAGAAATATAAGACGCAAGCTTCTATCAAGACATATCACCTCTTTAAACCAAATGCCTATCTGACAAACAAACCCACAATATATATGCACATTACTCACCAAGTACAAATCTGTCACCAGGTCAAATAAGTCGACAACTGCTTATGAGCAATTTTTATTTGTCAATGGGTGACAGAGATATCTTGCCGCTATTTGTCTCATAAAAAAATAATAATAACCCTACAGATTTAGTATTTTCTCCTAGAATTTTTTTTTTTCAATTTCATTGATGAAAAAACCTTGTATAAAGATCAGATTAGATGGTAGCATATATACGTCAAAATGAAGATCCAATTTAAAAAAAAGCAATCAGATGAAAGGGACCAATTAATTCATTATTACAAAGAAACTGACTGAAACCTAGTGGGCTGACCAAGTGAACTTCTAAATTCGCTACTTCTTATAAATGTGAAAGATGTTAGCCTCACTAAAAAACCAAGTAAGGAAGCTAAGGAAATGAAAACATCCATCTTCTTTTCTTAATTAAGAAAATCTGACCTGTAATGAGGTATAAGGGGCACAACTATATTTTAGAGAGAGTAGCGATTGATGAAATCCATATGTCCTACATTTTCTTGTTTCAAGAAGTTGTATTTCACAAAAATAAGAAGAATTTCCTAGAAATGGCAACAGATTTAAGTAAATTTGGAGATTCCAGAATAGCTTTCTGCAAGCATGAACAGAGCAACAATTTGGAAGGTGTTGACTTCCATAGAATTTCCCAGCACATTTCGTTCCTTCTACGTTATAAGTACTATTTTTCCCTATCAAATGAAAGGCGGTCCATAAATCTCTAAATCTCCATAACATAAGGTCGAAAAAAAAATTAGTGATCATTACTTATATATTTCATTCTGGTGTGTAACAAGTTGCCAAAAAAGCAAGTAAAACGAAGCACATAAACCAACTACAATTGCCAACCAAAAAAAGGCTTTTGATTCACAAAACATCACCTCTTGAAGTTTATCCACTTTCGTAAAATGTCGACCAAAAGAAGTGTAGCGCATACCATATGTGAATGGTGCAAGATATACTCCAAGCTTGTCCTGCAGCCAATCAAATCATCATATGAGAGATTGTTCATCAACAAAAGAAATGCGACAGGATGTAAAGCATTCGATAAGAAGTATAACAAGGGCAACAAATATCGAGAGTTGGCTATGTGAGTGAACTAATGTATTTTTCTTTTCTCAAGTATCAGCAAAAAAAAGGGAGATAAATTATGGATGAACCTCCAATGGTTATAAAAGATAAAGAAACCGTTGATTACAAAAAATTAATAGATAAATAAATAAAGTAAAAGATGAATGGTCAAAACAAATAACTGATGCAAGCAACGCTAAAAAATAAAGGACCACATCAAAGGTAAGAAGCTTAATCTAAAGTCTAAGCTCACATTAGGCCACAAATAGAAGCAATTTGATCACTTAATAGCCTAGTTATTCTTTCCACTTAAGAGAAAAACTTGAGTACAGCAGCAAATTATTGTTTCAATCAAGCAGCGGTGCAAATTACATCAGACATGAGAGAGAGAGAGAGAGAGAGAGAGAGAGAGAGAGAGAGAGAGACCACATCTCGAATGGGAAATAGTCTCAAATACGAGTACAGAAAATAGAATGTGAAGGTGCTGAACCTTCCACTTAAATATCTGGGCTAGAACATCTGGGTCACAGATAGCTTTTGCATCTTCATTGCTATCTCCTTCCTCTAGCCTCTGCAAAGCTGCTTGAACAGCCTGCACATGCAATCTTTCAATTAAAGTATCCTTATTGACGCATTGAGTTAGTGCATAAGCATGTACCTGAACTGAACCCTTCACTTTCCCAATAGTAATTGCCTTATCAACAGTTGACTTCTGATATTGTGCATGAGTAGATGGCACATTCTGTGTTCTCATAACATCTCCCATACTTATTGAAGATTCAGCCTCTTTCATTAGATTCAAAAGCCTGCTTATCGTGGGAACACATAATTGAAGAATTAAATAGAATGGAATACATCCTACAGTTGTACATTTGCTGATCATTAAATACCAACAAAGATAACAGACGAGAACAAATCACCTCCTCTCTGTGTCAGGATCTAGTGCAGGAAGCGAGTCATCTGACTTCTTGGAAGCGGTCTGCACTGCTCTTTTCTCTTCACTATCTGGTACAACTTGTTTTCCTGGTTGTATTTGCTTAGATGGCTTTGTCATGAAGGAATATAACCTTTCACCCTGAGAAGTGTGCTCCCTCATGGTAAAAGATGTGCTGGGCTTCAAAGACCTGGGCTTGGTAGTATTCTTGCGAAATTTCTTGGAAAATAACATTTCATCTCAGTCACAAGTCAAGAGTATGTTCAAGGGATAGACCATGCAATTCCTGAGCTAAACAACCCAACCTCACATTCTCTCTTTGAAAATATTGAAAGTTCTTTTTTCTCCCATAAAAAAGAGGGGCTTGATTAGAACATGTTTTGGAAGACTTTCCAGCTCAAAATAACAGTTGCAGGACTCGCTTCAAGGGGTTAGCTCATATTATGCCAAAACGTGAGGCATGGCTGACTTTTACTAAGTAACTAGATAGTGTGGACAAGCATGAATAGTAGATGTTTCCACCTGAACCAAACTTAGAAAAAAACATATAGAGTTCAGATTCATGTGCAAGCTTCCAAAGATTTAGTGTAAGTTTTCGAAGCAACAAAAACCTCAAGCATAATTTAATGCCTTCATCATGAAAATCAGATTAACTGGTAACATATGAAGCCAAACAATTGCACTTTTCCTATTGTCACATACATCAGCACCAGAAGACTTGTCAGAGGAGCCCAACTTCCCACAAGCAAAGCACTGGTGCAGGTTGTGTATACAATTTTCGCAAATAAAAGTTTGCATTGCCTGTCAGCGTCACGTCAAAGGTATAATAAGAACCCAGAGCAAAAAGAGAACTTCTAAAAACAAAAACAAAAAACAGAAATAAAAATTAAGTATCGTCCTACATCAACGTCATGCTGTGAAAATCCAAGAGAATCGCAAAGAGACTCTTCACCATGTTCTTCAGTAGCATGAAATAACCTCATACATTTTCCGTCCCAGCTGTATTGCTAACAAACCGTCAGATATATTGCATACCAAACTAAAGAAAAAGGTGCAATAAGAACATCCATAAAACTTCTCTAAAAGAACAGAAACTGCCCTAAAAGCAAAAGGAACATTCATCCGACATACAACATGTAAAATTCACGCACTCACGCTTCCAAAAATTTTATTGTCTAAAGCCCATTGGGACATATAATCCATGGGGAAGATGGGAGTTAGAGAAGAGAATTTTCATCAAAGCTGGTATATGGTAGACCAAGTTGGATTTTTCGAGTCTACACTAATGTTTTTAAAACTAGACAGGAGTTAGACCGTATCAGGGCAGCGCTTAGCTAGTGAACTAGCGTTTTAAAAGAGTATTTATATGTAACCACTAGATTAAATGCTGTCCATTTTGTCAACGTATGCGGTCGTTCACATATGAGTCCCAGGTTTGATTTCCAAGCTTGCGAAGCTTTGGAATTTCAATTTTAACTAAGAAGTATAAAATATTTAAAACATATGGCACACAGACACAAAGGAGCGCCCTTACAAAGTGGCAAAAGCTTATGTGCCTATCCTAGAGGTAGCGGGTACGACTCTCTCCCTCAACAACGCTGACTAACTTCTGAAAGCCAAGCCAAGGTCAGAACCACATTGACCAGTTTACCGGGTCAAATCCAATTGTCTCACAGTTGTTAAAGCGAGTTGAATATAGAAACGGAATATACTCATGGCTGATTCCCAGTTGCCATTGCCACTATAAGCAACACACTCATAGGGGAGAGAGTGTGTTTCTCTCATCGGGACTGAAACAATACAATAGCATCAAAACAATCTAAAGACTGCCTCAGGATTAAACTGGAAGATTGGGATCACTAAAAGGACAAACTATAATTTTAGTCCAAAAAGTATTTTGGACGTTCTTTATTTTGGCCCCTATACCTTCACTTTCCCATTGTAGTCCTTAAAATAGTACTTTAAGACCATTTTGGCCCCTCTATAGAAACAAAAACAGTACATTCATATATTGGGGGGACGAAAATGGTAGCAAAACACTCATTCAGGGACTAAAATGAGAACAGGGACCAGAATGAAAGAATGCTCTAAAGAATTGGAACCAACAGTATTCTAATCACTAAATTTCTAGAAATTAAGAGACCAAAAAAGCATATATTGGGAAAAGAAAACTGGAGGAGGAAGACACTTACCATAAAAGGTCACCACCGTTATCGCATAGCGCACAAACAGAATCAAAACAATCATCCTCCATAGCGGTCCCACCTTCAACATCTTCCATCCCAACATCTTTAGTATCATCCACGATAAAACTAGGCTCTGCAACATTCTAAAATATCCAAAGAAAACCTTCCTCAGAAAATAGCAGATAGTGCAGAGAAAATATAATAAGAAAAAGAAAAATCACAGGACCTAACCTTGCCAGATTTACTCATCTCCCAAGGCTTCTCTTCCATTAATTTGTTCAGAACCTGCATGAATTTTGTTTGAGGCAATTAATGAACATCCAAATGAACAATGGCAATCTGATCCCAAAAAATCAACAACAAGATAGACTTTTCCTGATCGGTCTGTTAATTTCCATAAATGAACCCCCAAATGAACAATGGCAATTTGGCCCCAAAAACATCCACAACAAGATACCTTTACCTGAGATATGTGCTTTTCTGTCTGTTAATTTCTATTAATTAAGTGGTTGGAATGCTATACTTATGGTTCCAATACGTTAGGGCATTCTTTGTCTGGTCCTATTCATTTTAGTCCCTAAATGAGTATTTTCACTACTATTTTCGTCCCTTCGATGGCATCCAAACTTACCGTTTTGGTTCCTATACAGGGTTGAAATGGGTCTTAACAGGAAAATGAAGAACACCGGAAGTACTAAATTATATTTTTCTTTTAATGATACCAGTATTCTAACATCCAGTTTATTCCCGAGATAGTCTTTCGATTGTTTTGGTGCTATTGTATCGTTTTAGTTCCTGCTAGAGAAACGCCCTCTCCCTGTGACCAATGTTCACCCCAAAAATTTCAACAAAAAAGTTTGACATTTCCTCTAGAAAGTGATAGCATGCGTGCGCATGCATACATGTACAAATAAATTGTACATGTATTTATATTTGTATAATACCTTTTTCAACAAATCAATCCGCCAAAGGCATCTCGCCGATCCTGACATCTCATACAAAATTAATTCCACTGATTGCAACAGGCCCATCTTTGTTGTTGGACAAGTACACACACGAGCACAATGAGAGTATACGTCAAAAACAGCAGAGAGAAACTAAAAAGGTCTAAACAAACTTAAAAGCAACCCAGTCAACAGCATATTTTGAAAAAGACTCCAACTTTTCACGATTCAATTCATAAACTTCAAAAATCCTCACATTCCTAACAAGACATAATTACCACATGGCAGACAAAGAAGGAAGATCCAAGATTTTGTCATGAATTTGACTCTAAAATTCCATTTCAGTAAGCAATCATCTCTTTCACATTCTTTGGCAAAAAACAAAGATGATTCCCGCTTTCTTGAACAGGCAAACCCAGGTTACTGTACGCATGCAACACCGACCTACAAAGATGAATCTTTGAAGCCTCTTCTAATCATTTGTTACAAACATAATATCCATGGATATCCAAGCAAAGAAAAAAAAAAAATTTGAAGCAGCTTTAACCCTTTGCAGACAATCCTGACAAAAAAAAAATTGTAGTAAAAAGAAAAGAAAAAGCAAGGCCACTTGTATCTTATAGCACTGGAGTTATAGACAGTAGTCAAAAAATTTCCAGCCATTGAGAGCTTCCCTAAACTAGTCCAGCATTGAATGTCGATCAACTTCAGATCAGTGCTGAACTCTATGCAATGGACTCCAACTTGATCAACTTCAAATCAATGCTCAACTTTAGTTGGAAGGAACTTATAACCTAATGAATATCACAAGCAATTCAACACCAGTCTGTGCATTGACGATTGCTCCATAGTAGAGGAGTCATATGAACGCCTAAGCAACAACTCAAACATTTCTCACCCTTGACACAAGCTCATTTACCTCACCAGGTACGCACAAAAATCATTTAAACTTTTTGTCACGACAATTTGAAATAGTCAAGCAATCTCCAACTTCTCTATAGCGACCACATGTCAGTGGCCAGAATATCATCACAAGAAGGGGGTCATGAATCTAAAAGAAATGACAGGAACAAGAACAACCTTGGATTTCGCCAATGCATCATCCCTCCCTATAGCCTCATTAATTAACGCCACATGGTCTTGTAAATCCTTCGCAGAAGGCCGGACTTCATAGTACCTTTAAACCAGATTGAGAAAAGGCAAAATCAGAACACGTGAAGATGGCAAACTGTAAATTCTTAGATAGGAGTGTACCCCAAGGTTCTAGCCAAGTGCTCCCACAGCGCTCCTCCGGATGCGTCCAGGTGATTCCTGGCGTAGTGCAGGCAGTGCAACGTGATCAACACGGTCCTGATCGTATCCTGAAAGCTCCTCCTTGGCTTCTCGAGCTTGAAACAGACGTTGTCCTTGGAGAGCACCGACACTTGAGGCCTCGAGCTGCCAAGATCAAACCTCCAAGACTTGACCTCCCTGTAAATCTTCCTGACGCCATTATTGGCAGTCCCGTGCAAGAAGATTGTATCCGCGGCCGAATCCTCGCCACTGTCCCCGTCGCTCCACCTCACCGGGAGGACGGAGAACGAGACCGGCTCGTCGTGGTCCTCAAAGTAGTAGGTGGAGACCCTTTCCGGCAAGATCTCTGCCTCGTCGTCGGAAGACGCCATGTCGCCTGATTCTAAGATTACAGTTGGAGGAGAGAAATCAGCGAAAAGAGGGAGGCAATTCCGGAAAGCAGTGCCGTGACTGACGATGAAGCAGGCGTGTGTTAGTTTCGGCGCACGCATTAGAATTTTCTAATTCTTTATTTAAGTAATACACCGCCAATATTTCTCCCCCGAACTGCACGGACGGGTTTATGCTTAGTTGACTTGGCCCGAGTCAAACTGGTGCTTGCGTAGTGGCAGTTAAGATTGGTTTGACTTGGCCCGAGTCAAACGGGTGGTTTATTTTATGATTGAAATATGAAAAAATTGAGTCAAAAGTAAAAGTATCTGAGAATCTTGGAGCATCTGCAATGAAGTTGAAGCAAATTAGCTGCAGTTTGTTGTGAGGCGGTGGGTAATCGCTTGTGTAGTGGTAGTAGTGGGTTTAATACTGATTGCCGAATTGGAGGGAAGACTTACTTTATTATATTTATTTTTACTACTAAACCAACAATGATATCGTACCACTTTAGTTTAATGAAGTTTGTTATGTTTATTTTTCGAAAAAATTGCTTTATAGATAGTATTGGTCTTCGCTTCACGCAATTATTTCTTTGAATTAGTATAGTCTCACACATATATTTGAGATATATGTTTCATAATGAATAGTGATGACTAATTCCATAATTAGTACAACTAACTGAGGTATAGGAGGGGACAATAGGTTTTTTTTATAAAATATATTGAGAACATGTTTCGTAGATATACCGGGACTATTGAAAATGGAAAATATTATTGGTGAAATAAGTTAGTTACGTCAAATCAGATATTAAATATGGATTAAGAACAGCATGAGTGTTATAACTTTTGTACGGCGCTCAGTTGAGTCCCATAATTTGTTTTTTCGATCGCTTAAGTGCCACATCGAAATAAAATTGATCATTTGAGTGTCATTTCTGGCGAATCTTCCTACGTGGATTTTTTCTTTAATATTTCAGTCACACGTGGTTATTTTAATTATTTTAATTATTTCTTTGTTTTTCTTTCACATGGAAGTTTAGTGTTTTTTATAGAGAGTGGGAGGAAGAAGAAAGTCGGCTAATGTCACATTGGTCTACACAATTAGGAAATTGACAAAACGTGAAGATTCGGATGCAAGAAGAGGGCTCTGTCCATTCAGAAAAGACCCATTTACTAAACAACCTGAGAAATTTCCATTTGATATGGTTCAACACTCTGGGCCAGTGCTCCCGCACTCGGAGCACACCAAGATAGCATTTACGTCTGTCCATTTTAATCTTTGTTTTCAAAGTGTATTTAAAATTCTAGAATGTCCCTTAATTTGATTTTTATTGGCGGAAATATTGTGCTTATCGCTGTAATCGGACCTACTATGAAACTCAAATTGTCTAAGAATTCAAGGATGCATTGATTTCGACTGCATATACAGGCGACTCTATGTAAACTTGAAAATGTAAATCAATTATATTAAACTGTCATAACATTCAAATGACTCATCAACTTAAATAATGTAAATATAGATTGCTCGACTTCGTGTATGAAAAAAGTTAGATTGATTATTGATTACATACCCATTATTAAGTGAACATTTAAGTAACTATCTAAGTATATTGAAGAAATTAATACCGTGTAATCTAGTCATGATGAGTCCCATATGGCCAAAGATATCCTTTTTAATGTGATGTGCAAATATGGCAGATCTATTGAGCTTAACTATATAGTTCATGACCCTTACAAATTCAGAAAAATCACGACGAGGGCCTCATAGAGAATATATAAACTTATAAACTCACGTTGATACATTAATCAGTTAAGCTCACACGGAAAGTACTTGCTTGGAGCCGTCATAAAGTTAACTAGATTCTATGTGCTAATTTTATGCATCCCAATGTAAGCGAATTATACAGATGCATTAAAACTAGTGAATCAATTCAAAAATCTAATAGAAGTGATGTGATTGGGGATGCTAGTGCATTCATTGAGTATATTACATCTGTCAAAAACATATTATGTATGTATGTATGTGTATTCCCTTTTTAAAGTTCATAATACCAAGATAAGCTGACGTATTCAATAATGCCAAACATATGTTTGGTATTCTCTATTCATCAATAGTAGCGGAGAACATATGTTTGGTATTCTCAATTCCTCACTAGTAGCGAAGCATATACACCGCTTCTCGAGATTCTTCATGAAGATGCTGTTTGATGTTTTAAGTTGTTGAATCGGAAAATTAAAACAACAAGCAAACAGCACAGACAAGCACAGGGTTTAATTCCTACTAACTATCCCAAACCCAGCGCACCTTGTCACTCCACAAATCATGCTCTGATACCAAAACGGGGATGTCACGCCCCGAGCCCCGAGCGCGCAACCATCCCTTCCATACGTCAGGTCAAAGGATGATGTCCCAGGCAAATCATCGACCCATTTCTTTTATCTTATAATTAAGCACATGCGGAAGCGAACAACAACCCCAAACAACAACGACATGGATAGAATGAATAGGAACTACAACAAACAACAACAAACCCTTTTCATTACTTGCTTGATTAGTTCACAATACACACATAATTACACAAGTCCTTCTTGGACCGATCCCCTTGGACCCACAAAAAGATACCGGGTCGGGTCAGGGCGCACTATAGCCGATACACAACTACCACACTACCAGCTACATACAGACGGCCTCCAAAACACCAGCTCCTCCACAGCTGCACAAACCCCCGGGCCAACAACACCGGGTCAACCCTGGTAACCAGGTGGCGAATCTGGATCCTCCTCCTCCGAACTCAGATCTGGGTCTACGATCTCCCCATCCGGCATTTCAGCCTCCGTTGCGTCCCAAGTCTGGACTATTGGACCCGCACCCAGGGGCACATCAAGCCCCCGAATCGGTCCTATGGGAACACCAGTCCGACACATGAACCAAGCCTTAAAGAGGTGTGCCACATAGTGTGGCAACCCCTCGTCAACCCAGACTGTCGTGACATGTTGTTCCCATATGTCCTCAGAGTTAGCGACGTGACGGCGATGAAGTACCGTCGTGAGTTCGATCGGGACGCCAAACCTAACGTGGCGTGCGGCCATCACGAGGACCTGAAAGGCGATCAGCCAAGCGCATGAGATATGAATCTCAGCGGGTCAACGCCTAAGTCCGATTATGACGTTGATCACGACCTAACCATTCTATCGATCTAATCTCAACCTCAGAACAACAACCACATGCAACGTACCTCGCCTGGAGCCATGCGACAGGTACAACATAATAAGGAATAAACAATGCATCAACCAATCAGCCAGAACACTCAGCAATGGTCATGCATTATGCAACAAACGCGTTCCGGTCAACCGGTCAAGAGATACCCCACTCTCGCCAAAGCACAGCCTCACTGCTAGTACTCTTCCGGATTAACCGGGCGTCGTCCTACTACGTTACAGCGACGGCATCCGATGGATCCCTCAAGACCCCTAAGGCGAGCACACCAGGGATAATTCCAGGAGGGACTACGGACCAACACTAGTTGCGACCGGCATCTCATCAGCCGTGTTATCCGGACGGTCTGTCGCCGGGCACGGACTGACAGGCATCCAATAAGCCGTGGAATCCCGGACTGTACGTCGCCGGCACACAGACTTATCAGGCGGCGACCCATGCCAACAAGGGTATCGCCCGTGCCCCCAGTTACGTTAGGGCGACACTGTGAAACAACTGCATGACCTCGCGCTTAAAACCGGCTCTCAAGCCAAATCTCATTTTTGATGCTCCAACTTGGCCCACGGCCAATTTCATGCTCAAACTTGGCCAACGGCCATTTTCATGCTTAAACTTGGCCAACGGCCATTTTCATTCTCAAACTCGGCCAACGGCCATTTTTGCATTCAAAACTGGCCTACGGCCATTTTCACACTCAAGCCTGGCAGACGGCTAATTTCACACTCAAATCTGGCCCACGGCCATTTTCACACTCAAATTCACAATGGATCACGCGAATAATCAATTTCCATTTAATGAGGCATTTCGATCCTAGTATGATCATTCAGCAATTTAATGCGCAATCAACACTCAGTCCGATCCACGATCGGACGCCACAAACTAGGCACAACAACATGCAATTAACCATGGTAACTATTCCACCTAACCACGGTTAATTCAACTAACCACAGCAGTTAATTATTCTACCATGGTAACTATCTAATTTAACTATAGTAACTAATTAATCTAACCACAGTTAACTAACTAACCCCGGTAACTATCTATTAATTGCGGTAACTATTTAATCTAATTACGGTAACTAATTAATTAATCTAATTAGTGCAATTAACGGCCTAATCAGGGATTAGGGGTTAACTCACTCCTAAACGGGCGGCGACGGTCGGCGGCGACGGGCGGTGAGCGGCGGCGGCGGTGGCGGCGGCGGCGGCAAATTTTCCGGCGACGCTCCTACGGACTCTCCTCGTCGATCCGGCCGCAACCACGATGTCGGATTTCCAAAACGACAACCGGACGACGACGAACGGCGGCTGGAAAACGGCCAAACGACGGAAACGGAGCTCAACGAGCGGTCGGCAAGCTCGGCGGAGCTTCGGCCAAGGTCCGGCGGGTCCTAGGTGGCTCCGGTGAAGCTCGGCGGACGACGGCTAGGCTCGGCGGTCGACGGGCAGCGGCTGAACAGGGGCGGCAGGGGGTTCGGCTGGGGCGGCACGGCGACGGGAGGAAGGCCGGCGGCTCGGCGGGCGCGGAACGGGCGGCGGTGGCTCGAGCGGCGGGCGGTTCAAGCCAAGAAGATGAAGATGAGATGAAGATGGGATGAAGATGGCGTGGAAGTGGGCTGCCAACGTGAAAATGGAAGGGAAGAAGAGAGAGAAAGGGAAGAGAGAGAGAGAGGAGAGAGAAAATGTTCTTGAGGGCATTTTGGACTTTTCAATGGTCCAATGGCATTTTGGTAAATACCCAAAAGTAAAAAAGCATGACATGACTTGGCATTTATGATACGGGGCCCACGGTCGTTCGGTATTAATTGTTTCTAGCGTATATGAATAATATCTGAGGGTATTTTGGTAATCTGATGATTTTAGGACTGGTTCAGAATATTTGGTTCAGGGTCGACGCAAGCGTGAAGGAATACGGCGAAGACTAATTACGGCGCAACTAATCTAATCGAACTATAATTATCTACGCTTCGATCGACGACTAACGATCCACAGATCGAATGATTCCGCGTCCGACAAATGTCACTCAATTCCAACCGTCCAATATTATTCATATAATAGGCCTTGAAATTCCGGGACGTCACAACTCTTCCCCCCTTGGGGAAATTTCGTCCCTGAAATTAAAATATTACACCACCTCAAAAAGAAAAGGATACCTAGACCTCATTGACTCCTCACTTTCCCATGTCGCTCCCTCGGTTCCATGGTGTTGCCAAACAACCTTCACCAACGGAATTGTCTTGTTTCTCAGAACCTGCTCCTTCTGGTCTTCGATCCTCACCGAACGTTCCACGTACGATACTCTTTCATCCACTTCAATCTCTTCAAAACTCAAGATGTGAGCTAGATCCGGCTCGTACTTCCTTAACATAGATACATGGAATACGTCATGTACCTGAGCAAGTCTCGGTGGCAACGCGAGACGATAAGCCAGATTTCCAATCCGTTCCAAAATCTCGAACGGTCCAACGTACCTCGGGCTCAACTTTCCCTTCTTGCCGAAACGAGATGTCCCTCTCATAGGCGACACCTTCAGAAAGGCATGATCACCGACTTGAAACTCCAATGGTCTGCGTCTTTTGTTGGCATAACTCTTCTGACGGCTCTGGGCTGTTCTCAGTCTTTCTATGATGATTTTCACTGTGTCCACTGACTGCTGTACTAACTCTGGACCGGTGATTTTCCTTTCATCAACTTCGTCCCAACAGACTGGTGTCCTACAAGGCCTGCCATACAATGCTTCGAAAGGCGCCATCTTGATACTCTGCTGATAGCTGTTGTTGTAGGCGAATTCAACCAAATGAAGCTGTCCTTCCCAGTTACCTTTGAAATCCAATACACATGCCCGCAACATATTCTCAAGCGTCTGAATTGTCCTTTCAGACTGGCCATCCGTCTGCGGATGATAAGCCGTACTGAATTACAGCTTCGTTCTCAACGCAGTCTGCAAGCTTTTCCAAAAGGTAGACGTGAACCTAGGATCACGGTCCGACGTGATCGTCACTGATACACCATGCAGACGTACGATCAGACGTACATACAAATCTGCCAACCTATCCAAAGCGAAGTCTTTTCTCACTGGAATGAAATGTGCTGACTTCGTCAATCTGTCCACTATGACCCAAATTGAATCATTGCCCCTTTGGCTCCTCGGCAAACTTGTCACGAAGTCCATCGTGATGTGTTCCCATTTCCATTCTGGAATCTCAAGCGGCTGTAACAATCCTCCAAGCTTACAATGTTGAGCTTTAACCTGCTGGCATGTCAGACATTTCGCCACATGCTTGGCTATGTCCGTCTTCATGCCACTCCACCAATAATACTGCCTTAGATTCTGGTACATCTTCGTACTACCCGGGTGGACACTGTAGCTGCTACGATGTGCCTCCGACAAGATTTCTTCCCTAAGACTCTCATCAGCCGGCACACACAAACGTCCTCTGAACTTTAATATCCCATCCTCAGCCACTTGAAAATCTTCTTTCCTCTTCTCTAAGCCCTCTTGAAGGACTTTCTGAATGGCAGGATCCGTCGATTGCAATATCTTAATTCTCGCTTGCACCTCCAGCTCGATCCTCAATGTAGCCATCAAACTTGACAGACGGCCTACCTCCAACTTAAACTCCGAATCTCTCACCTCCTCCAGAAGACGCCACTCCCGGACCATCAACTGGGCAATCGCTGACTTCCGACTCAGTGCATCAGCAACTTTGTTAGCCTTTCCTGGATGGTACAAGATCTCGTAGTCGTAATCCTTAAGAAGTTCCATCCAACGGCGCTGCCTCATGTTCAACTCCTTCTGAGAGAACAGATACTTCAAACTCTGATGATCGGTGTAGACTTGGAATCTTTCTCCTACCAGGTAGTGTCTCCAAATCTTGAGGGCAAATACGATCGCTGCTAACTCCAGATCGTGCGTCGGGTAATTCAACTCGTGCGGTCTCAACTGACGAGAAGCGTATGCAACTACTTTCCCATGTTGCATAAGCACACAGCCTAGTCCTTTGAAGGAAGCATCGCTGTAAATCTCATATCCTCCAGGACCAGACGGTATTGTCAAAACAGGAGCCGTAGTTAGCTTCTGCTTAAGCTCTTGGAAACTACGCTCGCACTTGTCTGTCCACTCAAATCTTTCGTCCTTCTTCAGCAGACGTGTCAGGGGCAAAGCTATCGCGGAGAACCTTTCCACGAAACGTCTGTAGTAGCCTGCTAAACCCAAGAAGCTCCGAACTTCTGTCATTGACGTCGGCCTCGGCCAATCCATGACCGCTTCAATCTTGGTTGGGTCTACTGATATTCCCTCTCCAGAAATTATATGACCAAGGAAGGCTACGCGAGCTAGCCAAAACTCGCACTTGCTAAACTTAGCAAACAACTGGTGTTTTCGAAGAGTCTCTAACACTGTCCTCAAGTGTTGCTCATGTTCCTCAGGGCTCTTAGAGTATACCAAAATGTCGTCAATGAACACTATGACGAATTTGTCCAAATACTCACTAAATACCCTATTCATTAAGTCCATGAAAGCAGTTGGAGCATTTGTTAGACCAAACGGCATCACTGTGAACTCATAGTGACCATAGCGCGTCCTAAACGCTGTCTTCGGTACATCCTCCCTCTTGATCCTTAGCTGATGGTATCCCGTCCGTAGATCGATCTTGGAGAACACCGAAGCTCCTTGAAGTTGGTCAAACAAATCATCAATCCTTGGCAACGGATACTTGTTCTTGACTGTCACTTGGTTGAGCTAACGGTAGTCGATGTACAGACGAAGCGATCCATCCTTCTTCCTCACAAACAAAACGGGCGCTCCCCACGGAGATGCACTTGGATGGATATATCCCTTATCCAACAACTCCTGCATCTGTACCTTCAGTTCCTTGAGTTCCGACAACGCCATCTGATACGGTGCTTTTGAGATTGGCTCCGTACCAGGGGATAACTCAACCACGAACTCTATTTCCCTTTCCGGTGGCAATCCAGGTAACTCCTTCGGAAAAACATCAGGGAATTCCCTTACTACAGCAATATCCTCCAGCCTTAACTCCTCCGCCAACACATCTACAACAGACGCCAAATAACCTTGGCAACCTCCATCCAACAACCGAGTCGCTTCTAGCGACGAAACTAATGGGATCGAGGTTCCCCCTCGATTTCCAACGAACTTGAAACTAACCCCATTTAATGGGTTAAACAGGATAGTCTTACTATGACAATCCAAAACAGCTCTTTGCTCAGTGAGCCAGTCCATACCAACAATCAAATCGAAATCAAACAAAGCTAGCACAATAAGATTTATCCTTCCCTCATGACCATCTACAACTAGTCTACAATCAGGACATCCTACTGCAGCCACAACATTATCCTTAAGCGGTGTAGATATCCTAACAGTAGATCTCAACAGTTCTGTACTCATGCCAGCTAGCTTAACAAACTGAGCAGCAACAAAGGAGTGGGAAGCTCCTGAATCAAACAATGCATAAGCTACTTGGTTATGCAATAAGACCGTACCTGAAACGGTCGGCGAGTCCTTCGCCTCTTCCCGGGTGACAGCATACACCCTTCCTTGCACTGGCGGTCGATTCTGAAAGTTCTGCGGAATGTTCCCTCGCAACTGACCTCCTTGTTGCATCTGTCCTCCCATCTGTCTCTGAGGACAATCCTTAACTTGGTGGCCATACTTGCCACAACCAAAACAAGCACTTGACCTCCTTGGGTACGGGCCAGACCCATGCTTCTGACGGCAAAACGAGCACACGACGTCGGGACGGAACGTCGACTTCCCAACAAAGTTCCTCTTGTTAGGCGGGATGGGGTTCCTATTACCCATCATCGGTCCTTTACCGAACCTTCGGTGATCTCTCACCACAGGAGCGAACCGCGGTCCAGATGCGATTACCCTTTCCGCAATGTCTCTTTCCACCAGCTGAGCTTTCTCATATAGCTCATTGTAGTTCGTCAGGCTGAACGGCACTAACACACTTTTGATCTCTGGCTTCAACCCATCTCTGAACCTCCTCGCCCTATCCTCAGGGTTCTCTACCATCCTCGGCGCATACTTGGACAGCTCGGCAAACTTTGCCTCATATTGGTCCACCGACAACTGATACTGACGAAGATGCAGAAACTCGTCCATCTTCTGCTCTCGTGCGCAATCCGAGAAGTACTTTCCGTTGAAGGCTTCCGCGAAGGCACCCCACTCCGGGATCGCACCCTCGGGAAACACACTCCCTTGCGTGGCCTTCCACCACGAGCTAGCGTTACCCTGCAGTTGGTAGACGGCCAGCGTTACATTTTCTTCCTCAGAACATCCTAACAAGGCAAAGGCCTTCTCCAAATCCTCCATCAACGAGGTGGCAGCTTCCGGGTCACCAGTTCCCGAAAACCTCGGCGGCTGAAGCTTCATAAACTGCTCCACCAATCTGTGAGTCTGCGGCCTGCGGATCCCGTCTTCAGCTAACGGACCCTCCTGTGGAATGGCAGCTGCAGCTTGGTTCCTCATCTGCTGCCCCATCAGGTTACCCATGGTTTCCAACGCTTGCAGGATCCCATCCACTCTAGGATCTGCATGCACTGCCCCTTCTCTGGACACTTCCGGTTCGTCCACTCTACCCACTCTAGGTCTTGCTCGAGCGGCCCTTCCTCTACCTCTGCGAGCAACAGGAACGCGGTTCCCAACCGCTTCAGGAACAACTGGAGCTACCCTTTCCGCGGGTACTCCCGGAACACGATCCCTCTCCATATTGGGATCCACCTGAGTCGCCCTACCTCGGGGCACTCTCCGGCTACGGTTGCTCATCCTGTAGGACCGTAAGGACTCCTGCTCGCCCAAAGCAACACGTAATGAGAACTCAGGTTTACTACTAAACAACAAGCAAACAGCACAGACAAGCACAGGGTTTAATTCCTACTAACTATCCCAAACCCAGCGCACCTTGTCACTCCACAAATCATGCTCTAATACCAAAACGGGGATGTCACGCCCCGAGCCCCGGGCGCGCAACCATCCCTTCCATACGTCAGGTCAAAGGATGATGTCCTAGGCAAATCATCGACCCATTTCTTTTATCTTATAATTAAGCACATGCGGAAGCGAACAACAACCCCAAACAACAACGACATGGATAGAATGAATAGGAACTACAACAAACAACAACAAACCCTTTTCATTACTTGCTTGATTAGTTCACAATACACACATAATTACACAAGTCCTTCTTGGACCGATCCCCTCGGACCCACAAAAAGATACCGGGTCGGGTCAGGGCGCACTATAGCCGATACACAACTACCACACTACCAGCTACATACAGACGGCCTCCAAAACACCAGCTCCTCCACAGCTGCACAAACCCCCGGGCCAACAACACCGGGTCAACCCTGGTAACCAGGTGGCGAATCTGGATCCTCCTCCTCCGAACTCAGATCTGGGTCTACGATCTCCCCATCCAGCATTTCAGCCTCCGTTGCGTCCCAAGTCTGGACTATTGGACCCGCACCCAGGGGCACATCAAACCCCCGAATCGGTCCTATGGGAACACCAGTCCGACACATGAACCAGGCCTTAAAGAGGTATGCCACATAGTGTGGCAACCCCTCGTCAACCCAGACTGTCGTGACATGTTGTTCCCATATGTCCTCAGAGTTAGCGACGTGACGACGATGAAGTACCGTCGTGAGTTCGATCGGGACGCCAAACCTAACGTGGCGTGCGGCCATCACGAGGACCTGAAAGGCGATCAGCCAAGCGCATGAGATATGAATCTCAGCGGGTCAACGCCTAAGTCCGATTAGGACGTTGATCACGACCTAACCATTCTATCGATCTAATCTCAACCTCAGAACAACAACCACTTGCAACGTACCTCGCCCGGAGCCATGCGACAGGTACAACATAATAAGGAATAAACAATGCATCAACCAATCAGCCAGAACACTCAGCAATGGTCATGCATTATGCAACAAACGCGTTCTGATCAGCCGGCCAAGAGATACCCCACTCTCGCCAAAGCACAGCCTCGCTGCTAGTACTCTTCCGGATTAACCGGGCGTCGTCCTACTACGTTACAACGACGGCATCCGATGGCTCCCTCAAGACCCCTAAGGCGAGCACACCAGGGATAATTCCAGGAGGGACTACGGACCAACACCAGTTGCGACCGGCATCTCATCAGCCGTGTTATCCGGACGGTCCGTCGCCGGGCACGGACTGACAGGCATCCAATAAGCCGTGGAATCCCGGACTGTTCGTCGCCGGCACACAGACTTATCAGGCGGCGCCCCATGCCAACAAGGGTATCGCCCGTGCCCCCAGTTACGTTAGGGCGACACTGTGAAACAACTGCATGACCTCGCGCTTAAAACCGGCTCTCAAGCCAAATCTCATTTTTGATGCTCCAACTTGGCCCACGGCCAATTTCATGCTCAAACTTGGCCAACGGCCATTTTCATGCTCAAACTTGGCCAACGGCCATTTTCATGCTCAAACTCGGCCAACGGCCATTTTTACATTCAAAACTGGCCTACGGCCATTTTCACACTCAAGCCTGGCGGACGGCTAATTTCACACTCAAATCTGGCCCACGGCCATTTTCACACTCAAATTCACAATGGATCACGCGAATAATCAATTTCCATTTAATGAGGCATTTCGATCCTAGTGTGATCATTCAGCAATTTAATGCGCAATCAACACTCAGTCCGATCCACGATCGGACGCCACAAACTAGGCACAACAACATGCAATTAACCATGGTAACTATTCCACCTAATCACGGTTAATTCAACTAACCACAGCAGTTAATTATTCTACCATGGTAACTATTTAATTTAACTATAGTAACTAATTAATCTAACCATAGTTAACTAACTAACCCAGGTAATTATCTATTAACTGCGGTAACTATTTAATCTAATTACGGTAACTAATTAATTAATCTAATTAATGCAATTAACGGCCTAATCAGGGATTAGGGGTTAACTCACTCCTAAACGGGCGGCGATGGTCGGCGGCGACGGCGGCGGCGGCGGCGGCGGCAAATTTTCCGGTGATTCTCCTACGAACTCTCCTCGTCGATCCGGATGCAACCACGGTGTCGGATTTCCAAAACGACAACCGGACGACGACGAACGGCGGCTGGAAAACGGCCAAACGACGGAAACGGAGCTCAACGAGCGGCCGGCAAGCTCGGCGGAGCTTCGGCCAAGGTCCAGCGGGTCCTAGGTGGCTCCGGTGAAGCTCGGCGGACGATGGCTAGGCTCGGCGGTCGACGGGCAGCGGCTGAACAGGGGCGGCAGGGGGTTCGGCTGGGGCGGCACGGCGACGGGAGGATGGCCGGCGGTTCGGCGGGCGCGGGACGGGCGGCGGTGGCTCGAGCGGCGGGCAGCGGAGCGGCGGTTCAAGCCAAGAAGATGAAGATGAGATGAAGATGGGATGAAGATGGCGTGGAAGTGGGCTGCCAACGTGAAAATGGAAGGGAAGAAGAGAGAGAAAGGGAAGAGAGAGAGAGAGGAGAGAGAAAATGGTCTTGAGGGTATTGTGGACTTTTCAATGGTCCAATGGCATTTTGGTAAATACCCAAAAGTAAAAAAGCATGACATGACTTGGCATTTATGATACGGGGCCCACGGTCATTCGGTATTAATTGTTTCTGGGGTATATGAATAATATCTGAGGGTATTTCGGTAATCTGACGATTTTAGGACTGGTTCAGAATATTTGGTTCAGGGTCGACGCAAGCGGGAAGGAATACGGCGAAGACTAATTACGGCGCGACTAATCTAATCGAACTATAATTATCTACGCTTCGATCGACGACTAACGATCCACAGATCGAATGATTCAGCGTCCGACAAATGTCACTCAATTCCAACCGTCCAATATTATTCATATAATAGGCCTTGAAATTCCGGGACGTCACACAAGGCGGGGGCGCGGTGGACGGCGGCGGTGCGAACGGCGGGCAGCGGCGGTCCACGGCGGCACAAAGATGAAGATGGGATGAAGAAGATGAAGTTGCCGTGAGGTTGAGGGAGAAAAGGGTGGCTGCCGTGCGTGGAAATAGAGGGGAAGAAGAGAGAGAAAGGGAAGAGAGAGAGAGAGGAGAGAGAAATGGTCTTGAAGGGCAAAAGGGTAATTTCATGGGTCAAATGGCATTCTTGTAATATCTCAAAGGTCAAAAAGGTGATTTGACTTTGGCATTTAAGAGGGGGGGCCCACGGTCATTCGGTATTAATTGTTTCTGGCATATATGAATAATATCTGAGGGTATTTCGGTAATCTGACGATTTAGGACTGATTTAGAATATTTGGTTCAGGGTTGGCTTGGGCGCAAAGGAATACGGCGAAGACTAATTACGGCGCGACTAATCTAATCGAACTTAAATTAACTATGCTTCGATCGACGGCTAACGAATTTCGGATTGAATGATTCCGCGTCCGACAAATGTCACTCAATTCCAACCGTCCAATATTATTCATTGAATAAGCCTTGAAATTTCGGAACGTCACAAGTCTCAACAAAAAAATAAAAATCACAAAAATCGAGACTTTAATCTAAATCCATTAATCAAATAAATCTCACAGGGATCAATCCAATAAGAAGAATAGATAATTGCAAGACACGTGACTCCTCAAGAGTTCCGTTAGATAAACAACGGGTGCCATCTATCAACAAACAGCAGTACAAATCACCAATAAATCAGCCGGTCTGGAAATAATTGAGAATTGCAGGTCTCGAGCAGCAACTCTTTGGGTTGAGAACGGAGAAACATCAACTCTTCAAACAACAACTGGTCAAAATTTCATCCCTTGACCATGTCAGCAAGTACTCGATGCAAAGAATTCGAGAAACGGGAATCAAGATGAACATCTACTAATGCAGGTTTCAACGGCAACAAGTAATCGGCTGAACATCACCAAATCAGAGTTCAACAAGGCAAGGTCTAGCGAGACCAGAACTGAGCTTCAATGGTGAGAGGCGAGGGGCTTCCCACAGCAAGAGGCGAGAGGCTGGGTTGGGGCTGGGCGACGAGCTAGGTTGGGGCTGTGCGACGATTTGAGCCACAAGCTAGGGCTGGGCGAGGGGCTGGGCGACAAGTTAGGCCTGGGCGAGGGGCTGGGTTGGGGGAGGGGTGAGGCGCGACGAGATTTCAGTCTGACTAGGAGGAGATGTCAGCGACAGCTGAGAAGAAGAGCGAGAAGCGAGATGGAAGAGATGGGCTCGTCAACAGCAGAGAGTGGGGGTCGACTAGGGTTCTGCCGGCGGCGGCGGCTGTTCCAGTGACCCGGGGGATTAGGGATTAGCTCTGATACCATGTAGAGAAATTATCATTTTCTCATTTCTCGAAAAAATCAGAATGGGGTTACAAATACTTATATATGTGCTTAACCCCTTTCAACAAATACAAATGACACCCTATATGTAGGTTTTCTCTGATGGGTAATTCAAAATCACTGAGCTCGGAAAAAGGATGAAGATCACAGGAGCTTGAGTCCTACAAAAGCAAATACATAGCGTCCAGCTCAGAAAGTTGCAGCTTCACTAAAGCATCACAACTGAACACTTGAAAAGTACCACTTACAATCAAGACCTGACCTGCACTGCACCATCAACCAAGTTACATTTTCTACATATACAAATTCCAGTTAATGAGCAAAAAGATATTTGCCTCATGATACAACGACGACAGCATTTTCTAGTAGGGATTTTAATATGATTGAGACAGTGTGGAGTCTTTTTTATTAGATGTGTTGCAATGAATAATGAAATATACTTTTGGCACTCATCAACTATTCATATGGTTTGGATTTGATTTGCCGTTCCTAAGTCGGTGGTAGATGGTAAAAGCTAAATGCCGATTATCCAAGTGATTCATCGATATTCCAATGGTGAAGAAAAAATTTGGCAGCTCATGAAACAGTCCGACCATAGCAAACAGAAGCAATGTAGAGATTCTTCGCCCATTTTTCCTGAAAATAAAGAATCAGGGAAGAGCATATGCTCATTAAAATATCCAAGAAAACAGCACAGATTGATGCCTGACAAGAGAAGAAAGAAATCACCTTGACATGTGTCCTAGGAAAAGCAGAAGTTCGTAAGGTCTCTTGGGTTTCATCTGCTGGCTTTCTTCGTGGAATGCTGAGGACAAAAGCAGCCTGATCTAAAGTGGCAGCAGTTGAAGGGAAATGAATCACTTACTTTAAGGGAAATGATAAAAAAAGCCTTCCCTCCATTTTTTATTAATCCACTTGAAGGGAAATGAATCACTTACTTTATATGACTGCTGCAGATATGGAGTTCCTGCCATTTAGGGTATAACAGAAGTCAGAGAAACAAATCTATGATCATTTCAGAACATATCATTGTCTTCAGATCCAATAAGTAATGAGCTGCCATTGTTAGCTCCTGCAACTGCAGTGATATAGTAGTTCTTCTCCCACTGCGCCATGATCCACTCCTACAGGAAAAAATGGAAAATGCATCAGCAATCTCTTCAGCTAAAACTTAGTATTAAATAACAGTCCTAATGTTCCATACAGCAATGGCCTCGAGAAATTGAAAGGCTGGAGTTGCATGCTTATACTATCACACCATCCTAAGTGCCCACGTCTAACCACTGAAAGAGCACGGTGCATTGCCAGAAGCCATCGATAGAAATCCTTTAAGAGTAACAAACCAAGAAGAAGCGACTCGTCACACTACAAACTACTGAAAACAGTATGAACTGTTTCACTTACCAGTACATAGCAAGTCAAATATCCAATGAAACTAACAGATACAAAACAAAAAAAAAGAACAAAAAAAGAAAATTCAAAAATCAATGTCAATAGTCTTGATATTAAGAGCAACCTTGTGAAGAAAGTAGGGTGAGAATTCATCAACTTGACCAGAGAAGCCAGTTCCAGCATCCATTAAAAAGGCCCAAAGGTTAGAGCAAGAAGCCACACTGCTGATGAATAACCCATCCTCATTTCCTTTCTCTATATGCTGCGATAACCGCATATCTGCCACATTGTAGTGATACCTAACCATATGCAGAGAAAGAAGAATGAAAAAACTTCCTTTGGAATACACAGAATTCGAGGGAAAGTGAGAAATGCAGAAAACCTTTGCTTCATTGGTCGACGAACATTATAGATACTTTATCCATTGTGTAGCAGGCATCCCCATTCGAACCTTATTTTTGGGCTGTTCATCTTCTTCAACTTCTATCGTCAATCGTCCTCTTTTATGTCCAACCTGACAGACAAGCTTCAGAGCACAAAGCAAAGTAATACATGTCAGAAAAATCCAAGTTGTTTGCTCTGCTTGTTATCCAACAAGCTGCAGTATGTTGGTAAAAGAACGTAAGTACCTTCTGAGCACCATCAGTATTGATCGGCCTAATATCCGGATTAGGGCCAATGATACCATCAAAGAGAGATATATTTAGCATAGTTGGGTTCCTCGTCAAATTTTTAAGTTCACCGCATACTCAACAAATTGTCGGAAAGGCTGAGGGCGCAGAAGCAACAGAGTGTTTCTGGGGAAGTGGCCATCTTCTTTTTGCAGACAATGAACCCTTTATTCTCTCCTGGGGAAACCCATAGAGGTTAGGTCAACGGGTGATTTAGGCAAAAGCGACAATTTTACTCTTCTTAAAATTTGATGAATTAAACCTGATATCCTTGCCACGGTAAACGTCCACGCAAAAGAAAAAATGAGTGTGTAAGCAAGTGATTCTCAGTCATCTCTCCTGCTGCCAACTCTACCAAGATGAGCATGCACACTGGCATACCGAACTGTCCCTCTGAAAAAAGAAAAAGAAAAAAAAAACAACAACAACAACGCAGAACAATCAGAAAGGTATCCAGACATAAAAATCATGAAATTCTAAATTTTCTATAAAGCGTTGCATTGAAATATCAAGCTAACCTAAAAACATCTGGACGTTGGTCATATTCAACATGTAGGCCTGTTGAACTATCCCTCCACCTGGTGGCTGCAAGGCCATACAGAAAATTGACATTTAAGTAATGCACCAATGACTTGTGGCATAAGAGTGGGTAAAAAAACAGCTAGCACACCTAAGCCAAGATCAACCAGAAACAGCTTTTTCTCTTCAGGTGTTCCTGGGGGACCAAGCAGAAAATTCTCCGGTTTTACTTCACCATGCACATATCTGCAAGAAAGTCACCAGCAATATAAAAACCCAAATATGTATAACAACAGCTCAAACAATTAATGACGAGCAGCAGAAATCAAGAGGACAATATGACAACCACTTCAGCTATATCTTTTTTCAGATGCACTTGCATGACAACCAACCTAAGCGGTTACTCTTTCACTTGATCTTTTTTCGGACAATATAGCTATCAAGTGTAAAACTGTCACTTCAAAACACAATCAAGAAGCATGAAAACTAGAAAAAAAAATAGGAACTTACCCTCGGAAGTGCATCTTCTCAAGTATGGAGATTGCTTCGATCGCAATACAAGCAACCATTTCTTTTAACCCAAAATAGTTTTGCACGAAATAAATAAGATTTGACGAAATGATTGAAATCCGCTTACGTGTCAATCCAAAGGTTTAAAGACATCTCTTGAAAAAATCAGAGTGGTTAGCGTTAATACTGAAAATGGCCAATATTTTGAGAAGTAATGGTCCTGTGAAGTTTTTTCTTGATGTCAAACAAACAATTTGAAGGCAGAGTTAAAACAACGATGTGTTCTTCGGATAAATTGTCAAAATGTCTAATCAGCATCTCTAAATGTTTTACATTCGTTCACTTTTACACTCTTTTCTTTTTCTAGATATTTCTTTTTCACATTCTCCGAACAAGCAACACCAAAACGGAGTCCTCTGTTTTTCCTATGCACTCCAAAAAAACATTTAGTTATGCTTTCTCTAATCCAGAAGCAACTCATTCGCATCTATTCCGCTAAAATTTTTATAAGTTTCATGGCCACAAAAATTGCAAATTCATTAGGATAGCACTATGTAGTATCACTCTTCTTCTGGGGGCCAGAAGCAAATTTTATAATAACTTAAGCAACTAATGTAGATATAGAACAAATTCACGAACAAATTCAGGTTTAAGAGAGATTTAATGCATCAATTATTGAATTGCTCATCGCTCTTTCAAGTTTTATTCTGGCGCGACCTTACACTCAACCAATAAATCCTTTGGAACATAGAAGGACACTAGAAAAATCATTCCTCACGCAAAAGCTCCAAGCTAGAGCCAAAAGGAAACATACAAAAAAAATCACTCAACTTCCAATAATAATCACTCCAAATGATTTTGAAAGATGATTTAAGCACAAACAGCAGGGTTTGCCAAGAGGTACTCTTCAACTGTCTTGAACAATCCCATGGCCCTGTCTTTGCCCTGCTTGATGTCATTTTCCTTGTCCTCTACACCGTCCTTAACATGATAGTCACTAGACATCTTGCAGACACATCCGCCATCAGTTGCTGTGAACTTCACCTCATAGACAATGAAGTCAATTTTGTCGAACTTGATATCACTTTCAATCAAAGTATATTTGCAGTAAAAGTTCTCAACATCAAGAGCGTCAATCTTGTGCTACGTGTACTTGATGTGAGCACCTATGACATGAATTCACAAAAGTGAAAAAATTAATTCTAAGTACCGCGGTCTATAAATGAACTTGACATGGTAAATAAACATCTATTATCCAACTTACTTTCGCCAAAGTTGGTCTGCTTAATGCTTCCAGCTCCACCATCTCCCTCAATGAACTCAACGCTCTTGATGCCCCCGGGGACAATCTTGGGAATGATGTTGTGCGAGTCAAGGACCAAGGCCTTGAACATCCTCGATGGAGCGACGACAGATGTGAACTCTTGAGGGTAAGTGACGACACCCATGTTTGTAAGAAGCAAAGACAAACGAACTCAAGTATGAAATGGAGGGATTTGGTGTGATTGCTATTGAAGAAGCTTGAGCTGATGAAGATAGTGAAGAGAATTGCTTGATATTTATAGGCAAGTTGATAGTTTAGCAATCTGTCGTCATTCAAAGTTCAAAGCACTCCAAATTGGACCATTCGCCTCCGCCGTTTGGAGCAATAAGACGGAGAAGCAATGGGTTTGTCCAAATCTACGTCCACTTCTTCACATTAACAACCAATTGGCTAGATTCCACTAGTGAATAGCTCAGAGGTTACAACTCGGTAATGATTCTCGAGTCAATAGACTTCTTGTCTAATACTCACACCCTTGAATGAAATCCTCAAAGTGTTACCGAGTGTTACTGAGTTTGGATCAAGAATATTTGAAGGATGTGAAGCTCTCTTGAACTTTGGAATTTAAGATTTTGGACTCTCTTTCTCTTCAACCTTGATGTCCTTTTATACTCCTCTACCTTCAAACTAGCTATTGCAAGGTCTCCAAAGGATCACTCTCCAAGCTTCCTATTTGGACGAGATTGTATACCAAGGATTTCGTAGCCGTTGAGAATATGAAAAGAAAGAATCTCCCATTTGATCAGATTGCCCATATAATCGTGGTCAGGGTTTCCAAAGATAGAGTACTTTCTTTGGTAAACAATCATTGTCTTCCTTAATCCACGTTCTTGAATGATCTTTGTGATTGATAATCTTCAAGAACGAATCCAATCTGATTTACTAGCCATTGTGATAATATAATATCTCAATTACATCATCTTGAAGGTATCTCATGATAATCTAATCGTTCCATATGAAATACTCCCTCAGACCTTGAGTTTGTAACAATGTCTGAGCTTCTCAAATAGAATTTGAGCCTTTTCTATTAGATTCAATCACGTGTAACTACTTCTTAATAATTGAATATATAATAGGACAATATGCAAAATAAGTATTTCATTGTTTTAACTCAGATATTAGAGAATATGGATAGTTTTGTCAACTTCAAAATCAATTAGGGATTTTCTCGACAATGAGGAGCCTAGATCTGTGTGAATGGGCCGAACGCAACATTACCCATCAGCTCCTACCAACTTTTCCCAGCTTCAGCGACCACTCTTGCAGGCGCCTGAGAGCATTTTGGATGATAACCAGAGAAAAACAATTCAACAAATTGTGTCATTCCGTCTCATCTTTTTCACCAACAAAGAGAGAGAGCCTTATTATTGATTATCACTTAAAAGAACCTCTTTTATTTGTTCTATATTTGTGATTGACGAATTGAAAGTTAGCAACAGGGACGAGATTCCATCCCTCGTTGTCCTTTTTAATCGCTCTGTTGCTGCTACAAATCCCCCCCCCCCCCCCCCCCCCCCCCCCCATTTTCACTTCTCCGTCCAGGAAGAAGATATTTTCCGAGCTGATCCCTGTTCACTAACCCATCTTCTTCTCCCTCTTTTACTCCTCCTCCGTCTTCTTCTGGTTTCGCTTCAATGGCGAACATCATCTTCAGCTACACTAATGAGCTTAAAGAACCGCTGTACCACTCACCATAGCCAAACCCCCACGCTCCGAGCCAACCAAACCACGTGCCCGATCTTCTCCCGCACATGGTTCCGTGACAACTCCCTCTCTCTCTACCAATGAAGTGATCAGTGAATGGAGGGTCTGGCTTGACACTTAAGTTATCCGACAAAAACTTTTGACACTAAAGTGAGAGCCGTACACAACTTTTGACACTTCTAGTGTGCTTCTCCCCTTTTAATCACTTAGCCAATAATTTGAGGTTTTAAAACAGAAATTATTTGATTAAGATGAAAGTCATGACCAAATTATTTTGATAACAGAGTCCTCTTTCGAACAATCATTCTTGATATCATATGTTAAGTCCAGTATGTGTGAGCGACCGCGCCCAGTACATGCAATGATGCAAGTGTGAATTGGATCGGCACTAAAACCACGGGGCCCAATGCCTGACGATGACACGAGCCTTTAAATTAGTGGATTGAAGACTTCCTAAGTTGTTATGTTGAATTGCTATCCACAAAGTTACTCTTTTGGATTGCCCTTCTATGGAATACAGCAAACTCAGACCTTCCACTTCCCAAGCAAAAGAAGAGATCCTTTTTCTTAAGCTCAGAAATGTGAATGCTATGCGCAATAACTAACATGGTTTGGCCAGAGAGAGAGAGAGCGATCGAAGCTCTAAGGCTATACAAAGATATTTATGCGAGCGTTCACGAGAAAAATCATATGCAGGTAAAGAGAGTGCGTGCTTTAGGAGGATAGATTTCCATGCTGCAAAAGAGGTCAAGAAAACAGCAGGATATGTCTGCGGCGCAGTGCAATTTATAGGATATGTTTCAAGAGTAAAAGTGGGAGACGAGTTCCAATATAGGATGGAACTAGCTGTTGTCACCGACAACAGCTAGTTCCATCCTGTATTGGAAGTTGTCTCCCACTTTTACTCTTGAAACATATCCTATAAATTGTGCTGTGCCGTGGACGTATCCTGCTGTTTTCTTGACCTCTTTCGCAGCAGGAAAATCTGTCGTCCGAATGCATGCATTCTCTTTACCTACTTTTGATTTTTTCGAGAGAACTTGCGACAAATATCAGTGTAGAGCCTTAGAGCTTCGATCACTCTCTCTCTCTCTGGCCGAATCATGTTTGTTATTGCGCATAGCATTCGCATTTCTGGTTTTTTTCTTTCATATCTCTTTGTTTGATTTTCGTTTAGTTTATTGGCTCTGGCTGATATTTAGGGTTTGTTGTATGCTAAGTCATAAAAAAAGTTATAACAGTCAGACTGCATCAAGCGTAGAGAAATTAGATTTTTGGACTTATAAAGTGCACCAAAGATCAGTTAACAACCTATGAACTCCTCTTTCTCCAAAACTACTAACTGCACCCAAAGCTGTCACATGTTTGCTTAACGAATTGCCTAAACATTAGAGAGAGTTTGTCGATAAGTGTATCCTCCAACGGCGTCTGACTTAAATGTCATGTCATCTTACATAGTTATCAAATCTTAAATTATATGTCAAGTCAATGGGAAAGGTTCACGGAAAGGGTCAATTACTTATTGTCAAGATCTTAAGACATGGCATAACAATAGAGAAGCATGAGTTCTTGTCAATTTTTCACCCCGAAATCGATTCTAGGATAGTATTAGACACAATCCGTTTTCAAGACATCATGATATGAGATAAAATACGAATTTTAGAAAGAAAATGAGAATATGAAATGACACAACATACTTAATTGGTTTATTGGCACAGATTCACGAGTTTTGACAAAAGATGTTTCCATGCATTGATCAATTTTATTATGGTTTATCCTCATCTTAATTTCAAGTATGATTAGGACATGCGACTATTAATCTTTTCGTACACAGAGATACGGATTTTCTTTTTTCTGAAGCTATTAATAGGGGAAAGAGAAAATTGTGTTGGGAGAAAGAGGCGTGAGAGCATACAAAGCAAAACGTAACATCCCGTGATTAGAAGATTATACCAAAGTGCAAGAAAGAGGTTATAAATAGATAATAAGAGAAAATTGAGAGATGATTGGGACTTTTAAGATCTCTTAAACGTCTTAAGCTTTCTTAGGCACTAGAATGACGTCGCATTCACGGACTAAAGGAGATCAATACTGCGTCCGTCCAATCCGAAACAATAATGGAGTCACCCTTCGATAAAAGTGAAGACCACTTCCACTGAACTAAAATCTCAGTAAAGATCCCAAACCATGTGTGTTTCAAACGTATCGATTACTTATCTACATCTCATCTTACTTGATCCACAAGGTTAAAGGTTGTATGTACTAGGCTCGGGATTTAGGGTCGATGTTACTTGGTTTAATTGGGTTCTCCCTTATCGCGTATAACACAATATATTTGAATCTAGTTTTGGCGAGCAACCCAGTATTTTCTCCTCTAACCAAATCTGGCTCAATACCGTCGAATCCTCCAGACTAAATGAGAAATTAGCTTTGAATGACTGTTTATGATAATGTCAAAATCGCCATAAGAAATAGCATATCAAAGATGGAATAGGGAAGATAATCCTAACTGAGTCAAGTTCAGCAACCAAGCAAAATCCTCGAATTCTTTCTCACCTCACTCCAACTGAACCTCTATGCACCTGGAGATATGTCAATGTATAACAAACAGCTAGAAAAAGCTATGGCCAAAGTGATTAATCTCCGGCGATTGGGGACAGACACACATCGAATGACCACAGCGGCTGTTAACGGCCACAGAGAACCTAATTGTTAAAATCTGCGCTCATGAATCATATACACCTTTTACTTTAGTACTAGCGCTTGGTAAAGTGAAACGGTACAGAAAACTTACCTCTCTCATTCTTCTTTGGATAAAAATTTCTTAATTATTTGTGTGAACCAGCAGAAAAAATAAGGGACCTGGTGCTGGTAAAGTCATAGAGCTTGCCGGTGCTGGAGAAGATCTTGGCGCCGCACAAGATCGAGAGTTCCTTCTCCTTCTTCAACAATCCATTCCTCCGCTTCGAGAACGTCACTTGTCTGCTCGGATGAAGCCCAAACCTTGCTTTTGATTGCCCCCCTTATGCCTTTCTAAACTATATTCTATACTCATTATTCTCTTTTCGATGTGTAGTCTGAGATGACTGACATTTAAGTCAGACGCCAAAGCTTGATTTGCGGAGATTTTCCGCAAGAGAGAAGATGGAGGATTAGACAGAAGGAGCTTTGGAGCTTTGCTTGGAGACTGGCCAGCTTTTGATGGATTACGGTAGCGTGAGGCGGTCTCAGCGAGAGCGAAGATGGAGGATTCGAGAACACGTGGTTTCACTCTCTTCTGTTTATTGAGCGGGTCATCCGCTGTTCTGTTTCTGTTATCCCTCAACTAAACTGAACGAACAAACTTGCTCATATATGGGAGACAGTTAGCAGAGAGAGAGAGAGAGAGAGAGAAAGCGGAATGGGATGGGATTATACGATGTCATCCGTTTCATTGCTATACGAGAGGTTGTCAATTATTTCCCCAGTCCGAGATTTGCTTATTCAGCATCGGGGCTGACTCATTAAATGTTTGCGTGCTAGAATTGTAATATCTTGACATCTAGCGACATGTCGACATTCATTCGACACATTACGCGTTGTGGTCATAGGACTATATTTTAGCGAATTGATTTCATGATTACACCATGTGGATATACTGTTTAGCGAACATTTGAGGGCATGAGCGTAAAAACATTTGAGATCAACAGAGATTCGGTCAAGATTACGGGGATTTGTTTCCTAACTAGATTGATTATTCTCCTGGTTTTTAGCATATTTTGTTCGTGATTCAGTGAACAAACTTTCCGAGAATTGTTGCGTACATATATAAAGAGTAGAGCTAGAGAGTTGACTTTTTTTTTGGGTCATTTTTTAATCGGTTAATTAAATTTAACCACGTCAGTATATATATATTTTTTTGCTTGAAATTTTTTCTCTTTAGTTCGTGATTGTAAATCTCCTTCACTTTTATTTTTCCTATGCTTCTTAACCGTGCAAAAAAAGTCTATTCTTGCATTGTTTTTTTACTCGAGAATTATTTCATAGACATTTCCTAAATCCCCCTGTTTACGCTTAAGTAAAAGCAAAAATTTCCCGTTATATAAAATATGATTCAAATTCACAAAATTATATCTACATATATATTTGAGTGTTGTGGAGGTTTCTAGAAAAAATCAGCTTTATGACAATTGAAGTGCTCCGGCAACATGATTGATATTAAGCAATAATTAGAAGGCAATCTAGATTGGCTTTTCGAAAATTAAGCAACTCTTTAAATAATCAATGAAATTAAGACCTATGTAAATAAAACAAAAGGCCAAATACCCAAAAAAAACCTCAAACTTTAGCATTTGTGACAATCATATCCAAAAAAAAAAATTGTCTCATAAAAAATACCAAGCTTTTACTTTTGTCCCAATTCTACCGGTCTAATACAAAAAAAAAAAAAATTCCTCAACTTTAACATCTGTCCTAATTATATCCGAAACTTTTTTTTGTCTCATAAAAAATCCCAAACTTTTACTTTTATCCCAATTTTACCATCATCAGCCTTCCGTCCATAATCGCCATTTGTTAATCCTACGTGGCTTAAAATTTCTCGCCAAACTTATCAATGAATCTTCGAAATTTAGAAACAGTATGTTTTAGGGACGATGAGATTTTAAATTGTTCGTCCGAACATCTCCATGTCTAGCCGTTCTTTGAGTTGTTGAGTGTTGAAGAGAATACGAAACGTGCCGTCTTGAGTGACTCTGTATCTCCCAAAAATATGTAGGGGAAGCAAACAATAGAAGAGAAGTTTGAGGGTTTGTTCATGTCAGCTTTGCTGAGGTATAATTTATTAACAACGTGGAAATGCCACGTAGGATTAACTAATGGTGATTATGGACGGAAGGTTAACGGTGGTAGAATTGAGACAAAAGTAAAAATTGAAGGTTTTTTATGAGACAAAAAAAATGGATATAATTGGGACATATGCTAAAGTTGAGGGTTTTTTTTTTGTACTAGGCCAGTAGAATTAAGAAAAAAGTAAAAGTTTGGGGTAGAATTGAGACAAAAGTAAAAGTTAAGGTTTTTTATGCGACAAAAAAAAAAGTTATGGATATAATTATCACACATGCTAAAGTTGGAGGTTTTTTTGGGTATTGGGCCTAAAACAAATATGATAAAAAAAAAGTTTTAACTCTTAATCAAATAGATGTATAAGATAAATCAACCACCTTTTAAATGATTTCAAAGTTAAATTCGAGAGTTCAATTAGTAACATTCAATGAACGAATACCGAATTTTCGAAAAATTTTATTCTATGGCGATGCGAGAGCAAGTAATTAGAATTCAAAACATAAGCATAAGAATTTGACATGTGAATGCCGTGAAATTTCGTGGGCTGTTGCTGACTGTGTAGTAAGTTTAAATCGGTTGATGAAGATGCGAATTAATATTTAGATATTTTAACAAAATTGACGGGATTATGAGGCGGGACAAGGGAGCCGGGGCAGAGGAAAGAGGGGAATCGAAACCGGTAACGGCCGTTTGTGACATCCCGGAATTTCAAGGCCTATTATATGAATAATATTGGACGGTTGGAATTGAGTGACATTTGTCGGACGCGGAATCATTTGATCTGCGGATCGTTAGTCGTCGATCGAAGCGTAGATAATTATAGTTCGATTAGATTAGTCGCGCCGTAATTAGTCTTCGCCGTATTCCTTCGCGCTTGCGTCGACCCTGAGCCAAATATTTTGAACCAGTCCTAAAATCGTCAGATTTCCGAAATACCCTCAGATATTATTCATATACGCCAGAAATAATTAATACCGAATGACCGCGGGACCCGCATCATTAATGCCAAGTCATATCACCTTTTTGACTTTTGGGTATTTACAAAATTGCCATTGGACCATTGAAATTACCAAAATGCCCTTAAGACCACTTTTCTCTCTCTTCCATTTTCTCTCTCCTTTCTCTCTCTTCTTCCTCTTGCATTTCACGTTGGCTGCCCACCCCCTCCATCTTCACGTTCCACCATCTTCTTCACCGTTCCATCATCTTCATCGTCGCCGTGGACCACCGCCGCCCGCCGAGCCACCGGCCGCCCGTCCCGCGCCCTTCTCGCTGCTCGCCGACCCCAGCCGGGCTGTTGCCGCCTCTGTTTGGCTGCTGTCCAAGCGCCGCCGAGCCTCGCCGTCGACCGCCAAGCTTCACCAGAGCCCCCTAGGACCCACCGGACCTTGGCCGAAGCTCCGCCGAGCTTGCCGGCCGCTCGTTGAGCTCCGTTTCCGTCGTTTGGCCGTTTTCCAGCCGCTGTCCAGCCGCCGTTCGTCATCGTCCGGTTGTCGTTTTGGAAATCCGACACCGTGGTTGCGTCCGGATCGACGAGGAGAGTCTGTAGGAGCGTCGCCGGAAAATTTGCCGCCGCCGCCGCCGCTCGCCGCCCATTTAGGAGTGAGTTAACCCCTAATCCCTTATTAGGCCGTTAATTGCACTAATTAGATTAATTAATTAGTTACCGTAATTAGATTAATTAGTTACCGCAGTTAATATATAGTTACCTGGGTTAGTTAGTTAACTGTGGTTAGATTAATTAGTTACCATAGTTAAATTAGATAGTTACTGTGGTAGATTAATTAACTGCTGTGGTTAGTTGAATTAACCGTGGTTAGGTGGAATAGTTACCATGGTTAATTGCATGTTGTTGTGCCTAGTTTGTGGCGTCCGATCGTGGATTGGACTGAGTGTTGATTGCGCATTAAATTGCTAAATGATCACACTAGGGTCGAAATGCCATATTAAATGGAAATTGATTATTCGCGTGATCGATTGTGAATTTGAGTGTGAAAATGGCCGTGGGCCAGATTTGAGTGTGAAAATGGCCGTGGGCCAGTTTTGAATGTAAAAATGGCCGTTGGCCAAGTTTGAGCATGAAAATGGCTGTTGGCCAAGTTTGAGCATGAAATTGGCCGTGGGCCAGGTTTGAGCATCAATAATGAGATTTGGCTTGAGAGCCGGTTTTGAGCGCGAGGTCATGCAGTTGTTTCACCGTGTCACCCTAACGTAACTGGGGGCACATACGATACCCTTGTTGGCATGGGTCGCCGCTTGATAAGTCTGTGTGCCGGCGACGTACAGTCCGGGATTCCACGGCTTATTGGTTGCCTGTCAGTCCGTGCCCGGCGACGGACCGTCCGGATTTCACGGCTGATGAGATGTCGGTCGCAACTTGTGTTGGTCCGTAGTCCCTCTTGGAATTATTCCTGGTGTGCTCGCCTTAGGGAATTTGAGGGAGCCATCGGATGCCGTCGCCGTTAACGTTGTGGGACGACGCCCGGTTAATCCGGAAGAGTACTAGCAGCGAGGCTGTGCTTTGGCGAGAGTGGGGTATCTCTTGGCCGGCTGACCGGAACGCGTTTGTTGCATAATGCATGACCATTGCTGAGTGTTCTGGCTGATTGGTCGATGCATTTTTTATTCATTATTATGTTGTACCTGTCGCATGGCTGCAGGCGAGGTACGTTGCATGTGGTTGTTGTTTGTTGTAGTTCCTATTCTTCCTATCCCTGTTGTTTGTTGTCCGGGGTTGTGTTCGTTTCCGCGTGTGCTTACTTATAAGATAAAAGAAATGGGTCGATGATCTGCCTGGGACATCATTCTTTGACCTGACGTTTGGAAGGGGTGTTGCGCGCCCGGGGACTCGGGGCGTGACATCCCCGTTTTGGTATCAGAGCATGATTTGTGGAGTAACAAGGTGCGCTGGGTTTGGGATAGTTAGTAGGAATTAAACCCTGTGCTTGTGTTTGTTGTTTGATTGCTGTTTTAGTAGTAAACCTGAGTTCTCATTACGTGTTGCTTTGGGCGAGCAGGAGTCCTTACGGTCCTGCAGAATGAGCAACCGTAGCCGGAGAGTGCCTCGAGGTAGGGCAACTCAGGTGGATCCCGATATGGAGAGGGATCGTGTCCCGGGAGTGCCCGCGGAAAGGGTAGCTCCAGTTGTTCCGGAAGCGGTTGTGAACCGCGTTCCTGTTGCTCGCAGAGGTAGAGGAAGGGCCGCTCGAGCAAGACCCAGAGTGGGTAGAGTGGACGAACCAAAAGTGCCTAGAGAAGGGGCAGTGCATGCAGATCCTAGAGTGGATGGGATCCTGCAAGCGTTGGAAACCATGGGTAACCTGATGGGGCAGCAGATGAGGAACCAAGCTGCAGCTGCCATTCCACAGGAGGGTCCGTTAGCTGAAGACGAGATCCGCAGGCCGCAGACTCACAAATTGGTGGAGCAGTTTATGAAGCTTCAGCCGCCGAGATTTTCGGGAACTGGTGACCCGGAAGCTGCCACCTCGTGGATGGAGGATTTGGAGAAGGCCATTGCCTTGTTAGGATGTTCTGAGGAAGAAAAGGTAATGCTGGCTGTTTACCAACTGTAGGGTAATGCTAGCTCGTGGTGGAAGGCCACGCAAGGAAGTGTGTTTCCCGAGGGTGAGATCCCGGAGTGGGGTGCCTTCGTGAAAGCCTTCAACGGAAAGTACTTCTCGGATTGCGCGCGAGAGCAGAAGATGGACGAGTTTCTGCATCTTCGTCAGTATCAGTCGTCAGTGGACCAATATGAGGCAAAGTTTGCCGAGCTGTCCAAGTATGCACCGAGGATGGTAGAGAACCCTGAGGATAGGGCGAGGAGGTTCAGAAACGGGTTGAAGCCGGAGATCAAAAGTGTGTTGGTGCTGTTCAGCCTGAAGAACTACAATGAGCTATATGAGAAAGCTCAGCTGGTAGAAAGGGACATTGCTGAAAGGGCAACCGCATCTGGATCGCGGTTCGCTCCTGTGGTGAGAGATAACCGAAGGTTCGGTAAAGGACCGATGATGGGTAATAGGAACCCCATCCCGCCTAACAAGAGGAACTTTGTTGGGAAGTCGACGTTCCGTCCCGACGTCGTATGTCCGATTTGCAGGCAGAAGCATGGGCCTGGTTCATGCCCAAGGAGGTCGGGTGCCTGCTTTGGTTGTGGCAAGTATGGCCACCAAGTCAAAGATTGTCCTCAGAGACAGATGGGAGGACAGATGCAACAAGGAGGTCAGATGCGAAGGAACATTCCGCAGAACTTTCAGAATCGACCGCCAGTGCAAGGAAGGGTGTATGCTGTCACCCGGGAAGAGGCGAAGGACTCGCCGACCGTTTCAGGTACGGTCTTATTGCATAACCAAGTAGCTTATGCGTTGTTTGATTCAGGAGCTTCCCACTCCTTTGTTGCTGCTCAGTTTGTTAAGCTAGCTGGCATGAGTACAGAACTGTTGAGATCAACTGTTAGGATATCTACACCGCTTAAGGATAATGTTGTGACTGCAGTAGAATGTCCTGATTGTAAACTGGTTGTAGATGGTCATGAGGGAAGGATAAATCTGATTGTGCTAGCTTTGTTTGATTTCGATTTGATTGTTGGTATGGACTGGCTCACTGAGCAGAGAGCTGTTTTGGATTGTCATAGTAAGACTATCCTGTTTAACCCATTGAATGGGGTTAGTTTCAATTTTTGTTGGAAATCGAGGGGGAACCTCGATCCCCTTAGTTTCGTCGCTGGAAGCGACTCGGTTGTTGGATGGAGGTTGCCAAGGTTATTTGGTGTCTGTTGTAGATGTGTTGGCTGAGGAGTTAAGGCTGGAGGATATTGCTGTTGTAAGGGAGTTCCCTGATGTTTTTCCGAAGGAGTTACCTGGATTGCCGCCGGAAAGGGAGATAGAGTTCGTGGTTGAGTTAGCCCCTGGTACGGAGCCAATCTCAAAAGCACCGTATCGGATGGCGTTGTCGGAACTCAAGGAACTGAAGGTACAGATGCAGGAGTTGTTGGATAAAGGATAAATCCATCCAAGTGCATCTCCATGGAGAGCGCCAGTTTTGTTTGTGAGGAAGAAGGATGGATCCCTTCGTCTGTGCATCGACTACCGTCAGCTTAACCAGGTGACAGTCAAGAACAAGTATCCGTTGCCAAGGATTGATGATCTGTTTGACCAACTTCAAGGAGCTTCGGTGTTCTCCAAGATTGATCTACGGACGGGATACCATCAGCTAAGGATCAAGAGGGAGGATGTACCGAAGACAGCGTGTAGGACGCGTTATGGCCACTATGAATTCACTGTGATGCCGTTTGGTCTAACAAATGCTCCAGCTGCTTTCATGGACTTGATGAATAGGGTATTCAGTGAGTATTTGGACAAATTCGTCATAGTGTTTATTGACGATATTTTGGTATACTCCAAGAGCCCTGAGGAACATGAGCAACACTTGAGGACAGTATTAGAGACGCTTCGGAAACACCAGTTGTTTGCTAAGTTTAGCAAGTGCGAGTTTTGGCTAGCTCGCGTAGCCTTCCTTGGTCACATAATTTCTGGAGAAGGGATATCGGTAGACCCAACCAAGATTGAAGCGGTCATGAATTGGCCGAGGCCGACGTTAGTGACAGAAGTTCGGAGCTTCTTGGGTTTAGCAGGCTACTACAGACGTTTCGTGGAAAAGTTCTCCGCGATAGCTTTGCCGTTGACACGTCTGCTGAAGAAGGACGAAAGATTCGAGTGGACAGACAAGTGTGAGCGTAGTTTCCAAGAGCTTAAGCAAAAGCTAACTACGGCTCCTGTTTTGACAATACCGTCTGGTCCTGGAGGATATGAGATTTACAGCGATGCTTCCTTCAAGGGAGTAGGCTGTGTGCTTATGCAACATGGGAAGGTAGTTGCATATGCTTCTCGTTAGTTGAGACCGCACGAGTTGAAGTTAGCAGCGATCGTGTTTGCCCTTAAGATCTGGAGACACTACCTGGTAGGAGAAAGGTTCCAAGTCTACACCGATCACCAGAGTTTGAAGTATCTGTTCTCTCAGAAGGAGTTGAACATGAGGTAGCGCCGTTGGATGGAACTTCTTAAGGATTACGACTGCGAGATCTTGTACCATCCGGGAAAAGCTAACAAAGTTGCTGATGCGCTGAGTCGGAAGTCAGCGATTGCCCAGTTGATGGTCCGGGAGTGGCGTCTTCTGGAGGAGGTGCGAGATTCAGAGTTTAAATTGGTGGTAGGTCGTTTATCGAGTTTGATGGCTACATTGAGGATTGAGCCGGAGGTGCAAGCGAGGATTAAGACATTGCAATCGACGGATCCTACCATTCAGAAAGTCCTTCAAGAGGGCTCAGAGAAGAGGAAAGAAGATTTTCAAGTGGCTGAGGATGGGATATTAAAGTTTAGAGGACGTTTGTGTGTGCCGGCTGATGAGAGTCTAAGGGAAGAAATCTTGTCGGAGGCACATCGTAGCAGCTACAGTATTCATCCGGGTAGTACGAAGATGTATCAGAATCTAAGACAGTATTATTGGTGGAGTGGCATGAAGACGGACATAGCCAAGCATGTGGCGAGATGTCTGACGTGCCAGCAAGTTAAAGCTCAGCATTGTAAGCCTGGAGGATTGTTACAGCCACTTGAGATTCCAGAATGGAAGTGGGAACACATCACGATGGACTTCGTGACAAGTTTGCCGAGGAGCCAAAGGGGCAATGATTCAATTTGGGTCGTAGTGGACAAATTGATGAAGTCAGCACATTTCATCCCAGTGAGAAAAGACTTCGCTTTGGATAGGTTGGCAGATTTGTATGTACGTCTGATCGTACGTCTGCATGGTGTGCCAGTGACGATCACGTCGGATTGTGATCCCAGGTTCACGTCTACCTTTTGGAAAAGCTTGCAGTCTCCGTTGGGAAGGAAGCTGCAATTCAGTACGGCTTATCATCCGCAGACGGATGGCCAGTCTGAAACGACAATTCAGACACTTGAGGATATGTTGCGGGCATGTGTATTGGATTTCAAGAGTAACTGGGAAGGACAGCTTCATTTGGTTGAATTCGCCTACAACAACAGCTATCAGCAGAGTATTAAGATGGCGCCTTTCGAAGCATTATATGGCAGGCCTTGTAGGACACCAGTCTGTTGGGACGAGGTTGGTGAAAGGAAAATCACCGGTCCTGAGTTAGTACAGGAGTCATTGGACACAGTGAAAATCATCAGAGAAAGACTGAGAACAGCTCAGAGCCGTCAGAAGAGTTATGCCGACAAAAGACGCAAACCATTGGAGTTTCAAGTCGGTGATCATGTCTTTCTGAAGGTGTCGCCTATGAGAGGGACATCTCGTTTCGGCAAGAAAGGAAAGTTAAGCCCGAGGTATGTTGGGCCGTTCGAGATCTTGGAGCGGATTGGAAATCTGGCTTATCGTCTCGCGTTGCCACCGAGACTTGCTCAGGTACATGACATATTCCATGTATCTATGTTAAGGAAGTACGAGCCGGATCCAGCTCATGTTTTGAGCTTTGAAGAGATTGAAGTGGATGAGCGTGTATCGTATGTGGAACGTCCGGTGAGGATCGAAGACCGGAAGGAGCAGGTTCTGAGAAACAAGACAATTCCATTGGTGAAGGTTGTTTGGCAACACCATGGAACAGAGGGAGCGACGTGGGAAAGTGAGGAGTCAATGAGGAGTAGGTTTCCTTTTCTTTTTGAGGTGGTGTAATATTTTAATTTCGGGGACGAAATTTCCCCAAGGGGGGAAGAGTTGTGACGTCCCAGAATTTCAAAGCCTATTATATGAATAATATTGGACGGTTGGAATTGAGTGACATTTGTCGGACGCGGAATCATTCGATCTGCGGATCGTTAGTCGTCGATCGAAGCGTAGATAATTATAGTTCGATTAGATTAGTCGCGCCGTAATTAGTCTTCGCCGTATTCCTTCGCGCTTGCGTCGACCCTGAGCCAAATATTCTGAACCAGTCCTAAAATCGTCAGATTACCGAAATACCCTCAGATATTATTTATATACGCCAGAAACAATTAATACCGAATGACCGCGGGCCCCGCATTATTAATACCAAGTCATATCACCTTTTTGAATTTTGGGTATTTACAAAATTGCCATTGGACCATTGAAATTACCAAAATGCCCTTAAGACCACTTTTCTCTCTCTTCTATTTTCTCTCTCCTTTCTCTCTCTTCTTCCTCTTGCATTTCACGTTGGCTGCCCACCCCCTCCATCTTCACGTTCCATCATCTTCATCGTCGCCGTGGACCGCCGCCGCCCGCCGAGCCACCGGCCGCCCGTCCCGCGCCCTACCCGCCGCTCGCCGACCCCAGCCGGGCTGCTGCCGCCTCTGTTTGGCTGCTGTCCAAGCGCCGCCGAGCCTCGCCGTCGACCGCCAAGCTTCACCGGAGCCCCCTATGACCCGCCGGACCTTGGCCGAAGCTCCGCCGAGCTTGCCGGCCGCTCGTTGAGCTCCGTTTCCGTCGTTTGGCCGTTTTCCAGCCGCCGTTCGTCGTCGTTCGGTTGTCGTTTTGGAAATCCGACACCGTGGTTGTGTCCGGATCGACGAGGAGAGTCCGTAGGAGCGTCGCCGGAAAATTTGCCGCCGCCGGTCGCCGCCCGGTTAGGAGTGAGTTAACCCCTAATCCCTGATTAGGCCGTTAATTGCACTAATTAGATTAATTAATTAGTTACCGTAATTAGATTAATTAGTTACCGTAGTTAATAGATAGTTACCTGGGTTAGTTAGTTAACTGTGGTTAGATTAATTAGTTACCATAGTTAAATTAGATAGTTACTGTGGTAGATTAATTAACTGCTGTGGTTAGTTGAATTAACCGTGGTTAGGTGGAATAGTTATCATGGTTAATTGCATGTTGTTGTGCCTAGTTTGTGGCGTCCGATCGTGGATTGGACTGAGTGTTGATTGCGCATTAAATTGATGAATGATCACACTAGGGTTGAAATGCCATATTAAATGGAAATTGATTATTCGCGTGATCGATTGTGAATTTCAGTATGAAAATGGCCGTGAGCCAGATTTGAGTGTGAAAATGGCTGTGGGCCAGTTTTGAATGTAAAAATGGCCGTTGGCCAAGTTTGAGCATGAAAATGGCCGTTGGCCAAGTTTGAGCATGAAATTGGCCGTGGGCCAGGTTTGAGCATCAAAAATGAGATTTGGCTTGAGAGCCGATTTTGAGCGCGAGGTCATGCAGTTGTTTCACCGTGTCACCCTAACGTAACTGGGGGCACAGGCGATACCCTTGTTGGCATGGGTCGCCGCCTGATAAGTCTGTGTGCCGGCGACGTACAGTCCGGGATTCCATGGCTTATTGGTTGCCTGTCAGTCCGTGCCCGGCGACGGACCGTCCGGATTTCACGACTGATGAGATGCCGATCGCAACTTGTGTTGGTCCGTAGTCCCTCTTGGAATTATTCCTGGTGTGCTCGCCTTAGGGAATTTGAGGGAACCTTCGGATGCCGTCGCCGTTAACGTTGTGGGACGACGCCCGGTTAATCCGGAAGAGTACTAGCAGCGAGGCTGTGCTTTGGCGAGAGTGGAGTATCTCTTGGCCGGCTGACCGGAACGCGTTTGTTGCATAATGCATGACCATTGCTGAGTGTTCTGGCTGATTGGTTGATGCATTGTTTATTCATTATTATGTTATACCTGTCACATGGCTCCAGGCAAGGTACGTTGCATGCGGTTGTTGTTTGTTGTAGTTCCTATTCTTCCTATCCCTGTTGTTTGTTGTCCGGGGTTGTGTTCGTTTTCGCGTGTGCTTAATTATAAGATAAAAGAAATGGGTCGATGATCTGCCTGGGACATCATCCTTTGACCTGACGTTTGGAAGGGGTGTTGCGCGCCCGGGGACTCGGGGCGTGACACCGTTGGTGCACGTGTTGTGCCAAGCCCTCACGAGCAGCGAGCAGTGCTCTTGCATGGCTCTTGCTTTTGGTGGAATTTTCCCTTTCTTTTTTCTTTTTCTTTCTCATTTATTTTTGGCATTTTCCTTCTTTTTAAACTTTTTGCATGCGGGAAATCCGAATGTGATTAGAAAAAGAAAAAAGCAAAGAGAACCGGAAAATCATGAAGCTGTGAAAATTTGTTTGAAGGGTTTACGATTCTCATGTTTTTGGAAAATTTCAAATAAAAACCCGAAGTGGGGTTGTTTTCTCAAAAGATGATCCAAAGTGGACAGTGTCTCAAATAAAGACCTGAAGTGGTTAAGTAAGTCTCAAAGAATGACCCGAAGTGGCTAACTGAGTTTCAAAAAGGACCCAACTCTAAATCTTATTCATGACCAAGGGCATTTTCGTCCAAGTTTAATTTTTCCTTATTCCTCTTTTAATTTCTTCATTTCAATTCCTATTTGTTTTTTTCTTCTTTTTCTTTCTACATCCTCCTCATGCCTCCGTCTTTGCTCTGTATCATCAGCCTCTCCACCACCGAGCTCGTGAGCTTCCCGTCGTATTTTGGCCGTGTTCTTTCGGGTGAAACCTCTTTGTCCTTGCAATTCACTGGTTCCCAGCTTCAGAGTCAGACAACTGAAGCCCAGCTACTGCTCCAGATGGCGATCCATGGCCGCTAATCCCGACTCTTCGTCACGAGAGTCGGACCGCTTTTCTGCAATCTAGGGCCAAGACCTAGACCATCAAACCAGCTTCTCCCGCGTGACTCGAACCACTTTTCTTCGATCTCTCGCACGGTCAGCTGAAGTATTTTTAGTTTCAGAAGTTGAGGATTGAGGACCGTCATCTTCCGCTAGTAACTGATGGAAACAAATTCATATAAAATCGTAGCGGAAAAACATGCCCTGGATAGTTGAGACACCGATTGAAGAGTACGTCACAAAATTCGGAGCATACCTTATTGTTCACGGACTAAGAGTCGCCTTTGCAGTTTCGAGATTTCTCGCTACAGTCATGCGTCGAAGAATCGAGAAGAGAGAGAGAGACATACGTTCGTTTTGACTGTTCTCTTGAAAACGACAGAAGCCAAAAAAGTGAAAGTTAAACTGATGACGTTCTCTTTCCTTTTAGATAATTGAAACGTAATAACGTTTCAAACTTAAGAATAATAACTGTCTTGCAGTTATCGCTAGCGGGGTGAGTAATGGTTGCCCACATGGACGGCACACCATAAGACCCATGCTCCAACATCTCCCACTCGCCCATGTAGGGCAAACAGCTCCCACTTGCCCACGAAGGACTGACAACTTCCACTCGCCCACAAAGGCCTAAATATAACTCTCTCCTCTTTGCAAAGTTCATACTGACAAATAGTCTGTGCGACCAGCATACTCTGAGAGCTCGTTGCTATACATCTGTTAGGAATATATAGCAGCTCAAATTAGGCATGACTATTTAGAGTAGATCCAATATGCAGTACCCTAGATCGATCATTCACATTTTCATCTCTTTTGATCTCTTTAAACATATGTTGTATTCACAATTATGATTAAGTTCAAAACAATCATAATTGACCGGTCAGTGAATGCCAACTATAATGTGAGCCAAAGATATGTCGATCTTCCTCTTCCCTTAAACCTCTCGATTTCAGTTCAGCTCGCTTTTCTAAAAATGTCCCATTAGACCGAATCATCCATGACCATTGGCAACACTCTAAGATAGCAAACACCGAAAAGAAATCTTGAGAATACGTCAGAGTGGTGAGGGCACTAATTGAGGAACTCTTATCCTCAAGAGTCTCACGCGGCTTTAAAAGTTGAGATCAAAACTTTTGCCAACTCTTATTGGTCGAATAATGCATACGTAGTATGAAATACGTATCACGGTATTCTCTCGTTCCTTATGGAGCGTATATCTATACAAATAATACCGTACAGATGATAGTTTAGACATACCCAATGTCTAACTTGAGTTCACAAATGTACTCTATTAAAAAAAATATTTCAGAACTCACATCTAGCATTTAAGACAGGTAAGGTGAAATGTGTGGGTTGGTTCACCTGCGGACATAATAAACAATATGACCTCATCTTAACACTTAGTTAAGGCGGCATTAGTATTTTAAGCTTGAGCTCTCAATTATCACCTAAACAATAAGCTTAAAATTGCCTCATCTCTACTCATCACACAGTAAATAGAGGCGATTATTCGTGTGAGTGGACTAATCTCTCATCTGTCCCACATACCTTCTCAATATAATGCACCAAGCATTAACATGCACAAATATCAAATAGACTTATGGATATCCATATTGATAAACAACATCATCAACTATGAACATTCTAGGGAAAAGAAAAAATTATTCAGTACATTAACTTCTACGCAGTCCTAGAGTCTTTATATGAGTAAGAAAAACATCTCTAGGAATCGGCTTCGTCATAGGATCTGCTAACATTCTATGCGTAGATATATACTGTACGTTCACATCCTTTCGTTCTACCATGTCCTTGACATAGTTATACTTAATGTCTATATGTTTGGTCTTGGAGTGGAACTTAGGATCCTTAGTATAAGCTATTGCTGCCTGACTATCACAATAAACCAATACAGGATTTGCAGCATCTCTAGCAACACCCAAATGATCCAAAAATCTTCTAAGCCAAACACTCTCTTGTGCTGCCGCTGACAATGCTACGAACTCGGCTTCCATGGTAGATAAGGCTATACACTGTTGCTTCTTATTGCTCCACGATATGGTGCCATTATTCAGTAAGAATACGTTTCCAGAAGTGGATTTCCTCTCATCCAGATCTCCTCCTCAGTCAGCATCAATATAGCCCTCAAGGTGCAGATCACTTCCTTGATATGTCAGCGAGTAATCAGCAGTTGCTCTCAGATACCGTAGAATTCTCTTAACAGCAATCCAATGCGTTGGACCCGGGTTGGATTGGTACATACTAACCAGTCCAACTGCATAACAAATATGAGGTCTGGTACACATCATAGCATACATCAGACTTCCAATAGCATTGGCATATGGAACGTTTTTCATTTGCTCTTGTTCATGTAGAGTTTTAGGACACATTCTACGACTCAATCATTCACCTTTTGCAATAGGAGTATCAATGGGTATACAATCTTACATACGAAATCGTTCAAGGACTTTATTTATGTATGTCTCTTGAGAAAGAGATAACAACCTTTTAGAATGGTCTCTTGAAATCTTAACTCCAAGAATGTATGCAGCTTCACCCATATCCTTCATTTCAAAATTGGAAGACAGCCATCTTTTGACTATATTGACAAACTCCATATTGCTTCTGGCAATCAGTATATCATCAACATATAACGATAGGATCACAAATTGATCTTTGGATCTTTTAATATATACACAATTATCTTCATTGATCATATCAAAGCCATATTCCATTATAGCATTATGAAAGCGTATATACCATTGCCTCGAAGACTGCTTAAAGCCATATATCGATCTCAAAAGTCGACATACCTTTTGTTCTTTGCCTTTGGTAACAAACCCAATGGGTTGCTCCATATAAATGTCTTCTTCTAGTTCTCCATTGAGAAAAGCAGTCTTTACATCCATTTGATGTAGCTCTAGATCCAAACTTGCTACTATTGCCAAGATGAGGCGAACTAAAGTAAAACTAACTATAGGGGAAAAAGTTTCCTCATAATCAATTCCTTCCTATTGGTTGTACCCTTTCGCAACCAGACGAGCCTTATACCTCTCAATTGAGCTATCGGATTTATGCTTTATTTTGAGAACCCACTTGTTCCCAATAGCCTTACGTCCTTTTGGAAGATCAACCAATTCCCAAACTTGGTTTGATTCCATTGACTTCATTTCCTCTTTCATTGCATCCATCCATTTTTCCTTGTCAGGACGAGAAAGAGCCTCATTTACATTCCTTGGCTCATCCTCTTCTTGTGAGACAACTATGAAAGCTTCCCCTTTGATGTCAAAACATCGTCGAGGAATGCTTTTACGATATGATCGCCGCGGAAAAGATTGTACTCTAGGTACCTCATTCTCCATCATGCTTCTACTCGGATTAGATAACGGCGGTGTCTCATCAAGTGATCGCAATTGAGACTGATCCGAAATTAATTTCCCACTTCTCACATTGCTTTCACATGGAAGAGATACCCTAACCATGTCGTTATCACTTTCCATAATTTCATATAGAGAATAGTTTTCACCTATCTCACCCTTCCTTGGAAATTCATTCTCTAAGAATGTTACATCTCGTGATTCAAATTCAGTCACACTCCCACTATCTTGCTCTCCTATAAACACATACCCTTTCGAGTGTTTTGAGTATTTTATGAAGATACTCTTTTTGCCTCTTGGACCCAATTTGCCATACTTATGAGAAGACTCGTGTGTATAGGCAGCACATCCCCAAGGTTTAAGAAAACCTAAATCAGGCTTTCAACCTGTCCATAACTCATATGGAGTAGAAGTAACTGATTTGGAAGGCACACGGTTAAGAACATAGGTAGCGGTTAACAAAGCATCACCCCAAAAGGCGATTGGTAAATTAGCTTGCGCCATCATGGATCTAACCATTTCAAGTAAGGTTCTGTTTCTTCTCTCAGCTACTCCATTTTGTTGAGGAGTATATGGAATAGATAACTATCTATCTATCCCCTTATCATCACACAAATCTCTGAACTGATTAGACAGATACTCTCGGCCTCGATCGGATCTCAATACTTTAATTTTCTTGTCTAACTGATTTTCCACTATGGTCATAAATTTCTTGAAGCAACTCAATGCTTCTAATTTATGAGAAATCAAATAGACATATCCAAATCGAGTATAATCATCAATGAATGTGATGAAATAAACAACACCGTGTCTTGCTCTTACATTCATTGGGCCACAGATGTCTGTATGGATTAGTTACAAAGGAAACTCAGCTCTTGTGCCATTTCCAAATGGTTTTCGCGTACTTTTCCTTACTAGGCAATACTCACAAACAGGCAAATCAACTTTATCAACATCGCCCAATAAGCCATCTTTGGCTAATCTATTCATTCTCTATTGACCAATATAACCAAGCCTAGCATGCCATACAATCACATTATTCTCATAAGAATTAGCAGATGTGAAAAGGGAATAACTCACATTAACATTATCATAGTCAACATCTAGTACAACGAAACCATCAAGAAAATAACCACATCCATAATAACTTGTTCCTAGAGACAAGTCCATACCATAGTTATGAAAGTTAACATTAAAACCAAACTTGACCAACACTAAAATAGATACCAAATTTCGACGAATCTCAGGAGCGTACAATACATCATGTAGGAACAAAGTGCGTCCACCACGCATATTTAATTGACAGGTGCCAATTCCTTTTACTTCCACTTTGGAATTGTTCCCAACATAAATCCATTTTTGCTCCACGTGGAATCCGTCGAAACTCCATGAAGACTCCTCTGTCCTTCACTACATGGTCGGTGGCTCCCGAGTCTACAGTCCACAAAGGATTAGATTCAATCAAGAAAATCGAGCTCGACACATAAGTAGAACTCATGAGGGTACTAAGGACATCTACCTTTTTGGGCTCAGCACAATTGCTAGCATAATGACCCTTCTTGCCATAGTTATAGCATTTCACTTTTGAAATGTTCTTCTTGAAGGGACGCTTTCCCTTTCCCTGTCGATTGGTCCTTGGTTTCTTTCCTGAAGGGCTCATTTCCTTGCTATTCCACTTCTTGAATCCATCTGGACGCTTACGCTTGGAGCGCGAAGCTCCAGACGAGCTAACACCAGCAAAATAGATATCAGTTTGCTGCTTCGCCGCCAGAAGGCGGTCCTCCTCCAGCTCGAGGTGGCGCAATGCATTCTCAAAAGTCTTGATGTTCTCGTTGTGGGTCAAGTGGATTTTCATGTGTTCCCAACTTTGGGGCAAGGAATGAATAATTGCCTGCACTTGCTGCTCATCAGTGAGTACATGGCCAGCATCTTTCAACTCATTGATCATTTTGCCCATACGCCTTAGATGTTGCTTCATGTTTTGACCATGAGGCATTTTGTATGAGTCAAAGCGGATAGTGAGTTGCCTCAGTTTGGTGACCGACGTCTGACCAAATTTGACTTTCAGAGCATCCCACATGTCCTTGGCATTCTCAAAGCGACCAAACTCACGCATGATATCATTCTCCATGCTACTCAGCAATGTGATGCGAGCAAGTGAGTTCTTTCTTTTCCAAGCAGCAAATGCATCTTTATCTCTTCTATGTTGGGCAGTAGTCCCATCCTCAGGCCCCTCCATAACTTGGTTAAGAGTTTCAAGAGCTTCTTGCTCTTCTAGTACATATTGCACTTTCAAGTTCCATATTTCATAATTCTCACCATTCAGCTTCTCACCCTTATTCAGCTCAGCTACTATATTCTTAGATGCAGAAGCCATTGTATTTGAACATTATAGACATTTTTACACGAATTATTAAAGTCTATTTGAATGGAACAAATGCATCATATTTATACATTTTAATTGTATTAACATATAGTTTCATAAAAGACCCTAGAATCAACAGTTCACTAAGTTCCCTGTCATCTTCTAAAAGTTCTAATCTGAGACTAACATTAATACAATTATTCAACTGTGTTCTCAATAAAGTTACTAAAACTTATGAACACTCCCACTAAAAAAAAACGTTGGATAAACTAAACAAAAGCCAACAATGTTCAATACAGAACATCAAATAACCACAGTATCTACAAAGAACATCAATTCAAAAAAGACTTTCTAGACATCTATTGAAATAAAACTATCAAAGATAAGTTAACGCCAGGGCGCATTCCGCCAGCGCCAGGACCCATTCATGCTAAGCGACGATGTCTTTGTCACCCCGACCATTATGAACTCATTCAAGAAATGAAGCACGAACTCCTTGTAAGTGATGAAATCAAGCCATATGCGATTCATCAATCCATGCCATTCCGCAGGCATGGTGTTTCTTAGCGCATAAAATGCTCTTTCAGCATTCACTTCTTGTCCTTTCCAAATGATCTCTTGGATCATGTCGTTGACCGTCTTCATATGAGTTATAATGTCACTATCATTATCCCATTGGTAATTAACCAATACTTCAATCTTCTCATCAAGAGCTTGTCTTTGCTCACGTGTCTTTGGCCTTGAAGGTGTTCTTGCATTTCGCACCTTCCATTCACTCTTAGGCCCCGGCCTCGATGACATTGTTCCTGCAACGAATGCAGAACAAAGTGGATTACTAAAATCTGTCAATCATGTAATAATTACGAATATATCGTAATCAAAGACACGTAAATTAAACATCATACAAGCTCCTATAGATTGACCAAATTTTTTTGGTCTACTGTCAACAGTCAAAGTCAATGGTCAACGATCAACGGTCAATGGTCAGCAGGTCAACGGGTCAATCAGTGAGCTGCTAGGTGCTGAGCCGGATGCGCCGAGTTGGGCCTCGGCCCGCGCTGGGCTGGTGAGCCTAGTCTGCCGGGCTAGGCGCTGAGCCTAGTCCACTGGACTGGGCCTCAGCCTACGCTGGGCGTTAAGCCTTGCGTGCTGGCTTGCGCCCAGTGCGCGCTTGGCTCTTGGGCCCAGGCTTGGGGCCGAGGCCCACTCGGGCTTGCACCCTGCGCGTGTGGGCTGGGCCCTGCAAATTCGGCGGGCACGTGCAGCGCGTGCCAGGCACGTGCCCAACCCTTTTTTTTTTTAAAATTATAACCGCCGCCGCCGGCATCCATGCGACCAGCAGCTTCCGGCCACCGCTGCGACTGCATCCGACCTCCGTTCAAGACCCATAATATATCAAAATTTTCGTATCGACGAGCACTTCAAATCTTTCTTGTAAAAAATCAAGTTTTTTTGTCTAAGGCACGAAAACCTCATGAACAGTAACTCCGAAGAAAAAAATTACTTTGGGCCGTTTTCATATTCGACGAAGAAATTCAATGCAAAGAATATCATACAATCAGGAATCAACATCCAGGCTCTGATACCAATGATGGAAACAAATTCATATAAAATCGTAGTGGAAAAACATGCCATGGATAGTTGAGACACCGATCGAAGAGTACGTCACAAAATTTAGAGCATACCTTATTGTTCACGGACTAAGAGTCGCCTTTACAGTTTCGAGATTCCTTGCTATAGTCGTGCGTCGAAGAATCGAGAAGAGAGAGAGAGACGTACATTCGTTTTGATTGTTCTCTTGAAAACGACAGAAGCCAAAAAGTGAAAGTTAAACTGACGACGTTCTCTTTCCTTTTAGATAATTGAAACGTCATAGCGTTTCAAACTTAAGAATGATAATTGTCTTGCAGTTATCGCTAGCGGGGTGGGTAATGGTGGCCCACATGGGCGGCACACCATAAGACCCATGCTCCAACAGTAACAGTGGCGGTGAAGTGCCCTTGGGAGAGCAAGAACAGGATGTGGAGATGGGATTAGGGGTGCGTCTCGCGAGGATGGATAAATAGGATCGCCGCTCTCTCTTCGCTCTCTTGGTTCAGTCCTTGTCCTCTCCGTCTTCCTCCTCCTCCTCCTCGTCCTCCAAAGGTACTTTCTTCAACTTCCAGTCTCTTTTTTCTCTGAATGCACAGCGTCATCGTCATTCTCATTTTGTCTTTAGAGACGAGGTCCGACTCGAAGCCGGTGAAGCTGAAAGCCGACTGGCGGGAGCTGTCCAGGCCTATCTCTCCAGGAGGCACTTATCCTGCCAAAGACCATTGCAGGTAACCGATTCGACTTGCTCTTTGGCTTGCTTGCTTGCTTGCTTTCGAATGAGGAACGATTTTGGTGAACTTGTGTTTTCGGTTTTTGATGTTTTCTAGTTTGTGGTTTCGACCACAGTTAGTGCGGGTTGTGTGACACGTAATGGTAATGCATAGCACATGTGAAGAGCGTCTGCGCCGTCCTCGGAGAATGGCATGTCTAAGATTGAAGTAAGTTGTTTTGTTTTTTGGTTGCATTTTCGTGTTTTTTTTATCCAAAAGGAAAATGTTGGTGTGCTTTCCAGAATTGTTGGGTCGATATATTCTGTGAAATTTTGATTGATGAGGTTCTTACCTATTAGGTAGATCTTATACATCAATCCCCTTTTGTATCTCCTAAAGTGCTGAGCTTTACTGCCAATGAGGGCGTGCCGCTGAGGTCGAGATCCAACGGGATGATTCTCACGAGGATGTTCCATTTCTCGCGATCGCACTCCACGGGCCACTCACTCTCCTCGTCCGACCGAGGTTCACGCTGAGGCTGGCCTAGGACGTGCGGAACCGAATCATCAACACTCCAGGCTGGACAGGGCGAGGAGCTGCGTCGCGTTCCCATGGGTGAGCAGCTCGAGGACCGGTTATCGGAGCGGGAGCGACCAGCCCGGCGAGAGGGATCCATTGATATTCATGTTGACACCAAAATTTTGATTTTTCATTTTTTTTCATTTATATTGCACAAAATGAAAATTAACTTTATTTCTCACAAAAAAATATTTTCTCATGCATTGCATATTTAAATTTTTTGTCAGTCATGCATTCAGGCCAGAGGTGAGGCAATTGAGCTTTAATTTGACAGGAGACTGGACTAGAGCATATTATCGGATTTTCGGCCAGAGCGTGGGAGGATGTGCCGATTTTCTATAATTTATTTTGAGCTTAATAAGGTCCATTTAAATGATTTATTTGGAAAAAGGTTTGATTAAATGTATATTTTTGGAAGAAGCCTAGTTAAGCTCGAAAATTTGCACGAATAAGCTCGAAAAAATAAAATGAAATTCGGCCAGGCTGTGGTGACCGGTGTGCCGAAAATTAGAGAGTCATTGGGCCTATGTTTGAGTTACAATTAGCTCATTTAAGATCATTCAATTTACAAAAGCTTTTAATTAATATTCATTATTTAGAAAAGCCTTAATTTAAGCTCGAAATTATGCAGCAAGCCCGTAATTAATTTGAAATTTTGGCTAGAGTGTGAGCATGGGTGTGCCCAAATTCATGATACGTTTGGACCTAAAAAATCAATTTCAAATTAGCCCGTTTTAATTATTTAATGGAGCAAGGCTTTAATTAATTACCCATTTAGTTAAATAGAGCCCGTTTTGAGCCTGAGGTTTTGTGAATGGCCTGCAAGGGGGGCCATTTTTGGCCACCATCATCATCACCTTCATTTGGCCAAAAATTCCTTGGTGTTTTAGTGGATCTGGACTCTTCAAGGATTAAATTAAATTTGGATAATTATCTTGGAAAATTAGAGTCTTAAATTAATGAAACTCTATCTTTCTTAGACTCTAATAATCGAGAGTTTCGTCTGATCTGGACTCTTTTGGGATTAGAAATTTTGATCCGACGGCTGACATTCAATCCTACTTTGACTAGGATTAGCAATCCGACGGTCCACAATGAGTCCTATATCTACTAGGATTAGTAAGCTTTATTCTCTATAAATATTAGACTATCCTAGAGGGTTGGGGGTTGGCAGCACTCAGAAAATTCAGAGCAAATTAGAGAGAGAAAAGGGTGAGTTTTTTTTTTGGAAAAAAAAGGAGAAGTCGAGGCCAAGCAAAGCTCAACCAAGACCCCCCTCCGAGGAGTCCCGCCATGCGCCACCACCTTGAGCTCCACCGGCCGTCCTCCTCTATGTAGCGACACCTCAGCAGCCCACCATCCAAGTTGAACGATGCCTCAGCCCCACCGCGTACCTTCACGAACCGCTGGAGTCGCTTGACGATCCCGGAGCAACCGCTGTTCATCCTTTGGCACTGTTGTTTAGTCTTGATTCGAGGTCAATCAGACACTGTTTTCTTGTTGTTTTGAGGTCTAATACTTGTTGCCATCTGTGTTAGAGTTTCCCGGAGGATTTGAGCTCGATTTGTGGTGGATTTGTGCGAAAAAGTAGTGGATTTGCTTCGAGCGTGCAAGTGCTGGAATTTTGCTAAAGAAGGTAATTTTGTCGACCTTTTGTTTGGAAATCCATGATGGTTTGGATAATAACATGCTGTGAACTTCGATGGATGAATGCGAATTTGTGATCAAAGCTCGAAAAATTGATTTTTTTTGTATCAATGCCATGTCATGACCGAAATTTGGATTATGATGCAAAAAAAATTGATTTTTTTAAAGCAAGCTTAATTGGCGAGAACTTTTGTTGATTATCAAAGTTTAGAACTTTTGATGTTGCTTTGGCGTATTGCTTTCAACCGGCCATGTTATGCCGTCCGCAGCCTGAAGCCATTTGAAACGCTTTACGTCTTAGCATATTAAGAATGTTCGTTACTTTTGGTAATCAATTTTATTTCATTTTTTTAGAATAAAATTGAAACTTTTGACGAAATAGAACCTGACATTCGGCATGCTCATACCTCCTTTGGCCGAAGTTTTGCTACATAATGTATGGATGATGATTTTTCGTGAATTGGATCGATTTTCAAAATCATGACACTTTCATGGGTAAAATTTGAATTTTTCCGGTTGCAATCCCTTTTGGCCGAATTTGACATATTTTGGATGATCTTTGCCTTGAATTATTATCTCATGATCATTGAGTTGGTTGGATTATCTTATGCCGTGAATTTTTTGATAATATCTAAATTGTGGATAATGTTTGACTGAGTTAGATAATAGTTTGATTTATCTTGAGAATTATCTGAGTTGTCTTGCAAATCATGTGGATAATTTTTGAATTAAATTTCGATGAGGAAAGGTGGTCCATTCACAACTTTCGGCCATCCCTCTTAATTTTTGAAAAATTCAAAAAAATAATAATTAAATAAAAAATTCAAATCAAGCTCGATTGTTCTTCTCTTGGTCATGTTTGTTTAATTTTATTTTTGTTGTATGGTTTGTACATTAATAAACAAACATGCCCATAATATATGCTCCCTTGTGCCTTGTCCCTTCGGTAAATTGAATTACTTGCCCTAGCCACGATCTTGCGGAATTGGATGGTAATTCGTATAGAATTTCGTGGTTCGCCCTTTGAAAAAATGGATGATATTATTCTACACATTAATTCGCATACCGACTCGAATCTAAGAGTATGTAACAGATAAATTCTCTCCAACCCTAATCTTTGGGTACGAGTGAATTAATCGGAAAATTCGGAATTAAAGGTATATTATGGGCATTTTTGTTTATTTTTGTTCAATCCTTGATTTGTCCAATTTTTTGAAAAAAGGAAGAAAAAAACCGAAAAAAAATAAAACAAAACCATTTTCGAGTATCATGTGGTCCATTCCATTTTGCTTAATCATTCAATTCACAATCATTCAATTAAAAGGATTTTTCATGAAATCTGGTACCGAAAGGGCATTAATTCTTTCGAATTAATGTAACAAAGTTTCCGGACTCACTTTCTCAAATTCGTAGAAATAAATTAGTTCTCCCGCTAATTTATTTGTGTTTCTAATCGACCTACCAAGAACGATTAGTGGCGGCTCCAATTAAATAATTTTTTCATGAATAAACCTAAATTACGATTTGGTATGGGCTTGGGAGAGCCCGAGTCGGGTTAGTTAAATAATTAACATGATAATTCATTAACCTAAGGTTTTTCCTAAAAAAAATTTAGGTCGCGACAGTTCAACCACGAAAGTCGATCCGGCAAGTGGACGTTCTCCATGACTCCGCCGTTCATCTCTAGAACTGGCTCGGTAAAAACGGTGGCGAGGCAAGCTGGTGGCGGCCGAGCCGATGTCATGCCCTGACCTTCAGGCACGCAACAACCCTTCCAAACGTCAAGTCAAAAGGATAACATCCCAGGCATGTCATCGACCCATTTCTTTTTATCTTTCAATTAAACGCAAGCGGAAGCACCATAGAACTCTAGAAAATAATAATAACAGGGATAGACAGCATGAGATATAACAAATCACAACAACACAACCATTTTATTTATATACAGTTAGCCCAAGGGGAAACGATCCGATCTATAAGCCCATCTTCAGGGCTGTTTCCTATGACCAACAAAAAGATACCAGGTTATGTTTAGGGGCTAACTACTACCACCAAAAGCTATCCTCCAAAAGAAACCTCCACAGCCGCGCACGCTCACAGATTGCCATCACCAGGCCAGTCAAGGTACCCTAAACCTCACGTAGCGCACCACTATACTTATAGACCTGTAAAAGGGTTAACTACAACAAATGAGATATAAATCTCAATGAGTCAACGCCTAAGTCCATTTAGGATGTCGATTCACCCAAGCGGCCTAAACATACAACAACAAGTGATGGCAGATCAATACCGTGCGATGTACTCCACGCTCTAGCTACAAAACAGAGGCACGGCCCAACGGCCCATAAGCAGCCACACGTAACTCACATTGCCTTGCCCACACGACAGATATCTAATGGAAATAAATCATAAACAGATCAAGGCACCCAACTAGAACACACGTCAACCACTCAAGCATTCATGCACTATGCAACATGCGTGTTCTAGTTATCAGCGCAAGAGATACTCCACTCTTGCCGCAGTACAGCCTCACTACTAGTACTCTTTCGACAGAACAGGGCGTTATCCCACTCCGTTACGACGACGGCAACCGATAGCCCCTCAAGACCCCTGAGGCGGATATACTAGGATTTCCTGTGAGGAACTACGGTCCATTACAGGCTGCAACGGCATCTGAACAGCAGTGGGATTTTGGACTGTACGTCACCGGCACGGACTGACAGGCAACCAATAAGTCGTGGGATTTCGGACTGTACGTCGCAGCACGAACATATCAGATGATGAACCCAAGCCAACAAGGGTACCACCCACATCCCCAGTTACGTTAGGGTGATGCGAAACCATTGTGTGACCACACATGCACACTAGAAAACCAAGTCGATTCTTACTTCCCATTAGGCCAATTCAGTCACAATCACGAGTATGCTCAAAACTTGGCTAACAGCCATTTTCATGCTCAAAAGACATAGTTGCTCACACGAATAGTCAATTCCAATTAAATAGGATATTCTGCCCCGAGTGATCAACCAGCAGATCCAAGCAACCCAGCAATCAACAATTAACCGATCAGCAATCAAGGGCAAATAATTAGTAATAGATAAATATCTTGATCCGGGCTATTTATCGCCACAATAGTTAATAACTAGGTTTGATTGGCTACAGTAAAACAAACAATTAACCATGGTAATTATTCCACATAACCATGGTAATCCAACTAATCACAGTAATTAATTACTCTACCATGGTAACGATCTACTTTAACCACAGTAACTAAATAACCTAACCATAGTTAATTTATTCTAATTACAGTAACTATCTAATTTAACTATGGTAACTAACTAATCCACTACGGTAACTAATTAATCTAATCCTAAGTGCAATTAATGGCATAATCAAAGATTAGGGGTTAACTCACAACGACGGCGGTGAGTGGCGGACGTCGGCAGTCAGTGTCGAGCGGCGGTGGTCGGCTAACGGCGGCGGTCGGCGACGATCGAAGGTGAGCAGCAGTGATCGATCGACGACGGGTCTACGAACTCGACTCGACGACACGAACGTGGCTACGACGACGATGAACGGACAGTGACAAACCACCACAAACAGTGGCGGTTTCGAGGCGAACGGCAGTTGGACGGCGACGGACTCGCCGCGACCGACGGTCCGCGGGCGGAGCGGCTGCATCGGTGACTGAACAGGGGGCTAGGGTGCGCGGCGGGGCTCGGTGAGGTCATGGCAAGGGCTGAGACGCACGGTGGGGTTCGGCGGGCGCAGCGCAAGACCGGAGGGGCAGACCGAGCAGGAATGGGGCTCAACAGTGGTCTCGCGGGCGGCGGTAGCTGCTCTGATGGCGGCGGTGTGGCTAGACAGAGGCTGGTGGTGGCGGCAATGGAACCTTGAAGATGATGTGATGATGGGTGATCCAAAAATGCAAATGAGAGAGTAAGGGAGAGGTGAGGGTGGCCGGCCATATGGGTGGGGGAGAGAGGAGAGAGAGGTTAGGGCAATTTAGTAAAAAGCCAAGGTCAAAAAGTTAAAAGGTCAAAAAGATATTTTTACTTGCATTTATGTTGTGGGTCCCGCAGTCAAATCCGCATTTATGGCGTCCAGCTTATATAAATTATATCGGAGGGCATTTTGGTCATTTGATAATTCAGGACTGGTTGGACATTTGGCACAGGCTACTGAAGGTATTTCGATCAGGGTTAGGCTTGAGCGCGAAGGAATTAGACGCTAAAACCTACTGCGCGACAAAACTAAACGAACTCTATTAAACCACGCTTCAGGGGCTACTCATAGCCTTTCAAAACAAATAATTCCGCGTTCGATAATTGTCACTCAAATCCCTAAAATTCAATATTATTCATTTTACAAGCCTTGAAATTTCAGGACGTCACAATTCTTCCATCCTTAGGGAATTTCGTCTCCTAAATTAAAACATTACACAACATCAAACAGAAAATGGTACCGGCTCTTCATAGCCTCCTTGCTTTCCCATGTCGCTCCTTCTGTTCCATGATGTTGCCAAACCACTTTAACTAAAGGAATCATCTTATTCCTCAGCACTTGCTCCTTTCTGTCCTCGATCCTCATCGGACGTTCCACGTACGACACACGCTCATCCACTTCAATTTCCTCAAAACTCAACGCATGAGCTAGATTTGGCTCATGCTTTCTTGACATCAATACATGGAATTCAGCAACATATGTCAGGCGTGGGTCTTCAGAATCTGGAATTAATATATTTCGCAGCTTCTGAACAATCTTCAGAACCAGACTTCAGAAGCAGTCTCTTGAATCTGAATATATCGCTGCTTCTGAATAAATCGTAGTTTCTGAATTCTTCATATATCACTTCTTCTGAATAAGTCGCCGTTTCTGAACAGAGATACACTGAGTTTGATGTTGATAGAAACCTTGTTGATGCTTGCATATAACTTTGCATTCAAATGTGTGGTTGAAGCTACATAAGTGACACTTCACTTAATCTGGATAACATGATTCAACTCCTTCGAAAATAGATATGCGATACTCTTGCCTTGAGTCTGAACATCCAACTAAAGTCAATATAAAATTTTCTTCTCAGATGCAATATCCAGAACTTCAGATGCATAATTCAAATGTAGTATCTTGAGTTCCATCTTTTGGTTCCTCCAAGCATATTGGCAATTGTGGCTCTACCTCACTATTCACCTATCCAAGGTTCTTCTAAGCTTTACCGAACTTTCCGTTCTAGGCTTGTTCACCTCTACTTAGATACCTCAAGCTTGTAGACACATCTACGCCCAATGCCTTGTTCACTATTGATAGATAACTCATAACCTTCAGAAATTCTGGTAATACACCATCTGCATAACGGCTTGTGATTCTTTCACCTAGTTCTACTCAACCAATAAACACATTAGTAGCCTTTGATTATTTTGTCATCTTTAAAACATCATATGGGATTTTCCATAACAATCTCCCCCTTTTTGATGATGACAAAACAATCTCGGAATATGCAGATGTGCAAACACATTTCAAAGATATTCAATTGTTTATACTTGAAAAGTAAACAAGATATGCTTATTTGCCAAAAATAAGAATTCAAATCAAGGCATAATAAGCACGTAACGCGATCTCCACAATATAATAATCAAGCAATGTAATCAGGAGATAGTAGATGGACTGAGCATCATAATATATAGAAACATAATCGCAACTCAATATTGTGCACCAAATAAACACATATGTATATATAATCAATCCGCATATATGCACATACATTCTCTCCTCCTTTTTGTCATAATCAAAAAGCGATAGTAATGAAAAAGGTATCACATAGAGAATATATCTTTAGATGCAAAACAGCTCATGTTCACATAATATTTTCAAATGCAACAACTTCTACACGTATAAACAAACATAGGAGATATGAAATATAGCTCATGTTCTAAATCAATCATCATGTACGTCAGTGAACATATATCAAGGAGTACGAATAAATTTCACTTCCTTTTTGTCATGATAAAACGATAAAACATATTAGAGATTTGTAATGACAAAAAGTAAGGGAATTAGAAGATGTACTAACCGGATTTTGTAGAACTTAACAAGTTCTAACATACGTTTACCTTTTCTTCCATTATCTGAATAGTAATCAAGATTGGGATGAAATTTACTCAAATTTCGTAGAAATTTCCCATGCTTGTTCAGTACTCTTTCAGAATCAAAACTCATTCAAGCATAGCTTTCAGGGAAGTGGGGCAGCATAATGGTTTTCACCATCTCTTGCTGTACAAAAGCTTGCAGCTTTTTATGTCCTTCTGAATAAGGTCCTCCCCCTATAGATCTTCATGACTGATTTCCTTCTAAACCTGAGTGTCGGGCTCCCCTTGAATCGGATCAATGATCTCATCCTGAATCTGATTAGTAGACTTCCCTTGAATTTGATCATTTCTTTATTTTCTCCCCCTATCAACAAAATAGCTTTTGCGAGTAACCTTTATCGCCGGGTTGTGCCAGTTGAATATGATGTTTTTCTTTATAGCAGCATTATATTCTTTGAGCAGCCAGAAAATGGTGGATATGCTTGAGTGTTGCGAATTCCATTTCAATTGCAACTTCAAGGATGGTAGGATTGATCTGAATATTGCTCAAGAATGTCATTCTTGTGTACTTTTTCTAACTCCCCCTAAGTTTGAGAAAAGAATTTTATTCTTTTCTACTGAAACTCCCCTTGAGTTTGAATCAGAACTTCGGGGATCTCATGAATCACATGTTGATCAGTGACATCAGTAGTCTCTGAAATATCTGGAACTCCTCATTCTTCTCATCAATCTTTTCTTCGATGGTTGTTCAAAGACAGCAAAATTCTCAACATTCGTTTGCTTTTGAGATTCGAGAAAGACATTTTCTTTAATCAAATTCGTCTCGAATTTAATCTGCATAAACTCAACAAACTTGTTGCACAAATTTGCGTTAAAGATATGATATTTCATGTTTGTATATTATGCCCCTTTTGAATAAACAGAGTAGTAATTGTAAGCAACTCAACTATTTCAATGAAGAAATTACTTAACCTTTCACATGATAAGGGCTTGCTCAATATATTTTGATATGCCTTCAATGATTTACGAAGTTGTAAGCGAAGAGGAGAACTTTTTATCCTTCCAAAATATTGCGAAATCTTCCTCTAATATTCGAATCAAACTGTCCAAACATCCTTCTTCAAATTCTGATCAAACTTTCCAAACTTCATATGGAAAGATTCTTTTACAACCTGCAAATTCTTGTAGAGATAATAATCTTTGCAAAAAATAAATAAATATGGAGAATATCACGTGCATACCTTCCTTCGATTCGCGGATTAAACTTGCCAATTGTAAGATATGCTTTTAAGATAATAGCAAGACTATCCATATATATCGAACAAGATATCTTTCAAAATCAAAGGGATTTTTCTTAAGCACGAATCTCATATGCATGTCGAAAATATATCGCTCATGATGTTCGCAAAAGAAACGTAAATGCTTGAAGCGACGATTTAACTTTCTTGAGAATAAATTTTTGGTAGTAAAAGGAAATTTTGAAAAAAATTGGATCCGTAAAACTTGGAATTAAATCAAAAGTTGCCAAAAATATTTTTGATAAGGAATATTGACAGACAATATATTCAATCAATATATAATCAATCATAAAAAGATAATCAAGAGATATACCTGATTTCTTTACAAGAAAAGAATTTACGCGCCAAGATTTGAATGACGATCTCAGATTGCAAAGTAATATTATGCCAATCATCAAGCATATAATGAGGGATTTGGAATCGTACCTGATTTCTTGCCGTGAATATTGAGTGCAGACTCAATTAAATTTTCAAAAAAAAAATACTAACCTTTGCTTTTAAACCATATATAGAGCAACTTCCTTTGGTTTATGGATCAACCCAAGGTATACGTTTGAAATATATCATTGAAGAAAGATACGATCCTTGTTAATCTTTCTTTGAGAGATTTCTTTGATTGCACTAAGATTTGCATAGATTGATTGCAAATCTTCCTTTGATGATTTCTTGCAATGAACTTGTTTCCTTTTTGGTATCCACGCATTTGGATCCTTCCTTAATTTTCTCACTTTGCAGCACAACCAATGATATATAACATGCCCTATAAAGATAACGTCTAATTCAAATAATATCTCCTTTAAAAAGATTTTATCGTTGCAAAATGTAACAAGATCAAAGAGGGTAAAATGGGTCCAATAATCCGAAATCTTTCTTTCCTAGATAAGATATCAACCATAATATCATGCATAAAGATATCTATTGAAAGAAATTTTTTCAAAGTGAGATAAGATCAAAGAGCATCAATCAAATAAATTGCATTATCTCCAAGTAAGATATCAATCAATCGCTTAATCTCATCTCACGAACCACCAAAGATGCATCACACGATTCTTTCTAAAAGATATTTCAAGCACAACTAATTATCGAATACGTCATAAAAAATCGAATCAACCAAAGCACAATATCAAGTACAATGAGAATTTAGATAAATGAAGTATGCATGCAAAGCAAATTGAAAATACAACAACATACTGATTTCTCTTTCTCTTCTCTTTTATTTCCTACAATAAAAGCAACTCATCTTTTCTTTGGTACCCAAATGAGCTTGGGTCCATTTCTGTTAGAGAAAGCATCAAATCTCCAATTGATTGATTTGGATTTCTTCCAATCACGTGGACATTGTTGCTTATGATCACCACAGTTAAAGCAATTATGATATTGAAATCCAATAGGTTGGACAAAATGCTTACCGAAGTGATTTCTATAATGTTGGATTGAAGGCCTACGCCTTAATCGCTCCTTGACCTTCGGAAAATCATTCTTGATTTCACTTACCTCTTCGTAGCCAAGACCAAATTTGTTGTAGTACGGCATTTGTATTGAGAGAACGTGCTCTAACGTCTTTGAGCAGAGATAAAATTTCTTTGGGATCTTTTGAACATCTTCTTTATGAGAATTATTCTCTTTTTGCAGAATATCTTTCTCTTCCTTAACAGAGGAATTCTCCTTTTCCAGATCAACGATCCTTTTATCATTCGTAACATTTTGCTGTCTCAATCTAGAGATTTCCTTTTTCAATTCAGAGATCTTTTTCAATGCATTTTCGTGTTCCACACATAACTCTTCAAAAGGATTTTCATCATCGAGAATAGGATTTGAGCAAATCACCTCATCTTTCTCAGAATTAGATTCAGCCATTAAACAGATATGTGCGAGTTTTTCATCATCGCTGTCTTCGCATTTAGTATCATTCCAAATCTCTGCTTTCAAAGCCTTTTTGGACTTTTCATACTTGCCTTTCTTTTTATTTAGCAATGGAAAATTTGGCTTGATGTGCCCCTTTTTCCTGTATTGAAAACAAATTACGTCCTTACCTTCTTCTCTATTGCCAAAGGTCTTTTTTTTATCAGCTTGTTTGAATGGCTTCTTCCCTTTGGATTTTTTTTCCCTTCTTAGCCATTTTTCTGAACTTCTTTACCATGCGAGCAAGCTCTTCATCATCCTCTTCATCATCTTTAGAGTCTGAATCATCAGAATCATTGTTAGATTTTAAAGCAATCGACTTCTTACCTTTCGTATCCTTTTCTTTGTTGACTCGTTCTGTCTCATATGACTGTAGAGTCCCAACAAGTTCGTCAATGGATAATGATCTGATTGTTTGACATTCTTGAATGGACGGTTTGATGTAGTTCCAATCATCCGTTAATCCTCGAAGAATCTTGCGAACTTGCATAGGTTCAGAACCAGGAGTATTTTGATGAGCGAGACCATTCGTAATTTCTTGAAATCTGTCAATCATTTCAGTGATTGTTTCGTCTGGCTTCATCTTGAATGCTTCATAATCACTTAGCAAAATACTGAGTTTGGTCTCCTTGACTCTATCAGTTCCTTGATAGGTGACATAGAGTCTATCCCATATGGCCTTGGATGATTTTTCTTCCGCAACACGATTATATATAGTAGGAGATAAAGCACAAAAGAGAGAATGAATAGCTTTAGAGTCAAGTCCTTATCTTTTGGATCATTCAGTTTCTAATAGGGTAGGAGAAGGAGCATTGTTCCCATTTTCAGAAGTTGCAGTAGTGGTAGGATTTACTCCTTTAGTAACAACATCCCACATCATATTGTTTGCGGCCTTGAAGAACCACTTCATCTTATTGCACCAAACATTGTAATCCTTTCCATGAAAGTAAGGAGGCTTGTTATGGAATTGAACCTCACCTGATCTTGAAAAATTATTGCTAGACATAATAGATCGTTAACTCTAAAGTAAAACACTTCAAAATAATGAGCAACCCGCTCTGATACCAATTGTTGTATCTAGCAATATCACCTAGAGGGGGGGTGAATAGGTGATTTAAAATAATTTTAACTAGAAAAAGCGGAATTAAAAGAATCAAGTCAAAATAGAATCTGAAACTGAATCTGAATATGTGCAGTTTATGATTTTGAACACGAGTATGCATATTTTGAATATAAACAACAATATGCAATATTCTATCAAACACAATGATATAGTGGTTCGGCTTAGATCAAGCCTACGTCTACTCTCCCACGCTGATAGCCGATTGGCTGGATTTCACTAGATGAATCAATGGAGGTTTACAACAAGTGATGGTACTCTCTTTGATAGATCACACTATCCTCCCTCAATCACTCTTACAAATCCTCTCAAAGATTATAACGTTAAGCTCACGGAGACAACTATGAATCTGAATAACTCTAGAAATTGATAATTCTGATCTCACACTGAAGTAGCACCATGGATCTCCTTTTATATTCCTTCACCCCCAAACTAGCCATTGGACAGGTCTTCAAAGGATCGCTCTTCAATCGCTGATTGGACGCCATCAATCTTGATTGAACGAGACTGTATCTAGGGAGATTTGGTGACCGTTGGTGTTGAATCTGAACCCCTCAGATTCAGTCACCCATGCAACTCAATCTTCGGTTTCCATAAGTAGATTTTTTCAAATATGGAAGTTTTCTTGTCCCATGGAAGGTAATTTCCAATCAAGGATATTCTATCAATCATGTTATAGAATAATCCTGTCAATCAAAGATTACAAACTTCCATAAATACCTCAGCAACATATGTCAGGCATGGGTCTTCAGAATCTGGAACTAATATATCTTGCAGCTTCTGAACAATCTTCAGAACCAGACTTCAGAAGCAGTCGCTTGAATCTGAATATATCGCTGCTTCTGAATAAGTCGCTGTTTCTGAATTCTTCATATATCACAGCTTCTGAATAAGTCGTAGTTTTTTAACAGAGATACACTGAGTTTGATGTTGATAGAAACCTTGTTGATGCTCGCATATAAGTCTTCATTCAAAGGTGTGGTTGAAGCTACATTAGTGACACTTCACTTAATCTGGATAACATGATTCAACCCCTTCGAAAACAGATATGCGATACTCTTGCCTTGAGTCTGAACATCCAACTAAGGTCAATATAAAATTTTCTTCTCAAATGTAATATCCAGAACTTCATATGCATAATTCAGATGCAGTATCTTGAGCTCCATCTTCTGGTTCCTCCAAGCGTATTGGCAATTGTGGCTCTACCTCGCTGTTCACCTATCCAAGGTCCTTCCAAGCTTTATCGAACTTCTCATTCTATGCTTGTTCACCTCTACTTAGGTACCTCAAGCTTCTAGACACCTCTACGCCCAATGCTTTGTTCACCATTGATAAATAACTCATAACCTTAAGATATTCTATTAATACACCATTTGCATAACGGCTTGTGATTCTTTCACCTGGTTCTACTCAACCAATAAACACGTTAGTAGCCTTTGATTATTTTGTCATCTTCAAAACATCATAAGGGATTTTCCATAACAGAGTCTGACCCGGAGCCTCCTCTCGGTTATGGTCAAATGTGGTGATAGGCGCTGTATGCTTATCTAAATGGGCTGCCCTTTTTGTGTAGTGAAGTCAGGTTAACCCGACACCCCTCCCCCTTTTGTGTGTGGTATACTAGGGAGCGGCCTTGTGATGGGCTAGTATATTGCAATATTCCCAGGGTTAACAGCGAATAAATAAAATGAGCTTTTGCTATTTGCAGATTGCTGGTTTCCTTCTGCCTATCCCTATAGTTACGTTTGTTTGGGGAAGTGAATTGTTTCTACATGTGCTTAATTGAAAGATAAAAATAAATGGGTCAGTGACGCGTCCTGGGACATTGCAACTTAACGACCGAGAAGGGATGTAGCATGCCCGATGGATGCGGGGCGTGACACATTTTCTATGGTAAGACTTGGGGCATCGTCGGCATATAGCAAATTGCATATCATGTTCCTTCTTGTTTTCTTTTTCATTGCAAACATAACATTTATGTACAGGACACGTGAAGCTTTCTCCTGCAACAATCCTCAGCTTAAGTTTTGCTACAGCAACTTCATCTCTGCGATGGACCAATTTTGCTACACAGTGGGGATGGTAGAACAGGCCTCATGTAGCAGAAACACATTGGAAGACCTAACAGGGAATTAGTGTCAGAAGACATATCCAAGCAACTAAGCTATAGAACAACCTCAATCGACATATAACAAAAGTTGAATAGAATGCTAGAAGCCTTGAGTCAACCAACGGGTCCAATGAATCCATGTCAAACCCTGAAAACTTGATGATTGTCATATTCTTTGAGTTAAATTTGCAAGGAGGGAGAAGGAGGCATGAGGCAGCTCAGTCGCAAGTCAAGAGTATGTTTAAGGGATAGACCAAGCAAGTCCTAAGCTAAAGGACCCAACCTTGTATTCTCTCTTTCAAAATATTGAAAGTTCTTCTTTCTCCCATAAAAAAAAATTGGACAAATAAAAAAATTGGGACAAAAATGCCCTTATTCCTATCGCCGGAAATTTCACATGCTCGTCGGCCGTTAAACATTTGATAGGCCGGCGAGCTCAGGCCCTTATTTGAGATTGATTTGGACACTTCATGCTCTTTAAAATACCGACTTGCTCTAGGCAAAGCGATAAGATGATATTTTTGACATTTATATTGTGAAATTGATAATTTAAGAGAGAGAATATAAGTAAAGGCAGTTATGTTGGTTAGGTTGAAAAAAAAAAAAAGAAATAATAAATTGAAGAGAGAGAAGGGTATTCCGGTCTGTTGATTGACAAAAGGAGTGGCCTAGCCAAAATGGGGGTGGAAATAAGGCTGCCCTATTTTTATTCATTTTATTTTGCTTTGACAAGCGACAAAATTTACTCGACTCACAGCCATAAGCAAGCAAGGGAGCCAAATAGCAATCGAGAGGAAAGATAGATTTGTATTATTTATATTCGTTGTATATTTGGTAGTCGTCTTTCACAATTCTTATAATTTATTAGTTTCTTATGTTTTCATAACATTATAGCATTAAAAAGCTTTGTAAAGAGCGTGAGCAAAAAGCAACCATTCGCTATGGATACAAATAAGACTGCTATCTAGAGTAGCACTGCATGTTACGTTGAGGCTCGAAAGTCAATCTGGCTTTTTTATGGTTAAGTTCATTTTACTTCTATATTTGTTTCAGCCTAATTCCTTAAAAAATTCCAAACTCTAGGTTTAGTTTCAAATCTGTCTCGAACTTTTTTTATGTTTTAGAAAAAATCCGAACTTTAAATCCAGTCACAAATTTGGCCCTAATTTTGTTTTGTGAAAAAAATCACAAACTTTCAATTTTTATTCTCAAATCTACCTTGTGATCTAGTGCCAACTTGACATGGAATCTCCACATGGATAAAAAATTCACCCTAACAAAGATTATTGAAATTCTCCAAAATTAAGCCGGTCTAGGATATGAAAATTAGAGAAGACCAACGGCGATTTTCAAAAGGCGATTTTTAAAGAGGACTAATGGGGGCAGATTTGAGATTCGAGTAAAAATTGTGATTTTTCCGTTAGACCAAAAAAAGTTCGGGGAACTGGACCTAAAGTTGGAGGTTTTTTTAATTAATTAGGCCTTTTTCCCCCATTTTTGATCTATTTGTCATTTCTTTGTTGAAGTAGTTATATTTGCATGAGTTTGCAAATATTTCCTTAATAAATTCTTTTAGCTTTTTGAACTTTCTTCTAACGAAAACAAATTTTGCTAACCTTGCAAATTTATTTCAGCTATATACTCATTACACTAGCAACTACATCTCTTGTGAATGGATCCTACTATCACCTATTAGCTTAGTTTTAGGGTTTTAGTTTAACTTTCAAATTTTCACCAACATACCAAAAGCTATATGAGATGTGAAGATTGGGTGAGTTAATGCTCGACGAGATCGTATCACCCAACCGATGATTGTCGCATTTATCATTGACTTACGAAACAACCAATAATTCACATAATTTTTGTGTTTTTCTCACAATCGGTGGCTACTCGCTGACGTTCCAATTTTAGTTAGCACATGAAAGATTGCGAAGCAAAAAGCGTGTAGCGCGACTGTCAGATACAGTTTGTAGAGACATACTGGTAAGTGCGTGAAAGATTGCTAGGCAAAAAATCGTGTAGCGCACTTTTGGATTATAATCATTAACATGTTACTATTAACATACAGAAGATCCGTAGAGACAAATCACTTTGCAGAAGTAATGGGATCTATAAATCATTGATTGCATATTTCTACTTTTAGACATGTGAAAACACTTTTCGAAAAGATGCCTGTCATAACCATTGGGCTTCGTGATTTTTGGTAGCTTTGTGGTGTTGAACCCATGATAATCAAGGCTCCATTTATTTCGCGAAAAAATGATTGATTTGGAAATTATTTTATAAAAAATGACCGCTTATATTAGTTACAAAAATGAATGAATGAAAAATATTTTCATCATCTAGGCAAATGTTTGGACACAAATTGTTATCGGTAATGAAAATATTCTTGATTGTTTAATTATTTTAAGCGATAGATGCGTTCATTCTTTTGAAACTGTTTTTCAAATCACTCACTTTCCATTAAGCAAATGAGGCCTAATTAATCGGTCAATTTTCTCTCAAACATGCGAAACATTACTAGGTGAGGAAAAATGTATATTGAAATCATTAAATTTGGTCATCATTGACGCATTGAGCTAACATTAGAAAAATCACCACATGACAATCGATGGTAATCCCACATTAGATGATTTAACCTCAATGTGTATTAGCAGGTTATGCGGTAAAAAAAGAAGAAGTGGAGATTTGTAGATGTTTCGGGTTGACCACACGAAGCACAAAATGTCAACATTTTGTCAATTTTCGATGTCACGCTAACAAGATTATTTGCATGATATTTAGTGTTCCATGATTGGATAAATATAACATGTATTTCCATAGAAAGACCATGGCAAATTATGGGGGGAATTGTTCAATCGGACTTAAACATATTATATGGATGCCAATTCAGTCTTAACTTTTCAATTTTGCCAATTCAGTCATAAACTTTATACGCAAAATTTCAATGTAGTCATTTTGGCCAATTTTCGCCAGATATTGCTAACTTGACGATGTGCCATGCAAGATGGTCAATGATGATTGGACCACCACGTCAGCAACTTCCGACGAAAATTGATCGGAAGGACTACATTGGAACTTCACACAAATGTTTATCATTAAATTGACAAAATTGAAATGTTTACAACTAATTGGATAATTTTCCCGACATTTACAGGCCAAGAAGGAAGATGCCTATGTGTGCTAGTTCACATGAAAAAACTACTTCCATTAGAGAGACTATTCCTTAAGTTTGACGTGTGGAGCTAATGTTGTTGCTAAACCTTGTTAGCTACCCATATTATGGTGTGCATGGTACTTACTTCGAACCAAAAAGAATTTCTTGCACTGATTAAAAAAAATAAGAAGAGCAACGAAAAAAAATGCAACATCACCCCCAATATTTGATGTAGCATATGGATTTCTTTCCTTACAAATCCACCATCAAGAAATTTCCAAATTGAATTCGATACAAAGCAAACGGCACCAATAAAGTGATTGGTTTAGTGATCAAGGAGTCATTTGTCTATCTCGAGTTCGATTCATGTCGAGAGAATATCTTGAACGGCTTGTGTTGTGTTATCTACCAACAACATACCTTGTGCAGAGCAACCTTTTGACTATGGCCATCCTCGAAGCTTCAAGTCGAGGGCGTTGCGGAATAATTATGATGCAAACCTAACATTCCGTAACAGGAGTTCACTTTAAAAAAATGACGAAACAGTCATGACTCAAACCGAACATTCCACCGCACCATTTCCATTTCAAAAAGAATGGCGACAAAAATTACGCACCTACCATTTTTGAAAAAATTATCAAAAATTCATAAACATATTGCATCTGTGACAAGTCAGTCTTTAACTAATAATTTGGCCAATTGAGTTATAAACCTTTTGACAATTTGCCAATATGGCCCATCCGGTCAATTTTATCTAGAAAATAGCTGAAGTGGATGCCGGTCGTCCTACGTGGCATCGCCATCGCTGACGTTGATAATTTTTGCAATTTTAAATTTTTTGTTATAATTTTATTTAATTTTGTTATGTATTGCGAGCGGCGAGGTTCAACAACCTCGCCGGCCACTGGGCGAGGGCCTGCGAGCCCTCGTAGGCCACAGTTAAGGTGACCCTCGCCCAGATATAATGAGGGTAAGAGTCGTTGTGGGCCCTCTCCGGCAATCACTTGAGATAGGCTATGAGCAAAAAAGAAAGAAAAAATAATAAAATGAAAAAGTAGAAAAAAGAGAAAATTAAAAAAAATTAAAAATTATTTACGCCAGTACCAACCATGCCATATAGGACGGTCGTCACTAGCTGGACCGCCACGTCAGAGTTTTTAGGTTAAAATTGCTCGAAAGGACAAAATTGACAAATTGTAAAAAGGTTATTGAATTGATATAATTAAAAAGTTTGAGACTGAATTGACACAAGTACAATAAATTTAGGACGTTTGATGAATCTCCCTACCATTTTAGTTATGAGGCCACATAGTTATATGCCTATCCAATTAATCAGACCCTGATATTGAATATTTATTGATTAGACTTCGATTTTTTCCCTAAGTAGGAACTTTTGCTTAGTGAGGACGATTTCTTACCTATTATTCGCCAACTAGTGAAAACACTAATTACACCAAATTTGTTTTTTTTTTCATCTTTTTGAGAAATAGAAAACCATCAAAAGTAAAAGAAATGGCCCTCCCTAAAAAACATGAGGGAAAATTTTAAATAAAGACCCGAAGTGGTGTTGTTTTCTCAAAAAAGGACCCAAAGTGGACAGTGTCTCAAATAAGGACCTGAAGTGGCAAACTGAGTCTCAAAGAAGGACTTGAAATGGCTAACTGAGCTTCAAAGAAGGACCCAACTCCAAATCTTATTCATAGCCAGGGGCATTTTCGTCTAAGTCTATTTTTTTCTTTATTCCTCTTTTAATTTCTACATTTTCAATTTCTATTTGTTTTTTCTTTTTTTCTTTCTTCATTTTCCTCATGTCTCCGTCTTTGCTCTGCATCATCAACCTCTCCACTAGCGAGCTCATGAGCTTCCCGTCGTATTTTGCTAACTGCAAGAAATCCAAGACGAGAGATTACGTGACGACAGCCTCCGAAGCCAATCGGTCAACCGCTCAGCTGCCACAACGTCCCTCCCCACGAACCACGGATCGAACGGCGAAGACTTATCCGTCTTCGGAGAGCTCTTCAGTGGGCTCGTACCTACCTTGGCTGTGACGTCCTGAAATTTCAAGACTTGTAAAATGAATAATATTAGATTTTCAGGATTTGAGTGACAATTATCGGACGCAGAATTGTTTGTTTTGAAAGACTATGAGTAGCCCCTGAAACGTGGTTTAACAGATTTCGTTTAGTTTCACCGCGCCGTAGATTCTAGCGTCGAATTCCTTCGCGCTCGAGCCTAACCCTGACCGAAATACCTTCAGTAGGCTGTGCCAAATGTCCAACCAGTCCTAAATTATCAAATGACCAAAATGCCCTCCGATATCATTCATATAAGTCGGACGCCATAAATGCGAATTTGACAGCGGGACCCACACCATAAATGCAGGTCAAAATATCTTTTTCACCTTTTGACTTTTTGACCTTGGCTTATTACTAAATTGCCCTCACTCTGTCTCTCCCCTCTCCCCCACCCCTATGGCCGGCCACCCTCACCTCTCCCTCACTTTCTCATTTGCATTTTTGGATCACCCATCATCATCATCATCTTCAAGCTTCCATTGCCGCCACCACCAGCCTCTGTCCAGCCACACCGCTACCATCGGAGCTGCTGCTCCTGCCCGGGAGACCACCGCCGAGCCCCGTTATCGCTCGGTCCGCCCCTCCGATCTTGCTCCGCCCCCACCGAACCCCCCACCTAAACCTCACCGTGCGCCTCAGGCCCTACCGTGACCTCACCGAGCCCCACTGTGCACCCTACCACCCTATTCAGCCGCCGGAACCACCTGTGCCACCACTCCAGTCTGCCCGCAGACCATCGTCGCCGCGAGTCCGTCGCTGTCCAGCCGCCGTTCCGCCTCGAAACCGCCGCTGTTTGTGGTGGTTTGCCACTGTCTATGAGTCGTCGTCGTAGCCGCGTTTGTGACATCGAGCCGAGTTCGTAGACCCGTCGTCGACCGACCGCCGTCGCCGCCATCATTGTGAGTTAACTCTTTATATTTGATTAGGCTGATAATTGCACTTAGGATTAGATTAATTAGTTACCGTAGTGGATTAGTTAGTTACCGCAATTAAATTAGATAGTTACCATGGTTAGAATAAATTAATTGTGATTAGGTTATTTAGTTACTGTTGTTAAAGTAGATCGTTACAGTGGTAGAGTAATTAATTACTGTGGTTAGTTGGATTACCATGGATAGGTGGAATAGTTACCATGGTTAATTATTTGATTTACCGTAGCCGATCAGACCTGGTTATTAACTGTTGTGGCAATAAATAGCCCGGATCAAGATATTTATCTGTTCGTAATTATTTGCCCTTGATTGCTGATCGGTTAATTGTTGATTGATGGATTGCTTGGATCTGCCGGTTGATCATATATGGCAGAATATCTTGTTTAATTGGAATTGGATATTCGTGTGAGCAACTGTGTCTTTTGAGCATGAAAATGGCTGTTAGCCGAGTTTTGAACATACTCGTGAATGTGACTCCATTGGGCTAATGCGATGTAAGAATTGGCTTGGTTGTCTGGTGTGTATGTATGGTCATACAATGGTTTCGCGTCACCCTAACGTAACTGGGACGTGGGCGGTACCATTGTTGACTTGGGTTCGTCACCTGATATATTCGTGCCGGCAACGTACAGTCCGAAATCCCATGACTTATTGGTTGCCTGTTAGTCCGTGCAGGCAGCGTACAGTTTGGAATCCCCCGGCTATTCAGATGCCAGTCGTAGCTTGTGATGGACCGTAGTGATAAGGTGCGCTAGATTTTGGGATAGTTAGTAGGATTAAAACCTTGTGCTTGTGTCTGCTGTTTGGTTCCTTTTTAGTAGTTGTCCTGAGTTCTCATTACGTGTTTCCTTTGGACGAGCAGGAGTCCTTAAGGTCCTACAGAATGGGTGACCATAATCCAAGAGGTAGACCTAGAGGAAGGGCAGCTCAGGCGGATCCTAGAGGTGACGAGATTCGTGATTCGGGGAGTGCTTGGAGAGAGGACCGCTTAGGAGGATCCTAGGATGAACGGGATTCTTCAGGCATTGGAGACCTTGGGGAACATCGTGGGGCAGCAAGTAAGGAACCAATCTGCTACTGCCGCCCCGCAAGACAAACCGTTTCCTAGAAACGGAATTGGAAGGCTGCAGACTCACAAGCTGGTGGAGCAGTTCTTGAAGCTCAAGCCGCTGAAGTTTTCTGGAACAGGCGACCCAGAAGCTGCAACCTCATGGATTGAGGAGCTGGAGAAATTTTTTGCCTTGCTAAGGTGTTCTGAGGAGGAAAAAGTAACGCTAGCCTTGTACCAATTGCAAGGTAACGCTAACACGTGGTGGAAGGCCACGCAGAGAAGAGCTTTCCCCGAAAGTGTGGTCCCGGTGTGGGATGCCTTCATGGAGGACATCAATGGCAAATACTTTTTGGATTGCGCGCAAGAGCAGAAGATGGCTGAATTCCTGCCCCTCCGTCAGAATCATTCATCAGTGGATCAGTACGAGGCAAAGTTTGCCGAGTTGTCCAAGTACGCATCTAGAATGGTTGAAGACCCTGTGGATAAGGCGAGAAGGTTCAAAGACGGGCTAAAGCCGGAGATTAGGAGTGTGCTGGTGCTACTGAATCTGAATGACTACAATGAGTTGTATGAAAGGGAACAGATGGTAGAATGAGACTCCGCATAAAGGGCCACTGCATCTGGATCACAGTTTTCTCCTACAGTAAGGGATAACCGTAGGTTCGGCAAGGGGCTGATGATGGGAAGTAGGTTCTTTGTCCCGCCCAACCGGAGGAATGCTGTCGGGAAGCCGGTGTATCGCCCCAACGGTGTGTGCCAGCTTTGTAAGCAAATGCATGGATCAGCTTCGTGTCCTGGGAGGGCGGGTGCTTGTTTTGGGTGTGGTCAACATGGCCACTAGGTTAGAGACTACCCGCAGAGATAGTTGGGAAGGCAGATACAGATGTAGTAGGGAGATCAAATGCGAGGGAACATTCCACCGAACCGTCCGCTGGTGCAAGGAAGGGTGTATGATGTCACCCGTGAAGAGGCGAGGGATTCCCCGACCGTTTCAAGTATGGTCTTCTCGTATAATCAAGTAGCTTATGCCCTGTTTGATTCGAGGGCTTCCCATTCTTTCGTTGCTGAGCGTTTTGTTAAGTTAGCCGGGTTGGGTACGGAACAGTTGGGAACAATCTTTAAGATTTCTACACCATTTAAGGATAGTGTAATATCTGCAGTAGGTTATCCTGGTAGTAAGCTAGCTATTGATGGTCATGAGGAAAGGATAGACTTGATTGTGCTGGCTATGTTCTATTTTGATTTGATAGTGGGTATGGATTGGCTCACTAAGCAAATGGCTGTGATGGATTGTCATCGCAAGGTCATTCTGTTTAACCCGCTGAATGGGGTTAGTTTTGAGTTTCTTGGGAACCAAGGGGGAGCCTCGATCCCCTTGGCTTCGTCGCTAGAAGCCAGTCGGTTGTTGGATTGTGGTTGCCAAGGTTATTTGGCGTTTGTTGTTGATGTGTTTGCTGAGGAGTCGAGGATGGAGGATATTACTATAGTAGGCGAGTTTCTAGATGTCTTTTCGAAGGAGTTGCCTAGATTGCCGCCTAAGAGGGAAATTGAGTTTGTAGTCGAGCTAGCCCCTGGTACGGAGCTAATCTCAAAGGTATAGTATCGGACGGCGTTGTCGGAGCTCAAGGAGCGGAAAGGATTCATTCGTCCTAATGCGTCTCCGTGGGGAGCGCCTGTATTGTTCGTGAGGAAGAAGGATGGATCACTCCGTCTGTGTATCGTCTATCGGCAGCTCAATTAGGTGACAGTCAAGCGCAAGTATCCGTTGCCGAGGATCGATGATTTGTTTGACCAACATCATGGAGCTTCGATATTCTCTAAGATTGACCTACGGACGGGATACCACCAGTTGAGAATTAAAAAAGAGGATGTACTAAAGAAGGCATTTAGGACGCGCTATGGTCACTGCTAGTTTACGGTGATGCCGTTTTGTCACATCTGATCGAGATCCTAGATTCACCTCTACCTTTTGGAAGATTTTGCTGACTGCGTTAGGAACGAAGCTACAGTTCAGTACAGCTTATCACCCTCAGACTGATGGCCAATTAGAAAGGACGATTTAGACACTCGAGGATATATTGCGAGCTTGTGTATTGGATTTCAAGGGTAATTGGGAGGATCAGTTTCATTTGGTCGAATTCGCCTACAACAACAGTTATCAGCAAAGCATTAAGATGGCACCTATCGAAGCGCTGTATGGTAGGGCTCTCAGAATGCTAGTTTGTTGGGACAAGGTTGGTGAAAGAAAAATCACTGGCCCGGAATTGGTTCAACAGTCATTGGATGCTGTTAAGGTTATCAGAGAAAGACTTAGGACAACCCAAAGCCGTCAGGAGAGTTACGTCGATAAGCGATGCAGATCGCTGGAGTTTCAGGTGGGTGATCATGTCTTCCTGAAGGTGTCGCCTATGAGAGGGACATCTTATTTCAATAAGAAGGGAAAGTTGAATTCGAGGTACGTTAGACCGTTTGAGATCTTGGTATTTATGGAAGCTTGTAATCTTTGATTGACAGGATTATTCTATAACATGATTGATAGAATATCCTTGATTGGAAATTACCTTCCATGGGACAAGAAAACTTCCATATTTGAAAAACTCCACTTATGGAAACCGAAGATTGAGTTGTATGGGCGACTGAATCTGATGGGTTCAGATTCAACACCAACGGTCACCAAATCTCCCTAGATATAGTCTCATTCAATCAAGATTGATGGCGTCCAATCAGCGATTGAAGAGCGGTCCTTTGAAGACCTGTCCAACCGCTAGTTTGGGGGTGAAGGAGTATAAAATGAGATCCATGGTGCAACTACGGTGTGAGATCAGAATTATTAATTCCAAAGTGCTGGAGTTATTCATATTCATATTTGTTTCTGTGAGCTTAACGTTATAATCTTTGAGAGGCTTTGTAAGAGTGATTGAGGGAGGATAGTGTGATCTATCAAAGAGAGTATCATCACTTGTTGTAAACCTCCATTGATTCATCTAGTGAAATCCAGCCAATCGGCTATTAGCATGGAAGAGTGGACGTAGGCTTGATCTAAGCCAAACCACTATAATCGTCGTGTGCAATATTCTCTATCTCTAAACTCTTATCATTGTGTTTGATAGAATATTGCATATTGGTGTTTATATTCAGAATCTGCATACTCGTGTTCAGAATCATAAACTGCACATATTCAGATTCAGATTCTATTTTGACTTGATTCTTTTAATTCTGCTTTTTCTAGTCAAATTTTTTTTAAATCACCTATTCACCCCCCTCTAGGTGATATTGCTAGATACAACAGACTCCACCTCTTCTGCCTCGGATTCCAAGCCATACGGATCAACGATCTCGGGATCAAAAACAGCTCCGTCTGATGGTCGAGATCCATAGCATCCCAAATCTGCTCTCCAATGCCACTAGTAGGGGGTCCGTCGAAACCTATGATCGGATCAAACAGTCTATTCCCCTCCTTAATGAACCAGGCCAATAACTCGTGCAGCTGCTACATCTCTAACCCCTCGTCAACCCAGATGGTTATCGAATGCTTCTGATACCACCTACCCTGTCCCATCGGATACTCTACCACTATTGTACCCATGTCCATGGGCACACCAAAATGCATGGGATGTCGACTCATGCTCGAGGGTTTGAAAATATTTAAATAACAACAACAATGAGATAAATCTTAGCGAGTCTACGACTTAAGTCTCGATTAAGAGGTCAACTCAGCTCGGATGCACCCTATACACACAATATAGTACGGTATGCACAAACATGTCATCACGCATTCATAGGCAACCTTACCTTGCCTTGGTACATGCCTTGCGCGTTATAAACCATCATAAGCAATATAACGCAATAAGTAAACAACATAAACAGAACACCTATCGTGTAACGTCCCGAAATTTCAAGGCCTATTAAATGAATAATATTGGGACTCTCGAAATTGACTGGTATTTATCGGACGTGGAATTGTTCGATTTGGGAGGCTTTGATCATCGACTAAAGCATAGATAATGGTAATTCATTTAGTTTCATTGGGCCGAAGATTATATCGCCGTTTTTCCTTCGCGCCCGAGCCTAACCCTAAACTAAATATCCTAAACCAGTCCTGATTTATCAGTTTACCAAAATTCCCTCCGATATTATTCATATACGCCAAAAACAATTAATACCGATTGACCCGTGGGACCCACCTCATAAATACCATAGTAAAAAATCACTATTCACCTTTTGACCCAAGCAAAATTATCCTTTTACCCTTATGAACACTTTCTCTCTCCTCATTCTCTCTCTCTTCTCACTATCTCTCCTCTCTTGAACCCCACGGCAGCCCCACCCCCCATTCTTACGTTCACTCTCATCTTCTTCACCATCATATTCACGTCGCCGCCGTTCGCCACCTCACGCCGTGCCCAGCTAGCCCCGCCGGTCGCCTCAGCCGCTCGTTAGCCACTGCCGCCGCTAGCCAACCGCGACCCGAGCCCCTCCACCTTTGTCCAGCCGCTATTTCGCCCCTATCCAGCCGCTACCGCCGTCCAGCAGAGCCGTCGGAGCCCCTGCCGTGCCGCCAGTGCAGCCGCGCCGCCTCACCGACGCCCTCCGCCCATTCGTCGAGCCCGTCGTCGTCGTTTTGCCGCGAGATCAACTGTTGTCCAGCCTCCATTGACCGTCGTCCGAGTGTCGTCGTTGTGAACCGTCATCGTGGTTGCGTCCGGAACGTCGAGACGAGTCTGTAGGACCACCGTCGAAAAATTCCGTCGCCTCCCGTGTCGAAGTAAGTTAACTCCCTAATTCTTGATTAGGCCGTTAATTACACTTAGTAATTAATTAGATAGTTACCATAGCTGTTAGCTAGTTACCGTAGTTAAATTAGATAGTTACCGTGGTTAGATAGTTAACTATGGTTAGACTAAATAGTTACTGCGGTTAAGTTAATTAGTTATCGTGGTAGATTAATTAATTACTGTGGCTAGTTGGATTAATCATGGTTAGGTGGAATAGTTACTATGGTTAATTGCCTGTTTTATTGTGCCTGGTAATTATTGGCGTTTGATTGTGGATCGAACCGAGTGCTGATTGTGCTTAATTGCTGAATGATCACACTAGTGTCGAGATGCCATGTTTACCTGAAATTGAATATTCGAGTGACTAATTGTGGATTTGAACATGAAAATGGCCACAGACCGATTTTTGATCATGATTTGAATGTGACTGCATTGGACTAAATTTGGAACTAAGAATTGGCTTGATTGACTGTGGTGAATGTGTGGTCACATGATGGCTTTTATTGTGTCACCCTAACGTAACTAGGGACACGAGCGATACCCTTATTGGCATGGGTCGCTGCCTAATAAATCTGTATGCCAGCGACGTACAATCAGGGATTCCACGGCTTATTGGTTGCTTGTCAGTCCGTGCTGGCGACGTGCTGTCCGGATTACCACGGTTGATCAGATGCCGGTCGCAACTTGTGTTGATCCGTAGTCCCTTCTGGAATTATTCCGAGTATGCCCGCTTTATGGAATTTGAGGGAGCTATCGGATGCCATCGTTGTAACGTAGTAGGACGGCGCCTGGTTAATCCGGAAGAGTACTAGCAGTGAGGCTGTGCTACGGCGAGAGTGGGGTATCTCGTGGCTGCTAATAACTGGAACACGCTTGTTGCATAGTGCCTGAGTACCTAGATGCCTGATTTATTGTCGTGTGTTCTAGTTCTGTACCTTGATCCATTGTGTTTGAATGCCATGAGATATCTGTTGTGTGGCAAAAGGTAAGGTAAGTTGCATGTAATTGTCCTTTGGCTGTTGGACTTAGTTGCCTGATGTGTTTAACTGCTTATGTGAATCAACATCCTAATCGGACTTAGGCGTTGACTCTTTGAGATTTATATCTCATATACTTTGGCTGATCACCTTTCAGGTTCTCGCAATGGCAATGCGCCACGTTAGGTTCGGTGTTCCTGTCGACCAATCCGCGGTCATTTATTATCGTCACGTCACTAATTCTGATGACGTTTGGGAGCAACACGTGACGACCGTCTGGGTCGATGAGGGTTTGTCACACTATGTGGCACACCTTTTCAAGGCATGGTTCATTCGTCAGGGTGATGTTCTCATCGGACCGATTCGGGGGTTTAAGGTACCCCTGGGTGCGGGGCCGGTCGTTCGGACGTAGGACATGATGGATTCGGATATGCCGGATGGAGAGGTCGAGGACCCAAGTCCTAGTTCTGGTGAGGAGGACCCGGATTCACCGCCAGGATATCAAGGTTGACCTGGTATCATTAACCCGAAGTGCGAGTTAGCTTGTGGAGGAGCTTTTTGGAAGCCGTCTTGTTTGATAGCTAGTAGTGGTAGTAGTGAGTATCGGCAGTAGTACGTCCCTAATCCGATCCGATATCTTTTTGTGGGTCTTAGGGATCGGTCCGAAGATGAACTTGTATAGTAGATGTTCCCTCGTGGACTAATCATGTTTATAAATAAAAAGGTTCAGTGTGTTGTTATGACCGTGTTGTTGTGGTTTTTGTATCTCTTGCTTATCTATCCCTATTTGATTTCTTGTCTAGGGTTTGATATTGCTTCCGCTTGCGTATAACTAAAAGATAAAAAAGGATATGGGTCGATGACATGCCTAAGATGTGATCCTTTGACCTGACGAAAGGAAGGGATGTTCGCGCGCCTAGGATTCGGGGCGTGACATGTCAACATTCTCAGTCACAGTGCACTTAAGCACGTTCTCATTATCACGGCCACTCAGGCACGCCCATCCTCACACGGGGTTCTCCAGCTCAATCGGGCATTTATCTATTTGATCAATTACGGCCGATCGAGGACACGCCCGTCTTCATACGGGGGTCTTCTGACTCATCCGGGCAGTTATCCATTCAATCAGTTATGGCCGATCGAGGGCACACCCGTCTTCATACGAGGGTCTTCCGGCTCATCCGGGCAATTATCCGTTCGATCAATTACGGCCGATCGAGGGCACGCTCGTCTTCCTAAGGGGGTCTTTCGGCTTGTCCGGGCAATTCTCAAAGTAATGCAACTCTCATGCTAAAATGCAGTAAATAAAGCACACGTGATCACATATACATAATTAAATCTTCAAACTTAGCATACTTTTCTATTCAAACATTCTTGCCCCACTTAACTCATAAAAGTAGACATATAAACTCGACACCTTGGGGTTTACTAATTTAGGTGTCCACAATTCAAGCATAATATAATCATAAATTGGTATTAAAACTACACATGAATATAAATAAAATAATAATAATCCGATAGCTTATCGCTCAAAAACCGATAGCTTATCACCAAAACCTTCATAGCTTATCGCCAAAACCTTGATAGCTTATCACCAAAACCATGATAGCTTATCACTAACAACACTGATAGCTTATCGCATTCTTGATAACCTATCAAGTCCACTTATCGCTTATCAAGATAGCTTATCAACTAATTCCTAATTAATTATTACTAAGTATACTTAGTCTAATCTAATCTCATCCTAATCAATTTTAACATATTAATCAAGGGATTAGGGCGAAAACTCACCCGGTAACGATTCCGAAGACACGGGCACGATGGCAGCGGCGAGGGCTACGCGTGGCTTGGTCTGGAAATGACACAGGGCTCGATGGACGGCGAACAGCAGCAAACTGAACCGGTGAGGGCTGTCCTTGCGTGGTGGGGCTCAGATCGGTGGAGGAAACGGCTCAAACGGGTAGCACATGGCGACGGGAGGCCACGGCGGTGCTCTATGGTGGCTCGAACCCGCAAAACGACCGCATAAAGGGGCTATGGTGGCGCCGGCCAAGAGAAAGGGAGGGAGAGAGGACTTCGGCCGATTAGGGGAGAGAGAGAGGAGAGAGAGAGTGAGTGAGTCCAAGTGAGAGATCTTTATCTGAAGAAAGCTTCTTGCTCAAGCCAAGCTTTCCCCTCATCAATGCAAGCCTTCAAGTCTCCATCCATCATTAGACAACCCCAAAAGTCTCCACTCATAAAGTCCTTGTCCCATGGTCATAAATGCTAGGAGGACATTTTGGTAATTTCACAAAGTATAAAAATACTATATGTGTATAAGAGCTAGAATTTTGTATGGGTTCATATAAATCGTATTTGGGCTCAAAAGGATAAGGATTGGGGTAGAAAAACTCATTGGGTTCAATTGGGTCAAGTGGATTTAATTGGGCCCACTTGGGCTTGCCTTGGGCCCAAATGGCCGAACCACATTGGGCTTGAGGCCCAATGTGCCTTCGCCAGCCCACTTCCTCGTGGACTCCAAATCTCAACCTGTTAACCCTTTTTCCGAAAATCTCGAGCAAATAGATAAATAGGCGGCTCTATGAGATGACGTCCAATAGTTAGTCTTGAGATCGTTGAAGGTTCGATACCCAAATTCGGATTTTAATTCATGATCAAAATTGATCGTTTGCGACTTTAAAATATCTCAAACTAACGAGCGGCTTTTAGGAGTTACGCATATTCGGCCCATGGTTGATTCGACATCAATCCACATCTAACCTTTCTCAAACCCTGGACGACCTCGGTTGTCTTGTAATTGCGAGGGGTCAACCACTAGTTTCGATGTACATGATCATAAGGAATTGGTTTAGGGTAGTTCACAATCTATACAATGGTCAAGCAGAATCACCCGCGATCCGACCGTATACTATTGACGAAACATTCTAAGTTCTTTGATTGGTCTATAATAGCTCAAAATTGTCCCTCGTCAATCCTTATGGTCGAATTATCAATCCATAGTTGAGTTCCCAGGTCGTGCGTACTTAATTCCTTAATAGCCTTTCCCCTTCGGTTAGTCTCTCATGAGTGATCAATTCGGAGCGAGAATTACTAATAGTGCATCGATTAAAAATCATCATTCATTACATCCTGAATAGGGTCGAACTTGAGGATGACAAAATGCTTGCCCAAGTATGTTCTGCTAAATTTTTAGTTTATTATTGCTTTAGTCTCGCTGTAATTGATCTATGTTGCTTCATATGCTTGTGTCAAGGGAAATTATTTTTGAAGATTCAGATGAAGATGCAATAACAAGGGCATGGGAGAAATTACTATCCAATCGCGTATTAATTTATTGTTTGTGAGTACTAATTCAGTAGCTAAGCTTCTTCAGCCTTTAACTCTCAAGCATTTTGCCATCATCTGCTAAAGAACTGTCTTTAACTCTGCCAGAAAGCATGATATTGATGAAGAGATTGGGACTCCAATTCGAAGCCACATAAAGTTTCCTACTATTGGAGCAAATAAGGGTGCCGTCGAAGAGAAGAGGAAAAGACCAGCATTGGAATCACTCTCTACCGGAGGGAAAGGTTTAAAGAAGAAATACGTTGCTTCGAAAGACTCCTTGAGAAGAGCTTTAGAAAAAGAGTCACTTGGAAAGGAGAAATCTCCTTTCGCAAAGAAAGAAAGTGAAATGACAAAAAAGTGAAGCTATCATCTGGACAATATATAGCCAAGACAGTCAAAGCGACAAATGCGTCCAAGAAATTTAACAAGGATACTACCAAGCCTAGGTCTTTGGAGCCCAGCACATCTTTTACCACAAGGAAGCATGCTTCTCTGGGTGAAAGGTTATATTCCTTCATGACAAAGCCATCTGAGCAAATACAACCAGGAAAATAAGTTGTACCAGATAGTGACGAGAAAAGACCAGTGCAGACAGCTTCCAAGAAGTCAGATGACTCATTTCCTACACTAGATGCTGACATAGAGATGAGGTGATTTGTTCTCATCTATTGTCTTTGTTGGTATTTAATGACCAGCAAATGCGCACCTGTGGGATGTATTCCATTCTATTTAATTCTTCAATTATGTGTTCCCACAATAAGCAAGCTTTTGAATCTAATGAAAGAGGCAGAATCTTCAATAAGTATGGGAGACGTTATGAAAACGCAAAATGTGCCATCTACTCATGCACAATATCAGAAGTCAATTGTTGATAAGGCAATTACTATTGGAAAAGTGGAGGGTTCAGTTCAGGTACATACTTATACACTAACTTTGGTCCTAAGCATGATCTTAAAAAGGCTTCATCTAAACTCTGGGATGTAAAACACGCTCTTTATTTTAACGTGCCGGTGCCCGCACGCCCTGCATCCCTCCGTCCCCAACAAATTATTTTTTCTTCCCCTGCTAGGAAGGGAATACCCCCGTGTTTTACATCCTAGAGTTCAGATGAAGCATTTTGAGGTCATGCTTAGCACCAAAGTTAGTGTATAAGTATGTACCTGAACTGAACCCTCCACCTTTCCAATAGTAATTGCCTTATCAACAGTTGACTTCAGATATTGTGCATGAGTAGATGGCACATTCTGCGTTTTCATAACATCTCCCATACTTATTGAAGATTCAGCCTCTTTCATTAGATTCAGAAGCCTGCTTATTGTGGGGCCACATAATTGAAGAATTAAATAGAATGGAATACATCCCACAGATGCGCATTTGCTGATCATTAAATACCAACAAAGACAACAGACGAGAACAAATCACCTCCTCTCTATGTCAGCATCTAGTGCAGGAAGTGAGTCATCTGACTTCTAGGAAGCAGTCTGCACTGCTCTTTTCTCTTCACTATCTGGTACAACTTGTTTTCCTGGTTGTATTTGCTCAAATGGCTTTGTCATGAAGGAATATAACCTTTCACCTAGAGAAGCGTGCTCTTTTGTGGTAAAAGATGTGCTGGGCTCCAAAGACCTGGGCTTGGTAGTATCCTTGTGAAATTTCTTGGACGCATTTATCGCTTTGACCGTCTTGGCAATATATTGTCCAGATGATAGCTTCACTTTTTTGTCATTTTCACCTTCTTTCTTTGCGAAAGGAGATTTCTCTTTTCCAAGCGACTCTTTTTCTGAAGCTCTTCTCTAGGAGTCTTCCGAAGCAACAGATTTCTTCTTTAAACCTTTCCCTCTAGTAGAGAGTGATTCCAATGCTGGTCTTTTCCTCTTCTCTTCGACGGCACCCTTATTTACTCTAATAGTAGGAAACTTTATGTGGCTTCAAACTGGAGTCCCAATCTCTTCATCAATATCATGCTTTCTAGCAAAGTTAAAGACAGTTCTTTAGCAGATGATGGCAAAATGCTTGAGAGTTAAAGGCTGAAGAAGCTTAGCTACTGAATTAGTACTCATAAACAATAAACTAATACGCGATTGGGTAGTAATTTCGCCCATGCCCTTGTTATTGCATCTTGTTGACACCTAATTTTGTCATCCCCATTTGAATTTAATTTGTTTTGCTTTCTGCAAAGCTTAAAATAAGAAAATGCCCAAATTCAATTTGCCCTCCTTCTTATTTTATTGCGAATTAGGAAAATAAAAATTAGTCTTATTTTATTTTATGTTATTTTATATTATTTTATTTTAAATATATATATATATAAATAAAAAAATAAAAAATAAGAAGAAAAAGAAAAAAATCGGATCGGGCTAGGTTGGCCCAAAACTTTCAAAACGATCATTTAAGTGCCAAATTTTTTGAAAAATGCTTACTTCAGTGCCCACTCCGGCGAGCCAAATATTAATAAAAAATTGGCCATGTCGGATTTCCGGCAAGCCACGTCAGCTCAAATCGGAGTTGGCACTTAAGTGATTGTTTTTCAAAAAAAATTGACACTTAAGTGATCGTTTTGAAAGTTTTGGCACTAAAGTGAGCGCCGTATACAAGTTTCGGCACTTATAGTGTACTTTAGCCCACATAAAAGTCTAGATTGCCTGTCAACGTCACGACAAAAGTATAATTAGAACCCATAGCAAAAGGAGAACTTCTACCCCCCAAAAAAAAAGACATAATAATTAAGTATCATCCTACATCAACTTCATGCTGTGAAAATCCAAGAGAATGGCAAAGAGATTCTTCACCGTCTTCTTCAGTAGCATGAAACGCCCTCATACATTTTCCTTCACAGCTATACTGCTAACAAACTGTCAGAAATGAATTTAACTGAAAAATTGCATACCAAACTAAAGTAAAAGGGTGCAATAAGAACATCCATAAAACTTCTCTAAAAGAGCAGAAACAACCTTAAAAGAAAAAGGAACATTTCATCCCACGTACAACATGAAAAATTCACTCACACACTCGCACTACCAAAAATTTTGTTGACTAAAGCCCATTGGGACACTTAATCTGTGGGGGAAGATCAGAGTTAGAGAAGAGAATTTTCATCAGAGCTGGTATATGGTAGACCAAGTTGTAATTTTCGAGTCTACGCTAATGTTTTTAAAACCAGACAGGAGTTAGACCATATCAGAATAGCACTTAGCTAGTGAATCGGCATTTTAGAAGACTATTTATACATAACCACTTGATTAAATGCAGCCATTTTGTCAACGCATGCAGTGGTTCACATATGAGTCCCAGGTTCGATTTCCAAGCTTGCAAAGCTTTGGAATTTCAATTAGGAGGCATAAAACATATAAAACAGATGGCACATAGACACAAAGGAGCGCCCTTACAAAGTGGCAAAAGCTTATGTGCCTATCCTAGAGGGACCGGGTACAACTCTCTCCCTCAACAATGCTGACTAACTTCTGAAAGTCAAGTCAACCAGAATGACCAATTAACCGGGTCAAATCCAACTGTCTTAGAGTTGTTAAAGCGAGTTGAATATAGAAAAGGAGCCACTATAAGAAACACACTCATAGGAGAGAGGGTGTTTCTCTTCTAGGAACTAAAACAATACAATAACATCAAGCCAATGGAAAGATTATCTCAGAATTAAACTGGAAGACTGGGATCACTAAAAGAAAGACTATAATTTTAGTCCAAGTATTTTGGACGTTCTTTATTTTGGCCCCTATACCTTCACTTTCCCATTGTAGTCCTTAAACGAATACTTTAAGACCATTTTGGCCCCTCTATACAAACGAAAACAGTACATTCAAATGCCAACTGGGGACGAAAATGGTAGCAAAACACTCATTGAGGGACTAAAATGAGAACAGGGACCAGAATGAAGAATGCTCTAAAGAATTGAAACCAACAGTATTCGAATCCTTAAATTTCTAGATTAACATACCAGAAAAGTATATATCGGGAAAAGAAAACTGGAGGACGACACGTACCATACAAGGTCACCACCGTTATCACATAGTGCACAAACATAATCAAAACAATCATCCTCCTCGGCGATCCCATCTTCAACATCTTCCATCCCAACATCTTCGGTATCATCCACGATAAAACTAGGCTTTTCAACATTCTAAATGATCCAACGAGAAGCTTCCTCGGAGAGACAAATAAAAGGAAAATAACAGAAAGTACGGGGAAAAGATAATAAGATAAAGAAAAAGCGCGGGCCTAACCTCGCTAGATTTACTCCTCTTCCAGGGCTTCTCTTCCATTAATTTGTTCAGAACCTTCATGAATTTTGTTTGCAGCAATTAATGAACATCAAAATGAACAATGAATAATGGCAATCTGGACCCAAAAAAGTCAACAACAAGATAGACTTTTCCTGATATATATTTTTCGGTGTTAATTTTCATAAATGAACACCCCATTGAACAATGGCAATTTGACCCCAAAAACATCCACAACAAGATACCTCTAACTGAATTTTTTTTTTCTGTCTGTCAATTTCTATAGATTAAGAGATTGGAATACTATACATATGGTTTCAATACTTTAGGGCATTCTTTGTCCAGTCCTATTCATTTTAGCCCCTAAATGAGTATTTCCACTACTATTTTCATCTCTCTGATGGCATCCAAGCGTACAGTTTAGGTTCCTATGCAGGGTTGAAACTGGTCTTATGGCACTCATTGAAGCGTTAAAATGGGGAAAGTGAAAGTACAGGGACCAAAATGAAGAACGCCGGAAGTACTTGGACTAAAATTATAGTTCTTATTTTAGTAATACCAGTATTCTAACATCCAGTTTATCCCGAGACAGTCTTTACGTTGTTTTGGTGCTATTGTATCATTTTAGTTCATACTAGAGAAATGCCCTCTCTCTCTGTGAGCTTGTTCCTTATAGTGGCAGTGTTCACCCCAAAAATATCAATAAAAAGGTAGACATCCCCTTTAGAAAACCATAGCATGCGTGCACCTGCATACATGTACAAATAAATTCAACATGTATTTATGTTTGTATAATACCTTTCTCAACAAATCAATCCGCCAAAAGGCATCTCATACAAAATTAATTCCACTGATTGCAACAGGCCCATCTTATTTGTTGGATAAGTACACTCATGAATACAATAAGAGTATGCATCAAAAAGTAACAGCAGAAAGAAACTAAAAAGGTCTAAACAAACTTAATAGCAGCCCATTCAACAGCATATTTCTAAAAAGACTCCAACTTTTCACGATTCAAGTCATAAACTCTCAAAATCTCACGTTCCTATGAAGACATAATTACCACATGGCAGACAAAGAAGGAAGATCCAAGATTTTGTCATGAATTTGAATCTAAAATTCCATTTCAGTAAGCAATCATCTCTTTCACATTCTTTGGCAAAAAACAAAGATGATTCCCACTTTCTTGAACAGGCAAACCCAAGTTAATGTATGCATGCAACACCGACCTACAAAGATGAATCTATGAAGCCTCTTCCAATCATTTGTTAGAAACTTAACATGCATAAAACCAAGCAAAGAAAGCAAACTTTTTTGAAGCAGCTTTAACCCTTTGCAGACAATCCTGACAAAAAAAAATGTAGTAAAAAGAAAAGAAAAACCAAGGCCACTTGTATCTTATAGCACTGGAGTTATAGACAGTAGTCAAAACTTTACAGCTATTGAGAGCTTCCCTAAACTAGTCCAGCATTGAAAGTCGATCAACTTCAGATCAGCGCTGAACTCTACTTGCAATGGACTCCAACTTGATCAACTTCAAATCAATGCTCAACTTTAGTTGCAATGAACTTATAACCTAATGAAAATATCACAAGCAATTCAACACCAGTCTGTGCATTGACGATTGCTCTGTAATAGAGGAGTCATATGAATGCCTAAGCAACAACTCAAACATTTCTCATCCTTGACACAAGCTCATTTACCACACCAGGCACGCACAAAAATCATTAACAAAAATGTCAATGGCCAGATATATCATCACAAGAACGGGGTCATGAATCTAAAAGAAATGACAGGAACAAGAACAACCTCGGATTTCGCCAATGCATCATCCCTCCCTATAGCCTCTTCAATTAATGCCACATGGTCCTGCAAATCCTTCGCGGAAGGCCGAACCTCATAGAACCTATAACACCGGATTGAGAAAAGGCAAAATCAGAACACGTTAAGATGTCTAGCGGTAAATTCTTAGATAGGAATGTGTACCCCAAGGTTCTAGCCAAGTGCTCCCACAGCACATCGCAGTGCAACGTGATCAACACCATCCTGATCGTATCCTCAAAGCTCCTCCTCGGCTTATCGAGCTTGAAACGGAGGTTGTCCTTGGAGAGCACGGACACTAGAGGCCCCGAGCTGCCGAGATCAAACCTCCAACACTTGACCTCCCTGTAAATCTTCCTGAGGCCGTTATCGGCAGTCCCGTGCAAGAAAATGGTCTCCACCACCACATCCTCGCCGCCCTCCCCGTCACTCCACCTCACCGGCAGGACAGAGAAGGAGACCGGCTCGTGGTCGTGGTCCTCGAAGCTGTATATGGAGACCCTTTCCGGCAGATCTCGGCCTCGTCGGAGGAGGACGCCATGTCGCCTGAACCGAATATGACTAATTCTAAGAAGATTACAGTTGGAGGAGAGAATCGGCGAAAAGAGGGAGGCAATTCCGGAAAGCAGTGACAGTTTGGTTAGTCAACATAGCTGACATTGAAGTGTTAGTTGGAGGAGAGAATCGGTCAAGTGATAGTTTGGTTTTCGGGCTCTAAGCCTAAAAAGCCAGGAAGGCCCAAACGATGACGCACACATGTTGTGTGTGTATATATATACCATTAGTCTTATAACTCTGGTTAGTCAACAACGCTTGAAAATAACATGGATAATGCTCAACTTTAGTTGCTCCTTTTTGTTTACCTATCAAAAAATGACTAGTCGCGGTAATGATTTGAAAGATGATTTTAGCTTGCCAATTAGAAATCTGGAAAAGAGGGGCGACAATTGACAATAATTGACAGACTTTTCAAATTTGAAAAGACTCCAGCCAAAAATGCATGTTTTTAATCTCGTTGTTGGTAAGAGATTCCTCAAATGCCAAGTTGACAATTTTGATAGGTAGAAAAAGATTCTTACTTCAAAGTTGGCCAAAATAAACTGCAGAAAAGAAACTTAAAAAGAATTGGCAGAAGAAGAAGAAGGGTTGCAAGAATCAAAGGAAGTACCAAAATTAAAAAAGATGGTATGACATATAATTACTTGACCGTCGGTATTTCTCCTAATTGATTGTGCCTATTTTATGATTCAAATATGAAAAAAAATTGAGTCAAAAGTAACAGTATCTGAGAATCTTAGAGCATCTGCGATGGAATTGAAGCAAATTGGCTGCAGTTTGCTGTGATACTGTAGTGGCAGTAGTGGGTCTAATGCTGATGGCAATAAAGGAATTGCCAAATTGGAGGGAAGACTTACTTTATTATATTTATTTTTACTGCTAAACCAACAATGATATTAGTCCTTCTATCAAGAAAACCGAAAACATTTTACACATATTAGTCCATAACACTATATATCTTAATGCCCTCAGAGATTTGGGTCAATATTGCAAAAAAAAAGTCTTAAAGTCAAAATTTAATTATGCATATTTTGTTATATCCGGACATAAAATGGAACATGCTCTACCTACACCTCTATACTCTTACTACTAAATCTTGTGAAAACTCCAGGTGTCACACCCCGAACCCCGGGCGAGCGACCATCCCTTCCAAACGTCAGGTCAAAGGATGATATCCCAAGTAGATCATCGACCCATTCCTTTTTATCTTATAATTAAGCACATGCGGAAGCGAATAACAACCCGAACAACAAACAACAGGGATAGACAAATAGGAAAGACAACAAACAACAACAAACCTTTTTTTTTATTTATAGGCTTGATTAGTCCACATAGCAAACATAATTTACACAAGTCCTTCTTGGACCGATCCCCTTAGACCCACAAAAAGATACCGGGTCGGGTCGGGTCGGGTCAGGGCGCACTACAGCCGATACACTACGCATACACTACTAGCTATATACAAGACGGCCTCCAAAAACCAGCTCCTCCACAGTTGCACAAAACCCCCGGGCCAACAACACTGGGTCAACGCTGATAACTGGGTGGCGAATCTGGATCCTCCTCCTCCGAACTCAGATCTAGGTCCACGATCTCCCCGTCCAGCATTTCAGCCTCCGTTGCGTCCCAAGTCTGGACGATTGGACCCGCACCCAGGGGTACATCAAACCCCCGAATCGGTCCTATGGGAACACCAGCCTGACACATGAACCAGGCCTTAAAGAGGTGTGCCACATAGTGTGGCAACCCCTCGTCAACCCAGACTATCGTGACATGCTGTTCCCATACGTCTTCAGAATTGGCGACGTGACGGCGATGAAGTACCGTCGTTAGTTCGATCGGGACGCCAAACCTAACGTGACGTGTGGCCATCTCGAGGACCTGAAAGGCGATCAGCCAAACGCATGAGATATGAATCTTAGCGGGTCAACGCTTAAGTCCGATTAGGACGTTGATTCACAGCCTAACCAGTCTAACGAACAAATCCCAACATCCAGAACAACAACCACATCCAACGTACCTCGTGTTGAGCCATACGACAGATATATTATGCCAATAAATAAATAGTGAATCAGCCAATCAACTAGAATGTTCAGCCAAAATCATGTATAATGCAACAAACGCGTTCCGGTCAGCCGGCCAAGAGATACCCCACTCTCGCCAAAGCACAGCCTCGCTGCTAGTACTCTTCCGGATTAACCGGGCGTCGTCCCACAACGTTAACGGCGATGGCGTCCGATGGCTCCCTCAAATTCCGTAAGGCGAGCACACTAGGAATAATTTCAAGAGGGACTACGGACCAACACAAGTTGCGACCGGCATCTCATCAGCCGTGTTATTCGGACGGTCCATCGCCGGCACAGACTGACAGGCAACCAATAAGCCGTGGAATCCCGGACAGTACGTCGCCGGCACACAGACTTACCAGGCAGCGACCCATGCCAACAAGGGTATCGCTTGTGCCCCCAGTTACGTTAGGGTGACACGGTAAAACTACTGCGTGACCTCGCGCTTAAAACCGGCTCTCAAGCCAAATCTCATTTTGATGCAATCACACTCACATCATGCTCAAACTGGCCCACGGCCATTTTCATGTTCAAACCTGGGCCACGGCCAATTTCATGCTCAAACCTGGCCCACGGCCAATTTCATGCTCAAACTTGGCCAACGGCCAATTTCATGCTCAAAATCACAATTGGTCACGCGAATATTCAATTTCAATTTAATATGGCTTATCGACACTAGTGTGATCATTCAGCATTTAATGCGCAATCAACACTCAGTCCGATCCACGATCAGACGCCACAAACTAGGCACAAGAACATGCAATTAACCATGGTAACTATTCCACCTAACCACGGTTAATTCAACTAACCACAGTAGTTAATTAATCTACCGCAGTAACTATTTAATTTAACTAAGGTAACTATTTAATCTAACCACAGTTAACTATCTAACCACGGTAACTATCTATTAACTACGGTAACTATCTAATTAATTACGGTAACTAATTAATTAACATACTAAGTGCAATTAACTTCCTAATCAAGGATTAGGGGTTAACTCACTACGACACTGACGGCGACGGTCTGCGGCGACCAGCGAAGGGCGGCGGAGACGAAAATTCCGGCGGCGGTCCCTACAAACTCTCCTCGTCAATCCGGACGCAACCACGGTGTCGGATTTCCAAAACGACACCTGGACGACGACGAACGGCGGCTAGAAAGCGGCCAAACGACAATAACGGAGCTCAACGAGCGGGCAGCAAGCTCGGCGGAACTTCGGCTAAGGTCCAGCGGCTCCTCGGTGGCTTCGGTGAAGCTCGGCGGACAACGGCGAGGCTCGGCGGACGGCGGATGGCAGCTGAACAGGGGCTGGGCAGCAACGGCAGGGACGGCGGGAGGCTCGGCAAGGCGACGACGCGGCTTGGCGGGGCGCGGTGGACGGCGACGGCGCGAGCGGCGGGCGGCGGCGGCTCGGCAATGGCTTGAGGAAGAAGATGAAGTGAAGATGATGGTCATGAGAAGCAAAGGGGAGGGGCTGCCGTGCGTGGAAATGGAGGGGAAGGAGGAGAGAGAAGGGAAGAGAGAGAGAGGAGAGAGAAAATTGGTTTTTGGGGGCAATTTGGTAATTTCAATGGTCAAATGACATTTTGGTAATTTCTCAATAGTCAAAAAGCAAGATTTGACTTGGCATTTAACAGGCGGGGCCCACGGTCATTTGGTATTAATTGTTTCTGGCGTATATGAATAATATCTGAGGGTATTTCGGTAATCTGACAATTTAGGATTGGTTCAGAATATTTGGTTCAAGGTTGGCTCGGGCGCGAAGGAATACGGCAAAGACTAATTACGGCGCGACTAATCTAACCGAACTTAAATTAACTACGCTTCGATCGACGACCAACGACCTTCAAATTGAACGATTCCGCGTCCGACAAACGTCACTCAATTCCAACAGTCCAATATTATTCACATAATAGGCCTTTAAATTTCGGGACGTCACACCAGGCTTCATGTGATTATTCCTTTGGAATAGTTAATTTCACCCAGCATATGTCACAATTCATCTGCTAAGAAGCAGTTATATAATCAATTCATCAAACTGATATGTATATACGCACACATTTATATATGTGCTGATATATATTTGTCAAAAATACATAAATAGGGAGACCATTTTATTTTTAATAAGATATAATAACATCATCTTTTGGATTATGATTAATGGGTTTTGATATGTGTTCTAATAAAAAATTAAGTGATGGGTTTCACAGTCAAGGCAAAATATTTCTCTAGCATTGTTGTGAAGTAGGAAAAATTAGGTGTGACGTCCTGAAATTCCAAGGTTTGTAAAAATAAATAAAATTGGATTTTTGGGATTTAAGGGACGATTATCGTAGGCGAATTCATTTGATCTCAAAGGATCAGGGTAGCCCCTAAAGCATAGATTAATAGGATTTTATTGGTTTAGTCGTGCCGTAGAATTTAGCGTTGAATACCTTCGTGCCCGAGCTAAATCCTGGCCGAAACGCCTTCAGTCGTCTGAGCCAAATGACCAACTAGACCTGAATTACCAAATGACCATTTTACCCTCGGATATTATTCATATAAGCCAAATGGCATTAATGTTGACTTGACTTTGGTGGACCCCACCCATCAAATCTCACCAGCCCATTTTCTCTCTCTTCTATCTTCTCTCTCTTCATTTTCTCTCTCTCTCTCTCTCTCTCCCTCTCGGCTCCCCCTTGCGCGCCAGCCAGCCACTGACCGCCTTCGCCGCCGTTCCGTCGATCGCTGCAGCCGGGCCGAAGTCACTCGCCGCTGCTACCGCCGACTGCCCGCGACCCCGTCGTGTGCCGCGCCACCTGCGGCATCGCTATTCATCGCAGCCACCCACCTCCGTCCAAGCCTCGTTGCCCCTACCGTTGCACGCCTGAGCTGAACCACTACCGCCCGAGGCCCCGCCAAGCTCCAACGCTGCACTCCTAGTCATCATCATCGTCGTCTAGCTGTCGTTCGCCTCGAATCGCCGCTGTTCATCGTCGTTCGTCACTGTCCGAGAGCTGTCGTCGTAGCCGCATTCATGACCTCGAACCGAGACCGAAACCGTCGCCACCGCTGTCACCGCCACCGCCGCCGTCACCGCTGCCGTCGCCGTCATTGCCGATAGTCGTTGTGAGTTAACCCCTAATCTTTGATTAGGCTGTTAATTACACTTAGGATTAGATTAAATTATTTACCGTAGTTAGTTAGATAGTTACCGTGGTTAATTATTAGTTACCATAGTTAGTTATATAGTTACCATGGTTAGTTAGATAGTTACCGTAGTTAATTAAATAGTTACGGTGGTTAATTAGAAAGTTACTGTGGTTAGTTGATGATTTATCATAGGTAGAATAGATTGGTTAATTATCTGTTGTCGAATACCTAGTCAGGGTCGATATAATTGCCTATTAGTAATTAACTGCTATTGAACGCTGATTGGTTAATTGTTGGTTGACTTGAGTGCTTAATTGCTCGGATCTATTGAGTTATCACTTAGGACAAAGTATCCTATTTAACTGGAATTGAATATTTGTATGATCAATTGTGTCCTTTGAGCATGAAAATGGCTGTTGGCCGAGTTTTGAGCATACTCGTGAATGTGACTGCATTGGGCTAATATGAAGTAAGAATTAGCTTGGTTGCCTAGTGTGTTTGTGTGGTCACTCGATGGTTTAGTGTTACACCTCGACCCTCAGGCACGCGACAACCCTTCCAAACGTCAGGTCAAAAGGATAATATCCTAGGCATGTCATTGACCCATTTCTTTTTATCTTTTAATTAAACGCAAGCGGAAGCAACATAGAACCCCAGACAATAAGAACAACATGGATAGACAGCATGAGATATAACAAACCACAACAGCACAACCATTTTATTTATATACAGTTAGCCCAAGGGAAAACGATCCGATCTACAAGCCCATCTTCAGGGCTGTTTCATATGACCAACAAAAAGATACCAAGTCAGGTCTAGGGCTAACTACTACCACCAAAAGCTATCCTCCAAAACGAAACCTCCACAGCTGCGCACGCTCACTAGTCACCATCACTAGGCCCGAAAGGATACTCCTCTAGATCAGACTCCGGGTTAGACTTGGGATCCTCCACCTCCTCGTCCGGCGTATCGAAGTCCAACGGGTCCCAAGCTCGGACGATCAAGGTCTGACACGGGGGTCCCTCAAACCCTCAGATCGGCCCGTAGAGATCATCACCGTGACGCATGAACTAGGCTTTCAAGAGATGGGCCACTAAGTGAGCCAACCCTTCATCCACCCATACAGTCGTTACATGTTGTTCTCATACTCGATCCGGACTTGGACCCGGATGATGAATGATATGGACGGACTGATCGGTGGGTACCCCGAACCTCACATGGCTCACCACCATACTTATGGACCTGTAAAACGGTTAACTAAAACAAATGAGATATAAATCTCAATGAGTCAACACCTAAGTCTGATTAGGACGTTGATTCACCCAGGCGGCCTAAACATGCAAAGCAGAACGATGGCAGATCAATAGCGTGGGATGCACGCCACACTCTAGCTACCAAACAGAGGCACGGCCCAACGACCAATAAACAACCACACGCAACTCACCTTGCCTTGAGCCACATAACAGATATCTCATGGCAATAAATCATAACAGGTCAAGGCACACAACCAGAACACACGTCAATCACTCATGCACTATGCAACATGCGTGTTTCAGTTATTAATGCAAGAGATACTCCACTCTCGCCACAGTACAGCCTCACTACTAGTACTCTTTCGATAGAACTGGGCATCATCCCACACCATTCCGACGACGACAACGAACAGCCTTCTCATGACCCTCGAGACGGACATACCGAGATTTACTGTAAGGAACTTCGGCCCATCAAAAGCAGCAACCGACATCCAATCAGTTGTGTAGTTCCAAATAGTACGTCAACGGTACGAACTGTCGTGCAACCGATATGTCATATGCATCCGACCCTTACCGGCACGGACACACCAGGTAACGAACCCCTCAAGAGTACCACCCCCAAGTCTCCAGTTACGTTGGGGTGACGTATAACCATTGTGTGACCACACAAACACACTAGGCAAATAAGTCAATTCTTACTTCACATTAGCCCAATGCAGTCACGTCACGAGTATGCTCAAAACTCGGCTAATAGCTATTTTCATGCTCAAAGTACATAATTGCTCACACGAATATTCAATTCCAATTAAATAGGATATTCTGTCCTACGTGATCAACCAGCAAACTTGAGCAATCAAGCAATCAATAATTACCTAATCAGCAATCAACGGCAAATAAATAATAATAGTAAATTATCCCAACCCTGGCTATTTATCGCCACAACAGTAAATAAACAAGTTTAATTTAGCTACGATAAAGTAAACAATTAACCATGGTAACTATTCCACCTTAACCATGGTAATTCAACTAACTGCAGTAATTAATTACTCTACCACGGTAATTATCTAATCAACTACGGTAACTAATTAATCTAATCCTAAGTGCAATTAATGGCCTAATCGAGGATTAGGGGTTAACTCACTCGACGACTGGCGGCGATGATTGGTGGCGAGTGACGACGGCAACAGCGACGAACCGCTCAATGGACTCGGTTCGACGTCACGAACGCGGCTACGACGACAGCGAACGCCGATGACACACGGACGGTCGGCGAGCCACCACAAACAGTGGCGGTAACGGCGAAGGGATGGCGACGGGCGGAGTTGGTCCCGGTGAACGGTGACTTGGGCGAGTGGCGATAGGCGACGGAACGGCTTGGCAGCGCGACGGCAGTGGCTAGGCGGCTCGGTGAGGTCACGGTAGGAGCTGAGGTGTACGGTGAGCTTCGGCGGGCACAATGCGAGGCTGGAGGGGCGGACCGAATGGCGACGGAGGGGCTCAGCAACGGTCTTGCGGGCGACGGCAGCAGCTCCGGTGGCGGCGGTGTAGCTGGACGACGGGGCTGGCCGGCGCCCGAAGGAGAGGGAGGAAGAGAGGTGGTCGGGTGAGGGGGAAGAGGGGGAGAGAATAGAGAGAGAAAATAGAGGGAGAAAGAAGATGGACGTAGAGAGGGGCAATTTGGTAATATGCCAAAGTCAAAAGTCAAAAAAGTAATTTTGAGATATTTACTTTGCATTTATGGTGTGGGTCCTGCAGTCAAATCCGCATTTATGGCATTTGACTTATATGAATAATATCTTAAGGTAAAATGGTAATTTAGTAATTTAGGTCTGGTTGGTCATTTGGCACAGGCTACCGAAGATGTTTCGTTCAGGGTTAAGCTTGAGCGCGAAGGAAAACGATACTAAAATTTACGGCACAATGAAATTAAATGAACTCTATTGAACTATGCTTCAGGGGCTACTCATAGCCTTTAAAACAAACAATTCCGCGTCCGATAATTGTCACTCAATTTTCGAAAGTCCAATATTATTCATTTTACAAGCCTTGAAATTTCAGGACGTCACATTTAGCGTCACCCTAATGTAACTGGAGATGTGGCGATACCATTGTTGGCTTGGGTTCGTAGCCTGATATGTCCGTGTCGGCGGGAGTTCGGATGCACACGGCATATTAGTTGCACGACAGTTCGTGTCAGCGAGGCCGAAATCACATGATTGATCGGATGCCGGTCGCAGCTTGTGATAGATCGAAGTTCCTTACAAGAAAGCCTAGTATGTCCATCTCGGGGGTCTTGAGAAGGCTATTGGTTGCCGTCGCCGGAACGGAGTGGGACAACGCTCGATCCTACCGAAAGAGTACTAGCGGTCGAGCTGTACTGTGGTGAGAGTGGAGTACATCTTGCGTTAATAATTGGAACACGTGTGTTGCATTGTGTATGAGTCGCTGCTGAGTGTTCTAGTTGTGTGCTTTAGCCTGTTTATATGTTATTGCCATGTGATGTCTGTTGTATGGGCTAAGGTAGGATAAGTTTGCATATGGTTGTTTGTTGGCCGTGGGCCGTGCCTATCTGTTTGGGTAGCTAGAGCGTGGTGTGCCTAGCATGCTATTGATTTGTCATCGCTCTTGCGTTGCATGTTTAGGTCGCCTGGGTGAATCGACGTCCTAATCGGACTTGGGTGTTGACTCACTGAGATTTTATATCTCATTTGTTGTCGTTAACTGTTTTCAGGTCCATAAGTATGGTTGAACGTCACGTGAGGTTCGGGGTGCTCGTCGACCAATCCTTTTATATCAATTATCGTCCGATCCCAGACTCGGACCTTGTTTGGGAACAGCATGTGACATCTGTATGGGTAGACGAAGGGAGGGCACACCTAGTGGGCCATCTCTTCAAAGCATGGTTTCAGCATCACGGTGATACTCTCTATGGGCCGATCTAGGGATTTGAGGGACCCCCATTTACGATCCCTATTATTCGAGCATGGGTCCCGCTATATTTTGATACACCGAACGGGAAGATATTGGACCCTGATCTTGACTCAGACGAGGAGGATCCGGAGACTCCGCTTAGGTATTACGACTAGCCTGGTGATCCAGCTGGCGAGTGAGCGTGATGGTGGAGGTTCTTTTTGTGGTAGTTTTTTGGTTGTGGTAGTTAGCCCCCTAGCCCTGACCCGATATCTTTTTTATGGTCTTAGGAAGCGGCCCTAAGGAGTGGGCTTGTGGATCTGTTCGTTTTCCCCTAAGCTAACTAAATATAAATAAAAATGTTTTGTGCTGTTGTCGTTGTTGTTTCCCTTGCTGGCTATCCCTACTTTTATTGTTGTCTGGGTTGTTTACGTTCCACGTGCGCTTAACTGCAAGATAAAATGAATGGGTCGATGACATACCTAGGATGTCGTCCCTTTGACCTGAGGCATTTGGTAGGGTTGTCGCATGCCCTAGGGTCGGGGTGTGACATTAGGGCTATCATCTTGATTGTGAACCGCCTTGATTATCTGGAGAACAGTCTTTTCACCGAAAAACTTGTAAGTATTCTCTCCACTATCGTCATCTCTCGGTCCATTCATGAGCGCAGCCGGAGACTGTGTGGAATGATCTTGTTGTTGCCGTGCCATGGTGGAGGAGTCAGGATTCCTTGGGAAGATGTCTCCAGAACGCAAGTCATTCTGAGACATGATTAACAGAAAGAATCTAGCTATCGAGTTCATGAAGAATTCAGTTTATTTGGTCAGGAGGATTTTATACCCAACTAATAGGTAAAGATTTTCTAATTTAGTTATAACTCCTAGTACGAGTCGTTCTTTAAGTGATTGAAGTCCTTATTGGTATAAAAAAATTAATTGGATTATCACCACGAGGATTTCTTTGGCCATGCTTATTTCATATTTTGTTATATCGAAGTGAGACTCTTCCTTACTAAATAGATTATTTATTATCGTTTGCATAATAGGCCTGCTGAAATATATCAAAAATGTTTATGAAAAAAAAGGGCAGCGCTATTTCTATCATATTTTGGTTAAAACACTCTTTTTTTTTTCTAGTTAGCTTACCGTAATACCATCATCTTTCTTCAATTTATTGTTTCTTTTTTTATCAAGATACCAATTTACCATATCGTATTATCATTTTGCCTAGAGATTGCTGTCAAATTTAACTTATGGCATCACATTTTCATTAACAAAAAGTTATAATTATGGCAGCTTATAAACACACAATTAATTACTTTTTTCCGACTAGTGTGAGTGAAACTGTGACGACAAATTTCCACCAAGGTAATTAACAGACGAAAAATAACTTTTTCGATAGTAAGTAGTGTGGTACGATATTTTGTGAATATTAGCCGATGACACTGAAGTTTAGTGTCGGGGAAACGGGGACACCTTATAAGTTAATTTGGGCTCCGTAGGACTAAAAATGTGCGAAATCAGGATCCAATTGAGGAAAAATGACACGTGTCGGGCGGGGGTGACACTGGGCACCCACATGTCACCACCCTCCCATTCCACCATGCCACCCAACTCCCCCATGATTGCCACCTCTCTCCCCCTCTCGCTTCTTCTTGCACGACAACCCCTCCCCCAACTCCCATTTTGGCTGTTCTTCTTCACTCTCTTCTTCTACTTCTTCTACTTCATCTTCTTCTTCTTCTCTTTGTTTGTCGAGCCCTCCACCGAGCGACTCTCTCTCGTTCGTCTTGCGCCAGCTGTTCCGCAGCTCGACAATGGTAGTCCCTCGAGTCTTCAAGCCGTGCTCCAGTCCCTCGACGCTGCCGCTCATACCTCCTCACCGCACGACGATGTAATAAGAAAAGGGCGATTTGAGCTGTTCGAGCGCAGATTCGAGTTCTGTTTCCTTTGTGCTTTGGACCAGAGGCAAGTGGGCTTCCAACTTTTCGACTAGGCTATGTTCTGATCGTTGGATTTGAGCGCGACATGCTGAGTTGTCTTGATTGTGTCGATATGAGCGTGTGTTTCCATGACGGCCTATGTCGATGCATGGTGGGTTTGTTGCTTGGACTGTGATTTAGAGGTTATGGGTAACTAGATTTCGAGTTCAGATTGTCTTGAATGTCATCAAATGAGCACAAATTGAATTGAGGGTGCACGTGTGGTTTGGCCGAGAGCCTTTGGTGTTTATTCTTGAAATTCTTGATTTGTATTTGTCAATTGGATGCTGAATTGTCTAATTAAGATCGTGGGTCTTCGGTTGGAAGTGAAGGACTGCCTTGATTGTTGAACATTTAGCTTGAATTGAGGCCTCGAGCCTACTAGTGTCTGTGCCCAAAGAAAGGTGCATGTGGTTTGATTATGGCGAGTCTTGCATGTCAATTCTGATGGTCGATCATGATTTGGTATCGTAGGACCTCTGGGTTGTGGCATGCTCTGAGTTTTGTGACTGTCGTTGGCTGTTCATGCATGGACCATAGGTCGGCAGGTTTTGCACGATAAGATAAAATGAACAATGGATGTGAATGAAAGTGGAAAGGGAACCGATACTTCAGTTGGTCTGGTATTGGACACGGTACTTCAGTTCCTCTGGTATCGTGGCATTACTTCAGTTGGTTTGGTAACGTTGTTCCGTTGGATGCGTTCTGACGATACCCCGTGGGAGTCGGAGAGAATTCGGGATGCCGTTGGTCGATGCCCGTTGGTCAGATGCCATGGAGTGCAAACCCCATATTGGTTCCGAAAGGTCAGGGTTGGTCCAGGACTTGATCATTGGGATAGGTCCCGATAGTGATACGGGTTGGTCCCGCGAGTTGGGTTCGTCCCACTCAACAATAATTACAAAGAGGCTAATCGTGTGCGGATCATTTGAATGCGAAACTGCACTACATTGTAGGGGATTCTGAGTATATTAGGTTAGCGAATCATGCGTATGTATATGTGTGTACGATTCATGGTCATGGTAGAAGTCACATGTTGTAGTAGTAGGGTTCATTGTACGGTTTGTGTTCTGAATGCCTTGCTTGCTGTTGTTGCTAGATTTGATGATTGGTACCTAGTATAGTCGCCTAGTTGGGTGCTTTACTTGCTGAGTTGTTAGTCACCCCTTGTGGCTTACTTATATCTTTTAGGCTAGTAGCGATGGAGATCACCTATAGATCTTGATGTGGAAGGTTAACGGTACATGCAGGTTCTTGGGTTGATGGCATGGTAGTTTCTTTTAGTTGATGCCGTGGATTGTGTTTAGTGATGGTGGCGACATGGATGGGTGGTGGCTGTGGAGCTGGGAGTAGTTGTCTTTTGTTGTTCCCAGCTGATATCTTTTGAAGTGGTTAATGTAACTAACTGGTTACCTATATATATGGTTAGGTTTCGATGATGTCAAGTGTCCTTATTGTGTGTTTACGTGACATGGTTGTCGAACAGGTACAAGTTAGATGAACCTATTATGGCCATACCCTTTAGGTGCGTACGTGGTTTACACTTGTATGTTTATTTGTACTTACTTGGATTGGTCTAATTTTAATTTCCGCATGTGCCATACTATAAATAATAACAGATTAAAGAAGAGCACGATAGTAAGTGGCGCCCTGGGACATCTTAGAAACTATATTTCAAAGTCGAAAATTAAAATTCAATTTAATGATTTAGGCGATCTTGATGAAAATGGAAAAGAAACATTGATCAAAACATTAAAAATGTTAATTTGTAAAAGCATGATCAAATGTCAAACATATTTATATTTAGACCTTATCAAAATATTAACAAAGGATAAACACAAACGAAAAAACATGAAACTTCGTGCTGTTCAACTCCTGCTACAAAGAAAGTAATTAATATCGATTGTAATTCAATCTCATAGCAAGTGGATCAAAATTTTAAAATATGCTTAAGACTTTCCCCTAAAAAAATCTGACGCGATTTTGAAAGTACAATTTTTAATGTGAAAAGCTCGAAAGAAAGAACAAATAAGTGATGTTTAACTTTAGAAACTTACAAATTTATTTTGAATAACCATCCACAAGGTCAAAATCTACTTGATAATGAAATTGAATTTGAATTTTGAACTGTGAAATAAAGTTTCGCTCAAACTACTTCACAAAAAATAGACAGTTAATTGGGTATTCATAAGCCGTTATAACGAAAAAATTCTAACAATTTTTATGACTTTTGTAATTAAACCCATGAGACCATAAAGTTAAAATATGGACCTTTTCTAAGCAAAGTGATAACATGATGCAATACAGTGGGATGCATCAAAGAAAACCCTCTTGGCTTTTCTGGTTTTTGCTTCCGTAAATCTCGAAGTGATGAGTGGCCGTGCTCAAGACTCGTTCGTTGGTTTAACTTGATTGTGATTCGTGTGAACAAACATTAAAAATGAAATTGATGCATTGTGGAACTTGCTGAGTGTTTTACTGAACTTGTGTTCTTTATGTTGACATGTATGGTGCCTTCGGATATCCTGCTCGCGGCCTCAAAATGCATTGTGTTCTTTATGTTGTCATGTACGGTGCCTTCAATGCTTGTTATGCGATATTGAGATCTTGGTGATCTTGGAAGGCCATGGATGGAGATGTTTGTTTCGGTAACCAGAAATCATTGTCCGGTACTGGACATGACAGCCGGCGGCGAAGGTAGGCTTCATATTCCATGCTTGTTATCGACATGCATGATTCTATATCGACAAGGAACAAGAAAATAATAAAAAAAATTATCGAGTACTTCATTTCCATTCTGATTAAAATTGCGTTGCATGGAGATGTTTCTTTCGGTCACCGAAAATCATCCGGCGGTGAAGGAAGGCTTCATATTCGATGCTTGTTATGCGATATTTAGATTTTGGTGATCTTGGATGGCCATGGATGGATATGTTTGTTTCGGTCACCAGAAATCATCGTCCGGTAAAGGATGTGACAGCCGGCAGTGAAGGTAGGCTTCATACTCCATGCTTGTGAGGCGATATTGAGATTTTGGTTTTCTTGGATGGCCGTGGATGGAGATGTTTATTTCGGTCATCGGAAATCATTGTCCTGTAATGGATGTGACAGCCGGCGGCGAAAGTAGGCTTCAAATTCCATGCTTGTTATGCGATATTGAGATTTTGGTTATCTTGAATAGCTGTGGATGTAGATGTTTGTTTCGGTCATCGGAAATCATTGTCCGGGAATGGACGTGACAGCCGGCGGCAAAGGTAGGCTGCTTCATATTCAATGCTTGTTATGAGATATTGAGGTTTTGGTGATCTTGGATGGCCGTGGATGGAGATGTTTGTTTCGGGCACCGGAAATCATCATCCGATAAGGAGGTGACAGCCGGCGGCAAAGGTAGGTCGGTGTTGGTGACCGGAGGTTTTGGCTGGTAAATGTTGATGGGCGGAGGAAAAGTTGCTCCGGTGAGTTGGTCGGTGGCAATGGAGGATGAAGGTCTGGGTGTCGATAGAGCCATAGGGGGAGGGGGAGAAACAAAAAGCAGAAAATTAAAAGAAAATTAAAAATATAGAATATAAGTAATAATTGGGTTGGATTTAATAAGGTTGGGTTGGACGTAGATATGGACTGGTTTAGTTCATGGGCCAAGAGGCCGGATTTGAGAATCTATGGACCGGGCGAAATTGGATAAATTGGCCACATAGCTTCGTTCTTTTTGCGGAACACAAGTTCTGGAAAAAGTTTTTTAGATTTTCCGGAAAATAAATGAGTAACGAAAAACATTTCCCTTAATGGAAAAAACACATTTAAAAGTGGGAAACTTTATTTTCTCTTTTTGAAAAGAGGAAATAATTTTCCGTGAAGACCAATCTCTTTCTTCTCTCTCTATCTACATGCTCTGAATTTTTTATATATTTTTTAATTTCTTTTATTTTCTTCTTTTCTTTCTTTCGCTTTTTTTTTCTTCCTTTGCCGGTCACCAGGCCTCTGTGTCGTCCTGCAGATGGCGACTAGCCACAAATGGGGCCCGCTAAGCCCTGAGCTAGCCTGTGGCCATCCCCAATCGGTTGCGGTGAAGGAAGGAGGAAAAGGAAAAGGAAAGAAAATAAGAAGAAAAGAAAAGAGAAAAATAAGAAATAATTACAAATTCGATTTTGAAAATTAAAAATAAAATAAAAAATATTGTCATTAACTGAACAACAAAAAATATTGTCAACACTTCCTAGAAAATATTTTCCAGAAACGTCATATTTCTTCGCAAAATGGAGCCTAGAATCGAAAATCCGAATATCACGCGATGTACGGGCTTGGAAGAGCCCGTGCTGGGAATTGATGAACTTTTTGGATTAGATGATGTACTTGAGCCATCTTTTAGGGCTTCCAATTCAATTTGTGACGTCCCGAAATTTCAAGGTATATTATATGAATAATATTGGACGGTTGGAATTGAGTGACATTTGTCGGACGCGGAATCATTCGATCTGAAGGTCGTTAGCCGTCGATCGAAGCGTAGTTAATTTAAGTTCGATTAGATTAGTCACGCCGTAGTTAGTCTTCGCCGTATTCCTTCGCGCTCGCGTCGACCCTGAACCAAATATTCTGAACCAGTCCTAAAATCGTCATATTACCGAAATACCCTCAAATATTATTCATATACGCCAGAAAAAATTAATACCGAATGACCGCGGGCCCCACCTCATAAATGCCAAAGTCAAATCACCTTTTTGACCTTTGAGAAATTACAAGTTTGCCATTTGACCTTGGAAAAGTCAATTTTGCCCTTCAAGATCATTTTCTCTCTCCTCTCTCTCTCTCTCTTCCCTTTCTCTCTCTTCCTTCTTGGTTTTCTCACGCACGGCAGCACATCTTCACGCCATCTTCACTCCATTTTCATCTCATCTTCATCTTCTTCACCTCGCCGTGGACCGCCGCCGCCCGCCGTTCGCGCCGCCGCCGTCCACCGCGCCCCGCCTAGCCTCGCCGTCGCCGTGCCGCCCCAGCCGAGCCGCTGCCGCCCCTGTTCAGCCGCTGCCCGCCGACCGCCGAGCCTCGCCGTCGTCCGCCGAGCTTCACCGGAGCCACCGAGGACCCGCCGGACCTTGGCCGAAGCTCGACCGAGCTTGCCGGCCGCTCGTTGTCGCCGTTTAACCTCTGTGCAGCTGCTGTCCAGCCGCCGTTCGTCGTCGTCCGGTTGTCGTTTTGGAAATCCGACACCGTGGTTGCGTCCGGATCGACGAGGAGAGTCCGTAGGAGCGTCGCCGGAAAATTTACCGCCGCCACTGCTCGCCGCCGGTCGCCGCCGATTGTCGTCGCCAGTTTAGTAGTGAGTTAACCCCTAATCCCTGATTAGGCCGTTAATTGCACTTATTAGATTAATTAAGTAATTACCGTAATTAGATTAAATAGTTACCACAGTTAATAGATAGTTACCGTGGTTAGTTAGTTAACTGTGGTTAGATTAATTAGTTACCATAGTTAAATTAGATAGTTACTATGGTAGATTAATTAACTGCTGTGGTTAGTTGAATTAATCGTGGTTAGGTGGAATAGTTACCATGGTTAATTGCATGTTGTTATGCCTAGTCTGTGGCGTCCGATCGTGGATCGGACTGAGTGTTGATTGCGCATTAAATTGCTGAATGATCACACTAGAGTCGAAATGCCATGTTAAATGGAAATTGAATATTCGCCTGACCGATTGTGATTTTGAGTGTGAAAATGGCCGTGGGCCAGGTTTGAGGGTGAAAATGGCTGTTGGCCAAGTTTGAGCATAAAATTGGCCGTGGGCCAGGTTTGAGCATCAAAAATGAGATTTGGCTTGAGAGCCGGTTTTAAGCGCAAGGTCACGCAGTTGTTTCACCGTGTCACCCTAACGTAACTGGGGGCACAGGCGATACCCTTGTTGGCATGGATCGCCGCCTGATAAGTCTGTGCCGGCGACGTACAGTCCGGGATTCCACGGCTTATTGGTTGCCTGTCAGTCCGTGCCCGGCGACGGACCGTCCGGATAACACGGCTAATGAGATGCCGATCGCAACTTGTGTTGGTCCGTAGTCCCTCCTGGAATTATTCCTGGTATGCTCGCCTTAGGGGTCTTGAGGGGGCTATCGGATGCCGTCGCCGTTAACGTTGTGGGACGACGCCCGGTTAATCCGGGAGAGTACTAGCAGCGAGGCTGTGCTTTGGTGAGAGTGGGGTATCTCTTGGCCGGCTGACCGGAACGCGTTTATTGCATAGTGCATGAGTATTGCTGAGTGTTCTGGCTGATTGGTTGATGTATTGTTTATTCCTTATCATGTCGTATCTGTCGTATGGCTCCAGACGAGGTACGTTGCATGTGATTGTTGTTCTGGATGTTGGGTTTAGTTTGCTAGAATGGTTAGGCTGTGAATCAACGTCCTAATCGGACTTAGGCGTTGACCCGCTAAGATTCATATCTCATGCGCTTGGCTGATCGCCTTTCAGGTCTTCGTGATGGCCGCGCGAGTTAAGCTGTGGAGGAGCTTTGGAGGCCGTGTTGTGTATAGCTAGTAGTGTAGGAGTAGCGTATCGGCTGTAGTGCGCCCTGACCCGACCCGGTATCTTTTTGTGGGTCTAAGGGGATCGGTCCAAGAAGGACTTGTGTAATTATGTGTGTTTTGTGAACTAATCAAGCAAATAATGAAAAGGGTTTGTTGTTGTTTGTTGTAGTTCCTATTCTTTCTATCCCCGTCGTTGTTGTCTGGGGTTATTGTTCGCTTCCTCATGTGCTTAATTACAAGATAAAAGAAATGGGTCGATGATCTGCCTGTGACATCATCCTTTGACCTGACGTTAGGAAGGGATGGTCGCTCGCCCGGGGTTCGGGGTGTGACACAATTCCCCTTTCGAGTAAGCACCTCTAAATCTTTCTCGAGGGTAGCCCCTTTGAGGACTTGGCACTACTGCGAGCGCTAGCCGAGCTCTCAAGAGATCGAGACAGCAAAAGAAGGATTACCGAGGAAAGGGCGAGCGGAAACTTGATTCCTTCCATCGAAATTGCAGAGATCACCTTGCTGATTGGATCGTGTTGAAGGCGATTCTTACGCAAGGAAAAGGTGGTGATTTTGGTCTTTTGATGGTGATGTTGTACTTATATTTGGAGACCGTTGGTAATGAAGAAGAAAAGCAATTGGTGATTATCCGATGCAATTGATTTTAGTTGGACTGCATTACTACTTTTGAAAACAAGAAGTAGAACAGACCTCTTATACAACATCCTCTCGAAGAGGTATGTTCTACTTCTTGTTTCCAAAAGTAGTAACGCGGTCCAATTGAAATCAATTGCCTCGGAGAATCACCGACTGCTTATTCTTTTATCTTCAGGATTGACATTGGTCTTTATATATATGTGCAATGTCACTATGGATTGACGAAAATCACCATCTTTTTCTCACGTAAGAATCACCTTCCACGCGATCCAATCAACAAGGCTATCTCTACAATTTTGATGGAGGGGATCAAGTTTCTGCTCGCCCTTTCTTTGGTAACCCTTCTGTTGTTGTCTCCATCGCCTGAGAGCTCGGCTAGTGTTGTTATTAATAGATTTGGGAAGAGGAAGGTGGGGGGTTCGAATCCCCACCTTCGGGGGGAGTGGGGTGGGGACGCATGAGGAGGGAGGCAGGCTTTTGTATGCGCTTATCTCAGACAAAAAAAATTAAAATTTTAAATATTTTTCATTTCTTCTCTTTTCTATTTTCTTTTTCTTTTTCCTTGCCGGTGGATAAGGAAAAAGAAAGAAAAGAAAAGAAAAATTAAAAACATATAAAAGATGAACAGTATAAAATATACAAAAAAAATATAAAAAATATTTAAAAAGTTCCAGATGAGTAATTAGCGCCGAGTCCTCGGATAAGACCGTTAGCCCACAATAATTTAAATGCGTTAGTTTCAGTTGGAATTTTGATACTGTTGCAATTGGCTTTTTTGGCCAAGATGTTGCCCAAGCGGCATCTCCCCTTTTTGAAAGTGGATAAATTAGGAGTTGAAACCTTGGTACCTTGGCGGGGCAGGAAAAAAAGTCTCTTATAGGAGGCCGATGGGGGCTGTTGTCTTCCAATGCGAAAAACGAGAGAAGCATAAGCTATTTTCGTCTTTCATCTCTCAAGTTTCCTTAATGCTTATTCTTGTGGTTTGTTATTCCGCTCATCGAGACACCGTGCAGATAAATGGTTTTGGGTTCTGAAGAGTTGTTTCTCACAATTTTCATGTGTATGGTGTTGTTAGATTTGTAGTTGTGGTTCATCTCTTACTCATTGTTTAACTTTTAGAGATTGGATATTACTGGCCAGGATTCTTGTCAAGTCATGTCTACAAGCCCGTGACGATCGTTATTTCTATGTAAACTTCCTTGTAGTTACCTTGTCTCAAAACCTATGTCTGAATGTTAGTTGATTGTTAACTGAGGCAGAGCTTGAGGTGTATTCTCAGCATTATCACCAGGAAATAAGGATAGAACTTCCTGATTGACAAAAAAGCGCCTAACTTATCTGGTGTAGTGCGACTCGTATGTCGACAAGCTTCTTACACTGTGTGAGCGAGAAATTATTTCCTTACTCATTAAATGCATAAATTTACAGGTACCGCCGGAAAATAGATGAATTAGTTGAATGTGCTGCTGCTGCAAGATTACCAACGAGGTGGGGGCCATTCACAGCCCTTTGCTATAGATCTATATTAGATGGAATTGAGCACATTACAAATGGTCAAGGTGAGATATATACATAGACACACACACACATATTGAGTTATTTGCTAAAACTATTCAAATAATTAAGAAACTAATAAACAGAGTTTCGAATGGATTAATGAACTTTGAGAATCTTGTTTGTGGCAGTGCATTTTTCAACACAACTTCAATATGTGCTTCATCTTATGTACTTCCAGTGCATGATTTTGTTTGAGAATAATTTTACTAGAACTGGCTGTCAAGCTTTAGAGGCGAATAATTGCACCACTGAGAAATGGAAGGTATCTTATTGGTAAAACGCCACTAAATTTATGTTAAAGAGAATGTCTAATCACGTGTCAATCATAATTTGGAGTACCAAATTTATCTTGCTTGGATAACAATGTTGTCTGAACTGGAATTTTTTACATCACGAGATATTATTGTTAGGATATTAGTGAACTGATGGGCTGCGTATTACCCTCAATGCATATTGTTGAAGAATCAGGAGAAAATCTTGGGATATGATTATGTTTTGTTCCCATTTATTTTATTTCCTTTATTTCCGAATCCTCTAAGTTAGGAAGTAGTTTAGGAAGTAGGAAATCGTTTCCTTTTCTGTTTTCATTTTCTTTTATTGTATAGCTATCCTAGACCCCATTTATATGTTATGTTCAATGTAAGAATATAAGCAATAAGAAATGGAAGAAACTACTTTTCTTCTATCCGCATGGTATCAGAACCGAGGTTTTGAATCTGGCTCCTACTATGGTGAAAACGGTGATGACCAGAGCTCTTAAGGACACCAACTCAGGTGTCGTGCCAGAGAAAAATTCATCTGATCTCTCTGGACAATCGAGCAGTAGTGGAGAGCAATTCTCCCAGAACTCCAACCTGCTATTAACTGTTCACCGATTGAATGGCCAAAATTATTTGGAGTGGGCTCAATCGGTGAAACTAGCAATCGATGACAGAGGGAAGCTAGGCCACTTGACAGGCGAGGTGATGGAACCAGCAAAAAGCGATCCTTATCGGAAGACTTGGAGATCTGAGAACTCCTTAGTGATTGTCTGGCTGATCAATTCCATGGAGCTAGCAATAGGAAAACCGCACCTATTCCTTCCGACCGCTAAAGATGTGTGGGACGTTGTGAGAGAAACGTATTCTGATTTGGAGAACTCTTCCTAGATCTTTGAACTGAAATAAAGCTATGGAAATCATGGCATTGAACTGAAATAAAGCTATGGAAATCATGGCAAGGGGACCGTGAGGTCACTGTTAACTACAATGAAATAGTGACCTTGTGGAAGGAATTAGATCAATTCTATGATGATACGTGGGAAAGTCCGGCTGATTGCAAGAGATAAATGAAGAGAGAAGAGAATGATAGAGTATATATGTTTCTAGTAGGCCTTAATCGAAGCTTGGATGAGGTGAGAGGCAGGATCCTTGGTCGAAAACCTCTGCCATCCATCCACGAGGTTTTCAATGAAGTTAGAAGGGAGGAATCTCGGAGGCGAATCATGTTGCGTGATTCGAAAACAAATGTGAACTCTATATTCGAAAATTCTGCACTTGTAGCTTTGGGGCTTGATTCTGAAGAAATTAGGAGGAAGAAACCATGGTGTGAGCATTGCAAGAAATCATGGCATACCAAAGAAACTTGTAGGAAAATTCATGGGAAACCACAGAATTGGAAGAAAGAAGGCCGGAAGAGAGATAGCAGTAGCGATGGTCATGCATTCCAAGCAACAAATGATGAAGAGCAAATCAAGTCAGATTCGATTCCATTCACAAAGGAACAATTAGAGCACCTGTACAAAATCCTTCAACCTCCACAACCTTCTTTAAATCTATCTTGTTCTTTAGCCCAGAAAGGTAATCATTTTTCTATTGTTTTCCTCATAGAAAATCCACTCCAAAATACTCCATGGATTCTCGATTCAGGAGCAACTAGTCATATGATAGGTTGTTCAAAACTCTTTTCTACCTACAATATGTGTGCAGGAAATAAAAAAATCTCAATTGCATATGGTTCTCTTTCGGCTATAGCTGGATTAGGATCCATCAAGCTCTCATTTTCCCTCACACTTCATAATATTGTTCATGTCCCAAATCTATCTTGTAACTTCTTGTCCATTAGTAAAATAACCTCTAATCAAAAGTGTTGAGCTAATATTTTCTCCTCGCATTGTGAGTTTCAGGACTTGACCTCGGGGAGAACGATTGGTAGTGCTAGAGAGAGTGGAGGACTCGATTTCTTTGAAGATGGAACAAGCTCAAGTAGACAAGTTCAGGGTAGCTATTTCAAATCTGTTACCATTTGTAAGGATGATGATATTATGTTATGACATTATAGGCTAGGTCATCCGAATTTTCAATATTTAAAGTTCTTGTTCCCAAAGTTATTTTTGAATAAAAGTCCAACTTCATTTCAGTGTGAATTCTGTGAATTAGCCAAACATCATCGGACCAATTTTCCCTTGCAAACCTACAACCTATCAAAACCTTTCTCATTAATTCATAGTGATGTTTAGGCCCCATCTAGAATTCCTATGCCCTCAGGAAAGAAATGGTTTGTTAGATTTATTGATGATCATACGAGGGTGAGTTGGGTGTACTTGTTAAAAGAGAAATATGAGGTAGAGATTGTTTTAAAAAAAAATTACACCATGATACAAACACAGTTTCAAGTGCAAATCCAGATTTTCAGGAGTGACAATGGGAAAGAATATTTTAATAAAATTTTGGGGCAATTTTTCTTGAAAAAGGGAATTGTGCATTAGAGTTTTTGCCCTGACACCCCTCAACAAAATGGGGTGGAAAAGAGAAAGAATAAGCACCTTTTAGAAGTAACTAGAGCTATACTCTTCACAACTAAAGTTCCTACATACTGATGGAGTGAAGCTCGTATTACATCCACGTATCTTATCAATAGGATTCATTATAGAGTGTTAAAGTTTCAAATACCCCTAAGGGTCCTCCAGAAGACCTATCCAGCCTCTAGACTTACTTCAGCCTTACCCTTAAAACTATTTGGTTGTACCTCCTTTGTCCAGATCTATGATAGAAATCAGGGGAAACTTGATCCTAGAGCAAAAAGAAGTGTGTTTGTTGGTTATGCACCTAACCAAAAAGGGTATAAATGTTTTGACCCGATTTCCAAAAAAATATTTGTCACCATGGATGTCACCTTCTTTGAATTAACACCGTTTTTTGGAGCTCATCTTCAAGAAGCGAAAGAAAGTGCAGATTCGCACAATACACTCATAGAGTCTTTTCATCTTGTAGAACCTAAAAATCCTCTTCCTGAAAATCTTATTCCCTCAACTCTTATACCTGATTTTGAGCCATGTATTTTTAAATAATGAAAATTCAGATCCACCTATTTTGGCATCTCATCCTACTTGTGAGCATAAAAGGTGCGAAACAAGTACCAAGAATACTGAGCTCCCATCCTATTCTCTAGTTCACATGAGAAGAAACAAAACTCAAAGAAATGAGTCTTCTTCTCCGTTAAGGTTCCTTGAGTCCGAGCCAGGGCATGACCAAAACTCCAGACAATCATTAGGCAATGTTCCAACTCAATCTGTCCAACCTGATCTTATTCAAGAAAATGAGGGCTAAAGTACACTATAAATGCCAAAACTTGTGTACGGTGCTCACTTTAGTGCCAAAACTTTTAAAACGATCATTTAAGTGCCAATTTTTTTTTTAAAACGCTCACTTTAGTGCCAACTCCGATTTGAGCTGACGTCGCTCGCCGGAAATCCGACGTGGCCTATTTTTTATTAATATTTGAGCTGACATAGCTCGTCAAAGCTGGCACTGAAGTGAGCATTTTTCAAAAATTTTGGCACTTAAGTGATCGTTTTGAAAGTTTTGGCACTAAAGTGAGCGCCGTACACAAGTTTTGGCACTTATAGTGTGCTTAAGCCAAAAAATGAGTCTACTAGTGAACTTGACGTACCTATTGCTATCCGAAAAAAGAGTTAGGTCTTATACCAAACATCCTATGTCTCATTATTCAACCTTGTCTTGTGTGGAGATTCCAAAAATTGTGCAGAATGCTCTACAAGTTCCTAAGTGGAAGGAAGCAATTCTTGAGGAGATGAAAGCTCTAGAAAAAAAAAATGGAACATGGGATATGGTGGATCTACCCAAGGAAAAGACCACAGTTGGATGCAAGTGGGTATTCACAACCAAGCATAGATCTGATGGGTCCCTTGAAAGGTATAAAGCTCGGTTAGTTGCCAAAAGATTCACCCAGACCTATGGTATCGATTACATTGAGACCTTTGCTCCAGTTGCAAAACTGAACACTATCAGAGTGCTCCTATCACTTGCAACCAACCTTGACTGGCCTTTACAGCAACTAGATGTGAAGAATGCATTTCTGAATGGAGATTTGGAGGAAGAAGAATACATGGATTTTCCCCCGGGATTTAATTGAAAGTTTGGATCAAAGGTTTGTAGATTGAAGAAGTCACTATATGGACTGAAACAGTCACCAAGGGCCTGGTTTGAGAAGTTCACTCAGTCTGTGAAGAAACAAGGGTATGTTCAAGGACAAGCTGGTCATACCATGTTTGTAAAGCCTTCTTGTGATGGGAAGGTTGCAATCTTGATAGTATATGTAGACGACATCATTCTCACCGGGAATGATATTGCCGAGATGAATAGGTTGAAAGAATGTCCAGCTTCTAAATTTGAGATCAAGGATTTGGGAACTCTAAGGTATTTCCTTAGAATGGAGGTATCTCGGTCAAAAAAGGGAATTGTAGTTTCACAAAGGAAATGTCCTGAATCTTCTGAATGAGACTAGAATGACGGGTTGTAGATCAGCAGAAACTCCAATAGATCCTAATCAGGAACTTGGAGATGATAAAGATGGGTTTCCTGTTGATACATCGAGATACTAGAAGCTGGTAGGGAAATTGATCTATTTATCGCATACTCGGCCAGATATTGCCTTTGATGTGAGTATGGTAAGTCAATTTACACATTCTCCTTATGAAAAACATCTTGAGGCTATATATTGGATCCTGAGATACCTAAAGAGCACACCTGGAAAAGGTCTGCTATTCAAAAAGTCCACTTAACAGGAAATTGAAGCATACACTGATGCAGACTGGGCAGGGTCAATTACTAATAGAAGGTCGACTTTAGGATATTGTACGTATGTCTTAGGGAACTTGGTTACTTGACGGAGTAAGAAGCAGAATGTCGTGGCACGAATTAGTGCAGAAGTATAATACAGAGCAATGGCCCATGGAATTTGTGAGATGTTGTGGCTAAGACGAGTACTAGAAGAACTTCAAGTACTAGTGAAGTTGCCTATGAAGCTGTACTATGACAACAAGGCTGCAATCAACATTGCACATAATCTAGTACAACATGACAGAACTATGCATGTTGAGATTGACAGACACTTTATCAAGGAGAAGATTGATGCAAGAGCTATTCGTACACCATTTGTGCCAACAACACAACAAATAGTTGACATTCTTACGAAGGGACTATGCAGACCTAACTTCGAGTCTCTCATCAGCAAGTTGCGCATGCTAGATATTTACGCACCAACTTGAGGGGGGCATTGAAGAATCAAGAGAAAATCTTGGGATATGATTATATGTTGTTCCCATTTATTTTATTTCCTTTATTTCCGAATCCTCTGAGTTAGAAAGTAGATCATTAGATTTAGGAAGTAGGATGTCTTTTCCTTTTCTGTTTTCATTTTCTTTCAATTGTATAGCTATCCTAGACTCTATTTATATGTTATGTTCAAAGTAAGAATATAAGCAATAAGAAATAGAAGAAACTACTTTTCGTATTTGAAATCTGCACGCATATATAATTATTGTAGTTTATGAAATGATTGAAAAGGGGCTTGTATGTGTCTTCAATTGATATGGGATTGCCTCACTTTTGATTAATAATAGTATGCTTAGTTTTTCTTATTTTATGTCCTCCCTTCAGACGGCAATACTTTCCATCATGTGATTCATACTTATAGTTTTTCGTTTGAACAGGGTAACATTGGATATGGTCAATGTCCTTGTAAGGGTACACTTAGAATGCCTCACATGAGATATATTTGGATCTGCTGGTAGGGGCGTGCTGGTGTACTTGTGATGCAGCAGATAGAAGCGGCTGGTAGGGGCGTGCTGGTGTACCTCCGAGGGCATGAACGAAGAGGAATAGGTTTGGGGCACAAACTATGTGCATGTAACCTGCAGGACGATGGGCGTGACACCGTGGAAGCACATGTGGAGCTCGGATTGCCCGTTGACTCTAGAGAGTACGGAATTGGTGCTCATGTATTTCTTCCTTAAGTCAGAAACTATGCTGATGCAAGAGGTCCTGCATAATTTAGCTTCTGAATGAGGTTGGCTCATGGTCATTGTCATTATGCTTTATGGAATCGAGATAATTTAATAAACTAACATTGTTAATCTGAAATTGAAGGTAGTTGAATTTCAGTGACTACTAGAGGAAGCTGGTGACTAAAGCAGAGCTTTAAATTCTCATCTTAAAAGGACAAGATTTGAGTAGTAGAAAGAATCACTCCATCATCAAACTTGTCTTATTGGTGCTTAACATATTGACTAATACTCCAGATGTTGCGTGACCTGGGAGTCAGGATGATGAAGCTGATGACGAACAACCAGTTGAAGTATGTGGGGATTAATGGTAATGGCTTGACTATTGCTGGGTGAGTCCCTCTAGTAACTCCTATAACTAAGGAGAACAAGAGATACTTGGAGACAAAACGGTCGAAGATGGGGCACATCTATGGTGCGGAAGTCAATGGCTGCTTCAGCAATCTCATAAACAAAAAGGCAAGCGGAGTAGTACTGTTTCTTCTGATCCGGCTGTGTCTGGCTCATAGGAGCCGCTGGATCGTTCGACTGCTAATGATTTATCTAGGGGGAGACAAGCTAGTTGACGGACGGATGGTGTTATTACTTTATTTGTGAAGCCCTAAGGTCAACAACTACCCACTGACCATGAGTTCTGGAAATTCTATGTCGATTCAGTTTTGTAATTATTATAAGATTCGTTACTATTCTATCGATGTCATTCATCAAGGCGAAAAGGTGAAAGACTAGCATCTTATTGAAACTTCCTTTTGTGGTATTGATGGCTTGTAAGATTTATCCTTAATTCGACTTGCCTTGGACTCTATGTGTATGGATATCTAGAGACCATTGCATAGTTCATGATAACAAAGTTGATCCCATGCTGTGCATGAGTTGGATTGATACTTTGTCGAATAAAGACGCAATATTCAAAGAGGCTGGAAATTAGGTACACACAGTACCCACAATTTTGGAAGATGCAATGTCTAGGCGTAATGTTCACTACTCTGGAAAAAACATCAGGAAATGCATCACCATTCAATTCCTTGCAGCAGAAAGTTTTGCTTTCTTTGATTTGATAACTGCACAACTTCGGGACGTGCTGCAGTCTTCTCTGTGAAGGTATGTTGCCTTTCCGTTACCTTAGTGTTCCCATTATTGCCTCTAGACTTAGCAAGGCTGATTGCAACTCTTTGGTGAACTCTATTACTACAAGAGCTCAGTCCTAGTCTCATCGGTTTCTTTCTTTTGCTGGCGGCTTACAACTTATTAAGTCGGTCCCTCCATGCCATCCATGTCTTTTGGGCTAGTGTATTTACTCTTCCCATGTCTATTCTTTCGAGGATTGAATTGATCTTCAGGCAGTTTCTATGGAAAGGGCCGGACTTGGGTGTAGGTGGTGCAAAGGTCCCGTGGACCAAAGTGTCCCTCCCTAAAGAAGAAGGTGGGTTGGGTATCCGTCGGCTATTTGATTGCAATCGTGCCGCTATGCTCAAGCATATATGGATTCTCTTTTTGGATAAGGAGCCTTTATGGTGTAAGTGGTTTCACACTACCTTCCACAAAAACAAAAACTTGTGGGTCGTTACTAAACCGACTTTTTGTTCTTGGGCCTAGAAGAAAATCCTGGACCTTCGCATGGATTTTCATTTTCAATTTCATTGGCGGATTGGTAATGGGTGTACTGCCTCCTTTTGGTTTGACTTTGGCATCAGAGAGGGCCTCTCTATAAGCTCTTCACTGATAGGGAAATCTATAGTTCAGGCATCTCGAGGAAGGCAACGATCTTGAAGTTCTTCTCCTCTGTTCCCCAACCATCTTTAGTAATAACCACCATGGCCTCTTGGTCTGATGTTCCTCCGTCTATTTCCCTAGATAGCTGTGATCGGCTCTTATGGTTGGGACACCCCTCTGGTGCCTTCTTTATTGCTTCTGCTTGGGACTTTATCAGGCGTAGAGGTCAGGTTGTTCCTTGGCATCCCTTTATTTGGGACCGTTGCATTGCCCCTTGGCATGCTTTTCTTCTTTGGCTTATTACACTTAATAGGCTCCCAACTCAGGTAGTGCTGCTTAACAACCGTAGAATTTTGGATGGTGCGTGTGCTTTCTGTCGATGTAGGCCGGATTCAATTGATCACCTCTTTTTTTGTTGCAATACCACCGGTTCCCTTGCTCTCTTCTAGGCCGCTAAATGTAATTTGGCTTGGCATGATCGTTCTTGGCAAGACAACCTCCATTAGGCTATTCAGAATATCGGAGGCCAGCAATTTCACCACTGTATTGCACAATTTTCCTTTGGCGCCTTATGCCATATGATTTGGACTGAATGCAACCATATTCTCTTTAGAAATCAGTCCTAATTCATGCCTGCCCTTCAGCGGCACCTTGTTAAGGTTGTCAAGGACAATGCCTTGACGTTTAAACATGTCGATGACACCCCTCGTAACCGGAGGATACAAGCCGGCTGGGGCTTCTCGCCGTCTGTTTTTGTTTAATGCTTGGCTGTTGTATAGTCCTTTCTATTTACTCATTGCTTATTGGTCGCTGTTTGGCCGTTTCTTGTCTTTGAGTTGTCTCTTGGGAGCCCGTCTCCCCTGGTTCTTTGTTGTTTTTGCGCCCTCAACACCCCTGCACTCGTCTTGACACCTCTTGTGTCGCTTCGTGTGCGAGGGTGATTGTTTGGGTCTTCCCTTTGTAATCTGCGTGTTGATTAGTCAATATACTTCTTACCTTTACCCACACAAAAAAAAGAAACAATGTGGCCCAACCGGCAGAGAGCGTTCCCGATCCATGTTGTGGGTAGTACAGGGGTTTCACTGGCCATGATCTGTCCAAATATTAAAGAGTTGCAGTTTGCATTCTTCCATTGATGCGTTGTGTCCCTTTAAAACCCCGACTGGAATAGTCTGTGGAATAGATTTTTGGTCAACAATGAGTAAGAACATAAAAGGGATGATGACTAACACAAGAAATGTTAACCAGACAACGTGTATAATCTCACAGGCAAACCCAAATCAAATAGGAATATGACGGTACCTTGCGAGAAGGTCATAGATTTCATTCCTGTCCAAATTTTACACATAAGAACTATAATCTCAGGATCTTTTCTTACCACATTTTGCTTCAATAAATTACATGACCGGATAACTAATGTGAAGGAACGATACTGCAGCTTGTACTGATTGGCTGCTTTGAGAGCCGTAGTTACCCGCGAACGTTTAGAAGCAGAACTATGAGAAGCCTGCATGGCGGGGCTCACCTTGCATTTGGAACTTTTCCATCCTACCTAAATTAGTCAGGCAGAGAGCATAAGAAAAGATGATAAAAAGCGTATGCATTATTAATAGGCTAAGAATCACGCGTTCTGAATCTTGTGACAGAAGCTTCACCCCTTGAGTAGTTCGGAAGCCTTTCAATTCGGAACCCGATTTGAGTACCATTGCATGTGAAAATAGTAGCATCATCGACATAACTAGCGGGATCAGATTTCTGACTCAAAAAGTTATGCAAGAATTTTAAGCCAATCGTGATACGGATGGATCGATGCAGAATTTTTTAATAAGGCCCTAGCATGCACGCAAACCCTTGGACCACCTTAAGGAAAGTAAGAATCAAAGCATTTGTGGAAGGTAGGGAAGTCGAAATTGACCAGGGAAAAGGGGTAAGTTTCGTGCAATTGAAAAAGGGAAAGAATGAATAAGGGGTTTGACTGAATCTCGGGCAAAAAGAAAAACAGGAATGGACCCTCTTCCTGATTCTCCATCAATTATCCAGGATGCGGGGGACATTCTCTTTGGCAATTGTTAGAAGCACCATTCAGCTTTGTGTGCAAGGGACACCTACACATGAACTCTCGTCCATTTTGAGCTTAGCCCATTGCTTTAGGGATGCAAACCAAATTGCGATTGGGTTGCAAAGGTTCAAAGGTGCAACTTTCTTCCTAAAGATTGGCTTCATAATCCGCCCAGTGTCCTATGAAACTTCATATGTTCTGAGGCCCGCCTAATTTGTAATGGCGAACCCACTTGAGAAAATGAAAGTAAGTCTTTTCTGACCCAAAAAGGAAAAAATTCATTCGAGGATTTAGAGCATCCATCGGCGAGACAATATCTTCAGATAAAGTATTATTTCAATCCGTTGAATCATTAATCTAAAGTGTAAATTGTGTCCTTGCATCTTTTGTAGATTGAACACTTATCCCTTATCGATTAGTTTTTGCACGTAGAGACCAAGAGCTTCCTTCAAATCGTGACCATTATTCAATCGAGTCACAACTACATTTTTACGGGTTCATCCCTTGCTAAGCCAAGGTCCCAGGTCTACAAGTCAGCCCGTGCCTTTTCACTATTATTACTCGATCATCACCAACATCATCGTCATTTTCCCTTCCGTGCGATCCCTTTGTCGGTTCTTCAATTCTTCGACGCGATTGTGACAATCTTGATCATTCTCCAACTCATCGCCTCTATCGATTGTATCTTGTGAATCTTTTGTTGGCTCCATTAGATCAGAGAGAAGATAAGTCCTTCAGTTTTCTTAGGAGTAAAACCTTGTTTACCGATCTCTTATATGAAGTGTGAACTGAGCATCAAGTTTCTAAAAAGCGATTGATTAAGAGTACATATAACTAAAGTATTAAGGAGTGAGGAAGCAGCATCTGAACATCTCAAACATACAATTTCAGATATGAAGGCTTTTGCAGAAGATCACTTGGATTAGATTTGCTTGACATTTGAATTTGAAATTAGAAGTAGATTGATGATTACCTCTTGAATCAGATTCCCTGAAATAACAGACTCGCCGGCCGAATAGCCTCCAAGTCTACAGGGTTAACAAAATGACTCGATTGCATTTTTTGCAAGTTTTAGGACTTGCATTTTCGTGACAAATCAGTTATTACGGGATATGTTCACTGGAAGTCCTAAAACTTGTCATGAAAGTACAATTGAGTCCTAAAACTTGCAAAAAGTGCAATCAAGTCTTAAAACTTATCAAATTAGTTAATCAAGTTCTTTTGTTAACACCGTCAATTTGTCTAATGGAAAATGCTGACGTGGCATTTTTAAATCAATTTTCTTATCCTACGTGGCATTTTTAATTATTTTACTTTTCGAAATCTTATTTAAATTAAATTAAAAACTAAAAAAAACACTAAAAGTTTATTTGAAAAACCACACTAATTCAACTCTTCAAACTCATTGGATCTTTCGATCCCAAAAAAAAAAAAAAAACTCATTGGATCTGTCCGACCTAAAAAAGAAAGCTCACGGGATCCGTCCGACCAAAAAAGAGAAACTCATTGGATCTGTCTTGAAGATTCATTCTCTGATAATTTCTTTTGTTCTTGGTGAAATTTGTTTCTGAATTCAGAGAACAAATCGACGTTTCACACCCAGAGCAACTCTTGAGCCAAGATCAACCAGAGCTGCCTCTATAATGGTTGAAATCTATGCCCAGAAAAGAGAGGAAGAGAACCTCTAGTGAAGATTGCGAATCAAAGGAGACACGAAAGAATGTGCGATACCTATACATGTATACGTCTTCGTCGTGGAGCTTCTTCCCACACAACTGACAAGAATTGAGGAAGTCCAAAGTCTGGAAAACTGGACCCTCCCCTCCTCCTCCGACCCCAACCGCTCGTCTCATCGGCTCACCGAGTCCCCCACCACTTTTGCCGCACCCACCATGACCAATCCCATCGCACTCGCCTGGGGACGCCTTGTCGGCCCCAGCCGAGGGCCGGCATCGCCCAAGTCTGGGTTTCTTCATCCCAAATCTGGGCGAGGCCTCGCCCGCGCCTAGTGAGCCTTGTCGGGGGCTGGCGAGGGCTGGCCACCCTTGCCCAAGGCTGGCGACCTAGGCCGGCGAGTCTATATTGTTGTCAATGGGATCGTCGTCTTATTGACAAAAACGAGTATGCTATTTCACAAAGCTCAAGCTCTGAAAGAGTATTTCATATGGATTCCTTCGAGTTGATGTAATTGAGATATTATATTATCAAAATGGCTAGTAAATTGGGTTGGATTCGTCCTTGAAGGTTATCAATCACGAAGATCATGCAAGAGCGTGGATTAAGGAAGACAATGATGGCTACCAAAGAAAGTACTCTATCTTTGGAAACCCTAACCGCGATTATATAGGCATCTGATGAAATAGGATATTCTTTTCATATTCTCAACGGCTACAAAATCCTTGATATACAATCTCGTCCAAATAGGAAGCTTGGAACTGATCATCCGGAGATCTTGCAATAACTAGTTTGAAGGTAGAGGAGTATAAAAAAGACCTCAAGGCTGAAGAGAAAGAGAGTCTAGAATCTTAAATTCCAAAGTTCAAGAGAGCTTCACATCCTTGATATATTCTTGATCCAAACTCGGTAACACTTTGAGGATTTCATTCAAGTGTGTGAGTATTAGATGAGAAGTCTATTGACTCGAAAATAATCACCGAGTTGTAACATCTAAGCTATTCACTAGTGGAATGTAGACTTGGACAAACCCATGGCTTCCCCGTCTTATTGCTCCAAACGGCGGCGGCGAAGGGGGTATAACTGGGTTCGCAACGGACGGGTGCTACTTCAGGACGGAACACAGAGTTTTCGGGCCATATACATTTTGAATCCTACCTGAGTTTTCTTTTCTCTTTTTCCTTCACATAACATAACATGAAGCAGTTGTACATTTTTGGTTTGTATGAAATCTCTCCTTTTTTTTTTTAGTAAAGTAAGAAAAATCTCTCCTTTTCGTTTCTGCAAAGTTAAAGATTCCAACAGCAATCATCAAAACTATCCTGTCCAAAAGCCACGGAAAATATTTTCTTTTGGGTGACTTTTTGATTCTTCTATGATAAATAACAAGGCAAAGTGCTTAAGTTGACAGGATATGTTGCACCTGTATTATCCTCAAATTGGTCGTGGCGATTTTTTCTCATATTAAGGATTATGTTGCATAATTCACTGGAACGAACGAGCACATGAAAGAGAGAATAAGAAAAGAAATAACCAAAATTATTCACGAAACCCTAACACCGAGAGACAGTCTCCTCTGACAAGTATTCTACGTTTGAAACCTGGTGGCAAACTAGACTAAGAAGGAAGAAAACAGGGAAGTCAACGTGATTGACTAAACTAATGATGGCATTTATTCCTAAGAAAAGAGACTAAAACCAAAGTGCTAGCAGGTAACCTCCACGGCCAGCCTCTTCGTGATGGATCCGCAAGTCGTCGACCCGAAGGTATTTTCGGAGACATCGACGGAACAACTCTGCTTGCCGACACAAGCCTACAAGATTCCCAAAATTTTATATAAGGTCATGCTAGGAAAATATAACAAAGGGAAGGAAGGAAGAAATTACATTTTGGAGGACGGCCACCGCGTCATTGCTCCCTTCACAGCTGCCCTTGGCGAAGGACCCGCACGCGCCTTGCGGGTCGCCGAAGCTGGCGAACTTGACGGCGGAGATGGGGCGGCCCTGGCACGCTAGCTCGAGGGTCTTCTTCTCGTACGCGTTGGCGCAGACGGTCCCAACAGTGACCGTCTGGAAGTTCACCAGGGACGGGTTGCCGCCGAATTCCTCGAACAGCACTAACGTGTTCACGTCCTCTTCTATGAATGATCTCGGGACATGGTACCTAATTACAAGTTCTCTTTGGAATTAAAATTAAGGAGAGCAAATTAATTTTTGGGGAGGGGATTTTTGTTTTCTCACCATCGTTGAGTGGGTTGACCACAGTTGGAGACGCACTTGTTATTGTCATAAGGGCCGCGGTAATCACAAGGGTCGGAGCTGCAACCATCTAAACCGGCGTCGTAGCTGGGCCAATAGCGACCGATGCTCTTGCCGTTGACCCAAGCCTCGCCCTTGCCCAACCCTTGCAAGTCCACCACCACCGGGTCGGTCCCTAGTGGAGCCTTGAACGTGGTCTATTATACCAAAATAAATTGTAATTAATAACTTATTTAATTGAAACTTAAAGTGTGCAAATAAAAAAAAAAAAGATGGATTATCACTGGGGATCAATTGAAAATCTTTTTTTACCTTGTACCAAGTCATGGTCCTGTTCGTGGGGAGATCCTGGCTTTGCCAGTTAGAGGCCGAGGCCAAGTCCGAGTCGATGTCGAAGAGCCTGTGGCTAATGCCGTGTAACCCGACCTTATAGGACCACAGGTGACCCGACAAATCTTTAATCACTCTCTCGTCGCCTTTCCTTCCCTCAATCTCCACCGGACCGGGGATCCCGTTTTGAACCAAATCAAACATCGGACCGTAGTTCTGTTTCCACGGGAATTGTGAATCATTAGGGATTAAAATCACATAATGGAAGAATTTGAAATTTGAATTTACGGGTTTAGTAAGATTAAATTGTTCACGGACTATGTATGTTACCTGGAGTCCAATGGTGGCACTAAGCAAGGTGATCAGATTGTTTCCCGGATTCAACTTCACATCCTGCTCGAAAAAGTAGTTGAAAACTCCATATTTCGCCCATTGAGAACCTAATGTTTCGTCAAAGAGTGAAAAAAGAGAGACGAAATTACTAATATCCAAATCGTTAGGAAACATTTCTTCGTCGGGAAATCAAAACCAGCGTGATATTTTTCTTTACCAAGGTATTTTCCGTTGACGTAAGCATGAAGGATCTGGCCAGTGCAATTCACTCGAAGGGTCATATTATCGCTCCAAATCGGGTCATCATCTTTCAGGTGAACGCTGTGACAACGAACAACGTCGCGATCGAACCGGCCCTCGGGAAATTACGGTGGAAAACTAAAATAATTAAAAATTAGAATGACCAATTTACCTGGTCATGTACCATAAATAATCACTCGCGCCATTGGCAGCATCTTTCTGGTCCACAAGTCGATGAGCAGCAACATGTCCCTTCCCGAGCACAAGCTGCTTATCCGCGATCTCCGGCCTCCACGTCCAGTTCAAAGACTCGGGTTCTTTCTCGGCCTTGTTTGGCTCCTTCACCATCACTGAAGTTTGTGCATTTACCTGAATTTTTTTGGCAATAAAGCCTAAATTAATTTCGAAAAATAAAGTGTCAGCCATATATATACTTAAATTGATTCCATTTTCAGGAGCTAAATCACCTTGGCGGTGTTGTGCCCTTCGTTCTGGCAATCGGGGAGGATGCTGACGGACCATGCTGGGACCGTGAACTGCTTGCCCTCGAAGATGAAGGTGGCGTCAGAAGTTGCGTTCGTGTTCCCTAGGAAGCAGGTCGATTGCTCCGGCGTCGCGTAAACTGTGGCCTAAATTTCCGCGATTGAAAGAAAATTGTGATGCTTCGATAAATATATTTTGTTTCAGTAATTAATTAATATACAAAAGTAGCTGATAATCTTACAAAAACTGAGTTGCCAAGATCAACGTTGGTAATGTTGCCATTGGTTAGAGTGCTCTCAACCGAGTGCAGCATATCATGAAGCTCCTTTAGATGACCCCACTTCGGCTGATTTAGATTACCTAATAATGCAAATTTTTTTTAATTCAAAGATAAAACATTAGTGAGTGATTAATTAATTTCTGATGCATGGATAACTATAATTACATGTTAATATTATGCTTACCGTATTCATCAAGAGGCGCATCGTAGTCGTAAGAGGTCGTGATGTACGGACCCCCGGCTGTCCTACCGAAATTGGTACCGCCGTGATACTTATATGCGAGGGGTAAAAAATAAACAATTCAGGTAAGAATCGGATTATAAACGCCAAAGAAATATGTAAATCGTCGTTTATTAGGGTTAACCATGTAGTAATTTTGGAACGTGCCGCCAGTTTGGAAAAACCTAGCGACGGCGAAAGCCACGTCCTCCGCCGTCCTGTGTGGGTCCGGTCCGCCCCAACTCTTGAACCTAAAAAATCACATTGCGAAAACATAAGATATGGATCGCAAATATTTTTACTCAACCAAAGACAGAAAATGCAGAAACTAATTAATTGAGACGAGTAGACTCACCAGCCGGTCCAATTCTCGGTCCACATTTTAGGGCTATCCGGACTATTAGGAGTGAATTGGTCACAATACCAACCATTACATGTGTTAATCTGATTGAACAAGCCATAGATTATTAGCCAAAGGATAATTAATGAGTTTTATTCTACCGGATAAATCGCAGAAAATTCGTGATCCTCAACATAGTTGAGAGGACACTGAGATCTAGTAATTAAACATATGGAAGAGCTAATTCAAGATCAATCTCAAATAAAGCATTAACCCCTTTATCGTGGAACAAAGCCTTAATCCTCCTTTTAAGTTTGAGATTAAGGAATAAACACAAAAGTAAATGTCAAAATAATCAATACATTAAACTAGCTAATAAGCCTAATGATGGTAAGTATTATAACATAATGGCATCTGACCTTTTTTTGCAAAGCAATCCCTGTTTTTGCAAATTTTAGGGACTGCTTTAGAGCAGATTCCTCTTACTAAACCGAGCCATGCCTTTATCATAGGGAAAATCAGTGCGAATATGGCATCTAGATAATAGATCTAAAAGGAGATATTCTTATTAAAATCGAAAATTAGAAAATATTATATCAATTTTGCGAAAGCTGCAAAAATATGAGTAAAAAAATGAGATTTTTTACCATGGGTTGTGGAGCATCACTCTGTTGACACATAATCCACGGGACGCCGATGTTTTGCGAAACAGCCATGTTCGCGCACCAATCAAGATAAGCCTTCCCAGCATCTCCATAGGCAGACATCACATTGCCGTACTCGTTCTCAATCTAATGAAATTTACACAGACAAAAAAAAAATCATTAGCTTAATAATTTATAATTTACCAGCAATATAAGTTATATCCAAATCAGAAAAATGGGAAAAAAATAAAATTAAAAAAAATCCATGCAAACCTGAGCAAGGATGATGGGACCTCCCTGTGATGCGAAAAGATTCTCTTGCTTCATCATGTTCACGATCAAAGTCGTGAAGTTCTTCATCTCGTTCTGAAAATGGACATGCAAAAAATATTTTTCATAAAAAAAATTTCATACTTGAATATAAGGATTAAAAAACATTAATTGTGTAAAAAATAATTCATAAAAAAAATAAACATAAACTAACCATGTAAACATCATTGGCAGTTCGCAACTCAACACCGGGCAAATTGTGCAACCATACGGGGAATCCTCTAAAAAAAGAGTTATGCTCGATAAGATGATCAATACAATGTTGAAAAAGCAAATATATATATATATATCCCGAGGTCCTTAATCTTCGAACATTAGGGATCTATTTATGCACGGACAATCGGATCAGATCAGAGATTTATCGAGATTTACCCGTAAGTCCATTCCGCACAGACATAGGGTCCGATCCGGAGAATCGCATAGAGACCCGTGTCCTGGACGGTCTTCAAGAACCTCACGAGGTCCAGGTTCCCGGCGAAGTTGTACCGGCGGCGGGCCGGCTCGTGGACGTCCCAGAAGACGTACGTCTCTATCGCGTCCAGCCCGCCTTCCTTCGCTTTCCTGATCAAGTCGGGCCACATCTACACCCAAAAATGAAAAAGATAAACCTAAAGTAACGCAAATGAATTGGCGGAACTTGCACGGACCGACGGACGAGGACCAAGCATCACCTCGGCCGTGGATCGCGGGTAGTGGATCGAGCCGGACAGCAGAACTCTCCTCTTGCCATCGATGGTGATGGCTCTGCCGTCGTGGGAGACTTCCACGGCGCATGCAAATGAATGGAGGAGGAAGATGAAGAGGAAGAGAAGTGGAGTAGAAAGAGAGAGCATGGTCTTCATAGACGCCATTTTTTACCCCCAAAGAAAAGTGTAGTTTTCTGTTGAGAAATTCGTGCTTATATAAGCAGTTTAGTTCTCATTTTCGAAAAACAAAAATCTTATCCGGTTCCTTCCGGATGACTGATTCTCGAAATCGATTTCCGTGGTTGTGATGTAAATACATCTTAAAACCAAAGCATAAGCCAAGAAAACAAATTTTAGGAATTCAAAAGTGTTTAATCTCAATCTCATATCCTTGAAAAGACGATCTGTAGGGATGGAGATTAATTATCCGATCCACTAATTTGAACTCGATCTTCTATTTGAACCTATGTTGATTTAGGCAGTATGAATTTGATGATCGATCATCTTTTCGTTAGATTGATTAGGTAAATAATCTTTGATTTGTATAGTAACATGAAATAAATGCACACGATGCACAAGGATATTTTTTCTTTTCCATTTCCTAGCGTCAATTTGTCATTCACCCCCTCCCCCCCCCCCCCCCCCCCAAAATAAAAAAAAAACTGAAGCCATTTTTGCTTTCTAGTTTTGATTTTTGACCTCGAAATTCCGTGCATTATTGCTCGCAAAAATATTCAATCTCTATTAAAATAAGTCCAAACGATGGCCGTTTAGTATTGAACAAAAAATATATATTGTTGTTGTGTGAACAAATTTCTACCACCTTCCTCAACAGAAGATAGCCAAATTGATATATAGATATTTGATTTATGCTTAGCAACCGAGATATGCCGTTAGAGGATCCGATTTCAATCCTTTTTGCAGATTTTAATTGCACATTTCGATTTCAAATCCTTTTTGCAGATTAGTTGTTACTAGGAAGTAGCTTTTCTTATCTGAAAATTTAACTTACATGTATGTCAATAGGAGCTTTTCTAGAAGAATTTCTCTTTGCGTTGTTTTATTTAGGAGCTTTTAGGTGTAGCCAAAAAAAAAAATGGGAAAGTTTTGCACCTAACGGATAATAACACGAATAGTCCATGAACTTTGGCCAAATGTGCGGCGTGGTCCTTAAACTTTTAATTTGTCAAATTTGGTCCTTGAACTTTAGCTCGGTGTGCAATGTTGCTCCTGAACTTTTAATTTGTTCAATATAGTCCATAGATCTTTGGTACATGCTCAATGCAGTCTCTGGACTATATGAAAATGCTCAATGTTGTCATTCCATTAATTCAAGTTCAATGACAACTTGAATATTTTCATATAGTTCAGAGATTAGATTGAACATGTACCAAAAGTTCAAGGGACTTCACAGAACAAATTCAAAGTTCAGGGACCGCGACGAATAGATTAATAGTTTAGGGATCACATTATATATTAAGTCAAAGTTTATAAAACATTTATGTCGTTTTTCCTTAAAGCTTCCTCATTTGCTTTGGACTAAGGAGAGGCGGTTTTGCAGCAATAAAAAAATTGTTGAGGTAATAAAACTTAGACAAGTTTTTGTTTGGCTCAAATGTGGTTCTCCACTCTCCATATGGGTAAAAATCCATCTAGGATAACTAGCCTACTATTCTTGCTTTTCTAAGAATAATTAGAAAGTTAGATTAGACGTTGATTAGAACATGCGTTTCTCCAAAACTTGGCCACATTAAGTTATGAAGAGTTTTCGACCAAAAAAAAACAAAAAACAAAAGAAGATATGAAGAGTTTAAGATCACGAGTTCGATTTGAAAAATTATGTGAATTGGGAGAAGGTCAAGAGGTTATTGTCACAGAGAATTCTCCTTTAAATAAATAAAAAAGGGAAAATTTTACCAAAACAGTTATAAACCTATTGCAATTACGTCAATTTAGTCATAAATCCTTTTTTGGCCAATTGAGTCATAAACCTTTTATATTTGTATCAATTCAGTTTATTTGGCCGGTCGACACTTACGTGGCCAATTTTTAAGAATATTTTAATATTCTTTTCGAATTTTTTAATTAATTTTCCTTTTGTTCTTCCTTCTTTGCTTCTGTTTGTGGTTGGCTAGGGCCGTGAAACTCTTGCTGGCCTCAGGTGCAGGCGGCCTCACCCGCTCACTTTGCGGCCCTCGCCCAGTGGCCGGCAAGCTCCGACGAACATCGTCGACCACAAACAGAAGCAAAAAAGGAAGAACAAAAAAAATTCAAAAATTAATTAAAATATTCAAAAACAGTAAACTTTTAAAATACTATTAAAATAGTATTAAAAATTGGCCATGTCAGCACCGAAAGCACCACATCAATGCTGGTCGGAAAAATGAACTGAATTGGCATAAATGCAAAAGGTTTAAGACTCAATTGTAAAATAATAAAAAAAGTTTAATGACTGAATTGACATAATTGCAATAGGTTTAGGACTGTTTTGGTAATTTTCAGAATAAAAAAGAGTAAAAAAAAAAAAAGGAAACTCTAACATCAAGGTGATAATTGCCTCATTGCCGATTTTACAGAAAATTTTGAATTTTAATGATAGGATTAGGGTATAAAATGATGATAAAACCTTGCTTGTTCGTCGGCCGATGATAATGGGCCGAGAATACGATTCCAGCAAAGCAAAATGCAAGGTCTTAATCTCCGTACACTAGGTTAAAATCTAGAAGGACACTTGTACGCAAAGAAAGGAAACTTCTGCAAAGTTATGCTACAAATATGTGTATGTTTGGACTTCTTGGTGGGCAACTTGTACCGGTTTGTGTATTGTACCCTCAGCCATGCTTCGATCCCAACTGAAATTCATGAGAGCAATCCATGCGAACAAGTTGTCTTCGAAAGCAATTTCTTCCACGCAAATAATCCAATTTATGACTACTCATGTCGTGATTATGCTATAAATCCTGTTCGACTTATTCGATGAAGCAGAGCACTAGCAGTCTAGCACCAAACACCAAACATATGAAAACATCACTAAGTCCAAAAGTAAACTAAGTCCGAGACACATGAAATTGGACTATCACAAGTAAACTAGGTCTGAAGAGTGCCAATTGAGTCATAAACCCTTTGTAATTATATCAATTCAGTTCTATTTGGTCGACAGACGATGATGTGACATCGCGATTTCTCTTACCAAACAATCCTACTTTTTAATATTATATCGTCTGACTCATTAATGATGACAGCAAAATATGTTTTAAGCGATGCGGTTTAACATATTTCTTGCCCCTAATGTAAGGACTTCTACTAAATTAAATTGGCATCCAAACCCTCACCCCATTTTCAATTGCAAACCAAAACTCAATGCTTGCAATTATAAAAAAAAGTTGTAGACCCATTGCAATCGTGTCAATTCAGTCGTATTTTTTTTTTTTTTTGTTGAAAATTGAGTCATAAACCTTTTGCATTTATGTCAATCCAGTCCATCCGGCCTGAATTTTTTTACGACCATCTTTTGGCTTTCCTTGTGCACCATGTTCACCACCATCTTCGTCCTCTTCGACGGTGACCTTGTGCACCATGATCACCACCATCTTCATCCTCTTCGTTGCAAGGGTTGTTCACCGCGCGAGACTTGGCCTTGCAATCTTGGAGTCTTGGTCATCTTGAGTCAGGCACATCTCTATTGCACTCTCCTCTCAAACCCAGCCCATTTCCTGCATCGACTAAGAATCATAGTATAATTTTAGTCGCCATCAATTATTGTACAAAAAGGGTTTAGGGAAAGACCTAAGAATGAGAGAGAAAGAGACGCCTAAAATTGGTGTATGTATCTATCAACAAACAACATTTATTTCTACTTCTAAATTTAAAGCGAGAAAAGAAGAAGACTAGACAAAATCTAACTCATATCTCCTGTGACAATCTCAAGGATTGAGCATTATTCTTAGCTTTCAAAAGTTCCTCTACTTCATCAATTTTAATTCTTAAGAACTCTGCCAAAAGATTGATACCGGCTCTAAACCGTTAGACGGCCTAACAAGTTCAAACCCAAAGGGATTCTTATACTAGTGCTATATTCTTCCAAAGACAGTCTCGGGGCACCAAAAGTTTTCCATGGCATGTATCATGCCACTATGGACGTGGACATGTAGGAGAGAGGTGAGTCGGCCCATCTTTGATGCCACATAATTTTGACCATCTTGATCCAATTTGTTTCACCACTCTAAGAGCACGCTTTTGAGAGCGGAAATAAGCTGAACATCAGTCGTACCTATTGCATCTAGACCAAAACCGACAAATAACCTATTTACTATGGACCGAGACGAAATTGAAAACACGACAAAGGAATCGCGTAGTAAAGAGCGTAGGAAACTTACTTAAGCAACGAAGGTTAACAAATACAGTGACATAAGAACTTACGTGCGAAGTCCAAAGTGGAAAAGGACAGGGAAAAAACTAGTTGAATTTAATGATTGGATTTAGGAAATAATATGGGGATGATAAAGCCTTTTGGGCTTACTCTTTGGGCCGAAGACGATGGGCCACGAGTACGATTCTTGCATAGCAAAATTACCAGGCTTGAAATGATATTCGAATTGACTTCTTTTTTTCCCCTTCAGCTTTTCCTTTTTCTTTTTCAGATGATCAAACGTTCGAAATCGTGTCCGCAATTTGACAGAATTATAAGTGTGATCCTTCCGTAATGAAAATTACCCTGATAAATAAGATGCGAATGCGATATTTTGCATAGAGCATTTATATTTCTTGACCGTATCCGGCAGTACATGCTTAGAAAAACAAAAACAAGAAACTAACATTATACTCCGGGTCATAGTTTTGTGTCTATCAATCCATCTCAATTCTTAGGAACGTGCTCCGCAATGCATAATGAATGACCATATCATACGAATTGTATACGTAAATATATGATAAGAACTTGTAAATGTACATATGTAGACACTTTGGATCATGGGCATGTCCAGAATGTATGTCGGATATTCGTGTGTTATTTAGCCAAACTATAGAAAGGTTTGTCACACACACACACATATATATGCGCGCGTCATTTTTATAACACATTTTGTTTTTAGGAATGAAATGAAAATATCTTGATGTCGAATATCTAAATTCGATCCTATCAACGATGTAAGAAAGTAATGGAAATTCGCACAACACAAGAATTTACGTGGTTCAGCAGGGGAGATGTTCCGCCTACCTACGTCCACGGGGAGATGAGATCTGTTTCACTAATAACGTAGAAAAGTGTACAGTCGCTCTTCTCTCCTTCTCTCTCTTCTTTTGAGACCTGTTTCGCTCTAAATATATATAGCGAAACCCTACATGGCACAAATTACAAAATTGCCCACATAGCCTAAAGTATTTAACTTTCCCATATAAATCATGCTATAACTGAACATAAAAATGCTTTTGGCGGCTCGGGGGCGCTGCCCCCACGGACCCCCGTCCGCTCACCGGGGAGCGGGACCCTCGTGCTGTTCAATCGTCAGGGGGCCTTTCGGAACCGCCTCATAATCTCTTGTATAATAGAATACAAGACATCAACCTCAATACTTGAAACATAAGAAACTTCTCCTTTGAAATTAAAAGCCGTATATTTTTTTGTTTGTAGAATTTAATCCATTATTGTACCAACTAAGTGACATCAACTTCTCAAATTATTTTTGGACATTAACTCCTATCTATATCGCCCATTATTAGTTAAGTAACGTTATTTTGTAAAAAAAATTAGAAATCTATACATAGTTCGAAACAATGTATATATATATATATATATACACACACATTTACATACGTATGTGTATATATCAATTGGCCTAAGTGGGTTGAACAATAAATACACCAAATAGTTATTAACTTGGAGTCTAGTGCAATTGTCGAAATCACCAACAAGTTTGGCGATAAAGCTGATTTCCTTTCCCACTATAATATAATACTATTTAATTCAAGAATATAAAAAAAAAAAAATCAATACGCATCAGCATCATGACACCTCAGATTTTGGATTTGTCCTAAGGAAACTGAATTTATTTTCTTCTTTTTTTAATTTTTTTTTTCTAGAGGCAATAATGAAATAAAAAAGAAGAAAATTGAATGTCGCAATCGCTTGGTGGGACTCGTCACTCGCTCAACCGGTTCACTTAAGTTGGCATACCCAACAAATCATAGATTGACACGCGTTGGATTTTTTTCCTGTTTGGTGGGCCCGGTTCTGTACCTTGTTGGGAACAACCACCGTAGCTCCCAATTTTGGAGGCCATTTCCAAAAGCCTTCATATCAAAATATTATAAATATTCCGGCCCCCGGTTTTTAATTTATTACATAGAATATGTTGAAAATTATTATTATTATTATTATTATTATTATTATTATTATATAGATCGATAGTGTCCTTAAAATGGTCCTCGCTCCTCAGTTGATGGATTACCAAATGTATTGCCTAGGTAGCACGGATACTCTCCGGGAGATTCCGTGCTGTGTCGGACATGTGTCCGACACTAGCACTTTTCGACACGCAACTGACACGTGATCAATAGGTGTGAAACATCTAATACGTTGTCAACACTCCGGACACGCCAGCGACACGCGAGTCTAGTATTCTGACACGCCATTCCGACTCCCCTCGTGCACTATTGGCCAATGAGGGATTGCTATCCCAAAAGATCATCAAATGCATAGCAACGATCTTGACACACGTACGAGGTTAATTTTAAGCATTTTTCAATCAATTATGGATCAAAATGTAAATTTATCAAAAATATTTATATTTAAGTCATATACTCAGTCACCCCAAAATTAATATACTTAGTCAGTCCAAAAAAAAAAATCTTATCGTGAATACTTAACAAAAGAAGAAGAAGAAACTCACTGTTGATATTTTTGTATATAAATAATAATTTATCATGTATATGTAAAAATATACATTTAATATATAATGTGTCCCAACGTGTCGAAATTCTTGATTTTTTTTTTTATAAATGACTTGATAGCGTGTTGTATAATATTGTGTCGTGTCGCGTGTTGAGTGCCAATGCTACTTAGTGTATTGTTGGATTGCATACACTTGAATTTAATTTAGTGGTTATTTATTTCATAGAGGTTTTCTAAATATCCTATGTGGAAAAATATAAAATTTCGGAAAATATGACCTTTGGGAGTATGGACGCTCGACACTGTCGATAATTCAAAAATAAGAAAGTTGGTGCTTTTGATTTTGTAGCTGAAAAAGAGAGAGATTATTTTCTATTTCTCGACGGAGTTTTTTTAAATGACTATTATACCACGTCTCACATGCGTAAAAAGGAGAAGATGAGCTATTTTATCTCGATTAATTGGGTGTCACGGATCCTATTAATTGATTTGAAGTCCCCTAAAAAGTACTTGTCAATATTTGGAAAAATTTCAAATAAGGGCCTGAAGTGCTCTCATTTTCGCAATAAGGGTACCAAGTAAACATTGTTTCAAATAAAGACCTGAAGTGCCCTCATTTTCATAAACAATGATCTGAAGTGAATCTTATTTCAAATAAGGACATGAAAGGAAGCCATCACATAAAGTAAAATCAACAAGCTTCTTGTCTTGCGCATCTGTAATGATCTTGGAAAAGTAAAGATCTTCTTGATACAACTCCTCGGTACCTCTCTTCAACCAAGACAATTTGTAAGGTCTGGGGTCCGATTTCAACTCCTACTTCAGCTTGCTCATTGCTACTTCAGAAATTACAATTTCACAACAATCAGAGTCAACAATTAATTGACATACCTTCCCTGAAATTGTGTGGGCGAAATGAAAAATATTTGTGCGCAACCACCTATCTCCGGTGTTATCATTAGGATTGAGGAAAATCTTTCTCACCATGAGAAGTTCTCCAGAATCAGCATGTATTATTTGTTTATCATCAACAACTTCATCACATTTCAATTTTTCCTCAAGTGGTTCCTCCGTGTCCTCACCAAACTCATTATCCACTAAGAAAGCCTTACCGGCTGATTGGTTCTTGTTGATTTGACAATTGCTGGCACGACGACCTAACTCCCCACAAGAATACAAACGCATACCGCTAGTAGTTCGTTGTTTTGAAATGTTTACCAGAGTAGAATGCTTACTAGCATGTTGTACCATAGCTTTAGAGACTTTGGCGGTGTCGGCAATACTTCTAGTTGCTCGGTTTGGGAGGCAGAGGGATGTTGCCTCCTAAAGCAAGAATGCTTTACTTTGAGTGCTCGCTGATGTGCATCTTCTAAATCCAAAATGTCAAGAACCTCGAAGGCATCTTGGATATGAAGTTGAAGACTATTCAAGTACTCATTCACAAGCACCTTTTTCGGATCTTGAATGTTGTTGCGAATCACCAACTCATTGAACTCAATGGTGTATTGGTCTATCGTACGTGTACCTTGTCTCAGATTTTGGTACTTTCAATAGAGCTCTCTCTTGTATCCTTTAGGAAGGGAGTACTTTTGAATCTTGTCTTCCATTTTTTGCCAATGAAGTGATTGAAGCCTTGCCAACAGATTGGCGAATTTTCTTCTCACGTCTTCACCAAACTATGGCCTTGCCTTGGAATCACATCGCAATGATGCCAACTCGGTGAACTTTCGAGACATTCCTATGCTCAAAAACTTCATTCACAAGTGTTAACCAATCGATAGTTTCGTCAGCAAAATCAGTACCTAAATATTTTGGAACGTCTCTCTTGATTTCCTTTTCTCAATCCGGTTTACAAACTTCTCATGCGCGATATGGAGCATTCCACAAAAAAAGATTGAACACTTTCCGAAGAAGAAGAATCGCCATTGGATTCTCCAATTCTGGAATGTGGTGGAGGGTTATTTACTTCAGCCCTCAGATGCTGAACTGTTGAAGTTTGTTTATAAAACAAACAAAAGTTGCACTTTCCAATCCCACATAGGATAGAAAGAAGAGTGCAAGTCTCTTTATTAGTTAGAAGGCTACTATTGTAATTCAAAATAAAGTAATGGGCAAGTGGGCTAGACCTCACTATACCCGCGTGCGGGTGCGCGTGTGATTACGCGATCGCGAGTAATAATCGACATTAATCAACAATCATATTTTTATTTTTATTTTTTCGAAATTAAATTTAATTGTAATGTCCTAGCGAAACAGCGCGATGGTTCATTTAGGAGCTACAATTAATTTTTTAATTTTGATTTCGAATTTTAATTGATTAATTATGTCCAATGGTTGCAACTCTTCACACTTGACAGTTTAGATATGAAGAATTGCATCCGGTTGAGTTACAGTTTTAGACCTTCGAAAAGTTACAATCTTTAGTACAAAAAACTGCTTCGAAAAATGAAAAGGTGTGATCGAATAAACTATTTTGGACACAAAGAGTTGCATGAGAATTAACTACTTTTCGAAAGCGAAAAGGTGTGTTCATTTCTTGTTATATATTCAAGTGTTCTGTTTATTTTGAGCACAATTTTCTTCTTTAATTTTTGTTCTTTCCAAACAAGAGAAGTACGCCTTCGTTTCCAATTGTTTCCTAGAGAGTTCTTGGAGAAATATTAGAATTGCTATCTAAATTTCTCGCTTGAGACTCTGTTGTATCCTAGAGGATTTTTTTCGATAACCATTAGCAACGTTGTGGAGCAAATAATTCCTTAAAGAGAGTGCTATCACGCCTCAGAGTCTGATTTCTTTGTTCATCCCATTCGACCATATTTTACCAATAATTTTAAGGAATTATTCGTTCAACAATGGAGTCAGAATCAATCAAGGTTATGAACTAGGATATGGTGAAACTGGACTAGTTCGATGGCAACAATTGCACTCGCTAGAGAGACAAGATGATGTTTCTCCTCACTACCCTGAAGATTTCCTATATCCTTGACCCCAATTTGATGCCTATAGAGGATCCGGCACCTACCATTGAAGGAGGAGAGCCTAGTGCTGAAGATGTTGAAAGGGCCAATAAGGAGAGGAAGAAACGTGAGGAGGATGAATTGCTCTGTATACCCTATTCGATCGACTATATGATTTGTTCACTGAGGTGAAATCTGCCAAAGAAATTTGGAATACTCTCGAGTTCAAATACAAAGCAGAGGAGCAAGGTATGAACAAATATCTAATCACCAAGTATTTTTACTTCAAGTTCGTTGATACTAAACCCTTATTAGAGCAAGTCCATGAGCTACAAGTACTGGTAAATAAATTCATGCCCTCAAGATAGATATGCCAAAATCCTTTCAAGTTGGAGCAATTATTGCAAAACTGCCTCCAAGTTGGAAAAGATTATGAAAAAAGGATGCTGCATAAGTCGGAGGAGATCACTTCGGATCAAATATAAAAACATCTTCGCATTGAGGAAGAGTCATGTTTAAGTGATAAGTTTATTTTGTATGATACCAAAGTGAATGCTGTGGAGGGAAATGGATTTCAATCCAAAACCCACTAGAACTTGAAATGCAAGAGAGGACAGAATTTTAAAAAGCCGCAGAAGAAGAAGAAAGATTGTTGCTTTATTTGTGGCAAGGAAGGTCACTATGCAAAGGAGTGTAGACACCGCAAGAGCACATTCAAAGACAAGAACACTTCAATAGTTAAGGCGGATGCAAATATGGTTGAAGAGAACTATGTGACCATGGTTTAAACCAAGTTTTCGAACGTGAATATTTCTGAAAAATTTAAGGATTCTGTGGGCAAGATTTCTGAGATTAATTTTGCCACTGTCGAATCTACTTGGTGGGTAGATTCTGGTGTAACGGTGCACATATGCAAGGATCGATCAATGTTCAAGCATTTTAAAGAAAATGTTAAAGTGCATTTTCAAGAGGTCGAGATGGCAAATAAAGAGCTTGCAAAGGTTGCTGGCAAAGGCACAGTCATTTTAGATTTTACTTCTGGAAAGAAGGTTACCCTTCTTAATGAATTGTTTGTACCCGAAGTCAGGTGAAACCGAGTTTATGTTGATTTGCTTTGTAAAAGGGGTTTTCGGGTTTTGTTTGAGTCCGACAAGGTTATCCTGTCGAAGAATGGGCTGTTTGTGGGAAAGGGTTATGCCAATGAAGGCATGTATCAACTGAGTGTTAATAATAACACCATGTCTTCTGCTTATATTGTTGATTCTCTTCATTTATGGCATAGTAGATTAGCGCATTTAAATTTTCTCTATTTGAAGAACATGAAAAAGTTAGACTTGATAAACTTTAATAGCGAATTTGATAAATGTGAAATCTATGCTAAGTCCAAATTAACAAATAAATCATTTCCAAGTGTTAAGAGAAATTCGAATTTACTGGATTTGGTGCATAGTGACATATGCGAATTCAACGGCATGTTAACACGTGGTGGTAAAAAGTATTTCATTCCCTTTTTGGATGACTGTAGTATATATTTATATGTCTATCTCCTAAGATCAAATGATGAAGCATTTACTATGTTTAAGAAATATAAGGCTGAAGTGAAAAATCAATTATAAATGAAAATTAAAGTCCTTCGTTCAGATAGAGGAGGAGAATATTTCCTAAATGATTTTCAGCTTTTTGTGAAGAACATGATATTGTTTATCAAGCTTCAGCACCATACACTCCACAAAAAAATGGTATGGTTGAAAGGAAACATCGATCTTTAGGAGAAATGGTTAATTGTATGCTCTCGAATTCCAAGTTACCAATTAATCTTTGGGGAGAGGCATTGCTTACTGTATGTTTCATTCATAATAGAATACCACCCACAAAAAATAACATTAGTCCTTACGAATTGTGGAAAGGTAGAAAATCAAACCTCTCATATCTTAAAGTGTGGGGGTATTTGGCATACTATAGAGTACCCGACCCTAAGAGAACGAAACTTGATCCTAAAGCTATCAAAAGAGCCTTTATTGGATATGCTGAAAACAGTAAAGCTTATAGGCTTCTTGATTTAGAGTCAAACATCATTGTAGAATCAAAAGATGTTGAATTCTTTGAGAATAAATGTTCTACGGATTCTGAAATAACTGCAAAATAATGCTCAAATACAAGATATGAATAATTCAGAATCCATAGAAACACACGTAGATTCTCATGAGAAAACAAATGATTCTAAAGACATGACTGTGCCTACGATTGTGATTAGAGTAGATTAACTACGGTTACTTTAATTGGCTGTAGTTGCTTTGGGTGATCGTAATCGGTTAATTAGCTGAGATTGGGTTAGTTAAATTTCGTCTGGTTAATTAACTGTTGTGGAGATAAATAGTCAAGATCAGGATATATATATATATATATATATATATATATATATATATATATATATATATATATATATATGTTATTAATTAATTATTATTAGATGCTGATTGGTTAATTACTGAGTACCTTGGGTGTTTAACTACATGGATCTAATGAGTGATCACCTATGTCGGAATATCATGTTTAACTGGAATCGAATATTCGTGTGATCAACTGCGTCCTTTGAGAATGAAAACGGCTACTACCCGGGTTTTGAGCATGATTATGAATGTGATTACATTGGACTAAATATGAAGATATAAACTAGTTTGGTTGCCTCGCGTGTTTCTGTGGTCACACGAAAATGAGCGTTACCCTAACGTAACTGCGGACGCGAGCAGTACCGTTGATGGCTTGGGTTCGTCACCTGATATGTTCGTGCCGGCTGGGTCGAAATCACACGGCTTATCGGTTGCCTGACAGTCTATGCCAATGGTCTTCGGAATAACATGACTGATCGGATGCCTATTGCAGTTTGTGACGGATCAAAGTTCCTTACCGGAAATCCTGGTATGTCCGCCTTGGGGGTCCTGAGGTGCTATCGATTGCCATTGCTAGATGGAGTGGGACGACGCCCGGTCTTACCGAAAGACCACTAGCAATCGGGCTGTGCTGTGGTCGAGAGTGGAGTATCTCTCGCGTTAATAACTGGAACACGTGTGTTGCATTGTACATGAGTCATTGATGAGTGTTCTGATTGTGTTCCTTGGTCTGTATATGATTGAATGCCATGTGGTTATAGCAGTCGGGCTGTGCTGTGGTCGAGAGTGGAGTATCTCTCGCGTTAATAACTAGAACACGTATGTTGCATTGTGCATGAGTCATTGATGAGTCTTCTGGTTGTGTTCATTGGTCTGTATATGATTGAATGCCATGTGGTTACTACTGTGTGGGCTAAGGAGAGGTAAGCTTGCATGTGATTGGTGATTGTCTATTGAGTTGTGCCTAACTGTTTGGTAGCTAGAGCATGGCGTGAATCGCATGCTATTGATCTGTCATCGCTTTATGTTGCATATGTAGGCAGCCTGAGTGAATCAATACTCTGCTCGGACTTAGGTATTGACTCACGGAGATTTTATATCTCATTCGTCGTTGTTAACTGCTTTTATGGTCCTTAGTATGGAGGTTCGTCAAGTATGGTTCGGGGTGCCACTCGACCAGTCGTTTGTTATCACGTACCATCCGGTCCCGGATTCAGACCCAGTATGGGAACATCATGTGATGACTCTTTGGGTCGAAGAGGGGATGGAGTACCTGGTGCCTCATCTCTTCAAGGCCTGGTTTGTCTGCCACGGCGATAAACTCCACTGGCCCATTCGGGGGTTTGAGGGACCCCCGACTGCGACCCCGGTGATCCGAACATGGGATTCGATGGACGTCGATACCTCGAATGGGGAAGTGGTAGACTTTGAGCTCGACCCTATAGAGGAGGACCCTGAGACTCCGCCTAGTTACCGCTATCTCTGAGTGAGCGTGGAGGTGGAGACTTGCTTTTTGGATGGAGCTTTTGGAAGTAGAGTTAACTCCTAGCTCTGACCTGGTATCTTTTTGGTGGTCTTATGAAGTAGCCCCTAAGAGTGGGCTTGTAGATGTCTTTGCTTCCCTAGGTTAACTGTTTATAAATACAATGATCTTTTGCTGCTGTTGGTTATTGTCTTCCTACTGACTATCCCTGTTATTATACATTATGTCTAGGGTAGTAGAATGTTTCACGTGCGCTTAATTGCAAGATAAAATAAATGGATCGATGACGTGCCTAGGACGTCGTCCTTAATGACCTGAGGCATTTGGTAGGGTTGTCGCATGCCTGGGATACGGGGCGTGACACTACGTCAGCAATTTTTGGTTAAAATTAACTGGATGTACTGAATTGGCACAAATAGCAAAATTTTTATGACTAAGTTGGTCCAATTGAAATGTTTAAGACTGAATTGACACCAATGTAATAGGTTCATGAATTTTTTTAGCACTTCTCCTCTGATTTCGTCCATTCCGGTCATTTAGTCATTTCATTGGTGTGGTATGGGAAATGATCTTAATTTCTCCGTTGGATTAGGTTCTAATGCACATGGGAAGACCTTGTTTTGTAATTTAATGTTCCACTTAGGAATGAATGGAGGAAAAATATATAGCTTTTTCTCTGCAGGTATTGACGTTGATGGGATTATTTTTGGGATGAATTGCTAGTAAAAAAAAGTATGAATCTGTATTTTCACAATATTTTGCCATGGAGATGTTCATCCTAGTGTCAAATCCATCTAAAAGCACTTTTACAGAAAAGAGATTCCTAACTGGCTCATGCTATTCGACTTTTCTATATGATTGAATTCCGAGAGCATTACCAAAACAAGGTTTCATTTTGGTACGTGTTGTCTATTCTATCTTGTTCCAGTAAAATGTCTGCATACTCGATATTCACATATCGTTATTACTATCGGATTCGGTACAGGATTTTAATGTGAAAATCTTTTCAAGCAATAATTATTGTCTGATTTAATATAATAGAAGATATTATTCGTATTATAAATGTTGGATATTTCATCAATTTTGAAATATTTGATAAAAATATTTTGATAGTTATGACCGCTATGAAAGCCGTCACTTTGGAATGGATTTGCAATATCCGTATAACGGCTTTTTAACGGCTTTCTAACAGCTTTACAATGGTCTTATAATGGCTTTGTAACGTTTGATTTATTCTTCATAAAACCTCGATTATTTTATAACGGCTACATAATGATAATTTCCTTTAATAATTACCAATTGATTTATGACCGTTTCTTAACCGCTCTATCTTTTGTTTTGAATATAAATTAAACTTCAATCTGCAGCCCTAAGTCTCCGATTTAGATAGAGAATATTCATTTCCTCCACATATCTTTCATTCTGATTGCTGGGTTATACACCTAACTTGTTTCTGTTCCTTCTAATATTTAGTACGGAATATAGAAGAATGTTTGTTGTATCTTTGGAGGATAGCCGTTAGAGCCTATCGCACCGAATTTCATACTCCAAGGGGCGGAACTATTGTCAATGACAGTGCGTCTCATATAATTGATCTTATTTTTCTTATCTTTTCCAACATCTTGCCAACGATTCTTATTTTTTCGTATTATCTAATATATATTTCCTACGATAGAAAATTCGACTTGAAAAGTTTTGACTATCATACGGAGAGAGATTACATTAACATGAGACTCAAACAAACCGTACAGATTAGCAATGAGTAAGATAGATAAAAATCATGTGCGTGACGAAAGATCAAACAGAACATGAAGACTTGATATTTGACTGTAATACAATGATGGGCACATTATTTTTCTCAAAAGTAATTTGTTAAGATTCGGTTACTGTTGGGAAAAATTACCAAAAAAGTCCAACATATTCCACTTGTGTCAATTCAGTCATAAATCATTCAATTGTGCCAATAGAGTCTTGAACCTATTGACGATTTGTCAATTCAGGCCATCCAGCCAATTTTGACTGAAAATCGCTGACATAGACACCAGCCGTAAATGGTTAGTGTTGACGTGGACAATATTTTTAATTTTTTCTAATTCTCTGGAATTTTTGTTACTTCTTTCTTTTCTTTCCTTTTTTTCCTCACTCCACAAGCGAGGTCTGGCCGAGGGCCTCCGCACCCTTGAGGTAATAGATGATGGCATTGGGCCCTCACAGGGGAGGGCGCGACCCTCGCCGGCCTAGAGTTGTTAAGAAAGAAAAGAATAAAAAATTCATAAAATTACTTTAAATTTGTAAAAATTATCCGCATCAAAGATGACCATATTGCATAGGACGGGTGGCGTCTATGTTAGTGATTTCCAGCTAAAATTGGCTGAACGGATTACATTGGCAATTTTTCTAAAGATTGAGGACCCGATTGGCACAATGGAAATGTTTAAGATTGAATTTGCACAATTACATTGGCAATTTTCTCATATCCGTTCTTTTATTTTTTTCCTTCTACAGGCAACATTAGATAGAATTAATCATGTCAAAGTCATTTAAATATTCGTCTTCCTAATAAAAACTTATCGTATTGTTAGAAATATCATTAATTATTGGCCTCATGTAATTATATGTTTTATGCTATATTACTCGATAATTTAAAGCAAATTTGTGGAAGTCATTTAACTTATGCTTCACATAAAAGTGGAATCAAGTAACATATATAGATTCACAGTTTCACACAGCACACCCTTATTTACACATTAAAGCGCAATTTTCATATTTATTTTCAAAGAGATTAGCATTCTTGACGACGGGATATAACAAACATATGGTCTCAAAACCCTGGACAACCCTGAAATAGTCCTAGATAATGGTCCTAGATAATGGTCTGAGTCTGGTGAGGACACGGACGAACCACTTGAGGAAAAATTGAAAGGTGATGAAGTTGCTGATGATGAACAAATAATACATGCTGATTTTGAGGAGTTTCTCATGGTGAGAAAGATTTTCCTCACTTCTAAAGATAACACCGGAGATAGGTGGTTACGAACAAATATTTTTCATTCCGCCCGCACAATTTCAGGGAAGGTATGACAATTAATTATTGACTCTGATTGTTGTGAAATTGTAATTTCTGAAGTAGCGATGAGCAAGCTGAAGTTGGAGTTGAAACAGGACCCCACACCTTACAAATTGTCTTGGTTGAAGAGAGGTAGCGAGGAGTTGTATTAAGAAGATCCTTACTTTTCCAAGATCATTACAGATGCGCAAGACAAGAAGCTTGTTGATTTTACTTTATGTGATGGCTTCCTTTTCAAAGGAAACCGTCTATGTTTGCCGGATCGCTCTCTTTGACAACAAGTAATCGATGAAATTCACCATGATGGACATTTTGGACGTGACAAGACTGTGCAACTTGTTTCATCCAAATATGTTTGGCCACATTATAACCATGATGTATATCGACATGTGATGAGGTGTCGACGTTGATAAGTAGGAAAGGGAGAAGCTCCTAGTGTTAGCCTTTATTTTCCCTTGCCAATACCACAAGCCCCGTAGGAAGATTGCTCTATGGACTTTGTACTTGGACTACCGCGTACATTTAGACACCTTGACATTAACCAATTCGAGGTATTGTTCGCTTTTAGGTTTGTGAAATGACTAGGTTGGGTAAAAAAAAAAATCGGTCCTAGTCAACTCATTTAATCCGTTTTGACTCATTTTATATGCAATACAAATTTAGAGACCCATATCTAACCCAACATGTACCCGACCCGAGATCTATTTTAGCAATTTATTCTCCTTAAGTTGTTGCTTGGAAAACTGCGCGGCTACATCAAATGACTCGTCGAGTTAGTGACGGGGTGTATAGGGGGGGGCGCCCCTCTCGTGTAAGATTTGGGATCGAACCAACGAACTTGCGCAGTTTGTTTGAGTCACCCACATCCAGAGGGAGGGCCGGCCGCATCCAAAAAGCTGTCAAGTATAAGGTAGTTTTGGATTTTCAGTCGAATAGAAAAACTAAAACAAGAACTAGTGCTCTACAACGTTATCGTCCAAATTGGCTCAAGTATACTCTTAGTTTTAGAATGTGATTTTATTCTTCAGCGTTTACATTTTGCAATCAATTCCTCCATCTTAATTGATTTGTGCAATCAAATTGTTCTGCTAACGAGATGGTTTAGCTAATCTTCCTTCGTTCAACGAAATGAAAGTCGACGTCCTTGACTTGATATAAAAAGTAGTTAATTTTGCAATCAGCCTGTCACACCTTCATGGCAACACTAGACTTAGGACTCTCACTCTTCAAGTCACACAATACTCGCTGAAAACGAAGCACAGTAGGGACACCATATATCTACATGGCCGGTTTGCCAGGACTCCGTCTCAAGCTCGATCTTGAGCACTCCTCGCCTCAGCGATGCTGACTCCTAGTCTTCTCACCACTGTACAGACAAAACTATAAGCCTTCTACAAGTAAGGTTAACTAATAATATGAGTAGCCAACCAAGTCTAAATATGTAGTTAGTCATTTGCAGGATAAATAATGGAGAATCAAGTTGACAGACAAAGCACAACAGCAATAGAGTATTATCTATGGTAAAAGACACAGTGAGAATTGATGTTATGTGTGATCTATTGTATTATTGTCATCCCAGTGAGAATGGATGTTATGTATGACCTGCGCTATAATCAGATTATGTCACCATCTCATCATTCAAAAAAATTGTGAGAATAGGTTCAGTCCAATTAGTACGAACACACATCTTCTAACCTGACAATTTCTACATACAAACATGTGAATTTGTGATTTCGTTCTCATGAAGCAGGAAATCGCAATCCAAATTACATGTATTCTCAAGCCTTTTGGGATTTTCTTTAATCTGAAACTACGAGTATGTATTCTCAACCATTATCTAGTTAAATGGCAATCTTTCTTTTCTGACAAATTAAAAAATAAAAACAAAAACAGATGTCCCCAATAAGAAAAGGACAAGTTCCATTTCAAACACAGCTGCACATGCTTGGCAGTAGTCACCCTATTCTTAATTCCTTCAAGACCCTCACATCTGCTCTTCACAACAAATTGAATAGCTGAAATGATGCTACCAAAGGATGAAGACCTTCGAGAATGTAACTTCTCTGGATCTCCATACATAATACAAGCAAGCACTCCAACCAAGCTTATGAAAAGTTTCTGCAAGGGAGCCACAGTGAGCAAACAAGGAGCAGGTAGCAACATTGGGGACATGCATCAGCTCTTCACCACTGGACTTCTCGATACCATCAGAAAAGCTAATTCTGCCTTCAACTTCTAGAATCTTCGGTGGATGCTCATGATTGCGTTACCAGAACGAAAAATCAAACCGAATTATTTCAAAAAGGCGTTCATCAAATATGCACAGAATTGATTCAGAAAGAGAAATGATACAAGCAGGAAACATAAAGTACGTAATTCAGAATGACAGTTAGTTCATCGGCCGGACTCATCAAGTATGCACAGAATTGATTTAGAAAGAGAAATGATACAAGCAGGAAACATAAAGTACGTAATTCAGAATGACAGTGAGTTCATCGGCCGGACTCATCAAGCAGCACATTGTCCAATTTGCACCATGAAACCTTGTAGAATAATTAACCTCAAACTAATGAATCGATCACACAGAGTTCTAAGTATAACGCATGCATATCTATTGGTCGCAGCTCCAAAAATAATGCAAAGTCACGACCTTTAGCATGGCAGTGACCTCCCAATTACAAGCCACAAGGTGCTTCAGTTCGAAATTGGTAACTGAAAACAGAAAGAAAAAGATAAAAAAGACATAAAAGTCTCCAGTCAATGATTTTAAATTTGATTTGGTGAAAAGTTGAAACTAAACTGAAAGCAGTCATTAGCATCCCCAAGATTTTTCAATCTCCCACAAGTCAATATACAGAGCCATTTAACGAGACAAACATTAGATCGGCATGAATAATACTGCAAAAACCAGGCATGATATGATAAAGAAACTGGCAACCATATTCAACATTTCAAGTCAATAGCGGCATGTCCACTTACCAAGCAGCACTGTTGAAGTACCAAGGACCAGGTGGTGTTCCTGTGCTACTTGAAACTGTGACACGGTATTGACAAGATCTTAAATTTCATTTGCATCAAAGGCAGAAGCTAGGATATATGCCACTAACAGCTTCAAAAAACCCGAGACCTCCAAAGGATGCTCTGCTGATGCTAGAAACTTCAGCTTCCCTTTCCGTTCAATAGCCAGTTTCATTGCCACTTCCCTCTCTTGGGCTCAATCTCTGCTGAAGATCGTACAAAATTCTCCAAGAGGAAGATACAACTCCTTTTAATCACCCCAATATCTAGTTACCCATATCTGTTCCCTGAATCCTAGGTCCATGGCATCTAAAAAGGAGAACCTCTTCAAGGCGTACGAGCAAGTGCGGTCGCAGGACTTAGATGGAATCCGGAGGTCGCTCGAGTTGCCTTTCCGAGGTGCTTAACTAGGGTGAGCGGTTGCCTTTGAAGTTGCGCTGCAGGAGGACGGGCTGCACTCAGCACAGCGGAGGTCCAGAAGTGCGAGGACGAGGTCCGGAGGAAGAGTCAATTGGTTCTAACAAGCTATTTCTTCTTAGAACGTACTGATTTGACCCCATAAGCGGGACCACCACCCCATAGCATGTTGCCCCCGATTGTTGTCATTTTATATGTATATGGTTACAATTATTTACGTTCCCAATGTGCTTGTGATGTAGCACCCAGTGGACTGAACATGCTTAACCAGTTACAAGGAGAAGGAGCTGAGTTCTCTGATGTAGTCGACTGAGAAATGTCAAAGGGAACATGATTCGAAGGAGGAGGAGGTGGAGGTGCCGTGAAAGGAATCCGACTCAAAGGAAAAGAAAGTCACTTGGTGCAGAGTTTGCTTGAGGAAAATGCTCGGGAACTTGATTCAAAAGTGGAAAAGTTGGGTTCGGTGAAGCATTCTTTTGATGAGTGCTCTAGGGCGGTTGAATTGACAAGGGGGAATTTGAGCATGGTGCAAAGTCTGCTTGATGAGAGGTTCGAGACACTTGACGAGAGTGAGAAAAGGCTGATCATTTGGAGAGCACGATCGAATAGTGGGAATTGGAGTCTCTCGAAGATAAGATAAAGGAATGTCAAGTCAAATTCAAAGCGAATGAGAATGAACTCAAACTCATAAATCCATCGAAGAGTGATCAAAGAGGACATCGAGAGTCAAAAAAGGAAAATCTTGCTTCAGTCCAGGCAAAACACTCCTGAAAATGTTGATAAAGGAACATCTGCAGATTGTTTTCATCAAAAGAAATTGTAGATTTAGAATTTAAACATGAAGCTACAATAGCGTAGTGAGTATTTCCAATTTTGAACTATTCCTCCATAACGAACACTGGTCCTCTTCGCAATTCCATTTCCCTAGAGTACTTCTCGAGTGACTTTTCAATTGAATCAAGCCGTTGCCGCCCCAATTCTAGCTCCATACATTGCACATTACATTTTGTCTTCTTCATTTCAAGTATCTCAGTCGCTCTCATATGCATCTAAGTCACTCTCAGAAGCTTGAAATGAAGAAGAAAGAATGTAATGGGCAATGTGTGGAGCTAGAGTTGAGGCGGCAACGACTTGAATCGAGAATCGCTCTAGGGAAATGGTGTTGCGAGAGAGGACCAGTATCCATTATGGAGGAATGGTTCAAAATCGAAAATACTCACTAACCTATTGTAGCGTCATGTTTAAATTCTCAATCCACAATTGCTTTTGATGAAAAGAATCTACAGATGTTCCTTTATCGACATTTTCAGAAATCGGTAGAGTGTACCATAAGGTGCTGAAAATTATTTGAACATCTGCTGACACTGCAAAGTCGGTGTTAGATGCCAAGGATGGATTCTACCCCCGTGATTTAGGGAACAGAGATGGGTTACTAGATATAATTGAAACCTCATCTCTTTCTCTCTCAATCATAGTTCCCATGCACGTTTTGGATGGACTCTAGCTGTCTCTTTTTTTATGCGAGTTCAAGATTGCGGTATATGACATATGAACAACATTGAATTCCCCACTTTTCAACTCAAGATAAATGACAACCTCTTCCAGGGACTAATGAAAGAAAACATAGGTGAAGAGAGAAATTGAGGAAATAAGCTCTTCTGCATTTACTATCTGTGTAAAGTTACATTGTACGAGGACCCTATTTATAGCACAATGTGGGTTCTATCTAAAGAATATAATCGTAGATTGATACAAGTAAATCAAGTCAAATCCCTAATTATAATCAAATCAAATCAAAATAAATAATCTATGAGAATTTGCATATCCATGTTCAACACTCCCCCTCAAGCCGGTGGCCGAGATATATCGAGGACGCCTAGCTTGTTCAATAGTTATGCATGTTGTCTCTGACAGTGTTTTAGTAAATTTGTCCACTGGCTGCTCCGTGGTTCTAATTCCGCTTGTCTTAATTACGCCCTCCTGGATCTTCTCTCGAGTATGGTGACGATACACTTCTATGTGCTTTGTCCTCTCATGGAACACGAGATTTGCTACAAGTGGAAAAAACTGTGTAATCTCCTTTTCTTAAAATTTCCTCACATCATATCCCACCTGAATGTTGAGGAGGAAATAAGGGTGTTGCTGGCAGAATTGGAGGCCGTTGGTAACATGGAAAACCCCGAATTTCAAGAGAAATACGAAGAGTTCAAATTTCTCTTTGATTACAGCTTACGAACATTCAGGTCCAACATTCAGCAAATCGCCTGTGACGTCCCGAAATTTCAAGGCCTATTAAATGAATAATATTGGACTGTTGGAATTTAGTTACATTTATCGCACGTAGGAATCGTTCAATCTGGAGGATGTCAATCGTCGATTGAAGCGTAGTTAATTGTAGTTCGATTAAATTAGTCGCGCCGTAGATATTTCTCGCAGAATTCCTTTGCGCCCACGCCGACCCTGAACCAAATATCCTGAACCAGTCCTAAATCGTTAGATTACCGAAATACCCTCAGATATTATTCGTATACGCCAGAAATAATTAATATCGAATGACCGTGGGACCCACCTCATTAATCCCAAGTCAAATTCACCTTTTTTACCATGAGAAATTACCAAATTGCCATTGGACCAATGAAATTACCCTTTTGCCCTCAAAGGTAATTTTCTCTCTCTTCCCTCTCTCTCTCCTCTTCCACGGCAGCCCACTTCCCCTTTGCTTCTCACGCCAACTTCACTCCATCTTCACCTTCATCATCTCATCTTCGTCGCCGCCGTGAGCCACCGCCGACTGCCACCGCCGCTCGCGCCGTGCCCCCGCCCCTCGTGCCTTGCCGCGTCGCCGCTTGCCGCGCCCGGCCTAGCCTCCCGCCGTCCAAGCCGCGCTGTCCAGCTGCTGTCCAAGCTCCGCCGCTCCTCGCCGTCGCTTGTTAAGCCCCGCCGGAGCTCTAGCCGCCCCGCCGGACCTTGGTCGAAGCCCCGCCGAGCTTACCGCCCGTTCGCCGTGTCCGTCGTCGTCATTTGGCCGTGAACAGCCGCTATCTAGCCGCCATTCGTCATCGTTCGGGTGTCGCCTTGGAAAACCGACACCATGGTTGCGTCGGGATTGACGAGACGAGTCCGTAGGGACTGCCGCAGGAAATTTCACCACCGCCACCGCAGGAAGCCGCTGCCGCCCATCGCCGGTCACCGCTGACCGTCGCCGCCAGTTAATTAGTGAGTTAACCCCTAATCCCTGATTAGGCCGTTAATTGCACTTAATAGGTTAATTAGTTACTGTGGTAGATTAATTAACTACTGTGGTTAGTTGAATTAACCGTGGTTAGGTGGAATAGTTACCATGGTTAATTGCCTGTTATTTTGTGCCATTAATTTGTGGTGTCTGATCGTAGATCCGACTGAGTGTTGATTGCGCTTAAATGATGAATGATCACACTAGTGTCGATATGCCATGATAAATTGAAATTGAATATTCGCGTGACCAATTGTGATTTTGAGCATGAAAATGGCCGTGGGCCAGGTTTCAGCATGATGTGAGTGTGATTGCATCAAAAATGATATTTGGCTTGAGAGCCGGTGGAAAATGTGCGGTCACGCATGGTTTTAAATTGTGTCACCCTAACGTAACTAGTGGCACGAGCGATACCCTTGTTGGCATGGGTCGCTGCCTAATAAGTCTGTGTGCCGGAGACGTACCGTCCGGGATTCCACGGCTTATTGGTTGCTTGTCAGTCCGTGCCGGCGACGTACTGTCCGGATAACCACAGTTGATTAGATGTGTCACGCCCCGAACCCCCGGGCGCGCGACCATCCCTTCCTATCGTCAGGTCAAAGGATGATGTCCTAGGCAGATCATCGACCCATTTCTTTTATCTTATAATTAAGCACATGCGGAAGCGAATAACAACCACGGACAACAAACAACAGGGATAGACAAATAGGAAATACAATAAACAACAAGAACAAACCCTTTTTATTTATATGCTTGAATAGTTCACAACACAGACATAATTTACACAAGTCCTTCTTGGACCGATCCCCTTAGACCCACAAAAAGATACTAGGCCGGGTCGAGGCGCACTACAGCCGATACACTACTCCTACACTACCAGCTATATACAAGGCAGCCTCCAAAACTCCTCCACAGCTCAACCCGCGCGGCCATCTCGAAAACCTGAAAGGCGATCAGCCAAGCGCATGAGATATGAATCTCAGCGGGTCAATGCCTAAGTCCGATTAGGACGTTGATCACAGCCTAACCATTCTAGCGAACTAAACCCAACATCCAGAACAACAACCACATGCAACGTACCTCGTCTTGAGCCATACGACATATATATTATGCCAATAAATAAATAGTGAATAAGCCAATCAACCAGAACGTTCAGTCAAAATCATGTATAATGCAACAAACGCGTTCCAGTCAGCATTCAACCAAAATCATATACAATGCAACAAACGCGTTCCAGTCAGCACGGCCAAGAGATACCCCACTCTCGCCAAAGTACAACATCGCTGCTAGTACTCTTCTTGATTAACCAGGCGTCGTCCCACAACGTTAACGGCGACGGCATCCGATGGCTCCCTCAAATTCCCTAAGGCGAGCACACCAGGAATAATTCCAAGAGGGATTACGGACCAACACAAGTTGTGGCTGGCATCTCATCAGCCGTGTTATCCGGGCGGTCCGTCCCCGGCACGGACTGACAGGCAACCAATAAGCCGTGGAATCCCGGAGGTACGTCGTCGGCACACAGACTTACCAAGCAGCGACCCATGCCAACAAGAGTATCGCTCGTGCCCCCAGTTACGTTAGGGTGACACGGTGAAACTACTGCGTGACTTCGCGTTTAAAACCGGCTCTCAAGCCAAATCTCATTTTGATGCAATCACATTCACATCATGCTCAAACTGGCCCACGACCATTTTCATGTTCAAACCTGGCCCACGGCCAATTTCGTGCTCAAAATCACAATTGGTCACGCGAATATTCAATTCCCATTTAACATGGCATTTCGACACTAATGTGATCATTCAGCATTTAATGCTCAATCAACACTCAGTCCGATCCACGATTAGACGCCATAAACTAGGCACAACAACATGCAATTAACCATGGTAATTATTCTACCTAACCACGGTTTATTCAACTAACCACAACAGTTAATTAATCTACCGCAGTAACTATTTAATTTAACTATGGTAACTAATTAATCTAACCACAGTTAACTATCTAACCACGGTAACTATCTATTAACTGCGGTAACTATCTAATTAATTACGGTAATTAACTAATTAACATAATAAGTGCAATTAACGGCCTAATCAGGGATTAGGAGTTAACTCACTAATTAACTGGCGGCGACGGTCGGCGGCGACCGGCGAAGGGTGGCGGCGGCGGCGACGGCTTCCGACGGCGGCGGCGGCGAGGACAAAAATTCCGGCGGCGGTCCCTACGGACTCTCCTCTTCGATCCGGACGCAACCACGGTGTCGGATTTTCAAAACGACACCCGGAAGACGAAGAACGGCGATTGGAAAGCGGCTAGATGGCGACCAAACGACGACAACGGAGCTCAATGAGCGGGCGGCAACCTCCGCGGAGCTTCGGCCAAGGTCCGGCGGGGTCTCGGTGGCTCCGGTGAAGCTCGGTGGACGATGGCGAGGCACAGCGAGCGGCGGACAGTAGCTGAATAGGGGCTGGGCAGCAGCGGCAGGGACGGCGGGAGGATCGGCAAGGCGCGGCGCGGCGACGGTGCGGCTTGGCGGGGCGCGGTGGACGGCGGCGGCGCGAGCGGCGGGCGGCGGCGGTCCACGGCGACGACGAACGTGAGATGAAGATGAAGAAGATGAAGTGAAGATGCAACGTGAGCAGCAAAAGGGGGGCAGCCGTGCGTGGAAGAGGAAGGGAAGAGAGAGAGAGGAGAGAGAAAATTGGTCTTGAAGGGCAAAATGGTCTTTTCGAAGGTCAAAGGGCATTTTTGTAATTTCCAAAGGGTCAAAAAGGTGGATTTGACTTGCATTAATGAGGTGGGGCCCACAGTCATTCTGTATTAATTGTTTCTGGCGTATATAAATAATATCTGAGAGTATTTCGGTAATCTGACGATTTAGGACTGGTTCAGAATATTTGGTTCATGGTCAGCTCGGGCGCGAAGGAATACGGCGAAGACTAATTACGGCGCGATAATCTAATCGAACTACAATTAACTACGCTTCGACCGATGACTAACAACAACCTTCAGATTGAACGATTCCGCGTCCGACAAACGTCACTCAATTCCAATAGTCCAATATTATTCATTTAATGGGCCTTGAAATTTCGGGACGTCACAAGATGCCGGTCGCAACTTGTGTTGGTCTGTATTTCCGCCTGAAATGATTCATGGTATGTTTGCCTTAGGGGTCTTGAGGGGGTTATCGGATACCGTCGCCATAATCGTTGTGGGACGACGCCCGGTTAATCCGGAAGAATACTAGCAGTAAGGTTGTATTGTGGCCAGAGTGGAGTATCTCTTGGCCGTGATGACCGGAATACGTGTGTTGCATAGTGCATGAGTATTGCTGAGTGTTCTAGTTGAGTGACTGATTGTTGTTATGCATTGCCATGATATATCTGTCGTATGGCTCAAGGCGAGGTACGTTGCATGTGGTTGTCTTCCTAATGTTGGGATTGGTTCGCTAGAACTGTTAGAGTGCTTGTGTGAATCAACGTCCTAATCGGACTTAGGCGTTGACCCGCTGAGATTCATATCTCATGCGCTTGGCTGATCGCCTTTCAGGTCCTCGAGATAGCTGTGCGCCACGTTAGATTTGGTGTTCCTATCGACCTAACCACGGTACTGCATTACCGTCATGTCACCAATTCTGAGGACGTATGGGAACAGCATGTGACGACCGTCTGGGTCGACGAGGGGTTGCCATACTATGTGGCACACCTCTTCAAGGCCTGGTTCGTGCGTCAGGCTGGTGTTCCCATAGGACCGATTTGGGGCCCCTGGGTGCGGGTCCAATCGTCCAGACTTGGGACACGGTGGATACTGACATGTCGAACGGGGAGGTCGAGGACCCAGATCCGAGTTCTGAGGAGGAGGACCCAGATTCGCCGCCTGGTTATCAAGGTTGAACCGGTGTCGTTAGCTCGGGGTTGCGGAGGAGCTGTAGAGGAGTTTTGGAGGCCGCGTTGTATATAGTCGATAGTGTAGGAGTAGTATATCGGCTGTAGTGTGCCCCGACCCGACCTGGTATCTTTTTGTGGGTCTAAGGGGATCGGTCCAAGAAGGACTTGTGTATTATATGTTATTTTTCTTATGGACTAATCAGGATGTAAATAAAAGGATTTGTTGTTGTTGTTGTTGTTTGTTGTATCTCTTTTTTGTCTATCCCTGTTGTATGTTGTCTGGGGTTGTTATCGCTTCCGCATGTGCTTAATTATAAGATAAAAGAAATGGGTCGATGATCTGCTTGGGACATCATCCTTTGACCTGACGTTCGGAAGGGATGGTCGCGCGCCCGGGGTTCGGGGTGTGACATTGCCTCTATTTCTAGTCTTACGTGGGAAGCAAGAAATGCCAGCTGTAAAGTCTAAAATTGTGGGCGATAAGTCGATGAAGCTTGCTTATAAATAGCAACTCCTCCTTCCATTTCCTCCCTTTTAAAGAATGGTTGATGTCTCCAAACCCAAATATAGAGGTGTCAAATCTAAAAGAAGTACATGAAGAAGTTATAAGTATGAACTAACATAGATTATTGAAGGTGAGTTGCGCAATACATCATCCTTAGGGACAATGTCTGATGAAATTCTCTTGAAAATTTGCTCCTCTTCAGGCAAAGTGGACAGTGGACACAATGTTCAGATCACTAGCAAAGCGCTGTGCTTTTCACACATGCAGTGCCGTAGCTAACACTTGCTGGATGCAAGCTAGGCATTCTATTTCGCAACTATTAAATCATGCAGCTGGCATTTTTTCTAGGCCTGGTGCTTGCTGCAATCGTTGGTGTTGCCCTAAGATTCGAAAATGCAGTATTCTCAAAAGATGTCCGTGTTTAGTATCTTCTTTTTGTGGCCATTCCAGTATGTTCTCTCAAGTAGCTCAAAGTCTTACAGTAAATATTTTCTTGCATAAATAGAGTAATAATCTTAATGTGTATAACCTTGTGTAGCTGCAACCTAGTGTTATGCACATTAAGATGATTACTCTGTTTATGCAAGAAAATTTGTACTGTACTATATTGAGCTACTTGAGAGACCATAGTGGAATGCCCACTAAAAGAAGATACTGAACAGGGACATCTTTTGAGAATACTACATTTCCGAATCTAAGAGCAACACCAACAATTGCAGCGAGCACCATGCCTAGAACAAATGCCATCTACAGGATTTAATAGTTGTGAAATTAGAATGCCTAGCTAGCAACCAACAAGTGTTAGCTACGGCACCGCATGTGTGAAAAGCACAGCGCTTTGCTAGTGATCTAAAGATTGCGTCCACTATCCACTATGCCTGAAGAGGAGCAAATTTTCAAGAGAACTTCATCTGACATTGTCCCTAAGGATGATGTATTGCATAACTCACGTTCAATAATCTATGTTAGTTCATGCTCAACTTCTTCATGTACTTCTTTTAGATTTGACACCTCTATATTTGGGTTTGGAGACACCAACCGTTCTTAAAAATGGAAGGAGGAAATGGAAGGAGGAGTTGCTATTTATAAGCAAGCTTCACCGACTTAACGCCCACAATTTTAGACTTTAACAGCTTGCATTTCTTGCTTCCCACGTAAGACTAGAAATGGAGGCGATTTGCTCAATGTTGGACCTAAATGTTCGTGAGCTATGGTCGAAGAGAAATTTGAACTCTTCGTATTTCTCCTGAAATTCGGGGTTTTCAATGTTACCAACGGCCTCCAATTCGGCTAGTAACACCGTTATTTCGTCCTCAACATGGGGGTGGGATGTGATGTGAGGAAATTTTAAGAAAAGGAGATAATAGTTTTTTCCACTTGGACATGATCTCGTCAGCACGAGGATCCTGATGAGCAAGCGGTGTATTGGGATTCATTTTGCGATTTGTTTTAGGCTAAAACAACCCTCTCTCTCTCTCTCTCTCTCTCTCTCTCTAGATAAATTGATAAAATTGGGTTTCCTATTTAATGCAAGCATCATGACATGGCAACCGCACATTTTTCTCCCAAAATAGGACAATTCGGAAACCACACATTTTGTCCCAAGAGTAGGACAACCCGGAAACCACACATTTTGTGCCAAAAATAGGACAATCCTAAAACCGCATAATTTTTTCTTTAATTTGAAATTAAAGCAAATGAGGTGGCAAGAGTGAGATTTGACTATAGAAGAGACTGGTGAAGACGAAGATAGAGAGACGTCACGAGGAAGAAGAACATGAAGTCGGGGTGAAGCTAGTGGGATCCATTATTTGGGTAATTATGTCATTTTAAATTTTTAGGGGGTTGATGAGCCATTTTGGGAGTGGAAATATCACGCCCGTTTTTATAATGCAAAATCAATGAAAGATCAAAGTTGAAAGAGATAAATATAGAAGAATATATTCGAGATGGTTTAAGTCGAAGTCGGGCTATCTGGAGAACTAATTCCTAACTTCCATGGCTACCCTATATCCATTAGGTAATCATAAAAGACACGACCATGCTTAGGCAATAATTGAAAAGTTAGCTACCTCAGTGTGTTGTGTGGAAAAAAAAAAAAAAACTAGAGACTATAAATCTGAAGATTTGGTTAACGGATATTTCACAACGCTCTTTAAGTATCGAAGCTCTATTTTCTCTGAAGTGCTAAATTTATCTAATTTCCCAAGTAGGCATCATTTTTGTTCCAAATTTTTAGACGTTGCCAAAACACTTATTCAACATCGCTATTGATTACAAGGCCATTTTCTCTTTTGTGGTGTTGGAATTGTGTGTGAGACTATAGATGCAAATAAAATGTCAACTCCAATGCAACATAGAAATTCAATCTAAATATGTCCAAATGTGGCAACGACATAGCAAATTTTCAGATTCAATATAATAAGAAGAAAACATGACACTGAAATGGCATGGCAAGAATGCACACATAATGATAGAATGACATGAAAAATTCAATGAGAAGATAACAGACATGGCAAATACCAAATTCAAATATAATAGGTATGGTAATGAAATGACGAGTTTCAAATTTAGGCGTAACGAGTAAACGTCGTGCGACATCAAAATTCAAAACATGAGAAAATGACATCACAAGTTCATGACGATTATGTGCAGAAAATTTCGGTCAATAAAAATCAAGAATTGATGAAGAATCAAATCTGGAACTGAACGTTCACCAAATGAGGCTGCGCGCCGTCGGATCTGAGTCCTCCCAAGAAAACCACCATAAAAACAAACCTAACATCAATTCTCGAAATTCTTCCTGAAACAGAGAACTTAGAGAGAGAGAGAGAGAGAGAGTAAATATCGAGGTTGTCGCCGTGAAGGGAGGAGAGGGAGGCATCGGTGGAGGGGGGAGTGCGGGTCAGAGGGAGCACGCAAGAGAGAAGAGCCTGAATTGTTCTCAAACGCACACGTGAATGAATTGGCTCTGGCATGGTATTTTTAGATCTGAACGTAAGCTCTCAACATCACTGACTCTCTACTTAGCTTCATTTCCAAAATGTTATGTTTGGAATTTCGGCAGTTTGCAAAATTCATGAACGATGAATACTATGATTTAATGTCAAGCGAGCAATAAGGAGCAAATGGTTATAGGGAGAGAGAACCTCTGACTGATTCAGCTTGATTTTAACAAACAGTTTGTGTGCAGAACATTAAATGCTGATGCGAGCAGAACATTAAATGCTGATGCGAATTCAAAGTGGTTTCTCATCCACAACCAACTGACACGAATGCAACTCGATCTTATCTGAAGACGAAGCAGAACAGAACAGGGGATAATGTAAATAAATACCAGAGAGGCCAGAGAAGTTGAAGGCAGCCTAAGGCGACGGTGGTAATAGGCATTAGAAGCCTTAGATCACGGAGATAATCTGCAAAAGAGAGAAATCTGTCAGGATAGTCTATACAAACCTTTGTACAATTCACACATTACGCTTTGTTTTTGTTTTTGCGGTTCTTGGTATGAGTTAAAAGGCCTCAAACTCTGGGATAGTAAACAGAGCTGAACCGAGCGTTCGAGGCGCAGAGATAGGAACCGAGAATGAAAATCAGAGGAGGAGGGACTTAGCTCTGATTCAACTGCAACGAAGACAATTGAAGCTTGGAACCAACAGCGGAGATCGTCACCCGGGGAGAAAACAAGAGGACAGTGGTGAGACGGACTGGAGGTCCTAGGAGGAGGAGAGATTTTCCATGGCTGTGGAAGCTTGGAGACTGGCCAGCTTTTACGGAGTTACGAGGCGGTTTCAGGGAGAGCGAAGATGGAGGATTCTACAACTGAACTGAACGATTAGCAGAGAGAAATGAGAGAGAGAGTGCGAATCGGTCAACTGAACTGAACGATCCCTAAAGAATAGGTGCTCCAAGGATAATGTAGAATTATTTGGTTGTTCTAGATTTAGGAAATCGCATCTTGAATATTTGCTTTTTCAGAAATTTTGTTATTTGCATGTTCAATTGTGTTCATCTTTGCATCTTTGAGCATATTATTGATTTTGCATATCTCTGAATTTAAGATAGGATTTCATATTTTATTTGCATCGTTAATTGCTACGCTAGAAAGAATTATAGTCTTCCATGACTAAATGTGTTCATTGATATTTAGCCGAACCAAACATGTCTATGTTGCAAGAAACTTTTCAAGGAATAATGATCCAATTTCTAGAAAGCTGTAGTATGTTTAAATTTGGTTAACTTTAAGAAAAATTCAAATCATAATGTTTAGTATTTATGACCATAAAATTGTTGAAACAATGATCCAATTTCTAGAAGGCTCTGGTATGCTCAAGATGTTTTGAGAAAAAATACATGGATAAATAGTCAAGAAAGTTGTGGAAAATATCTAAGATATTAGTCATGTGCGTAAGAAAAGTCTTGAAAAATGTCCATGTAAGATGCTCTAGAATTTTCCTTGTAATGGTGGTGGAAGAGAGCTATAAATAGCCAACCCCTCTCCACAAAGTCATCCCAGCAAAACAAAAAGTTAAGTCTCTTGTACAAGACTTCATAATATAAAAACTTGTTCTCTTCCTTTACTCCCTACCTTGTCTACCTTGCTTGATAAGTCACGCACATACTCTAGCACACCAAACTAACCACGCTTTCGAGATCTAAAGAAGTATTGACATTCAAATAATTAAATAGCTACCTCTCTAGAGTCAATCGTCGCGCACATAAGTATTGACATTCAAATGCAAAATGTTGCCACTAATTGATGCGCGGCACTTCTAAGGAATGGGCACATGTTTGAAACTTACAGTTACCATAGGAACTATAATGCTTGTACATATTAAGTGCAGTAGATCAAAGCATTGGAAAGTCTTAAGTAACATAAAAATGTTAGAACTAGGAACATGAAGTATTCTAATACTGAAAGCCTGATGGCCCATGTATAGGCAATAGACCTTACCTCACTTTGGAAACTGTTGGAGAGAATCTCGTGTCAGTATCTGCATCATCAAATTTTATGTCAGACATTTGATGATGTAAAAATATATATTATATTGCCGCTCATCAATATGACACAATTAGAAAATCTAAAGCCTAAGATTCGCTCAGGAAGATTGACTTTACCTTGAGGACAAAGTAAAGACGTGACCCAGAAGTCTTCGACTAGTATAATCAGAGAATCTAGAGGCTAATAGTCACTCGATGTTGACACCTAATTTTATCGGGTACAATTTCTCTTGAAAATACAGTAAAAGGGTCAAGGCAACATAGGCATAAAAAATAGACAAAACAGATAAGTATGTAATCTCTCTTAAATTTTTATTACATTTATTATTATTAAAAAAAGAGAGAAAAGAGAGACAAACCTTTGGGGCAGGTCTGTCCACGCCCCAGCCCGTGCAAACCAATCCGACCCCCTTCTTTTCTTTTCTGGCCTAGCTAGACCATTTTCATTTCAAGCCCAATTGGGCCTTTCCTTCCCGGCCCATTCCCTTCTTTGGCCTGGCCCTTTCTTTCTTTTGTCTCTCCTCCTCTTTCAGTGCAAGCAAGGATATAAACAACATGGGAGTCGGTAAATTGAGACAAGAAAAAGAAGACAATGGAGTAGATTTTGGGGGATTGGAGGCAGAGATATGTTGGAGTGATAAGGGAGACCAAGTGAAATACCAAGTGAAAGGTGACAGGGGAGCTCGGTTGAAGAAAAAGAAAAAAAGAGGAGAGATCTGAGGGAGAGGAAGAAAAAGAAAAGAAGAGTAGAGATATCTTGTATTTTTGCATTGATTGCTCGAAATTTTCCTAGGACATGATAAAAGCAAAAACTTTTCAAAGAATTAGTAGGAAAACTGTAAGGTTAATTTAAGAAAAATTCAAATCATAGTATTTAGTCAAAGCCTAAGCAAAGTTCCTAAAGTTCTTCGCATTCTTTGACAATCTACGAGAAAATATGGAAGGCCTAATCTCTTTGCTAACTATCAATATTACGCCTTTCTACTTTTTACTAAAATTATTGGTATTTTGAAATACATAAGTTTTAGGGATAATGGTTATCTCTTCCAGAACACCTATAATTATCCAATTGGAGTATTCATTGAACCAACATACATGATCTATGCTTAAGCTTGATTTGATCTAAATACTTTAAAAATTAATCTTCCCTATTTATAAAATGGTGATAAAACTCTCAAGATAGTATCTAATGAAAGACACTAAATTAAATTAGAAATCCCATTTCTATTTGCATAAGGTATTAGCAAAATAAAAAAATTTGTTGCATTATATTTGGGCCAATGGAAGACGAATTTAATTAGCTTAAGAAGATTAGTAATTAAAACTGATTGATGTACACTATTTGGGATTTGATTGATCGATGCGTTTATTTCGTCTGGCCACAAAAGGCTGACATTATGAAAAAGAAGCAAGAAAAGCGGAAACAAGTGGTGGAGCATTTGAACAATATTGGAAGTGTTGGATCAACAAGATCTCCAATTAAGAGGAAAATTGACCAAAAGTAGCTGTTTGAAGAGTTGGAAGTTAGATATGTTCTACTACTTTTTATTGATATGATGCTCTTGAATTTAAGACCAAGAGATGGAGCTTTTTTCTTTAAATAGTTTCGGAAGTGGTCAAGACGTGGCGATGATGCTGTTAAGAGCACAAGCATTCTGGGCAAGAGTTTGCTTTTGGTAGTAATTTTAATATTTGCAAAGAATCGCAGTTGGCCTTAGTTTCATCTAATCTGTAGGTATTAACGTGTACATTTCTTGAATAGTTGGCTTGCACGTAGCGCGCTTGTTTGTAAAAGTTTTATCGTGTTTAATCACTACTATAGTAAAAAGAGGCCTAGATGAAGGCAATTTCGATCTGCATCCCCACTCTCAAGTGGTTTGATAGACATATGCATGTCGATTGTATAATAATATGCAAAGGGCAAAAATGTCAAAATCGACTGAGAAGACAGCCAATTTGTCTACTTCTCGGAAGCAAGTCCTTCAGTTGCCGAATTATTAGCAATATCCCACCATCCGGCGTTCAATCTATACAGAATACGAGCTGTCCAGAGTTTTCAGTTCCTCAATGCTCACATGATTCTTCACTTCCTTCCCTCTTTCTGGATTTTTGATTGAGCCGATTCGACATTTTCGCCTGAACCGGAGATGATGAGCGCCCTCAACCACCCCAATATCCGAATTGTTGCCTGCATCGACCTCAACCCCTCCATCTTCATCCCAGTTTCGATCCAAAAATTTTGAGAAGTCTGATGTTTAGGAGGAAGAAGAATCGTTGATGTGAGGAAGACGGTTATTTGAAGCCTTAATTTGTTTTTCTTTTTTAAAGTTCATGCCAACTCATCAATGTTAGTAATCCAACTAAGCTCTACGTCATCACTTAATGGTTTGAATAAACAGAACGACTAGATTAAACATTTACTAATAGTTTAGATACCACATTGAATAAATAAAAAGTTCATTGATGTAATCACACAGCGAGTCAAAATTCAACAACCATTTATGTCATTTTCCCTACGATATTTTTGACCTGCCTTAAATGATGAATTTGCTCCTTTATGAAGCCAGTACTCAACAAATCCCACTATATATCATGGAAAGGGAAGCCCGTTATCTTTATATTTACTGCAGTTTTTTACCAAGCTCGAATCAGGAAGAAATTGACAAGTCCATTGTTGCAAAGAGAGTTTACGAACAAAAAAATTCAAAGTTCTGAATTGTTCAAATTCACATTCTCTTATTCTTGTGAGCTTAAAAATTCATATCTTTGAGAGGTTCCTTTGTAAGAGTGATCAGAGTGACAACTCTTGTAACCTTTCATAGATCCATAGTGGAATCCAGCCAATCGACTGTCATCATGGGAGAGTGGACGTAGGCTTGCTAAAGCCGAACCACTATAAACATTGCGTGCAAATTCTCTTATCCCTAAACTTCTCTTGCTATGTTTAGTTTGTCTGCACGTTACTTTACTAATCTTACTTAGTTTGTGTTTTGAATCTATCATATTCTGCATTAAGTTTCAAAACAGTTCAAAATCACCTATTCACCCCTTCTAGGTGATATTGCTAGATTCAACAGGAATAAAGCATGCGAGCCCCTCTCGAACCCCATGCCAATATCCCTCGTGCAAACCGCGCAATCCATCGACTTCCCTGCAATCACCACCTTCTCCAATCCATTTGATTCATAGATTCAATCCATCATCCAACTTAAGTTGGTTGCAATCATGCGATCGAGACATGGCCATGCAACGAAAAAGCAACAAATAAAGAGAATGTAGATAAATCAAAAGAGAAAATTATGATGAACAAGTTAATCAATGGCAACGGATACTTATTCTTGACTGTCACCTGATTGAGCTGATGGTAATCAATGCACAGACGCAATGATCTATCATTCTTCCTTACAAACAACATAGGCGCTCCCTATGGAGACGCACTAGGAAGAATAAACCCTTTGTCCAAAAACTCATGCATCTATACTTTCAGTTCCTTAAACTCCAACAATGCCATCCAATATGGTGCTTTGGAGATCGGCTCCGTCCCAAGGGCTAACTCAATCACAAACTCTATTTCCCTTTCTGGCGACAACCTAGAAACTCATGCGGAAAGACATCCCAAAACTCGCATACAACAGCAATGTCCTCCATCCTTGATTCCTCAACCAACACGTTCACTACAGTCGCCAAATAACATTGACAGCCACTATCCAACAACCGAGTCGCCTCCAGCGATGTAACTAAGGGGATCGAGGCTCCTCCTGGATTCCCAACGAACTCAAAACTAACCCCATCCAGCGGGTTAAATAGAATGGTCTTACGATGGCAATCCATCACGGCCCTTTTCTCAGTAAGCCAACTCATACCAACGATAACATCAAGATCAAACATTGCCAGCACAATCAAATCTATCATTCCCTCGCGACCATCTACAACCAACTTACAGCCAGGACAACCTACCGCGGACACTACCCTATCCTTAAGCGGCGTAGAAATCTTAAAGACCATTCCCAACGATTTCGGGCCCAACCCAGCTAACTTAACAAACTGCTCAGCAACAAATGAATGCGAAGCTCTAAGATCAAACAAAGCATAAGCTACTTGATCATGCAAGAAGATCGTACCTGTAACGGTCGACGAATCCTTCGCCTTCTCTCGGGTGACAGCATACACCCTTCCTTGCACTAGAGCCCGATTCTGGTAGTTCTGCGGAATATTCCCTCACATATATCCTCCTTGCTGCAACGGCACCTACCTTCCCATCTGTCTTTGCAGGCAATCTCTCACCAGGTGGCCGTGCTGACCACTACCAAAGCAAGCACCCGCCCTCCCAAGGCATGGAGCTGATCCATGCCTCTGCTTACAGAGCTCACACACACTACTAGGACGATACACCGGCTTCTCAACAGCATTCCTCCAGTTGGGTGGGATGGGGTACCTTCCTCCCACCATCGACCCTTTCCCAAATCTACGGTTTTCCCTCGCAGCAGGCACAAACCGCGATCTAGATGTGGCTGCCCTCTCAGACATGTCCCTTTCCACAAGCTGGTCCCTTTCATACAACTCGTTGTAATCCTTAAGGTTCAATGGCACCAGCAAATCCTTAATCTCCGGCTTCAATCCATCTCGGAACCACCTTGCCCTATCCACAGGGTCCTCAACCATCCTTGGTGCATATTTTGACAACTCAGCAAACTTCACCTCGTACTGATCCACAGACAACTGATTCTGACGAAGGCACAAGAACCCAGCCATTTTCTATTCTCACGCATAGTCCGAGAAGTACTTTCCATTAAAAGCCTCCACGAAGGCATCCCACACCGGGACCATACCCTCGGGAAAGGTTCTTCCTTATGTGGGCTTCCACCACGTGTTAGCGTTACCCTACAGTTAGTACACAGCCAGCGTCACCTTTTCCTCCTCGGAACACCTCAATAAGGCGAAGACCTTCTCCAATTCCTCGACCCAAGTAGCCGCGGCCTCTAGATCACTTGCTCCAAAAAACTTCGGCGGCTTAAGCTTCAGAAACTGCTCCACCAACTTGTGCGTCTACGGCCTACCAATCCCGTTTCCAGCCAACGGGTCGTCTTGCGGGGCGGCAGCAGCAGTAGTAACTTGGTTCCTCACTTGCCTTCCCATGAGATCTCTTAAGGCCTCCAACGCCTGCATGATCCCATCCACTCTAGGATCCTCTTGAGCTGCCCTTCCTCTAGGCCTACCTCATGGATTACGGTCGCCTATCCTGCAGGACCTTACAGACTCCTACTCTCCCAAAGGCAACACGTAATGAGAACTCAGGACTACAACCTAAAAGGAAATCGAACAACAATCACATCCACGGGGTTTTAATCTAACTATCCCAAAACCCAACGCACTTTATCACCCCAGGCCATGACCAAATGGTTCAGGCTGACCTTGCTCTGATACCAAAAGAGGCTGTCACGCCCCTACTCACAAGCGCGCGACAGTACCAAACACCTCAAGTCAAAAGGACGACATCCTAGGTCGACCCATTCATTTTATCTTGCAATTAAGTGCACGTGGAATGAGCAACAACCCAAGATAGAAATGCCAACAGGGACAGTCAGCAGGAAAAATAACAACCAATAGTAGCAAAAGGCCATTTTATTTATATACTGTTAACCTAGGGAAGCAGGCACATCTACAAGCCCACTCTGCAGGGCTGCTGCCTAAGACCACCAAAAAGATACCGGGTCAGGGCTAGGGGTTAACAATGACTACCAAAAGCTACATCCAAAAAGGTGCCTTCACTTCCACGCTCGCTCACCAACGGTGGTAACCAGGCGGAGTCTTAGGGTCCTCCTCGTCCGAGTCGGGTTCAAGGTCCACCACCTCCCCATCTGGGGTATCAAGGTCCATCGGATCCTACGTTCGGATCACCGGGGTCGCAGTCGGGGGTCCATCGAACCCCCAAATGGGCTCGAAGTGATCATCCCCGCGACGGACGAATCAAGCCTTGAGGCGATGAGGCACTAGGTGCCCCATCCCCTCTTCGACCCAGAGGGTCGTCACGTGGTGTTCCCACACGCGATCCGAACCCGGGATCGGGTGGTGCGTGATATCAAAAGATTGGTCAGTGGCACCCCGAACCTAACTGGGCGGACTTCTATACTACGGACTTGAAAACAGTTAACAACGACAAATGATATATAAAATCTCCGTGAGTCAATGCCTAAGACCGAGCAGAACGTTGATTCACCCAGGCGGCCTAAACATGCAACAAAAAGTGTCAACAGATTAATAGCGTGCGATACACGCCACGCTCTAACTACAAAACAGTTAGGCACAACTCAACAGCCAATAACCAATCACATGCAAACTTACCCTACCTTTGCCCACACAGCAGTAATCACATGGCATTCAATCAAGTACGGCTCAAGGCACACAACCAGAACACTCAGCAATAACTCATGCACAATGTAACGCGCGTGTTCCAGTTATTAACGCGAGAGATACTCCACTCTCGATTACAGTACAGCCTAACCACTAGTGCTCTTCCGGCGGGACCGGGCGTCGTCCCGCTCCATCTAGCGACGACAACCAATAGCCTCCTCAAGACCCCCAAGGTGAACATACCAGGCTTTTCGGTAAGGAACTTCGGTCCATCACAAGCTGCGACCAGTATCCGATCAGTCGTGTGATTTCGACCCAGCCGGCACGGACTATCATGCATCCAATAAGCCCTGTGATTCCGACTCAGCCGGCACGAACATATCAGGCAACAAACATAAGCCATCAAAGGTACCACCAACGTCCCTAGTTACGTTAGGGTGACGCTCAACTATCGTGTGACCACACAAACACACCAGGCAAACAAGCTAGTTTATATCTTCATATTTAATCCAATGCAATCACATTCACAATCATGCCCAAAACTCGGCTAGCAGCCATTTTCATGCTCAAAGGACGTAGTTGATCACACGGATATTCGATTTTAATTAAACATGATATTCTGGCATAGGTGATCACTCAGCAGATCCATGCAATTAAACATCCAAGTCAATCGGCAACCAATTAATCAGCATCCAAGTAATCATTGATTAATAATAGATAAATATCTCGACTTAGACTATTTATCTCCACAATAGTTAATTAGGAAGACGACAACTAATTAACTCAATCTCAGCTAATTAACCGATCACGATCACCCAAAGCAACTACAGTTACTCTGTTCTAACCACGGTAACTAATTAATCCAACCACGGTAACTAACTAATCTAACCTCGGTAACTAATTAATCTAGTAACTAATTAATCTAACCACGGTACTTAATTAATCTAACCACGATAACTAATTAATCTAATCCTAAGTGCAATTAACGATCTAATTAGAGATTATGGGTTAACTCACAACAACGACCGGTGGCGGTGGTGACGGGTGGCGGCGAGGCTTCAGCTTCGCTTAGTGTCGCAGACACGGCTACGACGACGACGATGAAAGACGGCGACTCGCAGGAGGCTCGGAACGGTCGTGGTCGACGTCGGCGGCGGCGGCATGGCTGCGATGGCGCAGGCGACACGGCGAGCTCGAGGGCGGCGCACGGGGGTCGACAACGACAACAACGACGGGTGGAAGGCGTTCCACGAGTCGTAGTGGTCTGTGACGACGGAGCATGGTGACGAACGGCGGCGAGGTGAAGCTCGTGAGGGCGACGGGGCTCAGGATCGGCGACGGCTACGGCAGGGCGGCGACCAACGGCGACAAAGGGGGAGCCGCGAGTCTCGGTGGCTTGGGGCTCGCGGAAGGGGACGGTGACGGGCGGCGAAGCCGTGGGTGACGCGCAGCGGCTCGGCACCGCGGCGGCGAAGGAGGGTGAGGGTGGCGGCGATCTGCGACGGTGGCGGGTGGCGTCGGCGGAGGTGGACAGAGGCGGCGGCAAAGCTTGAGGGTGGTGGTTATGGAGGTTTGGAGGAAGATGGTAGTGGATGGTGGTGGTGGTCTAGCCAAATGAAGAGGGAGAGAGAGGTGGGGGAGGGTCGGCTGAATCAAGGGGGAGGGGAGAGAGAGAAGAGAGAGGAGAGAGAAAAGAGAGAAAGTAAGAGAGAGAGAGAGGGTGAAAAGATGTGAGGTAAAGGGTAATTTAATGGGTGGGACGCATGGTGAAGTCAACATTTATGGCTTTCGGCTTATATAAATAATATCTTAGGGTAGTTTGGTAATTCGGTAATTCGGGATTGGTTGGTCATTTGGCACAAACGACTGAATTGGCACAAACGACTGAAGGTACTTCGGTCAGGATTAGGCTTTGGCGCGAAGGTCACGGGACTAAATTCTACGGCGCGACTAAACTAGCTAAATTCTACAGACCTACGCTACAGGGTCAACCGAGATCCTTCCAGATCAAATAAATTCGCATCAGATAATTGTCCCTTATACCTCAAAAATCCAATATTATTTATTTTACAAACCTCGAAATTTCTGGACGTCACAGGTCGTCATTTCCCAGGGTGGTAACAAACGTGGTAAAGTGAATTCTTATGCAAATACATTACAATAACAGTACCAAAGAAGTGTCAAAATCCTAACTGTAACACGACCTGGAACACCAAACATGTCGCACAATTTCTACTTGGTGATATACAGCATTCAATTGGACTTGTCAATTGGCGATCGAGAACCCAAATCACATCTTAACCCAGTTCGTAAGCGCAACATCTCATATGGATGGGCATATCTCCCAAGGTCAAGTAGATCTAATCCAAAATATTTTGGGCTGGGGTTTGGGTCAACCCGATTTAATCCCATCATTATAGTTATTCTTGATTAAATATAACATCTAGTATGGATCCGTTTGATGTTAACATGACACCGTTCTTTTTAATTTAATGTAAATAGGATTCCAATTGATGAATATTCATTGTTAAAGAACAAAGAGCATGATCGATTTGCATAATTCTCAACTATCATAGAACTCTTGCGGTCTAGCTCCTCCAAAGTCCGATAAAACGGTCTTTTTCAAATTTTAGACAGAAACGTTGATCAACAGAGCATAATGTACTAATAATGTGTTAGACAATAAAACTCCCCTATTCCGTCTAAAATAGACCAATTCGTACAGCTAACAAAAAAAAAATCCTCTTCTCCATCCATACCTTTGTTTTATCTCAATAATTAAACAACATAAAATTTAGTGGCTTTGTCCGTGTTTTCATTATTTTTCCCTCTCGTTCTGTTCTTTTATTTTCTTGTCACTTCCATGGAACATATGTTATGCATGGTTTACATGTGAAGGGTTTAACTCAGTTAAAGAAAAAAGACATTTAAGTAACTGAACAAAAGGAAAGAAAGACGTCGAGTGCAGCCAAAATTTACCTTTCTTTTAGTGTGAGCACAATTGATGGAACGGAAAGATTTTCAAGTGCTTCAAGAGCATGGATGACCGTCTAACTAAAACTAATTATGTAATGAACATCCATAAGAAAATCCTCGTTGCGATCCTCAGCTTTATCAATGATGATCTTAAAAATAAAAAGAAAAGGAAAAGTAAGATGAATTTAAGAGGGATAGCGAACAAGTAGGTAGGCACGTAAGTGAATATGTCGCGTGCAAAATCCACGATTACAGCTCATACACATCATAGTGTACGCTCGGTAGGGATGTCAGAGCTGAACCAAATATAACTGAACAAAAAAATGAACCCATAACCGAACCAAATTGAAATTTCTTACAATTTCAATTCAGTTCGGTTTTCAGTTCGGGTACTATAAAAATCATATTTTATTTTTATTGGTTTAGATATTAATGGTTCAGTTCGGTTAATTGAACCGAACCATGCACGTATATACTTACGCACAGTTCAGTTACACTTCTGAACTCAAAGATTGAATGCCCTGTATAGCTCTCTCCACAGTCCACTCCATCCGCATACTCTCTCTCTCGTTCGGACACTCTCGTGGAAGTTTTCAAACCGCTAATCTCTCCTCCGATCAGTAGCGATCTCTCCCGGCTTCGACCATCTCGTGGGGATTCTCCAGCTTTGTCCGATTTTCGTGGAAATCCAAAGCTACTGTTGTCGGCCCCTCTCGGTTCTGAGCGATCTTTTAGGTTTTTAGCAAGTGCCTTCCAGCCCATCTCGTGGGGATCATCAGATCTGGCATCGGAGACGGCATAGATGGAACAGCTTCGGAGGGAGCCGAAGAGGAAGGGCTGGGCGGACGGATCCCAGGCCATGGCTTTCGGGTAAAGGCCCGGAGATCGGAAGATGATGGCGTAGGGCTTCTTGGCATGTGTGAGCTGAAGATGACAATGAAGCAGAAACAGCAAGAAGAAGGAGAGACTGGGGATTAGGGTTCAATTGAGATTGGCGATGAACATGGCGGCGAATCGGAGAATTTTAGGTCTGGTTTGTGTCGAAGATGATGGATCAATTGGTGGGAGATTGAAGAAATGACAATCATGCTTTGAGATGCGTGACGATGAATTGAATTGAGGGCGACGCAAGGCTTTCGTAAGCGCATTTAGCAGATACAACTTGATCCACAGGGCTGAGGCTCATGAAGCCATATCTGAATCAAAAATGACAAAAAAGAAAAATTAAAAGTTAAATTTCGAAAAAAGAAAATCGAAAACCGAAAACATAACTGAACCGAATTGGATTTTTGGTTCAGTTCCTATTCGGTTCAGTTAGCGGTTCAATTTAGAATCCTGACACTATTTTTTTTTAAATTTCGAACCACATTTTCAGAATAATAATTATATGAGCTTTCAATGCAAAAATCGAATAAATGGGACCTCTGACGAAAAACTTATGCTCCATTAAAGCTTGGTGAAATGTTGATAAAAATAAACGAACATTATTTTCAATGTTTCTAATGATTTGAAGTAACACTTTTCTTTTAAGTTATATTTTTATGAGATTAAAAAGAATTTAAGTTGCAAAAGATTCAATTAATCTTGCAAAAGCCTTAACAAATGGTTCAATGGCCTTGCAACCGATCAAAAGGGTTCTGTGCAAGGCCATTTCATTCTTTTACCATGCCTAGCTTGTGCGGCTCCATCCGCGTTTGCGAAGGTTGGTTGGCTCAAAATCGCGCTGTTAAATCGATTTTTTAATTTCGAAAACTTTTGAAAAACTGACTTTTTACTCAAATTTAAATGAGTATAACTATTCTCTCCAACTTCCCAGTCATTCGATTTTTGTATCTATGGAAAGTACTCGATTGTTTTCAAAATGTGATTCTCTTCTTTAAAAAAAAGTGATGGAATCGAGAGTTTCCAGGAATTGGACCGAACTGATAGGATAGTATCTCCTTCGTTAAATACCAGTCATCGTGATTGACCTCAGTAATCTAGATGATTGTTGGAGTGGACAAATGAACATATTGCCACATGGATGGTTAGTCAGGTTTGCGCAATGACTCTTGCGTCTATTCAGCGTCTCCTGGTGACAACCAAAAGCTTGAGAAGCATTTTTCAACCTCCCGTTGAATTTTTTAAGGGGCAAATGGACATATCGCTAACAATACCTTGCGCGAATAACTGCCGGCGGATACCACTCTGGAAGCCTCTGCAAAATGCTTGGTTGAAGAGCATACGGCTTTGGAATTCTGAGAATGGAAACCAAGCCAGGAATACAACTGGAGTGAACAGAAAGAAACCCATCATGATCTCATAACCATGGGCAAGTTACAGATTTATATAGGCAAATGATGATCTTTGCAGATGACTAACGAAATTTAACCTTTCTACACCCAGATTGATGAAGTCACAGATGATCAGCCGAGCATGAATTATCTTCTGACAGCAGCGGACATCAAAGTTATTGCCATTACTACGCCATCTTGCTCGATTGATTTTCAAAATTTGATCTTTCTCAGTTTGTTTTCCTTACTTCTGCCTTGTCTTTAATATCGTTGCGTGAATAGATACTCTCTCAAGTCTCAACCGGCATCTTGCAAATGTCTGATGTATTTATGTAGCTATAAAGATACGTTTATTTCCATTGACATGGCTCAACTTATGATTCCTTTGTTAAAAATGATGATTCTACATAGTATAATGTTTTTTTTTTTGTAAGATCTACATAGTATAATGTTTACTTCCACTAAATATAACTTACTAGCTGACGGAATTTTTTTACATTTTCCCTCCGTACTTTCACGCTTTTTTCTAATTCTTGTATCTTTAATTTACTAGACTAAGGCCTTCTACTTTTACAAACTTTCTAATCATTGCGATTGGAGTTTTAACAACGAAATTATTATGGCCACTCTGGTTTGATTCCTGAAAATTCATAATCCAGACACTATATTATTTTTTTAAATTTTCGAACCACAATTTAGAATAATTGGTTAAAAAAATAGAGTAAATGAGGCCTTTGATGAAAAACTTATGCTCGATTAAAACTTAGTCAAATTTTGATAATAAAAAAAATAAACGAAAAAAAAAAAGAAATATCATTTTCGATGTTTCTAATGATTTGAAATATCACTTTTCTTTCAAGTTATATTTTTTGGGATTAAAGAGAATTTTAAGTCGCAAAAGATTTAATCAATTTTGCAAAAGCCTTGTCAAATGGTTCAATGGCCTTGCAACCGATCAAAAGGGTCCTGTACAAGGCCATTTTGGTCTTTTACCATGCCTAGCTTGTGCGATTGTTGGTAGTTTGTTTGTAAAACAAATGAAGATGTGCATTGTCCCACTTGACGGTTATTTTATTTGTTCAATTGATGAAAAGACACAAGTGTGTATCTGCTCAATTGATAGTTATTTTCTAAGGCACTCTTACAACCTTTGAACGGTCATGTCTATTCAATTGGCGGTTATTTTCTAAGGCATACTTACAACCTTTGAACAGTCGTGTCTATTCAATTGACGGTTATTTTCTAAGGCATTCTGACAACCTTTGAAAGGTCGTGTTAGTTCGAACATAACTACCAAATCGACACTCTTGTAACCTTTGGAGTGTTTGTGTCTGTTCGGAAATAGCTACTGATTCAGACATGAAAATGTGTGATTGAATGTACAGTTTCGAACATGAATAGGTATGTTTGAACTATCCGTTATTGGACACGAAGAATTGCAATTTTTAGACAAAAACTGTTTTCAAAAAATGAAAAGGTATATGAGAATTAACACCCTTTCGGACGCAAAAAGGTGTATGAGAATTAAAACTTTTTTGGATGCGACAAGGTGTGTTTTTTTCTCATTATTTATTCAACTATTCTGCTTATTGTTAATAATTCAATTCTTGTTCAATTTTGTTCTTTCCAAACAAGAGAAGTACAGCCTTTGTTTCTGATTGTTTCCTAGAGAGTTCTTGGAGAATTATTAGAATTGCTATATGATAATCTCGCTTGAAACTTTGTTGTATCATGGAGGATCTTTGCCGGTAACTATTAGCAACATTTTGGGGCAAATAATTCCTTAAAGAGAGTACTATCACGCCTCAGAGTTTGATTCCTTTGTTCATCCCACCCGACAAAATTTCATAACAGCGACTCCATCCCATTTGTCTGTCGAAGGTTGGTTATGTCAAAATTGCGCATATAAATCGATCTTTTTTCTTTGGAATCCCGAAAAAATGATGGAAAGCGAAAAACAAAAATTGAAACCGATCAAATCAGCCTCCCATTTTTCTCTATTAAAAATTGTGGCTGGTATCGGACTGTCAGAAATTTATCATTATGACTTCATTATGCTAGCCGGGCCAAGGATGCACGGACACGTCGAGGAAGGCGCCGCATTGGTGTCGGACACGCGTCCCACACGCGTGTTCGCATGTCGGACATCCAACCCCGGTCAACACCGATGACACGCCGGCGACACGCGAGTCGGTGTGTCGCCAGTCGGTGAGGAAGTCGAAGAGGCCAGCTGTGACCCGACTCCTCATGCACTTCATCGGCCTCCCGGAGACTACTACCATGGTCCCGACAGCTGCTATGGTGGCACGTGGGTCGGATCTCGTCGGGGAAAGCGCGGATCTGGAGGGGAGAGGGGGAGGAGGCGGCTGGGTCTCGAGCCATGAGAGAGATGAGAGAGGGAGAGCGAGAGAGATGAAGAGGGAAAAGAAAAGGAAAAACGAAAGAGGGAAAGCAGAAGAGCTCCGGAGCTGGACGGTACCGTGGTCGAACTCACCGGAGAGAAGCAAGGCAAATCCTGAAGGAGAAGATGAAGATTGCGAAGTTCTGATGGCATAAAACCCTAGATCTAGAAAAAAAAAAAGAGAGAATGGAGAAGCGTTAGTACTAGTGGGGCTCAAGGAGTCAAGACACGAACAAGTCACGTCTCCCCAACGACTACAATTTAATTTTCCCATAAAAATTGGTGGGGCCTGAGGACATGACCACACAGCACTGATTGCAATTTAATTTTCTTCTTTCCTTTATTATTTGTTTTTTTAAGTGGCTGGCTTCGGGGTCAAATTAGGAAAGTGCCGCAGGAAATTTCTTTTTTATTGTAAGATTTCTTTTTGTAAGCTCTCTATTTTTACAAAACAATTATAAAAATAAAATTTATCATGCATATATAAAATATTTTTTTAATATACGACGTGTCCTAACGTGTTCGAAAATCTCCATTTTTTAGAAATGTCGTGTCGGCGTGTCATGTCGTGTCGCGTATCGGTGTCGGTACTACTTAAAGCTGGGCACCTAGACAAACTCAACTGATTTCTCAACATTGAAGACAATCTAAAAGTTCGACCAAAAAAAAAAACAGATAACCTAAAAGAGAAAATCCTTGTTAGGGTTTTGGCTATCCCAATGAGCTTGATTCCTAAGGAGGACACACTGATATGGACAGGAAACAAAGGAGGCTGGTACTCAGTAAAGGATGCCTACAACAATATGCAGTCAACGATTTCACACCGGAACAACAATCACGCCTCCTCCTCCTACCATCCGCCTAAATCCTTATGGAAAGCGATATGGAATCTCAGAACCATACCAAAAATCAGATTTTTCGCATGGAGCGCGTGTCAGAATAGCTTACCTACTCATGAGAATCTGTTCAGGAGGAAACTTGTGCATGACCCACTCTGTCCACTATGTCACAGTCGACCAGAAACCACAGAAGAAGACCTTCTGCTTCTGTGTGAATGGACAGAAGAAGTATGGTCAGATCCTCGGCTCAAAATTCGGATACCCAATCAAGAAATCTCAAGAATTGAAGAGTGGATGTTGGAAAATATGCGAAACAGAGCTGACTCACCTCCCGATCTCATCATAGGCGTATTGTGGAATATTTGGAAGGCGCGTAATGCCTGTGTTTTCCAAAATCTCTGACCAATCCCAGATTCTATTGTTGACGAAGCTAGCGCAATCGAGAGAAATTACAAGCGCTGGAACCCCAAATTGACAAAGAAAGGAGAAAACTTGGCTAACTTATCGGATATATGGACACCACCGAATAGACATGGCCACGGGCCGGTTTGGGCCCGGGTTTGGCCCGGGCCCGGTTCCGATTTCTTCAAACCTTGAACTGGGCCTGGAGCCACGGGCCGGTTTGGGCCCGGGTTTGGGCTGGGCCTGGTTCCGATTTCTTCAAACCTTGAACCAGGCCTGGAACCGACGGTTCCGGGCTAGTTCCAAAAACAACCAAAAATGGGAATTAAAAAAAAAAAAGAGTCATTGCTTGCAACGGCTCTTTTCTCTTTAGAGCCAAAGGTGACCGTTGCCAAACGGGTCGCCTTTTTTGTTCTTTTTTATTTACTAATTTCTAGCCTATGATATATTATAAATACCCCTTTCAATCTCTCATTTTTTTCACACAAATTCTCTCTTCATCTCAATTCTCTAAAATTCTCTCTAACTTTCAATTATTCTCAAGTTCACAACATCCAATTTATAATTTTCTTTTCTTCAATTACGTTCTCTAATTCCTTATTTTCTTTATTTATCATCTCCTTTAATAATTCCCTATTTCAAATTCTTTTTTCATACCATATATTTTTTGCATTATACCATATATTTTTTCTATATAAAAAAAATGGCAAGTGGAAGTAGAACTAGTGGCAAAGGCAAAAGCAGGGAGGGGGAATCCGATTATCCTTGGGGAATCGATTTCGAAGTTGATGTAGATGATGAAATCAACATTATTCCTAATATGGAGCAAGTTCAAACGTAAGAGAATCTTCATCCTCCTACCGGTATCGAAGAAATGTCAACAACAAAGGAGCGGGAGTTTACATCCGACGTATGAGACCACTTCACGAAGATTGAAAGATTTGATATAAGTTCAAAAAGGTATGATGTAGTTTGTAAACATTGTCAGACAAAATAAAAATATATCGGTGGAGCCGGATATGGAACATTTAACCGGCATCTTCAAAAGAAACATCAAACCGAAGCGGGAATTGACACCAAGCAACAATAAATTTCAGGGTACGCCAATCCTAACACTTCTCCTTTATTTCGTTATAATGAAAAAACTTATAAAGAAGAATTAGGTAAATTTATTTCCGTTGAACATTTATCATTTAGTTTTGGTGAAAGATTTGATTTTAATCAATTTATACAAAATGCATGTGCTCCACAAGCAAAACGTGTTCTTAGAAATACACTTAAACGCATTATTAAAGATCTTTATAAAAAAGGAAAAAAAATTACAAAACTTTTTTATGAATTTTAATGGACTTGTGCATATAGGTAGCGATATTTGGAGTGATTATTGACAAGTTAATTCTTATATGGGTATAACTTGTCATTGGATAGATGATAGTTTGAATATTCAAAAAAGAGTTATTGCATTTAGAGTTTTTGATGATAGGCATACGGCAAATAATATTTATAGATTAATTAGGCAAATTTTAGAAGAATATTATTTGCTTAATAAAAAATTTTCAATTGGTTTTGATAATGCCGCGGCAAATACAGCTTCAATTGTTGAACTAGAAAAGATTTGTAAACTCGTTTTTGGTGGACAATTTTTTTTACGTTAGATGTGCTTGTCATGTTTTAAATTTATCTGTACAAGATGGTTTAAAAACTCTTGATATTTTTCTCGACCCAATAAAAATGGCAATTCAATTTTTATGGAAACATTCCCAAAAAATGAAAGAATGGTCAAAATTTTGTAGAGCAAGTGGAAAAAAACCAAAAAGATTTCCAGAAGATGTTCCAAATCGTTGAAATTCTACTTACGAGTTGTTTAATGAATATTTTGCATATAAATATTTATTATGTGCATTTATTTCAGATAATATAGCTCAAATTAATTTATACCTACAAAAATGGGATATTTGCAATTTTTTTTTAGATATTTTAAAAGTTTTTCATGATGCAACTTATACTTTGTCCGGTGTTTATTATCTTACTATGCATTTATTTTTAATAGAATGTATTAATATTGTTGGAGTATTTGAAGAAAATAAAAATGATGATTTATTAAGTGACACTATTAGATCAATGCGAACAAAATGGCTACATTATTATAGGGAAATTCCTATTATTTATTTAGTTGCTTTTGTTTTTTTATCCATGTTGTAAATTATTGGTTTAGGTGATTATTTGAATACGTATTATGAATGTTTACATTTAATTGATGAGGTAAATATTAGAAATATACAAACAACGGTTAAAAACACAATAATAGAATTATATCATAAATTTTGTAGTACATATAATCTAGGTGATAGTGGATCTTCTCAATCCAGTGACATACAAAGTGGGAACATAGGTAAAATTAGTAGAGGGTACCAACTTCTGTTGCATAGGCAAAAAAAAAAGCAAAAGGGAGCAATAGGAGGTAATTCTGAAATAAAGAGCTATCTAACCGTTTCTTTTGAGTTTCATGAATCTGAAGGCAGCACAGATTTCATAATATTGGATTGGTGGGAGAGGCATTCTACCCATTACCCAATTCTTGCTCTAATTGCAAAATAAAATTTACCAACCCCTTGTTTGACAGTTGCGGTAGGACAAGCATTTAGCGCTGGAGGCAATATTTTGGACGAACAACGTTCAAAATTAGTTTTCGATTTGGTGGAGGCTCAAGCTTGTGTTGATGATTGTACAAAGGCTCAATATAGACAATAAGAGATAGATCGCAATAATGAAGCCGAATTCTTTGATGACGGAGATACCACCGCCACCGGTACCGGAACGGGTAGCGACGATTGAGGATGAGGTAAGTATGGGGTTATCAAAGGTAAAAGAACTACATGAGTTTTGATTCTTCTATCCCCAAGAAGATATGTAGGTGCTTAATAATAATTCATTAAGTTCAAGCCCCCTCCCCCTCCCTTTTCCTCCTCCCAAATTTGATTACAATTTACAATTTGATTACAATTTGTATTCGATAATTCATAATTTCATAATTTCATAATTCATTATTTTCTTTTATTTCATAATTTGATTACAATTTTATTACAAATTCATTACAATTTAATTTTTAAACTAAAAAATCGTTATTGAAACCGGCGGTTCCATTTCTGATTCGGAACCGCCACTTAAGGTTCCGGTTCCAATTCCCCCAAAAATTGAACCGGAACCGCCGGTTCATGAACCTTGGCCATGTCTACCACCGAAGCAGGGCTCCTTGAAGTTCAATATCGATGGATCGCATCTTGAAGGAGATCGGGAGGGAGCTGTCGCTGGCATATGTCGTGATGGTGCTGGCTGTGTCGTCGCAGAGAGAGTTCGAACTTTCTTCGGCCTTGGAGACGGAGATGTTAGCGCTGAACTTGGAAGCCAAAGACGATCGGCACTAAGAGTGCTCATGTGCACTGATAGCTTATCTGTGGTCAATATGGTGCTGGGCCTTGACCCAAGCCCATGGGAGTTACGGTTGGTTGTTGACAAATGCGAAGATAGGCTGGCTCGGTTCGTTTCCACTGCTCTGGTCTATAATCCGCGTGAAACAAATCAAGTTGCGGACTGGATCGCGAAGGCCCATCGAAGAAAAGCCCTTCCACTGAACTGGATTTTGAATCCACCCGCTCCTCTTTGGAATCTTTTTTGTTTAGAAGCTCAAACTATATGTTATCCTTTTTTTAGTTAATCAATGAAAGGCGATGTTCTGACAAAAAAAAAAAAAAAAAACTCTCTTTGACATTTGAACTGAACAAAGAAGATTTGCACCCAAAAAGGAGATTTAACAAGGAGGTAAAGAACAAGGGAGAGAGCACCCAAATCTCTCTCTCTCTCTCTTCTTTTTGTTTCCCATCGTGCTGATGTTTATTTACTAATAGATAAAGTTTTACTAATTCAAAATGCAACATACTCTATTAGAAATTTTCAGTCGGTGCAATCTAAAATTCGAAAACAATTGCTAAAGAAGATATTTTGTACTTCCACATGCAAGCTTTGTTGATTTTGTTGACTTGGCAATTATTCAATATCAATTAAATAATAATCGCCATTGCTTTGCCAAATATGTCGATATTACTATTATTATTATTTTTTGGTCGAAATGTTGATATTATTTTACCGATCACCAATTTTGACTGATTTTTACACAAAAATAATTAGTCGAAACATAAATAATACAAAAATAAAAAAACAAATTTTTGTTATTGTGAAAATAAGAAAAAAGATAGATAGCAGAAAAATAAGTAAATAAACAAATAATAAGCAAATCAATTCAGCCAATGAGACTAGCAGAATCGGATTTTGTGACGCGGTTGGGGCGCAGAAAAGCCTGGGGATGAGCAACGGAAATGAGATTTTTCTCTCGAGGTTCGTGGTCTCGCTTGTCGACCCAAAAAAAGGCAGACGGAAGGTATGGAGATCTCTCTCTGAACCGGCTCTCCCTCCGTAAAAGTCTCAAGCAACCCAGAACAAGCTTCCATGGCCGATCATCCCAAGTTCCACTTTCCTCAGCCACCATCCTTCTTTTTCCTCTCATCAGCGCCATCTGTCTTCTGCCTCGCTGGTTGTGGATTTCGGAGGTGTGTTTTCCCTGGGTCTTGGTAGTCGCTCGTCATTGATTGAACGCCGTCTTGAAGGACCGTCCGAGCTACTCTGTTTTCCCTTGCTTCGCGACTGAGAAGTGGGAATCGCGGTTTCATCTTGCACCATTACCATCATGGCTGCTTCGCTTCCGTTTGGTAACCATGACTTGTCGATGTTCCATGTACTCCAGTGGTGTTCAATGGCAGTACTGGAGAGGATGTAATCTGGAATGATCGACTCGGAGGGCGGATCGCTTGTTTGATCGTCGGATTAACGGAATAAAAGGGTGAGTTCATCTCTAACTTAGGTTGGTTGAACTGTGATGAAGTCAAGTGCATATAGGATATCATAGTGGAGAAGATGCTCATACGTTGATGAATGAATGCTTTGATTATTGTTTTGCTTAGAAGCCAACAGAAGATAGATCACTACATGTTTGATGTTCTGTGTTTCTCGTAGACCATTGAAGCTGTCTCGGTTCTTGCCCCTTTTGAACAAGGTAACATCAGAATCTTAAACAATGTTCAACTAGAGAAATGATCCTGACATTCCAAGCTTCGATTTGATAGGTCGCATGATGAAATGAAATCAATGAAAATCTGCAAAGGAAAAGAAGCGCTTGGGCACTACCATCCGATTAACGAGGCGATTGGCGGGGATCAAGTTCGCCTTTGCCCTTTCCCTACCGTCTCCATCTCCTGAGAGCTCGGCTAGCACTTGCGGAAGTGCCGTGTCCACGGAGAAGACTGTCAGCCCGGAAACGAGAAAGGTTGGCGTCCACGTGAAGAAGGGTGGCTTCGGCGGTGGCACCTATCCGGTGCCAGTGGGTGGACATGTTGGGACTCGAAGTTCCTCAGCCACCGGACCTTGCCCATCGTTGCTCGCCTCCTCTGTTTGTTCCTCTCTTTTCCTCGGGGTCTGCAACAGCGGAGGTGAGCAACCATGGGCGAGGTTCAGTGGCTGAGGAACTTCGAGTCCCAACATGTCCACCCACTGGCATCGGATTCCGGGCTGACGCTCTTCTCTATGGACACGGCACTTCCGCAAGCCCTAGCCGAGCTCTCAGGAGATGGAGATAGCATCCGAAGGATTATGAGGGAAAGGACGAGCGTGAACTTGATCCCGCCGTCGAAAAAGCAGAGATCGCCACGTGGGGGCAGCTATGGAAAATATTCTAGCACACATCCATGTAGGAAAAGCTCGGTCCGTGCCTTTTGGTGTATAAATTTTACCGAGAACCTTCCAAGAATTTTGGGCATGTTGCCCAGTGAGTTGAAGGTATTCTATCTATTTTTTGATTCAGGTGCTTATATTATCAAGTGAAAATCACTATGAGTAGGTTTCTTTTTATTGGTCTGGAGACTATGAATAGGTTTCCCGGAAAAATGCCTGTATGATCTAGTCATCCACGTGTATATGAAATGGTTAGACATCCTGAAAGTTAAAGCTATCAAACAATTAAACTCTAGACCAGAGAGGGGTGGGTTTTCATTTATTATCCCTTTTCATTGGCTTCGATTAACCAATTCTAGGTACTGGCCTGGCCTCAAAATAGAAAATTCGGGCATGGGCTATGTGAACTGACCTAGGTTGAAAGCGAATGGGGCTCGTAAGGACAGTGAAATGAAACGAAAAACCGGTTAATTCGGCGCGAGAATTCGTTATCTTGCTAGTGATTTTCACTTGCTTCATCGAACTTCAGCTCACCGTCGCCCGATCCATCTATAAAATCCACTTATTGCACGGGTTCTTTTTTAATTTTGGTGCGCGACGAAGCTTGGAAGAAACCAAACGTTCTTCTTCTGATAATAATAGGGTTCATGCATGTGGCGAAAATCGATTTTTCTTGAAAATTGACGGTAAAGAACAGTGACCACCCGTGAATTTAGCCCGAAAAAAACATGAATTCACCGCTGCTTTACCCAATATCTATATAAGAAGAGCTCAACCATATATGGCTTTCTCCTTTACCTATAATTAATACTTGTGAGATTGAACTTGTTCATATAAAATAAGCTTCACAGATGTCCAGGACACTCGTCAACGTGATTAATAATACTGAGGCACTAATACATACGTAAAAAGGATTTCCAAATAACCAACGCATTTATTACTATCGGGTGTACAATGAATCTGACTGTTTTCAAATAGGTTAAAGGCTATGTATACTGAATTATACGGGTAAATAAAAGAATGATTTTCTAGCATACAATCATGCAGTCATAGTCTTATGAGAAGCGTCTTTTCATGTAATAACTAAGCGAAAAACATTGATTGACAGGATAGTTTCGTCTCAGATTGGAGGAAGAAGAGAAATGCAAGTAGCTAACCAATGCATGTCTATATGCATATTCTTGGATTGTTAGTAACTATAGTAGTTACAAACGTACAATATAAGATGTGATATATATATTAGAGAGGAGATAATATTAATTCAATGATAGTACTTAGGTTTTTGAAAGAATACCACAATTTATGGAGGCCTGAGATAAATGGCAGAAATGACATTAAGCATAAATAAAAGGATGATTTTCTAGCATACAATCATGCAGGCTACATATGGAATTAGTCTATCTAAATGACACGAAATATAACTAAATAAAACGTAAATGTTCTATGTATGAAGTAAGTTGAAATTTTAACCTTTTTAGAATTTGTTGAATGTTTAAGCTAAAATCAATATTAAAGTAAAAGTCGCTATTGCTAATCATTCAATCCTATTTCCTGTTTAAGATGCATATCAAACTTGCCTAATAGCTACGTCACATGAGTTATTTTATTTTAGTTTCATTTTCTTGCCATTAGAAGAAAGAAATTAAATAAATTGCGTAAAACTTATTCAATACATGATATAATCTATACTTTAAAGTTATGAATGGCTATTTTGGTGTAAGATTCGATTATTATTTTGAAATTTTCCGTTTTACTATTATAAATATTTGTTTTTAGGGTTTATGGTTTTCTATAAATAATTTCAAAATACTGAAAAGTAAGTGAAATTTAGGTGCAAACTGAAATAATCTATACCACAAATGACAAAAAGTAATTTCTAATACATATGATTTTTTAATCAAGAGAGATTTAGTGTTACAACGAAATTATTATACTCGAAATGTAAATTTTACATGTATTAACGAGATATTATTATTGTTGTTATGGGAGATTCATTCTATATAGGTACAAGCGATAGTACTTCCTTTCAACAAGCCATATTATCTAAAAATATGTATAACGACTGTTTTTCCAAGTTTGAACTCAAATGTCTTTCAACCAAAAAAAAAAAAAAAAGAAAGAAAAAACCTCAAATGTCTAAATTGTAGATTGAAAATAGGCAAAATTGAACGGGTTGAATCCACGATCGAGTCCGGATCATGATAACGGAAGCGAATTAGCTTTGTTTTCGCAATAAATCAGGTCATAAAAAATTTGTACCAGAATAACCTCCGCCATTTACGTGCCAACGGCCAATTTGTCTTACCAAGCAAAACTATCAGTGCCTATAAATTATTGTCACGAACCAAATGGCTATGGCCTATCGAAACCGTGCTTAGAGCTCTTCCAATTATGGGGGACTGATCTAAAGACAATATTGTAGCATTAAATTTATTTTCAGGTATTGTTTTTAGCTTTGTGTTAAGAATTACAAACGGATGGCTCGATAAACTACCATGTTGATCATTCAGACTTTTATTTTCAACTGCAATGGTTCTTCCTTTAGATTATTTTTCTTTCGGATCGCTACTTTTTTACGTCTAGAGAGTCCACCACATACAGTCCTAGCCACATGGGTCATGTAACATGCGAGCCAAACCCTAGTGGATAATTCAATCATCGCTTTATCGCCATTGTGAACTCGAATAGCATGATGGCCACAAGCATTCCCATAATCACTTGCTTCATGGACTCGTGGGGTTCGTGCAATCACCAGCTGAGAATTTTAAATACATAATTTTTCGTTGATTCAATTTGAGAAAATTTCTATGTACGAGGTAAAAAATTTACAAGAATAGAGAGTAATCATCAATTCATAGTTATTGTTGCTCACCCACCAATATTATCTTGACGGAAAGTGATTTTTATTATTCTATGGTGAACAACCATTTCTATAGCCGTAGATCGAACATTAATGTATGTATTTATTGAGGAGTTATTAAATATTCCTTTAAGTATCCTACATAATAACCGTTTTCAATTAACACGGTCCAATATTCTAACAATAGAATGTTAGAATTTGCAATCTCGAGGCATTGGTTAAGCCTTATCAAATATCCTTTGCCTCGAGTTTCTATTATTTGAACTTTCTTGTAAATTTCGACCAAACAAAAAAAATAAAATTTGTAAATGTTTCAGAAAATTTTATGCGTTTATTCTATTTATGTCCATCTTGCTAATATATCATTATTTGCACAAAAGAGGAGAAATTAACTAATCCATTTCGTTGAATGGAGGCCTGATTTGTTCAATTGAGTTATTCACACCATCGTACGATTAGAGCTGTATTATCTTCCACCTCAAAGATTCAGTTATAATCGACCTCACTTTCGACATTCGCTATTATTATCATACATATCTGAATGAGCAGAAAATAAGTAAATATGTCAAGGAGTAACATATTGTCTTATAATAGGATATAAATAATCACGAGGCCTAACCAACCACATTTCACTGGCTATATATGAAATTATAGATTTTGAGCCGAAAAAAAAAAAAAAACATAACATACAAATACTCGTGTCTCATAAATCAAACTATATCATAACAAAAAAAGTGAATTTGATTAAGTTTTGATTTGAGTGCAGAATAGTGATTTTTAAGTCTAGTTGACTTCGAGTATTAGTTATGCGTAAGTACATGATATTGGGTAAAGTAAATGGACCTCAAATTATTGGTGCGAAAATATAATTTCTAAGGTACACCAAACATATTCCGACAAAAAAAAAAGGTACACCAAAAATACTCCGAATAAATGGACTTCAAATTTACTGAATGAAAAAGGCCAAGAAAATTTACAGAGTCCTTGCATGATCTTTTCTCAGGTCGGGAATTGTGAAAAAGTTTCATAGATGTTAAAATTGTCTCTCACTATGCACTACGACATAATTCTATAACACTCACGGTGAAAATTCAATTTATGTTTCCCAATGAATCGATTATCTTCCTTCTATATTACTTCCATGGCAATGAAAAAGATTAACAAATAGCTTTTGGATACATAGTTCCAATTATCATCGAATATATGATTTTTTATATATAATAGTTAATGGATAAATGAGGTGCATGCAACATGTCTGTTGAGTATACGAGTGTGTTTGTTTCAGTGAAAGTGTTTTGCAGGAATTAGTTTTTCTGACTTTCCCTCTTATTTCATTGAAAATGACTTAGCCAACGAAAAATAATTTCCGGTCAACGGAAGATGCATGTTAGGAAAGTAAATTCCTCAATCTAAAGAAGTGAAAATACTTTTTGGAATTGTTCATCTCGAATATTTTTATATTTTTATTTTTTATTTTTTTATTTTTGTTCTTCTACCGCCGGCCACTGGCCACCGGCGAGCTGAGCCGAGCCGGCCTCTGGCGAGCCCTTGAAGCTTGCCGATCTAGCTCATTCGTATATGGCCTTTATATTCGCTACGGCGTCTTTCCTATGGCCTTGTCGACGTGGTCAGCGACTAGCAATTTAAAAAAGAAAAGAAATGGAAAACATAAAAAGTATTTAAAAATTGATTTTTTTTTTGCCTCAGATAAAGTTATAAGATTGAAATCATTTTCCTAATGAGATCCAAATACTAGAAAACCTTTTCGGTCAAATATCGTCAAACAAAGGAAAGCTAACTATTTTTTTTTATAATGATTTCCCGAAAAATATGTTCCTTTATCATGAAGTTTTCTCCCAAACAAATGCATCTTATATGTGACTAGTTATGACGACTAGTTGATTGTGGCTTGATCCTAGTTATTAGATAAATTTTATCCCAGTACTCCTGATCTACTCTACATATCACACATGTTGCATCAACAGACAAGTTCAATTAAACCTCTCATTTGTAGCTAACTTGTTTCTAATCACAAGCCAGCTAATAGAACTATGCCACCTCCTCTCTTTTTTCTTTTTTCTTTTATAATGAAATTCGTACTTAAAATCATATTTGGATCAAAATAACATCGTTTTAATCACATCATCGTCACGTCGTAAATTTACGCAAATATCAACCTTCCATTGTGTAAAAAACCTTCGGATATTTGAGAAATTTTGAAGGTTGATATTGGTGTAAATTCACGCAAAGTCCTCAAATCCATCACGTGGTTGGCTAAAACTAGCAAGGAAGAGAAGGTTGACAATCCTTGGAAAATAACGTGAGCCAATGAGAAATTGAAGCACTTATCCAATTGACCAAAAATGGACCAATCTGTTAGGTGGTCTTGGGTCTCTCTCATTCCAAAAGCTAGCTCAAAAGATGGGACTTTCCCTTACACTTATAAACCGACCACCAGCCTCTTTCACAATCGATGTGGGATAACCTCCCCAAAGCTTAAAGTAAGGAACTTTGAATTACTTAAACGACACCATTAACACATTCCAGATTTGCATGTAGAAAGACTGGGAACTGGAAGTTCTTAACCTAATGCACCAATTCTTAGATACTTCCCGCATATTTTTGACTCATTCTAAAAACTACCTTAGCTTCAATGTGGTTGCAGTAATCGAATGATGAAAAGCTTGAAGTGAAGAATCCGATTTCGATCCAGTATAAAAAATGAGTGCGAGAGATTTTGCATCACAAAGAGCGCTAGAAACCATTTCTCTCTCCATCGCCAGCACCAATAATGCACTGTTGTTGGACAATAATGACAAACGCATACTTAGGGCCTCTTTGGTAGACTCATGTTTCTCTAATTCCTGTTCTTTTGTTTTGGGGAACAGAAAAAGAACATAAATCTATTTGGTAACGTCAGTAAATTGTTCTATTTTACACTCTCCGTCCCTCATTTAACCCAGAAGAGAAGAAGAAAAATAAAAGAAATATTAATTGAAAAGTTGTCGGGATTCTTTTTTTCTTTAGATATAATGCACAAAAGGCGGGTCGACAGCCCTCAATTATGCGCGGGCTCTCCCAAGCATTTTAAGCCTAAGATATTCTTTGTGAGACGAGCATCGCACTAGCCTTTCGGGGTCAACTAGAAACTAAACGAGTCACGGGAGATTGCCTCGCTTTCTAAGCAATTAGAATTTTCTAGATTCGGAGATTTGATTACGCCAATTAAATAATTAGCGCCCTTCTGTCACACCTAACTTAGTTTGGATGTTCATCTAAGTGACGAAACGGATTTTGTTACCAATTATGGACCCTAAAGATCATTTGATGTGTTAAGTGTTCAAGCAATATTTTTTTTTTTATGGGTTTATTATGATCTTAGGTTTATCGTAACCATTCTAGAAAGAAAAAGAACAACAATTCATGATTATCCTATTCGTTAACACTAACCATTTGTGATCCATCAATCATTTGATCATTTTCAACATGGAAACTGTGACCATGATGTGGATATAAAGCAATCTTCCTGGTTTTTACTCATTTGAGATATGAACAAGCACATGTTTCATCTATCGCCGAGCATTAACCCCACGAGACCGAACTGGTAATCATGGAGATAAATCCATATTGGTACTAAAATTAGAGAATGAAATCGGATTGAATGCACGATATTGATATGGAAAAGAAAAAGAATATAGAGAGAGAACTGAGACTAGCTCACATTTCATTTCACTGAACAACATGACCATATCTGTACAATAACCATCCACTAGGAGCTGAGAGACTTTCGATTTAAGTTGAGACCTAGAGGAAAATGTTAGATGTATGCCCTAAAGCTACCATGTAATAGTTACATGTTAGGGATTTCTAGTGTATTTTCAATTTCTTATTAAATTAATAGCAAATACGTGTTTATTCATTTGTCCAATTATTTATATGAATAAATTCCATAAGATTAGTTGCGACTGAACCTATTCTTGAGACGTTGAGAATATGTGTGACGGGTTCACAGTTAGACTGAATCTTTAAACTGTTCCCGATCGATGGATCATTGAATGGATATTAATGATCCTGTTGAGACCGGTGTGTTCTTAACTTCACCATTAAGTATTGGATACTTAAGGGAATGACGAGTCACAAGTCATTGGTTATTGCGATGCCCAAGTTAGAACACAGGTGCTTATACCAGACAAGTTCACTGAACGTGACACGCATTGAACGATTAGCAACATGGAAGCTTTTAGCGTGGTCAATGTCTAATTGTTCATGCTCTGGTCTTGTGTAAATAATCCTTAGACCTGAGGCACAGTGTTGACTTGTGTGTTGGATGGCTATGGTTCACAAGTGCGCATATTGGCAGTTCGTCGATCCGTCTCTGTACTTGATGGTTATAGTTCATGCACATACGAAGTCACACGTGTGCACAAAATGGAATCTGTCTCCTTATTACATGCAAGGTATGATGTCCTATGCGATCTAATTATGACAATGCATTGAAATCCTCGATCGGGGTTGTAACTGAGAATAAAATGTTCATGTCTCGTATAAATGCACGTAGATTAGATTTGTGCATATGATCGAATTGATGGCTTGACAAATATTCCATGGTCTTTGTTCGATCGGGACATAGTAAAACAGAGGGATTGAATTACACTGTAACTAGAGCTGACAGGTTCATTGTGTTCTTAAAGCATTCACACTGTCTAGGTAGCCATGACATATTGCAAGATGTCACTCATGGCTTGTAAGACCTAGTGGTTGATCGGGACAATCAATTCTCTTGGAAGTACTAATGTGTTAGTGCATGTCTTACTACCGGCTCAGTGATGAACCTAGGGATGTCACACACCTTAACCAATACATGATGACGTTAAATGGAAAGACGATATTGCAAATATGTTTGCAATCAAGGCTCTCGAATAGTCGGACTGAAATTACATTAAATGGGATTTAATTTAATTCTTTTTTTTTGTCATTGACGTGCGTGCATATGATGCACATACAAGTCTTGTACGGACACATATTGATGTGCCCAATTTGCACACATGCTGGTGGTGTACCTTTTTATTTTTATGATAATAATAATTGTTATTATTATTTAGAAAAATAAAAAAATAAAATAAAAGGTTAATGCACACGGTCAAACCGTATGCATTATTATGTGCATGTGCTGCATGGTTTGTTGACCGTGCAGCACACTTGCACGATCAGCAAACGGTTGCTGATCTTGCACAGCACACTGCACGATCAGCAACCGTTTTGCTGATCGTGTGCGTGGTGCATTCCACCACTACGAGTTCAATCCGCAAAAGTTGCAGAGGGGAGTTCATTTTCACCGTGTGCGTGCAAGAGAGTGTGAGGAAGTCCGAGAGAAATCAGAAAAATTCACTCTACACTTTTATTCTTGCGGTGACCGAAAAAAATCAATAGCGCGGAGAGTTATCTTCACAAGATTGCTAGCACAATCAATTGTGGTGTTTATCCGCGTTGTCTTTATCCCGTTCGTCGTACGATTGGTGGTGTTTCTAAACTAGAGGTCCGACACTTGTGGGACTCGAATTGAAGAACGTTTGAACTAACTCGTTTCAAGCACGCTTCAAGAGGTAATTCGTTTAACCCTCTTCGTTTCATTTGATTTTGATTGAAACGCACGAACAACGCCTCTAGAGATACATGTATGGGTTTTTTATTTCCGCTGCGTTTATATGTATTATTTGCCTATGCATGTTACGTGTTTCCCAACAATTGGTATTAGAGCCGACTCCCGACAGCGTGTGGGGCCGCAGTGGGCGCTCGCTGGTGTACGCGGTGCTCTCGACAACGTGTGGGGCCGCAGTGGGCGCTCGCTGGTGTATGCGGTGCACAGCGGGGACGCTGTGCCTTTGAGGGGGGATTATGTGACATCCCCGTCCCACATTACTTAGGGGAGTCCTGGGCTGGTTTATAAAGGATTGAGTTCCCCTTAATTTGCATGAGGCCTTTTTCTGGGGGTGTCCTGGAGAAAACAAAACCGTGAGGACTGTATGTCCAAAGTGGACAATATCGTGCAAGTGAGACCCAGGGTCCTTACAGAAACCCTAAAAAAGAATCACCATTGTTGTTGGTTTGTTTGGTGCTAACGAAGATCGTATACTTTTTGCATTTGCGTAGAGATGGATGGATTCATAGACAGCAAAAAACCGTAAAGATCACAACTGCCGGTGTATTTCGCGTACAAGACAAGGACGGACAAGACCATGAAAAACAATAGGACACGACAAGCTTGGGTTGTCGAATCCTCCCACATCCCGGTAATCTCCACCAAGAAGGTGTCACGCCCAGCATTAGGCCCAGGCAGAAAAAGTGGAGCATCACACCTTGGCAACCCAAGCTTGTCGTGTCCTATTGGTGGAGATCGCCAGGGTATGATGCTCCACTTCTTCTGCCTGGGCCTAATGCTGGGCGTGACACCTTCTTGGAGGAGATCGCCGGGACGTGGGAGGATCCGACAACCCAAGCTTGTCGTGTCCTATTGTTTTTCGTGATCTTGTTCGTCCCTGTCATGTACGTGAAATACACCTGCGGTTGTGATCGTTGAGGTTTTTTGCGATCTGTGAATCCATCCATCTCTATGCAAATGCAAATAGTATATGATCTTCGTTAGCACCTAACAAACCAACAACAATGATGATTTTTTTAGGGTTTTGCTCTAGGTCTCGACTTAAATCGAGAGTCTCTCAACTTCTGGTGGATAGTTATTGTACATGGTGTTCAGTGAAATGAAATGTGAGCTAATCTTGGTTATCTCTCTATTTCCTTTTTTCTTTTCCATATCAATATTGTGCATTCAATCCGATTTTTCTCTCTAATTTTAGTACCAAAGCGGATTTATCTCCATGATCACCAGTTTGCTCTCATGGGGTTAATGCTCGGCGACAAATGAAGCATGTGCGTGTTCATATCTCAAATGAGTAAAAACCAAGAAATTTGCTTTATATCCACGTCATGGTCATGGTTTTAATGTTGAAAATGATCAAATGATTGATGGATTACAAATGGTTAGTGTTATTGCATAGGATAATCGTGAATTTTTCTAAGAGGCTATTCTAACTAAAATTAAACCAAAGAAATATCATGAATTCTCCTAAACCACTTGTGTCTTATCTAAATGAAACTAAACATATTCTAATACTAGGATCTAACGACCTAATCAAGGCCTATTTTCCAAACTATTTTTCCATTTTATATATATATATTTTCGGAATTTATTTATTTATTTATTTTATTTTTCCTTTTACTAACTCGTTCCATGATCTTCTATGAACTACATGAGCTCCCTCTAAATGTTCTTTGTCTCATTTATTTTGGAAAACTTTCCTGGACATGTGTATATGAACAAAATCCCTTTCATCGATTTTTATTATTATTATTTATCCTTTTCTTTCATTTTCTTTATTAGTTTCCATACATTCCAACAACACCTGTACAACCATTATCTTCTGGTTATTATTCTTTATTTCCTCTCTTTCTTTTTCTCTTTGGAACCCTTCGTCTCCTTCCTGCTCTGAAAACAATTCATCAAGCTCACCATTCCCAGGTTTATTTTTTTTTATCAAGCTCACGAATTACAACTTTCAAATTATCACAAAAAAAAAATCAACCTAAACCAGCACAAGTCCAAAGATTAAACTGATGTCCACCTTCGAAAGCTCAAGGCAGCCCTAGTTCTCTACTATTATTTTATTATGTCCTTTTTATCTCTATTTTCTATACCCATTGTCTTCCTTTTAGGGAATTGAGAACACACAAAACCATGATTAAAACTCACCATGTTTGACACCAACAATCAAATCTCCTCTCCCCAAAATATCAGTACATTAAGCATGCATATCTCACCCTCAATCGCCTGTATTTATCACAATATTTCCATCATCAACCGCCATATTCATTTATCACCGCTCGACCAACAACATATGCCATCACTATCCCTCCTCCATCAATCACTGACATATAAAAATCACCGCCTATCGACCTCCACTTATTCACTTCCACCAACTAGCTCGAGTTACGGAACAACGCCCAATTTTTACTACAACCATTTATTATTAATAGCTGCAAATCAGGGAAATATAAAATAAATGAACAACACACCTTGATATATGGATGTCCTAAAAAAAGGCGCGACTACACACCATTTCTCACGAGCAATCACCAAAGAATCATCCAACGCAGCATTTACAGCCACAACCGAGAAGCATGAGAGAGGAAACAAAATGAAATGTTTAGATTCGGTTTTAACCATTATAAATTGCGGATCTAATTGAGTTTGTTTATGCGCTATAAAAAAATGATTGATCTCCACTGAAACGTCCTTAGATTGTGCAAAAATATGAACTATTTCGCAGTTATGTTTGAGGAACATTTCAACAAACAATTGGTGTGCATCCAGAACATTTGCACATAATCACGAATTGAAAACGATTTTTTGTCTAGGATCTAAGCTGGTACGGAAGTATGATCACAGATCATCAAGTATCCCTTCAGATTCTCAATGATTCATTCACGATTAATAAATGAACGACACACCTTGATATATGGATGTCCTAAAACAGGCTCGACTCCACACCATTTCTCACGAGCAATCACCAAAGAAATATCCAACGCAGCATGTACAGCAACAACCGAGAAACATGAGAGAGGAAACAAAATGAAATGTTTTGATTCGGTATTAACCATGATAAATTGAAGATGGAGCACTATAAAAAAGGATTGATTTGCACTAAAACATCCTTAGATTGTGCAAAATATGAACTACTTGGTAGTTATGTTTGAGGAACATTTCAACACTTCAGCTAATTTCATAGAATCGAGTTTACCACATCCCACAGGCCTCGACGTCCTTGGAGATCCCTGAATGCGAGCGATCATCGATTCCTCTTCGCGACTGATTGATTGATCGCTGGCTCACTCGCTCTCTGTGTGTATGCTTTGTTTTCTCAATTTTCTGGTAATCTGATTGAAAATTTTTTGGTGCGATTATAAGGGAATTGGCGGTTGGTTAGATGAGAGAGAATACGAATGACGAAAATATCTTCCTGCCTTGCATGAGAAACGGAGAGCGTCGGATAAAGTTGGACCAAATCAATTGAGCAATAATATCTAAGAGGACCTCACAAAGCGAAAGTCAAACCAGACTCCTATAGTTGACCAACTCTAAATCCTTTTTTTTTTTTTGGTTGAAGATGTAAATATTATAGACCAAATGAAGTACAGCAGCTTAGGGGCATCCCAGCATTACAAAGAGAGCTAATAATTCAAAAAGATGGAGGTAAGAAATCTCTACATAGTAGCCAAAAGTACATTTGTCTAGGAAGGTCGAATTTTTTGGTAAAGTGAAGCTCTACCTCTAATATTTTTATGCTTTGCCAAAATAATATGGATGTCAGTTGACTTGTTTTGGAACTGTCTCTGGTTGCGCTCCATCCAAATACAATATATGGTTGCGAGGAAAGATACCTTTAGGAGTCTCACCGCCAAATCTTTGCCCGTGGCTGCCCTAATCATCCATGAAAGTTCCTCATTCCACCCCCTAATGAATGTCTAATCCCATGTTGCACAAGGATACTGCGCCAGATATTACCTATCCACTCACACTAGAAGAATAAATGTGCTCTGTCTTCTATACCGGCCTATAGAAGTCGCATTGGATATCAACTAAAGTCATCCATCATGCTACGATTGTTCCTGTCGATAGTCTATCTCTGCAAACTAGCCAGCCAATAAAATTGTGTTTGTTAATGCTGCTGCTTCAAATTAGGTTGTACCACTCTACAACCGGTCCCCCATGTCTGAGTTCATCATATATATCTCGATAACAGTATCGTGAACTAGATGTAGCGGAGGTTAGAAAAGGTCGCAATTTGAGGAGACAATGCCAACTCCAAGCCATACTACTCCTCATGTCAAGCTGTATAATTGGGGTGCCTCTGCATTTTGTGTTGTGAACCCAGATGCTCTAAAGGGAAGAGGATGGATGACTTATGAGGTTCCACAACGTATGGCCTAACAGAAATTTGTTCCATAAGTTCAGATCGAGCAATCCTAATCCTCCTTCCCTGTTAGGTGAGCAAACTACTTTCCAAGCAACCTTGTGCAAGCCATGATTTATTGTAGAACCAGCCCATAAGAAATGTCGAATCCTCTTCTCAACCTTGTATATAGTTTGCTTTGGAAGTAAGAACATTTGCATCCAGTAAGTACAAATGGAGAGAAGGACCGCTTTAGTTAATTGTAGACGCCCTGCATAACTCATGTGTTTCATGCCCCAACTTTCAATTTTCTTAAAGATCTTCTCAGTAAGACTCTTGCAGTCTGTGTGAATGAGTCTTCTAGTAACAAGGGGAACACCCAAGTATTTAATAGGGAGGTTACCTATGGGAAAAGGTGTGTGGTTTAGTATAGGTAACTTCTCATCCTCGTTTAACCCAGAGAAAAAGATTTGGCATTTGTTAGGATTAAACTGCAACCCTGTGAGAACTGTGAAATCTTCAAGTGCCTCTACAAGGCAAAGGACAGAGTCTACATCTCCATGGGGAAATAGGAACAAGTCATCTGCAAAGCATAAAGTGAGTAATCGTTTGTGTTTTGGAGCGCCAGTGGTATTTGAAAGAAGATGTAGCAACTCTCGCACTCACAATTCTATTGAAAATTTCCATAACCAAGATAAAGAGGTATGGGGAGAGAGGATCACCTTGTCACAGCCCATTTGTGCTATTGAAATAGCCAACCTGTTCGCCATTAAAGTTCATTGAAAACCTTGGAGTAGTGATGCACTCGGTTATAAGATCAACCAAGTATTGAGGTGTATTTATGGCTTTAAGGACCCCGATGACTGCATCCCATTTAACCATGTCGTAGGCTTTCATGAGATCAATTTTTATGGCCACACGTTTACCTTTGCCTCCCTTATGGTAATTGTGCAATAGATCTTGGCACAAAAGTATATTCTTTGAGATCTGTCGTCCAATGATGAAAGCGGTTTGGTTGAGATTGATGATCGAAGGAAGCATGCAACTTATTCGTTCTGCGAGTAGTTTAGATATGATATTGTAGAGCACATTGCAGCAAGAAATGGGTTTGTACTCCTTGAGGCAGGATGGATTCTGAACCTTTAGGACGAGGGAAATCAATGTGGAATTTATAGACTTTAGTATTCTTTTTTACGAGAAGAATTCGATGATAGCTTCCTCGATGTCATGCCCTATGATGGGCCAAGCACTTTTGTAGATTCGACTGTTAAACCCATCTGGACGTGGAGCTTTGAAGTCGTTGAAACCCTTTATGACTCTGAGGTTATCTGATCTCTGAAGCATTGGAAAGATAACTAAAGTACTAACATCTTCATGAAATAGAGAGGCATACCTCTCATATGGAATACGTGGATGACTGGAGTTACCAAGAAGGAGTTAGTAATATGATATAACTGCATTCTTCAGAGCACCCTCCTCGGTAATAACAAAGCCATCCTCGAGTTGGAGATGATTTATCCTGTTTTGGGCACTCCTCCGCATCATGGAAGCGAAGAAAACCTTGCTATTGTTGTCACCCTCTTTTAGCCATAGATTCCTAGATTTCTGTATGAGCATAACTTCTTCATGTTTACTAAGAGCAAGAAGTTCCTCCAGTTGTGCTTTTTCTTCAACCCGAGAAATGGGATTATAAGGGTCAATCACAAGCTCGTGTTGGAGTCGTTGTAGGCTCTCCTTAGCGTGCTTTTCCGTCAAGTGTAATTAACCAAATTGAGATCTATTCAGGCCCTTGAGTTGCCATTTCAGTGCTTTGAGCTTCTTCACCACTATGAACATTCTAGATCCTCTAACTTCCTGTTGCCAGCAAGTGGAGACCATTGGCATGAAATCAGGGCTAGAAGTCTAGAAATTAAAGAATTTGAAAGAAGATTTCCGTCTCCTATATGTAGTGTCTAGTCGTACCAAACATGGGGAGTGGTCTGAAACCCCTGGAAGCAAGAAATCAACTGAATAGCGGCTATATTTGTTCTACCATTCTGCATTAATCAAGACTCTGTCAATTCTGCTTGCTCTAAGATTTTCCCCCGGGCTTTTGTTTGTCCATGTGAAGAAAGGGCCTATAGAGGGAGGTTCAATCAGTGCAAGCTCCTCAATCATGGTGTTTAGCTCCTCCATACCCGAAGTCCAACGAGCATTGGAGCTAATCCTTTCACTAGTGTCCCTTATTTCGTTGAAATCCCCCATAAGCAACCAGGGCAAGTTTCTAGTAGGTCCAGTAGAGAAAGCTAAAATATTACGCCACAAAATCCCTCGTTCAACTTCAGTGTTGTATCCATAGATGGCATAAAGCAAAAAAGGGTCATCCCTAGGTTTTTCAATGAGACAATGTATGACTTGGGCCGAAACTTCCAACATGGTTAGACTAAGGAAGGTCAGTTTCCATAAGATCCAGATTCGTCCAAGCTGCTGCACATATAGTTATGAGCATAGTTCCAACCTCGGAAGCTGCTATCAACGACAAAATTAGCATTTTCTTCTTTAACTTTGTGCTCTATCAAAATAAGAATATAGGGATCCTAGGATAGAGCAAAGTCCACCAGTTCCCTTCTTTTTGGGTTACTATCAAGGCCCCTCACATTCCAAGAGACAATATTCATGGAACAAGAGGCTCCGTTACAACCCCCAAAACCCCCAAGGTATCCAACATACAACCTGAAGCATCCCCTGCTTCCAAAAGAGAAAATCTATTCTCATAAGGCACTAAATTGTAGGCATCTTGGTTTCTGCAGATTGAGTCTAATTCCTTGCTACCAACTAGTTGAGACACGGAAGGATCGGACTGGACAGCAGCGGGACCAATCGACGAGGTTACCGAGGAGTTAACAACTTTCTTTCGGGAGGGGGTTAGCCTAGAAAGGCCAGATGTAACCCATGCACCATCTTCATTTGTTTCGGTTCTTGCTGACTAGAGACCGAGTTAGGACGGGCAGCAGCTTTTTGCGTCTTAGGAACCCACACTTCTTTGCTTCTACCAGTACAATCTTTGTGGCCAAAACACTTACACTTCTTGCGTCTCAAAGGCACCCAACTGTAGTACACTTTGGCCTCAAAAAATTCTCCATTACCCATGTTGATATCAAATGTTTCTGGGAAAGTGCTATCAATGTCCATGAGGATGCATACCTTCGCATAGGATAGCCGCCGATTTTGTCTAGTGGCTGAGTCCATATATAAAGGTCTTCCAAGAACACTACATACGTAACTTAAACCTGTTTTGGTCCAAAGAACATGCGGTACATTATAAAGCCGGACCCAAATCGGCACGTAAGTGATCTTTTCTCTCTCTAATCTAATAAGGGGATGCCACTTTTGCAGAAACATAGGTTATCCTGCAATATCCCACAGCCCCACCTCCATAACTTCCACCATTTTCGCAACATTTGAGAATCTAAAGAAGAAAAAGCCATCCTCTGTTGCAGTAATATCTAGAATGTTTTCTTTGCCCCACAATTTCTCAATTACTCTTCGGACTAAGTAAAAAGAAGCATTGGCGGTGAGGAAGTATCCAACAAGGCAGTTTTGGAAATGCGACTCACCCTCAGCTAAAGCCTTGGGAGGAGGAACAACAATAAGTTTATCTCCAACTTTGACAGGAGGGTGGAAATCTAGTTTAGCAGATTTGTCAAGGTTGCCCATAGTAATATTTTTCCAAGACACGCTAGAAGCAGTAGTAGCAATAACTTTCTGACAGGGAGCAAGGGCAAGGGCAAGATTTCTCGCTATATCAGACTTAGACGCACAGTTGCTAGCCCTAGAGTGAACAACAGCAAAGTTCCCAACCCCACAATCAGCCTCTGAGTGAACAACATGAAATTTCCCAACCCCACAATTAGCCTTAGAGTGAACAATAGCAGATTTTCCAACCCCACACAGCATCAGCAATACAAATCCTTCGTTTGTCAAAATTTGAATGGCACGGAAACATAATGATTCCTCTTTCTGGGCCTGTTGAGCAAGAGATAGAAGTTCAACCCAACGAACAAGTGATATCACTTGAAGAGCAATGACATCTTGGCGGCAATTATCGCTAACCTGGCAAACATTGATGCCATAGCCTTGTGAAAATAACTAACAGATTGTCACGACCTAAAAATCAGATTTTTAGGCTAATGGATTGTTAAGCTAATTATCTAATTAACCTAACTCGGACTCTCTTAAGTCCATACCAAATCGCAGCTTAGGGTTCAATATTTAACTTGCAAATGATTTAACTTGGAGTCACCACTAATCAATTCACGGTAGGCTGATTAGACACCTAAATAAAGTATCGAGAGAAATACTTTATTTCTACGAACTAGAGATTCATTAAGTTCGGAGACTTTATTACGCTAATATTTCTATTAACGCCCTTTCGGTACCTTTCATTTCAATGAAACTGTTTCAATAGGCAGCTTGGATTAATTTTAGTTCTAAAGTCCTAACATGCAAATGAGGTCATGCGGGTACGCAATGATTATTGAACAATCAATAATCAAAGCATAAATAAATTACAAGATTAAGGAAGAGGGAACGTACCTGGACATTGCAGCCTAAACCCCTAATGCTTATCTCCTAAACGCAAGACTTAGACTAATGCAATTATTTTTTATTTTCGGTTATTGAATGAGCAATGCAAATGAAATGGAATGCATATGCAATTAATCTAAAATGACATGGCATGGCATGCAAGGCATTTATTTAAATGAGCTAACTCTAATGAAATGCGAAGATGAGTCTAACTAGAATGACAATGCAATTCTAATTAAATGACATGCAAATTGACTAAATTAACCTAGTCTAAATGGCAGGTTAAAATGTTATGAATTTAACCTAAGTGACATGGAACATTAGACTAAATGACTTAAACATTTGAATCAATTTAATGAACCTAGACATGCAGACTATATAGATGAACCTAAACATGATTCTAGGTGACATGCGAGTGTGACATGGCATATGATATGGACATACCTAGTGACCTGGCAAACTATATGACATAGCAATTATGCATTCTAACTTATATGACATGCATATGAAATGAAATGAAATGCTAACCTATAGGCATGACATGAAATATTCTAAACTATATGCAATGCAATTGAATAAGATATTTTTGGTATTGTCTGGTGAATTTCGAAGTTAAATATTAATGGGGTAAAATTTATCCTAAATGAAGATTATCCTAAATGTCTAGAGAATAATTTGAATTAAGTTCTAAAATCATCTAGGAAATCTTTTATCTTAAATCTAAATGTTTCAAGATGCAATTATCTATGTAAATGAAGATGCAATCCTAATCTATATGATGATATTTAAAATGCACCTAATCTATTAGACATGATTTCTAATAAATCACATCTTTCTAAATGAATGCCTATCTTATCTATCTAAGGCAATTGAATTTTCAAGATAAGATTCCTAATAAACCTTACCTTTTTAAACCCCGAGGCAACGACAGCAGAGGCTACGCTTTCTGCTTGCAGGACGATGATCGCTTCCTCTTCGCGACTGATTGATTGATCGCTGGCTCACTCTCTCTGGCTCTCTTTATGTATGCTCTATTTTCTCAATTTTCTGGTAATCTGATTCAAAATTTTCTGATGTGATTATAAGGGAGTCGGCGGTTGGTTAGATGAGAGAGAATATGAATGACGAAAATATCTTCCTTCCTTGCATGAGAAATGGAGGGCGTCGGATAAAGTTGGACCAAATCAGTTGAGCAATAATATCTAAGTGGACCTCACAAAGCGAAAGTCAAACTAGACTCCTATAGTTGACCAACTCTCAATCCTTCGTTTGTCAAAATTTGAATGGCACGGAAACATAACGATTCCTCTTTCTGGGCCTGTCGAGCAAGAGATACAAGTTCAGCCCAACTGCTTCAAATATGTTTCGAAGAAGTGATATCACTTGAAGAGCAATGACATCCTGGCGGCAATCATCCCTAACCTGGAAAACATTGATGCCATAGCTAGGTCAATGATAGGAGTGGCCATATTAGTGAGTCCAAGTGACATTTATCGGCTCTTGCCAGCCTGATGGTCAAATGCCAGCCACAAGTTTGAGGCTGGCAAATAAAAAAAGAAAAACAAATGAAACTGTGATAAATTTGTGTGGCAAGCATATCACGGTCATAGCCGTATGACAGGAAAATTGTCAAAAAAGTTCTAAACCTATTTCATTTTTGCCAGTTCAGTCCTAAACCTTTTAATTTTGTCAATTTAATCCAAAACCTTTTGTATTTATTCCAATTCAGTCCTAAACCTTTTGCGTTTGTGCCAATTTCGTCTACCCGGCCAACTTTGGTCGGTCGGCGGTGACGTGGATAATTTTTATTAATATTTTATATATTTTTCAAATTATTTTTTTATTTTTCTTTTCTTTTCTTCTTATTACTTTATTTTCTCCATTCTCCTTCCTCCACCACGGCAGTGCATTACCTAGACTGGACCATTGGCGACTAGCAAGACGCTAGGCGGATGAGGTCGACCTCGCCTAGATTTGGCTTGGGCAAGGTTGGCCTGCCATGGCGGGCTCGCCATGGACGGCGAGGCGCAACCTCGCCCATATCTAGCCTGGGCGAGGTCGGCCAGCCATGGCGTGCCTCGCTAGAGGCTCGCCCTTGCCGAGGCGAGCCTCGCCGACCTCGCCTAGCCATGGCGAGGCTAGATCTGGGCGGGCACCAACCAGAAGACGAAAACTAGGCAAAAGATCACCAACACCAAAAGACTGATAGCATTTGCTACTATTCCATGATAGAAACACTACCAGAAGCCAAACAGACCACAATAGCTCGAGGTTTTCCTGGAAATTTCATTCACTAATCATGAGAAACTGGAGAAGTCACGGTCACATGGGTATTGCGAAGAACAAAATGCGGTGGGAGACCCATGAGCGAGGTCACTTGCCGACGAGCCTCGCCCAATCTCGAGGACGAAGCCATGACCTCAAATCTTTGCGGACCCAATACTTGCTCTTCACCTTGGCGAAGGCGAGCCGTGCCGTCCATGGCGAGGCCGCCATGGCTGGCCGACCTTGCCCAGGCCAGATTTGGGCAAGGTAGCGTCTCGCCATGGCCGGCTGACCTCGCCCAGGCCAAATTTGGGCGAGGTCGCGCCTCGCCGTGGCCGGCCTAGCCTGCTGCCGGTTGCCGGTGGTCCAGTCCAGGGAAGGCATTGTCATGGTGGAGGAATGGGAAAGGAGAACATTAAAAGGAAAAAGAAGACAAATAAAAATATAATTTGAAAAAATATTAAAAAATAATAAAAATTATCCACGTCAGCACCGACATCCATGTCAGCACCGGCCGACATCCACCTCACCATTGGCCGGCCAAAGTTGGCTGGATGGAAAGAATTGGCACATAGACAAAAGGTTTAGGATTGAATTGGCAAAAAAAAAGGGTTTAGGATTGAATTGGCAAAATTAAAAGGTTTAGGACTGAATTGACAAAAATGCAATAAGTTTAGGATTTTTTTGACAATTTTCCCGCCGTATGACTGTCAGCTTATCTTTTCCCTTATCCAAATGATCAAAGATAAAAAAAAAAAAAGATACAGCCATAGAGTACAACTAACCAAATTCAGAAACCACTTTCGGGACTGGCCATACTAGTGAGTCGAGAGAGAATCCCATCAGGCCTAACATAGGATGTTCTATGCTAATGCCTTCATTGAATGGCTGGTCAAAATTAGAAGCAACAATTATCTTCTATACAGAGAAACACTTTTGCAATTTCTAGCCTCCAAGTTCCAAAATTAAAGATTTCAAGCAAAACAAGATTAACAAACAATCATCTATATCCAGGACCGCTAGCTGAACTTTATTTCTAGCAAACATGGAAAAAGGGGACGGTCCAAGGTTACAGATTTGGTGAACCCACTAATTGCAGAATAATTCCTTTCCAGTTTTTCAGTAACACTCTTTTTACCCTTTCATCCCCAACAATTTCAATGCTAAAAGACTACAAAAGATTAAACTTAAAGGCCTACAGAGCAAACCTTGTGAAAATAAGTAACAGGTCCATTAATCCACAAATGCAACCAAAGATCACCAAAGCACCAAATTAAAGAAGTCTGCTCGAGTTCCGTCGAGAACCATCAACTGCGATTCCAACAACTTTCGGAAACTCGTCCAGGATTTCACTGAAATCCATTCAACCGGAGGAGGAGGAGAAGAAAGGGATAAAGGTCTCGGCAATGGCGAAAACGAATTTTCATTTGAACGCATCCTCACACAAATAATTAAGTTAAATTATCGAAAATAGTCCTAATAAAGAAGATTAAAAATATCTTATAAAGTCTAAGCCGTACATGTGAAATTCCTGAGAATTTTAAGTTTACTTATGAACATCGGTAAGCTTTTGGAACCCGTACACGTGTCATAAGAGATGTTCAACCATATTTATGGAAACGATTCTCAAAGAAATAATAAGTAAGGAATTGCAACTCATTTGTATCCCCAATTCTGAACACCTATTGCAATTGTGCCAATTCAGTCCTAAATCTTTTTTTTTTTTGCCAGTTCAGTCATAAACATTTTCCATTTGTGCCAATTCGCATATCTCCCACAATGATGGCGAGGCTGGCCTCACTAGGGGTTGGCGATGCTTGCCCTCTTCGGTGGCTGGTGGGGGCGAGGTTCACCGGCCCTTGTCGGTGGTCAGAGGTGGTCGAACGCGGGGACGAGCTTCGCTAGTCCTCGCCTCTGGCCGATCGTGGAGCTCGGTAGCCGGCTAGAGGAAGAAGAAAAAAAAAAGAGAAAGAAAAAATAAAAATTCAAAAATTCAATTTTTTTGAAAATACTAAAATTTTATTAGAAGTTGGCCATGTTGGTGCTGGCCGCTCTACGTCAGCAATTTCAGGCTAAAATTGATCAGAAGAACTGAATTAACACTAATGCAAAAGATTTAGGACTTAATTGGCAAAAAAAAAAAAAAGTTTAAGACTGTTGTCACAATTTCAATAGTTTAGGACTCTAGTAATTTTTCCCATTAAAAGCCCTTGCCTTCCACCCACTCTAAGCAGCTTTAAATTGATAAGCACACCACCTACATAAAATTTATAAATTTAAAAACACAAATTATGTGGTTTTCATGCTTTGATTAATTAAGAAGAAATGGTAGAAAACTTAATTGTGACGAAAGAGAAGTACATGTACTTGCGCCATATAGCGTCGAATTAAAGTAATAGTGCTCCTCCACCGTACATAATGAAAGCTTAAAATAAGCAAATGTTGAAGACGCCACGACTCCGTTTGTTTTGCGGTAAATATGACATTTTGAAAAATGTTGTCCAGCAAGTCATTTTTCAGAAAAATGAAGATATTGTCCGGCGTTTGGCTAAAATCTGAAAACGCACTAGAAAATGTTATTCGCTGTTTGGTATGGAAAATACGATTTGATTTTCCTCCATGAACTCATTTTAATAATTTTTTTTATTTTTATTTATCTTTTATTTTTTATAAAAAATCAAAAATTTAATTATTCTTTTATTTTATATGTTTTTATTTTGATTTATATTCCCGTTTTTTGCCGGTCGCCGGCAAAGCCTCGTCTCGCCAAATATGGGGAGGCTTGGCCTCGCTCGAGTGCGGCGAGGCCTTGCCTAACCTCGATCGAGGCCAGACGCCATCCGTGGCCATGGACAGCGACCAACCAAAGAAGAAGGGAATAGAAAAAAAAGAGGAAAATTTAAAATTTTAAAAAACAAAAAGAGAAAACTAAAAAATAAAAAGTATGAATTAAGAAAATAAAAAATTAAAGAAAAGAAAGTAAAAATAATAATAAAAAACAAAGGAAATGTGAAAGAGAGGAGAAAGGAAAGATGGAGAAAATGTTTTCCACTTTTTCTAAAAGAAAAAAATATTTTCCCCACTTTTGAAGAAGTTTTTTTCACGAGTGGAAATTTTTTTCCTTGACTAGCATATTTTCCGCGAACCAAAAGTCGGAAAATCTGAAAAAAGTTTTTCTGGAAATATTTTCCGCGAAAGAAACGGAGCCCCTGATTGATTTTTAAATTTTTCTTTTCATGGAAGATTGATTTACTAAGCAATATGCTATAGTTTAGTTAGGATACATATCAAGTGTCTCCATTAATGTACCCATTCCCTGTCGCTATTACGAGATCGTGTCATCTGCCCGACTTATTGTAATTCTTGCCGCACGAAGGGGCGACGGCAACCACCTGCTTGTTGAGGGCGACGAATTCAAATCTCGATGCCTCTAGATGTGGAGTCGAGAGGATGAGCCTCTAGATGTGGAGGACGCATCTTCAAACGTGGAGACTCACTGCAACCTCGACGGCCGGTTAGAGCTCGTCGACGTCTCTATGGCAGCCGATGCGGGGAGCGGGAGGGCATTGATGCATTGTTATGAGGTGGGGGACGCCAGAGACAGACAATCTGGGCGAAGATGGCTAGTGGATCTGAGGACAACGACGATGGATATGATAACGAGTCGGTGGTTACTTATTACACTGGGTTAGAGTATATTTACATCGCCTAATAATTTGATTTCATGCGAGGAAAGAAAGAAGATGCAAAATCAATTCCTTCGATGCATCACTTACTAATTTTATCATTTCCTGATCAAACTGGATTTGAACGCAAAGTTGTATTATCCAAACGAGATGCTCTCTGATAAGTTCATTGCACATGATAAGTTGAACTCCTGGAAATCTTCATGTTTTATCTATAAATACCCTAAGTGATCTCCAAAACATAACATCTCAAACAAATATCAGCTAATTCCTTGAGCGTTATGAATTCTCTAACCATAAAGGAGAACTATGGGGAAATTACGAAAAAGTCATCAACCTATTGCTCTTGTACCAATTCATTCATAAACTTTTCAATTTGACCAATTGAGTCCTAAACCTCTTGACGGTTTTCCAATTGAGCCCTTCCAGCTAATGTTGGCTGAAAATCAATGACGTGGATGCCAATCGTCCTACATGGCATGGTCAGCGCTATCGTGGATAATTTTTTTATTTTTTCTAGATAAAAATTGATTTTTATTTTTATTTTTTCTCTTTGCTTTTTTTTTTCAATTGGGCTAGCGATAGTGAGGGTCACTGGCCACCCTCACCTACAGTCATGAGCAAGGGCGCAAAGGCCTGGCTAGATTTGGGTGAGGGCCACCCTCGCCTGTGGCCTTTGCGGCCGGCAGGGGGCCTCCCCTAGATCTAGCAAGGCAGCCCTCATGGCCTTGCTCAGATTTGACTAGGTGGCCTTCGCCCAGTCTCGACAAGGCCTTCACGTTCAGCGAGGGTCGTTGGAGACCCTCACTGCCATAAAGAGTAAAAAAAAAAGAGCAAAGAAAATTAAAAAAAATCAAAAGAAATATCGTTAAAAATTATTCATGACAACGTTGATCGTGCCACATAGGACAACTAGCATCCATATCACCAGTTTCCTGACAATAGAACTCAATTGGCAAATTGTCAAAAAATTTAGGACTCAATACGTCAAATTGAAAGATTTAGGATTAAATTGGCACAAGTGCAATAGATTTATCATACTAAAGAATGAAAAACTATAGATTAATATATCTCCACTATAATTGAGCAAAAAAGAACAAAAGAAACACATAACACATCGTCCGGCTTCTTGAAGAACAGAGTGCAGCCCTTACCTTAGCAGTAGATATCATTTGTCTCCTCATCCGAGGGTGAACCCTCTTGGAACATGTTCAACAGTAATGGAATGTAATCCGAGTAATGCGCTATCTTGCCCTGGTTGTGACGTCCCGGAATTTCAAGGCCTATTATATGAATAATATTGGACGATTGGAATTGAGTGACATTTGTCGGACGCGGAATCATTCGATCTGAGGATCGTTAGTCGTCGATCGAAGCGTAGATAATTATAGTTCGATTAGATTAGTCGCGCCGTAATTAGTCTTCGCCGTATTCCTTCGCGCTTGCGTCGACCCTGAGCCAAATATTCTGAACTGGTCCTAAAATCGTCAGATTACCGAAATACCCTCAGATATTATTCATATACGCCAGAAACAATTAATACCGAATGACCGCGGGCCCCGCATCATAAATGCCAAAGTCTTGTCACCTTTTTGACCTTTGAAGAATTACCAAAATGCCATTTGACCTTGGAAAAGTCCATTTTGCCCTTCAAGAACACTTTTCTCTCTCCTCTCTCTCTCTTCCCTTTCTCTCTCTTCCTTCTTGCTTCTCACGTTGGCTGCCCACCCCCCCTCCATCTTCACGCCATTTCCATCTTCTTCACCGTTCCATCATCTTCATCGTCTTCACCGAGCCACCGCCGCCCGCCGCTCGCGCCGTCGCCGCCCGTCCCGCGCCCGCCGAGCCGCCGGCCTTCCTTCCCGCCGCTCGCCGACCCCAGCCGAGCCCCCTGCCGCCCTGTTCAGCCGCTGCCCGTCGACCGCCGAGCCTCGCCGTCGACCGCCAAGCTTCACCGGAGTCCCCTAGGACCCGCCGGACCTTGGCCGAAGCTCCGCCGAGCTTGCCGGCCGCTCGTTGAGCTCCGTTTCCGTCGTTTGGCCGTTTTCCAGCCGCTGTCCAGCCGCCGTTCGTCGTCGTCCGGTTGTCGTTTTGGAAATCCGACACCGTGGTTGCGTCCGGATCGACGAGGAGAGTCCGTAGGAGCGTCGCCGGAAAATTTGCCGCCGCCGCCGCCGCTCATCGCCGGTCGCCGCCGACCGTCGCCGCCCATTTAGGAGTGAGTTAACCCCTAATCCCTGATTAGGCCGTTAATTGCACTAATTAGATTAATTAATTAGTTACCGGAATTAGATTAATTAGTTACCGCAGTTAATAGATAGTTACCTGGGTTAGTTAGTTAATTGTGGTTAGATTAATTAGTTACCATAGTTAAATTAAATAGTAACCGTGGTAGATTAGTTAACTGCTGTGGTTAGTTGAATTAACCGTGGTTAGGTGGAATAGTTACCATGGTTAATTGCATGTTGTTGTGCCTAGTTTGTGGCGTCCGATCGTGGATCGGATTGAGTGTTGATTGCGCATTAAATTGCTGAATGATCACACTAGGGTCGAAATACCATATTAAATGGAAATTGATTATTCGCGTGATCCATTGTGGATTTGAGTGTGAAAATGGCCGTGGGCCAGATTTGAGTGTGAAAATGGCCATGGGCCAGTTTTGAATATAAAATGGCCGTTGGCCGAGTTTGAGCATGAAAATGGCCGTTGGCCAAGTTGAGCATAAAATTGGCCGTGGGCCAGGTTTGAGCATCAAAAATGAAATTTGGCTTGAGAGCCGATTTTGAGCGCGAGGTCATGCAGTTGTTTCACCGTGTCACCCTAACGTAACTGGGGGCACAGGCGATACCCTTGTTGGCATGGGTCGCCGCCTGATAAGTCTGTGTGCCGGCGACGTACAGTCCGGGATTCCACGGCTTATTGGTTGCCTGTCAGTCCGTGCCCAGCGACGGACCGTCCGGATTTCACGGCTGATGAGATGCCGGTCGCAACAGTGTTGGTCCGTAGTCCCTTCTGGAATATCCCTAGTGTGCTCGCCTTAGGGGTCTTGAGGGAGCCATCGGATGCCGTCGCTGTAACGTAGTAGGACGACGCCCGGTTGATCCGGAAGAGTACTAGCAGCGAGGCTGTACTTTGGCGAGAGTGGGGTATCTCTTGGCCGGCTGACCGGAACGCGTTTGTTGCATAATGCATGACCATTGCTGAGTGTGCTGGCTGATTGGTTGATGCATTGTCTATTTATTATTATATTGTACCTGTCGCATGGCTCCAGGCGAGGTACGTTGCATGTGGTTGTTGTTCTGAGGTTGAGCCTAGATCGATAGAATGGTTAGGTCGTGATCAACGTCCTAATCGGACTTAGGCGTTGACCCGCTGAGATTCATATCTCATGCGCTTTGGCTGATCGCCTTTCAGGTCCTCGTGATGGCCGCGCGCCACGTTAGGTTTGGTGTCCCGATCGAACTCACTACGGTACTTCATCGCCGTCACGTCGCTAACTCTGAGGACATATGGGAACAACATGTCACGACAGTCTGGGTTGACGAGGGGTTGCCACACTATGTGGCCCACCTCTTTAAGGCCTGGTTCATGTGTCGGACTGGTGTTCCCATAGGACCGATTCGGGGGTTTGACGTACCCCTGGGTGCGGGTCCAATAGTCCAGACTTGGGACGCGACGGAGGCTGAGATGCCGGATGGGGAGATTGTGGACCCAGATCTGAGTTCGGAGGAGGAGGATCCAAATTCGCCGCCTGGTTACCAGGGTTGACCCGGTGTTGTTGGCCCGGGGGTTTTGGAGAGGCTGCGGAGGAGCTTTGGAGGTTGTGTGTGTATAGCTGGTAGTGTGGTAGTTGTGTATCGGCTAGCGCGCCCCGACCCGACCCGGTATCTTTTTGTGGGTCTAAGGGGGATCGGTCCGAGGAGGACTTTTGTAAATTATGTGTGTATTGTGAACTAATCAAGCAAATAATGAAAGGGGTTTGTTGTTGTTTGTTGTAGTTCCTATTCTTTCTATCCCTGTCTTTGTTGTCCGGGGTTGTGTTCGCTTCCGCATGTGCTTAATTATAAGATAAAAGAAATGGGTCGATGATTTGCCTGGGACATCATCCTTTGACCAGACGCTTGGCAGGGATGGTTGCGCGCCCGGGGACTCGGGGCGTGACACTGGTAGTATTTCAGGTGGGCCCAAGGACAACCCGTCCCATTATACTTCCGAATGAACTCTGGTTCTTTGTAATCAGGCAGAACTTCAATCTTTGCAAAGGGCGAAATCTTATCAAAACAAGCCAATTCATATCCTTGGCTGCTCAAACATTCTTCTATCTTGGCTAATCTTCTTGCACCTTCTTCATTCTTAGCCACCGGTTTCTCCTTCTTTTCCAGATCTATGAAAACTGGGAAGTTCTTAGGCGGGGCTTCTTTGTTCGGATTAGGGTCCGTATTGGATGTTTGGTTGGCCTTCGAGTCAGTAGAGGAACGCGGCTATGCAATCTGATTGGGATCCGGGGTAACCGGATATTTACCCTGACTGGCGATCAACATCGCTTTCATCTCTGCTACCATAATAGCAACAGTATGCATCTGAGTCTCTAAGTTTGCAACGCGAAGGGTCAGTTCCTCATGTTCGCAACGCGAGGGGTCAGTTCTTACGGGTCCTCGTGTTTAGAGATCACTTATGTTCCAAGTAGTAAGTCAGAATCAATATAAAGGATAAGGGGAATTCAGATTTTAAGAACATCTTCAATACCATGTTTATTTGAGGCTAATGAAAAGAAAGGCCCATCTGTGAGCCTTAGCCTCACATGAATGGTCTTTCCTCGCATTTGCATCAAACAATCATACTATTCAAGAAAAGCATAATCCGTGACAATTGTTTCTCACTAAATTGTGCAAGATATTCTGAATATGCATAGATGAAAATAAGGTGCATTTATTACAACCCGAAAATCTCAAAAGTGTTCAAAATGTTCTAAAATGCCACATTCACATATCAAACTAAATGGGGAGAATCATCTATCCAATCCGATGCCGTTTAGGATCTAAGGCATTCTCAACGTCCTCTGATCCGTCCGAGTCCCACATGTAAGGGTCTTCCTCCTCCTTGACAGATAGCAGCCCCATATCTTCCGATTTATACGGCTCTACTCCAGGCTCGTGAGAGACGATGTAATCAGGGACATACGACTCCACATCGGGCTCTTGGGGAATCACATATTCTGGGATGTACGGCTCAACCAGAGACTGCCGATACTCTTTAATAGCTTGATGTATTCCTTGGAAGCGCGGTGGATATTCATCTCCTCATCAAGATGATCGGGCCATTCCACTTCTTGTAGGAGGAATTCTTCAATGCGTGGACTATGAGATCAATCTTGGCCTGATAGAGCACCTTGGTTCCCTTGGTAAGCCCGCCACGCGGTAGATCAACAGCGAAGATTCCAGGACATACCTTTGGTGGGACTTCTTGCAACATCCCAAACTGTCTCACGACTCTAATTGGGTAATAAGCAATTCCACTCGTACAACCCAACAGTAGGATGGGATTTCCATCTATCCCAGTAATACGGGCCTCCAATATCCTTGGCCAACTCAACCGCCACCGGAGTTATTTTCGTTCTAAACCCTCAAGGAAGTCAGACCATTTCTTAAAGGGAAATTTTGGGACAAGGGATTGACATTTGAGGAAGGATCTAAGCGGATGAATGTGTCTGCTAATCTCATAACACCCCACGCGAAGGTTGAAGGTCTTGATGTGTGAAACGAACAACAAATGGAGAAGACTACTAGATGCTTGAAAGGTGCCCTTTTTGGCGGATTGAAAACGGTTTAGGGAAAGAAAGGTCTCAGCTAAGATCATAAATGAGTAGTTTCAACGATAACAAGCTTGCTGAGCAATATGGACCATGGAAGGGTCAAACGTAGTTCCGGAAGTAGGGAACAAGACGAATGCAAAGAAGGCTAGGATGAATACCTTACCCGCTCTATGACCGGTGTTGAATGGGAGAGAAGAGTAATTGTTGTATAGGAATGAAAGGGTGAACTTGCCGGAATTGGATATGTAAATATCTCTTATCTCATAAGTTTTGAGGCGGAGAAACTTGGATAGCGCATAGGTAGAGTCCTTTCCCATGAGGGGTTGCGCAATATGCTCCTCAAAATCCACTCCGATAATAGTGGTGTACTCCTCGAGGGTTGGTGTGATATCTAAACCTCTAAAGTTGAAGATTAAAGTGCCCGGATCCCAAAACCTCGCCAAAGCTTGAATTAGAGCCGGTTGATAATCCACCATGATAAGATCGACCATGTGTCCCAAGCGCTCCTCAACATATGCTTGATTGGGCGAATTGAGGCGGTTTCACCATACTGCAAGTTCCTTACGTAGGACCGGAATGATCTTGATATCCAATTTTCCCATTTAACCTAAAATATGTGAAATTGTATCCTAGAGTCAATTATCACGGATTATGATGCATAGTGTATGAGGATGTGATGTAAATGTTATGAATGTGAACTAATCCAATTTCATATTTTTTTTTTGGTGAAATAAGGGTTAAACACTCCTATTTGACCAAAAGAAGTCAAATGAGAAGTTTTAAACCAGATTTCTCCTAAAGAAATTATGCAATTGATTAGAATCTCTCAAATGATTAAAATGAAAGCCATGATCACATTCCCACGGTAAAAACGCATAAAAAGTCTATCAATCCAAATACAATTCAAAGATCCCTAATATAATCAGATCTAAGGAGATAGATTATGAGACTCCAAAGAGGGGGGGGGGGGGGGGGAACTCTGATACATGATAGTGAAAAAGAGCAAAGATAAACTAGGGGAATATGATAACTAAGGATGCCCCAAGTTTCTAGAATCAGCTAATCCGAATCAGTCTCCTCATCAGAAGAAATCTCCACTAAACCAGGAGGTGAGGGGTGATCATTAGCGGCTTCACGCTCCTCATCGGATGATATCTCTATGATCTCCATGCCTTCGGTAGGGGGTCCCTCTCTCCTTGGGAGCGTACGTCGTGCCTTCCTTATCTTCCCAAGTGCCTCCAAGAACCTTGCTTTTCCATGTTTATGCTCCAGGTAGCATGCACTCCGGGTATAGAAACAATTCTCGCTCCGAGTGCGGTTGCGTCTAGTGAGCTCTCTCCCATGCACGAAGCGGATCGCCAGAAGTGTATCGGGCTCATCAGTATGGCGTCTAACGACCTTGCGCTCATATGTGAGTACCTCGGGAATCTTCGACCGACTTGGGACATCCATCTATGATCTACTTACAAATGATAGCTTTCGGATCAATCATTCAAGTGATTACAAAATGCCATGTAATGTTCAAAATGATAGAAATGCATGATAAGCATGGTATGTATGAAAAATAAATTACAAGTTCAAAAATGAGAAGATCTTACCAACCATACTCTTTTTTTTTTTTTTGGTTTTTGGTTTTAGGTATACCAACCTTTCATTCACATGAGCATGAGACAAGTGAGGGTTTGACTCTAGAAATAAAAAAGGGATAATGTATGGACCTAAAAAGGTTCCCATTATCTGATTTAATAAATTCATCCCCAAGCGCAATCAAATGCAAGAGGGTAGAATAACTAACTCGGATAACGAGAGGAATTGAATATGGTCAACCCAAGCGCAATCAAATGAGAGAGCTTTGCATACCCATCCCTATCTGTGGTGACCTAAAAGGGTGTTCGCGGCTTGGGTTTAGGCGCTTGTGTATACAGGTGTCGTGATCCTCAGAATATGCAAAGTCATGCACAACATTTGATATCAAAACAGTGCTTCAATAGTGCAGAAAGTAAACAATCAACTCCAAACATCATATCTGCATAAAACATGTCAACATAGACGCCACCCCTTATAACTCCTATCTGCATCAACATTTAACACATTTCTTAGGGGACGTACCTCACCTTCAAGCGCATATGCATAAGATCAGGTTAGAAAAATAATCAACCTTTTAATCGGCTCAAGTCCTCTAATTTTCCCAGTGGAGTCGCCAATCTGTGGCGACCCGTCGAACAGAAGGTCCGATTTTAGTTCGGGTTAATGGATTATCGAGTCCATATTTAGAAGAGGGAATGGAACTTGACGTGAGCTCTCCCCAGCTCTACCAAATCGCGTCAGGAAGGAATTTATATCGAGATCGACCTTTAGTGTGGTCGGGTGACATGTGAGTGGTGTACATGCCATCGGAGTCGCCACCAATCATTTTTTGGAGATATGATCAGAAACCCTATTGAACGGTCGGGAGTGTCCGTTCGATTTCGTGAAAACTAGAGAAGAGGGTTCGGGGACTTAGTTACGTCGAGATTGTCATCGACGCCCTTTCGGTACCTAAGTTGATCGATTTTCTAACCTAAGATTTCATGCAGATGTCTCGAGGTAAGGTAGACTCTAACATTTAAAGGGTGTCATGCAGATGGGAATTTTCTAGCCTATCAATCACAGTCAATAATCGAAAGTGCGTAAATCAAGGCAATCATAAATGTGCGGATAAAACGCATCACAATCATCATGCAAATTATCACATGGTAAGCCTAGTGAAGCCCTAATGGTTTAGAGAACGTGCCATTTAAGTTCAGGGATAGTTTGGGAAAGTTTGGGTCAAATTGACCAGAAGAGCAAAACGGTCAATTTTAAAGGCTTAGGAACCCAAAATCAATGAAAATGGGTCAAACCAGTTGAATGTGATCATTTCCCACTTTTCGTGATTTTTGGAGATTTTTCTGAATTTTTATTTATTTATTTATTTATTTTTTTATTTATGAATTTTTATGAATTTTCTGAATTTATTTTTATTTTTTTTGGACAGGGTCAATCCAGCCCAGATCCACGCGGATCTGAACTGGGACTAAAACGATGCAGTTTTGTATTTATTAGAATTTTTTTCTAATTTTTCTGATTTTTTTTTGTATTTTCTACGAATTTTTTATTCTAATTACTGATCCTACTGTCCAGAAGAGACCACATGGCTAATCCACGGGCGCTCAATCAGACGACAAGAATGAATGGTCAAGATTGGACAAAGATCAGATCTTGACCGTCCGATCTATATACTAGAATCCACGGCTCAGATTAAACCGAAAGACCAGATCTCAACCGTCCATTATTGGATTTTCACTCATTTTGAGGCCGTGAGCAGGAAATCACTGAAGGCACGGTACATAACAACGTAAAGAACACAAGTACAGTAACAACCGACGAATATCAGAATCACAACCGACGAACGAGTCCTGAGCGCGGCCTCTCATCACTTGGAGATTTGTGGATGCAAAAACCAGAAGAACCGAGCCTATCAGATAGATGACGGTGATGTTCTCTGGCCATCGAAGATGACGGAGAGCGATCGAAACCCACCCCCAAATTCCCCAAAAACCGAGAGGATATTCTTTGATCCATCCCCCTGTACAAGGGCCAAAACCGAATCTGTTATTGAGAATCTCCGTTCCCAACGTCCAGCCACGCACGTCATTCGTAACTCCATGATCTAGATAACTTTGCTCACTAAACATTTCAAACGACTTTGTATAGTCAATTCATAATATCTCCAGATAGTAACTACCTTTTGAAATCTAAGTCCATAAACTATTTAGGAAAACTTTAGTTCATCAATATAGGTCTGTTCTAGAACACATGGCAGGGGGAACAATGAAAGGAACTCAAATGATAACTTCACTTGGAATTGAGTCACGCGACACCACTAAAAGCGAGTAATATACACTTTAATTGATTAATATATACACGAAATTGTCCGAAATTTTTCTACCAATTTTGTGCCCGAAATTGTCCAAAATAATGGGGAAAAAGTCAAAGGTCCACTGTCATTATACATTGAAATTAAAGGTACCAAATTGAAATTGGCCTCGAAACATTTTATGTTATGTTTTAGAATGTTAATTTCATTATTTTGTCTTCAATATATAATTGATAGATTTGGATAATAATGGGTATAAAGTTAATTAGGTAGCTATCTTTGGTTACATATACCTTACGTGCATGTCTATCCAGTCGTTCTTCTTTGTTTCTTTTGGGTTCGGAAATAATTAGCCTAAGTTGATCTAATGATTTGAACAATTCAATTTGATTCTAGTCTCAGCCCTGCAAATCCCTCGCGCGCAGAGAAAAACGAAGAAGATATTTCTCTCTCATCTAACGACTTGGATCCTGAACGGAAACAAACAAATCTCACCAGAAACTCCCTCTCCTGAATCACATTCCTTTTTAATTTTCATCGTCTATTGCTTCCCGATTGACGCCGAGCCCCACCCAATCTTCTCTATTGTGCTGCTTTTCGATCGGAGCGTCGTACTTTTCGCTCACTCGATACTCCTTCACCGGCCTCGACCTACGCGCCTAGGAAGTAATCAAACCGAGAGAACATGTCCTAGATTAGGATGAAATCGATTCAACTCGAATCCACGGCTGCGGTTGTATGCATCTTCTATTATGGCCTCAGGAAGATTTACAGGGATGTCAAATCTTGGAGGTTTGATCTCGGCTGCTCGAGGCCTCAAGTGTCAGTGCTCTCCAAGGACAACGTCTGTTTTAAGCTCGACAAGCCGAGGAGGAGCTTTCTGGATACGATCAGGACCGTGTTCATCATGTTCCATTGCTGGCACTACGCCAAGAATCACCCGGTAGCGTCCGGAGAAGCGCTGTGGGAGCACTTGGCTAGAACCTTGGGTTACACTCCTATCAGTGGGTTCTAAGAATTTAGTAATTTACCGTTTGACATCTTCACGTGTTCTGATTTTGCCTTTTCTCAATCTGGTTTATAGGTTCTTTGAAGTCCGGCCTTCTGCAAAGGATTTGCAGGACCATGTGGCTTTAATTAAAGAGGCTATAGGTAGGGATGATGCATTGGCGCAATCCAAGGTTGTTCTTGTTCCTGTCATTTCTTTTAGATTCATGACCCCGTTCTTGTGATAATATTCTGGCCATTGACTGTAGTCGCTATAGAGAAGTTTTAGATTGTTTGGCTATAGACAAAAAGTTTAACTGAGACCAGAATTCTGGAGCACCATTTTTGTTAATGATTTTTGTGCGTGCCTGGTGTGGAAAACGAGCTCGTGTCAAGGATGAGAAATGTTTGAGTTGTTGCTTAGGCATTCATATGACTCCTCTATTACAGAGCAATCGTCAATGGACGGACTGGTGTTGAATTGCTTGTGATACTTTCATTGGTTTATAAGTTCCTTGCAACTAAAGTTGAGCATTTATTTGAAGTCGATCAAGTTGGAGTCCATTGCAATTAGAGTTCAGCACTGATTTGAAGTTGACCGACTTTCAATGGCTGGAAAGTTTTTGACTACTGTCTAGTGTCTATAACTCCAGTGCTATAAGATACAAGTGGCCTTAGTTTTTCTTTTCATTTTACTACATTTTTTGTCAGGATTGTCTGCAAAGGGTTAAAGCTGCTTCAAAAAAGTTTGCTTTCTTTGCTTGAATTTCCATGCATGTTATCTTTGTAACAAATGATTAGAAGAGGCTCCATAGATTCATCTTTGTATGTCGGTGTTGCATGCATGCAGTTACTTGGGTTTGCCTGCTCAAGAAAGTGGGAATCATCTTTGTTTTTTGCCAAAGAATGTGAAAAAGAGATGACTGCTTACTGACATGAATTTTTTATTCAAATTCATGATAAGATCTTGGATCTTCCTTCTTTGTCTGCCATGTGGCAATTACGTCTTGTTAGGAAGGTGAGGATTTTTGAAGTTCATGAATTGAATCGTGAAAAGTTGAAGTCTTTTTCAAAATATGCTGTTGACTGGGATGCTTTTGAGTTTGTTTAGACCTTTTTAGTTTCTTTCTGCTGTTACTTTTTGATGTATACTCTCATTGTACTCATGTGTGTACTTATCCAACAAAAAAGATGGGCCTGTTGCAATCAGTGGAATTAATTTTGTATGAGATGCCTTTGGCGGATTGATTTGCTGAAAAAAGTATTATACAAACATAAATACATGTAGAATTATTTGTACATGTATGCATGCGTACGCATGCTATCGCTTTCTATTTTGTTGATATTTTTGGGGTGAACATTGCCAAGGAACACGCTCACGGGGAGAGAGGGTGTTTCTCTAGTAGGAACTAAAACGATACAATAGCACCAAAACAATTGAAAGACTGTCTCGGGAATAAACTGAACATTAAAATACTGGTATCGCTAAAAGAAAAACTATAATTTTAGGCCAAGTACTTCCGGTGTTCTTTATTTTGGTCCCTGTACATTCACTTTCCCCATTTTAATTCTTCAACGAGTACCTTAAGACCATTTTCAACCCTGTATAGGAACCAAAACAGTACGTTTGGATGCCAACAGAGGAACGAATAAAGTAGTGAAAATACTCATTTAGGGACTAAAATGAATAGGACCGGGTCCAAGAATGCCCTAAAGTATTGGAACCATAAGTATAGTAGTCCAATCAATTAATTTATAGAAATTAAGAGACAGAAAATATACATGTATCAGGTAAAGGTATCTTGTCGTGGGTGTTCATTTATTGAAATTAACAGACCGACAAAATATCTATGAGGAAAAGTCTATCTTGTTGTTGACTTTTTTGGGGTCAGATTGCCATTGTTCATTTGGATGTTCACGAATTGCCAGAAACAAAACTCATGCAGGTTCTGAACAAATTAATGGAAGAGAAGCCCTGGGAGAGGAGTAAATCTGGCAAGGTTAGCTCCTCTCCTGTGCTTTTTCTTTATCTTATTATCTTTTCTCCGTACTTTCTGCTATTTTCCTTTTATTTGTTTCTCTGAGGAAGGGTTTCTTTGGATCTTTCAGAATGTTGCAAAGCCTAGTTTTATTGTGGATGATACTGAAGATGTTGGGATGGAAGATGTTGAAGATGGGACCGCCGAGGAGGATGATTGTTTTGATTATGTTTGTGCGCTATGTGATTACGGTTGTTACCTTTTATGGTACGTGTCTTCCTCCTCCAGTTTTCTTTTCCTGATATTTACTTCTTTGGTCTGTCAATTTCTAGAAATTTAGTGATTAGAGTACTTCTGGTTCCAATTCTTTAGAGCATTCTTCGTTCTGGTCCTTGAATGAGTGTTTTGCTACCATTTGAATGTACTATTTTGGTTTCAAAAGAGGGGCCAAAATGGTCTTAATGTACATGTTTAAGGTCCACAATGGGAAAGTGGAGGTATAGGGACCAAAAGAAAGAACGTTCAAAATATTACAGTTTTTCTTTTAGCGATTCTAGTCTTCCAGTTTAATCCTCGGACGGTCTTTGATTGTTTTGGTCCTATTGTATCGTTTCAGTTCCTAAGAGAGAAACACCGTTTCTACCTATGAGTGTGTTCCTTATAGTGGCAATGTTAACTGGGAATCAGCCATGAGTGTAGTCCGTTTCAATATTCAACTCACTATAAAACTCTAAGACAATTGAATATGACTGGAAAACTGGACAATCTAGTTCTAACCAAGCTTTGCTTTTAGAAGTTAGTCAGCGTTGTTGAGGGAGAGAGCCGCCCGCTCACAAATTGAATGATTCCCAAATTGAATATCCAACAATCCTCGTCCTAGGATTAACGATCAATAAATTATTCGATGATGGGAAGTAGGTAATCGGAATCTATCAACTAGCAGTCTAGCAGCATCGGTCCACCCTTCCCTTCTGTCATTCTCTGAGACCCATCAGCTTGACATAATTCAGTTGGCTCGCTTCACTTAACAAGCCTTGAGCTTGGGCCTCTCACTCGCAACGACAGCACTGTTCTTGATCACTTGAGAAAAGAGGCCATTGTTAAGATATTAAACATTAAATCACACTTTCATCTAACAACTTAAGCTTTTAGAATAATTGATAGTGGTCCCACAGAATCTCACATGGTATCAGAGATGGAGGTTTTGAGTTCAAATCTTCCAAGCCCCTACTTGCCTCGCCAATTAAATAGGTCCACACTTTGTACTAGGCAAAAGACCAAACTAAGCGTGAGGGAGAGTGTTAAGATATTAAACATTAAATCATGCCTTCATCTAAAAACTTAGCTTTTAAAATAGTTGGCAATGGTTCTACAGATTTTAAAAAATAAATCACGCCTTCATCTAACAATTTAAACTTTTAGAGAATAGTTGGCAGTGGTTCCACAGAATCTCACAGCTTGGAAGCTCGAAGCAGTCGCGATGGCACTGGCAATCAATTGCAACCGTCGTCCTAGCTCTAAACCCGCCAACCTATCTCCTCCACCCGCCTCCCATTCCCGGAGCCCATGACTGCCTCCACGCTTCCAAGGTGGTGCCCGTCACCGGGGCATTTGGGCCCGAGAGCCTCGACTCGAGCGGCGAAGGACTGTACACTAGCGTCGCCGACGGCCAGGTCCTGAAGTCGGAGGGTGACAAGCACGGGTGTGGACCGGGAATTCAAGTATCTAGAAATCATAGGTGGCATATCTTAGTTCAATATATGAAGGAGCTGACCACAAAAAATTCAAGCTTTTACTAGCTTGGAAAATAGAAAAAAAGTGGGCTATCGAAGACAGAGTTTGGTAAATTAGTTATAAGTAAACCCAAAAAGGAAATAAAAGAAAAGGAAGAAGGTAAACCGAACCCAACTGAACCGAACTATTGACATCCCTATACAAGAAGGCACGGAGTTATGCTCCCTAGTGAGCAGGTAGGGTCTGGGGGGGTTGCTCGGCCTAGGGTTGCTTTGGCAACGCCCTCGAGCCGCCGGAGGACTTTTATATTTTTTTTTTGTCAAAGAATACTTTTATAGTTTGAGCCCATATTTTATTTGTATTTTGGGATTGGGCTCATGAATAACTACTATTATATATACTCTTTTTTGCTTGTAACTTTTCTCTTGTAATTTTGTGATGTGAGGAGAGGTGAGAGGTGCTAATTATAGTGCAATCCTCTACTAGAAGTAGCCCTAGTTTAAAGGTGATCTAGAATAAACCTTGTGACTCGATTTCTTTTTCTCGCTTTTACACTCTATTCCGTTGTGGTTGTGCGCCGAATCCTAACAATAGGCTCATCAAGTATATTTATAGACCACATGGAAAATACCTTTTGGATCTCCACAATTGTCATGTTGTACGCTGCCAAAGTGACAAATGATGAGTACAACGACGACGTTGGTTTACCAGTGTCTTGTCGGTCGCTCTGTTTTACTCCCTTAAAAGGTGATTGCTTGTCTTCAGTAGTTATCTATACGTTTTGCTTTTCTTTCTATCTCCCCATTTTCCTAAAAAGAACTTATTCTGATTGAGAATTTTAAATTTTAAATATAATATTTAACCGCCCCAGCCAGTCATATAAAGCTCTGTGCATAAAGCAGTGCTCAATGAAGTCCAAGTACATCAAATCATAGTTTTTGCACTAGCTTCTAATAAGTGTATTCCACGAGTGTAGAGAGTACTATAGTCATGAGAATCGAAAATTCTATCCGTGATCATGGAAAACATATGCAAATAACGTGCATTCTCATTCCCATTGATTCAAAAACTTACAATTCGAGGCAATAGATGAAGCGACGCCAATTGACTAATGATTCCGGAATGGCAAACCATCAAAGAGGAAGGAAATGTTCAACTTGGGGTACAAGTTGCAATGGCATGGCTACTAGAAAAACAGCACTAGCAAATATCCTGCGCCAAGGTTAGGAGTTATAGGATGTGCATTCTTTAAGAAGCGCAAATTAAATAACAAATCCAAGAATGAGTTTCTATGCGTTTCTCCACCGTTTCAATTGCACAGAATTGGTATCTGCACGAAATACTCTAGCGATTCTCTGGTTATTATTCATTTACTTGACATAGACAATTATCCCGTCCTTCCAAGCCCAAAATTATAAAATTAGAAATAATTAAGGAGGAACTAGTGGAGGAGGTGTAATTATTCGAGTAGGATTCCAACTCCGGACAGTGATTTTTCATGGAAGCCATTGCCGTATCCTTTAACTTACGAAAGTCTTTAGTCTTCCCAAAAAATTGCCACTTATTTTCTTCCCAAGCTCATGTAACTTTACATATATTGCAGAGGGTCACTCTTAACTCTGACATAGCTTCCTCAATCTACATCTTGCGTTGTGTACTCTGTGGAGAAGCATTTATCTAAATTTTAGATGTGATAATAGGAAAGAATATGTCTGGCTACCTGAAGAGGAAAAATCGTAAAAAGGTCACTTGCGGCACTAGATGGAGATTTCCTTCCCTAGACATGAACTAGCAATCGGGTCTCAAGAGTCGTACTAATTAACAAAGCATGTAGTACGGTGTGGTGAAACTTGTTTAAGATTATAAACGAATACAAGAAACAACCCACACGAATTCAAACTGCTGCAACAGCTTTTACAGCAAAGAAAAAACTTCCTTGATCAATTTGAAGAATGATAGACTATGCATCTAAAATGACTCTCACTCCTTTCTCAATCTCAAAGAAAATGTAATGAAGAATATTTAGCTTGATCAGATACTATCATGAAAAGTATCCAACTTCCATTACTCTTTTGATTTCAGTCACCTCAAATATTGGTCATAGAAATTTTCTAATTACTTAAAACATCTGGAAGATTGGAGGGAGAAACAGAGATACCATAAGCCAAGAGAAATCAATCCATCCTCTTATATTAGTCTGTCATCTAGTGATACAGTAACGTGATCTATGCAGACACGAGCCTGCTTCATGTGTTCTCTAGTGTCATAAACCTATAACATGCCAAAAAGCCAATAAAACAATGTTTCTCAAAGACCCAGGTCTTCGGTTGTTCTTCCTGCCAAATGATCGATGTCTATGTCGATCATGTTAACTGCATATCCCATGAAGCATGGAGGGGTTTCTCCACTAGGTAAGGTTGGATAAGGCAAAGCTAGTTACCTATGAGGATCACAACCTTCAAACTCTCCTCTATATCGGCTGCCAAAAGTTAAATTGAAATGAGTGAGGAAATAATTGAGTTGTCGATTCATTTGAATTTAACTTTTGGCAGCCGATATAGAGGAGAGTTTGAAGGTTGTGATCCTCATTGGTAACTAGCTTTGCCTTATCCAACCTTACCTAGTGGAGAAATCCCTCCATGCTTCATGGGATATGCAGTTAACATGATCGACATAGACATCGATCATTTGGCAAGAAGAACAACTGAAGGCCTGGGTCTTTGAGAAACATTGTTTTATTGGCTTTTTGGCATGTTATAGGTTTACGACACTAGAGAACACATGAAGCAGGCTCGTGTCTGCATAGATCACGTTACTGTATCACTAGACGACAGACTAATATAAGAGGATGGATTGATTTCTCTTGGCTTATGGTATCTCTGTTTCTCCCTCCAATCTTCCAGATGTTTTAAGTAATTAGAAAATTTCTATGACCAATATTTGAGGTGACTGAAATCAAAAGAGTAATGGAAGTTGGATACTTTTCATGATAGTATGTGATCAAGCTAAATATTCTTCATTACATTTTCTTTGAGATTGAGAAAGGAGTGAGAGTCATTTTAGATGCATAGTCTATCATTCTTCAAATTGGTCAAGGAAGTTTTTTCTTTGCTGTAAAAGCTGTTGCAGCAGCTTGAATTCGTGTGATTTGTTTCTTGTATTCATTTATAATCTTAAACAAGTTTCACCACACCGTACTACATGCTTTGTTAATTAGTACGGCTCTTGAGACCCGATTTCTAGTTCATGTCTAGGGAAGGAAATCTCCATTTAGTGCCGCAAGTGACCTTTTTACGATTTTTCCTCTTCAGGTAGCCAGACATATTCTTTCCTATTATCACATCTAAAATTTAGATAAATGCTTCTCCACAGAGTACACAACGCAAGATGTAGATTGAGGAAGCTATGTCAGAGTTAAGAGTGACCCTCTGCAATATATGTAAAGCTACATGAGCTTGGGAAGAAAATAAGTGGCAATTTTTTGGGAAGATTAAAGACTTTCGTAAGTTAAAGGATACGGCAATGGTTTCCATGAAAAATCACTGTCCAAAGTTGGAATCCTACTCGAATAATTACACCTCCTCCACCAGTTCCTCCTTAATTATTTCTAATTTTATAATTTCGGGCTTGGAAGGACGAGATAATTATCTATGTCAAGTAAATGAATGATAACCAGAGAATCGCTAGAGTATTTCGTGTAGATACCAATTCTGTGCAATTGAAACGGTGGAGAAATGCAGAGAAACTCATTCTTGGATTTGTTATTTAATTTGCGCTTCTTAAAAAATGCACATCCTATAACTCCTAACCTTGGCGAAGGATATTTGCTAGTGCTGTTTTTCTAGTAGCCATGCCATTGCAACTTGTACCCCAAGTTGAATATTTCCTTCCTCTTTGATGGTTTGACATTCCGGAATCATTAGTCAATTGGCGTCGCTTCATCTATTGCCTCGAATTGTAAGTTTTTGAATCAATGGGAATGAGAATGCACGTTATTTGCATATGTTTTCCATGATCACGGATAGAATTTTCGATTCTCACGACTATAGTACTCTCTACACTCGTGGAATACACTCATTAGAAGCTAGTGCAAAAACTATGATTTGATGTACTTGGACTTCATTGAGCATTGCTTTATGCACAGAGCTTTATATGACTGGCTGGGGCGGTTAAATATTATATTTAAAATTTAAAATTCTCAATCAGAATAAGTTCTTCTTTTTAGGAAAATGGGGAGATAAAAAGAAAAGCAAAACGTACAGATAACTACTGAAGACAAGCAATCACCTTTTAAGGGAGTAAACAGAGCGACCGACAACACACTGGTAAACCAACGTCGTCGTTGTACTCATCATTTGTCACTTTGGCAGCGTACAACGTGACAATTGTGGAGATCCAAAGGGTATTTTCCATGTGGTCTATAAATATACTTGATGAGCCTATTGTTAAGATTCGGCGCACAACCACAACGGAATAGAGTGTAAAAGCGAGAAAAAGAAATCGAGTCACAAGGTTTATTCTAGATCACCTTTAAACTAGGGTTACTTCTAGTAGAGGATTGCACTATAATTAGCACCTCTCACCTTTCCTCACATCAAAAAATTACAAGAGAAAAGTTACAAGCAAAAAAGAGTATATATAATAGTAGTTATTCATGGGCCAAGCCCAAAATACAAATAAAATATGGGCTCAAGCTATAAAAGTATTCTTTGACAAAAAAAAAATATAAAAGTCCTCCGGCGGCTCAGGGGCGTTGCCAAAGCAACCCCAGCCCGAGCAGCCCCCCCCAAACCCTACCTGCTCACTAGGGAGCAGAACTCCGTGCCTTCTTGTATAGGGATGTCAATAGTTCAGTTCGGTTGGGTTCGGTTTTCCTTCTTCCTTTTCTTGAATTTTTTTCCTTTTCTTTTATTTCCTTTTTTGGTTTACTTATAACTAATTTACCAAACTCTGTCTTAGATAGCCCACTTTTTTTCTATTTTCCAAGCTAGTAAAAGCTTGAATTTTTTGTGGTCAGCTCCTTCATATATTGAACTAAGATATGCCACCTATGATTTCTAGATACTTGAATTCCCGGTCCACACCCGTGCTTGTCACCCTCCGACTTCAGGACCTGGCCGTCGGCGACGCTGGTGTACAGTCCTTCGCCACTCGGGTCGAGGCTCTCGGGCCCGAATGCCCCGGTGACGGGCACCACCTTGGAAGCGTGGAGGCAGTCATGGGCTCCGGGAATGGGAGGCGGGTGGAGGAGATAGGTTGGCGGGTTTAGAGCTAGGACGACGGTTGCAATTGATTGCCAGTGCCATCGCGACTGCTCCGAGCTTCCAAGCTGTGAGGTTCTGTGAAACCACTGCCAACTATTCTCTAAAAGCTTAAGTTATTAGATGAAGGCGTGATTTATTTTTTAAAATTTGTAGAACCACTGCCAACTGTTTCAAAAGCTAAGTTTTTAGATGAAGGCATGATTTAATGTTTAATATCTTAACACTCTCCCTCACGCTTAGTTTAGTCTTTTGCCTAGTACTAAGCGTGGACCTATTTAATTGGCGAGGCAAGTAGGGGCTTGGAAGATTTGAACTCAAAACCTCCATCTCTGATACCATGTGAGATTCTGTGGGACCACTATCAATTATTCTAAAAGCTTAAGTTGTTAGATGAAAGTGTGATTTAATGTTTAATATCTTAACAATGGCCTCTTTTCTCAAGTGATCAAGAACAGTGCTGTCGTTGCGAGTGAGAGGCCCAAGCTCAAGGCTTGTTAAGTGAAGCGAGCCAACTGAATTATGTCAAGCTGATGGGTCTCAGAGAATGACAGAAGGGAAGGGTGGACCGATGCTGCTAGACTGCTAGTTGATAGATTCCGATTACCTACTTCCCATCATCGAATAATTTATTGATCGTTAATCCTAGGACGAGGATTGTTGGATATTCAATTTGGGAATCATTCAATTTGTGAGCGGGCGGCTCTCTCCCTCAACAACGCTGACTAACTTCTAAAAGCAAAGCTTGGTTAGAACTAGATTGTCCAGTTTTCCAGTCATATTCAATTGTCTTAGAGTTTTATAGTGAGTTGAATATTGAAACGGACTACACTCATGGCTGATTCCCAGTTAACATTGCCACTATAAGGAACACACTCATAGGTAGAAACGGTGTTTCTCTCTTAGGAACTGAAACGATACAATAGGACCAAAACAATCAAAGACCGTCCGAGGATTAAACTGGAAGACTAGGATCGCTAAAAGAAAAACTGTAATATTTTGAACGTTCTTTCTTTTGGTCCCTATACCTCCACTTTCCCATTGTGGACCTTAAACATGTACATTAAGACCATTTTGGCCCCTCTTTTGAAACCAAAATAGTACATTCAAATGGTAGCAAAACACTCATTCAAGGACCAGAACGAAGAATGCTCTAAAGAATTGGAACCAGAAGTACTCTAATCACTAAATTTCTAGAAATTGACAGACCAAAGAAGTAAATATCAGGAAAAGAAAACTGGAGGAGGAAGACACGTACCATAAAAGGTAACAACCGTAATCACATAGCGCACAAACATAATCAAAACAATCATCCTCCTCGGCGGTCCCATCTTCAACATCTTCCATCCCAACATCTTCAGTATCATCCACAATAAAACTAGGCTTTGCAACATTCTGAAAGATCCAAAGAAACCCTTCCTCAGAGAAACAAATAAAAGGAAAATAGCAGAAAGTACGGAGAAAAGATAATAAGATAAAGAAAAAGCACAGGAGAGGAGCTAACCTTGCCAGATTTACTCCTCTCCCAGGGCTTCTCTTCCATTAATTTGTTCAGAACCTGCATGAGTTTTGTTTCTGGCAATTCGTGAACATCCAAATGAACAATGGCAATCTGACCCCAAAAAAGTCAACAACAAGATAGACTTTTCCTCATAGATATTTTGTCGGTCTGTTAATTTCAATAAATGAACACCCACGACAAGATACCTTTACCTGATACATGTATATTTTCTGTCTCTTAATTTCTATAAATTAAGTGATTGGACTACTATACTTATGGTTCCAATACTTTAGGGCATTCTTGGACCCGGTCCTATTCATTTTAGTCCCTAAATGAGTATTTTCACTACTTTATTCGTTCCTCTGTTGGCATCCAAACGTACTGTTTTGGTTCCTATACAGGGTTGAAAATGGTCTTAAGGTACTCGTTGAAGAATTAAAATGGGGAAAGTGAATGTACAGGGACCAAAATAAAGAACACCGGAAGTACTTGGCCTAAAATTATAGTTTTTCTTTTAGCGATACCAGTATTTTAATGTTCAGTTTATTCCCGAGACAGTCTTTCAATTGTTTTGGTGCTATTGTATCGTTTTAGTTCCTACTAGAGAAACACCCTCTCTCCCCGTGAGCGTGTTCCTTGGCAATGTTCACCCCAAAAATATCAACAAAATAGAAAGCGATAGCATGCGTACGCATGCATACATGTACAAATAATTCTACATGTATTTATGTTTGTATAATACTTTTTTCAGCAAATCAATCCGCCAAAGGCATCTCATACAAAATTAATTCCACTGATTGCAACAGGCCCATCTTTTTTGTTGGATAAGTACACACATGAGTACAATGAGAGTATACATCAAAAAGTAACAGCAGAAAGAAACTAAAAAGGTCTAAACAAACTCAAAAGCATCCCAGTCAACAGCATATTTTGAAAAAGACTTCAACTTTTCACGATTCAATTCATGAACTTCAAAAATCCTCACCTTCCTAACAAGACGTAATTGCCACATGGCAGACAAAGAAGGAAGATCCAAGATCTTATCATGAATTTGAATAAAAAATTCATGTCAGTAAGCAGTCATCTCTTTTTCACATTCTTTGGCAAAAAACAAAGATGATTCCCACTTTCTTGAGCAGGCAAACCCAAGTAACTGCATGCATGCAACACCGACATACAAAGATGAATCTATGGAGCCTCTTCTAATCATTTGTTACAAAGATAACATGCATGGAAATTCAAGCAAAGAAAGCAAACTTTTTTGAAGCAGCTTTAACCCTTTGCAGACAATCCTGACAAAAAATGTAGTAAAATGAAAAGAAAAACTAAGGCCACTTGTATCTTATAGCACTGGAGTTATAGACACTAGACAGTAGTCAAAAACTTTCCAGCCATTGAAAGTCGGTCAACTTCAAATCAGTGCTGAACTCTAATTGCAATGGACTCCAACTTGATCGACTTCAAATAAATGCTCAACTTTAGTTGCAAGGAACTTATAAACCAATGAAAGTATCACAAGCAATTCAACACCAGTCCGTCCATTGACGATTGCTCTGTAATAGAGGAGTCATATGAATGCCTAAGCAACAACTCAAACATTTCTCATCCTTGACACGAGCTCGTTTTCCACACCAGGCACGCACAAAAATCATTAACAAAAATGGTGCTCCAGAATTCTGGTCTCAGTTAAACTTTTTGTCTATAGCCAAACAATCTAAAACTTCTCTATAGCGACTACAGTCAATGGCCAGAATATTATCACAAGAACGGGGTCATGAATCTAAAAGAAATGACAGGAACAAGAACAACCTTGGATTGCGCCAATGCATCATCCCTACCTATAGCCTCTTTAATTAAAGCCACATGGTCCTGCAAATCCTTTGCAGAAGGCCGGACTTCAAAGAACCTATAAACCAGATTGAGAAAAGGCAAAATCAGAACACGTGAAGATGTCAAACGGTAAATTACTAAATTCTTAGAACCCACTGATAGGAGTGTAACCCAAGGTTCTAGCCAAGTGCTCCCACAGCGCTTCTCCGGACGCTACCGGGTGATTCTTGGCGTAGTGCCAGCAATGGAACATGATGAACACGGTCCTGATCGAATCCAGAAAGCTCCTCCTTGGCTTGTCGAGCTTAAAACAGACGTTGTCCTTGGAGAGCACTGACACTTGAGGCCTCGAGCAGCCGAGATCAAACCTCCAAGATTTGACATCCCTGTAAATCTTCCTGAGGCCATAATCAAAGATGCATACAACCGCAGCCGTGGATTCGAGTTGAATCGATTTGATCCTAATCTAGGACATGTTGTCTCGGTTTGATTACTTCCTAGGCGCGTAGGTCGACGCCGGTGAAGGAGTATCGAGTGAGCGCAAAGTACGACACTCCGATCGAAAAGCAGCACAATAGAGAAGATTGGGTGAGGCTCGGCGTCAATCGGGAAGCAATAGACGATGAAAATTAAAAAGGAAAGTGATTCAGGAGAGGCAGTTTCTGGTGAGATTTGTTTGTTTCCGTTCAGGATCCAAGTCGTTAGATGAGAGAGAAATATCTTGTTCGTTTTTCTCTCCGCGCGAGGGATTTGCAGGGCTGAGACTAGAATCAAATTGAATTGTTCAAATCATTAGATCAACTTAGGCTAATTATTTCCGAACCCAAAAGAAACAAAGAACAACTACTGGATAGACATGCACGTAAGGTATATGTAACCAAAGATAGCTACCTAATTAACTTTATACCCATTATTATCCAAATTTATCAATTATATATTGAAGACAAAATAATGAAATTAACATTCTAAAACATAACATAAAAAGTTTCGAGGTCAATTTCAATTTGGTACCTTTAATTTCAATGTATAATGACAGTGGACCTTTGACTTTTTCCCCATTATTTTGGACAATTTCGGGCACAAAATTGGTAGAAAAATGCTCAATCACGTAAAAAACTTAATCAACATATCTGACTTTGCTACTGATTGAGGTGCAATTAGCGTTTCCCTCGTACTAAGGACTGAGGACTTTTACACCCATTATGATCCACATTTATCTATTATATATTGAAGATAAAATAATGAAATTATCATTATAAAGCATAACATAAACTTTCGAGGCCAATTTCAATTTGGTACCTTTAATTTAAATGTATAATAATAGTGGTCCCTTGACTTTCTCCCGATTCTTTTTGGGAAATTTCGGGCACAAAATTGGTAGAAAAATGCTCAATCGTTAATAACTTAATCAACATATTAGACTTAGCTACTGATTGAGGTGCAATTAACGTTTCCCTTGTACGAAGGACCGAGGACTTTTATACATTATTATCTAAATTAATAAATTATATATAAAAAATAAAACAATGAAATTAAAATTATAAAACATAATATAAAGTTTCGAGGCCCATTTCATTTTGGTACCTTAAATTTTAACGTATTATGACAATGGTCCCTTCAATTTTTCCCAATTTTTTTTCGGACAATTTCGGGCGCAAAATTGGTATAAAAATGCCCAATCAGATTAAAAACTTAATCAAAATATCTGACTTTGTTATTGCTTGAGGTGCAATTAAAGTTTCCCTTGTACTAAGGACCGATGATTTTTATACCGATTAGTATCCAAATTTATCTATTATTTATTGAAGACACAATAATGAAACTTTAATTGCACCTATTAGTATCCAAATCAGATTTTCTTTTACAAGCACGTTTCACTCAGCTCTGGTCATGCAATCTTGATAACCAATTAATCCTAAAGGTATCACCAATAATAAGTGATCGTGCAAATATTCTTGTGGGTTGGTTATGATCCTAAGAGGTTAAACCTAACTATTCTAGACAAGAAAAGAACACACGATGCAATCTTTGGGGGACTTCATGTCCCTCCGAATGTATGATACCTTTTCGATAAAAAAAAAAAGTCTGATACCTTAAAAAAAAAAAAAAAAGTTTAACAGAAGTTCAAAGTACACTGGACATTTGCATTCCATTCTTTCGAGTTCTTAAATTTATTTTCTTTAGGAATAATATCAATCATTTTTTTAATCAAAAATAATATTCATTATTTTAAAATTTGCGATTGAATTCTTTATATATTACTTGTTGTTCGAATATTATCACTTTGACGTTTTTCAAAATAAAACAAAAAATTAAATCACATATTGTTTCTTTAAAATAATGAAAACCCCACCAATTCGTTAGAAAAGAAATACGAAATCGCATCGTTCATTTTGTAAAATGACTTTACGGTCATGAAATAATTTTCCTACGTTTTTTTGCTTGTGATTATCAGTATCACGGTAACTTACGATACTTATAGATATAGTTTCCCTTTAAAATTTGGCGTTCTTTGGGCCTATATAAATCCTCTAATCCTAAGTTAATCCAAGAGAAAAAGGAAACTAGGGAAAGTAAAAAAAAAAATGAAGCCAGCCAAGGCATTGTCCCGGTGTCCTCCATTAAAAGTTGTGGCTGATATTAGACGGTTAGAAAGTTAAAATTACTGCACCGTTAAGGTAGCCGAGCCCAAAAATATATTATCGCTAATAAATACTCTAGCTAAGTCAACGAACTTTTACCACATTACCCCTACCTTACAATCATTCCCCAACTGCCCTCGCCGTCGACCCCATTGTCTATTTGCATCTCCATTTTTGCCGTAGACTTGCACTTGGTATATTTACCGAAAAACTATCTCATCTCCTCCAGCATTCGCCCCTGTGCCTCTGACATTATCGTGTAGAACAACTCCCACACGACGCTCCAATCGAAGGACTAAAGTGAAAATAAAAATTGCAATTAAGTCTTTTTTGCCACAATTGCACAATTTCGTACACAATTGGAATGAAATGCACTATGAGGCATTAGAGACAAATGTCATTACTTAAAAAGGTGAAAAGAAACTAAAAAGACTCAAAAATGTAATTTTTTGGCTCAATTTGGGTTTATGTTTATGAAGACTCTTGTGACCCCAAATTGAATTTTCTAAGTTTTAAATGGCCAAAATGAAAATAAAATTACGAGAAAATTATTGGCAATTTTTCATATTTTTTTGGCCATGAATTCTATTTTTATTGATTTTTTGATATTTTCCTAATATAGAAAAATACCAAAAAATGCAAAAAATACCAAAAATTATTTTTTGTTCAAAATTGGGTCCTTAGGCTTGGCCAAGTCCTCCAAAGTTGATTTTGTAATTTTATGAATTTTTATGAATTTTCCATTAATTTTTTAGAAAAGAAAAAACTAAAAATCTGGTGTAACACTAGGCTCTACAAACCCTATACAATTTACACATTATGCTTTGTTTTAGCGATTCTCAGTTGACGAACGAATTCTAGAAGTATCGTTGGTGAAGATGAGAGCGGGTAATGGAGAATCAAGGTGCGAACCAAAACGCTTCAAACTCTCGGATCGAAAATAGAGCTGAACCGAGCGTTCACAGCGTAGGGATAGAAAGAGTGATCTCCGAAAATGTAGGAAAGGACGGAAGACTCAGTCAGTGATATTGACTGGATCTAAAACCAGAAATGAAAATGACAGAAGGAGGAGGGACTTAGCTCTGATTCAACGGCAACGGCAGGATTCATCTGAAGAATCTTCAACTGGATATGACAGAATTCGAGAACAACTGAAGCCGGAACCAAATTTCTGGAGGAGGAGGCCAGAATTTTTGCGGCTGCGATCACCTCGCGACCTCTAGCAAGTTCAGTAAACCGACCGACAAGGACGAAGCTCCGCAGCTAGGGAGCTTGGAGACTGGCCATCTTTGAGGTGGTTTCATCGAGACCGAAGTCGGTGGATTGGAGAACACGTGGTTTCAATCGCTGTAGTTCAGCATGTCAACTGGACTGAATGAACAATATTTCTTATATATATGGGAGACGGTTAGCAGAGAGAAATGAGAGAGAGAGAGAGAGTGAGAGAGAGAGAGTGGGCAATCGGTTGAGGGTGTCATCCGTGTGAGTCAATGGACGTGCGATTGAAAACGTCTTTTCCTTTCAAAACAACGGGGAATAATTTCCAACCCATTTTTAAATTTTAGCTAAATACCGAGAAATGTTGTCAAATTTTCAAGAAATGTCAATTTTTTTATGAAACAAACGGAGCCTAAGTTCGATTTCGATTTTGATGGTATGAGAATAATTGGTCATCCAAACTTATCACCGAACGTGTTATTTTGTCCACGAAAGATTTGGTTTTACTCCATTTTCAAATTTTACAACTTTAAAATTTGGATGGACTTGTGAACAGTACTCATGTCCATTCTATACGATATAGCAACAGACGACTTTGGTCCTGAATCCATTTTATGGACGAAGTTGGATGTTCTTAGCAAGACTTATAATCATTCAACGAGCTTTCGCATGCGTCGGAGATGCTATCAAGACAAATCTTTCGTCCAGCAACGTGTTTTGATCTTTTGACAATACATGAAAAGCAACATATTAAGAACCACAACACTCGAAAACTAATCGATTCGGACACCATGTAAAGGGGCTTTTATCAATCGGCGTCATAAACCCGTTACCCGAGTGTATGAATCTTATGTAAAATATAGTAACTCAAACGCTTAAAGGAGAAAATCCAATGGATAGACTGATTATAAGTCACCAAAGTTATAGACTGATTGGTGGCAGTTAAGACTTCAATGAGTGGAAAGACACCAAAGTAACCTGTGGTACTTGTAGGTCACTCTAGAGCTAGAGAAGGGCCTCCAAGTAAAAAGCTCTGGCAAGCAGAATTGAAGTAAAAGAGAAAAAAAGTAGGGGTTGCTTGAGCACATTGTACGTTATACCATTGGTTGGGATAAGTTATTGTGAATAAGACAATTAGTCCAAACAGCTGGTGTGACACCAACCCATAGGCCTAGAACCAAGAACAAATTAAAGGGCAAAAAGAAAGTACTCCTGACAATGGTCACAAGGGTCTGAATATAAGTCCCTTTGCACCTGTTCAGGTGACGAACGCCGCTACACAATTCACTGGGACTTCAATCTTGCCTTGACCTCTCTCAATTCCTCCCCTTGTAGCTAAAACAAATGGGAAACAAAATATTTAGCAGCATAACGCATGCTCAGTAGGATACACGGGAAAACAGTTGCACTCAGAAATACTAACCTTATGTAAGTTGGAAAATACTAACCTTATGTAACTTTTCCCACACATTATCTGATCTTTGTTGCAGCAAACACCACTCCATCGCCATATCATATTCTATGTTGTTGGGCTCTGGAGTATGTACAGCTTCTTCCTGGTTGACAAAAAGGGCAAAGAGCCACAAATGTAAGAATAAGTAAAAATGTCCAAAGAAAATGTAACCAGGATATGACAAGTCTTGTAGGTTGAACTGTGCCTAGTCAGGAACTTGATAATGGAGGAAGAGAGAACATACCATGTCCGGAGTCCGTGGATGCCTTGGATTACCAATTACAAGGTGGCCAGGAGTGTAAGGAGTCTCGATGCAGCCGACAAGAGGTCTGGGAAAGGTTCAACTAAATAGACATATTGTCCTTTCATATGATATGGCATCTTTGAAAATTCCAAATTCTTGCACATACCTTCCATCAGGCAGCACCAAGCATCCAGCATCTAGTTGTTTGATGGCTCTCTTTGCTGCTTCCTCTGTTTCGAATATCACAAAAGCTTGACCTATCTCACAACAATTCGCATTGTCAAAAATAAGCATGCGCATACCAGAAGAAATTCGCATTTACTATCCAAAAAGTAAGGAGCTACATCTCAGAGAGCCAAACCATTTTACCTAACTGTGATATTGCAAGTGATAAAGGATACAACATAGTCAGGTGTTTGTCTGCTTTTCTTACCATAGTGAGGGCTAGAAGTTGGAGTCTGCGGGAGGATTTTGGCTGAGCATTTCTCCTTGAAGCCTTGCCAAATTATATCCTGTCACTTATAACATTATTGTAATGAAAATCACTAGGCCACCCACAGGGTTTTGCTTAGCCAGCCCAGACAAGCTTCTCTGATGACAGGAATTATGACTATTGCTCGAACAAAACTCAACAAAAGATATTTCCAATTTTGCATGTATGAAATTACCTCAACTTCAGACGAGGCATAAGTTGGATCCACATTTCGAAGTAAAACAAGTCTTCCTTGCTCACATGCAGTCTGCATTCTTTCTTCAACAGGCTGAAAGCAGTGTATGACACAATCAATCTGACATGTAAGGTACATCCCCAGCCCTTTCCAAACAAACGTATTGCATTTTCGGCTAATTGGAAGTTCCAGCCTCTTGGCAACTAGATACTCCCATGCTAAGTCAAAGTCAACTTTATATTTGCTTCTCTTTTAGCACCACAATCGATGTTATGCTAAATCGAAGTCAATTAATATCTTTCTGTTATGGCTGGTTGGAAAGAACGGAACAAGAGCTGCGGTTGGAAAGCTCTTTGAGTCTACTTTCAAACTCTAGCTAATGGTTTTGTCTAATTTTCACTTTAAATTGACGGAAAACTTCGATTTCCCTTGAGGTGTCGCCCAGTCTCATACCAGCAAGCTTTCAACAGCACAACAAACACGTGTAGTAAAAGCCTATACAAATCAAACATAATGCACATCTATGTTCCAGTACAAGCTTAGAAGGTTCAAATAACAAGTCAGTGCAATCAAACATTATCCAGTTCAGATTGAACCAAATCTGGACAGCAAGGTTAAAATGGAACTCAAAGCGTACTTTTGCAAAGCAAATTCATCATTCAAATAATTCTGACGACTAGAAGTTCTCCTATCATAATTAAGGACATGAATCATAAAAAATTAATGACATAGATCAACATGATCACGCTTAAGAAGTTACCAGCCATGTGCAAATTGTTGACATCTGAGACCTACCACAAACTAAACCGAGCCGAATGCGGACAAATGATGAGCCAAAGTAATGTATCCGACGAATCGAGACAAATGATGATAATGCGACACAGCAGCCAAAAACTAATCAAAGTCAGGTAATGAGAATCACAGCTAAAGCATCAACAGTCCACATTGAACGCGCAAAGGTAAAATGCTAGTTTGAATGATTGAACAACAGATCAAGATCATCGAGCAAATTCTTCTCTGCAAAGTAAAATCCAACTACGGCCTCGGTTTATCTCAAACTCAACCAATCTAGATACGAGTACATGATAAGCGAAGATAGGCATGGGTGGAATAAGAGATCACGGCTAAGGCGAATACACACTCCACTAGACGTTGCAAAATCAGCACACGCCCAGCTATACGAAGAAGAACATTTCCAATGTAAGAGCAAACAGTTTGCAGAGGTAAAAACCGGCGATCAATAGCGAAAATAACTAAAGAAGAATCTACACAGGACCAGTTCTAGTACCAAATTGCTAAACATCCTACTCGGATCAACTGATGGCAAATCAGATTATGATTTCTTGAAATCCAAATATTCTTCCGAACACCGAGATCCTTGGAGATTATCATATCATAAACAAGTGAGAAAACAAAGCGATCATTACCTCAAATCAAGTCTTAACACCGATGGAATGAGAGAGAATGTGTTCTTCCTAGAGAAAACCAGAGAATGAGGTTGCTGCTGAATCCTGAAAGAAACAGCATGTGTATATGTATGCATGGGAGAGGAGAGAGAATGTGACGTGGAAATTAAGATATGTTCTCACTTCTCATTCTCTATCCACACCCAACGGTCCGCCTATTGTGTTGGAAGAGAGAAAACCACGCCAACAACCTGAAAATATTTGATAGTTTGCGAGCACCACATCAACGGATGACGTGGAAATTAAGATATTCTCTCTTTTCATTCTCTATCCACACCCAACGCTCCGCCGGGCACACCTCCATCTTTGAGCCACTGCCCCACCGTGGCCACCACGGCCAGCGGCAAAGCGGTCGAGCTCGTCACCGGCAGCCATGGACGAGCCAAAATAAAGATAAAGATTGCCCAGAAATTAGTAAATGGTTCGAGTCTGAGTAGTGAGTACTACTGAGGCGGCCACGATATAAAAGGCTTTGAATTTTTCCTTAAAAAAAATTTGACGAAGATATTGAAATTGGACTTGTCAATCGATTAAAGATTAATGTACACGTATCGATTAAAAGCTTTGAATTTTTCCTTTTTAATTTATTATCTTTGTTAAAAAAAAATTAATTTATAAACTCTACTACTATTGGTGTACTTTAATGGACTTTCCATACCTCGATCTCATGGACATGGTGCTCTGGCACTTCTGAAAAGCTCGGAATCACTTCATCATAAAAAATGTCAAACCAGACCCAAGGAGAATAATGAAATCGATCCTTGCAATGGGAAGGAAGTAAGATGGTACACCAACGCAATGGGAAATGGAAGAGATCCAGGAAACTCGTCTTCTACCTAGCTCGAACCCTAGAATGGGAGACGATTCAAACCCGTAAGAATGAGATTTCATTTGCCCTCCCACAGCCTCAAAGTCTGTCGGGGAAGTGTATCGGCACTTTCAAATCTGACGTGTGGATTGCAATTCGACTGATTTAATTAAGTCATAAATCTTTTACCTCAAATTGTTCGAGTGTTACTTAAAAATTGCTACACTAAATCGCCCTTTTGGTCGAATCTACAATGTATCCTTAAAATGTGCTTTTTCAACATAAATTTCAGGACATAATCGAATCGATTAAGTGTTAGGGGCTCAATTGCAGTTTTTCTAACATAAAAGTGCATCCAATGGCATTAACTAAAAAGATTTAAAACTCGATTTGATTTCAGACATAAAGATTGTGCCCCATCATTTACTTTCATCCATCGACTGCAATATATATCAAAGAGAGAGAGAGAGAGTAGGATGTGAAATATATTTAAAAGATACAATACGTTTGGTTCATTTCGAAGCCAGATCAAAATGCACAAAGGACCACAATGTCGACCATTTTGAATTTCTTCTTAAAATAGTAAAATACATTAATATTCAAACCATTTATAAAACGCAATAGAAAATTAAAAGGAGATGGACGTGAAATAAAAGTGAAAAATAGGAGCATATGGTTCATTTAAAAGCTATATTAGAACCGCAACAACAAAATTGTCAAAGCGTCGCTTAAAAATTTTACCTCAAATTGTTCAATTGTCACTTAAAAATTGCTACA